>JARFIW010001100.1:322500-1706012 GCA_036346225.1 Platerodrilus igneus | reverse complement strand
TTAATTACACAGCAAAAATATGTCAGTCAAAGAGCGTTTACATAGGGTGCTTGGTCATGTAAATTTTAATGATTTGCAAATAATGTGTCATCAAAATTATTTAAATGATTTACCAAATTCTTTAGATAACAATTTTATGCACTGTGAAATTTGCTTAGAAAGTAAAATGTCAAATTTAAAATATGAAAATAATCGAAGATGTGCTGACTACTGTGGTCAAATAATTCATACAGATGTAAAGTTTGTGGATGAGGAAGGTTTTAATTTTGAAAAATATTTTGTTAGTTTTATTGATGATTACTCGAGAGTTGCAAGAGTATTCTGTATTAAAAACAAGTCTGATGTGTTTGATTGCTTTATGGAATATTTCAATGTCCTTAAAAATTGTGCACAAGGTCCTTTATTAGAATTGAGGTGTGATAATGGAAAGGAGTATCTGAATCAAAATTATTATGATGTGGCAAAAAGGGAAGGTTTTCAAATTGTGCCATGCGTGCCATATAATCATGAATTAAATGGAGTTGCCGAACGATTTAACAGAACCATTATGAACCGTGTACGGTGCTTAAGAAAGGAAGCTAATCTAGAAAGAAAATACTGGCCAGAAATTGTTTTAGCTGCCTGTTTTATAGGAAACAGATTAAAAAATAGTTCAACTTTTGAGAAAAAGACACCGTATGAAATATTTTTTGGTCGTAAACCGAGTGTGAAAAATTTGCAAATGTATGGAAGTGATGTTTTTGTTAGAATACCTGATGAAAAAAGAACTACATCAGATGATAAGTCAATAAAAGGAAAATTAGTAGGTTATTTTGATCAAGGTTATAGGATCTTGGTCAATGGTAAAGTGCAATTGGCAAGAAATGTGAGGTTTGTTGAATCAGACACTGAATGTATTCGTTTGAATGATGAGAATAGCGAAACTGAATCAAGGAAAGAAGAGAAAATGGAAGAGGTCAAAGGTAGATCAGAAAGGAAAAAAATGGTACCAGTGCGTTATAACGATTATGTCTTATATTCTAATTATGCAAATCTGAGTGAGCCCAAAACGTATGATGAGGCAATAGAATCTGAGGAGAAAGAGGAATGGCGAAAGGCAATGTTAAAAGAATTTAATTCATTGAATGATTCAGAAACTTGGGAGCTAGTTGACAGACCTGTAGACACAAAGGTGCTAAATGGGAAATGGGTGTATAAAATAAAATCCTATGGCATGTATAAAGCTAGACTTGTCGTTAAAGGATTCGAACAGAATAAATTGGTGGATGATGTGTACGCACCTGTTGCTAGGTTATCAACTGTACGTACATTATTAAGTGTTTGTGTGGAACGTGGCTATGACATTCATCAGATGGATGTACAGACTGCATTCTTACATAGTCAAGTGAAATCTGAAATATTTGTTGAACAGCCAGAAGGGTGTGAAATTGGAGAAGGAAAGGTTTATAAATTAAAAAGGTCACTATATGGACTGAAAGAATCTCCGAGAAACTGGTATGAATGTTTTAGTAAGTTTATTGTTAGTCTTGGATTTACACGTAGTCAACATGATCTTTGTCTGTATTCTAATATAAAGATGGATCTCTTTTGTATTATTTTTGTAGATGATATCCTTATCTGTGGGAGTAACATACATTCTATTGAACTGATCAAAAGAAATTTTACAAATCATTTTAAGATGACCGATTTTGGGAATTTTTCGAAAATATCCAAGAATATAAATGTTGCACTTCACTTTGTTCATGATTTAATAGTTCAAAATGTAATCAATGTAATAAAAATTGAAGGCCGCAACAATGCAGCTGATATTTTTACAAAGCCACTAGGCCGTAATAAGTTTGAAGAATTTAGATTTAAGTTGAAATTATATTAAAGGATAAGGTAGTAGTTATTACAGAGTGTTTGACTTTAGTTTTCAATATTTTATTGTAAATTTTTTTTTGTCGCGTTTATCGCAAGGGTAGGTGTTGGAATATGCGATAATACGCCCTATGTTTTGTTGTTTTATATCAACTGTATAATATAAGTACGCATCTGCAGACATTAAGAAGCAGAGTGTGCGCATTAGAGTTTTATTAAAAGTTCATCTTATCTGTAGTAGTAGGTCTGTGGTAATGTAAAATAAATGTCAGTGTGTTCACTGGCAACGGTTTTGTTTTTGTATTGAAATGATAGTTATGTAATATAAAACATTATGTCTCCAAGTGTATTTTATTGCTTCATTAAAAAGAACAATTTAACACTTACAATTTACATATCCAATTTACGGTATTTGCTATTTATTTAAATATGCTTATAACATACAGGGTGATTATTTATACACACGCAATTTGCGTTTTTGTATTGTACATCAATGAATAAAGGTACACTTGTATTATACAGGGCGTAACCATAAATTTACTGAAAATTCTGTTTTCCAGATTCTATTATATTTTGATGGATCTATTTCTAGAATTAGGGTTTCAATGACCTCTCGTGACCACTTATCACGTCAATATATATATATATATATATATATATATATATATATATATATTATTGTTTACGGGAAGATATCCGATAAAATTATATAATTCGAAATATATGAGTTAAAGAATTAATATTTGCACACCTAAATGTGGAGTCGGCCTTTTAAATGTTTATAAACGGCGGCAAATCTTTTCTGATAGTACCGCAACCTGACGTGCTTGCATATATTTAAGCACACTGAAAAATACTATGCTAACGTTTGTAATTTTGTAAGATTTAATAAAGAAAAAATTTTGTTTTATTTATGCCACTGCTTTTAAAACTCACTCAGGGATAATTAAATCTAGCAATTTTACTCTGTAAGAAAACGTGGGTTCTTCGTCCTCTTACAGGTATATTTAACACATGCGCATAAAGCGTCGTCTAGTTAAAACCACTTAACCTCTCTTAGTACTTGTATGTCGTGGTTATATTCAAAGATTGATAAATATACTCAGCAATGTATAATTTAGATAAGCGTTTGAGATTCAAATTACTAACAAATAACTTTAAATGATGTATATATAAGGATAACTTCAAATACCTGCAACTTCTCTGAATGTGCTTGGGTTGTACATGGACCTTGATACAGGATACAACAAAATCGTCTAGCGAATGCTTGCAGTTAATACCTGTTGAAAGTACGTTTTAGTTTTATGTTCTAATAAAATTCACTTTTTTAGGTTCTACAAATAATAAACTAATAATTCATCAACTGTATACTTAGATAAGGCTCTATTAATAGGAACTCTTGCAATACGTCACCACATAAAATGAACCGTAATCCTATACGACTGGAAACCCGCTGCAAAATATCTAAAGCTCACTGGTGCTACTTTTCACCAATACTAGAGATGACCCGTTGTTCGCTTTACTTTGAATTACTCTTCTGTAACTTGCTTGGTTGTATAAACCTTGCTAATTATTGCATGATACACTTTTTCTCCACAAACATGAAACTCTGTGTAGTATTACTCCTGTTACACGCTCAAATTAAATGAACAAATTTTAAACACATATATTAATTTTCTGAATTCATTTACAAGCTCTCAAAGCCAAAACATCTATCTAGTATACAATTTTAAAATCAACTAACTTATTATAAACACTTATCACCTAGGAAATAGTATCTAAAAAATTTACATCTTGCCTACTATCTATAATAATCTAAGAGGTACATTCATTGCTTCAGCATTATCTGTACTTAATTACTATTTTGGAACAGATACTGGTATCATTTGTATAACTTGTCATTGGTTGACATTCCACAAATTTTATCCTCACTTTATGATAATTAAAAATGCTAAACTACTTCCATTTACAGGTACATAAATTAATTAATGGAATAGAGTATCCTTGAACAATTACAAACATCATTTTTAAAAACAA
The DNA here is from genome assembly GCA_036346225.1 of Platerodrilus igneus. Classification (NCBI taxonomy): domain Eukaryota; kingdom Metazoa; phylum Arthropoda; class Insecta; order Coleoptera; family Lycidae; genus Platerodrilus; species Platerodrilus igneus. Next base: position 1,702,115 of record JARFIW010001100.1, on the reverse strand, counting down.
AACCTAAACACATTCAGTTGGAATTACATTAGATACACGTTGTATTGAAGAACAGTGAAAAAATGCTTTTTCAAACCTCAAACGCTGCATCACTAGTACATAACATTTTATCTGCATTTAACAAGTAATTATTTATCAATCTTTATTTATCGTAGTGTTTTAAATTTAGAATACCTTGATAGGAGTGGTAAATTAATGTGTTTACCCTCAGTACTAACAACTATCTTTTAAACCATTTTATATCATATAAAAGCCCCACCTGGTTTCATAAAATAAATATAAGATTTTATTTCTTCTAAACTGTGTCAACGATTGTAATAAGCTTATTTTTATTTTATTAAACCACTGCTAACCTTAAGTTTTAAAATAATGACTTTAGTTTGACAAATATCAAATTTTAATATGAATAATAACACTAGTTTTAACTTTGGTAGATATGTGTAGAAATGATTATTAATGCCTGTAATTTACTAACACCTTGTGAGATATAATGTGTATGTGTATTTATTGTATGAATGGGTATAAATGTTCCAAGTGAAATCGTCCGCGACATTCACCCCTTTCATTTTCAAGTTCAAAAGTATTGCCATTGGCAAAAATTTTTCTTATTTGATAGGGCCCTTCATATGGAAATAATAATTTTGCACAAATGTTCCTACTCCAGTTCGAAACTCTCAACCTCTTAACGATAACTAAATCCCCAATCTGAAAATTTGTCTGTTTCTTAATTCGTCTCCATCGTTTCTCGACCTCCTTATGTTGTCTAGTCTCTGCCCTAGCTCTTGCCTGTTCTAGTAAACTGTCAATGTCCTCCACCTCATTCTGATCTCGCCAGGGTCTTGCTGGTACCACCCCTTTAATTAACGTCACTGGACAAATCTTCGTCACTGAACTCGGTACATAATTTAAATAATTTTCTATCTTTGGTAAATTTCAAACCCAACTATTATGCTGTCCCTCAACCGATATTCTCAAGTACTTTATGACTTCCCTTATGTAGCGTTCACAGGGATTTGCTTGTGGATGTCGTATACTACAGAACCCAACTTTTATACCTTCCCCCCTTAATTTATCAATCACCCTTTTATTATTGAAATAAGTGGCGTTGTCCATCAATATCTTTTTCATCACCCCTGTTTGTTCAGTGTACTTTCTTATGCTTGTCAAAACATGTCTCGTGTTGCAGTTTCTGCCAGGGTATAATTTTACGTACTTTGAAAAAACCACCATCACCAAAATATGTTTATATCCGTTATGTCCTGGTATTAAGTTACTTACATAGTCGACTGCTACTATGTCCAAAGGTCTTTATGTATTAATTGCCATGTGAGTATTTTGTAACTTCATGTTCTTGTCCTTTCCTAGTAAGCATGTCCTACAACTATTTATGCAGTCTTTTACCAAAGAAATTTCGTTTTTAGTGTAAAAAGTCTCCCTAAATAATAAAAAGGTCTTTCGAATTCCAATGTGTCCGTATGTCCTGTGAATTTCTACAATCATTTTTAACGCTATCTCCTTCGATAATACTAATAAGTCTTCGTCCCCAATACGTTTTACCAAAAAGTTATTCCTCAGATTAAAACCTTTATATTCAGCCCCATTTTGCTCGTCTAATTTAGTCCGAATGGTCATAATGTCCTCGTGTTGTTGCATGTTAATAAATTCCTGGTTTGTCCATCTACCTTCGTCTCTAAATGTCTGTAATGCCACTAAAAATCCCCTTTTTTCACCCCCAGTTATGTTATCCTTTCTACTAAGAAAGTCTGCAGTCACGTTATCTTTCCCTGGCTTGTGCCTAATGTCAAAGTCATATTCTTGTAATGTTAACGCCCACCTATATAAACGGTTGTTCAAAAACTCTTTTTTCTTTAAAAATGATATCACAGAATTGTCAGTTTCAATCAAAAATCTATTCCCCAACAAATAAAATCTCAATTTTTTCACCGAATACACGATAGCAAGCATTTCCTTCTCTGTTATTGAGTACCTTGTTTCACAATCCTTTAAGATCCTTGAAATAAAACATATTGGCACTTCCACACCATCCTGAAGCTGTACCAATTCTGCTCCTATTGCAAAATTCGTTGCGTCTGTTCTTAAAATAAATTTTTCCTGAAAGTTTGGATATCGTAGAACTAATTCCTGATAAAATACAGCTTTTAACTCATGAAAAGCATCTTCCCTTGCTTTCGTCCACTTCCATTTCTCGTTTTTCTTTAATAATTCCAGTAATGGTACACACAAGTCAGAGTAACCCGGAATGAACCTCTTATAATAATTCAGAACCCCTAAAAATCCCCTTAAAGTCTTCAAGTTTTTAGGCTGTTTTAAATTTTTTAATTCGTCTAAACGTTTCTCGCCAATTTTTATGCCTTCGATCCCTATTATAAAACCTAGATACTTTACCCTTGTCTGAAAAAATTCACATTTATTAATGTTCAGTTTTAGTCCCCCTTCGTCTAGTTTGTGTAAAACTTGTCTCAAATGTTGTACGTGCTCGTTTTCATCCCTCAAAAAGATTAAAATGTCGTCGACGTAGTGAGTGCAAAAGCTTTCGTATTGATTCAGTAATTTCTGCATTGCTCTAACCAATGCTGCTGATGCTGTCGATAATCCATAAGGCACTACTCTAAATCCATATATTTCCCCTTCAATGCTAAACCCTGTGTATTTCCTACTATCGTGGTGCAGTGGCATAAGCCAAAAGGAGTTCTTCAAATCTAATTTGCTAAATACTCGTTTGTCATTAATTTTATACATCAAATTTTCAAATGGTTGCGGTTGCTCGTACTGCGGTTTAGTTATCGAGTTCAATTTTTGTACGTCTAAACAAATCCTAATACTACTTTTGTCAGCCTTGGGTACAACAACGATTGGATTAAGATACGGAGTCCTTGCTGGTTCAATGATCCTATCTTCAATCATATTTCTTATCTCTTTCTTTACACGCTCCCTCATATAATATGGTATCGGATATACCTTAGTGTTAAAACTTGTTTCCTCATTTACTTCTATCCGATGCACATATTCTGTAGCAAACCTAGGCTTGTCGTCCCATAACCCTGTGTACTGCTCTAACATATCCCCCAATTGTTCCTTAGTTTCCTCCTTAATTATCCCTATCTGATCCTGTATCATAATCTGCTTAAAAATGCTGCATAACTTTATCCTTCCTATACCTTCATAATTGATAATCTTTTCTATCCCATTTCCTAGCTTATCTATAATCATATTACCATCCCTTTTATCTATATTATCCGTAGGCACCACCCAATGTTCCTTAATATCATTTATCTGTATCGTCTGTTCTCTTCTATCAATAATCACACCCATATCCTGTATTACATCAATTCCCACTATAAAATCGACCCCCAAATTCTTTACTATCAAAAACTCTACATCCCCCAGACTAGTTTCCCCTGTTACCATTGATAATCTGACAATCCTATCTATTTTTTCTATCTTTTTATTCATTGCTGACCATAAGCTTATCTTCTTTATATTAAAAATCTTCCTCTAAGTATCTCCATGTGTTTAATTATTATATCTTCCCTTACTAACGATAGCTGAGACCCCGTATCTACTAAACCTATATATTTACAACCCCTTAAAACTAAATAAATAAATGGCACGTTTCTTTTATTAACGTCCTTATAATCTAACAATGAATTAACTAAACTAAAACTACTCGCCGTACCCAAGTCTGTCCTACATACTAATAAATTGTCGTATTTTCCTTTCCTTTATCATTAGTCATTTAAATCGCGTCTGTCATTAAAATGTTCCGGCCTGAATTTCCTCCTGTGGTGGTCCATACCCGTGCCGTTCGTGTCCGAGCCAATTCTGGTCTGTACCCTTCGAGTTAATTCCTCGGTAAGTGTCCCTATGTCCGTTTACGTATGCCTTCCTGTGCATGTTGTTATAGTAATTACGTGTCCTGGTGTCCCGTCGAAATTCCTCAGATCGGGCTAGGTCGTAAACACGTATAATTTCCAAAAATTCCTGCCCGACGAATAGCTGTCTAAATTCTTCGTATTTGTAATCTCGCTTTCTTGCTAGGCCGTTCCACTTTTCGGCATGTTCACCTATTGTTGCACTAATTATCTGCATTCTTACTCGTTCTGGTTTATTTTCGACTATGTTATGCATCAATATAAAATCTCCAACAACGCCTTCCACTGTAGTATCGATCTCGATTCGCTCTTTCATGTCGTCTATACATTCCACTATCTCATCCTTTGCTTCTGTCAAAGTATCCTTTATTTCCCCCTGCGATTCGTCAACCTCGGCCTGTACCTCCGACAACGAGTCTCTCATCTCTCCCCGTAATTTCTGCATTTTGGCCACGAAATCTTGGGTCTGCCGCCGTGTTTTCTGCGTGGAATCTTGTATCTCCTCCAGCATTTTCCTATGTGTTTCCCGATTCTCTGCCCTCGATTCCTGAATATCGGCCTGTACCTTCAACAACAAAACCTGCATCTTAATTAAAAACTTCATCACCTCATCATGACTGCTCCCCGTTGTTTCAGTGCTCCTGGTTGGCCCTTCTACAATCACGGTCTCCGGTTCTACCTCCTGCTCCTCTTCCGCCTGCATTTCATCCATTCTTGCTTGCCTTACACTATCAATGCCATATACACGCCCCGACCTGGTACTCAACCTATTCTCTTCAGTCATATTAACCTCCAAAATCTGTAATCGGCCCCACCAACTTTTTATTCTATATATTATAGCTGTCTAAATTCTTCGTATTTGTAATCTCGCTTTTTTGCTAGGCCGTTCCACTTTTCGGCATGTCCACCTATTGTTGCACTAATTATCTGCATTCTTACTCGTTCTGGTTTATTTTCGACTATGCATCAATCTAAAATCTCCAACAACGCCTTCCACTGTAGTATCGATCTCGATTCGCTCTTTCATGTCGTCTATACATTCCACTATCTCATCCTTTGCTTCTGTCAAAGTATCCTTTATTTCCCCCTGCGATTCGTCAACCTCAGCCTGTACCTCCAACAACGAGTCTCTCATCTCTCCCCGTAATTTCTGCATTTTGGCCACAATATTTGCAGACCTGAGTCTGAATAAAAGGGAGCATCTCCCACCCCTTTACGTTAATTTAACAGATTAGTCTAATTTAGCTCAAAGACAGACAAATTTTCATCATAATCCAAAACATAAACTTGATAAATACTCCTTTCTACTTATACAAGAAAATTTTACCTTAAAATTCAAAATTTGTTGTTTATACAAATTTACTACTGTCCATCTTTATCAAACAAATTATAAAGATATTCAACACACACCAAAACATCTAAGATCGAACAACAATGCATAAGTTACCTGAAGGTTAATGCACTCGTGGCTCCAATGTACCTCGTCCTTGCTAATCCCACCATTCCAGCTGGGTTATGTTTACGTCCTCGGATTTCTGGCCGCCTTTAAAATTTTCTACACCACCATTCGTCTAAAAGGTTTCAAGGCTTCTCAAGAACTCATCTATGTACATCTAAATCTTGTTTTGTGGATCCAATCACGTTTACGAATAACACTTGATTACTAACACTCCCGAAAAATAGCAATGAAATTCATAATACTTTCACGCTATACCAAAACTGCATACTTCTATTTATTTAGTTTATCGTTACTAATTTGGATAATTGGTACAGTAATACCCGCAAATATAACTAGACTTTATTACCTTTATCTATCTTCTCTAAGTGCACTAATGCATAATAACTTTTATCGTAGCACGTAATACCATCTATTCTGCTTGAAGTATCCAATAAAATCAAAAATAAAAGAGAGACCGCTTGTAGTATCGAATATAATCAAAAATAAAAGAGAGCTAAACTCCTATCAGCACGGGTTTATATAATGGCTCGCTTGCGAGTCGAATTTGTCCCGCGACGGACGCTTTTCAGAAATTCGCATTCTATTTTCCCTTCCGATGGCTCGGCACAATGATTCTTCTGAAATTTGCATTCGTCCGAGTTGAAATCTAAGAAATTTCCACACGCCTCGCAACACGTCCGCGAACAACTAATTTATTTTACATATAAATTGTTATGCTTCCACCTCTCATGTTTACATCTTATTTCAACCTTAATCGCCAATCTAGTCTGTTCGTTCTATCTACAACCTGTGCTCTTGTTTTACATATTTCCCCTCATTTAACTACCAATGCATTCCCTCTCGCTTGTCTTTATACCACAAACTTGCTTTCTTCCTTGCACTCATATAGCTTGGAGCTTATCGACTATCATATACATAGTTATTTTTGCAGGTGTTCTTAGTTCTAATACGCTAAAGGCTTTTACGTGACTTCCCCACGTATTTATAATTTCTCGATAGCTTTAGTAATTAATCGTTAATTAATTTTCTACCCTGGTCTAAATTTGAGTATTTTCCCCCTATTTGAATACAAATAAACCCACTTATTGGAATTCAAATATGAAACATCTAGACTGCAAAAAAAATTACAAAAAAATTGTCTATCTCACTATACCCTTATCTTTCTAACTTACCTAACTTATATCCAATCCTAAAATATTCACCCCTATCCTATATCCCTATTCTATTCCTAACTCTCACCTAATTTTATAAACTGAAATTATCCCTAACGTCATCCTACTTATCCATCTAATCCTATATACATCCTATATACCTATCCTATTCCTAACTTTTAACTAATCTTCACTATACTCACTTCCACCTACCTAATCCTATATACCTATCCTATTCTTATTCTATTCCTAACTCTCCACTAATCTTATAAGAAATATCTACACTTAACCTATCTTATTTTCTTCCTACATTTAATTTTCCTTCTCATCCTATATACCTATTTCTAACTATCTCCCATATTTATCCTATACCTAGCTTTATTTTCTATAAACACTTACTTCTACTCTTCTATATACACCTATTCTATCCCTATATTTTGTTCATTTAATCTTCATTTCTTATTTCAATCAGACTCTTTTCTTGATCCTCCAAGTCTTTCTTCTCACCATCCTAATACTCTTCATCCCTATTTCTCCTCCTTCTATATCTATACTTATCATCCCTATTATCTCACATACAATAAACTTATCATCCCTATTATCCTGACTCTTAAATATTGCTTCTTCTTCAGTCCCTACACTTGTCTGTTTCTCATTTATTATTATTTCCTTTTCTGCGGACAAACCAAACGATACTACCTTAAAATTATAGATTTTTCCCTCTACGAAAAATCCTGTGTACCTTCTAGAATCCTTGTGTAATGGAATCAGCCAGAATGAATTCCTTAAATCTCATTTACTAAAAACAAACTTGCCACTTAACCTCGTCACAAGTTTGTCCATGGATGGTGGACAATGGAATTGCGGTTTGGTCCGTTGATTAATTATTCGTGCATCTAAACCTAGACGAATACTATCATCCTTTTTCTTAACCACCACCAACGGATTTATGAAATGAGTGTTTGAGACCTCTGTTATGCCATCTTCCAACATTTTATTTAATTCTGCCTTCACCTGCTCCCGATATGCTGCTGGAATAAGATAAACCTTGGCGTTGAACGGTTCTGAATTATCCACTTCCAACACGTGCTCATAGCCTAACGCTGTGCTTGCTTCTACCCCCACTAATTCTGCATGTTTTTGTAATAAAGCTTGAACCTCTACTTTCCTATCCTCTGGACATCTTATTGTGTTGATCTGTTTAACTCCATCATCCTCTACCTCTACTAAATTAATACTCAACCCAGTGTCATCCTCTGTGACTTCATAACTGCCCTTCCATGGCACTACCCTATCCTTAATCCTTACTACCTTCCTTTCCATATCTATCAAAACCCCTAACTGCATCATACAGTCAACACCTAAAATGCTCTGAAACTTCAGTCCAGGTACAATTACAAACTCCTGTTCACAGCTTAAACCTCCTATATTTATCCTAAGCACCACAACACTATTTACTACAGCAAACTTCTTTTTATTTGGAGCTACTAAATGGCTACGCTTTATAGGCATAATTCTATCACAAACCTTATCCCTAATTTTGCTGACGAATTCCTCCGATATTAAACTCGCCTCTGCCCCTGTATCAAGTAATACTTCTACATTATTCTCAAAAATTCCTATATTAATAATTGGCAAACATAATTTTTCTACAGTTTCTGGCTCTACTTCCTCCTCAATTTTAAAAAATTCACGTGGATGTTCATACACATTTACACAGAAATCTAGTGGTCTGTCGCGTTCTAAAAATCCTGTCTCGTCCTGTTTTCCGTACTTGGTCCTGGTTGTCCTTCTACAACCTGTGCGTACGTCCTCCTCGTATTAATATCCGTGTCCCTGTCTCTATTCGGCGTGCTCGTCACAGTACTGTTTACTGTCTCGTGTAACTAGGTCTTGGCGTCAGTCCCCTAGTCGCACTATTGCTTCTGTATTCCTGTCCTCGTCGTTCCCAATTCGGACGAAAATTTCTATTGTAGTCAGGCCGTCTCGGAAAATTCTGTGTCCTGTTGTCAAACCTAACCGTGTTAAGGTTTCGTTCACGTATCTCTCTTGTCCGTCCTACACATACATCGTCATATCTCTGTAAATATTCCAAAAATGTCTCACGTTCTGTAATGTTTTGTAAGGCCACGTGTTGTCTGATTTCGAGTTCAAAATGTCGTGATAAGTATTTGATTATTTGTCTGTCCGTCAATGGTGGATTAAGTTGTTTGGCCACACTGTATTTGCGAATGGCATATTGTTCCCTAGAACCTGCAAACTCTCCCTTAAATTTTCCTGTAATCAAGTCGTCCCTAATCTGATCCTGTTTGTGATCACTCCAGTAATGTTGTAAAAATTTGTTTTCAAAGTCCTGATATGTGTCTATGTCCTGTCCTACTAAATTATACCATGCTTCCGCATTGTCCTTCAATAAAGCCTTTACGTATTTAGTTTAGTCTGTTCGTCGAATAAATTTCCCACTAGATTTCTTCGCGTTCTACCCTGCCTAACTGATCCCTACATGAGTCCGTTACTTCAGTCATTTTTATATTTATCTCTTCCTCACAAAAAATGCGTACTTCGGACCTTAAATGTCCCATTTCCTGTCGAAGACCTGTAATGTTTTTCTCATTTCTAGCAACCCTACTTTCTACTTCCTCCATTTTCACAGTAAGACTATTTTTAAACTCTGTTAATTCTTTAGTAGATTGCTCAATTTTCCCGCTTATCTGCTCTAATTTTCGGTTGGACTCCTCCCTCGCTCTATTCGATTATTCCCTAGCTCTATTAGATGCACCGCTTAGCTGTTCTAATTTTCTATTGGATTCCTCCCTAGCTAATCGCATTTCCTCTAACATTCTCATCATTAAATCATTTCCTGTTTCTCCTGACTCCGTCTTAGACTGATCCCTACTACCTCTTGCTTCTTCCTCCATTTCTGCTTCTGTCGTCTTAAATAAAGCACTATCACTGCTTCCTATTTCCATCCCTTGACTTCGAAGCCACTCTTTTCTCTGCATACGTCACACTTTTCACCCCCACACACGCCTACACACTTCTTTCACACACCTACAAAAATATTCACACTCAGCTCTTAATTTCAGGGTCGTCAGTTTCCTGAAACAGTTACACACTATCTGAAATTCGAGCCCTCACGTTCGGGTCGCCAAGATTTGCTGTGATTCTCTTGTCCGTTGAATCTCTTCTGATAATCGCCTCTTGACTCTTTCCTTCCGCCTCGGCTGCTCACATAGTTAAAACTTTCATCTTCATTCATAAAAAACACAAACACTTTCCTACCACAAAAATCAACGTTAACTTTATTTACATTAATATTCACAATACATTAAAATTTCAAAATTAAATTTTAGCATCATAAAATTTCAAGTTCAAATTTGTCATCATTTTAATTTGCATCCAGAATTAGAGTCCTTGTGGGATGCATACTAATTAAGTTAACAATATTTGCAGACCTGAGTCTGAATAAAAGGGAGCATCTCCCACCCCTTTACGTTAATTTAACAGGTTAGTCTAATTGAGCTCAAAGACAGACACAAATTTTCATCATAATCCAAAACATAAACTTGATAAATACTCCTTTCTACTTATACAAGAAAATTTTACCTTAAAATTCAAAATTTGTTGTTTATACAAATTTACTACTGTCCATCTTTATCAAACAAATTATAAAGATATTCAACACACACCAAAACATCTAAGATCGAACAACAATGCATAAGTTACCTGAAAGTTAATGCACTCGTGGCTCCAATGTACCTCGTCCTTGCTAATCCCACCATTCCAGCTGGGTTATGTTTATGTCCTCGGATTTCTGGCCGCCTTTAAAATTTTCTACACCACCATTCGTCTAAAAGATTTCAGGGCTTCTCAAGAACTCATCTATGTACATCTAAATCTTGTTTTGTGGATCCAATCACGTTTACGAATAACACTTGATTACTAACACTCCTGAAAAATAGCAATGAAATTCATAATACCTTCACGCTATACCAAAACTGCATACTTCTATTTATTTATTTATCGTTACTAATTTGGATAATTGGTACAGTAATACCCGCAAATATAACTAGACTTTATTACCTTTATCTATCTTCTCTAAGTGCACTAATGCATAATAACTTTTATCGTAGCACATAATCACCATGTATTCTGCTTGAAGTATCCAATAAAATCAAAAATAAAAGAGAGACCGCTTGTAGTATCAAATATAATCAAAAATAAAAGAGAGCTAAACTCCTATCAGCACGGGTTTATATAATGGCTCGCTTGCGAGTCGAATTTGTCCCGCGACGGACGCTTTTCAGAAATTCGCATTCTATTTTCCCTTCCGATGGCTCGGCACAATGATTCTTCTGAAATTTGCACTCGTTCGAGTTGAAATCTAAGAAATTTCCACACGCCTCGCAACACGTCCGCGAACGACTAATTAATTTTACATATAAATGGTTATGCTTCCACCTCTCATGTTTGCATCTTATTTCAACCTTAATCGCCAATCTAGTCTGTTCGTTCTATCTACAACCTGTGCTCGTGTTTTACATATTTCCCCTCATTTAACTACCAATGCATTCCCTCTCGTTTGTCTTTATACCACAAACTTGCTTTCTTCCTTGCACTCATATAGCTTGGAGCTTATCGACTATCATATACATCGATATTTTTGCAGGTGTTCTTAGTTCTAATACGCTGAAGGCTTTTACGTGACTTCCCCACGTCTTTATAATTTCTCGATAGCTTTAGTACTTGGAAAGATTAAATTAAATACAAGTTGAACATTTTAACTCGGCTTCTTTTTATAGAAAGCGTCCAGTGAATAATTTAAACCCCTTGTTTTTAACAAAACGAATAAAATTTTATGCTCCATAGTTTTAATAATTCGTATTATCTAATGAATTTCTACATTACTTCCTTCTACACGTTGATTATGATTATATACAAACCCTACATTCTAATTGAATGATTTAAATCTACACAGTAGGTCTTTAATTAAGCGTTCTATTTTCCACTGCTCTGATATACACGGTGTTTAACATTATCTAAACAATATAAACCCTACGTTTAGAAGTAAATGACGAATTTATCCAATATACCTTTAAATAAAGTGTATTATTACCCAAAGCGTCCTTATACACGGTGATTAAAATTATTTGATGTCGTTAATTAATTTTCTACCCTGGTCTAAATTTGAGTAATATATATATATATATATATATATATATATATATATATAGTATAATATACATGTGCATATTATCATGGGAAGTAGTTCAAATCAAACAACAGAAACTGATTGAAAATTTAATCAACACCTAACGTTTCGGTACATTCCTTTTGTACCTTTTTCAAAGGCTAAAATGGGAACAGAAAATTCGAAATTAGCAAAAATACATAACCTGTCGCTAACTACTTACATTGACAAAATTATATTAAGGAGATTGAAAACAAATTACTGCACGATTCACATTATAACTGTGGGTCAAAAATATTAAAAATTAAAAATTGCCTGAAGGGCAACGTCATGCCACGATGGCGGTTAAAAAGTAAAGACAAAGTTGATAATGACAAATTCTATAAGAGTGACAGGACACGTTCCAAAAATGGCAATGATTACATAACCTGAAGGAAGATACCTAACGTTGTTTAAAAATGTCCTTACTATATAAAGCAGAGTAAACGTTGTGCACCCTATCAATATCAATCTTATTATTGATAGGATTAATTTCACTATTAATATAAAAAGACTCGATGAAAAGCCTCGTCTTGTAATTGGTTTCGTTCTCCAAAATGGCGGTGTCATCGAAAAGTGGTGTATGGTGTATGAGCAGACAATGCGCATTTAGTGGAGTTAATCCTACAATCACTCCTGTGCTGGGTTAAACGACTCTTCAGCCACTGGCTAGTCTGACCAATGTAACTATTGTTGCAACTACACGTGATCTTGTAGACAACGTTGCTGTTTAACAATTTCGGAGTACGATCCTTTAATTTGGTAAACAACTTCTGGATAGAAAAATTGTATTCATAAACAATGGCGATCTTAGGTTGTCTAAGTAATCGTACTAAAAGTGGAGATAACTTCTGTATAAACGGAAGCTTCTTGTACGTAATACCAGTTTCTGAAGGGTTTACTTTTAAGAAGTTGCCATATATCAATCTATGCAACATTCTCTTTGGATAACCGTTGTTAACTAAAGTGTTAATCAATAATTTCTTATTTTTATCCATGAACTGTGGGTCTGAAATATGTTCTATTCGATATCGTAGGGCCTTCACCGTGTTTACCTTATGTTGAAAAGAATGGTTCGAGTGGAAATTTAGATATCTGCCCGAGTTAGTTGGTTTAGTGTACCAATCAAATAATAAATGATTAGAACTATCTCTGATGACCAACACATCCAAAAAAGGTAATTTCCCATCCACTTCAATTTCAAAAGTGAACTGAAGGTGATAATTAAAATCATTAAATGCTGTTAACGTTTGGTCAACATATTGGACTGACAACGAACAAATGATATCATCCACATACTTTACCAAGAAAGACATCTCATATGGTAATCTAGGTAGAACACTCAACAGTAAATTATCCATAATCATTTGAGCGATTATGGGTGATAGGGGTGACCCCATTGGAGTTCCAAATAATTGTAAGTAGAACTTCTCTTGGAAAACAAAGTACCTATTGTTAAAAACCAAATTGACAGTTGTCAAGAACATATCTTCAGACATATTACAGAAGGGCTTGATCTTATTCAAATTTTCTTTAATGATGTTAATAACCATAGATAAAGGAATATTAGTAAAAAGAGAAGCAACATCCAGTGAAATGAGAATATGATCTTCAGGTAGGTGAAAACCCTTGAATTGTTGCACAAACGTAAAGCTATCTTTCACATTGTGTCCACCAAGCGGAAAAGCCTGTTGGAGGATATTCGACAAAAAAGAAGCAATACCATACGTAGGTGTATTCACCGTAGATATGATGGGTCGTAACGAGAGGACTGGTTTATGTATTTTTGGTAAACCATAGTATTTACCAGGAGTCGAGTTATTAATGGATAATCGATTCTTTTCAGAATCGTCCAACATCCCCTTTTTATGTAATAACTTTATGTGCTCGTTCACCTTTTTTTGAGTAGTGAATGTAGGATCTCTACGTAACAATTTATAAGTAGTAGTATCTGATAAAAGATCCAGAGACTTATCTATATACTGGTGCTTATGCATGATCACAGTAACTGCACCTTTGTCAGCCTTAGTGACAACAATTTCAGGATGGTCAGCTAAGTATTTTCTAACTTTGTAGAACTGTTCATTATAAATATTGAAATGTTGGTTATTTCGGGAATTATTAGAGTAATTCAAAATGACATTAGAGATCTTACCCCTAATCACATCTTTTTTTCTCTGCGACAATATTTATAATGAACAGTTCTACAAAGTTAGAAAATAGTTAGCTGACCATCCTGAAATTGTTGTCACTAAGGCTGATATTTTTGTGTTTGAGTGTTTTGACTTATTGGGGTGTATTTCTCACCATAAAAACTCGTTTAAAGGGGTATATGTGCAGGACAATTAATCTTGATTATTTAAAAAGGTTTATTGATGATATATAAATGTTTATTCATGATATAAAATGTTGTTGTAAAGAGTAAACGGGTTTTTAAATTTGTTTTAATAAAAATGCGAAGTTTAAAAGCATTTAGAGGAACTGGGTTATAATGAGCTCAAGATAGACCAGAATAAAATCAATCTAGGGTTGCATGAAGGTCCCTTCTACTCGTATTAAATAGAAATTTGTTGAAATATATTAAAATCAAGGACTTTAAAGTATTTAATGATTGAGGTGGTAACAGTTTTAGCTAACTGTCTGTACCAAGGTGTAAATATTTCTTAATAATGGAAACTTGTTAATAGCCGATTGCTGAGCTAGCCAGGGTGAGCGGAAATAAGGAGGCGTTCAAAAAGGTAGTGTAAGAAGACATTTTTTATTTCTATATTTTTTTTTTCAGACATTTTATGACGCCCAATTCGTGGGGCTTGATTGGTTTTTAGGAAAAATACGAGTGTTCCTGACTTCCACGGTAATATATATATATATATATATATATATATATATATATATATATATATATACTCATATTTAGACCAGGGTAGAAAATTAATTAATTAATTTTCTATAATTTTAATCACCTTGTATAGAATTTATTAGATAATACGCGTTTTTAAAATCGTGGAGCTTAAAAATTTATTCGTTTCATTAAAAATAAGGGATTTAAATTATTCATTAGACGTTTTCTATAAAAAAAAAGCAGAATTAAAATGCTCAAATTGTATGTAATTTAATTGTTCCAAGTATTAAAACAAATAGAAATTACGTGCAAAATTTATATTAATTAATTCAAGTTCTAAGTAACGGGTATTAAACAAAGTGTACAAATAATAATTAATATTTAATTTGTATTCACTAAAAATTAAAGGGTAGAAGTCAATGTCATTCATTATTATTTTAATTGGAGTTAATTGAACAGTTATTAAGGTATTATATGCATAAAAGCTGTTAAAAACCCAATAATATTCAAATCGTAGAAGTGTTATTTAAAGCGTATTTTTAAATATCAAAGTTCTAATTAATTTGTTTGGATAAACATGCAGCTTCTAGGTATATTGGAAACGGTCGGATGTTTTAACGGGAAGGCTAGATACGGGGTTATTTTACTTACGAATCCACGTGGATTGAAATAACCGATAATAAAGAATATCGATTTGTACCACTCAGAACAGGGTAGATAGAGACGGATAATATGCGCAAGACAGAGACACGGATAATTAAAGGCGTGATTTGAGCAACGTCACTGGGTTTGCGATTGGTGGAAATAGGATGCAAATATGAGAGGTGTAAACGTAACGATTTCTATACAAAATTAATTAGTTATTCTCGGACGCGTTGCGTGCCGTGTGAAAAATTTCTTAGATTTTCAACTGGCACATGTGCAAATTTTATAGAACCGCGTGCCGGACTGTCGAGAAGGGAACAGAGCATGCGAAATTCTGAAAACTGGCCGTCGCGGGACAAAACCGACATACGGGCGGGCTATTATATAAACCCGGACTTTAAACAGTTTCGCTCTCTTAGATTTTTGATTATTCGATGCTTTAAACAGTGCTCTTAGATTTTCGATTTTGATTCAATACTTTAAACAGTTTGCTCTTATATTTTGGTGATTATTGAATACTTTAAAACAGTTTGCTCTTTACGTGCTACGATACAAGTTATTATGCATTAGTGCACTTAGAAAAGAAGATGCAAGGTAATAAAGTCTAGTTATATTTGCGAGTATTACTGTACCAATTATTCAAATTTGTAACGATAAATGAATAAACAAAAGTAGGCAGTTTTGGGGTATAGCGTGAAAGAATTAGGAATTTCTTTGCTATTTTTCTGGGGTGTTAATAATCAAATGTTATTCGTAATCGTGATTGGATCCACAAAACAAGATTTTGATATACTTAGATGAGTTCCTGAGAAGCTCTGAAGCAACTTTAGATGAATGGTGGTGTAGAAAATTTTAAATACGTTCAGAATCAGAAGCCGTAAACATAACCCAGTTGGAATGATGTGATTAACAAAGGACGATGTACATTGGAGCCACGAGTGCATTAACCTTCAGGTAACTTATGCTTTGTTGTTCGATTTTTGATGTTTTGGTGTGTGTTGAATAACTTTATAATTTGTTTGCTAAAAAATGGACAGTAGTGAATTTGTACAAACAACAAACTTTTAATTTTAAGGTAAAATTTTCTTGTTTAAGTAGAAAGGAGTATTTAGCAGTTTATGTTCTTGATTATGATGAAAATTTGGGTCTGTCTTTGAGCTCAATTAGACTAACCTGTTTAATTAACGTAAAGGGGTGGGAGATGCTCCCTTGTATTCAGACTTAGGTCTGCACATATTGTTAAATTAATTAGTAGGCATCCTACAAGGACTTTAATTCTGGATCTTGAAATTTTATGATACTGAAATTTATGCTAAATTTTAATTTTGAAATTTTAATGTATTGTGAATATTGATGTAAATAGAGTTAACGTTGATGTTTGTGGTAGGAATGTGTTTGTTTTTTTTATGAATGAGGATGAAAGTTTTAATTAGGTGAGCAGCCGAGGCGGAAAGAGTAAAGAGGCGATTAACAGAAGAAAGTCAACGGACCCAAATTTTGGAGGTACCACAGCAATATATATATATATATATATATATATATATATATACGAGTAGCATAAGTAACAAATAAATTCATCTTTGAGGTTATTATTAATTTTTAAAGAAAATAACAAAACACGTCAATTTTTGTTTTTAATATAAAGCAAAATTTTTGTTGTCACTAACTTCTTCAAAGAGGGTAGCTACCACCCTTTTATATTTTTAAATGGAAAAGGGTGACTTGCGATGCTTCATTTCAAAAGAAATTTAATTGTCTATTTAACGGTATAGTATTTTTCATCTTTCATGTAATATTAGCCATTAAAATTATAAAAATTAAACAAATACACGAAAAATGGAGTAGGCGCCGATTTGAGTAGTAAATGACAAAAGTAAATTACATGGCAGTTGTACTGTAAGCAAATTTTGTTTATTAATTGCTTTTTAGTGTAATCGCAATGTTTCACCTCACTGAGAAACAAAGAATCGACATTTAAATTATGATTGGGTATGGTAACAAAACTAGAACCAAAAGAAACTGTGCAATCCAGTGTAAAGGTAGATTAAGTCATAAGGGTCGTAAGATAGATATAAATAACTTTAACTTTAAGAAAATCAAATAATTCCATCAATTATAGGAGTAAATCGACTATTCTACAAAAAGTCACACACGCACACCCGCACACACACTTTAACACACACACAGACACGCGCGCGCCCACGCATACGAACGCGCGCACACACGCGCGCGCATACACACACACAGCGGCATAAGTAACAAAGTAGCAAATAAATTTATTTTTGATATTAATTTAGTGTGTGTGCGTGTGTGTGTGTGACTTTTTGTAGAATAGTCGATTTACTCCTATAATTAATGGAATTATTTGATTTTCTTAAAGTTAAAGTTATTTATATCTTTATCATAGCATATATATATATATATATATATATATATATATATATTGCTGTGATATTTTTATTGCTGTAAAATGCCCTATGATTGAACATACCATTAATTGCTATGAAATATTTATTTTGCTATGATATTTACTTTACGATTTTACCCCGACTAGCTAACTGAATAAATCTTATTTTAACCTTTAAATGGATTCAAATAAAGCAGTTCTAGAACACACAACATAATAATTGATAATATGTACAATGCTGTGTAAACTCAAAATTTTCCCTTGTATAAAATATTTACATTCACCAAATTTATTCTTTCCTGAAAGCCAGCAAAAATATCTTTTAATTACTCTCAAGTACCTTCGAACGTTCCAAGATGCTTTTCCCCGTTTTCATATTTTTCAAATGACCTTTTTGATGACTCTTACAAATACACAATATATAGCAAATATTAAATTTGAAACAGTCTTTCAATAATAAAATGTTTAAAAATCGCTAACCTGGAATGGTTATTGGAGTTCCCTCATAGTCTGTGGTCTGCATCCCTTGTTGTGTCCGCTTTACTTAAAACCGTCCCAATAAAAGAAGCCCTGTTTTGTTAAATATTAGAAATAAATTTAATTAATTGTTTAACTTACGTCTATTTGTAGATCGGTTATTTTTCGTCGCACAAATTTTTGCACTTTCAAATTTCATTTATACTGAATTTTATTTCACTAATTAATTACGTAACTTTTTACGGCATTCGAGCATAGTTGGTGCTCGGTTGAATATGAACTAAATGTTATTCATTTTCTATTGTATTTATAAGCCCTTGCCACCAATAGTTTTCATTGGCGTGTTTATAATCAAGGCTTGTACTTTGCGTTACCTGGCAGAACTCGGAATTTTCACAAATTTCCTGGTTTATTTCTTCGACGAAATGCTTTCTCAGTCACGTAAGCGTTCTACTAAATTACAGTATTTTGTTAGGATTTCCAATTATGGCTTTTATCAAGTCACGTATTCAATGTTTGTCAATTGGAACTCCAAGATTTATCATATACTTGAACCGCTTGGTGTTTATTTGTTTGTTACAGAATGTTGGTTTTCTGAACAAATGTGTTCTTTTTAGTCACGTAACGATTTTCTAATAATGGCGTATTAAGATGCGTTTGCATAATAATTACGTTGATATTTTCGACGCAATTATTAAATATATGGAATGCCATTTTATCTGTTTCCCAGTAATGTATTTTGATGCAATTAGTTGCTTCTAAAATCTTATTTTTACGCGTAAATTATACTTAAACATATCTATACGACGCACACATTACTAATCTAATTAAATGGTATCGGATTATTACTAAAGGAGCTTCTTTTTCATCCATTTAATCACATATTTAACTTTTTGTAGAATAGTCGATTTACTCCTATAATTGATGGAATTATTTGATTTTCTTAAAGTTAAAGTTATTTATATCTATCCTACGACCCTATGACTTAATCTACCCTATTATCATAGCATTATTCCCCCAAATTAAAATAGAAAATTTTTAATCAATGCCCTTTTTGGCGCCCAACGTGAAATTAAATCCCCATTGACTAAAATTCTTATATTTTTATTTTATTTGCTCCAAATTGTTCCCCCAATATTATCTACAAAATTTAATTGTTCCTATCTCTAACCTCATAGTGTCTGTGGACTGCATCCCTTGCAATGTTCGCTCTACTTATTGGCCAGAATTATCCATTTTTGATTTCTGGTATTTTTCTTTGAATTAACTTTGAGTACCCTTTTGATCGCTCTTTCAGACGTATTTTTGGATTTGTGTTAAGGCTTAGATCTCGACATGAACCTCGACTTGCATATAAACTTAAATATCAACTTAGTACATATGACATCAATGAAACTGACATCAACAAAAGTGGCATCAACAAAAGCCGTTTCAACAAAAGCCTTCTATTTGTAGATCGGCTTATTTTTCGTCGCACAATTTCTGCACTTTCAAATTTGACATTCTGAATTTTAACGTTTCACTAATTAATTTCATCACGTAAATTTCTACTGCATTTGAGCATAGTTTGTGCTTGGTTGAATATGAACTGAACTCTTTATTCATTTACTATTGTATTTATAAGCCCTTCCTACCAATCGTTTCCATTGGCGTGTTTATTGATCAATGCTTGTACTTTGCCTTATCTCTGACAGAACTCGGTATTTCTCAAAATCCCTGTCGAATTCTTGGCAACAATGCTTTATCAGTCACGTAAGCGTTCTGTATTATATGGTTATTTCTCAGGATTACCAATTATTACCCACATTCAATCACGTAATTTTGTTTGTAGTTTTATAAGTCCAAAACTTATCATATAATGAACCGCTTGGTGTTTATTTGTTTGTTACAGAATGTTGGTTTTCTGAACAAATGCATTCTTTCTAGTCACGTATTTAATGACGTATTAGAATGCGTTTTCTTATACATGCGTTGATATTTTCGACGTAATTATTAAGTATTTGGAATGCCAATTTATCTATGTGTCTCGATAATTTATTTTGATGCAATTAGTTGCTTCTAAAACCTTGTTTACTTGTAAGTTATACTTAAACATATAATATGATGCACACATTACTATTCTAATTAAATGGTATCGGATTATTACTAAATGAGCTTCTTTCTCATGCATTAGATCAAATATCCTTTATATATAGTGTCCTCGCAATTAACTTTTTGTAGAATAGTCGATTTACTCCTATAATTGATGGAATTATTTGATTTTCTTAAAGTTAAAGTTATTTATATCTATCCTACGACCCCTATGACTTAATCTATCCTTAAACTACCCTCCTATCATAGCAATATATATATACCTATATATATATATATATATATATATATATATTGCTATTACAACTTAGATAATATCTTCATAAAAATATTTATATATAAAGGGTTTTGGTAGATAATAAACCATTTAGCAAGATTTAGTGCGAGTGAAAAAAAATAAGATCCTTCTTTTAACGTCACACAATTTTGTTAATGCACCATTTTGCTTCAAATTGTTGTATTTTGTTATTACTTACGTACCATAGAACTCCATTATGATTAGTTGCGCCTTTTCTAATAAGACTTCACTTTTTCAATTTACCGCATGGGAAAGTCCTCCGTTGTTATTAAGTTTAATTTAAGCTTCACGTGTAAACAACACAAAGATTTGGTTCTCACATATTTTAGGACATTCACTTATGATTTGTGGTGTAAAAACCAAACCGTAAAAATTGCATTTCCCAAGCCCTGAAAGTGCAGCTTTAGTGTTATAACATTAAAAATCTTGGAGGGGATAATTGTTGGTGGAAGTCAAGCGTCAAAAAGAATAGCACATTTACTACCGGCCTTCATCGAGTACTGTAGCGAGAGTAGATTTCTGAGGCGGCAAAGTGATTCACCTTCCTTCATTACCTATTCCGTTACCAAAATAAAAAATACCGGCGCTTCGTCACCAAGGACCACCGCCACCCAAACAACTAACACCTATACAACCCCTAAGAGGCATGACAACCAGGACTCATGACCTCCACGAGATAAGTTTTTAAGGCTTTGAACGCCCCGGGAGGAATTTATTCATATAAATTTGCATGAATATATTACTATGTTATTATTATATATATATATATAATATAACATTAAATTTGGCGCTTTCAATAATTAGGCACGTTGTTTATAATTTTTCGTCTTAATTAGCTAGCTTCTGCATATATTAAGTCAATATAGATGAAGTCATCCATATGATTTTGCGTTCGTCCTTTATCTAATATCTAATTAGAAAACGTACAAATATTGTATGGTTAAACCTGAAAATATTACTTACATCCTTTATTTTTGTGACTAAAAATTTCTTATACTTTAAAACATTACCGGTGGAACATATCCAAACGTGTGGATCTAATAAATTAAAAATCCGTATAGAATCTCTTGAACACGAAGTTACATTTTTCATCATACCTACCCTAGCATATTCTTTTCTTTTAGGAAAAGATTTTTGTCACCTTTTTAACTTATCGCTAAACCTTTTAGATTTGACTTGGCAAGCTAGCCTCAAGAAAACTATTGTGCTTCCTTGAGGATTGCAAATAAAATTTCTTTCACCAAAACTATGAATACTTTTTGTTAACTATCTGCTTCTGAGTTAGGATGTGTTACAACCGTATCATGAAATTTTAACTGTCGATGCCAAACCATTTAAACAACGTCAATATCTCCTATAGCCTGAGTTATAAAAACACGTATGCCAAAATTAATAAAATGATTCAGTCTGGAGTTATCTCCCCAAGTTCTTCTCCTTGGAGTAATCCCATATTGGTTGAGAAGAAAAATGTAAGTTAAATTCCCTTACACTTCCTGATAGCTATCCTCTACCTAGTGCTAATTCCATTATAAGTCGTTTACATAATGCTAAATACATATATTTAATAGATCTTAAACAAGTTTTTATCAAATACCTTTAGTATCATCCTCTCGTTGAAAAATGGCCTTTTACATACCTGGTAAAGGCTTATATAAATTTAACTTTCCACCTTTTGGTTTGGCTAATGCCCCCCAAACACTCCAACTTACTATGGATAGAAAATTGAGTCAAATTTTACATCAAGAGCATGCTTTTGTTTATCACAATGTGTTTTAGTTACTCTAATACTTTTGAAGAACATATGGTAACTTGAAATGTAGTGGCTGATTGCTTAAGTAGTAGTAGTAGTAGTGGCATTTATTCCAATGAACATAAATCATATTGTACTAAAAAATACAGCAGATAATATAATAATCTCTAATATAATATAATAATCTCTAAATTAGTTTAAGTACATGGCAACATTAAGTTTAATATGTAACACAATTATATACTACCCGTCAACTGTTTTCTTCCCTATGGAGCGGTAACCCTGGGTTAAAAAAAAACACTGGCCTCTTCTTGTGACTGAAGGTCACTAAAAAGAGGTTTCTTCCGGACTAACTCGGGGTCTATTCCTGCAGAAGCATGAAACATGCAGGGCGGGGTCTAAATTATACAAAGCAAAAATACCGCTGACCTAACTGACTCAAAGCTAAAAAGGCGCCACTGCATCTGATTTCAGCAAAATTGAGATAATTTAAGGGAGAATGCAGAAAACCCTTAAGCATTTCTTTTAAGACACAACTTTAGACTTCAACCTATGTTACGCTACTGGTGTTATTACTGGACCTGTAATAAATGCATGATTATAATTATTTATAAAACAAACAATTAGAACACTTTTTGTGCTCTCAAATAATACATTCAATTCTAATCGAGGATCTTTTCA
The DNA here is from genome assembly GCA_036346225.1 of Platerodrilus igneus. NCBI lineage: Eukaryota > Metazoa > Arthropoda > Insecta > Coleoptera > Lycidae > Platerodrilus > Platerodrilus igneus. Next base: position 1,679,191 of record JARFIW010001100.1, on the reverse strand, counting down.
CAAGCAAATTAGTAGACTTTGATCCCTAATATCAACGTAAGTGTTTTGAGAAATAAACATGAAAGCTTGAGGTTCCTCTATTAACATTAAGAATATTTACAATTACTCGTGATTTACATTAATTTATTTACAGTTAGAATTAATTCCTCCCTTACTGGTACACCCGTAGATAAAGTTTTAAACAAATCTTTAAAGTTTTACAGTTTTAAAAAAAGCTTTACATATTTAAAGAGGAAACTGGCTTAAATATCTTTATCTGTAATAAATTCAAGTACTGAATATATGCTTTCTCTAGTAATATCGTTTTCAAAGCTAACTTAAAGGCATATAGTGTCTGGTTCTTAAATCTGTTTGGGAGGCGGTTGTATAATTTGGGTCCCATATATAGTATGTTGTTTTCAAATTTCCTTGTATTATGCATAAGAATTATCAGTACCTGTCCAGATTGTCTAGTGTCATTTTTAAAGACTTTAAAAATAGAATTTTTGTATTTGTGAACAAAACAAAGAGATTCTAAAATGTAAACACAGGAAACAGTAAGAATCTGTAAAGAAATGAATAGTTCTCTTCAACTTTGGTGCCTATTGGTTTTACTATTTATATGAATAGCTGTTTTTTGTTAAAGGAATACTATGCGTGCAAAGGTCGACATGCCCCAAAATATTACTCCGTATCGCAATGTACTGTAGAAATAGACATAGTATACAATCAACAGTGTATTATGTGTCACCACACTGATAAGTTTTACTAGCCGCTTGTGTATTTTCAAAATATGGTTATCCCAATTGAATAAACTATTAGTGGTGATACCTAAGCATTCAAGGGTATTTACAGCTTTTATTTCAAGAATATCCATAGCCCTTCTATCTGGTTCGCTCATTAACATATAGCAAGTTTTATCCAAGTTTAATGTAATTTGATTTAATTTACACTATTTCCTAATACTATTAAGACCCTTTTGCATTGCGGATTCAAGATTTACCAAGCTTTTTGCTGTGTGAATAATAACTGTATCATCTGCATATAAGTGACAAGATCCATATTTAACGTTCGCAGGAAGATCATTAATATAAATAAGAAAAAACAGGGGACCCAAGATGGAGCCTTGAGGGACTCCACAATTTACAAGAACTTCTGATAAGAAAGTTGTTCTTCCATCACTACTAGTGATTGCAACACTCTGTTACCGATTTATTAAATAAGACTTTATTAAACTGTATGCTACTCCTCTAATTCCATAATGATATAATTTAACTAACAATATTTGATGCACCACTGTGTCAAATGTTTTACTAAAATCACATGAAATACAACCTGTGTGCATCTTAGCATCTAGACCAAAATATATATCTTTGGTAATGTTAAATAGTGCAGTATCGACATTCTTGTCTTTAATCAATCCGTGTTGTAGTTTAGATATAATACTGCAATCTCTGAAAAAAGTAATTAACCTATTGCAAATAACTTTCTTATAAATTTTAGAAACGCTAGGTAAAAGTGAAACTAGTCTGTAGTTGGATATGTTGTGTGGATTGCCCTTTCTTAGGATTGGAATAATTTTTGATATTTTAAAGCATTTTGGAAAAATGCCATGTTCCATTAAAATTTTAAATATATGCACAAGATGGTCAGTAAATATATTCTTACAAAGTTTGATAACGGTTATAGGAATTTCATCAAAACCTGCCGATTGTTTATCTTTAAAACTGTTGATTATTTCTAATAACTCTTCTTTATTGTAGGAAGTTAAAAAAATTGATTTAGCATTGGGAGAAGCTACACGATATAAATTAGCTTTTATACTTTCTAAGTTGTTTGCTGTTAGATGACTATAATTTTGTGAAAGCAAAAAGTGTTCTTTGAATAGATTTGCAATCGTTGTAGTGTCAGTTATTGTGACATTATTCATTATTATTGACATATCAGTAGGCTTAAAGTTTTTTGAGATTTCTTTTCTTTAGATTTATTATCTACTATGGATATTTTTTTATGCAGGTGGTTCTTTTTCCTTGCACAATTAGAATTTTTAATTGTTTACAATAGCTACGCACATAGTTATAGAACCAAGGTTCTTTAAAATGTTCACAAAGATAAAGCAAAATTCTTTTGTTATTACAGGATATGCCTATGCATTTTCTAATCCATTCGTTCATTATATTCTTTTGTTTAGCTCTCACAAGTGGAAATGATTTGTTAAAAGAAATTACTAATTTGTTCATAAAATCATTGATCAATATGTGCGCATTCTTAGTAGTTAACCGAATAATATGCTCCACCTTATTAGTAAATTGTGCAATAGTATGATCATTAAATTTGCGGAAATATTTACAGCTCATATTTTTGGGAAATTTATCGTAACTGACATTTTTACTAGCAATTTTTATGATTGCAAATATTGGCCAATGATCAGATATTCTATGTGATACTACACCTGTCTGTAGTACAGGAGAGCAGTTTGTGAATATATTATCAATACAAGTATTACTTGTTGCAGTTGTTCTAGTTGGAGCTTTAATTAAGGGTTTTATACCATACGATTTAAAAAAGGATAAAATACAATATTTTGACTATCGTCATTTGGAATAAGCTAGCAAATCCACATTAAAGTCTCCACAGAGTAAAACATACTTGTTGATTATAAATAATTTGTTTAGTACCAATTCACATTTTTCAATGATAATATCTAGATCACCATCTGGCGTTCTGTAGATGCATATAATATATATGTTTTGAACACAAATTGTACTTATTTCAAAGTGTTTTTCTACACAAAATTCATTTACAGAATATATTTGCATTAGGTCAATGCCCTCCTTTACAAAGATACCTCCTGTAGAAGTTTGGATCTACAGGAATAAGATACCATTTTATAACCTGGCAAGCAAGATTTATAAAAATCAATTTCCTCCAATGATGTTCTGTAAGGCAGATAACATCATATTTAATTTCTAAACTATCCAATAGCAGATGTAACTGTATGTACCTAGAATTGCGTAGAGATTAAATATTAGTATGAAAAAGTTTGAGTGTGGCATTTAATGCAATGTCAGTAGTCATAAAAAATGTAAATTTGAAGTTACCTTTCTTTGCAAAGGTGCACTTGTCAATTCATTATCACTATACAGGGACGTGGAAACTATTTCTATTAAATTAGTATTACATATGTTAGTATTAATCTTCGCATTGAATCCTGTATTTACTATATCCATAATTACGTTACAAAGTTTTCGCTTCCCATTCAGTGTCATGTGAAGACCATGCCTGGTGAAGTCATTAGCATTTAGTATTTTATTTGTATCTATATATCGGTGATGTGTTTTTTGAACTTCATTGAAAATGCCCCAGTTTAATTTATAAATAAACTGATTTAGATATGAACGACCTAACCAGTATGGCACAGTAAAAAATATTACATTGGTCTTATTCATTATTCTTAATTTGTCCCGGAATTGTTGTGTATTTATAGAGGTCCCTTTAAGTGCATTATTTGTACCTGCGATGATAATTAGATAATCATCCTTGTTAAGATTTTTTATTTCAGCTGCAACACTTTCGATTACTGCTTCCCATGTTGCTCCTGGTTTAAGGATGCACGCATGTCAATCTCATGTTGCTTGGTTAATTCGCATAATATAGCAACACATCTTCGGCCATGGCTATCAGCTAGAATTACTTTTTTTTTTATTTACCGAACTACCCCCAAGTGCTTCTCACAGAATTTATTCCTTACATAATTTGGTTTGTAGGTATATAAGAACTATTTATATTTTTGTTTTTGTTCATTGTAGCATAAATGGAAGTTTTTGAATTTTTATTAATGTTGATGTAATCACTAGGTACCTGTAATAACAACATAGGTGTCTTCTTTAAGTGAGCATTTTTGTGTAATCCAGAAATAATTTGAGTTGGTTCATTGTTGACATAACTATTCGCATGAGTACTACTCAACTTTGCTTCAGGTACTGTTTGTAATTCACTTTCATCAGTTACTATTGCAAAGACATTGTTATTTATATTTGGTTTTCTTGCTGTTTGAAAATCTGGTCTATTGTTTACATCATTATCACTTATATACTGTAAAACACCATTTGCAGGTTGAACTGGTTTATGTAGTGAGCTTTTTGTGATTGAATGGTTACTTTGTTTAGATTTAAATATTGGCGAATTTCCAAACATTATCTTATACCATTCATCAGAGAAACTTTTTTCTAATGGTGAATTATTTTGTTCAAGATTTATTAAAGAAGTTTGAGTACTAATAGATACATTTGCCATGTTGATTTTCCTAGTTCTATTTAGTAAAGCCTCTAACTCAATTATTTTACCTTCAGTTTTCAGCAGTTGATCAATCAAACATTTTTCATTTTCAATTGCTTCCCTGACAAAATCATCAAATTGGTTTTTTATCTTTTCCAGGTATTTGTCTTTAACTTTCACATGTGCTAAGCATTGATCAAGTTTGTCTTATAGTTCACTTATTACTTGCACATTTTTATTATTCACCTGACAATCATTTTCCCCATATTGTATATCTACACAATCACTGCAAATTAGTATATTGTCATGAAGCAATTTTTTATTTTTAATTCGAAAAATACAACTTTTGTGGAATAATTTAGAACATATCTTACAAACTTAAATTCTGCAGGCTTTTTACTGCAACATTTAAAATTTAAGTGCAGAGCTTCAGTTTGTGTCAAACCAATGGCAGCCATTTTTATCTGGCGGGTTTAAAGTCAAATGAGAAAAATGTAACGTTTATTGTTTATCTCTTTAATTTTTAGGGTTTATTGTGAATGAAAATGAATTACAAGTTGATCCTGATAAAGTTAATACCATCACTAATTTTAAAATTCCAAAAAATGTCACTGAAACTATATATTTAATTGGACTGATATCTTATTATCGTATCTTCTTACCTAGCGTATCTACTATCTATGCTCCTATTACCACTTTAATTAAAAATAGAAAAAAGGGCCATCTATCAATTGGACTTCCTACGACACATCTCACCATTCAAACTGATACATCACTCCCTAGCTTAGGTGCCATTTTATTTCAAGAAAAAGATTGCTTAGAACATCCTTTTGCTTATGTTGGCCATACTTTAGCTACCACCGAGCAAAAATATTCCACCATGAAATGGGAACTCCTCAGAGTAATCTTTGGAATTGAAAATTTTGGGGGTTGCATCAAAGGAAATTTTAGGGGTTATGTCAAAGGAATACAGTTCATAGTCATTTACCGTTTGTGCTGATCTTGTCTGGTTAAACAATTTAAAACAACCTGCTGGACGTTTAACCAGATGGAGTTTAGGTATCTTTCAATTCAGTTTTCTTGCCCTCTCTTCCTCTCTTCTCTCTCCTGCTCTCCACCCCCTTATTATTTCATCCCTTTCCATCACCCCCTTTCCTATCTTCTCTCGCCTCCCGCCCTTGCTCCCTCGACCATCACTCCCTTGAAATAGTCATAAAATAATATCTGTATATACAAAAGACACTGACATTTAAAAGTAGAATGTGGCCGTAAAAATTATCAGAACCAAAATGTATAACCATAAGTTCTGTTCCACAATCCCCTTCTGTCAGCCACTTTAATTGACTGCCCTGTATCAAATCTAGCTGAAACCCAGCTAGTTCTAGTTTCAAATTCTATAACTTGCATTAGAGGAACTCCAAACATTCCAAGAGCAAATTTGTAGATTCTTGCCTTTTCCATTGCCTTTAGTGATTTTTTTTGTCCATTTTCATAATCCAAGTAGAAATAATAGCCAACTGCAATAGCGTAGGATTTTGAAAAAATGTCTCTACCTAACCCGGCTACATAATGCTAAAAGTTAAATTTATGCTGTTCTTAAAAAAATACATTGGTGATTTTCCATTCCTATCAAAAAAAAAGGAAGAAAAGATATTTAAAAGTATAATCGAAGTATGGAAATAATAATAGTTTCAAGGAATTCTCTTACGACAAGTATAGAAATTCTTAGAGTTACACTGTCTCAGTTTCAGTTTCGCCAGTGTCTATTCCAAAAATAATTTTTTTAAACTAAGCAAATCTATCTCAAATTTCAACAAATAAATATAAAGATCATCAAAATTCTCAAATTTCTTCATTTCATTCTCGTCTAGAATAGACATTAGTTAAATAATATCATGTTGTAATTTGTAAACATTCATTATAATAGCTTCAAATGATATAAAACCTAACACCTACCTGATACTACAAAAAATATTTTTTGAATCTCTAAAAAATAATAACAAAACCATTTAACTCTTCTAAATGTCAGCAAACAACTTGCTTTAATACATCTTAAACTTCAAAATTATTAAATTATAAGAACAATCATGACTAACAAACAAAATTTAAAAATATTAACTGCACCATTTAGAATCTAGTGTGACAACTATGTCACTTTTAATATTCGTTGGCACATAATCGTATATGCAAACTCGTCAACTATGTCCCACTTAGTATGGCATCAGTTGTATAAACTGCATTTGATTATATGTGCAGTCACAGCATATTACAACCACATACACTTTGTAACATCTAGTTATGTTGATTATCGCAGTTACTAAAGATATTTATAGAATGATTATTCTGAAAGAATATTTTACTAGAAAGAAAAAATGTTCAGGCGCTGAATTAACACTTAGGACCCCAGATAGATAAGATAAACTAATACCTGTGTAGTATTTATTTTATGATTATTATTTAATAATAAACTAAAACTTTTCTTCTACAATTACACTGTTACTATGCAGCATAAGTGATATGTTAAACGAATGCTCATACGTATTATATTGCATTACTGCCAACCAATAATTAATCTCAATTTTTATTAATGTGTAATGTGATTTCTTTAACATTACATGTTTCTTGGAGCATGGAACAATGAGTAAATTATAAAACAACAGTTTACTAAATAAATTTAGCATCAACATAATAAAAATAGGTTCAAAATACAAATATAAATATAAAAGCTGTACCTTGCTTGAAGTGTTAACTTTTCCTGAGCTTCTAGACCACAAGCATTCAATCCATAACCATATGAAAGCACTCTTACAAGATGGCCTAAACCTGATCCAATATCAACTACAAAATTACAATTTGTCTGAACAGCCATGTTGTAACATATCTAAAAATAATAAAAGCATTAGAAATCTATAAATTCTGAATATTAATTAAAGAACAGCTACATTTATAAAAAAGTCAACACTAAAATTTTGTCACAATTGTGCATTATAATCAACAAATAAAAAGATTACAATACTGAGAACAGGCATGCCAATTATAGTTGGAACCATAAAAGAAGACAATTACATAATTATTTGTATTCGTCTGAATCAAAATCATGTGAACATCCGCTTACATTTATTGAGATATGTTATCCGAAAAAGCAACACTACCATTCAATTTTATTTCCAAGCATGATTATATATGATATTATATATATAATATATATATATATATATATATATATTATATATATATATATATATATTAAATTTGGTAACGACCTTGCTTTCTTAATTCCCTTTTTTATAAACTCAAGCTTTCAAAAATTTATTTTACCATTATCAAGAGTATAAAGTGAGATTAGATACAATTGAACGAATAATAATAATGTACAGTGTATAAGAGTATATATATATATATATATATATATATATATATATATATATATATATAAGGGTATATATATATATTGCTATGATAATAGGGTTATTTAGTGGTATATAGGGTCACAAGAGTAGTATACTTCATGTAAACAACACCAAAGTCAAGGAAACTAAACATTTGAATCATAAAAAGTACACAATTCCTTAATTATGCAAAAAGCAAATATCAAACACACTGTATAAAAACTACAACTAACTTTAGTCAATAAAAGAAAGTTCATTCATTACTAATTTAACCACATTTAGTAAAATAAATAACTCTAGATGCAATCTGATTCATTTTAGAAACAAGAATACATTCAGAAACTTTAAATAAATACAAATTAGAAGTATCTAAAGTCAAACAAACATAAAACAATTTTTTTTAAACTTGACGCATTAATGTAAGAAAACAATCATGCGTGCTCACAACAAACAAACAGGTCTTGCAAAACAAGCATATTTCAGAACGTAAAAAGTCAATAAAACGCATCTAATTTATGTAAACTGTTAAAGAATCCCATTACAAAATTCAGCCTAAGTAGGGTAGCTAAGCCGGTTTGGCAACAGAGATCCACAGCAAGATATGTATACGCCGATTCGAGAACAATATGAACAGCTAAGCCGCTTTGGGAAACAAAACGTGCAGCAAGATATGTATACGCCGCTTTGAGAACAAAATTGTCTTTGTGTGTAAATTTGTTGCGTCGGGGGGTCATTAGGTCTTTGGGGTGAGCGTTCGGCGGGGTCGTTAGATTTTTGTCGTGGGGTGGTGCGCGTGCGCTGGGGTGGAGATATTTTCTTAAGAAATTTTTAGCAGCGTTCCCGACGTTAAATATTAAATATTAAATTTTAAAAAATGTTGTGTGTGTAGAAAATGGAGTTCACGTGTTGGTTCGTATTTTCTGGGGTAGGTTAAGCTAAAATTAAAACGCCGCGGTGAAGATTTTTTTAATATTAGGCAAACGCGTTCAAGTGGTAAAGAGTGTTTTAGCTCTCCTCATAAGCTGCGTTTTGTACGAAGTAGCAAATAAAATTAGGAAATATACGAAATGTTATATGATGGAGGTCAAATTTTAAACGTTTGCAGGTAAAATCTTGTAAAAAAGAAGTCGTTCACTTCTCGCAATTTCAATGTCATGATAAAATACTAAGAATTTGCATGCAGTCGAATATAACAACGTGTTTGGAATTATAAATCTCTGGTAATATATGTAAATCACGTCGACATTCGACTTTTAATATAATGTATTTAATTAACATAAGGTGTGTGTGTGTTTGCAAAAACATGTCAAGACAGGTATGCCGTATATTTCCTTATTGGTATGCAAATTATACCACCTTGCATCACGATTTATTTGACTTTTAAATAAAAAATTAATTTAATCTTATATCAAGGATGTCTTGCTTACATTTTAGCAATTTGAATATATTTAAATATTTAAATGTAATTATACATTTAATTTATGTGGCAATAAAAATTCTTTTACTTTTAGCGGTTTGGTGATTGAATGTAGATGACGCATTAGACATTGTATATATATATAACTCGTTTAATTTCACCATTATTTGAACCTGCGTTTTGAAGTGCTCAGTATACGTGCAGCGTTAGTATAAAAGTAAGTTACATTTTTCTTTATTTTGTAAAAAGAATATTTTACTTTATAATATTTGCAAGTTTGTAACAGCATTGCTGTTGTTTGTAGATGGATCAAGTAATACAAAACAATAATAAACAGTCCGTTGTAGGCCCTAGAAAAGAGGCAAAGAGGTTAGCCGAATTGCCACTAAACGTTCCACAAAGAATCTACAGAGCAAGAATAGTACATTCCAAATATGGCGATTGTGTACTGATTGAGTTAGCGGACAATATTTCATTTCTACCACAACGCAACACGGAATTGTGGAGAAAAAACATTGAGGAATTGGGTTCTGGAAAATACGCAATAACCGTATTAGAACTAATAGATATTAAAAGACCCAATCATCTTGTTTCCTACAGAATAGAACACATTTAGAAAAACAAAAATAATTGGTATGTTTTATAATTATTGCTTGTTTTGAATAATGACTGAACATATTAATACTTTAAGTAGCGAAATTGTTTTTAAAGTTAATAACGCATGCAATATTTTATTTAAAAGTATACAATTAAAGAAGCTGAAATTTTGTTAAAATATATCAAACGATACTTAAGGTTATTTGTAAAGGCGGTTAGACATGGCGACTTAAATTTAGATCAGTTAAGGCAAATTCAAACCAATATGGGGTTGTTAAAAAGCATCCAATCATCAATTAAAAATTTTCATGTAGGAAGCGGCATTCAATCGGTTTCACAACCATCACGTTTGGGAGTCAAATGGATTGATTTGGTTTCCGCTTTTGCAAGAAGAATTAGAACAGGCGTTATAATAAACATGCATCATAAGGACTTAATGGCATTTTTTAATGATTGTTTTAAGGTAATTAAAATTAAAATAAAAATAGTTTAAAAATTAAATTTAATAAAATTAATATTACACTTTGCGGAGAATTCATTAAAACATCTAATATTGATGAAAATAATATAACGGATTTTAAACATTTTAATACGAAAATGTGGCGGTTGACGTAGCGACGGATTTAACATCATGGTTTCGTGATGATGTGGTTGATAAACTAAGAACAAAACTATCGGAGTTTCAGGAATCAAAATCAGGCTGGGCTTTGAAAAAATTGTATCGATGGAAGTTAATATTAATAAATACGAAATGGGCAATGGACGTGTTTCATCTTTTATTCCGCTTCCAAAGCAAATTTCAAATAAATATGCATGCATCAACGTGAAAAATTCAGATGAGTGTTGCTTTTTGGGCAATTGTTTCGGCATTATTTCCTCTAAAATAAGAAGTAATCTCACATCCTCATATCCACACTACAGATTAGTTTTGAATGTTGAAGGATTGGAAATGCCGATGTCGATTAAAAATATTTCAAAATTTGAAAATATGAATAAAATTTCCATAAATGTATACAGTTTAGAATTAAATTGCGCTAAAGAAAAATCGTTCTATAGTGTGGTGCCAACAAGGCTTACTATGCAGAAAGCTGAGAAGCATGTAAATTTACTCATAATTCAAAATCAATATTTTCCAAACGTAAACAATTATAATACTCCAAGTGAGGATTTTGAAAATGTTGAAATAAAATACCATTATGTTTGGATAAAAGTTTATCGCGGCTTATTGGCAGTCAACTAAATAAACATAATCATAAAAATATATTTGCGATCGTTGTCTGAATTACTTTAACACCTTCGATAAATTAAATGATCACTCTAAATATTGCGAACAAGTAAATATCTGTAGAATTTCATATCCTAGGCATCGTCATGTTGAATTTAAGAATTATGTTTATAAGCAAAAGTACCTTTTATAATTTATTCCGATTTTGAGACTATTTTAAAACCTGTTAAAAATCATAGTTATCAAAATATTCCAAGCACTTTAAAGTATCAACATCATAAAGCTTTTAGTGCTGGTTATTATTTAAAATGTGACTATGATGAATCGTTATCATTTTTAAAAATTATTTGGGGAAGATTGTATAGATTGGTTTGCAAACGAAATGGTGGAAGTTGCAAAATTTGTTCGAAGTAAATTCAAACATATTGAACCAATGATTGAACCTCATAATAACATTATTGCAACACATTGCTCTATATGTGAAAATGCATTTTCTGAAAACGCTATCATCGTTAGAGACCACTGCCACTTTACTGGCAACTTCAGAGGTTTTGCACACCAACATTGTAACCTCAACTTTAGAAATAGTTTTGTTGTACCGGTTGTGTTTCATAATATGAGTGGATACGATTCCCATTTCATGATACGAGAATTATCAAAAAAGGGTAATATTAGTTTATTGCCATTAAACAAAGAGAAATACATTTCATTTACTCTGAACGATCTAGATGCTGATGGTGATGGTGATGCTAAGATAAAGTTTCGTTTCATTGATTCTTTGAGATTTTTAAATTCATCTTTAGACAGTTTAGTGGCCACATTGCAACCTTCAGATTTCAAATATTTATCGAAAGAATTTTCAAATGTCTGTTCAAATAAATTGAACTTATTAACAAGAAAAGGTGTATTTCCATACGACTACATTGATTCATTGTCTAAACTGAATGAATTTGAACTTCCAAAATTGAAAACTTCTATAGCATGTTGACTGGTGAACATGTCACTGAGGATATGTATAACCATGCTCTAAAAGTTTGGAATGCATTTCAAATAAAAACATTTCGGAGTATGCCTTACTTTATATGAAAACCGATATAATGTTGTTAACGTGTGTTTTGAACAATTTCGCGAAAAGTCGTTTGCCACATATGGGCTCGATCCTGCTTGGTACTTCACCTTACCAGGGTATGCTTGGGATTGCATGCTTAAGCATACAAAATATAAGTTAGAGTTGCTTATGGACATTGATAAAATTATGTTTATTGAAAACGCTATTAGAGGTGGTATTAGTCAGGTGAGCAACCGATATTGCGAAGCTAACAATAGATACATGCATAATTATGATGCATCTAAACAATCCAAATATCTTTTATATTTGGATGCTAACAATCTTTACGGGTGGGCAATGTCGCAAGCATTACCATACGGAGACTTTGAATGGGTTGACATTAATCTCGATATTATTTCAATTCCAGATGATGCTCCAGATGGATATATTTTGGAGGTTGATTTGGAGTATCCTGAATATTTACATGATTTACACCGCGATATGCCGTTTTGTGCAGAACATCAGATCCCTCCAGGATCAAAATTGCCTAAATTAATGACCACCTTATCCAATAAAACTAAGTACATTTTACATTACAGAAATCTTAAACAGGCGTTGTTAAACGGACTTAAATTGGCAAAAATCCATCGAGTTCTAAAATTTAAACAAAGTTGTTGGTTAAAACCCTATATTGATTTGAATACTGAGCTTCGGAAACTTGCAAAGAATGAGTTCGAGAAAAATTTATTCAAATTAATGAACAATGCGGTATTTAGAAAAACAATGGAAAATATTCGACAGCATCGTGTTGTAAAGCTAGTTAAACGTTGGGAGGGCCGTTATGGAGCGAAAAATTGGATGGCAAGCCCCATGTTTCATAGTTACACAATTTTCGATGATGAGTTAATGGCTATTGAGCTAAACAAAACCGAATTAATCTTTAATAAACCATTATATGTTGGTATGTCCATATTAGATATTTCTAAAATTTGTATGTACAATTTTCACTACAATTTTATGCTTCCAATCATGAAGGTGGAAAATTGCAAGCTCATGTATAGCGATACCGATTCGTTTATTTATGAGTTAACTTGTGACGATGTATATAACGAACTTATTAAGTCAAATCTCTCAAAGTTTGACACTTCTGGGTATGATGTAAATAATCGCTATGGAATACCTCGGGTTAACAACAAAGCTTTGGGGCTCATGAAGGATGAAACAAACGGTGTAATAATAACACATTTTGCTGGGTTACGATCGAAAATGTATAGTTACAAGTTGGAATGCAATCCAAATGAGAAGGAAAATAAAACACGTAATCATGGTGTTATAAAAAATCCAAAGGTATCAAATATAATGTAGTAAAAATGAAATAACTTTTGAAGACTATGTTTCATGTTTAAAAGATTTTAAAGAAAAGAAACTTAAGCAAGCCACGTTCCGTTCCTACGCTCATGATGTATTTACAATAATTCAGGAAAAATTGCATTAAGTCCATATGATGATAAACGTAGTCTAATACCACATTCATATGATACATTACCGTGGGGACATTATAGTATCGCGATGATGGAATAAATATATTTTTAGAAGTTTAAAACAAGCAATAATTAAGAAAAACTTACTAAATATTTTATTTGTTTTACAGATAACCGCTTCCCATTATAGTTAACAGTATGGATGTTGAACAATTAGTAGAAAATCAAAAGAAATTGAAGTGCCTAGTTTACTGACAATTAGCATAAAACAATACTGAATCAAATTGGGTTAACCAACCAGAGTCATATTGGTATGTTAAAATCAATACTTCCAAAAACAGTATACAAAGACATAAAAGAACAGTTATTGGAATGTTTAATAGTGCAGATATTTATGAAGTTAACCTCAAATTTCTTAAGTCTGTGCTACTACAAAATGATTTTGACAAACATGCCTCGAAGTATTTGGAGAAGTTGGTCAACTGCCACAACGATCCAACTAGAATCAATATAATGTATATAAAAGAACACATCAATCCAATAATGTATTCCAATTTTCTGGCAGAATACCTATACATATTTGAGGAAATTGGATGGGATCATTTTTTGGCTACTGTTTTAACAACAGGTGAAGAGGACATACTTCATAAGTGGGATTTTACAAAACCTTTGTCTGAAGAGCAATACATGTGTTTAATGTATATTCCAACAAATCGCATGCCTCAATTTGCAGAGCGATACAATCGTGTAGTTGTACATTCTTGGGAAAAATTAAGTACTATCACAGCTTCTACTGAGAGTTATTCATGTTGCAAGGAATGTATGAGAGGTGTTAAGGGTGTAATTAAAAATACAAAATTTATGGTATTTGAAGATGCTTGTATAGTACCAGATCTTATATGGAACATGAGTTATTGGTGTTGCAGATGTGAAAGAATGCCTCTATTTCAAGTAATCGATGAGTCAGAATATTATACTCATATTGATTATATTACACAAGTTTAAATGTTGTATAATGGATTGCGGTTGTTGTATATGTAATAATAGAAATAAAAATGTTTTCTCAATTTGTATATTATTGAACTGAATACACTATTTTAAATCATTCAAATCGCATAAAATTCTATCATAATAGTAAAAGATGCATTGCTTTAGACCAATACACAAACTGCATAAATTATTAAAAGTCTCCAAAGTCTGAAACATGCAATATTCATCATTATTAGAATAATTTTTCACTAAATCTAAAACATTTCTATAGTATGCATAAAAGTTCATTTCTTTTAAGAGGTTTACTTGATCATCCACTATACATTGATTTGCTTCCAAAATCTGAACTACATCATTTTCACAAAGCATATATTCAACATCATGTTTAGTAAGTTTTAAAACTTTTCATCATTGTATACGACTTGTTGTAACTTGCACGCGTCAATGATTGAATCATCGTCATTACCATTGCCATCCAATGGTTGTTGCAAAGTAAAGAAGTTAACTTTGTTATTAAGCAGTTCCATAAGGTGATTCCACTCAACATCGCTTAAACTAATTTTATTGTTACCATCATCATTTAAGTAGCTATGTCGATTTAAATCAATTGTAGGTGTAAACTGTCGAGCTGGAGATAGACCTACTTTGATGTTATAGTATGAGAGTGGAAATGTGGTTTGTAGCAGTAAATAATGTTCACTTTTGCTAGCATGTTCAACTTTATCTAGATATTGATTGATTGCAGCATCATAATCAACATCTTCGGATGATGATGATACATCAAAATCATAATAATCACTTTCAACACTACTTTCTTCAACCATGATTGCAAAGACCTTTTGCAATACTGAAATCACGTGAGAAAAATGTTCATTATATTTTTGTGAAACCCCCACTTCCCCCGCCATTACAAATTGGATTTTTTTATCCATGAATTGTGAGAATTATCAAACCCCAACCATTTTACAAATAGACGATCTCCTTTTTGGCGTAACACTTTTTCAACAAGAAAAACATCAGGATGTGAGGTTTTCTGCAGTTCTTCTGCATAAAACTGCCCCAAAATCGGTTCACCTTTAGAATCTTCAAGTAGATAGGTAGCAGGATTGCCAACTACTATTTTAACAATTTTAAAGATTTCTGTGGAATAATTTGACATGTAACCTTTAGGAAAATCAGACTTATATTTCGAAATTCGAACATGGTCGCCAACTTTAAATTTTATCACCCCCATTACTTTCAAGGCATTAAACTGTGGTAAATATGTGAATTCCGTGACATCTTTAGGCTTCATTTTAATTTTCGAATGTTTTTTGTTATTATACATTTACGTTTAAGGCTAAATTGTTTGAATAATTCATTCTTTAACGTTCTAATTACTCGTATAACTATGGCAGCTTTTTTTGTACTGAATGTAGAGTAATGATTAATGTTATGCATCTTCATTAATTTTTCATATCTACTGTTGTAAAATTCTTTACCATTATCGGTTTGTAAATTATCAGGCACACGACCTTCGTTAAAAATGGATGTCATTGCCCGGCAAACATCAATTGCATTTTTTGATTTTAAAGGACGTGTCCATAGATATTTTGAATAACAATCTATCACCACTAACACATACCTATAATTGGCATTTTCCTTAAAATATTGATCAAATTCGATAAAGTCGGCTTGCCAGAGATCGTCTCTGTGTTTAATAATGGTACGTTTTCTAGGAAAATTTTTCCTGGCTGCTTTATACAATTCTTCAACAACGGTAAGCTTTGACATTATATGGAAAGTGCACAATACTGGGTAACTATTATTTTTTCTCTTGATGTGCAATCGACAGTCGAAACCGTTGACATCAATAATAATACTAACGATTGGAACCTTGCAACGTTGGAGATGACAAAGCTGGTGTTGTAGTTAGTGAGATTGACGAGGTTATAGAGGTTGATGCTGGTGAAGTTGTTATTGTCGAGATCGGTGATGTTGTTGAAGTTGATGTTGTTTGCACATTACACTTTTCCTCAATTGTATTCAGCAGCTGTTTGTGTAAATTACTAATACAGGTATCCACGTATCGCTTATTGGCAGCATCATAATCAGCTTGTGGTTCTATAACATTACAAAGTTTTTGTATTGCATATCATATTGATCATCAAATGTATAATGAAGCCGATATTTTGTGGATGAATGTGTACCAAACTTATCGATACTCATCTTTCAAAATGCTATTATGCAATGATCCCTTCTTCTCTGAGCTCTTCTTCAATACTAATTATTTCATTATTGTGACCAGTATGACCTGCCGATTTTGATGCGTGTAACAATCTAAGTCGCTCAACTAGTTCGTGAGGTGTGTTCCAGTACACATACTCCTTTGTTTTAGCGTTGACTTCTTTCAACAGACCATATCCTACTGGTGCATCTAGTATTGGTTTAATAATTTTGATGTACTTATACGATCTGGAGCCAATAATTTTGTTTTGAGAATCATAGTTCCGTTTAAGAGCGTTAGTAGCTTCTAAAATCTTTCTGTACTCCTTTTGATCATTCTTGGTATACTTTTCAGGTTTTTTAAGTATTAAAAGTTCATATAATCCTGGAGTGCCTTTATAAGTTTTACCATTTATAACTAAATCAGCTGATTTGGGGTTATGGTAACTAAAGCATTTCCCATACTCCAGTGATCTGTACTAGCATCGTATCGGAGGGCACTATGACCATAATCGATTTCATCTTCTGAATTTTGAATGATTAGTTCTATATATTTTCTAGGTAAAGGATGCTCATATCGCTCTAGAAATTCACCAGTAACAACATGATCATCATCATCATCATCATCATCCTTTACTTCAACTTTAGGCAAAATGCCAAGAGCAGCAACATCAGCAGAACTATCTGCAACTGCCAACTTTGATTTCAATTTATGGTTAACAGATGCATATTTTTTGTTTTAGCAATCTGTAGTAATGGTTCAATTATTGGTTTATATGCTGTTTCAACCATTCGCTGAGTATCAAGTTCACCCTCTTAAGAGCTTTAAGTTTACGATTAATTGAACGTCTAGTTTTCGTTAATCTTTCTTTAATCGTTCTATCAGTGACATCCATCTTGTTGGCTTGCAGAGTAGAAACTGAGCTGCAGTAAAGCGGTTATAGAAAGTTTATATTGTTATATAACAATCAAATCCCTTTCGATATCGTCCATAATTAAAGTCTTTTGCAATGCATAGAAAATCATATTTTTCCAGCCAACATCGCGAGCACATTAATTTAAAATGATCAAAAGTCATATCGGTACCAACATGTTCATCATATATGTGTTTTAAATTTAAATGATCTTGTTTAAATAGGACAACTATGTTAACATTATCACGTTTTAATTGTTTTGGTACTTTAGAATACGTTTGACACAGATAAAATGAATCTACACCCGAATGTCGACCCCTGCTGAAATATTCGCGAATTATATCCTGATTTAAGCATGAAATATCGTCAAATATCATTATCGTATTTTTACTGATTGCTTCTGGAGGGGTGACATTCTCTTTATCGCTATAGGCGTAGTACTTAATGCCCTTTATAGATTTAAAAAGTTGCTCTAAATATTTGTATTTAGCTTGTTCCAATGATTTGGAATACACGCACACATTTTCAAACCTTAATCCGTGTGGTGCCTCCAATAAACTAATCATTACATTGGTCTTTCCACATCCTAATGGTCCGCATATTATCGCCCTGATTGATGTTGGAAATAAAGGTCCATGCTTTCCCACAACTTCAGATTTTAAAAAATTATGATCGTCTATACTTAATTGTTGAGGCTGCCGTATAAACTTCATATTAAGTCGAATGTTTTAATAATACTAATCAGTTGATGGCTAAACGTTGTAAAGGAAGGGTGTTCTAAACACCTTGATAAACAAATTACCGGTAGAGCTTCATGTACCGGGATACCAATTTTGTGGGCCAGGCACCAAGTTACAAGAACGATTAGTACGAGGTGATTCCGGCATTAACGATCTAGATAGATTGTGTCGCGATCACAATATTGCTTATGCTCAAAACCCTGACGACTTGACCGCACGACACAGAGCTGATAAAGTTCTAGCAGAAGGCGCTTGGAACCGAGTGAAATCGAACAACGCTCAGTTTGGAGAGAAGCAGCCGCTTGGGCCGTAACCAATGCAATGAAAATTAAAACCAAACTGGGTATGGGGTTACATCAAGAAGGATAAAGAGGAAGAAAAAGAGACAGTGTTGTTCATTTAAAGGGGCATATTGACACCAATTAGAACTGCTGTAAAGCATATTGTCAAAGATTCAAATGTGAAGAAATTTATCAATATGAGTTTACTTGCTGCAAGAAAAGCAGTTAAAACCGCTGGTGGAAAAAAGAGAGTGCGATTTCCTCGAATTATTCCCATACCTAAAGCGGGAGGCTTTCTTCCATTTCTAGTGCCACTATTTGCAGGTCTTTCAGCTGCAGGAGCACTAGCTGGCGGTGTTGCAGGGGTCGCTAAAGCTGTCAACGATGCTTCGGCAGCTAAGAAACAATTGGAGGAAAATCGACGTCATAATGTCACCTTAGAGGATATAGCTTTAGGTAAAAAAGGTGAAGGGTTATATCTTTCATCGCGCAATAAAAAAGGATTTGCCTTATACTTAAAACCCAATCGAAAAAACTTGTAAACTTGCCACGTAGGGCACTATTTGATTCAGATCTAAAGAAATATGCTAAAGGTTTACCTTTCTTTAGAGGAGTATTTATGCGTGATGCACTGCCAGCAAAGCCTCATGTTAACGAATCTGCTATTGTAAACTTAGATGACAACGTTGGAAATGGAACGCACTGGGTTGCATACAAAAACGTGGCAAGAAAGTTATTTACTATGATAGTTTTGGAGATTTAACACCACCGCTTGAAATAGTGAGATACTTAAGAGACTGTAATCTTACTTATAATTACAATCGGGAGCAAAATTTTAATACCTCAATATGTGGGCATTTATGTTTGAACTTCTTATACAATAAATAATTTTATGGTATATAGTTGTTTGATTTTAAATTTAATGGTAGTCATGACACAAACGTTTACGTTGACAGGTGTGGAAACGTGCTTTCTGCCAACTATTTCCCTATTGAACTTGATTCAGAATATAAATATGGGTTAGGTTTGGTGGGGTTTTACGGATGCAACTCTATACGCAATATTCATGCAGGTAATAACAAGTTTTATTATTTGGATGATAAAAAGGATAATAATAATAATGTTATTGATAACGATGATGATAATAATGCTAAAATAAAAATGATTACAATCCCACCTGGAGCATATGAAATTTCTGAACTTGGAAAATATATAAACAATGCAATAGATAGCCCCCCAAGTAGTGCATTGAAGTTTATTCTAAAGGCTAACAATAACACATTGCAATGCAAAATGAAATCCATGTACACAGTGATTTTTAAACGCAATGATGCTATTGGGCAAATGCTTGGGTTCACTCCTGGCACATATCAGGCAAATAAAAATCATTTCTCTAAACAATCAGTACAAATATTTGATGCGAGCAATATACATGTGGAGTGTAATCTTACTGGTGGAGCGTATAGGAATAGCGAGCAGTCACATACAATTTTTGAATTTGATGTACACGTAGAGCCTGGATATAAATTAATTAAAGAACCTGTATCCATCACATACTTGCCTGTGATCGTTCAACAAATAGATAACATTACGCTACGGTTGGTCAATCAAGAGGGTAAATTGGTGGACTTTGGTGCAGAGAAAGTATATATTAGATTAGAACTTAAAAAATATGGGGCTTAATATTTTTGGTGCTAGAGTATACTCAATCAGTTCACCTCAACCTGCAGGTCAGCAAACACCTGGTGCATTAACAGATCAGGACGTTCAATTTTTAGAATATCTCGGTTATAAAGTGCTTAATAAACATGGAAGGCGCAATAAGAGGGCTATTCAACAGTGTAGCGTCCGAAGATACGATTACAGAATATGATCGTCGATCATATCACCCATATACGACAAACGCCTATGGAAACTCTGATGAAATCAATATTGTTATACAAAAAGCTGATCTTATGACTGCAACTTATGACAGCATTATATACTTGGAAGGTACTCTTAGTCCAACAGAAGCTCAAAATAAGGATTATGCTTTCACGAATAATGCAATGTTGTTTCTTTTTGAAGAAATTAGATTTACGCTGGGTGATCAGGTTATCGAAACGGTTAGATTGCCCGGAATTAACAGCACAATCAAAGGCGTTTGTTCGTATACACGCGAGCAAAGTCGTTGTATGATGCATGCAGGATGGAGTGTGGAAAATAAACCCTTACCTTTGCTTAATGAAGCTAAAGATTCATTTTGCGCTTCAATACCATTAAAGCACGTGCTTGGATTTGCCGAAGGATACAAAACACCGTTGCTCAACGTTCGACAAGAATTAACGTTGGTACGTTCAAAGTCTGATATTGATTGTTGTAAGGGTACTTCTATACCAAAATTACTCTCACAAAAGTAGTATGGAAAGTACCACACGTAATGCTCAACGATGCCACAAAATTGTCTATTTACAAAGAAATTAACAAAATTCGCGAATACAAGTAGCTTTTCATGCACGTGACTTGTATACCTATCCAAGCCTACCGTCCACTACATCTTTGGTTTGGCCTGTTAAGAGTAGTACGGGTTTTCAGCGTCCTCAATGGATATTCATCACCTTTCAAACCAAAAAGCGCAACCATAAGGATGCAGATGCGTCTACATTTAATCATGCAAACATTACAAATATAAAGGCTAATATCAATAATAGAAGATACCCGTATGAGCAGCAAAACCTTTCTTTTACCGACAACAAGTACATGGATGCTTATAATGAATTTTTGAATTATCGATCTCAATATTATGAACCGTTCGAGAGTTCGGTATGTTCTCTTCTCAGTTATGAAGAGTTTAAACAGCAACCAATTTTTGTAATCAACTGCACCAGACAAAATGAAAGCATCCATAATATAGTAGCAGATTTAAAAATTGAAATTGAAGCATCTAAAGCATTTGAAGTTGAAACTGTTGCTTACTGCATGATTATGCATGACGTACTTATTGAATATGAACCATTTGCTGGCATTATACCTAAACTTTAAAAATCGTTATTTCTTATAAAAGATGATTGAAATACATATGTAATATATTATTTAAATAACAGTGTTTTTGTTAGTATATTATTGATAGTCATGGAGGTTGTTGCTGTTCCACTCGCAGTGCTTTTAATCTTCCTTAGTTTCCCCATCGGCAGGGAAGTGAGGTGTGAAGATAAAATTTACACAAACAGTGAATTTGGCTTAGAAATGGCAAACGTTTATCTAAACAAATATGGATATATTGAAACTCATAATGTTAGTGGGGCCTCTATTGAAAATCGAAAATCGATAATTAAAAATGCCTTAAAAGCATTTCAAACATATTACCAACTGCCGGTTGATGGTGAACTAAATAAAAAAACTTTAAAGTTAATGTCAAAACCTAGATGTACAAATAAAGACAATATTCTGAAGCATACAATGTACATCAAACCAAATTGACAAAGCGTGTTTTAAATTACACAGTATTAACGAATGATTTTCGCATCTTAGCTCGGACGGTTGAAGCATTTAAAGTTTGGGCAAAACACACAAATCTTGTATTTATATACAATCCACAGAGTTATGATATATTAATAACATTCCAACAACAAAATCATTACATGAGGGCTTCAACAAACCCTAATGAGCGGTGTAAGGATGATTTTGATGGACCTGGTGGTGGGTTAGCACATGCTTTCTTTCCATCCAGCGACGATGTTGTGTCTGAAATACACATGGATTATGATGAGTCTTGGTATATGGAACACTCAAATTCACCACCCAGTGGATATATAAGTTATTATGAGGTGCTACTTCATGAAATTGGTCATACATTAGGGTTAAGACATTCAAATAATGTTAATGCAGTTATGTATTCATATTTAGAAAATCATCATCTTGATTTACATGAGGATGATATTGCAGGAATACAGTCCCTGTACCCACCACCATCATCAGCATCTACCACCGTTAAATCAACTACCGCTGCTTTTAAACCTAACTCCCCAAATAAGCCAACCACACCGAACAAACTGCCGCCAGACTTATGTAACATTGATATTGAACATTTTCTAATTCTAAATAAACGCATATATATGTTTTATGAAAATGGGTTTGGATATCAGCTCTAAATAGCACTTACATTGAACCGGCTAAGAACATAATAGATTGGCTACCTTTTCTTCCACACACGTTTAAACGTTTAGATGCTGTATATCAGAAACCAAATGGTGATGTGGTTTTCTTTAGCAACAATCAAGTATATCTGTTGCAATTTCCTAGCATGCAGCTAGTCAATGGATGGCCTAGAGCGTACACTCACTTTTACATTCCTAATCGTGTTCGGGTCAATGCGGCTGTAAATACCTATACTGGACGTACATTGATATTTTATGGCGAAAATCAACTCATGGAATACGATGAATGTACTAAGCAACCCAAGGCACATTTTTTACAATCACATGCATTTCCAGATATTCCTTCGCATATTACAACCATTTTTCGATATACCAATGGTCATCTATATTTTATCAATAAAAACAAATTTCACGAATATAGTGAATTTCTAGGCAAAGTAGTTCAATCTGGCCACTTTGATCTATCCATATTTAACATTTATTGTGCAAACAAAGGACTAATGCAACAACTTTACGATGTATTGGCAAAGTTATTAAAATTGGACAAACTAGTGAATTCATACTTACAATCTAGCAGTATGTATGATAATGATGATGATGAAAGTTTATCGTAATGTTAAAAAATGTACAAAATATAATAAAAAAATTAATTTTTTAGTTCATTTTATTTTTTACATCACATAAAAATTTATTTGGAAAAGCAACAATAATTTCATATAAAACTTAAATTCTAAAGAATGTTGAATAAAGTAGCTGGTTCTTGATAATTTCGTAAGTGCTTGCATATTTTCCGCAACCAATTTACCTGTAGATATAATACAATCATCGTTGATTGCACCACACTGTTTGGTAAAAGAGGACGCTATGTTATCTATAAATTGATTATAGATGTAATCAATTGAAGAATCATTAATTGTAAATAAACAATCGTTAACTATAAATGCCATTTAAAATATTTTATTAATTGCTTCCTCAGAAAACACGAGCGTAGCACTACCATTATGACTTATTCCAATATATGGAAAGTTGCTGCAGATATCGTAAATGGCATGCAGCTTAATTCCATAACCAATGGATATTTCTTGATCTCTATATTCAGGTTCTTTTTGTAGAATTAGCATATTACGAAGGAAATGTTCGCTTCTTAAACTTGAAATTTCATTCCATTCCTTAACATTAAAACATAGAAAGCTTTGTGGAGCAATAACATTAGATATTTGCACTACTGCATTTAGTTCATACCGCGTTGAAATACCAACTTCCAGTAATAAACCCAATTCCACATGTAAAAATGTTGACCATGTTGATACTAATTCCTCGCGATACTTATTAAATGCTGTAGGACGTGTTGATTTTAGTGATAACTCTGCGTTTGTATCAGCCCATGAAAAATTTGCATTATCATTTTGAATTGCATCGACCGATAAACAATTTGCATTACCACCATTCTTATTCAAGTTTTTATTAACTGTTGCAGCATACATGTTTCTACTTTGAACGCAAAACTCTAACTATTTACGATGGTGGATTTTGCCGGTTGAATTATTGATTATAATTATTCATATAATACTTCAGTACAATCGCATTTTCCGCTGCACAACTGAATGATGTGCAACGTCTTGCGTGATACGAACATTTTGAAGTGTTGGGGCAATTCCACTCCTTTAACTCGTGTAAAGGGGGTGGACACCCCAAATCTTCAACATTGATGATGTTGAGGTTAGAAAATTCGGACATTAACCATGCCCGTTTTTCTAACCCCTTTACATATATATGCGTCGCTTCATTTAATATTGGACTTAATACATGTTGCAAGCATCCATAGGGCAACTCGCCATACTCCCACTTAATACTATGAAATTTTTCCATTAGCCATGCATTTTGACGTTTATGGTCTATCAATAATTCACCCCATGGATGCGGTGGTTTTAATATGTAAGTACTTACATCATTTGATGATGCCAATAATGGAACAATAGCAACTTCTTTATATATGAATTTATTGTTTACAGTTTTGAACCCTTGAACATCTAACACTATTGAAGTATTCATTTTGCAATATTGACGCTGGCTGTTCAATAACAAACAGAAACTAACATCTTAACCAAATGTCTACATATATATATGCTTCGCAACAAGCTTCCTCCACATAGAAACGACGTGATTACTTTTTAAAATTTATGCGATTGTATAATTATATACAATCCCATTATATTTAATTTATGCATTAAAACATTCCAATGTGGTTATAAAATTATTCACGTTTTGTAGAAAACCATTAAAATTTACATTTTAATCTCATTGCAACTTTGTAACCTTGATGCTAATGAACGCTATTATTAACTTCTATCGTTTGAGAATGACGCAAAGAAAGAATACCTGATGCTACACCTTGAATTATAAAAAGTTAATACATGTAAAATCTTCAAAAATTAGTATGCTAAATACAGTGTTGACGTTTCATCATGACCAAATAACTACATCAATTGCATATATCAAACAGGATTCTGAATAGTACACGGTTGATGTGGATATAAAATTATTCATGGTTTTAGCAATAAAAATTTAAAATATAACCTTGCTTATAAGTTTATAACATTTCTAAGTATATATAATACAGTATATTTAACCATTAACTAACAAAATGAAACCAACTGCAATTATATCGCCAACAAATAGAACTGGGGTGCCGTGGTTTGCAACACCGGCAGTGAAGCGTCGAATGCTTAGACTCTTAAACCCGTAAGTAACAAATATTTATTTGTATAAACTAATTTTCAATTTATATTTACTACTGAAAAAATTGTTATATAATAAAACTTAAGCTCATTTTTTCTTATTGTTACAGTAATATGCGATATACGGAGGTGGCAAACCGACCTACGCCAGCACAAATGTCACCACCACCACCACAACCACCACAACCATGGTCCCCAGATGATGGCGAAGATTTACTTACTTTGCTAAATGAATTTATAGAAAGAAGTATTCATTAAATAAATATTAAAGAAACACATATTTTCTAAATGATATTGGTGCTAAGGAAAGCTATTATTATTAAGTTATATAGTTTGAGAGTGACGTTAAAACCTTGATGCTACACCTTGAGTTGTAAAAGTTAATCCATAAGCAAGAAATCCATGATAATAGCAAGTTCAGTGTACTTGTATAAATTATTTTGGGATGATGTAACCAAAAGGATATACGACATACCTGCCTTGAAATGTTTTTGCAAACACACACACCTTATGTTAATTAAATACATTATATTAAAAATCGAATGTCGGCGCGATTTACATATATATACCAGAGATTTATAATTCGAAACACGTTGTTATATTCGACTGCATGCAAATTCTTAGTATTTTATCGTGACATTGAAATTGCGAGAAGTGAACGACTTCTTTTTTACAAGATTTTACCTGCAAACGTTTAAAAATTTGACCAGAGATTTATAATTCCAAACACGTTGTTATATTCGACTGCATGCAAATTCTTAGTATTTTATCGTGACATTGAAATTGCGAGAAGTGAACGACTTCTTTTTTACAAGATTTTACCTGCAAACGTTTAAAATTTGACCTCCATCATATAACATTTCGTATATTTCCTAATTTTATTTGCTACTTCGTACAAAACGCAGCTTATGAGGAGAGCTAAAACACTCTTTACCACTTGAACGCGTTTGCCTAATATTAAAAAAATCTTCACCGCGGCGTTTTAATTTTTAGCTTAACCTACCCCAGAAAAATACGAACCAACACGTGAACTCCATTTTCTACACACACAACATTTTTTTAAAATCTAATATTTAATATTTAACGTCGGGAACGCTGCTAAAAAATTTCTTAAGAAAATATCTCCACCCCAGCGCACGCGCACCACCCCACGACAAAATCTAACGACCCCGCCGAACGCACACCCCAAAGACCTAACGACCCCCGACGCAACAAATTTACACACAAAGACAATTTTGTTCTCAAAGCGGCGTATACATATCTTGCTGCACGTTTTGTTTCCCAAAGCGGCTTAGCTGTTCATATTGTTCTCGAATCGGCGTATACATATCTTGCTGTGGATCTCTGTTGCCAAACCGGCTTAGCTACCCTACTAGCCTACGTGATAGTTTAAATGTAGCAATCGATACACTTTCAAATAAAACCCAGCATATTGGATAAACAAAATATGGAACAACAAGTTTGTATACGTGCAGAATTAAAAGGAAAACTTGAATAATCTCCTATACAAAATACGAAAACATGATATTGAACGGTACAAAGTACCATAGCCAACGAACTCCATAATGTAAAGCTTTGAAGCTTACGTGATTTGGGAAGCATTGCAACAAAATTTAGGATAAGCAACTGTATGTAAAATCCGAAGGCTTACATGATAAGACAAATGCAACGCCTTAACCAAGATAATGCGCGATCAAGTCAATGACAGTACGTGGAAGGGCTTAATTTTATATATTACACTAAGCAGGAAAACTCTGTATTAGGACGTTAAGCTGAAAACAACCCAAGATCACTGGTTAGCAGCACGTAACGTCA
Organism: Platerodrilus igneus; assembly: GCA_036346225.1. Lineage (NCBI taxonomy): Eukaryota > Metazoa > Arthropoda > Insecta > Coleoptera > Lycidae > Platerodrilus > Platerodrilus igneus. Next base: position 1,651,958 of record JARFIW010001100.1, on the reverse strand, counting down.
GGTCAAAGGATTGAGGTGTACGCAGAGCTACACATTCAAACCAGGGAATCAACCTAAAAAAATACCAGGTTAGCGATAATTAATTAATAGCATAAGACTTAATTTTTTTGAACATTTAACACTTGCATGTACTTAGATATTTATGTGAAGCGTCATCAAAAATGTTGATTGATATGTAGAAATTACGTTAAGAGAATGAAAGCTCATTGAACGTTCAACGAAGCTTCCAATATAATACAGAGTTATTTTTGCTGGCTTTATATTTTAATAGGGTTATAATTTGGTGATGAACAGATTTATATTTTACTTCGATTCAAGGATTTTAAATAGTAAATAATATTAACAAGGTTGTAGAAGTGCAAATTGTGCAAATTTCTTGATTTATTATACAAATTTTTTGTTATTCAGCTTATCTTATTTAGGTATGAAGTGTTAAAGGAAAAGGAGAGTTAAAATTTCTCTATTACCGTATCGTCGTGCACTCTGTGTGGGGTTGAACTAAGCTAGTCAAGGCATAAACCTAATTGTGTGAAGTTTAAAATTTATTCTAGATTATTTAAGAACACAGAGCGGTGACGGACAACAGCCAACAGTGCGTTAAATACATCGAAGTACGGTGATATCGTCACAGTAAAGGAATATGGCGACCTGATGGTAGGGGCACAAAAGAATTCCGGTGAGAACGTAAGAAACTGACAAAACCGTGAGGCTCAAAAACAAAAATTCCAACCAAAATCATAGCGGCTTGAATTTAGGGAAAGTAAATCGCTGATTAAACGAAGAACTTGAAAAACTCGACAATTGGAATATTAATTGAGACTAGGGGTTATAGACGTAATTAATAATTATAAGCAGCCAGAAAATAAATTTAGGAAGTTAAGTTAGAATTTTAGGGATTATTGTAAATATAATTAAATTAAAATGGATAAAAGAATGCAGGAAGTTAGGAACGCGTTGAGGAATGAAGGGGTGGAAATAGGATCTCTAGAAAGTGTGTTCCTAGAAAAAACACAAACAGAAACTGCAGGGAGAATATTAGAAAGAAGTCACAATGAGGAACAGCAAACTACACAGGAGTCTAGAATGATGATATTGTCGGAGACTTTCATGGCCGGAGTAATAAATATTTATGATTCCGGGTTGGGACCGTGTCATTTTATAAATTGAGGTCGACGTTTCACCCACTTTTGTAAGGGGCTTCATCAGGACAAGAAAAGAAATAAGTAATAAAATAAAAAATATAAAAAAGACAAAATTAAGTAGACAAGTTTAAGTGTAAAAAAAACAGTTACTCCTAAACTAGCAGACTCACTAGCCCATTCAAAGCCAAGAGGTGTTTTGTGGCGAAGTAACAGTTACTTCGCCACAAGACACCTTTTGGCTTTGAATGGGCTAGTGAGTCTGCTAGTTCAGGAGTAACTCTTCTCTTTACACTTAAACTTGTCTTTTTAATATTGTCTTTTTTATATTTTTTATTTTATTACTTATTTCTTTTAGTGTCCTGATGAGGCCCCTTACAAAAGTGGGCGAAACGTCGACCTCAATTTATAAAATGACACGGTCCCAACCCGGAACCATAAATATTTATAAGTCTAGAATGATGTCAATTTTATTAGCACTTAACGATAAAATGGACTACAATGAAGCCAACATGAAAAATATGACAACAAAAATTATTGAAAATGGGCAAAATTTGGCTAAGTTGGGGGAAAATCTTAGTTCAGATATAAAGATCTTAAGCAATGGTTTAAAAGAAACGAATCAAACAATTGCTGAAATGAAACTACAGGTGCAGAGTAAAATTGTACGAATTATAGAGGATATTGATGACGTTAGGAATGAAGTTTCAAAAATTAAATCGAGTCAAGAAACATGCAAAAGAGAAAGCAACAAGAAAATTATGAATTTAGGCATAAGAGTACAGGAGGTTGAGAGAAATTGTGAGATACGACTTAGGACTGTAAATAGGGAATTAGGAGAATTAAAAACGGACCTAGAAAACTTTAGTAGAAACACAGTGCAATATACTCGGGAACCAGAAGAATAAACCAACCAAGCATACCATTAGAATACTCAAAATTTTATGGTGACAATAAATTAAATCCGAAAATATTTTTGAATAATGTTAAAACGCTGATGCAGGGATCAACAGACGAACAATATAAATTAAATTTGGTAAGATCTATGTTAAAAGGGGGCGCAGAAATATGGTTTGGTTTGATAGGAAGCGAATTGGAAACTTTTCTGAAATTTGAGCATAAATTTTTAAAGCACTTGGGAGGAGGGGGGACAATCAACAATTTAAAGTAAGGGATGACTTAATTATGGGTAAATATAACCACAATTTAGGAATGACCCGGGAACTATACGCGATAAAGAAGTTCAGCATCGCAAAACTACTAGATCCTCCCTTAGAGAAAAAACAAATAATTAAATATCTAGCAGGGCATTTTGAAGTGGAAGTGAGACAATGTATAGCACTTCAAAACATCGTAGACAAGGATGTATTTCTAGAATATTTATAGTGGTATGTTGAAATGGGGCCAAACCGTAGGATCGATAATAAGGTGTGAAGTCAACCAATCAATTTTGTCAGGACACAGAGAAGTGAGGGAACAGACCGATTCAATTATCGAAGCAATAGTAACAACTATGGGAGAAATTTCAATAGAGACAATCACAACAATTATAATAATGGCAATGGTTTTAGACATAATTGGAGTGCGAGTAACATGCAGAGGCGAGAGACGAAGAGAACCAATAATGAAAGAAGCACAAATCAAAATACACAGAGCCAAATACCCGTGTAACCAACACAAGAACCGAGAAAAATCAACCGCACGTACTCCGAAATTACGAATCAGGCAGGCCCATCTACATCACGTCAAAATTTTTAAAGAGAGACAAACCAAGCAAACCCTTAAAAATAAACCAATACGAACATCAGCGCGAATTTATTAAATTTGAAGTAGAAAATAATTTAAACAAAAATCTATTACCTATAATTAATTTGACTGTGGAGAACAATATGATTAATATAGTCATTGATACAGGAGCGGAAGAGTCGCTCGTTTCAGAAGTGTCAAACGGGGAAAATTAATGAATAAAATAATACCTGTAAGGAAGTGTAACTTGGTAGCACCAAACAGTAAAAAGTTTGCAAGCATAAGTAATATGGTGATTCTAAAGTGTGAATTAAGAAAGGTGAAATTTGAAAATGAATTAATGATTGTACCTAGATTTAAGATGGACGCAATATTTGGGATGGATATTATAGATAAATTGGAGTTAAAAATAAACGATGAAAGCAAAGAGATAATATGTATGGGAGAATATATTAAGTGGGATAAAGAAGTCAACGTAGAAGTCGAGAACGACTGTCTGAATATAAATCAATGTGAAGATGAGTTAGCTGAGGAAGGAGAGGCAGAAGAGGAAATCAAGTGTCCAAGGGAAATAAAGAGTAGAATTAAGTGATTATTAAATAAATATTCGGAGTTGATAGGGTCGGAATCCAGAATTGCTACAGGTTACGAACGTAAGTTAGGGATTGCGAATACTGAACCGTTTAATACAAAATTGTATCCAATTACAGCGACGTACGGGGATAACATGAAAATAGATAGGGGTTTTTCTGAAAAAGGGTATATATGTCGAGTCGGGGGGGGGGGGGGTTGGTGTCCAATTTGGTTTGTCTTTGAGTGCAGCTGCATCAAGTAAAGATATGCAGAGCAATATAGGACCTGATGAACGAGTTGGCATACTGATAGATCCGGAGTAAATTTAATATATCCATATGGAGAGGGATTAAAATATGGGAACAATTGTATATAAAGATCAAATTAATTTTAGTATAAACGATTTAGAATAAGTATTTGTAAATAGGGAATTGGAATACAAAAATAGTTGTAACATTAGTTAGACATAAATAGGGAAGTAGAATAGGGAAATGGTTGTAAAATTAGTTAGGTGTAAATAAGGAAATAGAATAGAGAAATAGCTGTAAGACTAGGATTAATATAAATAGCTAGAGGGATTAAAAAGAAGAATAATTGAATAAGATATAGTCAGTTATGATACAGGTTTCAGGGGATAAATACCAATGTAGAGAAATGAAAATACAAGAATTTTGAGACCAATGTGGATTTTGTCTTCACGAAAAGATGAAATATAACAAATTATGGACGTACTAATTTTATGGATCGTATTATTAGAATCTACAATATGTACTACTTGGATATTGATATTTTTATAATATCGATTAATTGTTTGAAAAGCATTACGAATTGAAATAATTCTTTGAGGCATTAATTTCTCTGTACCATTTGAGTTATATATAACCTGTAGTTGTACATTTGTTTCTAAAAATAAAATAAAAAAATGATTTAAAATCCATATCATAATTCAGGTGTCATTTAGAGCTAGTTGTATTTGTGTGAAAACTGTTTCGGAAGTCATATTAGTACTTTTAATTACTTACATCCATTTTAAATAGGTGATACCTATAAAAACAAAAATAAACCTAGAGAATTAGAATACATTAACCTAACTTACATTTCATAAGCTGGGGCTCGATAGTTTCCAGAGAATAGTTCATAGAATTATGGAGACCCGAACGTGAGGGGTTCGAATTCAGATAAGTTTTTTTTATATTTATTTCAGAAAACTGATCCTGAGATTAAGGGTTAAGTGTTTTGTAAATATTTTTTGTAATTAATTTTAGTGAATGTGGGAATTATTTAGTGTATGAATAGTTGGTGTGGACCAATGTTAAGAAAGTAGTAGCTAAGAAGTGAAGGAGTAGAAATTGGAAGCGACGATAGTGCTCTTTTTGAAAAAACAAGACAAGAAATGAAGAAAGCAGGTGGTAGTAAGGATCAGTCGAAAACAGAGTCAGGAGAACAAGGAAATGAGTTAATTATGAGGATGTTAAAGGAAATGCGACTAGGTAGAGAGGAATCAAACAGGAAATTTAATTTGATGAATGAAACGTTGAGCGGAGTTAGGGAAATGGGCAAAGAGTCTAAAAGAAAAGTTGAACAAATGACTGAAGTGACTGATTCTTGTAGGGACCAATTAGGACGTGTAGAGAGAGAAGTCAGTGGAAACAAACGAAATATGACGGCTTTAACGGGGGGTGGTACTAGGTTCTTTTCAAGCAGCATATCATTGGAACAACAGATGAAGTTTTACGGGGATAATCGGGTAAATCCCCAAATTTTTATAAGTAGTGTTAGGAATTTAGTTTTTAATTTATTCGATGAACAGGCTAAGCTTAATACAGTAAAAGCTTTATTAAAAGATAATGCTGAAGCCTGGTACAATTTAGTAGGGCAGGACATTGAATCGTATAATCATTTCAAAGAGAAATATTTGAAGCACTACTGGAGTGATCATAAACAAGATCAGGTGCGAGATGACCTAACTACTGGGAAGTATAAAGGCGAATTTGCGGGATTCAGTTGAGTCCACCTTTAACGAACCAGCAGATAATTAAGTATCTGTCACAACATTTTGAAGTTGAGGTTAGGCAACATGTGGCATTGCAGAACATCGTTGAAAGAGAGGCATTTTTAAAATACTTTCAAAGGTACGACGATGTTAGTACAGCTAGACCTAGGAATACTAGGGAAAGAAACGCCAATCTAGTTAGATTTGAAAATAGGGGAGAGAATTTCCAAAGACTCGGGACAAATTTCAACAGAAATTTTAGGAATAACTAGGAACCTAGGGGAGCGTTTTATAGGAGCAGTAGTGGCACCAGAGGGCCAACACCGAGACCCGAAGTATAAAGACAGAACAGCTCACTGGAGATGAGCAGAACGCAGACCAATCCAAGTGTTAGAGACACGGAAAGAAGGTATAACACGAAAGCGACGCGACGAACATATGCTAAAGTAGTCAAGGGACAATCAGGACCCAGCAGTGAGCATAGAAGCAGGCGGAATTTTTAGATCAAGACAAACCACTAAAAATTGAAGTGTATAAATACGAACAGCCGCGTGAATTTTTAAAAATCGAAAAAGAGGTAGAACCAGAAGTAGTAGAAAAGATTTATTTGCCAGTAGTGGAAGTAAAAATTTTTAATCATAATTTGGAAGCGTTAATTGATTCAGGAGCAGAGGCGAGTTTAGTATCGAAGGAATTCGTCAATAAAATTAAGGAAAAGGTTTGCAATAGGATTATGCCAATCAAGAGGAGTCATTTGGTAGCTCCAAATAAAAAGTGGTTTGCAGTGGTGAATAGCGTTGTGGTTTTGAATATACAAATAGGAACATTAAGCTGTGAGCAGGAATTTGTTATAGTGCCTGGACTTAAGTTTAAGAGTATTTTAGGTGTCGACTGTATGATGAAGTTGGGATTAGTTATTGACATGGAAAAGAAAATAGTTGAGATTAGGGACATGATATTGCCCTGGAGAGAGTGTTATGATGTCAAGGAAGATGACATGGGTTTGAATATAAATATTATGAAGTTGAATGAAGGAGAGGTCAGAGGAATCGACACAGTGGAAAGTCCAGAACACAAGTTAGAAAAGGTTCTAGCGTATTTAAATAAACATTCTAGAGCAGTAAGTGTAGAGGCAAACACAGCATTAGATTAGGAACATGTTTTGGCAGTAGAGTAGTCGAAAGTATGTAATACAAAAAGTTATTTAATGCTCACATCACATAGGGAGCTGGTCCAACAGGAAGTCACGCGTGTTAAGGGATGGCATATTTTTCAAAAAGTTAAGTGGCGAGTGAGAATTTGATAATTTAAAATTAGGTAGAGCACTCTGGTTAAAGCGAGTATATGGATAGTCTAGAAGGTACACAAGGTTTTATGCAACGGAAAAGATTTATGATTCGGAGGTAGTACCAATTGGTTTGTCAGAGGAAAAAATAATGTTAGCGGATGTTGAAGGGGATGTGATATTGTATGAACATAGTAGGATATATGAGAGAATAGAAGAAACGAGGAGAGACATGTGAGGAGGATCACGTTTAAGATGAAAAAAAAGGGTGAGGTTCAAATAGAATTGATAAACCTGAGGAGTAGGTTAGATATAATAGTGTAGTGTTAGATATTAATAATAATTTGTATAGATTTTAATAATAAGGATTATAATAGTGGATGTAAAAAGGTAGAAGATAGGTATAGTGCAGTGTTAGGTATTAGTAATAATCCTATAGGTCTTAAGGATGGGGATAAATATTAGTAAGAATTGGATATATAATACTTCATATTTGAAGCCAAAGAAAACTGACTTCGGAGTTATTCTTTGTATTCAAATAGGAGGAAAATACTGTGGATTTATAGGTTATAATAGGTGTTAGAAAGGTCAAATAATTAGTTAGTGCAGGGTAACCCATGTATATGAGAGTCAAGTAGAGTTTAAGATGTTTTCCGTTAGATAAGATAATAATTTACCAATTTTCATTAAATATTAGGGTTAATCGTACATAGTTGTAAAATGCAATGTAATTGACTTCATCTTCCCTTTGTTTTATTATACTCAATTTTAGTGAAAGCTACTGAATCCTGAGCATCCTCTACTTGATTCAAGGACTGCTGCTTCAGTAGGTTTACTTTGGAAATGCTTTCAGTAGCTAACATAGAATGTTGCTTATTAACCATTTTTGCATATGTAGGTCTTAAGTCAGACAGGTTTATTATCTCAATCATAATTTCCTTTGATTTCTGAACTTCATTGTCAAAACTGGATTGCTTTGTTGTAATCTTATCATCACCTTTATTTCTACAAGTTTATTTCAAACTAGAACATTTGTGTTGAAGTTCAATAACTTGCTTATTTAATTTTTGTATTGTTTCCTTCTGAACATCAATCTCCTCATCTTGAGCATCAAGAACTTTAGTTAGTAGCATAATAATTAATTTTGATTCCTTACTAGGATTGATGTTGTTTATTTCTTCCACAATATTTTGTGTTGAAGAACAACTCTTGCAAGTAAAATAATTGTTGAGGTAAGTTCTGCCTTTTCTTGCTCCACATGCTGGGTGGTAAGTTGCTTTACAAATTATACATGTAACTATTTCATTTACTACTTTTTGTTTACAATAATGACAGACAATATTAGGAAACAATTTCACCCATTTTCACTTTCCGCCATCTTTAATATATATTTCTAAGAATTATTCTCTGGAAACCATCGAGCCCCCAGCGTTGGGCCGTCATAATTTTCTGTAGGCTACCTGGATGGTTCCCTTTAATAATTTGTGTTGTTACAAACACCTGCACCTACCTGAAAATGAAGCCCTACCACCTAGATTTGCAATTCATATCACCATATAATAATACTCTCTGAAGATGCTTTCCAATTCGGACGCCAAAACCTCCAGCTTCCTCAGGTAAATTCGCCACGGCTGCTCACTTGTCCTTCGAAAATCCTACCCTAGTGTTTAAATAAATAAAAGTTGACCTACAAAAGTTTATCACGGTTTATTGAACATCAAGTTGCCATTCAAAATTTTCAGTTTCACATTCCTCATACATCTTGAATATTTAACACATATTATCAATTTTAAAAGAAGTCATTTTAAATAAAATAATTTGAAAAATTTTCTAATTACATCAATAATTAACCAAAAGTAACTGGGCTTATCCCCAAACTTTACTTTAAACCCCCAGGTCTAATACGAGCTCATAGTAAAAACCTTTCTTTACCTATGTGCTAACTACTGCACTGAAATTACCCAAAAACCTTTTACTTTGTACAAAAATCCAATATTACACCTTCATTTTACACCACCAAATAGTATATAAATAAAATGTTCGTATACACCTTTCTCAAGGTAAATCGTTAAATAAAATATCCTTACAGTACAATAAAATACACTAATAATCACCAAATCGTCATAATCACCCACAAAATCACAATAAGCAAAAGTTTTACAAAGGTAGAATTACCTGGATTGTAGCACCACCAGCTCTCTATGTGGAAATCATCTCCAACGTAGTCATCCCACTTGACTGCACATTCAAAAATTTCTCCAGATGGCCTCTCACCATCCGGAACTGCACGCTTCTATCCAGATTTCTCCACTGCTAATGCAAGTTACTTACATGCTCCCGTATATCTGCTACTGGTCCATACATATACTTGACTTGCACCCAGAGTACACCAAACGCCTCCAACCACAAGTAGTAAAAATTCTACTTTGCTTTCAGCTTTGATTGTTAACAGGATTTTATATACTTCACAATAGCCATCTAACTTTGCACCCACTTGTGCATATTAACTAATAAAATCTAAACTTACTAATTTACATTTACACTTGTATGTAGCTTGGTTGAAGATCGAAAGGAAAAGAAAGCCTTCACCACCTCCTCTGGGTTTATATAGCCTCTAAAACTGCCTCCTTGAATCTATTCTCACCACCCCTATAACACACTTTCTTAGTAACGTTTTCAAACTCATGCACAACACAACAACAAACGATCGCTCAATTCCACAAACTAACCATTACTGTTGAGTTATTCTAGGTAAAATTCTCAACCGTTTTCAAACCGTCGCAAAAATCTTGAAATTTTTAGTTACAAACAATCGTTTTATGAAGAAACCCTCATTAAAATTTTCAATGGCTGTCACTTTCCACGAAATCTCCAGATAACTGCTCTCCACTCTAGCCTCCAAAACACGCCTCTAATGCACGCGCATATCTGTCATTTCCCTCTGACCTGCATTTAAAATCTTCCATCTTTTGTCTTTTCCTTTTCTCTATTTTCAACATTCGTTGGGCCTTTCTCTTTCTTTGTCTAACCAGTATGTTATATCTCGTTGTCTCTATCTACCCTATTCATAAGCTCTGTTCTACCTAACCGATCGATACTATCGTCTATCTCTCTCTTATTCGCTTAATCTAATAATCATATTCTGTTTGCAACTCTCTACTGGATTTCTGATTCCCTTTTCAACCAATATCTTCCGAAAACACATCGCGTCTCTGTCTCGCTTATTTGCCTTTAAATTTCCTTGTCTCACAGACGTTTCAAAGTCAACGATAGCCAACCATATGTTATCTCCCCTTCTTTGCTACCTCATGTAAAATACCGTCTTTCTCCTTATATTATCGATCTGTTTTCGTACGTAACATGCAATATTTTATCTAACATAGACCTGTTTGTTTCTCAACGGTCTCTTACCAAGAATCTTAATACTTGTTGACAAGCTTTAAACTCGATACAAAGAACGTGCTTGCTATGCTAAACCTTTCTAGAAATATTATACATGTTCCCACTTTATTTTACACTAAGCTACACAAATAAATAACTCCCGCTTTAAATATGCGTTACTAAATAAATACACTCTCTTCCATTATCAATTTTTATGCTTCAAACATAAAAGCTTTCCTATTAACAAATTTACACGCTATTTCATTTTAACATCATAACTACGCTTTACATAACTACGTTGCCCGCATATTTATGAAACTACGCTTTACGAAATTACGTTTCCTACCTAATAATAATTAATATTTACAGTGAATTTTACAACTACGTACAATTAACCCTAATATTTAATGAAAATTGGTAAATTATTATCCTATCTTTCGGAAAAATGTTTTAAACTCTACTTGACCCTTGTATACATGAGTTACCCTTCAATAACCAATTATTTGACCTTTCTAACACCTATTATAACCTATAACTCCACAGTAATATATATATATATATATATATATATATATAACACCTGGTAGTTAAAATAACAAGTTCAAAGAACTGAAGTATATGTTGGAACAGAATTCTATAGAATTGTATGTAACGGTCAAGGCGACAAGATGCTAAAATAACAAATGCTTTGAAGACTAAGTGAAATGAAATATCTATAATATAAAACAGACAGAGAACACGTATAATAAAACGTTGGTTACAATACACGTCTAAAATACGCAGTAGATTTGGAGGCCAACCACAATATCGATTTTCTGTAGCTTGAGAGGGGTTCTAAAAAAAACAATAAATATGGGTGAAACGAAGAAAGGTAGCTAAGGGTAGGACGTTAAAAAACGGAGGAAAGCAATATAATTAGTCGAAGGCTAGAAATTTTGAGAAGCTCGCGTCGGTTAGATGTTGTGGAACGAATTTCATTGTAAAAGGGGGTAAACATGAAATTTTTCAGACGTTAAGGTTCGTTACGAACAAAATTTGGAGAATCAGTTTTGAAAAATAAGCTTTTCGATAAAAAGAGAATCCGTGAGGGGTATTCAAAAGCGTATAAATACACTGGAAGAGGTATTAAAGCTCTCTTAGATCTCTTACTCACTTGCTATTAAGTGCTCTTACGTTGTACTGATTGTCGCTTATTCGTTGAATTATCATGCAACATCCTATTTAAAAGTGTGTAAAAGTTGTTAGTAACGTACCGGTAATGTATTAAAAGTGTGATTTGCACAAGTGGGTGCTGGCTTATAAAAGGTGCTGTTACTACACGCTACAATCTAAGGATAGGATGGTACTTGGGTAAGCGAATCGAGAAGTTTGAAACTAGTATGCGTGAAGTGTAGTGGTTATGGAAGGTTAAGCTTGGTTGAGACCATTATCCGGGTAGAAATACTAAAGGTGGTTGCAGAGATTTGGATAGCTAGTGCACATGAGTTGGATCCAGGTATAATCACGATGTGTATGGACACAACGACGAAGGTTTTGGAACACATCTTCAGAGGTAACGATGAACGAAGCTTACTCCAGGTAAAGAAAATTAATTTCTTGCTTTTGCTTGAACATTTGTGCTGGTATTTTGTGCTTGAGTGTTTTGACTTATTGGGGGTGTATTTTATTACCTTAAAAACTCATTTAAAGGGGTATATGTACAGAACATTTGACATTGATTATTTAAAAATGTTTATTAATGATATAAAAATATTGTACGAAGTAAACGAGTCTTTAGCTTTATTTTAAACAAAAATGCGAGGTTTAAAAGCATTTAGAGTAACTGGGTTATACTGAGCTCAACATAGACCAGAATAAAAATCTATTTAGGGTTGCATGACGGGCCCTTCTACTCGTCTAAAATAAAATTGTTGAAATATATAAAAATCATGAAATTTTAAAAGATTTAAGGATTGAGATGGTAACATTTGAGAAAACTGTTGTGGTTATGTGACAGTGATATGCATACATACATGCGCTCTCTAGTTAAAGTCATATTATTAGTGTATATTAAGGAATTTAATTTAAAAAAGTTGTGGAAAACTAGTGATTATCTAAGGTATTAATAATTTTGATGAAAACTATATCAATTGTGTAACTGGAACTTGTATAAAATTGAAAAAAGTGTAAAATTATAATATTTTCTTCAGTTTAATTAAAGTAATATTCAAAGGTCAATTCATTAGACTTATCATTTGAATAGTAGATAATAATTGGGTTAATACCACAAGTGTTTATTGAATATTATCAATTATGTTTTGTTATAAATGTAATACAGATGATGATAACACTAAAACCATAGCTTGTGATAGCTGTAATGAGAATGTATGCATTACATGCTCTAATTTATCAGCTTCTGAACTTAAATGCATGCCCCTTAGAAATAGAAAATTGCGTTTTATTTGTGACAACTGTGATAAAGAACTGGCACAACTTCCAATCTTAATTAAAGAAATTGCTGAATTAAGAAAAGAAGTCACTAACTTAAAAGAAGCCCAAGCTAGCCAAAACACACAGCTTAAACTAATGTCACAGGAAAATGTGATAAGTGAAATAGTAGAGCGTCAAAACCGAAGAAATAATATTATTATTTTAAATGTTAAAGGGTCTATACATAATTTAAATAAGGACAAAAATATTGATGATAAAATACTGTGTCAACACTGCTTGTTGATTTTCAAATAGAACTGGATCATATTAAAACTTTTCGCCTGGGAAAACCAGTAAATGGAAAAAATAGACCCCTTAAGGTTATATTAAATTCTCCAGAGGATGCATTATACATTTTAAAAAATAAAAGCACGATCAAAGTACCAAGTATTAAGGTCTTTAGCGATCAAACAAAAAACCAGCGAGATTATTATAAATTGATCAAAGAACAATTGAATGAAGCAATAGCGTCCGGTGACAATACTAAAACCATTAAATATGTTAACAACAAGCCTACTATTGTCAATAAACCTACTCAACATTTTTTAAGAAGCTAAGCATGAATTCAAATATACAGTACAATACAGACATTATATATATGAATATACAAAGTATAACCAATAACATTGATCAACTAGTTTCACAAATAGTTTGCTATAGTCCTAATATAATATTATTAAGTGAATCAAGACAAACTGCTGGTATCTTAGATAATGAATTATATATTGAAAATTATAAGACTATAAGATGTGATTCACAAACTCATAATACAGGTGGAGTGCTGCTTTATGTGAAGAACAATATACAATTTACGGTATTTAAAACAGTGTCATTAGAAATGAACTTTTGGTGTAAAATAATAAAAGTTCATGTTGTGAACCAAAAATGGTTGATTGGTTGTATTTACCACTCTCCTAGTGCTTCTCACAGTACATTTATTGATAACTTGGATAGTTTGTGTGATGATGTGTTTACTAGAAACTGTAAGAGTGTATTAATAGGAGACTTTAACATTAATTATTTAGAAAATTCTTACTACACTAATAAAATTAAAAATCTTTTAATATATATGGTATTAGTCAATTAGTATTAGAACCAACGAGATCTACCAATGTAAGTTCAACACTTATTGATTATGTATTAACAAATAATAATAATGTACTATCAATTGTTCATTCATATCCAAAAATTACTGATCATTCTGTAATATCTGTTAACATTTTCGATCATTTGATAACTGACAATACAATCTATCGATATTATAGAAACCTATCTGAAAATAATATAAATAACATTAACTTAAAATTAATTAAACATAACTGGTCACTTGAAAGCATAAATGTAGAAGAAATTTGTATGGAAATTATGCAGATTTGTGGAGGTATTATCGATGAAGTAAGTCCTATCCAAAAATATAAAGTGATAAATGGTTTGCCATGGATTGATAATGAAATTAGATTAAACATGAAAGAAAGAGATAAAATGTATAAACAATTCAAAAGTAATAGCAATAATGAAAGGAATATTCTGTGGGAAAATTATAAAAGATTGCGTAACACAGTTGTAAATTTGATAAAGATTAAAAACACTAATTATTACCAGGAAAAAATTGATAAATATGCAAATAATCCTAAAGAAATGTGGAAAACTCTAAAATCTTTAGTTAACATAAAGAAAATCCAGTTAATACCTGATTGTGTAAAATTTGAAAAGAATGGCGAAGAACAAATTATTCGAGATCCTTCTGAAATAGCGGAGAAATTAAATGAATTTTTTATCAGCAGTATTGAAGAAATTGTTAAGGGTATTAAAAACGACAATGAATGGAAAAGGACCAATTGTAATTTGTATGTTGAATTTAATAAATTTAGGTTATTGAATATGATTGAAGTAATTCAGTTAGTAAAAACATTAGATAACAAATTCAGCATTCAAGTTCCTGTAAATAATAAAACCCTGAAAGCAATTTTAGATACTGTTGGCCATGTCTTATTACATTTTATCAACTCATCATTACGGCAAGGAAAAATTCCCAATATGTTAAAGATCAGTACAATATGCCCAATATTAAAAATAGATAATTCGATTAAAGCATCCGACTACAGACCAATTAATACATTACCTACACTAGAAAAAATTCTTGAACGAGCGGTATATGAACAGTTACTAAATCATTTTGAAAGCAATAACATTTTTTTTGTACACCAATCTGGATTTAGGCATAATCACTCTTGTGAAACAGCGCTTCAGTTTGTACTAGCAAGGGTAAAAAGGTGTATTGATAATAACGAGTATGTGGTAGCTGTATTCTTAGATTTGAAGAGGGCGTTCGAGACTGTAAACCACAATATATTGTTAAGCAAATTACAAACATATGGAATCAATGGAGTTGTACTGGATTGGATCAAGGATTACCTAAGGGACAGGCAACAAAAGGTTAAATTAAAAGATATTTATTCCGGTAATAGGATTATTCAGCATGGTGTGCCACAAGGAAGTATACTGGGTCCTCTCTTGTTTTTAATTTACATTAATGATATTGACTTGTATATAAATTGTGAACTACTTAAGCTATTTGCTGATGATACATTGCTCATTTGTAAAGGGGAACATTTACCCACGGTGATTGATAAAATAAACGAAGCTTTAGTGAATGTTAATAATTATTTGGTAAATAACAAACTAAAACTTAATGTAGATAAGACTAAGGCTATGATATTGACCACTAAGTATAAATATAATAACATTAATATGAATGAGGTTAATATCACTATAGATAATATACCTATTGAAATTGTTACTGAAATGAAATATCTAGGCTTCATAATTGACAACTCATTCTCATATATGGGACATTATAAGTATATTTACAAAAAAATAGTTACAAAAATCTATTTTTTCTCAAGAATTTCAAAACATTTATCAACTCAAACAAAAATTACAATATATAATGCTATTATCAGACCTCATTTTGAGTATTGCTCGTCAGTTATGTTTTCATGGGATGAGAATAAGATAGCACAACTTCAGAAGCTACAAAATAGAGCTATGAGAATTATTTTGCAATGCAGTAGATATACTCCAATCAGATATATGCTGTCCACATTAAACTGGTTTGGTGTTTCAGATTGTATATTACTGAATACAATGATTTTTATCTTCAAAATGGTAAATCATAAGATGCCACAGTACTTTAATAGCTTTATTACATACAATAAAGAAGTGCACAATTATCCAACAAGAACATGTGATCATATATACATAAATAAAACTAATGATAGGATGTTAATGAAAGGTTTATTCTTTAAAGGAATTGATCAGTACAACAAACTACCTGTTGATATAAAACAGAGTTCAAATGTGCATTCATTTAAACATAAGATGATAGAGCATATTAAATCAACCAAATTAAAGTAGGTTATTATAAGTATGATTATTAATATTATTATAAGTTTATTATAAGTTTACTGTTACATGTTAATTACATATAACATTATGTTTGTATATTAGGATTTCCTATTTAAATAAATTCACTTACTTACTTACTTACTAATGTGTAAAAATTTTCGTACTAATGGAAACTTGTTAACATGTGTAAATAGAAAGGTTGTATGTCTTGTTGCATTATTTGAGTGGTAATTTCATTTAACTGTATTTGTGAGAAAAGAATATTACTTAGGATGGTAGGTATCCAAGAAGAAGCAGATTTTAGAGCTAGACAGGGTGTGCAGGAATAAAGAGCCGTTCCAAAGGTACTGTAAGAATTTTTTATTTCAGAAAGTGTTATGAAGGCCCAACAGAGGCGATCCTGATTATTCTAGAGATCCACTGCAATTTTATGACGCCCAATCCGTGGGGCAATAATTAGTTTAGTTAAATTCACAGCAATATATATATATATATATATATATATATATATATATATATATATATCAATTGCATTAACAAATAAAACAATAATGTTCTAAGATATATTTTTTACTTGAATTATTTCTTTAGATTACAATGCAATAGTTTTGAATACATAGTAAGGTATCAAAAAATGTGCAGCAATGTTATGTTGATAGAAAAATGATTACATAATCTTCTTAATTGCTGTCACTTCTTTTTGACATACCACTGTCACAATCAACTTGTATTATTAACTCATCAACAGTCACATCTAATGCTTATTCATGTACCATTCACTTATAAGCGTTTTAGTATGTTGAATATATTTTTCGCTGTAAATCTTCGAGACACTGCTGTAAAGCTTTGTTCCACATACCAAACACTTGTCGTAGCCATCGCTATCTCTTCCGATATGCATATTATAATAACCTTTCCCATGTTTACAAACATTTCTATTGCATTAAATTGACAATAATATGGTAGTAGGCACAGAACTTCATGGCCATGGCTTCTTAAAAATTCGTCTATTTTGTAATGCTTTTGTGGCTAGTAAGATTTAATCAACTTAATAATTCACTTTTAAACACCATTAAATTATAACAGCCCTAGGCCACCATACTGCAGGTACTTTGTTGAATAATGTAGTGATAAGGCACGTCATTTAACATGATTAATAATGGCTCTTCTAAATTGTTTTTAACTTCTCTGCAACCCGCTATAAAAATGTATTCCAATTCATTTTACCATGATAATCGCCACAGTTCAACTTAAAAGCAAATAATAAAGAAGCATTTTCTACAGAATTTCCTTTGATCCAGCATGAACTACCACAAAACGTTTTCCAACATACCCACTTGACTTCCTCACACTTCTAATACTATCATCTTGGCATGATCTTGTTGGATTTTCTTTTGCAAAAAGACAAGTTTTATTCACAAAAATACTTGTCGTTTGGTGTTGGAGTCTTTATATGCTATTAGAAATTTAACTCTTGAACTAGCAATATTAGGTTTGCCAACAAAGCTCTGAAGTTTCCTTCTTTTTTGAATTTGAATCCAAGCTGAAGCAATATGCGTTTCAAACTGGTATTACTTATGCAATATCATTTTCTCGAAGTTTCACATTCAATAATTAGACAGTTGTGTGCTTTTCTGCAAATAATAAACACTAAACTATCGTTTACTTTAAAGCTTTATGAAACTTACTTTGGGCATACACTGTATGCACGGTATCACTGATGTCCATTTGAACACTGTTTGGAAGATCCACAGTTTTAGTTTTCTTCTGAGGTCTTCCTTTTCCAGGACAGCACACAATTAGATTAGCCATATGATGTGATTTAATGCAAGTAACTGTTCTAGCACTAATTTATAAACCTGTAACCACTCTCTAATAGGTATAGTTAATTATAATATAATTTGTTATATAAAAATTTTACCTCTTGTACTGCCTGTACCGAAATTAAAAGACCAAAGTCAGCTTTGCTTGTTCAAAATATGTCAATAAGTTCAATACCTACTGTTGAGCTAGTGCCCCCAAAAGTTGTACCTTTGACTGGTATTTTGCAAAACTGAGTTCTAATAAGAACTGTTTCTCATTAAATTGAAGATGAATACAATAAAATAAGTAAAAATGAGGAAGCGTGTTAAAACCTATAAAAGTAAGGATATAATATGACAGAAGTAAGGTCAAATTTAGAACACTACTACTACATCCGTATATTTGAAACAAGTTCCGAAATATAATACCAGCTTTGCTTTATTTTTATGCAGTACAAAGCAATTATGTATGAGTATTATTGAAGTAACATGCATCCTGTACTAGCTATCTTTATTATACTTGTTAGGAAATTGGTACATCTTTAAATGTATATATGTGTATTCTAGATTCAATACATAGTCGCGTGACAGTTTTCTTTCGTGGTCCTGACTATGAATATTTTCATTTTATAAATAGTTAAACAAGCTAAAAAGCAAATACTTTAGTAATAAGTGTGAAGTCTGGCCAATATAAAAAAATATAAAGAAAATCATATGACAAAATGAATAAAAGAAATAGTAACATTCTCATTCCATAAATTATGCTGCTCTAAATATTTTCTATATTGAGTTTTTAGATTACTCATTGCACAATAAGAGATGTTCTGGCGTGGAAATTAAACTTCGCTAAAATCGTCGGAATAAACTAATGCAGCAGCTGTTATTGATTGAGTATGAATTATTAAATATCAGCATTAACTGTCCATAAAAGTTTCTATATAAAAATTTGGAGTTACAGTATTGTTAAGGTGTGACATTATTGCCTAATAATTTTTTTTTGTTTTGTTACAGCTGCGGCAAAATGCATTTCAGCCAGTAGATGATTCTTTTTTCTTTTATTGCTGGTATCTACTATAACATTAATTTTTTTGCATTTATTTAGCACTTGTGGATGCTATACTGCCGTGCTAAGGTTAAAAGTGGTATCTCCATTTTTTGCCAAATTGAGTTATAGTCATATTTGGATATGTTGTACTTTTTTCTATCAATTTTTTTATCTTTAAAGTGGTAAATCAACTCATTAACATTAGTTTTGGATGTTATAGAAAGTCGTATCTCCTTAAGTAGGTCACCACAACAGTCTTAAATGTGGTATCTCCTTTTCCTTAGTAATAAAGTGGTAAATCCAAAATAGTGTGAATGTACAACTTTAAAGCTAAGGATTTTAAATAATTAATGTCAATGAAAGCGCATGCAGTATAATGCTAAAACCTGTAATTGGTAATTGGTTACCTACAACACACAACGCACACACTCTTCGTGCTTCTGGCTCAAGCAACACTGATTGCCTATTTATAATACCAATCATTAACTGTTGTTGTTGGAAGTAACGGAGATTTATCTCACCCTACACTGAAAACTAGTTTCGTATTTAATTTATGATACATATTTGTCATATAAATTTATTAAATAATGTAGTTTTATTTCAACGCGATTCTGTGGTTAAAATTTATCAATAGCAGTGGATAGTTTCCACAAGTAGATGTAGGAATTATAAACGTCATTAATGGGAATGTCTTGGCAGTATATCTTGAATTACCAACATTTATGCTGTATAATATATCATCAAATATGAGTGTCCAGATTTTAAACAATATGTAATTGGGATACTAAGTATTTACACTATACTGTGTGTCCTTCAAAATGCAGAACATAGGAATTTACTAATGTTAAAAAGAGAAGAATAGAGAGTACTTAATGTTAAAAAGAGATAGAAGTATTCTTAAGTTGGCAAACTTGCTAGTGGTTATGCTTCATTATAATGTTCATGGGTTACTATTGCTTTTCTGTCAATGGCAAAAACTCTGCATAATTAAAAATAATGTTCTTGATTGTTCTTCATCAACATTAATAATAGGAGTCAATAAATAATAAAATTAGGGAAGGCTATTAAAAATGCTATATCAATGTCATGAAATAGAGTAGGTTAGAAGTGCGTTCAGATTTGTGCGTTCTGATAATTACAAAAGTATAAACTTAAATTAATAGTCTTCTATCTCTTTTTGACCGTTATATTGTAATTACTCTCATATTATCATTAATAAAATCCTATGTTCCACATTTCGGAGGACACATGGTTTAGAGATACATGGGCGTGCTTAAAGCGGATAAAAGAAATTGACAATATGTAATTACCTACATCAAAATTTATATTTATAGAAAAAATTTTCTATTGAAAAATTATCAAACATTCAAAAATAGGTTTTGTTTTTGCAGAATTTCTATAATAAATAATGTTTGTTCCAGTTTTAACATGGAAAGCCATGACAAAAAATGGTTGCGCTGGTTATGTCTAATGATGAAAACTACATTTATTTGAAAATGACAAAAACCGTTCTTATGCCCAATTAAAACCAGTAAGATTACAAAATGCTTTGCCATCAACTTCTCAAAATGAGATTGTAAGCGATTTTGATTTGGATGATTACGTTAAGAATCCTAATTTTGAATATACAGATAAAGAAAATGATGAAGAGCCAGAAAATAATGATGTGTCATCAGACTCGGTTAAAAATGATGATGTCGGTTTACATAAAAATGAAGTGCCCTTGAGTGCACAAAGAAAGGTACTGTTCAAAAACGTAAAAAGTTGGTGGAGCCGTTAACCATACGAAAAGCAAGAAAAATTGAAAATTTAAAAATAAAGCATTCTGTAAAACCTCCTTGCAATAGCCGGTGTAAAAGAATGTGAAGACAACTTTAATGAAAGTTATAGAAAAAATATAAATTTTGAATATTGGAATGTGACTTTCTGAAAATAGAAATTTTATTGCAAGTTGTATAACTGCAAAGGATGCAAAACGTCAAAGAGGCCCACTTAACTCACAGCGCCAAAAGCGTTTACTTATTTTTTTAAAAATTCATCTGGTGATAGGACGGGTTTGCAAGCACTCTTTTTTAACTACCCTAAAATATAGAGAGTGTAATGATCACATTGTTCAAGATTGTTTTACAAGTAAAACCAACACATTAAAAAACAAGATTTGTTTTACTGATAGCCATCAGGGAAAACATACAAAAACACATAAAATTGACTGGGAATTAATAAGAGTAAGTGTTGAATTTTTTCTTCCGGCAGTGTCCCATTACAGAAGGGAATATGTCCCTAACAAATGTTTCGTACCAAGTGATACTACAATCACTATTATGTATCAAGATTTTTTAGTACTAATTCATCGATATTACCGTGACATAAATTGACGATCCAATGTTTGGGCCTTGAATTACATTACTGGATATTTTGATGTGCGAAGTTTTTTTCTCTTCAAAGAAGTATGATGCTTGTTTGAGATCTTTGTTTTGTCCTACTTCTCTCCTGTAATGAAGGTGATTAGTGTAGCATATTATTGTGGATTTAAAAGTGTTCGGTGGAAGTAAAACAATTAATTTTACTTAACTATACCGTTCTACTGTACTTTTTTTTTTTGATGTGTTGTTTAATTGGAAAGTGATTAATATTCTTAAACTGTATGGTATATATTATTGCCCTATTTTGGATGAGGTTGAATTTAGAAATTATTGGTAAAGATTCTGTTATCCATATCACAGCTAGGAAAACAACTAGCACATTTCTTTCATTTATTTTATATTCAGTGAATATTACTGATTGGAATTTTGTTAATAATACAATTTTGGTGTTTGTTTATTTACTATGGCTGATTACAAAATGGATATTAATCGTTTGCGTAAAGATGAACTTAGTTTTGAACTTCTAGCTAGAGGCGTATCTGTAGAACCTACTGAAACAGTCGAACACATGAGGACATGCCTCCGCCTATTATTAAAACTGGAACAAACTGATAAACCCTTGACTTACCCGCCATATGAAATAAATCCTGAAAAAGACTTAGCTACGATTAGCACTAAATTGGAAGAACTACAAAGTAATTTTGTTAAGGCTGATTCTCCATCTGCTACGATTCGTTCCCGTGTTATACATCTAATGAAACGTATTGATTTAATTCGACCTACAACTTTAGAAGCACAACAAATTGGTTTACATACCGAACTATTAACAAAAATTCTTACCTTGATGGATCATTTAGATCATAGGTTCCCAACCTTTTCTGAACCACCGCCCCCTCTACTGGAAAAAAAACTTCCAACGCCCCCCTCCTCATCATAGTGCATTATAACGAATATTAAAATATTGTTGCATAGTATCTATCTATCTATCTATATATATATATATATATACATAGATATTCATATACGAACGTTGCACTTTTGACTGCTATTACAAGCGTTCACTAAAGCGTCGGACAAGGTATATATATTAAAAATCGCAAAAGTAAACCTTAATTAAAACGACTATCAAATGTAGTACAAACTTGTTTATTAAAAACTTAAATATGAATACATAATGAACAGAAAAAGATTAAGAAGAAAAATTAATGAGATAGTTGAGGCTGGTGAAGTTTTAACAATTTGCTAATGTCGAGTTCCAATTTCGTTAACATCAGCCGCAAATCGCCACGTTCAGTAATGTGCAGTCTGTTCCTTTTCTTAGACAATAAATTAGCTACTGCACTGAACCCACGCTCAGCCAAATAAGATGAAGGAAATGCAATTAAAAATATCTGTACTCTTGACCACAATCCAGGGTAAAGAACTGGTATTGGTTTTGAAGCCAGAACTCTTGATATCCATTTCTGAATTTTACTTTTAGTTCTTCGTTAGTTGTGAGTTCTACGAGTTCCTCTTCTAAATTTGATGATTCTGCTATATCTGCATTTGTGAAAGGATCTAAAATCGAACTAGGTATATTCATGTTTAAAATGTCCTGAATCGCTCCACACAATCAACATGAACAACGTCCAAGTGTTAGCAGTAAGTAAATCTTCTGGTTTTGCAGAGACTGTTGATATTGTGAGAAAATGGCTGCTTAGATTTAGTTTGAATAGAAGAAGTGTTCCCCCAAAAGTAACAATGACATTTTTTCTTCTGATTAAATTCAAGTCATCACCCTACAACTGTAAATTGACTTCAGTAAATATATTAAACAGGTCTGTCAAATAAGCGATGTCATTTTATGTATAATCAGGTTTTCGTGCAATTTTTCGTTTCTGTTTTCAAAAAGTCCAGTACTGAATCAAATAGTTGAAAAAACGGTTCAAACAAGTACCTTTTGAGAGCCAACAAACTTCTGTGTGCAGCAGCAAGCGATTGTAATCTTCATCATTTTCACTACAAAGTTGGCTAAATAATCTGTCATGCAATGAATTGCTTCTAATCGTATTTACTGCTCTAATAACGTAATGAAGCGACGAATGCAAACGTTCGTTCAGATTTTTTGCAACCAAGTGCTGACGATGAATAATACAATGTATAGCGAGTACATTTGGTACTGCTTGTTTCAAATGAGCTATGAAACCCTTATGACGTCCCGTCATTGCTGGAGCACCATCAGTAGCTGCCGACAAAATATTATGCATAGGTATTTCTTTCTCTTGAAAAAACGTACTCATGGTATTAAATATCGTTTCTCCCTTTGTATCAGTTTCCAAATTTTTTGCAAATAATAACTCTTGATAAATTTTTTCGTCTTTTATGAACCGAACGTATGATAACAGCAGTACTTCGTTATTTGGTAGAGTGGATTCATCAAGTTGAATGGAATTTTTCTGATGACATCTGCCGATGTCTTATGATGAAGAACAGTTTTTATTACCTCTCTGACTGCCGGCAAGATAAGTTCCTCGCCAATGGTATGTGGTTTTCCCGTTTTTGCGATTAACAATGAAATGTTATATGATGCTCGTAGTCCATCATCTTCTTGTTTAGAAGACGACGCAAATAGGTTTGATATAGTTGGCTGTTTCAAATATTTCTTCTGCAGTTCTTGAAAATAGGACAAATCTTTGTCCTTTTTATCAGTATGCATTTTATTTAAATGTTCTTGTAGCCTAGAAGGCTTCATGGCTTCATTTGAGAAAACTTTTTGGCAAAGTAAACACATGGGTAATGATGGGTTTACAGGAGAGTGCGTAAATCCATATTTCAAATACAAAAGACTGTACTGCCGGCATTTCTTCTTAGATTCAGACATTTTGAAATCCAAAACTTGCCACGGTTTAAAATAAATTAACTTTTCAACGAATTTATAGATAATTATAAAATTAATGGTTATAATGACTTATATAACTTATCACTCACGAACATGGATTATTTGCGAAGCACAAAAATAATAACACATTCCTAGAGCTATCCCTGCCTTTTATACGTTTGATTTCATACAAGCATCAACTTGTGTGTTTTATCTTGTTTGCGATGCCGGTGCACTTTGTAAGCAAGTCATATCGCGTCTTTGCTTATTAACTTGCAAAGACTTGTTGCGGAAAATATTAAACGGAATTAGGTATTCATAGACCTAATGCTGAATTAAATGTTTTAAAGTATATTTTCTCGATAACAATAACATAGACATTTTAGATAGCTAAATAAACTGTCTATTCATGCCAACTAGGTATTTTCAAAGTATTTTAATATATTTATTTTCTAAAAAGGTAAGTACGTCACGAACGCCCCCCTTGATCCTCCTAACGCCCCCCTTTTGCCCCTGTACTCGCTACCGCCCCCTTTGAAAGCTACAGCGCCCACTGGGGGGCGGTACCGCCCCCGTTGGGAACCTATGATTTAGATCAACCTCCTTCAGAATCTGTTAAGAGTGATCTTCTTGTGACCGCTTTGACTACTGACCATGTGACAACTGAACCAATTGCCACTACCGTAGAGGTTGTAGACTTGTCATTAACTAGCCAACCTGGACCTAGCACCACTACCACTACTAACACACCTATAAAACCTATTAGCTTACCCTCTCGGCCCGTTTTAAATTTGGATTTTGAAATTTTCCGGTGATCCCAATGTACTTACTATTCATAACTTTTTGGAAAAAGTAGAGGAGCTTCAAATAGCTCGCAATGTTACTTAATCTCAATTATTCGCATCTGCCATGGACCTTTTTGAGTCAAGAGCGTTACTATGGTTCCGTAGTAATTGCCATAGGTTTTCTAATTGTCAGACACTATCTCGTTTATTATTGCATCATTTTGAGCCTCCTGATTATAAGCGGCGGTTGTTTAACGATATTTTAAGTAGAACTCAAGATCCATCTGAGACTATTACTGACTATTTATCTTGTATGACTTCGATGTTCCGTCGATGTGGTTCGATGCCTGAGGAAGTTCAATTAGACATTGTTTCCAGCAATCTTGCTCCATTTTATACTACTCAATTGCCTACCGTCCACTCCCTATAAGAACTAGAAGACGAATGTTTGAAGTTGGAGTTGAAGAAATTTAGAGTTGACAGCTATGTTCTTATGTAGAACCCGATTTTGCTTTCGTTTCTACAAGTGCTACTATTTATACTACAAAGAATGTTGTTGATTTACCCAGAGACGCTCCCATAGTTACTGAAGTCCAAGCTACCTCGCAACAAATCGTATGTTGGAATTGCTCTCAGTTAGGACACTCACGAAATGTGTGCCCCAAACCACGAAAGTTAATCTGCTACAGGTGTGGCAAACATGATTTCACCGTACAAACATGCCCAAATTGCAACCATCATTTAAACTCAAACCGGAGAAACCCATAGGTCAAGTGGCTACTCTCCCAATTATTACTTCAACCTTGACTAATATGTCAAATAAAAATAAATGTTTCTGACGAATTCCCTAACAAGTTATTATTGGATTTTGTTTTGTCCCATGTACAAGACTATCAACGTCCTTATTTAGAAGTCAAAATTTTGGGTCATCCAATCTTAGCTTTGCTAGATAGTGGTGCAACTCAAACCGTAGTGGGTTTACCTAGCTATGAATTGCTTATAAATTTGGATTACCCTTAATTCAATCACCAGCTGAATACACTGTTGCCAGTGGTAACTTTGGTAAGACTTTGGGTTATATTTCAGCACCTATACAATTACTGGATAAATTACACATAATCAAAATCTTGGTAGTACCTGAATTTAGGCATACGCTCAGATTGGGCATGGATTTTTGGAAAACTATGAATATAATTCCCAATTTAAAGGAAAATGTTTGGCATTTTTCACCCGAACATTAACCTGAATCAGCGAGCAACGTTGTACATTAGACCTTCTTATCTCTGAAAAATTGAAAAGTATGGGGACTGGTTTAGGTTACTGTAAAACCACCCAACACACCATTGAAGTATTTCCTACCACTAAACCAATTAAACGACGTTACTATCCTGTCTCACCTGCTAAACCAAAAATAATAGATGAGGAAATAAAGAAAATGTTGGCTGATAAAGTGATCGAACCATGCAAAAGTGCTTGGTCTTCGCCTGTCTGTTTGGTACCAAAGAAAAATGGAACCCATAGATTCTGTGTTGATTATCGTCAGCTGAACTCAGTTACTATTAAAGATGCATACGCGTTGCCTTATATATCTGCAATCTTAGACCAGTTGAGAGATGCCTGTTACTTAAGTTCTATTGATATTAAGTTTGCTTATTAGCAAGTTCATTTAAGTGAATCTTCTAAGGATTTTACTGCTTTCACTGTTCCGGGTCGCGGGCTCTATAGGTTTACTCGGATGCCCTTTGGCTTGACCAATGCACCTGCTACCTTTCAACGTCTCATTGATGCTACTCTTGGTGCTGATTTGCAACCATTTGTATTGCACTACCTTGACAATGTAATAATTGTATCTAAGGATTTTGATCACCACCTGGAAATACTCGGTAAAGTATTCGATCGTTTGACTAAGTCTGGTCTTGTGATCAGCATGGACAAATGTAAATTTTGTTTACCTGAATTACGCTTTTTGAGATTCCTAGTGGATCGTCATGGTCTTCGACCTGATCCTGTAAAAGCGATCTTAGATATTCCTTATCCCAAATCTGTTACTGACCTTCGCCGCTTTTTAAGCACCGCATCCTAGTACCGACGTTTTGTTCCTGAATTCTCCACCATTGTCTAACCGTTAACTATGTTAACTAAGAAGAGTTCTTCATGGAATTGGACTGCTGATTGTGAACTCGCTTTCAACCGTATCAAAGATTTGTTGGTTACTGCCCCGATCCTTACGTGTCCGGATTTTTCAAAACCGTTTGTGCTGCAAACATATGCTTCTGCTTACGGGATTAGTGCTGTGCTTATTCAGTCTACTGATATGGGTGAAAATGTTATTTATTATTTGTCTTGCTCCCTTACTTCACAGGAGTGAAAGTATTTTGCAACTGAACGCGAATGTATCATTGTAATCTGGTCTGTTGAAGAGCTTCTACACTATCTGGAAAATCACCCCTTTACTATAATTACTGACCACCATTCTTTATTATGGCTTCATAAACTGAAAGACCCCCAAGGACGATTAGCACGCTGGTCTCTAAGATTACAATCTTATGATTATACGATTATTCATCGTAAAGGGAAATAACATGTAGTACCGGATTTTCTGTCACGCTTTGTTCCCATTTCTGTCAAAACTGTTGTAGTAGAAGAGGTGGATTACTCAAAAACCACCGACTCCTAGTATAGAAAAATTATTCAAAAATTACCAGCGATCGTTTGAAATTTCCTTTGTAGCGAATCGAATCTAACCGACTTTACAAATATGTTAAATCTACTTTGCCTGAACTTTCTACCGAAAGTGATGTTTAGCGGCTCGTGGTTCCTACCGATGAACGCGCTCACATATTACGGCGTTTTCATGATGATCCTACCTCCGGTCATCTGAGAGCTTTTAAAACCTATTCAAAAATTAAAAGTTCATATTATTGGCCGCGTATGAAGTGTGACATTGCCCGGAATGTTCGCCGTTGCCTTACCTGTCAACAGCATAAACCCGAACAGAAACTTCCCGCCAGACATATGGGTGATCGACCGCCTGTTACTCAATCATGGCAAATGTTAAGCCTCGATTTTATGGGACCCTTTGTTCAATCGATAATAATTATTATTGGTGCCGTCATCGTTTAAAGAAGGTTATACTTGGAATGCCGCAGTTATGTGAAACGCTCTTATTGCGGATTTTGCCCAAGCATTCTGGGTTGATATTTACTGATGCCATTTTGTGTTTAATATGGAATAGTAATTACGCTTTAGCGGATTTGATTGCCTTCTGTCAACTAGAATATATAATTAAATTATGGAAAGTGTGAAAAGCACCTGATTATTCTTATTCTCACATCTGGTGGTAAGTAGTTTTGTACTTTCTGTTCTGCCTAATCGTGTTTCGAATCTAATTGTGTTATGAATTTGCAGGGTGCTTGTGCTTCCTTGTGCTGGTGTCGTACTGTTTGTTGCTGATTTCTTATGTCCTGTCTTAGACTTGAGTTAAAGATTGGATTCCTTTGTTATACGTTCTATTTTGTTGTGAATGTAACTTCACGTACTGGACCCCAGGATTCCTATTTTGACGAAGTTCGCCTGCCGACCCCTGAATGGTGCGAGTGGAAGTTGCTGTTACATCCAGTGCCGTAGGCCTAGTCCATTGAGATTGTATGCTAGTACTGTATAATATAAACTGTCTTGAGTCGTTTGGCTCATTGGCTAAATTGCAATTATTCTTATTTTTCCTACTTTAATTATTTACTAAAATTGCAATCCTTATGTTTTGCTGTATTAATTGGTGGAGTATCACATATTATTTGAAGTTGAAATCTTTAAGGTTTAATGCAAAATTATTTAGCAAAATAACGTGTAAATCTATACACGAGTAGTTTGCCTGTAGACAAAAAAGGCAACAAAGTTACTGAATAATATACAGTGGTTGTGTGGCCATATAATTACTGTGTGTGTGGATGTTAGTCCTGATATATATATTTATAGTTCTTGTTTATTGATATCATTGGCTTGATTTGGCCATGCTCGTGTAAAGATGTAGCAGTCAGTCACTTGTAATGATAGTTATTTTACATATTGGAACTTGAAATATTTATTCTCAATACTAGTGTTTAGGGGTATTACCGTTGTCCCACTGGGTTATGTACGTGAACCCTTTTGTTGAGTACTTTATGTAAATGTCATGTCTGTGTGTTATAACTTGAGATCATACTTATTTGATTATAAGTAATGCTTTGGTCTGTAGTTATTATTATTATTTTCCCAGTATAGTGGGTTACCTTGGGGACCTTCCGAGAATGTGGAACAATTCTTGTGGTTGTTGCTATTACTCCAGTTCCCGGCGCCCTTATTCTTCTTTCAAGCTCTAACTATTACAAATATTTTCCATCCCTTGTGGTCCACCTACCATTCTAACGGACCTGCGACCTATCAAGCCTCTTGCGAGCACCTAATGTCATCGTACCCCTTAAGGGATATACCGTACCTACTAATTCATCAATATTACCATAACAATGCAGGAAAGTTAAAGGGCAATAGACTGAAGTGCAAAGAGGTACAAACTAAGATGGAAATAGGAAAGTGAGACAAAGCATACAAACTAATTCGATTGAATTTTAGGAATATAAAACCGTATAGCAAAAACATAAAGGACATGGAAGGAGACATCATTATAGAAAATATAGAGAAAGCGGCTAAATGATAAAGAATATATAGAGAATCTATATGCAGGAGAGGAACTAACAGCACTAGAACAGGAAGCAGAAATTGAAAACAATGACTTGGGATATCCTATTGTTAGAGATGAATTTGAATTAGCATTAAAAAGCTTGAAAAATGTTATGACACTGGGTATAGATAAGGTGCAAGCAGAAACTTTAAAAGCCTGGACAAGCAGTAACAGAACGTCTCTACCAACTTGTAACCTATATGTATAAGACAGGTAAGATACCCAAAGATTTCAAACGTAACATCATAGTCACTATAGCAAAAAGAAAGGCACAGATAGATGTGAAAATTTTCGAACAATAAGTTTGACAGTACACATGTCAAAAATATTAACTAGAATTGTAAAAAGACTGATGGAAAAACGAGTTGAAGAAGTACTAGGAGAAGATCAATTTGGGTTTAGATGAAACAGAGGAACATGGGAAGGTGATAATGAGAAAGACAATAGAAAAAAAAGAAAGCCTGCATATCGGATTTGTAGATTTGTAAACAGCATTCGACAATGTAAAATGAAAAAAAATGTTCGAAATGTTCGATAGACGATAATATATAGCTTACACAAAGAGCAAACAGCTGCAATAGAATTAGAGCAGGAACGTAGAGAAGTAAATATTAGGCCATGGGTAAGATAGGGATGTACCCTATCCTCATTAATTTTTATCTTAAAAATCGAAGAGGCAATGCATACTATCAAATGCAGAAAGACATTTCAAATTACGATGCAGGGACAAACGATTTATATGATAAGTTTTGCAGATGATATAGCGGTATTAACATCTAGCAAGAAAGAGTTAAAAGCAGCTCTTAATGAAATGAAAGCAGTTCTAAGAGAGAGATACGATATGAAAATAAACAAAAATAAAATTTAAGTACTAGTATGCAAAGAAGGGGAAAATAAATCAAAAACTAAAATACAAATAGGAAAAGAGAAAGCCAAATACCGCAAGATTTCCCATCTTTAACTTTCCTGCATTATTATGATAACATCGATGAATTAGGAGGTACGGTATATCCCTTAAGGGGTACGATGACATTAGGTGCTCTGGGGATAGCTCGCCAGAGACTTGATAGGTCGCATGTTCGTTAGAATGGTAGGTGGACCACAAGGGACGGAAAATATTTGTAATAGTTGGAATTTGAAAGAAGAATAAGGGCGCCGGGAACTGGAGTAATAGCAACAACCACGAGAATTGTTCCACGTTCTCGGAAGGTCCACAAGGTAACCCACTATACCGGAAAAATAATAATAATAACTACAGACCAAAGCATTACATATAATCAAATAAGTATGATCTCAAGTTATAACACACATACATATACATTAAGGTACTCAACAAAAGGGTTCACGTATGTAACCCAGTGGAACAACGGTAATACTCCTAAACACTAGTACTGAGATTAAATATTTCAAGTTCCAATATGTAAAATAACTATCATCACAAGTGACTGACTGCTACATATTTACACGAGCATGGCCAAATCAAGCCAACGATATTAATATATATATATATATATATATATATATATATATATATAATCAGGACTAACATCCACACACACAGTAATTATATGGCCACACAACCGCTGTATATTATTCAGTAACGTTGTATGAATTACCTATTTTTCTGCTAAATACGCATTCTATTGTTGTAAGATATGCTTACTTGCATCGTTTAAACCTAATAACGGTCTATATACAGAGTGTTAAATGTTTGCTATTTACATAATATACAAATTACTTAATTTTTTGCTGAATAAATGCAGTTTTCTGATTCCTATTGCAATTTATTGTTACCGCACGACCCTTGCTACTCAATACACCCCTAAACAACCCCTTATCACAGCAATATTCCCCCAAATTAAAATATAAAATGTTAGAACAATGACATTTTTGGCGCCCAACGTTAAGTTAAACTCACATTGGTCTATAAATTCCTATATTTTTATTTTATTTTAAAAATCTAGCTCTCTCTTTATTAATCCCCTATTTATATCTACCTAATCTTATACCTATGTCCTATTTTACTACTCTATTCATACCTATACCTATTCTTATACCCGTATCCTATTTTGCTACTCTATGTATACCTATACCTAAATTTATTTTACATTTCATTTATTCATTTATTTGTGTCCCTTTGTATGGGTGTTAACTAAATTTGTAACTTTCCCCTTATTATTTTTGAATCTAGGTCCTTTTAACTCATATTTGTTAGTTCCCTGCTTTATAATTATACCCTTACTATCTATTCTATATCCTAAGAATTTAACCCTATCTTGAAAAAATTCGCACTTCCTTAAATTCAAACTTAAACATGCTATATTTAACTCTAATAATATTCTTTCTAAATAAACAAAGTGTTGCTTTACACTATCGCTAAATATCAACACATCATCCACGAAGTGGATACAAAATTCCTCATACGGTCCCAAAATATTCTGCATCGCCTTCACTAATGCAGCCGTACACGAGGAGAAACCAAACGGGACCACCTTAAATTGGTATATTCTTCCTTCTACTGAAAAACCCGTATATTTCCTTGATTCTCGCGCTAATGGAATCAACCAAAATGAATTCTTTAAGTCTAATTTGCTACAGATCTTCCTATTACCTATTCTTGCTAATATGCTATCCATTGTTGTAATTTTGTAATTTTGGTAATTTTTCCAAGTTAAAAAACTCTTTAAAGCCCCGGTTTAAATTAATAACTTTATTTTAAATCTCATGGTCGTATTTTCCAATTTATTTTGATTTAATTCGTGCCCCAGGCTTGGGCAGCCATTTAAATATTGATATGATAACGCCGTACTCGTTGTTATGACGTTTTTACTTAACTCCACCTCTCTGTGTTCTCACTTAAAATTTAATCTTACTAATTTTACTATTATGCCACGGCTAGCCCTCTTAATCTACACAGAGTGCACAACGTTACAATGATCAATTTTTCTCTTCTCCACCCCTTTATGATTACCTATTTGTTTGAATTATAAAACGAAGTCAATTAATTTCATATAATGAAAAGAAATATTATTTACAATTTTTAAATACACCCTTGAATCAATCAATATCATATGTATCATTTATCCCAAAATTTATATGCTTTGCAAAAGAAGCTTTCGTAGTCGTTGCACTTTATCACTTACACTTGATATTTTATTGAATTATTTTTATTGAATTAAATTACGCGTGACTTTCTGTTTCGCAATGACGCAGTTTCGCTCTGCCTGAGTTTTAAACTGAACTGTCTTATTGCTCGGTGTTAATATAGGCTATTCCCACTTACATGTGGGATGGGTTTTTAACAGCTTTGCCGATATCTCAACCAACCAGATCTTTAATATTCCCTGCATTTTCTGATGTAATTTCTTAGGTTTTCCGTGTAATATCTATTTGCTATAGATACCTCGTTATCTTTGCCAGACGTTGTTTTGTATGGATATCGCCATTTGGATAATTGAACAAAATAAGTGATGTAACTTCAATGCTATATTCGTTTATCTATGCGTGTTTTCAACTGCATTTTCTTAAAAATTTATTGTTTCCGCGTACTTGCATAAAGCTTTGTTAGGTTTTATCTCTTATCTTCATATTTGTTTTATAACTAATTAGAACACTTCTCAACGCATGTTTCTTTTGAATGCGGATACTTTTGTTGAAAGATGTTCTTACTTGCATTACTTAAAATCAATAAAGGTCTATATACAGAGTGTTAAATACTTGTTATTTATATAATGTATGAATTACCTATTTTTCTGCTAAATACACGTTCTATTGTTGTAAGATATGCTTACTTGCATCGTTTAAAGCTAATTACGGTCTATATGCAGGATGTTAAATGTTTGCTATTTACATAATATACGAATTACTTAATTTTCTGCTGAATAAATGCAGTTTTCTGATTCTTATTGCAACTTATTGTTACCACACGACCCTTGCTACTCAATACACCCCTAAACAACCCCTTACCACAGCAATATATATATATATATATATATATATATATATATATATAGCTGTGACACCCTCTCTTTGTAGTGGGAGCTAAAGAGTGCTGTGATAACGATACATCAATGGGAAATTTGTAATCATTGTATATCTTCCTTTTCTTTTCTTTGCCTAGCCAGCTCAATGGAAGTTATACTATGGAATTTACAAAATGAAATGAATCACTGCAATCTCGAAAAAACAAACACCTATACATTCAAATGCATTTTTTCTTTCATACAAAAGAATTCATAAAACAGTTTACAGCTTAATTTCATACAGAAAAGAATTCCTACAAGTTACTTAAAAGTAATTCTTACCTAATTCTTGTTAAAAATTACTTTTATTACCATGCTTGTAAGAATGACTTCTTGACAGATAATTTATTAAAGGTTCAAAATTTCCTGGTAATTATCCCCTTACAAAAAAATTATATGATTAAGACTTATTCTAGCTTCAAATTACAAAATATTCAAATTTATCCACTAACAAACAAAGAAACCCAAAATTTTATACGTATGGCTATTTCTTAAAGAGCGGTTATCCAAATCTTCTTTTCATTACCCGCAACGGTATTAAATCCTTCCTGGTTTTATTTTAATGTGTCGTTCGAATCTTGGTTTACAAAATCATCCATACAATCTTAAATCTTCATTTAGAATATTAGTTTTCAAAATACATCTTCTATTTTTAATTAATTAACTCAGCATTTTCTTTTGCATCAGAATTATCTATGTGGAGAATTGTTCAATTCTCGTAGTGTTTTATAAAATAATTATGTTTCATATTTATACAGAGTTAAATTTGTATGCATGCCGCATACTTGATGAATGACTTTACTCAAAGTAACATGGTTGATCTCATAAATTGAAATAAATCGCGAATTTATGAATGGATCTACCATGTTACCTGGCTTGAATGAAAAGTTCTAACCAAGTTCCAGCTTTTGCATTAAAATTATTTCTATACGTCCCATTTTTCAGAGTTTTCACGCTTTAATTCGAATCTTAACTACCTACGTGATGCAATATTTCAGCAAATTCCACGGTTTTAATGTTCTAATTAACGTCAACTATGATTAATGTTTTATCGTAAAATGTTTTGTTTATCCTTGTCTAATGTACGAAATTATCTGCTACTACCTCTTTCTTTCATACAGAGTAGTTGAACTCGCGTTATCTTATCTCGGTTCCATTTTACGACTCTTTAATAACCTCGAGCTTCTTTGTATTGGCGTTTAATAATAATTAATTGGCTTTTAAAATATTTCTTAGTAAATATGACGCCTGCGTTTCTGAATAAAGAAGGTTCTGAATAAATATTTAAAACTCAGTGTTATTTTGGACAAAAATAAATATAATTTTGTTTTAAATAAAATTGCGTTAAACTAACACTATTCTATGCCATTTACGACAAATGGAACGAATATATCTTTGTGGTAATGAAAAAAATGGCTTTGTACATGCAATTAGATTTTATATTACGGCATTGAAACGTGTTCTAATGCATCTTTATGCACCCTCAAGCTTGCAATTGCTTTGCATTCTACAAATTTCAGTATGATTACATAATTAATTAAATGAATGGCTTCATATCTTAGTTATTTCTAGTAATTTTGATGTGGGCTTCGATTATAAACGCTTAATATCTCTGGCCGCCATGTCCAAGCTGGAT
Organism: Platerodrilus igneus; assembly: GCA_036346225.1. Taxonomy (NCBI): domain Eukaryota; kingdom Metazoa; phylum Arthropoda; class Insecta; order Coleoptera; family Lycidae; genus Platerodrilus; species Platerodrilus igneus. The sequence goes on along the minus strand of JARFIW010001100.1, from coordinate 1,616,737 downwards.
TTAATGCTATTCCATTCTGTTTCTACTTCCTTAGTATAAAAAAAATTTCCTGATATCTTTCAGTAATTTTTTTGACCTTTTTCAAATCTTCCTTGGATATCTTTATCTTTTAGTTTCTCAAAGTCAACGTGCCTTTTTCCATTCCTTTTTCTCAAATTTTTAAATATAAGAGCGACCTTGATAATTATGATGTTGTGGTCAGTGTCTATATCTGCTTCTGAGTGACTTCTACAGTCTTTTACTTGATTCCTAAACCGTTGTCGAACAAGAAAGTAATCTATTTAATACCTTCCTATATATCTTGGCATCTTCCACATGTATCATCTTATAGCATAATGTTGAAATAATGTGTTTGTGATGATTAAATTGTTTTGGTTGCAAATTTCTACAAGCCTATTTCCGCTGTCGTTTCTTGTATTTAATGCAAATAAACTTACAACCGCTTCTTCCCTATCCTCACCTACCACTGCGTTAAAATCCCTCGTAACTATTAAATATTCATGTCCTTTTATGTATCTTAGTATGTCTTCGATATCTTTGTAGATCGCTTCTACCTCTTCCTCACGGTAGCTAAAGATGCGCATGTATACTTGTATTATTACTCTATTTACTAGTTTAAATTCTAATCTAGTCATGAGTACTCTTTCGTTCTTTTGTAAGTGACTTTCTACACAGTGTCCTATCTTTTTACTCATAACTATACCCACACCCGAATTTCCTTCCTCTGATCCTGTATGGATTATCCTAAAGTCTCCGCTCAAAATATCCTCCGCCTCTGGCCAGCGAACTTCGCTGATCCCTACCATGTCTAATGCTAACCCTTCCATTTCAATTTTCAAGTTCTCTAGGTTACCTACTTGGTTCATACTTCTGGCATTCAACGCTCTGACTCGCAGAATGTTCCTGACTCTTTTTCTAAACTTTCCGAACACATCCTCCAAAGTAGTCCCCTCCCGGAGATCCAAATAGGGGACTATTTTAACTCCCGAATTTTTTACCGCAGAGGATGCCATCATCTTAAATAACAATATGAGTAAGCTGTGTACTTGGGAGATCATGTGGCAGTTTCCCTTTGCCTTCCACATCGCAGTAGTGTGTCTTAGAATGCCATACCAACCCCCATGTCTCTATCATAAATACCAAAACAGCCGCTGCCCTCTTTTGGGAACCTGTCTTAGTTTGGTTCCTCATTAAAGAACCCACTAATTTGGTTAAACCTGTAGTTCGATTCTTTAGATCACTGGAACTCGCAAGCCATTCTACCAGTTCTCGTAAAGTAGAACTTCTTCAAGGTGAAGGTCTATTCAGAACAATTAGATATATCTACACCCGCAAATTTATCTAGTATTTTAAAAGTATGTGCAACTCCTCTTCAGAATGCAAAATTGTCTACACACGAAAATATGCTTTGTTTTAATGTGGATAAATTGAATGGCTTTGTATTTATATCTTAAAAAATGAAAATGATTTTAAGGAATCTCTAACATGACTGAAATGAATTAAGTTAACAATTGGGCTTTTAAGTTTATATTCGCGGCCATAAAATGCGATAAGACGTTTTACGACCTCATAAATTAGATAGCAAACAATTACCGTTAATCATTTTCATTCTTTCAATTAAGACGCTATTTTTACGAACTCACAAATTAAAATGACAGCTATAAACGTGTAAAATGGAACAGAATTTCGAGGAAGGTACTTCATGCTAAATAAGTCAGACCTACTGGAAAATAGGAGTTTTCTAGAATTTGTGACGTATTGAAGATTTTATTATATAAAGCAGTGAAAGAATGCAAACGAGGTCATTCACCAATACTCAGTCACTCATAATAGTCAGTCTATTTATAAAGCACTTGTCGACGATCGTTTTTGTTAGTAACTACAAACTGTAATAAAAGTAAAATTGCGTGCAAGGTCACGGATATTTAATACTTGTCAAAACAATATATTTTTAAATTTAATGAAAACTAATAATCGACACATAAAAGCAATTATAATTGTAACGTTGTTAAACGCAAATGGAAAGCAGAATGAAGTTTATTGATAAAGTAAATTTTCATACGATGAAGACAAATATGACACAAAGGAAAAGAAAAGAGATTTTCCAATGCAGTTTAGTTTGAAGAAGTTATTTTGAAAACGCAAGTATATCTTTGTTAAATCTTTTAAAAGACATTTGCGCACTATAATTAATTTAGGCACGTTAAATTGCATGAGGGTTTAGCATATAAACATTTTTCTATAAATGGATATTGTAAGACTATTATGAGGTCGAATTCAATTAAGTTCGACCCTTATCAAAGATTATAAAGTGGTATCTAATCAGCTACACTTTTTCGTTTCGATATAAGAGAGATTATTGCAATTATCCATCCTATTTTTAATAATTTGTACATAATGTGGTTACCATAAGAGAGGTCTGAAAAGAGACTCCATTCTCTCCATATTAATCTCCAGTAATTATGAAATGTATGTTTTTGACTTGAGATGTACTCTTCATTTATAGTTTTAATGCTTGTGTGTAGTATTTTTTTTATAATGGGTGAAATTGATTTTGGGCCTCTTGGAGTGTCTTTTTAAAAAGGTTTCTTCCAAAAAACTCTTCTATCAATTTTATTTTAACAGAAATTACAATGTGACTTTAATAACGTAATGAAATCAAAATATTCTAAGTTGACAATCATTATTTAAATTAACTAAAATTAGGGTGAGTAGCTTGAATAACCAACAATATTAAAGTTGTAAAGGTCGAGACTGACTGATCCTCCTGGGATTCTCAGGGTATTTATGCTATTCCTGCTCTTGCATCACTTGTGGGAAATGCAGATCTCATGTCTGCTATTTCTTGATACAATACAAAGTATTATACTTTAATAATCTTAATTCTAATAATTGCTGTCTTATTGTCTACTATGACCTGCACCTGCAGTGTCATATTACGTCTGGAATACAATGTAACTGTTTTCGTTCTCATGTCTGGTTTGTGAACTTCCATTAACCTTTTGTAATATGTCCTTCAATTATACATTGTAACAATAATTTTTAAGTCTTAATAATTTTGTTTAAATATACATATATATATATATATATATTGATTTGTGGGATATGTAACTCCTCCTGACTTAGATGAAAATTACGGGTTTTACTTAATTTTTAAAACTTATTGTCCTTAAGGGATCTTTTGTGATTTCTTTATTTACCTTTGTTTCCTTGTTCTTATGACTAAAATTTGTTTCTTTGCATCTATATCTAAGATATATTTTGTACAGTAAATACATAGTTAATAAAATTATTACAATAATCAATAAAATTGTCCAAATACTGATATTATCATAGTGTAGTCTTGGCACTTTCACTTCATTAAAATGTTCTTTATAACTGTCCATTAATTTTACGGTTTGGTTGAAGTCATCTGGTCATCTAGGTCTAGATGTTCTAGTTGCATTGGTTTCTTGATGATCTTGTCGTCTTCGGTTTGTGTAGTCTTAAACTATAGTTCGAATAGATTTGCGAATTTCTTTGTTATTGCTGGGTTTTAGTATACTCGAATAATTTCGCTTCTTAATTTTAAATAGCAATCTCTTTTATTGTGATTACCTTGCTTCCAATTAAAGCTAGACTGTTTTCGTCTTGGTTGCAATGAGCGGTTGCTATTACTTGTGAAAATACAGCAATCCATTTGTCATCCGCGACTGTTTGAATTTTCATGTTTGTAATTTGTACTGGTTTTGACTCGCAATTCTCGTAGTGATTAGAAAATCTTAATAGTTGTACTTCACAAGAGCTATCCATTTGAATAGCTGTCGTCGTTAATGATTGACATAAATATTGGCTGGGTGCCACTTCTTTGCACTTTTCATTCGTGAAGCCATACCTCAGTTCATTTAAGAAAAAGAACTTGGTTTTAGAAATAATAACTTGATACTGGCTAGCAACTTTCATGAGGAAAGCAAATAAATGATCATCATTATAAGGGTTAACTTCTACAATGGAGATTTCTGTTAAAAACGTAATTTCATGATTCTTTACATAACCTTTCACTGCGGCTATTTTTTCAAATAAAAATATGTTGGTTTCCGTTACTTCAAAGGGTAGTTTACTGTTAGTTATGTGTAATCTAATTCCTAATAATTCATTTAATAAATCAATTGGTTCTATAATACTAGCATGTAATGTGTTTAATTTAGCAACTGTTACAGCATTCTCGAATGTGGCTAAAATTTGTTGAATTATAGTAATGGTCGATATCACCTGATTGAATATCTTGTTAAATCTTATTAAATCTCGCATTCCTAGCATTGTGGTTTGCATGATACTTTCAAGGGTTAGTATTCTGTTAGTGATACTGTGATGGTTCTTTACTAATTTACTTAATGTATATTGAATTTAGTATGGTTGACTGGGTTAAGGATATTTGATTTCTAACAATAGTTTTTATGTCATTTTGGTTTTCAATTACTTGTTGTATTGCATTGTCATATCGTTCAGAATCTTGGTTGTATAAATTACCTGTGATAGCTTTTATAATATTACCTAGTCCATTAATAAATTCTCTTTTCTGTCTTGTGATTTGGTCTGTTGGTATTAATCGATTGAATTTGTCGTTTATGTTTTTTAAAATGTTCTCCATTATATTTTTGTAATTAAACATTTCTATCGCGTATTCTTTTCCGAATTTGGCTGTGTCCATCGATTGTTTCAGCCTGTAGTAATTATCTCTAATTATATAAAATTAATGTTTTAGTTCGGTTACATCAAATTTCTGTGCGAAAGTCCAATAGTCTATTATGTTGTGCATACTTCCCAATTTTACTGGTAGTATACCGGGGTTGTTTTTAATGTCTTCCACTATTATGTCACTGTCGTCCGTTCTACCTGGGTGGAGGTTGACGGCAAGGGTGATGGCTGTCCATCTGAAATTACAGGGTGTCTTAGATTCTTTAAGTGAGTGTATTTGACAATTTTTCCGTTGTCTAATACGGCTACATTTCTATCTGAGATCTTTTTGATTTTAAACGGACCTAAATTTCTGGAGGCCGTTTTGTGTCTCTTACTTTTAAAATTTTTCTCATACACGGTTTGTCCTACTGAAAATCTATTTATATTGGCGTTCTCATTGCGAGTTTTTGTAACACGTTCTTTATCATAATCTAATTTACTTTTGACATTATTATAAGTAATTTTTAATTTTTCTCTGTGATCTTTTGCATATTGTTGGTATACTTCTTTGTTATAGAGTATATCATAAGAGTTGCGAGAATCTGAGTGTCCTAATGTTAATTCGAGGGGAGTAAAGTTAGTTGATGAGTGGATTGTGATGTTGTAAACAATTAGTGCGTATGACATTAAATTAGTGATATGCTCTTTCTTATAGATTTGTTCTAGTAAGGTTAGGTGTAATCTTTCAATTAGTCCATTTGACTCGGGTGATTTTCTGTTATAAAATGAATTTCTATTTTATGAAGTTCTAGGGTATTCTGTATTGTTTCGTTTCTGAATTCGTTTCCTTTGTCTAAAGTTATTAATTCAGGTGTGCCATAAAATGTAAAACATTGTAAGAATCCTTGAGTTACATCAATACTATTTTTTGAACTAATGGGTATCGCTTGGCCTACTTTCGTGAATGCGTCTACGATTGTTAAAAATTCTTGTGCTTCTACTACCAAGGCATCTGCATGTAGTTTTTGAAAAGGTTTATCGGGTGTTTTAGTTAACATTAAAGATACTTTTGGGGGTGATCTGTCGTATTTTGCCTTATCACATAGTTCACATTGATTGATAAAATCCGTGGTCAATTCCCTCATGTCTTTAAAGTAGTATCTGCTTATGAGTTGTTTTAATGTTTCGTTGATTCCAAGATGGTTGGTTTTTCCTTCGTGTTGGCTTTGAATTACGTCGTTTATTTCGTCAGGGTCATCTAAAGTTATTAATTTCCGTGTACATACATCTCGGGTCCTGAATTAATAAATAATGTAATATATAATTCTGAAAATCTTTTGTATAAATGTTCTGTGGTAAAATAAAAGTAAAAATGTTTTTCTCTGGGGTACATTCTTTCAAAATTTTAATTACCTGCTCTTCGTTACCATCCTTCGTTATTTGAATTTGATATATTTTCTTAGTATCTGTTTTTGTATATTTTACTGGAGTGGGGTTAGTTAAAACTTCAGTAACTATGAATTAATTTGGTTTCGTGTCTATTGCTTTGTTTAAAATTTTAATTGCAGTTTTGGTTCGTCATTTTGCATTGAGTGCATGGTTTCTATTTCTTCTGGGTCTTCCCTTATCTCTGTTTCGTCTACATTGCCTATAACTGACTGTCTCTATTGCGTTGATTTGTATTTTGCTTAGCACGTCTGCATTATTGTTATAAAATTCCTTTCTTGTATATAATTTCATAGTCATATTCTTCTAGTCTAATCCTCTATCGCTGCAATTTTGAATTCGATTCTTTGAGTTTGCATAACGATACTAATGATCTATGGTCAGTGTATATGTAGAATTTTCTTCCATAAAGATATGGTCTAAAATATTTTGTGGCCCATATTATTGCTAATAATTCTTTCTCAATTGTGCTGTATTTTTGTTCTGTTTCATTTAGTATCCGTGATGCGTAGCTGATTGGTTGATCGCTATCTACTTTTCCTTGACTCAAAACTGCGCTTAAAACAACGTTCGATGCATCGGTTGTCAATATAAACGGTTTTGAAAAATCCGGATATTCTAATATAGGGTGATTCGTAAGGATATATTTAATTTTCTCTACTGATTTGATAAATTCCGGTGTGTTTTCAATCTTATTACCTTTCTTTAAACAATTAGTTAATGGTTTGGTTATTTGTGCGTAACCTTTGATGAATTTTTAATAACCACTGAATCCTAAAAATCCTTTGATTTCCTTATTCGTTTTTGGTAAAGGGTAGTTTAACACTGCATTTGTTTTGTCTGGGTTTGGCATAACTCCCTGTGGCATTATTATATGTCCTAAAAATGATACTTCTTTTTGTAGAAATTCACTTTTATCTAACTGAACCTTAAAATGAGCTTTTCGTAATCGTTCAAAAACTTCTCGTAATCTTTCAATGTGTTCAGTCAGTGATGTTGAGTATACGATAATGTCGTCTAAGTATACAAGGCATTTTTCATCGTGTATCTCTCTTAAAATGTTGTCCATTGTTCTTTGAAAAGTAGCGGGTGCGTTCTTTAAGCCAAACGGCATGCGCTTGTATTCATAATGTCCTCTAGGTGTACTAAAAGCTGTTTTGGTTGTGTCTTTCTAGTTCATCTCTACTTGGTGATATCCTAAAGTGAGGTCTAATGTCGAAAAATACTGACACTTTCCTAATTTGTCTAAGATTTCTGTAATATTGGGTAGCGGGTATTTATCGTCTACAGTTTTCTCGTTTAGTTTTCTGTAATCGATAACCATTCTATACTTGTGTTTGCTTGAGGTATCTCACTTCTTCGGTACTATTAATATGGGGTTGCTCCATGGTAAGTTTGAATGTTAGATGATATCTTGCTTCAATAGATCTGCTACCAGTCTATCTGCTTCTTCTTGACTTGCTTGAAGTAGTATGTATGCTTTGGTGAAAATTGGCTTATCGTCTGTTAATTCTATTTTATGTTTGACGGTGTTGGTAAAAGTTAAGGGTATTCCTTCACAGTGGAATATATCTCTTTATTCGAAACAAAGGTCCTTGATTGCTATTTCTTCTTCGTTATTAATATCTTCATTAAAACGAATGTTAATTAAATTTTCTTTTAACATTCTATTGTATCTTGTAGGGTTTGAATCGCTTTCATATTCTTCGTCGATTTCTATCTCGCTAAAATTTACTTCTTCTATGTCTATTGGGTTTGTCAATGATAGCTCTATGGAGTAATCGTTTGAGTTTAGAATTGTTGTATTGGCGTAACTGTCTTTTATTTGTACTAACGCGATAGGTGTTTCTACTCCTTGTTGAAATGTCATGTGGTTTATAATGCCTATGTCATTTTTTGAATTTACTAAAACTTTTATTTGTTTTTCAGTCCTGGGTTCGATTATGTATTTTTGATAGGTTTGAATGTTACTGTTTTGGAATTTAATGGGAATGTGTCCATGTTTCGTTCTTAATAATCGGTTTTTCATATCAATATTCGCTCCTAATTTTCTCAGAAGATCCATGCCTATTAATCCGTCATATTTGTCGTTAAATTCAAAGATGCAAAATTTGTGTTTCATTTTTACGTCGAAGGTTTTTGGTAGGGGCATGTTTGCCATAAATTGGCATATTGTCGTTTTGTGAGCTGTCTTAATTTTGAAGGGTTCTCTTTCTACAAAATCTAAATAATGTTTTTGTATGGTTCTGGGGCTAATTAAAGTTTTTGAAGATGCGGTATCAATTAGTAATTTAAGTTCTGCGTGAGGTATTTCTATGTAGGGTAAAATGTGTTGATCGTAATTTGTCTCATCGTCTCTACTCGAAGTCATGTAATCTTCTACTTCTTGGTGGAATAGTTCTTCGGAAATGAAGTTTCGTTTTTGGTTATAGTTTGGTCTAATTTGCGACATTTTTGTGTTTTGTCTGGTGTTACCAGATGAAGTCTCCATTGGGGCGGGTTTGTAGTAATTATTGGGGTAGTTGTTGTTATTTGTCATAGGTGTGTTTCTGTTGGAATTTGCGCCAAATGTTTCCCTTAGTTGATTTACGTTTTGATTAAACCTTGGTGTAAATACAGGTTTTATAAAGTTCGAGTTAAATGTTTACTTTGGAAATTGTCTAAATTGGTTGTTGAAATGTGTGTTATTAAAGTTTGCATTGTTAATTCGAGATTGATTCGTTGGTGCGTTAAGGGATGTAAATTTCGGTTGTGTTGGTAATTGTCTCGCGGCTTGTATTGTTTTCATAGGTGAGTAATTTTTATTCGCGTTAGGGTTAAATAGTCTGTTTCTGTAATACATAACGTTTTCCTTCTCTACTATCATGCTCATTGCTTCTTCTAAATTTTGGGGATGTTGAAATCTTATTTCGTCCGATAACCGTTCAAGTGATGCGTTGATGTATGTGTCTAAAGCCATTTCGTCGTACATCTTCGTCTTTAATAAACTATGTTCTGATCGGGTTCTTCGATTTTCGGTTTGGTCAAGATTAATCTCCTCACATCTTGACATCTCATACCAAATTGGTAGGGTGATTGATTGGATTCCATTCGAAGGTTTATTAGGTCTCTCACCAGACATTTGATATTTCTCCGGTCACCGAAATACGCTGTCAATAATCGTTTGAAGTCCTCCCACTGTTCGACGTCATCGCGACTTGCAATTAGTGTTGATGCTCTGCCGGTTAGTTTGCTGAGAATCAAGCATAAAAGTATGACGTTGTGGTCAATGTCGCCTTTTTATAAAAGGATTATAAAAATGTCTCACAAGCAGTGATAAAAATACCTAATATTGCTTGATTACCATCATATACTGGAATTGATTCTAGATATAACCGCACGTTTTCCATGTTCATTGTTTTTATATAAATTAATTCTATAATTATTTTTCAGTCGAGTTTGTATTGTATTAAGAATGTATTAAAGTTGGTATTCAGTTATTTAAAGAATCACTTATCTTTTACGTATATTTTATAAGTGATTATAAAGTGCTATAATTACATTGACGAATTCTGCTGAGTAATTGTCTCATCAATTACTGTTGCGTTTAAGTGTATAATTATAACTTTTGTAGAGATTATAAATTGATGCGAATTGAGTTTCAGTTTTTTTCTGAATAATTTTATTTCAGTAATAGTTTCCTGCAATAAATTGTACAAGAACTGCGTTATAATTACACGCCTTTGTTTCAGACTTGTGATGAGTAAATCGTTTCAATAATAAAATTGTTGTAATAATTGTACATAGACTTGCGTATTTATTCACCTTTGCTATAATTAATTTACAGATTTGCGGATTAAATTACTTCATTAATAAATTGCGATAAAAGGTAATAATAAATTGTGCAAAAATGCGTATATAAATTCTTTCGTTTCTTACTAATTAATATCAATAATTGAAAATGGTTAGGATAAATGAACTTACAAAATTTTCTTTGTCAGGTCCATCAGTTTTCTTTCTTTGGGCTTGAACTGACAGAATTTTTATTGCCAGTTCCATCAGTTTTCTTTCCTTGTGTTGTTGGGTTTAGTCGATTTTGCACCTTGTTCAAATTTTTGTTTGTTCTTCCAGATGAAGAATTAAGATTCAAGACCACCAGTTTCCTCTATTTTGGATTTACTAGTGCACATCTGGAATCCGTGCCGCTGCGCCAGATAGCTTTTGGGCCTCTTGGAGCGTCTTTTTAAAAAAGCTTCTTCCAAAAAACTTTTCTATAAATTTTATTTAAACAGAAATTACAATGTGACTTTAATAACAGGTATGCTATATTCAGTAACGTAATGAAATCAAAATATTCTAAGTTGACAATCACTATTTAAATTAACTAAAATTAGGGTGAGTAGCTTGAACAACCAACAATGTTAAAGTTGTGAAGCTCGAGACTGACTGACTCTCCTGGGGTTCTCAGGGTATTTATGCTATCCCTGCTATCACTTGTGCAAAATGCAGATCTCATATCTGCTATTTCTTGATACAATACAAAGTATTACACTTTAATAATCTTAATTCTAATAATTGCTGTCTTATTGTCTACTGTGACCTGCACCTGCAGTGTCATATTACGTCTGGAATACAATGCAACTGTTTCCGTTCTCATGTTTGATTTGTGAACTTCCATTAACCTTTTGGTATATGTCCTTCAATTATACATTGTAAGAATAATCCTTAAGTCTTAATATTTTTGTTTGAATATACATATAAATTGATTTGGAATATATGTAGTTGTTGTTGAAGAAAAAAGTTTGTGAATTTGTGATTATTATAACTTAAAAGCTTTCACTCTTATTACGTAACTCAAAGGCGATGGAATCGTATTCTAAGATAGAAATAATCGTATTTAGTATGTTCTGCATGTGAGATGGCGTTTTTCAAAGAGTTACATCCATATTTTGTTATCAAAGTACTCAATTGTGTATAGATTACGCATAACGGCGTGGGCATATTATAAAAAATGTTCATTTTTTGGGAAACCGCATGTGCAATATGTAACATTAATTTGTAACGTTAACGAATAAACAAATTAATTAATTAATTAAAATTCAGTAACTTGCATAACTTATAGATAAAAATTCCACAATAAGTTGCTTCATATTTCAGCCAGGCTCCCTTATAATAAAAGACCGGGGTTACAAATAGCTTCAGGCTAAACTATTGTAAATTCCAGCGGCTTTCATCATTTAAAGGTCTAACCTCGTAAATCAAATACAATAAACCTCTTAAAGTTTAGATCGGTTACAGATTGACGAAAGTGATAAAATTAAAATGTAATAGTACCTTTTAGCGTAAATAAAGGAAAGCAATTTTCAGTTTGAAAAGCTTAACCTTCTTAATACTTTCGTTGATTGACAGCGGGTTAAAGAAAACGAAACATTATAAATAGCGAAAACTATTTCCAATTTGATTTGTTCAAATATTACAAGTAATTTTAAGTAGTCTGGAGACATCCATTGTATTTAAAATCCATTTCGGCTCAAGTAGGTTAGCCGGTCTTTGTTAATGGCAGACTACTGTCGCCATAGGTAGGTTCCACATTTCAATAATTAAGAAATTCGTAGAAGGTACAATATAATTTAAACCCTTGGGAAAATAATTGCTTCCGTGACTCTCATCTAAAAAGGGGTTGGATTTGGTTTCTGAAATCTTGTTTTGTGGGAGGTTCTGTTCAGTCATTGGATAACAGAAAATGACGTACATAATGATTAGAGTAGGAATTAGTCTATATAACTGAAGCCTTTAGCCAAGAGACGGAGAATTTTTTCCAATGGGGCTGTCCGTGGTCAAGAAGTAGAAAGAAACGTAGTTCGCGGGTAGCGTTCACAGACATAATATTTCACTTCGTATCGCGATATTAAAAATTGGAAAGGAGTGATTACTCTTCCAATTTGCGAGGGTTATGCCCATATGTTCGCGGATTTATAGTGATACAAGGTAAATAATAAAAAGTTTGTAGGCGTGTGACGCACAAGTAAGTGATATTGTCAAGAAGATTCTGCTGGGTTCGTGTGCCAGTCAATTCTTTAAAAATTATAAACAGAAGCAACAAGCGAGATTCTCTCCCCCAATTTAAGAACTGTTCTACGTTGGAAGACAAACCCTCAAACAATGGACAATTTTTAGTAAGTAAGTTTTTATAGTTAAGTAGCATGACCAATTTTTAGTTAATTTATTTGTTAGGACGTTTTGGCCATAAACCGTAGGATTAATTTAGTGTAAGATTTATAATATAAGTTTTCGTTCATATACAAGTGTTTGGGAACTACTTATGTGCTCCAAATTTTCATAAATTCCATAGTCACCTAATCACTTAAATTTCGAACTTAAAATCAATGAATGTAAGAAGTTCACGTTTCTTGCTCTGTGAATTAAATAGTTTTGTTTGCCGTTGATCAAGTCAATAGTTTTTTTATTTTTTTTATCATGGAAGTTGCATAAGTAGTAAAAAAGTGAGGAATTGATTAAAAGGAACAATTGTCCTCCTTGGGATGACAAGTCTCTCAAGGTTTTGTACGAACATTTGGACATTCTCGTCTTGTCTGGCGCCCTTGGCAATTGTCATTAAGCCACAATATTTTATGAAAGGTAAGTGCCAAATCTTTTTGTAGTATATTATAAATTATCTTAACCCTTTTTGCAAAATTTTAACCCTCTATATGATCCACGACCTTCCGCTAGCTAGTGCCGGTGACCCCCTTTAATTTTTGTTTTACAGGCCGCCCCCATTTTATAATTTTACTGGAAAATACATACTTAGTAGCTTTTCCGCCTGTAACAAATACTTTAATTTCATTTTGCTTTTAATAACAAACAGACGGTATTTCGATAAAAAGCGTATTCAATTAATATCAGTCACATATTCTAAAAAGTATACAATCTCCGTTGAACAGTATTGGTATCTGACAAGTGTAAACCCGCCATAGGGTCGCCTCAGAACCATGTTAAAATCTACCAAAGAGGTAACTTAAATCATAATGATTTTTCCCCCTCAAAATAAATATAAAAAAAAAGACTGCTTAAGCCTTACGGTAACACAATAGCACACTTCTTTAATAACCATCCTCTCAATTGTATAAATAGAAACATGTTAAAAAAAAAGTTTTCCAATTCCAAATTATTGAATTTATATAAAATTCACCAATAAAAACTAATCAGCTGATTTCACGTTAAGCGTATTGGCTACCTAAAGAAAGTCGATCCCAGATCACAACACAAATTGAAGGCAATCATTCTTTTAAACTTTAAAAATTTTTGCTTAGTGTACTCAAACCAAATATTTCAAACATCAATAAATCAAAGTCACCTTCAATTTATGTCATAAATGTCAAACTTGAAGTTTTTATTATTTTGACGATCCTAGGTCATGGATCGAAACGTAAATAAAGTTGATTTTAAAAACTATGAGTGATTTAATACCCAAAGAAGATTAAGAAGAACACTTTATTTAAATAAAGTGTTATGCCTGTTATTCTAATACATTTCTTTTGTATGTTTTAGTCCAGTAATAATAGTTGCTTGCATTATTAATTTTAGAAAATATTTTCCTTTAATTCTTTGGCAGTTAAATCTCACCCATACACAACTGAGATGTATATAAACTTCTGTAATAAAAATCAATATCGACAGTTGCTTTCTCTCTCTCTCTCTCTCTCTCTCTCTCTCTCTCTCTCTCTCTCTCTCTCTCTCTCTCTCTCTCTCTCTGTCTCTCTCTCTCTCATTAAGAATTCTTTCCTTTGCTAGTGTTGGTATATCATTTCTAGTTTAACCTCTGAGCAAGTATAGCTTTTCTGTCGTGAACAGTATGTAATATATTATAAATCTTTAAAAGTTTTTAAAAAATATTCCTATAGGGATAATGGCGAATAGACTAATTTTATATCGTTACCTGAAGGCCCATCATTAAAGTAAATAATGGTAAAATATAAGTAGATATAATTTTAGTTTTTTGTAAACAGATGGAAATATTTTCCTAACACAAACTGGTTTTAGGGTCTTCCTTTCTATTAATTTTTTTGTCTGATCTTCTTTAATATGCTGTTTGTTGGTGGGACTACTATTTGATGAGATGGGAAAAAAACAAATATCATCTTTTGTGGAATGGAGTTTACACATAACCTCTTTCATGCACCCGGACGTGACCTGCATGGGTTTTAGGTAATTTTACTACTGGTCATCTTGATCAACTGTACCTTTTTGGTCCAAGAGAGGTAGATTAATAATTTTTCAAATTAGTTGTGCTGAAAGTTACATTATTAAAATAATTCAACTTTGTCGTTAGTTATATCTCTAAAAATTTTCTAAATAAAGTAAGTTAACAGACTCTTTGTAAAACCAAAGGTTTCATGAAACAATCGGTTATTGAAGTAATATAAAAAGAATTAGATATACCTAAAATTTTGTGTTGTATCCGTAGCAACGGTAGGTTCAATGTTACATTAATGATTTATGTCCTATTTGACAGTTACTAAAATAGTGTCACTAATAAAGTACACATTTTAAATAAATGTCTTATAAACATAATAATTGGCGACGAGACTAAAACGACGTCACACAATTCATCAAACGTCAGAAATTACAGAAATACGGATATACGAAATTCGAAGTTTCGTTGTGCTACATATTTCACACAGTCAAGCAATACGGTAACGACAAACCGAAATGGCGGACTTTGTGGTCTTCGAAAAATTTGAGAATGTATCAATGCAATGGCAGCGCTGGGTAACCCGTTTTGAGGAAACAATGACGGTGGTGGATGCAGATCGCAAAAAAAAATCACTATTATTGATATACATGGGCCAAGCGACATATGACATACTTTGTGACAAATTGGTCCCAGTGCAACCAAAGCAAAAGAGCTATGACGGAATTAAAGCAATCATTTTGGACGTTTACGATCCAAAACCATTGGAAATAATGGAAAACTACCGTTTCCATTTACGTAAGCAGCATGATGGCGAGCCAGTAGAGAAATTCTTCATTGCACTATGGAAATTAGCAATTAATTGCAATTTCAATTCATATCAGGATACGACATTGCGGAACAGTTCATATTCGGCCTACGCAGCGCACGGATCCAAAATCGATTGCTTGAGACTAAAGATTTGAAAATTGATACGGCGCTCACTACAGCAAAAGCAATAGAACTGTCTGCGAAAGGCGGTGCAGAAATGCAGCATCAGAAAGACCCGAAATCGGCTGTAAACTACACTCAACATAAAAATAAGTCTAAAGGAAAACCGACGGTTGAGAAGACTGCGAACAAACCCGGAAATACAAAAAAGAGCGGCTTCTGCTTCCGGTGTGGCAAGGGCGATCATCGCGCAAATAAGTGCTCACATCAGAGCACCATTTGTTCGTTTTGCAACAAAATCGGCAAAAAGAAAAAAAGCAAACGAATTACATTGACCACAATGACCATGGGGCAAATTCTTTAGAGGAAATGTTAAATATAGATGCAGATAACGCCATTAACAGAGATGCGCGATCAAAATTTTCGTCAAGGGAAAAAAATTGCCATTTGCATTATGCGAAGCTGTCGAACAAGAATTGAACGATTTAGAACAAAATAGCCTCATTGTGAAAGTCGATTCTGCGAAATGGGCAATACCTATTGTGCCAGTAAGGAAGCACAGCGATAAGGTACGTTTATGTAGTGACTACAAAGTCACAGTGAATCCACGCATAATCGTTGAAGAGCATCCTCTGCTTACAATTGAAGAGCTCTTCGTAATGATGGCCGGCGGTCAAAAGTTTACAAAATTGACCTAACTAACGCCTATTTACAAATGGAGGTTCATCCAGACGACCGCGAAATTTTGACGCTCAGTACACATCGCGGGTTATACCAGCCAACGAAATCAATGTATGGTATTGCATCGGGACCGGTGAAGTGGCAGTGCGAAATTGAGCAAATTCTGAAGGACATTGAGGGCGTGTCCGTGTTTTTGGATGACATCAAAATAACTGCAGAAAATGACGAAACACATTTGCACGGTTTTGAGCTGGTTTTGTTGCAATTACTAAAATACAACAAGCGAGTGAACTTCGACAAATGCATATTCATGGCAAATGAAATTGTTTACTGCGGCTACAAAATCGATCGTTCGGAAATACACAAAGTAAAGGAAAAAATTGACGCAATTATGCAAATGCCTGAACCAACGAACGAAGAGGAAATTCGGGCGATTAATGGCTTGGTCAATTACTATGGTCGATTTCTGGGAAACTTGAGTACGATTCTATACCCGCTGAATAACCTACTCAAAAAGAACGTGAAATTTGTTTGGGACGACGAATACAAGAAAGCATTCAATACAGCAAACAAGCAGATCCAAGTGAAAATACCTCTTGCACACTACTATCCGAAACTACCATTGGTGTTGGCAACAGACACGAGCCCAGTGGAGGTAGGCGCGGTACTGATTCACATTTACCCCGATGGAACTGAAAAACCGATACAGTTTGCGTCTCAAACGCTATCGGCAGTTCAGCAGCACTACACACAAATCAATCAGAAGACCTACGCAATAATATTTGGCATTAGGAAATTTTATCAATACGTATACGCTCGCAAGTTCACCTTGATCACTGACAACAAGCCACTGAAACAAATCCTGTCACCAGATAAGGCTTATCGACATTGTCTGCTACGCGAATGCAATACTACGCCATATTCATGCCATCTTTTGACTATGAAATCCGATACCACAAATTAACTGATCATTCGAGCTCTGATGCACTCTCTCGGTTACCATTGATGTACGTAGACAACAAGATAAAAGAAACCGAAGCAATTGAGATTAACGCGATCGAAACACTACCAGTAACTTTGGAACAACTGCGAAAAGCAACAATAAAGGACAGCGTGGTTCAAGAATTGTTAAATTGTCTGAGCGCTGGCCGGTTAATTAGGTCGGAGGAGCGTTTCAATATTGATCAACGGAATTCACAGTACACAAGGGCTGTTTACTACGCGGCGTGCGAGTATACGTGCCAATGGAATTGCGCAAACAAGTATTAGAGAAATTGCATACTGCACATTTTGACATTATCCGAATGAAGGCGAGTTATGTATCCCCCAATTTACCTATATATTAAATAATATAATCTAATAGGAATTATTAGAAATTGTTAAATAAATCATAAGTCAATTCCAACAATGTAATACAAGGATAAACCGGACAGGTTATTAACAGTTCATGAGAACGGATATGCAACTTTGTATCCAAGACGACAGTGATACTGCAGGTGGTAGGTCACAGACGGTTAAGATATCGCAATTACCTAGAAGTTAGATTAAAACAATGTAACAAAGTGTAGAATTAAGAGTAAAGCAGACATGAGATCTGCAAGTTAACACGGCCATGTAAGGGGGTAGGGATATTATAAAAAGCACGGAAGCCCAAGTTGACAGTAGTCAGTCTGAGTATTACAGCTTTTGCATTGTTGTTTACCTAGGCTACTCGCCCTAAAATTAGTTCAATTAATTAACTAATTTCGATTTAAAGTTATTTTATACAGTTTGTCAAAATTCCATGATAATTTCTGTTTAAGATAAATAAATTGTTAAGAAATTTTGGAACTGTTTTTAAAAACATCGCTTCAAAGGTCCGAACCTTACCTGGTGCAGTCGTACGGATGTCAAAAGTGCACTAAGAATCCAAAAATTGAAAGACTGGTCACCAAAATTTTAATTCGCAATTTTAACAGAACCCAAACAAGGTTGGAAAAAGTACAAACTTCGACCGAATCCAGCAAAACAAACAAACGTGGAGGAGATACAAAATTGATCAAGCCCACAAAAGAAACAGATGAAGAAATTAATGTGAAACAGATGAAGAAATTAATGTAAGTTCATTTCCTTAAAACCAAATTGATTTTACAAACTATAATTGATATATGCTAGTATAAGAGAATTTTTTTATTATTTTATGTACAGAATTTATCGTATGCCAATATTTTTTGAAAATAGTTTACGACAAGAAATTATTTTCAAACGAGAATTTATTTTGAGAAAGTTTATATTTAAAGCAAACGAGAACTATTTTATGAGACTTGAATTTTAAAGAGACTTTTAAAGCAAAAGAGACTTGATTTTTAAGAGATTTTTTTACAATTATTAAAACAAACCGATAAATAACCAAAATAACTGGCGCACATTTATTAAATTAATACCAAACGTAACCGATGTACGAATAATTATTAAATTAACTGGCGCAATACGAAAACGCAACGGTTTAATACAGCAAACTAAAAACAGAACGCAAATTACCCCATCATTAATACCCAAAAGCCCAAACGCAATTCTTATAAACAAACGCAACAGAAACGATTTACTCCAGACTTAAAAACTTCAGTAGGGAAACGACTATTTAAAGAATTAACTTTCAGAACATTGCTATAAACTAAATTACAATCTATAAATAATTAATCCATCACAAAGTAACATAAAGCGCATAAAATTACGACCAACATTGAACGAAGCTACTCATCATCGCAAACCTACAAATAAACTACATTACGGAAAGCTAAAATTAACTTAAAGACGTGCATCATAACTGAATATTCTTAATACGGAGATACCTAAAAATAATAATCAGACGCAACATTTATGCAAGTAATTAACGAAGTGAAGAAGCGAATTATTTAATTCCCACACCAACTGAAAATAACACCTTTCAGAAAAGTAGTAATAACTCCAATAAGGATAATCACATATTGTACAAAAGCGTTTACGCGATCAAAACTATCAAGAGACTAAACTACATCTTCAAGTAGACATAACTTGTGATTAAATTACAAAAGGAATAGTGTAACAAAGTAATTAATTGAAAACCTGCAAACCTTATATTTAAAATTCAATGTTACGAGACAGACGAGTTATACGTTTATGCAATTCAATTAACCCCCACGGATAAAATATAATTACAATAGACTGATAAAATCAGCAGAACTAAACGAAGATAAAGCCATAACTGACGCAAAACATACAAAGTGAAGTAAGTACCACGAGAAATTATTTATTCACATCAGAATCCTTCAGGAAGCAAAACTCAAGTAGAATTTACGACAAATTAACATCCGCAAGATAAAACAAACAAAGTCAAGACTACAGCAATTAACCCAACATTGTCGAGTATAAATCCCACAAATTAATTACCGCACTGTGTAACCAAGAACAAATAATAGCAATTACGATTCTTTAAATAACCCGACTCAATCTAAACTGAAAAATAACAATACAAACAGTGAAATAAATCCCAAAATTTAAAATTACTCAAAAGCGAAAGCAACCTTTAACCAAAATGAGTGCAGATATAAAACTTTACCTGAAGACTATTCAAATTTTTAATGGCGTGCAAGCTCATCTCATGAATTTCATCGGAACATGCAAAATGTTTTTGAAAACCGCCTACAAACCCGGAGATAACGAAAGAAATTCATTACTCTTACGCCTAATAATAAGCAAACTGACCAAACGGGCACTAACCTTAATTGCCAGTCGAGACGATCTAGAGGAATGGCAAGATTTTAAACGCCTACTAATCGCATATTTTGGTGATCAACATAGCCTAAAATGCCTTGTACGAGACCTGATAAACCTCAGAATGGAAAACAACCAATCCCCATATCAATTCGAAATGAAATGCCAAAACGTGAGAAGTCTAATCATAACGAAATTAAAAATCAAAGAACCCGATCAAAATATTCGACATTTAAAAACAAAAATGTATGACGAAATGGCACTGGACACATATATAAACGCTTTACCAGAAAGATTATCAGATAAGATCAGATTCCAACGTCCCCGAAACCTAGAAGAAGCCATGAACCTTGTAATAGAGGAAGAAAATGTAATATATTACCGCAACAGACTATACAACCCCAACGCAAGTAAAAGTTATTCACCAATAAAAACTATACAAGCCGCAAAACAAACAACTCCTCAACAAAAATTCACATCCTTCAACGCACAAACAAATCAACCACGAATTAATAACCCAAATTTCAACAATACGAATTTTAATAATCAATATAAACATTTTTCAAAACCAACGTTTAACCCAAATTTTACAAAACCCACATTTCAACCAAGATTCAACCAAAACGCAAGTCAACAAAGACCAGCATTCAGCACGAACCCAATTAGAAATACATCAATGACAAATAATAATAATAATAACAACCCTAATAATTATTATAAACCAACACCAATGGATACCTCATCTGGTAACACCAAACAAAATACAACAATAGCCCATAAACGACCAAATTTAATAAACTTAAATAACATAAACCACCTAGTACTACCATACATAGAAATACCCCACGCCAAATTTAAACTACTAATCGATACCGTATCCTCAAAGTCATTAATTAACCCCAGAACCGTGAAGAAACATTATTTACATTATGTAGAAAGAGAACCATTTAAAATTAAAACAGCCCATCAAATGACATTACACCAATTCGTAGCTAATATATCTTTACTGAGAACATTCAATGTAAAAATGAAACATAAATTTTGTATTTTCGAATTCAACGACAAATATGACGGACTAATCAAAATGGACCTTCTAAGAAAATTAGGAGCCAACATTGACATAAAAAACCGTTTATTATGAACAAAATACTGAAAAATCCCCATAAAATTTCAAAACACTCAAATCGAACAAAAATACACAATAGAACCCCAAACAGAAAAAAAAATAAAAGTCCCAGTAAATTCTAACAACAAAGTAGGAATAATAAATCACATAACATTTCAACAAGGAGTAGAGACCCCAACTGCCTTAGTACAAATAAAAGATAATTATGCCACTACAACGATGTTAAATTCAAATGACTATCCATAGAATTATCATTAACAGACCCAATTAACATAGAAGAATTGAATTTTAACGACATGGAAATAAACGAAAATTTAGAAAACGATTACAACCCAATAGAACATGACAAAATGTTAAGAGAAAATTTAAGTAACATTCGCTTTAATACCGACATCAATCAAGAAGAGCAAAGAGCAATTAAAAACTTATGTTTTGAATACCGCGACATATTCCACTGTGAAGGAATACCCCTAACATTCACCAACACAGTTAAACATAATATCGAACTAACAGACAACAATCCAATCTTTACAAAAGCATATAGACTACCTCATGCAAGCCAAGAAGAAGCTGACAGACAAGTAGCAGACTTATTAGAACAAGACATAATCCAGCACTCCAACTCACCATGGAGCAGCCCCATGTTAATAGTACCTAAGAAGTTAGACACAACCGGAGAGAGAAAGTACAGAATGGTAATAGACTACAGAAAGTTAAATAAAAACACGGTAGATGACAAATAACCACTACCAAATATAACCGAAATTTTAGACAAATTAAGCAAATGCCAATATTTTTCAACATTAGACCTATTATCAGGATACCATCAAGTAGAAATGAAAAAAAAGGATATATCAAAAACAGCCTTTAGCACACCTAGAGGACATTACAAATACAAACGAATGCCATTTGGAAAAAAGAATGCACCCGCTACTTTTCAGAGAGTCATGGACAATATATTACGAGGAATACACAATGAAAAATGCCTTGTGTACCTAGACGACATCATAGTTTATACCACATCATTAGTAGAACACAGAAAGACTGAAAGAAGTATTTGAAAGACTAAGACAAGCACATTTCAAAGTACAATTAGACAAAAGTGAATTTTTACAAAAGGAAGTATCATTTTTAGGACATATAATAACACCCCAAGGAGTAATGCCAAACCCCGATATAACAAATACAGTATTAAATTACCCCTTACCAAAGACAACCAAAGAAATTAAAGGATTTCTAGGACTTAGCGGTTACTACCGCAAATTCATTAAAGGTTACGCTCTAACCAAGCCCCTGACAAATTGTTTAAAAAAGGGAAACAAAATCGAACACACCCCGGAATTCATTAAAGCCGTAGACAAAATTAAAAATATATTAACGAATCACCCCGTATTAGAATACCCAGACCTTTCAAAACCATTTATACTAACGACAGACGCATCAAACGAAGCATTAGGCGCAGTATTGAGCCAAGGAAAAGTAGGTAGCGATAAACCCATCAGCTACGCATCCAGAACCCTAAATGAAACTGAACAGAAATACAGCACCATTGAAAAAGAATTATTAGCCATAATTTGGGCAACAAAATATTTTAGACCTTACCTATACGGAAGAAAATTTTACATATACATCGACCATAGACCATTGGTATGGCTATGGAAACTCAAAAAATCAAATTCGAAATTACAACGATGGCGAATCAGATTAGAAGAATACGATTACAAAATTATATATAAAAAAAAAATTTATAACGACGCAGACGCTTTAAGTAGAATACAACTCACTGCATTAGAAACAGAATCCATTGTAGAAAACGTAGATGGAACAGAAATAAGGGAAGACCCAGAAAAGATCGACACTATACATTCGACACAAAACGAAAAAGCTAAAACCGCGATTAAAATTTTAAACGAAGCAATCGATATGAAATCCAATCAATTTATAATTACCAAAGTCTTAAATAACCCCAATCCCGTAAAATATACAAAAGTAGATAACAAAAAGATATACCAAATTCAAATAACCATAGATGACAACAAGGAGCAAATAATTAAAATTCTAAAAAAATACACCCCCCAAAAAAAAAGATTTTATTTTTATTTCAACACCGAGCACTTATACCAAAGATTTTCATAATTATACGTTAAATTATTTAATAACTCTGGCCCTGAACTTATCAGATGTACGAGAAAATTAATAACACTAGACGACCCTGACGAAATAAATGATGTAATTAGAAATCAACACAAAGGAAAAACTAACCATCCTGGAATTAATGAAACCATCAAGCAACTCATAAAACGATATTATTTTAAAGACATGAAAGAATTGACCAGATTTCATTAACCAATGTGTACTATGCGACAAAGCGAAATACGATAGAAAACCCCCAAAGATACACTTAATGTTAACCAAAACACCCGACAAACCATCTCAAAAACTACATGCCGATACTCTAGTAGTAGAAGCGCAAAACTATTGAACAATTGTAGACGCATTCACAAAAATAAGCCAAGCAATACCAATCACATCCAAAAATAGCATTGATGTGACCCAAGGATTTTTACAGTACTTTACATTTTATGAAGAACCCGAAACAATAACTTTAGATAACGGCAGCGAATTTAAAAATGAAACAATACAAAACACTTTAGAACTTCACAAAATAAAAATTCATTTCATAACGGAAAAACCACCCTGAATCAAATGGACTAATTGAAAGACTACATTCAACCCTGTTAGAACAAATTCGATTATTAAGAGTAAATTATAAAAAAGAACACATAACCAATTTAATGTCACATGCACTAATCGCCTATAATAATAAAATTCACTCATCGACAAATTTTACACCCTTAGAATTAACTTTAGGACATTCAGATTCACGCAATCCCTATGACATACACTATAACAAGGAAGTATATCAACATGTGAAAGATCACAAAGAAAAACTAAAAATAACTTATGACAAAGTAAAAGATAAATTAGATAACGATAAAGAACGTATCATCACAACTCGTAATAAAAATACCGACGCAAATAAATTTTCAATAGGACAAACCGTGTATGAGAAAAATTTCCAAAGCAAGCGACATAAAACGGCACCCAGAAATTTAGGCCCATTTAAAATTAATAGAATATCAGATAAATATATAGCAGTAGTAGACAACGGCAAAATAACAAAGTGCATTCACTTGAAAAACTTAAAACACCCTGTAATTTCAGATGGACAATCATCACCCTTACCGTCAACCTCCGCCCCAGGTAGAACGGACAACCAAATAATAATAGAAGATATAAAAAACAACCCCGGTATACTACCAATTAAATTAAGCAGTATGCAAAACACCATAGACTATTGAACATTCGCACAAAAATTCGACCTAACAGAATTAAAACAAGAATTTCAAACAATCACAGAAAATTATTACCGATTAAAACAATCAATGGACACAGCAAAATTCGGAAAGGAATATGCAATAGAAATTATGAATTACAACAGTATAATAGAAAGCATTTTAAGAAACATAGAAGATACATTTAATAGATTAATATCCACAGAACGAACTACGAGACGAAAAAGAGAACTAATCAATGGATTAGGTAATATAATAAAAGCTATCACAAGCAATTTAGATAATCAAGACGCAGAACGTTATGACAACGCAATACAACAATTAATTGAGAACCAAAACGATATAAAAACCATAATTAGCAACCAAATATCACTAACCCAATCAACAATTATAAAATTCAACAAAACATTGAGAAAGTTAGTAAGAAACCAGGACAGTATAGCCAGAAGAATACAAACCCTTGAAACCAACATGCAAACTACCATGTTAGGCATGTGAGATTTAATTAGATTTAATACAATATTTACTCAAATAATATCAACCCTTACTTTAATTCAACAAATTTTAGCAACGTTAGAAAACGAAGTAACATTTGCAAAATTAAATACCCTACACTCTAGTAAAATTGAACCAACCGATTTATTAAAGGAATTATTAAGAATTAGATCATTTATAACTAACAGCAAACTACTTTTTGATGTAACAGAATCGAACATTCTAATATTTGAAAAAATAGCTATAGTTAAAGGCTAGATGAAGAATAACGAAATAATATTTTTAATAGAGATACCAATAGTAGAGAGTAACAACTATAATTATTACCATTTATTTGCTTTTCCAACAAAAGTTACTAGCACATACCAAGTTATCATACCCAAAACCAAATTCCTATCCTTAAATGAACTAAGATATGGTTATACAAACGAAAAATGTACTGAAGTAACACCAAACCAATACTTATGCCAATCGTTGACGACAACAACCATTCAAGAAGACAGCCCTTGCCAAGTACAACTATTAAAATTTTCAAATCATTACGAAAACTGTGAAGCCAAACCCGTGCAAATAACCATCATGAAAATTCAAAAAGTTACAGAAAAAAAATGGATAGCCATTTTCCCACCAGAAGTAATAGCAACCAACCACTGCAATCAAGATGAAAATAACCTAGCATTAACCGGAAGCAAATAAATTACCCTTAATGGAGACTTACGTAAAATTGAAAAACGAAGTAATCAGAGTTTATCAAGACCCCATAGTAACAAAGAAACTTGCAAACCTACCGGAACTACAGTTCAAGATAGAACAACAAGAAGACGAAGAAATAGCCAAGAAACCCATGAAGCTAGAGCATCAAGACTTAGACGACCTCAACCACGCCATGAAATTAATGAAATGTTACAAAGAACATTTAAGTGAACTCAAAACGGCCAAGTTACACTATGACAATATAAGCGTTTGGACAATTGTGTTAATCGTTCTAATAATTTTTCTAATTTTATATGTATTTTACAAAATGTATCTTAGATATAAGAATAAAGGAAACAGTTTTAGATTTAAGGAAACAAAGAGAAATAAAGAAACAATAAGTGTACCCTTAGAAACAATGAATTTTAAATAATGAAATTTATGAATTTAAAAATTAAGCAAAAGCTTAATTTTTCATTTACGGTGAGAGGAGTTATGTATCCCCCAATTTACCTATATATTAAATAATAGAATCTAATAGGAATTATTAGAAATTGTTAAATAAATCATAAGTCAATTGCAACAATGTAATACAAGGATAAACTAGACAGGTTATTAACAGTTCATGAGAACGGATATGCAACTTTGTATACGAGACGACAGTGATACTGCAGGTGGCAGGTCACAGACGGTTAAGATATCACAATTACCTAGAAGTAAGATTGAAACAATGTAATAAAGTGTAGAATTAGGAGAAAAGCAGACATGAGATGTGCAAGTTCCCACAGCCATGTGAGGGGGTAGGGATATTATAAAAAGCCCGGGAGCCCCAATTGACAGTAGTCAGTCTGAGTATTACAGCGTTTGCATTGTTGTTTACCTAGGCTACTCGCTCTAAAATTAGTTCAATTAATTAACTAATTTCGATTTAAAGTTATTTTATACAGTTTGTCAAAATTCCATAATAATTTCTGTTTAAGATAAATAAATGGTTAAGAAGTTTTGGAACTTCTTTTTAAAAACATCGCTCCAAAGGCCCGAACCTTAACTGGCGTTGGCAAGAAGTTTCTGCTGGTGGCTGCGGTTGGACAATGACATAGAAAATATGGTAAAGGGTTGTGGGCAATGTCAACGAAATCGAACAAATCCAAAAAAGATTTCTATGCATGTTTGGGAAGCGGCAAAATCACCGTTAGAACGCGTTCACGTCGATTTTGCCGGTCCATTCATGAGAAACTATTTTTTATTCTCATCGATGCATATACAAAATGGCCTGAAATTTACGTAGTTTGGAATATCACTACAACAACGACGATCGAAAAATGGCATGAGATCTTTTCGGGATTCGGACTTCCGAAGGTTCTTGTGAGTGACAACGGACCCCAATTTACATCCGAAGAATTTCGATTGTTTATGAAGATGAACGGTATATATAATAAACGTAGCGTGCACCGTACCATCCAGCTACAAATGGACAAGTCAAACGGAATGTACAGACGTTTAAAAATAAACTGGAGACGGTAAATTGCAAGCGTTCAGACATCAGTAAAGTGTTGTGCAAAATTTTACTGAATTATTGACGTACACCGTATTCAACGACGGGTGCGTCACCAGTATCACTAATGTTCAACCGACAAATACGCTTACGTATGGACATTATGATGCCGAAACCGATTTCCGAACAGAACGCGAATACTGAATATCAACGATCGTGTGTCAGTCCGCGATTACACTGGGTCAGAGAAATATCAATTTGGCACTGCCATTGAAGTGTAGGGCAAATTGCACTACAACGTAAAGTTGGACGACGGTCGTAATTAGAAGCGACACATCAACCAAATTCATCGTATTGGACCCATCGCACCATCATGGGAGGACAATATGATACAGGATTACGCCGAGTGCAACAAAAGTGTCGATCCGGAACCAACGTCGAATCCGGAGTGCCGTTGATCACAAAGACAGGTGGGTCAGCCAAAGAGATTACAGTACGATGAGAAGTTTAATCAGGTTCTTAACAAATGAATTACATCAATTTAAGTGGTAAGGAGGCAATTCAATCGAAGGAGGAGAAACTGTTACTGTTGTATCCGTAGCAATGGAAGGTTCAATGTTACATTAATGATTTATGTCCTATTTGACAGTTAATAAAAGTGTTACTAATAAAGTACAAATTTTAAATGAATGTCTTATAAACATAATATTTTGCAAATGTTTGCCGGTTCAGGATTATCTTGAAATTAATACCACTGTTATCTTTATATAGAATATGTTTCAACTCACCTTATCTATTAAACGTGTTTTTGCTATGAAATGTAGATTTAACTTTAAGAATGAAAGAACATATAAATAAGGCCTTAAGCCTACAAATATTAAATTTAAACATAATATGATCAGACAAAAATTTTGTGATTTGCTATTATATTTGACTTATGTCCAAAGACTTGTTAAATTAATTTTTTTGTCTTGTAAACAAATTATTACAACTTAAATTTTTTGTAATATAGTACTAAAATATTTCTATTCCACAAATCTGCGTTTCAATGTTCTTTTGTAATAACTTCTTCATAAGGTGAGAGCTTTTCAACGTTTCCTTATTTTTCCCTAAGATTCTAAGTCTCTTACAGTCTCCGCAACCAAAAACGGTCGAGTCTAGCTTTGCCAAGATAATTTATTTATACCCTGTAGTACACCTACCATTTTCAATACACCTGTAAAACGGTAGGGTACACGGAACTAACATCAATTAGTGTCGCTTAAGACTGTTAAAACAATAAATTTATAAATGTTGCATCACCCGTCTTCGAGAACAACCACTTACAAGATTCAAACCTCTGAATGCTTATGTCACTGGAGCTCGCTCTTATAAAACCTAATGGACGAGGCAGCGGATCTGATATCAAGACAGTAAAACTACTAGTTTTAGAAGTGAAATTTATTTAAATATGGTTTAATAGACGATTTTATTGAAATAGTAACGGAAAAGTGTTTTAAATGCTCAGAAGTGAGTAAATTTATTTGAAATACTTACAATTATTTCAAAGTAGCGAATAAATAATTGAAAATAATTAGATTACCGGAAAATAAGGCACATATGATTGGAGAGTTAATTTTTTGTATTATAAAAATTTAAAACGATTTGAACGATTTTAGAACATGGATTGATGATTACGCATATTTATAAAGTAGTTAGTTAAGATTTTTTTGTTAGTATTTGAATTTAGATTTATTTGAAAGGTGTCAGGCCTTTGGTGCATGTTCTTGACAGTATATAAGAAACTAATTAAACCTAATTGATCGGATATGTTTAAATACGCTTTTTAAGAAGAGGTTGTTAAATTATCGGACTTATTTTGATAAATTTTGTACATAATAAGGTTGAATTAGAGAGTTATTTGTGAATAAAAATTAATAGATTAAGATTTGTAAGGGCCCCTGCTAATTATAAAAGAGATATTTTTGTACTCTATTTTAGTATAAGTGAGTGATTATCCAGAAGTTATAAATTTTTTTGATGTCATATTTAAGATATTGTTCAAAAGGCAAAGCTGTCGTGGCAGTTTTGGACTCTATTTTTAATATACAAGGTTTGTGTTGAAAGAAAGTTATTTTTCCTAGATGTTATTTTAAGATATTGTTTGTAGGTAAAAAGCTGTTGTGGATGTAGTAATTAGTATTTGAAAGTTCCTGTAAACATATTTCGTATCATTTTAAATCCGATGTATGATTCTAGTGGCTTTATTTAAAGAGAGCTAGCCAAAAAATAATTAGAAAGTTCGCAAATTGGAAACATTCATCCAAATCAAACTTTTATTTGGGTAATTTACAGCACTTTTACTGACACCCAACGTCGAGCCACTTCAATCCACAGCAATATATATGTTATTACATTATTCCTTTACATTTTCTTTCTTTTTTAGACACAGATGGCAGTCTGTTTTGTGCATCCCAACAAGGCCGACCACTTGAAAAATGACAGGTGAGCATTTTTCACAAAAATTACGCCCTCGTTCGGATGAGAGGTTAAATGGAGGTCCTATGTGTGTGTGTGTTGTCACGCATGTTAAAGATCCCTACCTTGCCTGGAATGGCAAGGATTCGGCAAAATTCTAAATTTCCAGGCAACAAAAAACTCGCCTCCTGGCCAATGTACTACCTTCTGGTGGAGCATTGGAAATATAAATGCACGGTCTGTTTTGTGCAGGCGGCTCCGTGGCGTAGTGGTATGTGTGACTACTACGCCCACGATCCCGGGTTCAAATCCCGACACAGTCCGCTTGAAAAATGTTAGGAGAGCATTTTTCACAAAAATACACCCTCGTTCGGATGAGACATAAAATGGAGGTCCCATGTGTGAGTGTTGTCATGCATGTTAAAGAGCCCTACCTGGCTTGGAATAAAAATGGTTCGGCAAAATTCAAAATTTTCCAGGTAAAAAAAAACTCGCATCCTGGCCAATGTAGTACCTTCGGGTGGAGCATTGGAAGATTTAATGTAAGGTCTGTTTTGTGCAGACGGCTCCGTGGTGTAGTGGTATGTGTGTGACTACTACGCCCAAGATCCCGGGTTCGAATCCCGACACAGTCCGCTTGAAAAATGTTAGGCAAGCATTTTCACAAAAATACACCCTCGTTTGGATGAGAGGTAAAATGGAGGTCCCGTGTGTGAGTGTTGTCACGCATGTTAAAGAGCCCTACCTTGCTTGGAACAGCAAGGGTTCGACAAAATTCCAAATTTTCCAGGTAAAAAAAAACTCGCTTCCTGGCCAATGTAGTACCTTCGGGTGGAGCATTGGAAAATTACATGTAAGGTCTGTTTTGTGCGGACGGCTCCTTGGTGTAGTTGGTATGCGTGTGACTACTATGCCTAAGGTCCCAGGTTTAAATCCATACACAGTTCGCTTGAAAAATGTTAGGCGAGCATTTTTCACAAAAATATGCCCTCGTTTGGATAACGTTAAAGATCCCTACCTTACTTGCAACAAGCAAGGGTCAGGCAAAATTCAAAATTTCCAGGTAAAAAAAAACCCGCTTCCTGGCCAATGTGGTACCTTTGGGTGGAGCATTAGAAAATTAAATGTAGGGGTCTGTTTTGTGCATAAATAATGTTGTTTTTAATACAGGTAGTCTCCTATTGTGTAACATCAGTTGCATAACGGTCCAGTGAATTTTAAGTTTATGTACCTCCACTAAGGCCACGGTTTGAAAAAAATTTATTTTTAAAAAAATCAAAAATTGCTGATTTTTTAAAAACATCGTATTCTTTTATTTTTTGTGTATTCATAACTAGATGGATATAAAATCCTCTGAAAGTAAAAAACAACTAAAATTATTAAGTACGTTGACATTTCATTATATTGTGATTTAATAATGTTCTTAAATTTTCTGCATCCAGAAGATGATAATTGTATTAGTTTAATAACAAAACATTCAAAAGTATATGCATCCGCATTCAGCAAGTTGGAAAATGCACAGCTACTAGCTAGGCAGCAATATTTCAGTCATATTCTGTCCTGCTCATAGTTGTAAAATATTCAAAAACACATGCATCAGCAAGTTGGAAAGTGCACAGCTAGACAGCAATATTACTGCCATATCCTATCCAGACTTGCAATGGCTGTAAGCCTACAAAATGTTGCAGTTCTGCTTCTAAAAGTATATTTTATTTGTTAGGCCTTCATGCATCAGTGCCAGTGCGATCTAAATATTTCTATAGTTTATTAATTTATTTTTATATTAGTTAACACATCTTCTGCATTTGCAAAAGTTTAAAGGATAATGCTGCAAACATGGCCCGAATGCATGAAAATATACTAAATGTTTAAGATTTTATTGATTTGAATATTCTAACATATAGCTGCACGACACATATTCTAAATTTACTGTCAAAAGATTCTGAATTTGAAATGAAAAATATTACAGAACATGTAGTTCATGTTGTAAAATATTTTCGTAACAACCACTTGGCTTCTGCTAAATACAAACAAGCTGGTGGAAAAGTACTTTGTCCTTCCTCATGAAATCAGGTGGAATACTTTAGCAGATTGTATCGAGATTTACATGAATCAATGGGACAAGCTTTTGAAAATATTTCATAAAAATAGAAAAGAAATTGATTGGGTAGTATTTTTAAAAGTATCTAACATCTACTGAAGATTTTTTGAACATTTTAAAACCAATATCAGTTTTGGCTAGATGCAGTACAAAAACAAATGCACCTTTATCTGATACAGTTAAGATTTGGAAACGTCTTGAAATGGCTTTGTTTAGACAGAAGTTAACATTTGTCCAGTAATAAGTGTGTGTGAGCAGAGACACTGGTGGTGACTAGTAGATTTGATATGTTGAAATATGTCCTACTTAGATCTGTAGCAATAAAGTTTACGAGCATCGATCCAGTATTTCAATATAAATAAAAATGTTAAACATAGTGCAGTCGTTCATTTCATAAAAGTATTTAATAGTGAAAATGGAACTACTAGATTTTTATAAAAGTTGGAATTTTGAGGTTAAGCACGCCTTGCAACATTCTCAAATTGAAAAATGTCTGAATATAACAAGCGTAGTGAATTAATTTTAGAGGGCAACCTTGCAGAAAATTTTAAAACATGTAAGCAACAAGTGAAAATATATTTCACAGCTACGGAAACTGATAAAAAGCCAGATGATGTACAGATTGCAAGACTCCTAAATTTAATGGGTGCGGATGCTTTAAAAATCTATAACACCTTTAATGTTACAGCTTTAACAACTATCAAATTAATTTAAAAAAATTTTGAAATCTATTGCATGCCTAAACGCAATGAGGTAATGGAGCACTACAAATTCTTCTCCAGGAAACAAAAGGAGGGGAGTCGTTTGATGTTTTCATGACCGATCTTCGTAATTTGCTGAAATCATGTAAATTTGGAGAAGCTGAAGACAAAATATTAAGAACACAAATTGTTTTAGGTATCAATAATCCGGATGTACAGGCGAGATTACTTAGAGAAGATAACTCCTTGAGAAACATTGTTAATTATTGCCAATCTGCAGAACTGGCAGAGACTAATAAGAAAACACTTGAAAACGACATAATCAGAATTCAAGGTATTAACAGCGTGAGGCAGCAAAATCGTGTCAAGGTTTATCAAGGTATTAATAATAATGTTAAGAAACCGTATAAAAATGTTAGTAAAAATAATAATTTTATATGTAAACGTTGTAACCGAAATCATCTTAAAAGTGATTGTCCAGCTATAAAACAACAATGCCTAAAATGTTTGAAATATAATCACTTTAAAGTTTGTTGCCAAGCAAAAAAGGCAGTGTCGTAATACAACTTTTGAGTTAAGTAAAACGAGCGATACTTTTGAAATTAATGTAATTAAAGATATCAACTGTATTGATAAAGAGTGGTATGTTGATGTCCTGCTATTGGATACAAATATTAGTTATAAATTAGATAGTGGAGCTACAATTAATATAATACCTGTGAAGATTTTTAATATATTAAAAGGGATTAAACTAGAGAAAGCAATGTTAAACTAGAGGCATTTGGTGGATTTAAGATTACACCATGTGGTGAATTTAAAGCGCTCATTAATCATACAAATAATTTCATAAATGCTAGATTTATTTTAGTGGAGAATAATTCTTGTGTTCCATATTAACAACATGTTTAGAATTAAAATTAATTACTAAAGTACATAGTGTACAAGACAAGGATTTAAAAAAATTGAAATTTATAGAACTTAATGAGGATGTATTTACAGTCTAGGGTCCTTTCCTGAAATAATTTCCTTAAAACTGTCTCGTAATGCTGTTCCTAAAGCGAATGTGAGCAAACGAGTACCTCTTAAAATTAAAGAAAAATTAAAATTTACTCTGGAGGAGGATGAAAAAAAAAGGTGTCATAACATCTTGTGAAAGCCCTAATGAATGGGTTAGTAATTTAGTCTGTGTTGAAAAAGCAGATGGTAAATTAAGATTGTGTATTGATCCCAGAGAGCTTAATGAGCTTTTATGAGATTCCCACGTGGGATGAAATTAATTCAAAATTGGTCAATAAGAAATACTTTTGCTTTTTGATTTAAAAGATGGTTTTCATCAGCTAATTTTAGACTCTGAATTTAGTAAATTGTGCACCTTTAGTACTCCCTATGGTAACTATTGGTATCTCTGAACCCCATTTGGCTTATCAGTGATACCAGAAATATTTAGTAAGCTGGTAAACAAATATTTTGGTAATATTGACGGTGTTATACCATACTTTGATGATATTCTGTGTACTGAAAATTCAGAGGAGCATTTAAACATTATAGTTAAAAAGGTTCTTGATGTAGCAAGGAGCAATAATATTAAATTTAATCCGATTAAGTTGCAGTATTGTAAAAGGGGGTCCGATACTTGGGACATATTTCAACGACGAAGGTATTTTATCTGATCCCGACCGAGCAAAATGTATAGCCGAGTTAAAACCACCTGAAAATCAGAAAGAATTACAAAAATTTTTTAGAGACGATTAATTTTATTAGGAATTCATTGCCAAATTTGAGTAATGTCATTTTGCGACTAAGGGAATTACTTAAAAAGGATGTAGAATGGCCATGGACTCAAACCCATAATGAACTCTTTAAAAAAATTAAAAAATAATAGATAGTAATATCGCATTGGTTCCATTTAATTTTAAAAAACCGATTGAAATACAGTGCGACTCTTCAAAAGATGCACTAGGTGCATGTCTTTTGCAAGAGCAAAAACCTGTTGCTTTTATATCCAGGTGCTTATCGACCACTGAGAAGCAGTATGCCCAAATAGAATAGGTACTGCTCTCATGCTCGTGGGCTTTTAATAAGTTTCATAATTATGTATATGGTCACAATAACATAGTGGTCTATACAGATCACCAACCATTAATGACAATTGTCAAAAAAGAATTTGGCGATATTAAAAATTATCGCTTACGACGACTACGGTTAAAACTATTGTGATATAAATTTGAACTTAAATACTTACCTGGAAGGTTTATGTATGTTGCAGATTATTTATCGCGTACCTTCATTTTACGTGAAGTTAAAGATGACGAGACAATTCAGGAAACTGTTCATGTGGTAACTGAATTCGGCATTAGTATGTCATTAGAAAAACTACAGCAATTTAAAAATGAAACTGCTACTGATAGCGTATTAAATAAAGTAATTAATTATTACAAAAGTGGCTGGCCGACAAAAATATCAAATAATATTGAAACGGAATTACAACATTTCTACGAAAAAAGAAATGAGATAACTGTAGAAACTGATTTAGTATTTTATAAAGGCTTATTTTATAAAGGCTTAGAACAGATATCCTAGAGGCATCTCACGAGACTCATTTATGAATGCATAAAATTAAAGATAAAGTCTGTAGTTTATTTTACTGGTCAGGCATAAGGGAAAACCTTATGCACTATATTCAAACTTGTAGAATTTGCCAGAAATTTCAAAGATTTAATACAAAAAATACCTTAATTAGTCACGAAGTACCAGAAATACCTTTTTTAAAAATTGCTATGGATTTTGCAGACTTTAATAATGAACATTATTTAGTAATTGTCGATTATTATTCAAGGTGGCTGGAAGTTTTTAAAGTAGCGAAAAAAAATTCTTCTACCGTCATAAAGTAGATAAATGAGTATTTTCACGATTTGGTATTTACAGATAGTGTGTCTTTTAATAGTTTTGAATTTAAAGAATTCTCCGAGCAATGGAATTTCAAAATAATTATGTCGAGTCCACATTACCACAAGTCTAACGGTCTGGCCGAAAAATATGTAAGAATTACAAAAAAATTATTAAATAAAAGTCTAGAATCTAAAATTGATTTTGAATTATGTTTACTAGACTACAGAAGTAGTCCAGTAGCTGGATTACAGTGGTCTCCAGCACAACTATTACAAAGTAAAAAATTAGGAACTAAATTTCCTATAAAAATAGAGTCATTAAAACCTCTAGTAGTAACAGAGGCTATAAAAGTAATTAAGAAGAATCAACTTAAACAGGCTAATTATTATAATAGAACTGTATTTAATCAAACTGTAGAATTTTCTAACAACCAGAAGGTTCTAATAAGAAATATAAATAATAAATTGTGGGAGCAAGGGATAATAGTTAAAAAATTAGAATTCCCACCTAGAAGCTATTTGGTTAAAGTTAATAATAAAATACTAAGACGCAACAGCCTGTTAATAAGGAAGTTATTTCAAAGATATAATGATCTTGATGAAAAAAATGAACCAATCGTTCCCAATTTTAATTTAGAAAAGGAAAACACTTTAAGAAATGTTCAAAACTTAGTTAAGTACGCAAAAAGTGGTAGACTAATTAAGCCGCCAGAAAAACTGAATTTGTAGTATGTAAACTCTTAGGTCCGCATATTGTTAATTAGTTAGTAGTGCCATAGAAAAAAAAGGGCATGTTTAGAAATAAGTTAACATTTATCTAGTAATAAGTGTGTGTGAGTGGAGACACTTTCACAGATATATTTGGCTGATGTAGAAACACTGGTGGTGACTAGTAGATTTGATATGTTGAAATATGTCATACTTAGATCTGTATTAATAAAGTTTACAAGCATTGATCCAGTATTTCAATATAAACAAGAATGTTAAACAGACTTTTGAAGAGGAATTGGATTTGTTACTACAGCAAATAAACGTTTTCAAAAAACGTTAAAGAAAAGCTTTGGCCCCATATCACTTTATTTATCACTTGTTTATTAGATCCAACAAAAACAATTTATAAATTAACTGCTGATGAAAGAGAGCAAGGATTAACAGAACTAAGAAATATGTATAGAGATGCAAGTATATTACCGTTAATTTTAAAACTTCAGATCCAATCCAAACCCTTTAAAAAATTATGTTCACCGATGAAGTGTTGACCAACATAACTCCTCTACAGTGGTGGTTATCGCAAAACGAGATACCTGATATATCAAAGAATTTACAAATTGTAAAACAATTTGTGTACAATAGCTTCTTCTGCATCCGTGGAACAAATATTTCGTTATTTGGACTTGTACATTTAAAACTAAAAATAAACTAGGTATAGAAAAAGCTGGTAAGCTAGTATTTCTGTTTAAGTATTACAATCAAAATAACGAATAAAAATTTAGTTTCTTTCAAAATTATGTTTCCTACCTTGTGTTTATTCGTAGAATTTTTCTTCTTGTACGTTCTATTAACAACAATAAACATAATTTGTGTTTGTGTTGATTTATCTATTAGCTATATTTACTAGTTTTATTTCTATGGTCTTAATCTATACTTTAAAATTTAAATAAAAATTAAGAGAAAAAATGCATTTTATTTTCTACTTCTTGCAGAAATTTTATTGTAATCAAAGTGTACAATATTTATTTTAATTGCAAATGCATTTAAAAGGCAGAAAACACAAATCAAATCGATACTAATTACAACAAAATAAGATGAATAAGTATAAAAATAAAAATGATTTAAATCAACCATTTTTTTGAAAAAATCACTTGATTTAAATCATCATTACTTTAATCGTGATTTAAATCGAATGATTTAAATCAAACCAACCTTAAGCTGCATTTCTAATCACTTCACGGACAAAGTGGAACTTCGGCACGCATGCTAAATGTAGTCGTTTATAATGAATTTACTGTCAAAATACACGTCAGTACGGAACGTGAACGTTTGCAAACTGTAAACTTTCGTGCTGTGTGCCGTGTATGAGACATGCGTATTAAAAATGTTTTTAAAATGTCAACCATTTTTATTTGAGATTTTCATATTTGTGGTTAGGTATTCTTTCTTTTGTGGAGTTCAAAATTAAAAACCTTTTTTCAAATGGAGGAAAATATTAACGACTTAAATTTATTATTGATGGGAAGCCCGTGTTTACTAATTAAAACAAACGTAGTGAAAAAGACTAGAAAGCAGAAACGGTTTGGTATACATCTAATATTTATGGTCCGCAAAACGTAAGGAATTTATGAAAACTTATTACAAGAAGCACGTTTAAGCGATCCTTTAATATTTTTTAATAATATTAAAAACAACAAAGTTTAATTACGCATGTCACAAACTGAAGTGAAGTGTGCTGCATTGAAAATGACTATGGCACAATTCATGATGCATGCCGAAGTTTGACTTGGCCGTTGAAGTGATTAGAAATGCAGCTTTAGAATTCAAAGGTGTAGTGGCGCCTTATAGTTTTTAGTGTACCATCTTTTACAAATGAATCGCCCCCACTCTCCTCATTGCTCCTAGCTGAAGTAGAGTTCAGAGCTAGATCAAACAGTTCTTCCGCTGCTTATGGTGGAAGGACAGTTCACTATCACAAAAAAATTGACAAATAGCCATATGCCAATCTTGTTGAAAACTAAATTCAACATTATTGTAAAACATTTAGTCTGTATACAGTTTCAAATTGTGTTACAAAACGTGGATGAATTTACTAGAATTCATTATTCATTCTATGAAATGTAGTTTATCTACCCCTTTAGCAGATGCACTTTCTCAAATCATTACAGAAGCCAAAAACTTTCCATTTTTTTTTCAGGCAGTCTTTGTAATAAACTTCCTGTTTGGTTGTCATGACTCAGTTTTGCATATCATCAATACAAACCTCATAACCTGTCTCATCACTCTACGCCAACATTGAGCTTCAATTCTGTTTTATTTCCAAAAAAAGTCTGTTTTTGTTTTGCTTCTGTGTAAGTAAGGACTTTTTACAGGTGAATTTGAAAATTAAAATCAGATAACAAGCACAATCATTTTATGATTTAAGTTTAAATTTTAATGCCTAGTTTTTAAGAAGTTCTATAGGAAGTTGCTCTTAAAAAATTCTTACACATCACTTTGGTCCATAAAACACTTAGCTCTCCACAGCTAGTTTGTTTTTAGGTTAAAAAATCAATAGCTTTATAAAATTTAATAACATTTTTGAGAGTACATCCTGACAAATTAACATCTCTGAGATTTGTATTGCAGATTTTTTTTCCAATGTAAATAAATTATTACTTTTTACTTCTTTGAAAACTGCTTTAGCTCAAGACATTTTTATTTATTAACAATACCAAATACCAAAATAATATGTAAAACATTAGCGTTCTCTTACTTGCAATTATTAAAATGTCAAAACATGATATTAGTTATAAACCCAAACACTTGATTTTAATAAAACGTAACTTGAAAGTTAAGATGTTTTCAGCCCACTTTCATGTAACAACACTACATTACTAAATCAGCAATTTGAAACTAAAAATATAAGTTTATTTTTAAAGAATACTTTCAACAACACCTACATGTAGATTGTAGACCAACAACTATATATCTCAAATTATATATAATAAAATACTAAAATGTTCAATTACGATAAATATGCCATATTCCAAGGAAGCAAATATATACCTAGCCATACATTCAATTTTCTTACTATACGGATCTAAATTTCAACTTACCTCGGACATAATTTCAATCTCATGCTTTTTCTTCACCTTTACGTGTTTCCAAAATAAGCTTTTGTTTTCGTTAAGTACAGATGATTGTAATATTGGGTTATAATTTATTCCACAATGCAGCTTCTGTTCTCTGGATATTTGTAAATGTTTAACCGTTACTCTTAAAGCTAGTAAAGATAATGGAAGTACTGTGTTAGAACTGCAATAAACTAATTTTAAAAATGTATATCACAATAAGTACTTACAGTAACAGAGGTTGAGTACAATCTATAATATTAGCTAACCTAGGAAAATCTGTAACATCGAATGATTCTCTCCAGCATTTTGGTAAACTCTTCCAATTTGTTTTAACATAAAAATCCTAAAAATTTAAATCTGCAATACATTTTACTGGTGTTTATTAAAAAGGCCTTACAGCAACATTGGTTTCTAGTAACCCGCGATATTCTTTGTATATTGTATTTGCACTAATTAGAAGCTTGCAAACTTTGTGGTAGGAAGTATGATCAACATACATCTTAATTATTATACTAAATAAAGAAAAGAATTAAAGGACATGCAAACTTGTTATGAATTTAAAGAGGTATAAGTACACTATGCACCAACAAACTGTTCTTCAACCTTGAGCATTAAACTGCTGTGTAAATATAGATGGTTAATATATATAGACAGCATAAAAACTTAACAGCATTTAAAAATCGATATGAATATTATTTAAATTTAACGCCCGTTAATAATAATTCCTATTATTTATTTTTGTTAACTATTAGTGCCTTTTCGCAAGTGTGCAGGCTGTTTTTAAAGTTCCGTCCACAACAATATAATTGTATTATTTCCGTACTCTTGCAAGAACCCAATTTATAAATTTCTGATTGGTTGTTCAGAGCAACTTCCGAATGATTTACCAATCAAACATCAAAAAATGTATTTAGTAAACTATTTTTGTAAATATATGAGAGCAACTGCAACGATTCAATATTCGAATTTATATGAATGTTTAAGAATATTAATTTATCACTTAATTCAAATCTGCTTCTTTTCTACTGGTCCTGAAATTTAAAATGTAAGTTTTTACACCACCACAGCTGGAAAATACATAGCAAAGGGGCTACTTAAAGAACTTTCTAATTCCATAAAGTATAAAAACAAGAACGTGATCTGCTAATATAATTGATCTCTCACCATTTACCGTGTCTTCAAAACTTTTAATAAAACTCTTCTTTTCATTAAATTGAAGAGAAAACACTATAGTCCGTTTAACGAATAGATTCAGTAAGTGCTCCTCCCATAAATCAGCGCCAAGTTTAAATAAAAATTTTGTTTTGGTTGGTCAGATTCATACGACCACTCATTAAATTTTGTAACATTAACCTACAAATGTCGATTAGTTTTTCATTTTTGTCTGCTTTATTTTTCAATACTAACGACATTTGTGTAGGTTATTTACAATTAATTACGTGTATCATGGATCAACAGTCTTTCGCTCCCTAAAAAACGCCCGTCCAGACATTTTCCGTTGATGATAAACAGCAGTTCTTAAATATTTATAAAGTATGTGTTGAACAAAATCCTAACAATAATAAAAACTGTAAATATTACTTTTACTGCAAAAGCAACAAGTATAATGTTAATAACTTTGAATGAACACCATTTATTCATTAAATCTTATCTTTGTGGGTATTACTGATAAAAGTGCGTACAACATTCTACGTGACTACAATGTTACGTTCAATTACACCCTGCCGAACAATTTTTGTTTGTTTTAAAATTCCGTATAAATACTCCCGCGGTTTCGTTTCAATATTTCGTAACTATATGACATAAGAAACGCCACTGACTGTACCTGCTAATTAAACCTATCAATCTGTTCCTTTAAAACGCATTCTAAAACGCAAAAAATAAATGCTTATTAAACATCTTGTATGATTTAATTTATACAACTATTATCTTGTGAATATAAGCATTGTTCTTGTAATAGAACAACAGTTTATTTTTCAAAAACGTGAGTCTCAGAAATATTAGTCTAACAAATATATTGGATTATCTACAATTTATGATTTCTAAAGCATGCATTCGTTCTATTTTTAAAACGAAATACGAGATTGAATACCATAAGATTCCTTCAATAGTATTTAATAGGAGCAATTGTAATCAAATTTGCCGGTTTGGTAATCTAACAACGACGTTTAAAAGTGTTTTAGTAACACACGTTAATAAAATATGGGAATTGCTTCTCTTTTCGTAGTTCGGAATTTTATTCACTTTCAATCTTGCTCTTGTCAGGGCGATACACACCCTTTACAGGGTTAACACCGTTCTTGTCTTCAGGAGCAATGCACCCATTTTTGGGTTTCACGAACAAAGAAATGTTACTGGATGCATTAGTAAGTTGTGGAGCATTGATTCATACTAGCGAGCTTTTCTTTTTAGCTTTTCGCTATATTAATGAATAATTTTGCCTGGCATGGGGAAAGTAATACGAGCATAAGAAACGAAAATCAATATAAATTGTTGGTTATTTTACAAAAAGAACAGATCGTGACCGGTTTCACTGTTCTTGCATATCATCAGACGGACGCATCTCTTTTTGCAAAACAACCAACCAAGTTCTGGCATAATACACAAACTAAGGTGTATTTGTAGTGCAAATGTTTCTCATGTTCCCTCTATTCTCGAATATAAGCAACTAACATCGATGACCGTTTTCAGTCTCCGACGTAATAGTGTAGATGGCATTGCCAGTCAAAATTTTAATAGTGAGACGAAAAACAAGATGAAAAACAAAATAAATAAATGAACTGTTACCTACATAACGCTGACGGACCTACTAAGAAGATACTGCACCCAGTGCTAAACGAGGAAGTTGGTCGACAGAAACCAATGCGTTTCCAATTAAATATTTATGAATAATTTTGCCTGGCATGGGAAAGTAATACGAGCATAGGGAACGAAAATCAATATAAATTGTTGGTTATTTTGCAAAAAGGTAGGTAAGTAACAGGTCATTTATTTATTTCAATTTTCGGTATAGTCTGATTTGTCCTTAGTCACAGGACCTTTTGGATCGTCACAGTAACCATTAAAAAGCTGATTATTGTCGTCTGAAATGATTTCGCCAAAGGAATTTTTGTCGTGCCTGACACGATAAATGTAACTAAAATGATGGCAACGTGTAATGCTGAAAGAAAATTACTGTGAAGATTTTGCCTGCTCCTATTTGTATATCTGCTATTGACGAAGAAGCAAACCCGATTACAGCCGATGTTCTACTCATTTTCATGTCTTAGTCCACTGCTGTTGAAGAAGAAGCAAATTCTAACGCGGTTGAAAGTCTCCTTCGGGTTTTTTCTCGTTGTAATTGTATTAAGTTTAACAATTACCGCTTATGAGTTTATTTTTTTGTTTCTTATACCACCTATGTCAGACACACTACTACTAGGCATGTTGACAGCCGGTGCGCACTCTAGCGGTCATCTGCTGGTGATCAGGAAAGTCAAGTAAGTAATGTATTTTACAATTACTCATAAACGGTTCTAATTCCCTTTTTTTATTGTACGTAATACTGACAAAAAAATCCTTCGGGATGATTTGTCCTATATAAATTAATATTTTTGTCGCGCATTGAATTTAATTTCCATTATTTTATTTGTTTATACCACTTGTTTCTCTTATATAAAAAATTGCTTGTAAATAAAATTTATACCGGGATGTCACCGGCTTTTCTTAAATAAGAAAATTTAGTACACCCTGACTCACCTCACTTACCGCGCTTGCAGCTAGCCCGGTTTATCTAAATTTCTCTAATGGTTATTTTATATACGTTTTCCCTTTTTTCAACGTAACAACAAGCACACTCATGTATTACGTTCCTCAAAACTATCATCAACAACGAGCAATATTGGACAACATTGACGATGAAACTAAGAGTCATCTTAGACGTATGGTCCATTCCTTTTTTGAAAACAATGATCCACCTACAAGAAAAAATAAAAGCGTTTAAAACGACAGAGCTTCGACCCTTGTTTCAAGAAGCTGTTGCAAATGTAACATCAGACAGTTGGAACAATTCTGTTCGCCATATTTAAGATGTAAAGATTAAAATGTGGCAACTCGACATTGTAATAGAAGTTAAAGTAGAGCCTTTGATTATATTGTAACAAGTTTATTTTCCTGCAATATTTTGACAAATATTTATGTTTTTATTTTTATAGATGGTCAATTCAAGTCTAATATCTCTACACATTTTTACGTAATATTTATTACATGTTGTTTAATCTAACATAAGCTCTAAAACCGCGAACATAAATTATAAGTTGAGCGGTGACATAAAATACTTTTTACAAGCGTCATTATAAGAGCTCCCTCCCTCAATAATTATAAAGATCGTTGTAACTGTTGTCAAGTGGTAGGATACGTCAGAATACTGCACATTCACCTGGACTGTTGCTTTAGAAAGTCGTTCTTGTTATAAGAACATGGAAACAAGTGGTTATACTTGGTGTTGGAACCATGTGAAAAAGAAATCGATTTAAAATGAAATCGTCTTTGTTAGTTCACTCTATGTCGACGCTTCACAGAATATGTTTGCACTAAACTAGACGTAAGTGTAGTACATTGGCATTTGAACAGCATGCAAATTACTTGACGTGATGTTCGTTTGATATTCTGTAACAAGATTATTTAATTTATGTGGTTTCGGAGAATTCTAACCTGAGTATTAATGTAACAAGAAGATTTCAATTATCATTAAATATTCCGAAAATGGTCCGAGTACATCGCAATTATTCTTCTGATGGATAAACATCTGGTATGTAATTAGTGTTCTTTAAGTACGTCAAGATGTAACAACATTTGGAACGACTAACAAGTATGTTTTTTTAATTTGTTTGACATGGAAATTTTCTAGTTCGTTATGTTGTTGACCTCTAGATAACTTTGTTATTGGCGAAGAGAACCTGATAAACTTCACTTTTATTTTTCATTACTACAAATGAAAAGATTACAGAGGGCAGTATATATGCATATTAAGAGTTAACTTTCAGGACTAACAAAATTGAAGATATC
Organism: Platerodrilus igneus; assembly: GCA_036346225.1. Lineage (NCBI taxonomy): Eukaryota > Metazoa > Arthropoda > Insecta > Coleoptera > Lycidae > Platerodrilus > Platerodrilus igneus. The sequence continues at coordinate 1,572,931 of JARFIW010001100.1, read as the reverse complement.
ATTTGAATACAAAATTATCTAAGTTCAGATAACTAAATTGTTTCATTGCTTCAATATTTATTAATTAAAATATTTTAAAATACAATTTAAATGTGAAGTCTCTAAGTAGTACTACCGAAGGCTAATAAAAATTCTGTAGTATACTTTTAGTCATTCATAATAATCAAGTTTAAACATTAACAAGAATAATCATTGCTAAATTTTTCTAATGTAAAAATAACAACACTATCTAATTTTTGTGAGATACAGGTATTGAGAAGATTATTGTGTATATAAGTACATATTTTTCCTAACTATAACTTGGTCGAATTTTTTAAAGTAAATTTGTTAAGTGAAATCATTGTAAATAATTTTCAACTGATACTTAAGAGAATAGAAATTCATTTCGGTCATGTCTATGATTATTAGTTGGAATGCATGAGGTTTGATCCTTAGTAATTATAAACTTTTTTGAATTAATTAATAGAATGCACAAACTGTGATAGTCTTGGTTTAATTTGATTACAGGTGTAGCAGTGCATCTTTAACAATCAATATAGAGGCAGAAGGTAAGCATTTGTAAGGGTTATGTTCACGTAATATTTATTTGTACAGCGGTATTTGAGCACAGGTTTCCGCATTCCCCTTATACAAACAGACTAAACTTAGGTCTTCATTGTATTCAAAAATTCAGTGGCGCCATATTCACTATATTCTTGGTCGTAATTCAACCCTGACCCCAACTCATGTTCTACCCAGAGCAAATCACTCGACTAGCCGCTTAGCCTTTGGAGGTTTCTTTATCTATGAGCCGTTTTCCATCTAAACTAACCTTGGGCTCCTTACATCATCAGGATATTCTCGTTAATTATCCTTGTGCCCTTTCAGTTGGCAATATAGGAGTAAAAACCCATTAGTAAGGCAAAACGTAACAATATAATTAGAGGAGGATGATTCGTCTTCATCGTCTGAAGAATCGGAAACTAAAAATTAATGCTCTTATATACTTTGTTTATTGAAAAATATATATTTATAGGTCTTTCAAAATCTCATGGGCTGTGAGATGCGCAATGAAGGAAGCGAGAGGTATCGTATAAAAAGAAAGAGCAATACAATATAAGTAAAATCTAAAAACATTCAATTTCCGGATGCGTATTCTGAATTAACTCAACTGTTATGCTATGTGGATTGCATAACCAGTAATTAATCAACATAATATAAATTATAAAAGTACAATGTTTGTATGCGGAACCTGTAACTTTTTTGGTGTATTGTTTATTGTCTTTATTGTGTGTGACATGTTTCCGTGCGTGTGTAGATAAAAATAGACAGGCTAAATTTTTTAATACTCTTGGCAGCTAAAATACTATCCCCTTATTATTTTTTAAGAATGCATATTTTATTAAAATCATAAAATTACTACTACAATCCTCAAATTGGCCCGCATTAGATGTAGGACTTCTCTTATTAATTTTCTTCCTTCTGAAATAATTCGCTCGACAGTGTTTAGTCCAACTCCAGATGCTGTTGCTACTCGTTTTTGTAAATTATTCGTAGGAATGACAGGCATTCCATTATTTTCTTTTCTCATAAACTTTACACACTATAGATAATTTGTCTTCCTTGACTGTGAACTGTTTTTTGCGGTTACTCATTGTAAAATTAAAAACTCAGAAATAACAATATAATCTGTAAAACCAAACATTATTCCTCTAAGTTGAAACCTTCATTATACCTACAAATAAAAAACTAGACTGAGTTGCAGTAGTATTGGAAAAACTGGTTGAAGTTGAATCAAGGCGAAAATCTCATAAATAATAATCAAAAAGAATAATAGTGAACCACAAATCTTAATACGCAACAGCTGAGTTGTAAATGTTTTTAGGACGCACTTTAACGTAAATAACTTAAATTGGTTTCTGTGTAACAGCCCATGAGGTTTTGAAACACCTCTACTTTGCTGTATGTACTATTCTATTGTTATGAACGATTAGGCAACCCGTCAAACACGCAAGCTGCATAACCGAAGTAAATTCTACAGAAGTCTCGAAGCTTCCAGCAAACGCCAGAATATGAGTCATCTATTTAATTATAGGGTATATGTATAGGATCGGTGGTGAGTGTAGGAGTGAGTCTATATCAAAATGTCGTATATAATCATCTCGTGTATAGTTAGTTGGTCATTACGTTTTGATAGTCCTATAGTAAATATAAATTTGTGTTATATGAACGTGTATATTGTGCCGGACGCTTGTACATAAATAGACAAAAGTGTAATAAATAAATTACAGTACTGTTAGTATTGTTAAGAAGACTTATAGTTAATGATTTAGTTTAAGAAGATATTATTGCTTGTAAATAGCATTAGTGTAATAGTGCTTCATTGTTAATTGGACTGAAAACATCTATAAATAAGTCATATACTGTTAATTAGACTTGTGAATAGTGAGTAATAAAGACATTTGTTATTACTTGTTCTAAATTGGTGAAACGCGTTAATAGTAGCGCGCTACACTATAAATTATGATTATCACAATTAAAGCACATTTTTGTAATAGATATTAAGTTTAATAAGTATTATAGTAATAACAATAAATTAGTAGGTAGCATCCATCCCATGATTTTTCTAGTTATCCAAAATTGCAGTGTTAGTCGTGACAATACTCAAACTAACTTAATATATGCAGGCTTATCTATGGTTTTATAAAGCTGCTGTTTGATACACCATTCACTCGTACTCTCTTTAACTACTTCACCATTTCGTAATATATAACAATCGCGGATAGCATGTCTAGTGTATAATATTAGCATATAAAACAGCTTTCTTGGGTGAATTCTACAGCCAATGCTTTTCAAGGTAGAAGTAGCTGACGCATCTAAAATAATATTGAAATTAGTACATTTAAAACCGTTGTTGATCATACATTTGCTTCTTTGATTCTATTTTCTTACTTATTTTACTGACACCTTCATGTGGTGATCTAGAAGGAAGCATTTCTGTTTTAACAACTCTTTGCATTGAAACACCAACAGATTTAGTAGCATCTATTATATAATCGTTGATTGCTTGTTGATCATGATTTCGTGAACATGTAGGCTCATGACAAATAGACGATTCGGAACTAATAACAGATCCGATAGGTTCTAAAAATTTAGACATCAACATCCTTTATATTATTGTTTTATACCTGTTACGTTGTTTCGTAGCCGCGCGTAACACAAAGAAAAATCAAAGAAGTGACCGGGCTCAATCGGAGATTAGGGGGGGTTGTAGAAAGCAGACCAACATATAATGTACGCGGCTGTAAGGAGTTAGTAACAATACCTGCAATAAAAAAATTAGAATAGCAAACCTGCAATAAAAAAACATTAGTCCTGCAAACCTGAAATAAAGAAAAAGCATAGCATGCTGATCGAGCATAGATTGTTCAGTACTTTGTAGAATGCAAAAAAAAAACTGTTTAGATAATCTATATAATATAACAACGGTAAAAGTAATACAAAAAGTTTTTAGTACAAAGTGAGGTAATATTGGGGAGTAGCAGAAACGTTTCCTCACACACCAATTTAACATAAATCAGACAAAATTTTAACAAAAAAAATAAATAGGTAAGCACAATTGATATCAGTCATCCAGCATTGTTGATTCTTCTTTTTTTTTTAAATAGCATGCAAGTCTATGGTAAAAGGTATCAGAACGACAAAGATATGGCAAAACAACGGATAGATATTTAAAGTAAGAATAAGTAGGAAATAGTTCAACTTACAAAAGGTCCTTCAGTAACGCTTCCTTGCAATTGAAGTGTGGGATTCACGATGTCCGGCACTAACGCAGCACTTCACCCTTGACTGGGAGGGTGTTGATGGAACTTATCACACGTTACCCTAATCACACCTACGTATTTCACTGGTGTTAGCAGCAGACATTATCATGCGACGGAATTATGTAGCATTGATAAATTTCTTGTTAATTCTATTTCCTGAGACAATAATTTCGAAATATTTTGTAGCACTAGTTTAATTTCAACTGGGACCAAATGTATATTATTTTCATAAACATCCAAAAAGCAGTGAGAAACTTCAACCAATACCTTTGTAAACCGGTAATCTGTTATATTTCGCAAATAACGAAATTTGCGCAAACAATGATCTGTTTTAGATTCTTTGGGATTAGAAAATTCAAAAACTACAGTATCAACTGTATTTGGATAATCTAAAGTATGCACTACTCTGATAAAAAAAAAGGACCGCGAAACTAGATCGCACACACAGTTTAAGTATCAAAACACAAAAGCACCAAAAAACCACAATGAGTAAAACACGTGTATCACTAAAGTAAGTTCGTAAAATGTTCCGTAAAACACGTGCGTCGACCAAACACGTTCGCCTATCAACCATACTACTTCAATCGGAATTAGCACTACACTTTGTACAGTTAATATACAACTTTTATTTCACAAGAAAAACAACTAAAATCGTGCCGTGCTTGTTCATGAACAATTCGAAAATTGTTACCGCATTAATTCTCACTATTGTCAAAGCAAAGAAGAAGCGGTATTTTTAACGTAATTAATATATAGGAACCAAGAACAGAACTCCGACTGCCCATCTGTTTATTCAACTCGTTCTATTACAACCTCTTATCGTCTATTATCTAGACTTGTATATCCACATAAGCAACAAAATTTATACGAACGGCAAGACAAGAACGATGCTTTAAAAATGCACGTTACAGATTTCCCCCTAGCAAAATAAAGACGTCGGGGTGAAAGAAAAAAAACGACAGACAGGGAACCAAACAAAAAAAATTTTTTATCCGGTTTGAAGGACCAACACCAGTATAAGAAAAAGAACATTTTTTTTTCAAAAGAAGACAAAGTCATCTATCGTAACCAACAACAACAGAACAGGTAAAGAAAGCATCAAGTAAACACCCAATGAGGATTAAAGCTCTTAGCTACTTTCAAAAACGCCAAAAGACGGATGTCTCCAAAAGGGACATTTCTGTTCTCCACCTCAAAGAAAAGTTTTGGCTTCCCGCGAAGAAACCAAGAGGAAAGGAAAAAAAAACGAGGAAGAAAACTCGTAGCAAACCAACTAGACGACACAACTGTCAACCTCAAGTGTGCAGCAAAGAAAGAACCAAGACAAAGAAAAGGGCAAAGGCAAGCTAGTACACAATGTAGAATACTTCCAACTGAGGTAACACAGATTCGTATGAAACGATTACTCAAGCAAAGTATGGCTAACAGACCTACAAAAGCGACCTAGTCGAAATACCTAAAGGAAAAGAAAATAGATCTGAAGCCTACCTCAAGGAATGGATGTAGCAAGCGACTATAATAGTCAAATAGTGCACAAATGGTGGAACTAGCCAGAAGAAAAAGTAACGAGATAGGCTAGCTACAAAAAGATGAATAGGAATACGAAATGGGCGCCATTGTTTTCGGACACAAGCTTATCAGAAAAAACACAAGACCAATAAGCCAAACAAAAAAAAAATTTACAAGTCATTAGGGATAGCGACACGTAGGGGTCAAAATAGAATCGGCCGTAGGGAGCCCTTTAGGATCCGGAGGTTCAGGATCAATGTGTGGAGGGTCTAAAGTTTTATCGGGTTTGAGGTCCTTAATATGCCAAGTACCCAGATCGTTACCAGAATCATCCGCTAAGATATAGGTCCACGGAGAAAGTTTAGTTCTAATAGTAAAGGGACCCACATATTTGGGAGCAAGTTTAGCATTGAAGTAGCGAGTAGCATCCGAAAGAACATAATTGCGTTTCCACACGCGATCGCCAGGCGATATAGTTAAGGGACGACGACGAAGATCGTAGTGTTTAGCATTTTTCTTGTATGCTAAGGAAAGGCGTTTCGAAATTTCTTCACGAAGTGACTCAAATTTGACTAAGTCAGTAGGACGAATAGGACGTTCGGAATCCATAAGAACATCATCAGGATCAAGAGGTTTTCCAAAATGATCGCCGTAAAGAACATGTTCACGACCATATAGAGCAAAATACGGGGAGTAACCAATAACCTCATGTTTAAGCGTTCGAATAGCGCAACCAATTTTTGCTAAATTAACGTCCCACCAACGTTGATTATCAGAAACGTAAGAAGAAATCATAGTTTTCAGGACTCTATTAATACGTTCGGCCGGATTCGCCTGAGGATGATAGCGAGCATTAAACAGAATTTTTGTTCGATAAGAATCACAGAGTTTAGTGAAAATATTACTACGAAATTGTACCCCATTGTCCGCAATTAGATACTGAGAAGTACCATACACCAGGAAAATATTTTCCTCAATGGTTCGAGCAACCGCAGCGGCCGTAGACGCACGTAGAGGAAAGAAACAAGCATATTTTGTAAAACAATCGGCAACAACTAAAATGAAAGAATTTCCTTTAGAGGATCTAGGAAGAGGTCCGACAATATCAGTACATAGGACTTGCCAAGGACGAGTGGCAGTAGCACGAGGAGACATAAAGCCAGGAGGTTTCTTTTGTTCGACTTTGTGTGCAGAGCAAATTTTACAACGACGGACGTATCGAGCAACAGCGGTTCTAAGTTTAGGCCAATAGTAACGCATGGAAATTTTAGAGACAGTTTTGTGGACACCAGGGTGACCTAAAGTAGGTAGATCATGATTTTCGTATAGAACCCTATTCCGTTGTTCACTGGGAACTACTAACTTCCAATCGTCTTGAGGAGGTTGGAGCAAAGACTGTTTAGATTTTACATGTTTGTATAGTAATTCGTTTTCTACATGCCAGTTACTGTATAGTTTAGGATTGGAATTAACACGAGTCCGTAGCTTAAGATACCAAGGATCCAAAATTGGCAGAGTAATAGAAGATTTAGGAAAGTCATCAATTAAGTCAATTTTAGGTACTGAGCGAGATAAGGCATCGGGGACGATGTTTTCTTTACCTTTACGATGTACGATGGTGAAGTTATATTGTTGAAGTCGTACAGACCAACGAGCTAAACGACCGTTGGGGCTTTGTAGATTATTCAGCCAGATAAGCGAGTGGTGATCCGTGATCACAGTAAAGTGAGAACCTTCGATATAGGGACGAAATTTCTCAATTGCCCATATAACACCAAGACATTCTTTTTCGGTGGCGCTATAGTTGCGTTCCGCCTTTTTAAGAGAACAGCTAATGTAGCTAATGACTTTTTCGTCATCACCCTGTTGTTGAGTCAGCACAGCACCCAGACTAAAATCAGAGGCATCAGTCTGTATAGTAAAGGGCAAAGAAAAATCAGGACAACTCATCACTGGAGCCGTTACCAAGTGTTCTTTCAGCAGCTTAAACGCCTGCTGACATTCCGAAGACCAATCAAATTTAGAATTTATCTTAGTTAAAGCAGTAATTGGAGCAGTAAGAGCAGAAAAATTTGGGATAAAGCGACGATACCACGAGCACATACCAACTATGCGTCGTACTTCAGTTACAGTAGTAGGAGGAGGAAGATTAAGAATGGCCGAAACTTTTTCTGGGTCGACAAGGAGTCCATGACGATTTACTACGTATCCCAGATAACGGAGTTCCGGTCAGCATATAATGCATTTATCTCTGCGAAGAGTAAGACCTGCAGAATTTAAACGAAAAAGCACTTTCTGTAGTACCACCAAATGTTGTTCGAAAGTAGGGGTAGCGATGATCACATCATCTAAGTATGCGAAACAGAAAGGTTTGAGATCAGCACCAAGCACACGATCTATAAGTCGCTGGAGAATTATGAAGACCAAATGGCATTTTAGTAAACTGGTATAAACCTCTACCAGGCACCGTAAATGCAGTAATCGCTTTAGAATTAGAAGAAAGAGGTATTTGCCAATAAGCAGAGCGAATGTCCAAACTAGTTAAGAATTTTGCGTCTCTAAGACGGTCTAGAATCGTAGAAATATAGGGAAGGGGATAGGCATCTTTTTCTGTAACATCATTGACCTTTCTAAAATCGATGCAGAAACGATATGTGCCATCTTTCTTAGGCACCATAATAATAGGGCTAGATCAAGCGCTATAAGATGGTTTTACAACACCACTTTCTAGCATCTCATCCAGAGCTTGATTGACATGTCGAAGTACCGTAGGGGACATGGGATAATATCGTTGCTTGATAGGACTAGATGTAGTACGGATCTGATGTTCAATGAGATTACTACAGCCCAAAGGTAAAGTATCATCTTTAGGAAACATCTGTTGGACTATACGAAACAATTCGGATTGTTGCCTGATCGACAGATCGGAAAGAGCATTGATCTGACTGATCGGGACAGTAGAAGAAGAACCGAAAGTCCATTGACCCGTTCGAAAATCTGGGACCACACCCATAGGTTTCCAGAAGTCAATGCTTAAGATCAGAGACTGAGAAATAGAAGGAACGACTAGGGCGTCAAGAAGAATAGTTTTATTTTCGACCGACATGGGTAAAGTAAGTGACCCGAGAATGTCACAAGCTTGACCATTGGCTACCGTACAGCTGTGGATCTCCGTTTGGGACAAAGGCAAAGAAAGAGAATAGAGGATATCCCAACCAGGACCACCAATAATAGTACGAGAAGCGCCAGAATCAAGCAAGCCCTTAAATTCGATGTCGAAAATAGTAACAGTAAGATAAAGTCTGTCGTCCTCACGAGAACTAGCTAAAATAAAATCCAGAACATATTTAGATCGGTCATCAAGACCAGAGAAAGGATTTTCTGAGGAAATAATAGGTACCGAGACAACTGTAGAAGGAATCGGGTCGGAGCGACTCGATCGGTAGTTTAAATTCTTGTTGCAACTCGTACAATTGGTACGGGTAACATTAGGTTTACCACAACCATAGCAATGAAGTATTTGGGGTTTAGTACAGGAAGGAGACTTGTGTCCTCGTTGGCCACAGTTCCAACAAGTAACAGAAGAATTAGAAATATTTTTAGGAGCATCACTTGCACCAGGTGCAAGTGTTTTCGAAGTAGTAACACCAGAATGGGGAGGGACATAAGCAGAAGTAAGTTTGCTGCGGACCACAGAACCTGTATAAGCTAAGTCAGGCTCTAGGAGTAGAGAAAAGTTCAGAGCAGGAGGAGACTTGAAATTATCGGCTTGTATTTTGCGCTGTTCTAGTCTGCGACCTACACGCAAAAGTTCCGTAATAGTATTCAGATCAAGCAAAGCTAATTTGGTTTGGTAGAAAGGGGTAAGATTTGGTAAAATAATTTCGAGTTTCTGTGGTTCAGAGAGAGAGATTGTTAGACGAGCAAATAAATTTTCCATCGTAGCTAAATATACACCCATAGACTCTGAGGGACCCATAGTACGTTGCTTTATTTCCTCTAAAAGTTTTTCGTTGTAATTAACGGGTTGAAATTCTTCCCTTAATAGTCGAATAACATCTTGCCAATTAGTTAGGGATTTTCTATGCGCTCTGAATAAAATTAAAGCTTTTCCCGAAAGTAAGTCTGATGCCGAAGAAAATAGTTGAGAAGCAGAAACGTTGCGTGCCGAGCATAATTTGTCCACGCGTAATAGAAATGCATTTAAAGACATACGGTCATCACCCGAAAATTTTAAGTCCCATTTAGACACCAGCTGTCCACAACCAGACGTAGCAATTGATTTAGAAATAGATATAGGTATAGGTAATTCATCAGAAGATTCAGCAGAAGTAAGATCATCCTCAGTATCAGTAATAGTCGGATTAATAGTAGCCGTAGAAACAAGTGGTACCCTAGGTGAAGTGGAAGAACGTCTAAAGCGACGGTATAATCTATCGCAATCACTGCGTAAATTACTAACACATAGCAACAACTTTCGCTGTGTTACTGTTTCAGCGTCAGAAGTAACATTCATGCGTTGGATTCTCCCTTTGAGATGCATAGCAAGGCTAATAATACGTTTGCCGTCGGCAGTTGAAATATCACCATTAAAATCTTTACTCTTCGTAGTTAATTCAGTTAAACCTTCAGTCACGGCTTTATTATCAGTCTGAAAATCGATACCAGATTTAAGTGGACTTAGAGTTTCAGAAGATTCCATTTTCAAAATATTCCTAAAGGATTTACAAAGTTCGGATACAGGTACCTTTGCATCGAACCCACGAGAACCGACTTCATATTTGAGTTCAGCTTCATGTAAACGACAACTTTTAATTTTCAATAGTCCCCCATTACTACAGAATCAACAAACACCCAAATATTTAAAGACACAAAAACGAATTATTAGGCTTGTTCGATAGAGAAACTAAATTAACGAAATAACTAAATACTAAACAAAATCCAGTTCAGACGAGAAGGAGAAAAAAAATAATTTCGAGCCGGCACGTTGGGCGCCAAAAATTTATGTTACGTTGTCTCGTAGCCGCGCGTAACACAAAGAAAAATCAAAGAAGTGACCGGGCTCAATCGGAGATTAGGGGGGGTTGTAGAAAGCAGACCAACATATAATGTGCGCGGCTGTAAGGAATTAGTAACAATACCTGCAATAAAAAAAATTAGTCCTGCAAACCTTAAATAAAGAAAAAGCATAGCATGCTGATCGAGCATAGATTGTTCAGTACTTTGTAGAATGTAAAAAAAACTGTTTAGATAATCTATATAATATAACAACGGTAAAAGCAATACAAAAAGTTTTTAGTACAAAGTGAGGTAATATTGGGGAGTAGCAGAAACGTTTCCTCACACGCCAATTAAACATAAATCAGACAAAATTTTAACAAAAAAAATAAATAGGTAAGCACAATTGATATGAGTCATCCAGTATTGTTGATTCTTCTTTTTTTTTAAATAGCATGCAAGTCTATGGTAAAAGGTATCAGAACGACAAAGATATGGCAAAACAACGGATAGATATTTAAAGTAAGAATAAGTAGGAAATAGTTCAACTTACAAAAGTTCCTTCAGTAACGCTTCCTTGCAATTGAAGTGTGGGATTCACGATGTCCGGCACTAACGCAGCACTTCACCCTTGACTGGGAGGGTGTTGATGGAACTTATCACACGTTACCCTAATCACACCTACGTATAACACTGGTGTTAGCAGCAGACATTATCACACGACGGAACTATGTAGCATTGATAAATTTCTTGTTAATTCTATTTCCTGAGACAATAATTTCGAAATATTTTGTAGTACTAGTTTAATTTCAACTGGGACCAAATGTATATTATTTTCATAAACATCCAAAAAGCAGTGAGAAACTTCAACCAATACCTTTGTAAACCGGTAATTTGTTATATTTCGCAAATAACGAAATTTGCGCAAACAATGATCTATTTTAGATTTTTTGGGGTTAGAAAATTCAGAAACTACAGTATCAACTGTATTTGGATAATCCAAAGTATGCACTACTCTGATAAAAAAAAAGGACCGCGAAACTAGATCGCACACACAGTTTAAGTATCAAAAGACAAAAGCACCAAAAAACCATAATGAGTAAAGCACGTGTATCACTAAAGTAAGTCCGTAAAATGTTCCGTAAAACACGTGCGTTGACCAAACACGTTCGCCTATCAACCATACTACTTCAATCGGAATTAGCACTACACTTTGTACAGTTAATATACAACTTTTATTTCACAAGAAAAACAACTAAAATCGTGCCGTGCTTGTTCATGAACAATTCGAAAATTGTTACCGCATTAATTCTCACTATTGTCAAAGCAAAGAAGAAGCGGTATTTTTAACGTAATTAATATATAGGAACCAAGAACAGAACTCCGACTGCCCATCTGTTTATTCAACTCGTTCTATTACAACCTCTTATCGTCTATTATCTAGACTTGTATATCCACATAAGCAACCAAATTTATACGAACGGCAAGACAAGAACGATGCTTTAAAAATGCACGTTACATACCAAAGCAAAAATATTATTCTAATCACTTAGTATCTGCATAAAAACTAAGATATTATTCAATGTGATGTAATAAACACATTAAAAATCTTGATTGTTTTGGTGAATTTGTATTGAATATAAGATAATGGCTATGCCATTGCGATAATCTCCCAAAATTAAAAGATTAAACTAATGTCAAATGCCAAAGTTTGTAAATGCTTACCATCACAGGTGTGGGTTTAAATTGTCAACTAAACGTCAAGTTTGAGATTATAGTGCAAATCAATTTAGTAATAAAAGTTTATAACCAGTTACAAAAATGCGAACCATGCTATGAGAAAATTATAGCCAACATATCCCCTAAAAAATACTGTACTCGAGAACGTTTACAAACAGCAACAGTGATATCTCATCTAATATAATCTATAAAAGGACAATCCGGTTGAGTTCATTGAATCAGTTCCAATAATTCATTTTTATTTTTTAATTTACATTTGTGATTGTGATTCTTATTGAATTTGATATTTTCTGCACATTCACAGTACTTGCTTGGCTTCTGATTCATTTTATTATTGGTACGAGCTACTATTAAGCAACCCGTCAAACACACAAGCGCTGTAAGCACTGTATATTCTTCAGTAACCTAGGATGTTCGAGCACATACCAGAGAATAAATCATCTATTTTAATTCAGGGTATATATAAGACCGCTGATAAATGTAAGAGTTTAGCCTATATCAGAATGTCGAATATAAATTATATCGTGTAAAGTTAAATAGTTAAGCTTTTGGAAGTCCAAGAGTAAACATTAATTTGTATTATGTGATCGTGTATATTATACCGACAGCTGTACATAAATAGTCAGAAGTGTAATAAATAAATAATAGTAGTGTTAGTGTTGTTAATAGACCGATGGTTAAAAATTTAGTTTAAGAAGATATTAGTGCTTATAAATGGCATTAGTGTGATAGTGCTTCATTGTTAATTGAACTGAAATCATCTACAAATAAGGTATATACTGTTAATTAAACTTGTGAACCGTGAGTAATAAAGACTATTGTTATTACTTGTTTTAAATTGGTGAAACGCGGTGGTAGTATCCCGCTACAATATGATATTTTACCTTGCAAATACTGATTTGCGATACAAAACAGTAAAGTTATTCAAAACCTTATGAGTAGTGTGGTAAGGCCGGTCTGAATTCAAAACGTGCCCACACGTATTTTACATATGTAAAATACACGTGCACCGTCTTGAATTCAGACCGGCCTTATATACTTTTAATGTAAAATAGTTGTGAAAACATGAATTCAGACCGGCCTTATATACTTTCAAATGTAAAATACTTGTGGGCACGTTTTGAAGTCAGACCGGCTTTATATTACTTTCAATGGAACATACTTCAAAACACACGTATGTTGAAAAATGTAAGTGCAGAGAAAAATGTGTAGCTGTTTTGAATTCGGTTTTCTAGCGAGAAGTTACACGTGCACCGTTTTGAAGTCAGACCGGCTTTATATTACTTTCAATGGAACATACTTCAAAACACACGTATGTTGAAAAATGTAAGTGCAGAGAAAAATGTGTAGCTGTTTTGAATTAGGTTTTCTAGCGAGAAGTTATAAAGTATGCCAGATGCAAAATATCGCATTCAAGTCAATTGTGTTTAATTAAAGTGGATTCTGATTTATGTTTTTTACTTATGTTTAGAGGCTGCAAATACATATGGGCCGGTTTCAATTCAAAATGTGTGTTCACTCTTGTGATAGGTTGAAAAGTAGGTTGGCAAAGTACGCAGATGGTGGTAATCTGCTATATAAGGAGATTGCTCCTAATATTAATTTAATTAGTCGAAGAAATGCAATATGGATTTTAATACTCTTAATAAAACCACATATCGCAAACCTTATGTAAATTCAAAAGATCTTGTAGTGAATAAGAGGTTTGAAGTTTTAAAAGCGGAAACAGTCAAGACAAAATATGGAGAAAGAGTATTAGTGGAAACAGAAGAGTTCAAGAGTATATTACCATTGAGATATTTTGAATACCTTCAAGCACATGGAGTGAAACAATTAACTGAAAGTATTGGCTCGAACAAACACGTATACATAACTAGTAAGGGATCGATCGGTCTAACTGTCAACATTTGATTTTCAGAATAATATGTCACTAATCTAAGAAATTAGTTTATTATTATAATAATATACATCTTGTTCTTTACTGTTTATTTTATTATAACACATCTAAGTCGATTGTATAAAGAATGATGTATTTAATTAAAGTGGGTTCTGATTTATGTGTGTTTTACTTTGAGGTTACTACCTTATTTTTAGAGAAGGTCTTGTTTCAAAAGAGAAACTTTTATAAAATACTTTTTTATTTTACAAATTGTTGAATATATTGATCTAACTATTTAAAGTTAAAATCTAACTATTTATAAATGAAAAAGTATTTATTAACTCCCGTTCTTGAAGTATCTGCTGCTCCCTCGCAGCCAGTTCCTCTCTTTTTTGCTTTATTATTTCTAGCTCCAAATCTACACGACGCAGTAGCTTCTTTCCACGCTTTTTAAATGCGTTAAGCAACTCTACTGTGTCATCTTCGTAGGATTTGTCATCTTTGTAGGATTTGTCATCTTCACAGCAAACAGCCATATTAGATCCTGCACATAACTTTTTCATAACCAACATGTTTTTGCCGGATCTGTGAGCATAACATAAAAGATTATTGTAGGTTCACCTTTTCTTTTGTATACTACCTGATGTTTCTGAGAGGATCAGAATGTGCCAACGATCCAACGATAGCCTCAGAATTTCCAGAATGGTTTTTTGATTCTAATCTAATGTAACTTATAAATTAGTAGTGTTTTAAAACACATGTATAAATGTGAAAAAGCACTTACCGTAATATATCTATTGCGTCACTATCAAAAATAGCAGCAATGTCAAGTTGAGGTGAAGAACCAAAAACTACTTTAATCAAGTCTTCGTCAGAATGTAATATAAATTGTTCTAGAACTTTTACGTTGGTACTACTACTACTACCATTTTTGATCGATGAAAAGTTACTCATTTTTTAAAGTTGCTAGTAGTAGTAACTAATAATTATACAAGAGATCTGATTGAATACTGTTGGTAAAATCTACGTGAAGTATTTATATTAAATAATAAACTGACCTGTTAGAAAAATTAAAAATTTGCATCGTTTTCTGAAAAAATTGCAAATGTTATATATATTCAGCTCTGTAATCTATTCTAATGAATAAAAAACAGTATTGAAGCGGGCTACTGCTACCGCGTTTCTTTAATTTAAAACAAGTAATAACCAGAGTCTTTATTACTCACTGTTCACAAGTCTAATTAACAGTATATGCCTTATTTATAGATGTTTTTAGTCCACTTAACAATGAAGCACTATTACACTAATGAATTTACAAGCACTAATATCTTCTTAAACTAACTTCTTTAGGATTGGTCCATTAACAACACTAACACAACTATTTATTTATTATACCCTTTGTTTATTTATGTATACTACAAGCTGCATGTACATTAGACACAGCATATAACATTTATGTATACACTTGAACTTCCAAAAGCTCAACTACTATTACTTTACAACGATATAATTTATATTAGACATTCTAGTATAGACTAACTCTTGCATTCATTAGCGGTCTTATATATACTCTGGATTAAAAAGGATGACTCATGCTCCAGTAATTTCTAGAAGAATTCTGGAATCCTTGAGAATAAACAGTGCTTGCGGCGTTTTGTGTGTTTGATGGGTTGCCTACTAGTAGCTCGCTTTACTGTCCCCTCTTTAAAACCGTTACGTCTCGTAACTGTAAATACATTTTGACGCCAATTGGATGACTGATGATGGTATCGGCAGCTATCTCCTCTGGTGCATCCACCACGTCGTTGGAAGTAACAGTCAACACTCTTTTCTTGGTCTTGGTAGGCAACCGGTTGATGACAACAAACAAGGACCTGGACGTTGGTTTCCTGGAAAACTACTTCTAGCATATTTCGGACTATCCTCCAATTTAAGCGATCCAGTCCACAGCCTAGCTTGGGCACTGCTAGTCTCGTTACTCCATCTTCCATCATCTGCGCCTTAAGATTTAGCAAAGCCTCCCATAGATGTCCATAACTAGGTCTGTGCCACGAAGAATTTTGGTGACCAGATAGTAAACATAACGATTTTTATCTTGAAGAACCAAAGCTTTTCCTACAGTTGGCTGCTGTTGTACTAATTCATTCACACATCCAATCTTTTTCTTGAAAACAACAGCTATTCCCCTTGACATTGCCAAATCTTGAGCTACGCAATGTGCAAGAGAATACTTTTCTGGTGCTCTAAACAGATCTTGCTGTTTTTCACAACAACGCCAAATCTCGTCTTAGCGGAACTACCATACGCCTCCATAAAACTCTCAAAAACTACATTTGGCTCATGATTAATAACTTGTCAAACACCATTCTCATCATTCGAGCTTTCTTGGTTGTTGCCAGCGTAGGATGTTAAACGGTCAAAGTGTACCACTTTCGGTTTACCACGGGGAGATCTTCTAATCCGGTACACTACATCATTAATCCTTTTCATCACTTCGTACGGACCTTCCCATTGTCTTTGTAATTTTTGCGACAACCCACGTTTTCTTTGTGGATTATACAACCACACCAAATCTCCAGGTTGATAACCACCTTCTTGTGCTCTCGCGTCATATTGTGATTTCATTTGATCGCTTGCTGCCTGGATATTCTTTCGAACGTTTTTGTGAATGCTATTTGATCTTTCACGAAGCTTACTAACGTAATCTTCACCTGTGATCTCTTCTCCAGGTTTAAATCCAAACTGAAGATCACATGGCAGCCGCAATTCACGTCCTAGCATTACGCAAGCGGGGGAGTACCCTGTGCTGTCATGTACCGAAGATCGGTACGCCAGTAGAAACAAATGTAGATATTGGTCCCAGTCTCGTTGATGTTCAAAAACAACTTTGACCAGGTACTTCCCTAACGTCCTGTTCATTCTTTCAACCATTCCATCCGATTGGAGATAAAGTGGGGTGGTTCTAGTCTTCCTGATTCCAAGATGCTTGCAGACATTTTTAAACAATGCTGATTCGAAGTTCCGACCTTGGTCGGAGTGTAATTCCAACGGAACTCCAAAGCGACAAGACAACTCTTTAACTAGTACATCTGCAACCGTCTCGGCTTCTTGGTTAGCTATAGCATATGCCTCCGACCATTTGGTAAAATAATCCATTGCATCCAAGATGTATTTATTTTTTTCCTCTGATTCACGAAACGGACCAGCTATATCAATGGCTACCCTCTCAAAAAGATTGCCCACGTTATACTGTCTCATTGGGGCGTTCCGTTTTGTGACCGGGCCATTTGCAGAGGCACACAATTCACATTTCCGGCACCACTCCTTCACATCATCTTTGCAGTTCACCCAATAGAACCTTTCTCTCACTCTTTCGAGAGTTCTTTTCACGCCAAAGTGCTTTCCGGAAATACTATCGTGCAAGTGCTGCAACACTTCCGGCACTCTGCTTCTCGGCACTATCACTTGAAGACTCTCAGTACCATCTTCAAATTCCAGGCGTCGTTTCAAGATTCTATTTTCCATCAACAAGGAGTCCCACTGTGCCCAGTATGCCTTTAGGCTCCTATTTAAAATACTAATTTCTTCCCAAGCTGGTCGTTGTCCTCTATTTTTCCACTCAATAATACGTCCCAATTCGGCGTCATTCTCCTGGTCTTTTCGTATTCTTTCAAGTTGCCAAGTATCATCGGTTACCGTCATTCTATGGATGACACTTATTTTCTCTCCCATCTTAGAGCAATGATTGCAGTTTATCGGACAAGGTCTCCTTGACAAAGCGTCTGGATTCCGATGGCTAGTTCCTACCCGATGTTCTGTGTCAAAGTCATATTCCTGCAACCGCTCTATCCACCTTGCCACTTGCCCTTTAGGATTTCGAAACTGCAGTAACCTTTTCAGTGCAGCATGGTCTGTTCTCAACAGGAATTTACGGCCGTATAAGTACTTATAAAAGTGATTTACGGATTTAACGACGGCCAACAGCTCTCTTTTTGTCACACAATAGTTCCTTTCTGGCCGCGACAAAACTTTGGTGAAATACCCAATAACTATTTTTTGTCCGTCCTGCACTTGAGAAAGAACGCTTCCTATAGCTGTGTTACTGGCGTCGGTATTCAACACAAATTTCCCCTCCATCCGTGGATAACTCGGAATTGGTGCTGTAACTAGTAGCCGTTTCAGTTGTTCCAATGCGCAGTGGCAGTCGTCAATCCAATTATATTCTTGTCCATCTTCGGTTAATTTCGTCAATGGCTTGTCGATGTTCGCAAACTTAAGTATAAAACGTCGGTAATATGTGCACAATCCTAGAAAACTGCGTAGTTGGTGTATATCTGCTGGTGTAGGCCACTCTTGTACCGTTTTTATCTTGTCAGAGTCAGCTCTTATTCCGGTCTCCGAAACGACATGTCCTACGTATTTCACCTCTTTTCCAAATAGGTGACATTTCTTGGTGCTCAAGGTAAGGTTTACCCCGCGTAATCTTTGAAATATCTCCTCTAGGTTCTTAAGGTGTCCTTCAGAAAACCCGCCTAACACTATCACGTCGTCTAGGTATACCAGACATGTCTTTCAGACCAGTCGATGCAGTACCAAATCCATCAAACGTTCAAAAGTAGCAAGGGCATTGAATAATCCAAAGGGCATGTCCTTCAACTGCCATAATCCAGTTCCAACTGTAAACGCAGTTTTCTCTTTATGGTTTGGCTCCAAGCCTACCTGCTAATATTCGCTTTTCAAGTCCAAGGTCGAAAACCATTTATGCCCGGATAGAGTTTCCAGAGTGTCATCAATTCTGGGCAAAGGATAGCTGTCTTTCTTTGTCACATTGTTAAGCCGCTGGTAATCTACACAAAACCTTGTCGACCCGTCTCCCGTTTCTTGACAAGCACTACCGGAGATGCCCATGGACTATTAGAAGGTTCAATCACTCCCTCTTCTTCTACGTTGGTAATAATTTGCTCGGCTTCCTTACGTTTTGCCAAAGGAAGTCGTCTGGAATGTTGTCTTATCGGTTGCGCATTTCCAGTATTTATCTTGTGTTGCACAACATTCTTCCTTCCTTTCTCACTATCATCCAGTGCAAACACACCTCGATATCGTCCGACCAGTTCTTTTACCTTGCCCAGTTGGTCGCCGTTTACTCCTTGACACGAAAGGTATAAACATATCCAGCAATTTCTGTGAGCAACCGTTGGCCGATTTACCTTTTGTGTCGTCCACACTACGTTTAATATGGCATACTGGAATGCAACTTCCCACAATCATGTCTTTCCTCAGGGTTACCGTATGCGAATTAATGTTTAGCATCCTTACTGGTATCATATTTCGAAACTTTACCAGCGTTCTTCCAATCAGTAATCCCTCCTGACCCATTCCCGATTCAGTTGCTTCCACCATGCATACTTGTCCTTCCCGGAGCGTACCATCCGGGCGTCCCATTACTATCATTTCCGCCTTCTCGGGTATTTTCATACCACAAATCATTCGAACTTGCATCGACTGGTTACTCGTCCCTTGAAATGGAATCTCATCATCATCTATCCGAAGCACATTTTCTTTTATGTTCACATGAAACCCATATTCTCTCATGAAATCCATTCCCAAGATCACTTCGTCTGTAATTTCAGTTACCAACACCCGATGATTAATTAGTTTGTCTCTAATTGCCAACGTAACCGCAGTCTTTCCGTGAGTAGAAATTTTCTCACCACTTGCTGTTCGAAGGGATACCGATGTAGGTAGCACTTTTCCACAACCAACCAAATCTGGTCCCACAATAGTCCTTGTCGCTCCTGTATCCACGAGTCATCGGACAACCTTACCATTAATTCTACCATGAATATAAATGCTGTCCAGACTTCCCATCGACGATGCAGCACGGATGATAATCTCCGAGGCACTACGTTGTGCTGTCGACGTTCGCCCCCTTAAGTCGACTTGCTGTAGTTTTCCTGCTGCTCAACCGGTTGTTTTTTTGGTTGAGTACAGCGTCTCTGTATATGACCAACTTCACCGCAGTTCCAGCCTCGCAAAGCCCATCTCCGCGGTCGTTGTCTTTCCAGCCTTTCCACCTTTTGCTTTTCAAACATACGGTTGGTTATTTATTCTATGCTGTTCTGCGATTGACCAGGTTCTTCTAAGGCAGACCGAACTTTGTGACTCATCCTGTGTGATGTCTGCTTAGCTGCTTCAAATTCAAGCGCCTGAGCCAGTCCGTCATCAAACATTTTTGGCCGTGCTAATCTTAGCACTTGCTGTATTTCGCCATCTTTAACGCTATCCACAAATGTTTGAACAGCCAGTTGTTCAAGGAAGCTATCTGGTGCCGTTGGGTATGCCAATCTAACTAATCTGGCAATATCAATTTCGAATTCTAGCAGGCTTTCATTTGTCTTTTGCGAGCGGTTCTTAACTTGTGCATGGTAAACCTGTTAAAGATAAGCGTCTCCGTATCTCATCTCAAGTTTCGATGTTAAGAGGCCGTAATCATTCTGCTGGTGATCGGGAATTGTTTGTAAGATATTAAGGGCTTTTTCCCGTAAGGCCACTATTAAGGAGATAGCCTTCTTTTTGTTGCACCAACAGTTGGCTATTGTAGCAGCTTCAAATTGTTTCAAATATGTGGGCCAAGGTGTTTTACCGTCGAATGTGGGTTTTTTCACTTTAAACTTTGACGGTATTGAGTCGCTTTCTTCCATGCTTCTTATTTCTGGGATGTTTTGATTTACCACTTGGTTTACTAATTCAAGTGGCCGCGTTGTTAGTGAAATCACTTGTTCTTGCAGCCTCATCACATCTTCTTTCATTTTTACCAATTTATTGTCCAACTTTTGCTCAACTGTTTTTACCCGTTCAGTGAAATCTTCTTTCAATGCGATGGAGATTTTCATTAAACTTTGTTTTAACGTGGCTGTACTTTCATTCAACTTTTCTTCCATTTTGGCAGCATTTTCACTTAACCTTTCCATTTTCTCAGCATTTTCACTAAACTTTCCTTCTATTTTCGCAGCATTTTCACTTAATTTTTCTTCCAATTTCGCAGCATTTTTACTAAACTTTTGTTCCATTTTCTCAGCTTTTTCACTTAACTTCTCTTTAAGGGTTAATTCCAGTTCAACTGACCTTACTAAATTTTCACCAAGTGTCACTTCTAGTTTAGCCGACCTCTCTTCCATTTTTTCAGCATTTTCATTAAGTGTCACTTCTAGTTTCGCAGCATTTTCACTTAACTTTTCTTCCATAACGGATTTAAATTCCTTAAGGAAATTTATTAAAGTTTCTGCGTCTATTTTACTTTGGCTTCTTGTAACAGGCATATACAAACTCCTTAAATGTCTTTAGACTTGTGTTTTTTCTTTTAAATTATCACTATATACCTCACAGAGTCTGACACCAGTGTAGTGGGCTACTATTAACGCGTTTCACTAATTTAAAACAAGTAATAACAAAAGTCTTTATTACTCACTATTCATAAGTCTAATTAACAGTATATGCCTTATTTGTAGATGTTTTCAGTTCAATTAACAATGAAGCACTATCACACTAATGAATTTACAAGCACTAGTATCTTCTTAAACTAAATTCTTAACCATAAGCTTTTTAACAACACTAATGCTTCTATAATTTATTTATTACACTTTCGTCTATTTATGTACAGCTGTCGGTACAATATACACTTTTACCTAAAACAAATTTATATTTACTTTTGAACTTCCAAAAGCTTAACTATTTAACTATACAGGATATAATTTATATTTGACATTCTGATATAGACTAACTCCTACATTAATCACCGATCTTATATATACCTTATAATTAAATGGATGATTCATACTGCGGTATATGCTAGAAAATTCTAGGCCTCTGTAGTATATACGTTGCTTACGGCGCTTGTGTGTTTGACGAGTTGCCTAATAGTAGCTTGTAACAGTATAAATACCTGTAATAAAAATTAAAAGTAGTTTTCAAATTTCAAATATTATTATGATTTCAAGTAACCTACACCAACGTCAATGCCACTCGACACTCAAAGTCAATAAGTTTCTTTTTTGAATGTTTTGTGAGCTTTTCTTCTAATAAATTCAGGAATCTATCGTATAAATCGCGTGTCATCCTGGTATGTTTAAAGAATTCTTTAGGATCAACATTTTTCATTGTTCTATAGGTATTTGCAAAATAGCCAAATTTGGTTCTTCCAGTATAAAGTGGTCTGACCCACCAACGTCGAATTTGCTTCCTTTTGATATTAAGACTTATAACACATATGTACATTAAATATAGTTGATAACGTATTAAAAAGATATCAATGTTATCCATGTTGAAATGGCGAGTAACACCGTGTTCTATTGTGTGCAGTACTACCCCAGGCAACTTCAATACCTTACATGTGATTTTCCAATGCTCCACCCGAAGGTACTATATTGGCCACGTAGCGAGTTTTTTTTACCTGAAAAATTTTGAATTTTGCCGAACCTTTGCTGTTTCAAGCAAGGTAGGGATCCTTAACGTGCGTGACAACACTCACACACGGGACCTCCATTTTTTCTCTCATCCGAAAGAGAGCGTATTTTTGAGAAAAATGCTCGCCTAACATTTTTCAAGCGGACCGTGTCGGGATTCGAACCCGTTACCTTGGGCGTAAAAGTCACACTCATACCAACTACGCCACGGAGCCGTCTGGCAACTTCAATACCGTTAACTTTGACAGGTGCGCGTGCGTGTTACCGTTGAAGTACCGTTCATTGCGTTTTTCACTTTAACTTGGTCATTACTCTAAAGGAGAGTATGAGAAGGGTAGGATTGAAATATTCTTTGCTAAACAAAATAAAGTGAAGTTGGAAGTATTAAAATAATTATAATTTTAGGGTAGATACAGAAACCCTTAGGGCCGGTTTTAGAATGTCGGTTTAAACTAGAGAATGGGTTTAAACCGAAGTTTAAACGAAGGTCAAGTTGTACAATCTTGGTTTAGTCATAATCTTAAGTTCAGTGGCTAGTTAAACTTAACCCAAGGCAATATATAGTTTAAAGTGGAAGTACGGTTTTCAGTTATCATTGTCATTCATCATTTAACTTAAATTTTTTATATTGATCAAAAAATTAATATAATAATTAATTTAGAACGTGTAGTTAGCTTTTTGAATGTAGTTAATAAATCAATCTGTTTCAATACTGATCTTTGTGATTTCAATTGTTTTATTATGGAAGCGAGAGATACAGTAGATGTGGATTTTGTTGAACTGGTGGACGCTGAATCCTCTTCAAATAAAGAAGGCGATATGCATTTTGTAGAAAGGCCATGGCGTCCACAGATTTTTAGACTTAGGCCGAACTACTTCCAATTGTGGTGGTTTAAAATGCGTTTTCGTTTATCGAAGCACTTGGTTATTTACCTATTAAGCTTGATACATCATACTTTGAAAAGACCAACCGATAGGTATAAACTTAATTTAATAATATGCACGTTTGCAACGCGAGTATTTTTTATAGAAACTACGTTGTCACACTGCTGCAGAAGTTTTTAATAACATTAAGGTTTTATGCAACTGGGAGTGTGCTGATAGTTGTGGGTGATTTTGCTGGCATCCATAAATCTATAACTCCTCGAATAATTAAAATAATTAAGGAGGTCAGTTATGCAATTGCGCCATTACGTGTAGACTTTACAAAATTTCCTGTCGACTTATAAGAAAGTAGCAGATTGTTCTACAACATTGCGGAATTTTCTCGAATTGTTGTGGCTCTAGATTGTACTCATGTTAGAATTCAATCACCAAGGTAGTCGACATTAAATTCTATGGTATATTATCACATTCTTCAATAAATTATTTTGCAGGCGGTAATAATGCTGAAATATTCCGGAATAGAAAGAAGTGTTTCTCATTAAATGTACTGACGATATGTGACTCACGTATGCGGATTCAAAATATTGCGTGTAGATGGACTGGATCCACGCACGATGCCCATATCATTCGAAGTAGTCGAATTTGTACCTCTTTTGAATTAGGACAATTTTAAAATTACCTAATTCTTGACGATAGCGGATATGCTTGTCGTTCAAATTTATTAACTCCGTTGTTGCAGACATACTGGTGCCGAAATTCTATATAATGAGTCTCAAATTCGGACCAGAAATGTGGTGGAACGTAGTTATGGTGTATGGAAGAGAAGATTTATTTACTACACTTTTATCTATTTATGTATTCTACAAGCTGGCAGTACAATATATACTTCACATAACACAAATTTGTTTTTGCTCTTTGACTTTCAAAAGCGTATAACTAACTAACTATACACGATATAATTTATATTCGACATTTAGATATAGACTAACTCTGTACTTTATCAGCGGTCTTATATATGCCCTGAATTAAATGGATAATTCATACTCCGGTATATGCTAGAAGGTTCTAGACTTCTGTAGTATATACATTGCTTACGGCGCTTGTGTGTTTGGCGGGTTGCCTAATAGTAGCTCGTAACACCGTCCCCTCTTTAAAACCGTTACGTCTCGTAACTGTAAATACATTTTAACGCCAATTTGAAGCCTGATGACGGTATCGGCAGCTATCTCCTCTGATGCATCCACCACGTCGTTGGAAATAACAGTCAACACTCTTTCCTTGATCTTGGTAGGCAACCGGTTGATAACAACAAACTTTCTACTATTTTCAGCTAAGATTTCAAAATTATCACTCAACACTTCATTATTAGCTTTTAAACTTGAATTAATTTCTTTCATTAAACTAGCCAAATTTCTAAATATTTCCTCATTTCCCCCTTCCACTTCTAATACCGCATTTTCTTTGATTTCTTTCCTCTTCCTCGTTCCGACATTGTTACAATATTTCTTATAACTAGTAGTACCAAAATTTATTTTCTATTCTCTTAAAATTTCATGATCCTCTAGCCCTTTAGTTTGACGCCAATGAACTAGACTCAGGGGTTTGCTAACTCGTTTCTTATGGGTTCTCTTCGAGGGTTCTTTAGGATCATAGAATCTACAACCAAAACAAACTCGACTTCATCTTAACTTACTTTTAATTCAGTAACCAAAATTAGGACAGATTACACAAAGATAAAAACAAATGCCGCCCAGCTAATGTTTCTCAACTAAACTAACACTAGAATTAAACTTAATATTAATTTCGGTGAGGTAACCAACACAGTTACTCAACGCGTTTTGTATTTATAGCCTAACAATTCCTATATCTAATTTTTACTAACGCAAGATCGCAATGACAAGAACGGATTCATTAACCTTGCGATTATAGAAGGTAGCCCTAAAAGTAAATAATATCTAAACTTCCCACCCACTAAATTAACCGTTGGTACCAAACACGTGCTTTGCGGCTGAGAACGTTTTATTCGCCGAGGGCCCAGTAAACCGACACAAAAATCTCGTAAACAAAATTTACAATTCTCCAACACAGCTTACGTTGCGGTAACAAACCAAAAGCACAATAACGTGTCAATTTGCGTGTATACGTTCTAGACAAACGCTTTACTTAATAAGCAAATGCTTCGTAACCAACGCAGATTCAAACTTATCAACTATAAAAAAGGTAGAAATACCTGCATTTGTGTTGCTTTGAAATTGCCGCTTACTTATTCCAAGTGGCGCTGCTTCCTTTATAAATTCTCAACCCCTTGTTAAAAATTCTACTAATTCTTAAACACGGTACTTTGACGAAGACACTTTAGAACTCAAAACTAGAAGTAGAACGCAATCTACCTTATCCCAAATCGTTACAGCCAAACATTTTTCGCGCTACACTAGTGGTCATTTTAACATCCTATGCTCTCAACACACTGGATGTAACTGCCTCGTACCCTCGCACACATGCGGACAGCTGATCAATCCTCCCCGTTGAAATCGCTAGCCCGGGCTTTCAAACTCAAACTATAACGTATTATCTATAGCAAGCCTGCAAATTCCAATGTTAGGACTCGAGGAAAAGCAATATAGAGCAATAAAAATATAATATTAGACAACTAAATTATAATCCAGGGTCGGGCCTGGCTCAAGCGCCTAAATATGTTTATATATTATAAATTGTATACCTGGACTCTCCATCAGTACATAAGTATAATCAATAGCACCAATAACTCTAAGAAAAGCAGTAATGTAAAAAATCGCTTTGTCTGTCTTCGATTTCATTGTTATTTGGCATTTTGATATATAAATTGCCCAAAGCTACAATCGTGTCAAATACGCGTCCAATTATTCGAGATACAGTTAATATGCATTTTTGCAAGATCACCAATTTCAAGAAGGAAACTTATCGATTCATAATACCGTAAACAAGTTAGTAACTGGTTTATTGTTGAGACACTTTGATTTCTAAAAAAATGTTGAATTTTAATAAATTTGTAAGAAAAAAATATAATTTGGAGTCTGTTATTATTTTATGGGCAAATGTATGTACTTGTTATGTATGTATTTTTGATTTAAATGAAATAAAAAGATAAAATGAATTTTGAATGATAAACCACGTTACATATTTAACAAATTTGGAACCAATCACATTGAATTTGTATTAGAATAATTGATTCCTTTTCGATTTGCGGCGAAGTTTTGAGAAAAGTATCTAGGCCGTAAAGCGAGGTATGGGTGTATATGTAAATACTGCTACCTTAGTAAATCATCGTCGGAATAGAAATTAATGTCATGGACTAAGATTTATAATAACTACGACATTATATAACAGAATAAACCCGGAAATAGTATAGCGACATAAGGACGACGGCGGAAATAAGTTAGACATTATTTATAGTATGTTACCTAAAACTAAAAAACATGAGAAGTGGGGGTCGACTAAAGTGTCCTCGTAGTTAGCACCGGATTCGTTCATCCTTTGTAGTAAATAATTCAAGAAGGTCGACCGTCGCCTCCGCAATTGCATAAAGAGAAGCTGCTCCATTACTTTTACCTGACGTTGAGATATTCAAAGTGGTTGATGATTAATCAATTTATTAAACTGAATACCCTTCAAATCAGTCGATTTACATATATTTTAAATTCAGGCAATTAATTATTTTGTGATACAACTATGGCATTACGTGTTGACTCATCTAAATTCTTCGACACGTTTATTTAATATATTCGCAAAGCGAAGTCCGGTAAATTTAAGGTCAGCACAGCTTTTATTAGAGCTCAAATATTTTCAGTGGATCCTGAGATATTAACAAAAAATCATTAAAAATCTATTAAAAACCAAAAATTATCTCGAAACTAAGCCGAATTTACGCCAAATTAAATTAAATATGTAATTCATTATATGCAACATTAAAAGATTGTCAAAACGTGTCAACGATCATATTAATATACACGTCTATCTAAAAAGCGAATACTATACATATAATTAAGCTAAAATGTGTCTTCTAACACCGTAAAACTTACGGCATAATCTGAAAATATACTGTTATATATGTACACAAAAATTTACTACTCTCCTTAACTGCATTGATTAACAAACAGTAAACCGGAAAACAAACCGAGCCGACCGCACTTTACATTATTATATCAGCATATGTCGTAACAATATGCACCAGGAGTAAACATCTGAGAACCATCTATATTCAAATTACACAAACTATACCTTTATGTGCTATTCGTTAGTAGAAATTTGCCTTAACATATCGAGACAAGCATCTAAGCAGAAATCGATGTAGATTTCTGCTAAAGAATAGCACATAAAGGCATAATTTGTGTAATTTGAATATAGAAAAACCTCAGGTGTTTACTCCCAGTGCATATTATTACGACATATGCTGATATAATAATGTAAAGTGCGGTCGGCTCAGTTTGTTTTTTGGTTTACTGTTTGTTAATCAATGCACGTAAGGCAAGTAATAAATTTTTGTGTATATTTATAACAGTATATTTTTCAGATTATGTCGCAAGTTTTACGGTGTTAAAAGACACATTTTAGCTTAATTATATGTATAGTATTTTCTTTATAGATAGACGTGTATATAAATATGATCGTTGACACGTTTTGGCAAGCTTTAAATGTTTCATATAATGAATTACATATTTAATTTAATTTGGCGTAAATTCGACTTAGTTTTGAGATAATTTTTGGTTTCTAATAGATTTTAATGATTTTTTGTTAATATCTTAGGATCCACTGAAAATATTTGTGCTCTAATAAAAGCTGTGATGACCTTAAATTTACCGGACTTCGCTCTGCGAATATACTAAATAAACGTGTCGAAGAATTTAGATGAGTCAAGACGTAATGACATAGTTGCATCACAAAATAATTATTTGCCTGAATTTAAAATATATGTAAATCGACCGATTTGAAGGGTATTTAGTTTTATAAATTGATTAATCATCAACCACTTTGAATATTTCAACGTCAGGTAAAAGTAATTTTCTTGGAAATACGAGTGCTGGTTTGATATACAGCTCATTTTATAATTTAGTATTTTGTAGTTAATTATAGACAAATGTGTCGTCGTATAAATCGTATGGAATGCAGTCATTTCTGCAATTTGCAGCGAGCGAAACGGTACATTATTATAAATAGTACAGTACAATAAATAATTTTCATAAAAAATCGATTTTATGAATATACTATATTACGAAACCTGTATTTAAACTATCAGCCTGCTCTATTCGAAACCGCGTTATTGGAGAAACAACTTATTTCCTAAATTAAACTGCATTAGTTTATTCAAGAACTGTATTACTCAGTTTTGTAAGCCCGGAATTTAACAGTAATGTGATATAAAACATTCTTATTGTTGTCGAATTAATAATTATTTTATAAAATAAGCTATATATCAAACCAGCACTCGTATTTTCAAGTTATATATAGACGGATGTATTCATCTTCTTATAAATCGTGAGGAATGCAGTCATTTCTGCAATTTACAGAGAGCGAAACCTAGAAATATTTACGAGCTATGATATTTATGACGTTATGCACATTCATGCAGGCATTAACACGTTTAAGTGGGTCGTGTTTCTCGGATCGTTCTCCCGAGATAAGAAGGAAATGGATTATTTTTTTTTTTTTGAAAATTTATAAATCGATTCAGTGTATAGATTTTTATGCTTTTCTAATTGTTATACAAATTTCGTGTTTGCATTTAAATTACAGCTTAAGGTTTAAAGAATATCATACAAAAATCCATTTTATA
Source organism: Platerodrilus igneus (assembly GCA_036346225.1). Taxonomy (NCBI): domain Eukaryota; kingdom Metazoa; phylum Arthropoda; class Insecta; order Coleoptera; family Lycidae; genus Platerodrilus; species Platerodrilus igneus. Next base: position 1,543,846 of record JARFIW010001100.1, on the reverse strand, counting down.
ATATAATAAAATTTAACGAAGCGCTATCTTTTCAAAGTTTACACATAGTTGAAATACAAATATTCTGCTATAATACACTAAGAATCCTACTTGTTTAACTTTATTAGTGTTTGGGCTTAAAAAATAGAGCAAAATTCGAGGACAATTTTTTTATAAAATCAACATTAATCGGCGCGCTGAAGAAAGTATGTCTCGTTGTGACACTAACGATTTAATTTTCTAGTACAGTTTAGTATGGTTCCAGACATTGACAAAGACGGACGCGATTTTGTATATGAACTACATATTTAATTTGATTTTTTGTAAAATTTGGCTTAGTTTTTTAAGATAGTTTTAGGTCTCTAATTGATTTTTAATAATTTTTTGTTAATATCTTAGGATTCACTAAAAATATTCAAACTCTATATAAAAGCGGTGCTGAACTCAATTTTACCGAGCTTCGCTCAGACGTGATGTAAAATTTTGGATGAGTCATGATGTAATCATTCTATAACTTTAGCGTGGGGTTCGAGACTAATCATCGCCGTCGAGTGATCGTAAGAGGTTAACACTCCTTTGACTGATATTTTTTCTGTAATTAAACGTCGTTCTAGGTAAGTCGAATATTTTTGGGTGTGTGTACGCTTAATTGAATATTTATATATTTTTCAGATATGTATAATAATTTTGCTCTCTGTAAATTGCAGACAATAGCCGCATTCCATACAATGATACATCAGTATTTTAATTGTCATACAGAAACACCTTACTTATTTAAATTTACTAGTGTTTGGGCTTAAAAAATAGTGCGAAATTCGAGGAACCAGATGGCATAAACAAATTTTTTATGAAATCAACATTAATCGGTGCGCTGAAGAAAATATGTCCCGTTGTTATTTAATTTTCTAGTACGGTTTCATGATACATAATTGTATCATGGTACGGTTTAGTTTGGCTCCAGACATTGATAAACACGGACGCAAATGCAGCTCTCCATAAGGCAAATCAGTACGTATTATAAAAATCTTTTCTATTAGTGGTCCATTTTTAAAAAATCTGCAAATTATATCGGTTATTACGTGTTTGGGTCTTTAAATTGTAGTTCGACATTCTGTGAATACAAAGCAATTTTCATTTTAAAAAAATTAGAACTTAGTGAAGCGCGAGAAGCCTCAAACGTGCATCCAGTTAATATATTTTACAACTAAAAATATTTATGAGCTATGACATTTATGACGTCAGGCACATTCATACAGGCATAGACATGTTTAAGTAGGTCGTTGGTCGCTCGAATCGTGCCCCCAAAAACCTTTTATCTCTAACGGAAGGAAAATTATTTTTGAATATTCATAAATCGATTCAGTGTATAGATTTTTACGCTCTTATAATTGTTATACAAATTTTATGTTTGGATTTAAATTACAGCTTAGGGTTTAAAGAACATCATACTAAAATCCATTTTTTAATGTAATAAAATTTAACGAAGGGCCATCTTCTCAAAGTTTACATATGGTTGAAATACAAATATTCTGCTATGATAAATTAAACATCCTACTTGTTTAACTTTATTAGTGTTTGGGCTTAAAAAAATAGCGGTTTAATTTAGGAAATACGCTGTTTTTCCGATAACATAAAAAATGTTTACCATGGATCGAGCAAATACATATTTTTCTAATAACTAATTGAGATTGATATATTTAAATTGCAAGAATAAATGAATTCTGCAAGCCAAGGTCAAAATCACAACCAATCGTTTCGATCACCGTTCGCCCACACAGTCGCAATACATTAAATATTCCTCGAGAATGTGTAGTTATTATCAAGTGACATCGTTTGAACCCACACATCGGCATTGTTTTTTTTAATAGTCGAAATAGGGTTACCTATTGTAATAATTATTATTGTATTGTATAATGTAAATAACCTATTTAATTATGTAAAACATTATGTCTTTCTTTAAATTGCACAAATATTGGATGTTTACAAATTTTACAGATGTGAATTAATTAAAACAAATGATACAATATTTTAATTAGTTGCTTTCGGACCTCAAACAAAAACAGGTACAAGTTTAATTTTATGCAATCCAATCGAGCGTTGGACGTAATATTTATGCAGATTTATGCAGATTTCTGCTAATGAATAGCACAATAATAGTATTGGTTAAGTATTTTGCTCATAGATAGCGACCTGGTGTTTACTTCCGGAGCATTTCGTTATAACATATGCTGATACATTAATGTAAAGTGCTCAGCCTTTCAGTTTTTTCAGTTTACGGTATTGAGTTTTGTGAAGTCGCTCTAGGTAAGTGAACTAATTTTTGTGGCCATATTTTAACAGAACATTGTTTAGGATGATGACGATGCTTGTTTTAAAAACCCATTTTAGCTTAATTAGGTGTTTAGTATTCGCCAGACGTGTATATTAATATGACCGTTGCATACACGTTTTAATAAATGCTGCATATAGGCAGGCGCTCGGCTATTTTTTGCCCCTTTTGTTCTTTGTCTTGAAAATTTGTATATGAATTAAATTTTATAGGCTTCTAATCTGGAGATATCTACTTTAGACATCATTGTACGGCGATTAACATTTTTTTGTGCATGTACAACCGAATATGTATTTTTCAGATAAGTGCTGACCTCAATTTTACCGGACTTCGCTCAAATAGACGTGATGAAGAATTTTTGATGAGTCATGCCGTAATCATTTAGTTGCATTACAAAATAATTAATGGCCTGCATTTAAAATATATGTAAATCAGCTGATTTGAAGGGTATTCAATTTTATAAATTTGTACCGTTCAACTATGGCATTGCTAAATTTAATTTTTACATACAAAAATTATTGAACTATTTTGGGTATTTCCTGCTTTTTTCATACTGCTTTACTATTTGGTTATAAATTACTAAAACTATACTAATTATTACTGTAAAAACTGCATAAATACTTGCGGGTACATTTGAAAATGTTGCCATTATGCATGTACATATAATTTAAGTTTATATTTACAATGATCTAGAGCTGTGGTTTTTAGGGTTGCGTTTGTTGCTCTTTTTTTCTAGTTACTGTCAGGGGGTAGTTGTCTAAAAACTACAGCTCGCCATTTTAATGAATAATTTTTTTTACTGTGTTGTGTACATATTTTGTGTAATTATAAGTTCTTTCTTTTTCTTTGTATGTTTTGTTCTGAGTGTGAATGAGTGAGTGTTTATATATATTTTTTCTATTTATTGCAGGTTCCTTTTTTAATTTATCCATATGTATAAGGAATCAATACTCTTATGTCTACCAAAGGAGAAAAACTGTGCGATCTTGTTTTGTTCGTTTGCATAAATATCATCAAAGACAATAATTGAATCTTCTTTTGCATCCTCTGGCCTAATCAAATCGTCATAGTTCCCAAATTCGTAGTAACCAATATCTGTCTTTAAGGGTTCAAATACCCTTCTTGACAGTTCATACTTTGGCAGATATAAACTTTTAGAAAACATATAGACGTCTTGGAATCTAAGTCCATTTTCATGTAAAATGAGAGATATTAGAGCGTTACTTTTTTCCACAACTAGATGGTCCGGTAAATATTGCCCTTATATTGGATGGGAACAAAGATCCATGTTTACCAACTTCCTTTGCACTAGAAGTGGAATATGTATCAAAGTTTTGCATAGGTATTTTAACTTCTTGTCTTGCAGCTTCCGCCGAGATATTTGATTCTCTACTTTTATTTCGAGCACCAAGTTAATAGAGGTGATTATGCAGTGTTGTTCTAGGTACATTGTACAACTTACTAGCTTTACGCGTATTTAACACACTTTGCCGAATTTCACTAATTGCTTTCTTTAAAGATTCCTTGGTGTACATCTTTTAAATATATAGCTAAGACTGATTCAAAAATTTTAAAAAGCAGTCTTTTATACTAAATAGTCCATCCTCACCCGTCCGCCCCGCCCGTCTACCCGCCCGTCCGCCGCGCGCCCATTGATTTTTAAAACCCCAGGGCATATGTTAACTTGATTTGAAATTTTTTAAAATTTTTCTAAACCGCAAAATGCCGAATGGGGCACCCGCAAAGCTGATAAACATAATGAAGAATTCATATGAGTTATGAGGATCGTTAAACAATTTTTATAGACCGCAAAATGCCGAATGGAGCACCCGCAAAGCTAATAAACTTAATGAAGAATTCAAATGAGTCATAAGAATCGTCATAAGGCACGCCCACCTCAATAACCGCCAGGCAGGGTGGGGGGATCGATCGAGTGAGGATCGAAGTGTGCTAGAAGGAGCAGGGTGGGTGATCGATCAAGTAAGGATCGAAGTGTGCTAGAAAGAAAGGCTAATAAATATAAAGAATAATTCAAATGAGTCATGAGGATCGTCATAAGCCCCCTCAACAACCGACAACTAGCAGGCAGGGCAAGGGGGGGGGGTCGATCCAGTGAGAAATGAAGTGTGCCAGAAGTGTCATAAGGATCGTCAGAATTTACAAGGCACGCCATCTCAACAACCACCAAGTAGTAGGCAGGGTGGGGGGATCAATCGAGTGAGGATCGAAGTGGTCCAAAAGGAAGGTATACCCTCTACTGTCAACAATCTGTAGTATGTATATAAATAGAAATTAAACATTGAAAAACGGTTATTGTTTAGAAATAACCAGAAAAAGTTGAGAAATTGATGTTTGTAACTATTCAAGGTCATTAAGATTCTTGACAATTTTGTACTTATTTTTTAAATTCTATAAATTGGTCAATAAATTGTTGTGTGTAAAACAGCTATAATATATACAATAGCAAGATATAACATAAAATAGATTGAAATATTGAGAAACCTTCTAACAATCCGTATAACCATAGCAAAAATGTAAACAAACTATCAAAATATTTAGATTAGTAATATTCTATTTCACTCATATGGTCCGAGATATCCACCAAACCAAATTTATCAGAGTTTAATTTTGTAGCGCCCTCTTGTGAATGAGAGATGCGAAACAAGTAATCACGTGACTACTCTGATTCACGCAATTAAGTAAATTATCTAGTGTTAGTTAGTTAGCTGTAGTCAATAACACGGATATCTCCCGAGTTAATGACTTCTCCCCGAATAACAATAATATGAATCACCTCCAGCTATAATCTTACATTATGGGGTATGCATCCCTTCAAATAGTATTTCCTCATTGCTTTAAATCCTCATCAGTAGTGAATACAATTTATTTGTTATAATCGGTTAAAGGAAGCTAAGTGGCATTCACAGAACACACGGAGCAAAGGTCAGTCTTCCATTTTTATTATTTTCCTTTGGTGTAACTATTATACAAATTATATATTATTAAACAAACATGTACAGTAATTAATCTTTAGGTTAAACTTCAACTGTTAAAGATGAGTATTGTAAGCGACAATAAGCAGAATCTGCCATGTATTAGTGCACATTGCCCAGATTGGAACAATGAAATTCAAGGTATCTATACCATTGTTCTTTTTAATGTAGCTTTATGTATTTGTATACTAACTACCCATATTACTAATAATATTCTTTAATGCTTCTTATAACACTTGATTCTTTTCTATAAAAATTAAAGTACTTCTCTGTATTGTGTATGAGTGTACAACATTAATTTAATCAGTAACAGTTATGCTTTGGAGGAATGGAGCAGTTGCACTACCTAATTATAGTCAATCCTGTTCATATCAATTATTTTCTATTACATGAACGAAAAAAATACCAAATATTATTCAGATTGATATATTTACATAATAACTAGAACCTTTGTACATTCTACGGCGCTATTGGATGCTTACTGTTAGATTTCAGTGCAGCGACATCTGTGAGGATAGTCGGTGTCCAAATTACAAAGTTTCATTTGTGCTTTATGAACTCCATTTGCTTTAACTTTAGAATGATGTAACAACTGAATACAATGCTACATCGCCACAGTTAGTTTAAATTCTAATATATTTAATAAAAGACACAATGGTCGCGTTCAGCAGAGTCAACAGTTTGTAAGCGGTTCCCGATATTTCTGCTGGACACGTACGCTACATCAAACCTGCTTGGGAGCGGTCGCCATTTTTTGTAGCGCAAATATTTAACGCTCTCTGTGCGCTCACTTACAAACATCTGTCCTGTGTCCAGCAAAAGACGCTAGAGCAACGTAGCGGTAGCGCAAGCTGCTTTTTTCTACTGAACGCGACCATTGGCTATTTTACTGTCCTCACTAACGTTTAAAATAGTTGTAACGTCAGCGTTGCTAAGTTGCTTTATTCTCTCGGCCTTGGTTACTTTTATTTAATTTATAATAATTTGTTGTCAATTCAATGTCCGTTATGAGTTAAAAAATGTCGACTATCAAGAAAATAGTTAAAATAAACTATTTTAATATGGAAAAATTAAACATTATAAAACCAAAATTGCTATAAAATATGTATATATAAGTGTACATACTGTAGAAATGTAAGCAGCATTGTGTCTGGCAACAGTGTCATATTCGCTAAATCATAATAAATATTTTGACAGTATACTGACATATAGTTGGAACAATACTATTTTATACATCTCGAGACCAAATAAACTTACGAGCGTCTCGCGGTAGAAATAACGCGGCTGTAATGACAGTTGTAAACAGATTGAGGTTACGTAATTTTTTTGTTTACATAAATTGGATGAGGTCTGTGTTAATGTTAAATTGATTGTTTATCTCTTTATTTATATAGGAGAAGTAAAAAATGAATATTTGCCTAGATTGTGTTTCTGAATTTACGTAAAATAAAACTTTGTATGGCCACTTAAGAAAATTTCATGATTTGAATATAAGAGACCAGTTTCTATAAGCAACCAACTATGGATAAAAAAGAAGTTAAATTTAGTGCAATGAAGGAAATTAACTTTACACAAATGTTATCTATATATGTTAGCTCTTGTATGTAAACAACTTGGTATTTTGTACTAACTTGTTGCTATTTTAGGTATCTTTCGTACTTGTGTCAATATGCAGTTTAAAGGTACTTTGCTGGGATTTCTTTAATTTGATTTGTAAATTATTAATTACTTGAGTGAAATGTGTTTAATAATAGTAATAGAGGCTTGAGGTTTCAATAATTGTATTATTATTTTTTAAAAAGTAAACACGTTATGTACCCATATATATTCTCAATAAATACCTAAATTAATTAAGAAATAAACTAATTTTATTTTGTCGAGAATTTAGTTTGCACTGTCAGTCGACTAAAATATGTAAAAAAACAAGATAGAAGATTAAAATTATTTTGGTACTCCAACTAAAATACTGCACTGTTAATATAAGAACACTCAATCCGACATATTTGACAAAATTACAATAACTTACCAGCGCTTGTAACACTGATAAAACAAAGTGAAAACTGAGGATTAAATTAGATTAGTCGCGTACTTGTAGGTTTCCCATCAAAATCGCTGGGATTGTAATAATTTCCAGTAATTTGTACATGTATTTCTGCGAGTGGTTTCCCCATAGGATTTTATTCCCAAACAAAAGAAAGCAGAACAAAATCTAATCTTATAAGCTTTAGTGTTAATTAAACCTACTTTCTACTGAGATAATACACTGTCTTATCTTAACATAAAAACAGGTGATGTATGATCAGATCTTGTATGAACATTAACATTAAGGTTTGAGTTATTAACCAAACCATCCCTAATAAAAATTTCTTCTGTTAGGGTACGCTTTTTAAGATCATTATTCCTTGTTGATTTCTTCTTTGTTGAAAAACGCCGCGCCTGATGTTCAACTTTTTTATTAATATTAATCTTTTCTGTAGTTTTTAGATCAACAGATTTTGCTTTATTTAATGTGTCAATGATTTTATCAAATTGCCTCATTATAGCCAGATGTACGTCGTCAGTTAACAAAGCATTCTCACATAGGCCTGATAAACACGAATTCTTATCACTCAATTTAGCGACTCCATAGGCTCGTATTTCACCATATTTGAGTTGTGCTTAATTAAATAAAAAAGCTTGAAAAATAAATCGATAATCTATTATAGTGGACTGTATGTTTATTAAAAAGATTTAATAAATTGAATATAAACATTACCGTGCAACAAAACATATGTGCATCGATAAATGAATTTATAATACAAATTTTAATGTGAGAGCAATATAACCACGACAGTAGAGTAAAATCAAGAATACTGGGCCCACATTTCCACCAGCATCCACATTTCACACACATCTGGACCAAATAGTTTTCTTCGACTAGCCATTTTCATCTTTCGAGATAAATATATCTTAAATTTTTCATCTTTCGAGATAAATGAGCATCCACATTTCCACACACGAGATAAACCTATTTTTAAGATTTTTTTACCGCTAACATTCTGAACCAAATAGTTTTCTTCGTCTAACCATTGCATCTTTCGAGATAAACCTATCTTGTTTGGTATCAATTAATATTAGAATTTTCTCAGCTACCCGAATCTCAAGGAATTTTTTAGATTGCCCCATCCCCAAGGGAGCTACCCCAATTTTAAGATTTTGTACCAAGATCAATTTTTAATCACCACTCCTTTTTAATATCTACAGTCCTTTAACCAACACAAAAGAAAATAAGAACACAAAAGTTTAATAATTTATATTATCCGATTTACAGTTTAATAAACTTATAGAATGCAATTTTACAAAGTATAACATTATTTCCTGTGTGTAGTCGAATCCAAGCAGGTTAACCTGTAACAAAAAATAGAAATTAATGGGTTGTTTAAATAGCCCTGTAATAAAAAGAGATTAATGTAAAAGAGAGGAAACGTGTTTTCAGTCAATAAGACATATTGTTGTTAATCCAACAATATGTTTTACCGTCCGGCGAGACCACGTGGAGGTAAACACATATCGCCGGGGACGGAGGAAATTTTAAGGATGGGGATGGTAGGTATGCTTATAACTAACTTACATACTATATATACACACTAAAATAAATACAAATATAAACAACTATCTAATATCCTTATGCCTCCATGCATATGTGGAAGTACTACCAGGGATGACGTACCTTTTATCATCTTCTGCCGATAAACTAATTTTATTAATTAATTGGGTGTACAAATCGTGTTTTTTACTACGAATACATACCATGCTATGCATAAGGGCACCAGAATTATTATGCACAATGTCCTTAAAACTATCTAAACTAATCCCCGCCACCACACCACGCGATACCCCCTTGATTTTTTTAATTACATCTTTCTCACTAAGAATACAATACGACTTGGCCCTAGTTCCAACAAATTGTAACACCAAGTCGCCGTTGAACTCGTCTTTAAACTTGCCGGGGATCTTTTTGTTCACAAGAGGCATATTGTATTTGTTGTCTCGAGGGTAGTCACTAGTATCGAAATTGTTAATGTTTGCACTAATATCACTATACAAGTCTTTTGTTTCCACACTATACACTAAAGAGTCAGTGTCTGTGTAAAGTAGTGAGAGTTTGACTCCATACAAATGTTTCATGGTGTTATAATGAAAATCATACATGAGGGTCTTTGAAATATCTAAAACTGAAAAACCTGCATATATAGGCTTGTTGTAAGTGACTTTTACCCTATCCATCTGTATAATAACCAAATTCTCACCTAGCACTATACTACTATTAAAGTTTGGGCGGGCGATAAGTCCAATCGCGCACAATTTTTGTCCATCGTGTCCCCACCGGGGCACGATCTTCACATCCACCCTCTTGTCGACATTCTCCATCGTTTTTCCAAAGACGGCATTGTTCATTAATTTAAAAAAGTCTTTTTCAAACGCATTTCTGGCAGATGTCCTAAGGGTGGTGTTCAAATCGATGTAGGGTTTTAACCAAGGCGATTGGTCGAATTCCAATACTCGATGGATGCCGGTGAGTCTAAGACCATTACGTAGCGCCTGCTGCAGGTTTCTGTAGTGTATAATGTAATGACTATTGCCGAGCAACGTGGCGAGTAGCTTCGGAGTCTTGGAGGATGGTGTTGGGGGTACCATGGTCTGCGGACAAAACGGTAAATCGTTATGAGGAGCGTGCAGGTCTTCTGGATACTCCAGATCAACTTCCAGGATGTACCCCTTGTCCCCTGTTACAGATATGTTATCGATGTGGGCTTTCAGGAGGTTAAGCTCTTTCTCTTTCAACCACCTGAATCCGCTTATCGGTAGCGGTTGGGACATGGCCCATCCATACAAATTATTGGCATCGTAGTAAGCCAAGTATTTGGAGGGTTTGCTGGGAACGTAATTCTCCATATACTTATTATTGGCTTCGGCATACCGAGCGCTGCATTGGGTTAACCTACCGCGAATACCTTTTTTCACAAAGTGATGCATTTCTACATCTGTAAATAGATCCAGTTTAACCCCAGTATATTTCAGCATGGCGTCCCAGCTTAGACTAGGTGCTGTCATATATTGGCAGGGATCCAAGTCGTAGGTTTTCAAGCACACACCCCGGAAATTTTCGAACACGTCAGCTAATAATAAAACATCGGTCTTCAAGTAAAGATCACTATATTCACCGAGTGTGCATATCTGGAAGGCGTTCCATACATTCTGAGCGTGATCGTATTCAGACAACGAAATCACAGTATTCGTGAGATCATTATAGAATTTCTCTCGGGGTGGTAGACTTGACCTATTTAATACTGACGCGTCTGTCACATACCTGTACGGGAACACACCCTTTCTGCGTAGAAAAGAAAACTGTATGTCGTCGGGGAAACACTTCCTCAGCTCAACAAACTGCTCGCATTTCAAATTTTTCACCAACTTATCCAAAGACGATGCCATGAAACGCAGGGAATCGATAAATTGCAGCTGTACTGTGGAATTGTTAGATTCATCATCATCTTCTTCTACGTCTGGTTCTTCGCCATATAACCTCACATGCTTTGTGAACGATACGAAACGTTCTTTGTTATTTGGGATCACTGTAACGCGTTCCTTATCGCACCCCAACTCTTTCACAATAAAATGGGAATCATATCCACTTAAATTGTGGAATACGACCGGTATGAAATTTGGCATCCGGTATTGGATGTTACACTGGCGATGTGCTGCGAAGCGTAATTTCCCCGTAAGATGGCAGTGATCCCTCACTCGATCGTCTCCCAATGGTTTCTTGCAGATACCGCAATCGTCACCCATGTGGAATAATAATTCGTCTAAAGGCTCCAACGCTGTCATCGGTACATTAGTTTCAAGGATTTTACCTAATCTGCGGGCTTCCTCCTTTAACTTCTCCATAAACACTTTAGCAGCTTCAGGCCCCCTGTACAATTCAAACTTATCCAAATCCTCGTCGTAGGAGCATTTAATGTAATAGGCGAAGCTGTATGGTTCGTGTTGGTGGGTGCTGTTAGTAAAGGAGCCGGAGGGATCCTGTGCTGCCGAGGAAATGGGCTTCAACACGCTTTCAAAGTCAGCGTACACAACAAACGGCACCCTCATTTGCTTGTGCACGTTCGTAAACTCCAATATGTTGTTAAAGTGGTTGGGCATCTTTGTCGCAACGTGGTTGCAGTCGTTTGTTGAGTGTTGGTGTAATTTGTCTTCGGATGGGAAGAACACCAAGCATCCACCGCAAATCCATTTACGGGTGTGGTCATGAGATAGCTGCTTACCCACTAGCTTCCCCAAATCTTTGATCCAGCAGTAGTGTGTGTTATTCTCATTCTGGATGTACAAAAGGTTGACATGCCGATCCCTCTTTCTTTTGGTGAAGTGGAGGGGTCCGATAATGGACTTGCCTTCCACCCCAAACACGTTGACACTGATGTCGTTTTGCTCCTCGAACTTAGGTATCTCCTTAATCAACATCGGGAACTGCACTCCTGTTACGTCGAGTACAGTCGAGTAGTGCTGATAGCTCGATACACGATAAGTGTGCTCGTTAACGGGGTGAAGAGCTGCTACCACGCTCCAGGCAAAGCATGCGTCATCGTTATTCTGCACGTTAACAACGGCATGTTTCTCCCTTACCCATTTGGGAAGCTCAATGTAGGACCCCCCACGAAGAGGTTTATACTTGTTAATATTTATTTCTAGGTGCGAGACATTTTTCAGAGTCCATCCTAAAATTTAAAAATTAGAAAAATTAATAATTTTCAAAACTTACCAGAATCTCGTTCTTGGAACTCATCTGACTTAGCCGACATCCTCTCCACAAAAGAATTATAGACACCCCCTAGGTTGCTGGATGAGGTGATAACTGTGTTTCGGGTGTTAAAAGATTTCACGTCGTCAACACCTTCTGCCGCAGCCATCTTGGTGTACCCACCAAACACCTCCAGGTTCACCTTTAGGGAGGTGTGTATACCCAACTGTTCCCCGACTAAGGTTATGAACCTCTCCCTCTGGTTGCAGAGAAAATCCAATAGACCTAAAAATACAAACTAAGCAAACACAAAATACTTATAAAAAATCCATACTTGTAGAATCGACATTATTAATTCGGTATGTTGCAATTCGACTTTTGAATGCGGTCGCTACAACCTCTACGCCCCCATCCAGGACACGACTAGCAGCAGTCTTGTGCGCGTTGGAGCGCTGGTGGGCTACCAAGTTGGTTACATCCACACCACACTCGATACACCTCCGCGACTTCTTGGGGGTAGGTCCCCCAACTGTCGGTGCAGCAGGTCGTTTGACCCCGGATGGGCCTGCAACGGGGGCAACCACACCATGCTTGGTGTCCTTATGACGTTTTAGGCTATCCTTCCGCGAGAAGGATGCCGGGCACACATCGCAAACAAAAAGGCCGGTGGATTTCGATGCTACGTCATGCTGCTGGAGCAGATGTCTCTTCAAACTATCGCTTCTCGAGAAGACAACTCCACACACATCACAAGTAAAGGAAGCCATTTTCTATAAAGAAATTAAAACTGGTTAAAGACTTTTAACAGTTGTAACTAATCAAAGACTAAACAGAAACTAAATGATATTGTATCGCACGGTGCTTTTATACACATAATAATTAGGTAGTTTACTTTTAAATTAGGTGAAACCCAGCGTCGTTTAACCTTGAGTAACATTCCAAACCAGTCTATTCACGTCGGTGAAAATCAATTAGCTTCTTGCTTACGCACTACATCTATAATTATCGGAGGTACTACTTTAACTTTCACTTTCGTGACTTCCCATAAAGAGCAAATGAGGAGATTCATCTCCACATTTCCACACACATCCACATTGCCACACACATTTACATGTTAATTTCCATAAGGCGGAAATGAGGAGAATCCCTCAATTCTACACTCATCTGAACCAAATAGTTTTCTTCGTCTAGCCAATGCATCTTTTGAAATAAACCTATCTTGTTTGGTATCAATTAATATTAGATTTTTCTCAGCTACCCGAATTTCTAGGAATTTTTTAGATTGCATCACCCCCAAGGGAGCTACCCCAATTTTAAGATTTTGTACCTGTAGCGACTTTTGAGCGTCTGCATAATTTTTTTTAGGCATGCCATACATTAAATTAGCTTAGAATTATACGCACAACCCGAATCTGCAAACAGATTTGAAATCGGATCACGCCCTGCAAAGTTACCCCTTTAAAGCTCTCAAATCTTATTAAAATTTTTGCTCGTCTATGACATATGCTTAAACCAAACATCTCCAAAAATCAAAAACCGTGGAGATTTTAGAAATGAGTTCTTTATAAGCCATAAGTGCTTAGTATTTAAAATCATTTTTCAAACAGTAATGTGCTTTTCTCAGAATATCGAAAAACCCATGACTTAAAATTTTCTGGTTTTAACATAATTACATGCACAATGCTAAATTGTTGGAAAATACGTAGACGAGGACAAACTAATTGCTTTACAATTATGTGACGTATAGTGAAAGTAACCTTTCTTTTTATTAATTAGCGGTTATATGATTTGAGAAATACAATAGATATGCTCAATGCCCCCCATTAAAATCAACGCATCATTGCTGGAGGGTTTATTAATCATACAATGAGCGCTCTAGTATGGTCGTCCTTATAAACTTTTAACCATGTGGCACATCTTGTTAGTTTAGAATTTTACGCGGAATTCGAATCTGCAAACAGATTTAAAATCGGACCATCCCTTGGAAAGTTATAACCCTTTAAAGCTCTCAAACCTCTAAATTTCGCTCTTTGCTTTTTAAGCAAAACTAACAAATAGTTTTCTTTGTCTAACCAATGCATCTTTCGAGATAAACCTATCTTGTTTGGTATCAATTAATATTAGAATTTTCTCAGCTACCCGAATCTCTAGGAATTTTTTAGATAGCATCACCCCCAAGGGAGCTACCCCAATTTTAAGATTTTTCGCCGATAGCGATTTTATGGTCGTCTTTATAAATTTTTTAACAATGCAATACATCTATTAAAGACCGCCATATAAATCAAAACCAACTTCTATTATATGGTGGTGAAAATTTGGTAGAAATTTGCCTAACCTAGAGGTTGTCTTACCAACTAGTTGGTCGATATTTAATTGTGACACTCACACTCTACAATGTTCCACAAGCTAGACTCTATACAGAACTCAGATCAAACGAAAATCGTACACAAAATTTGGAAATGTATACTACATATTTGTCAATTAAAAGGAGGAAAGAGTGACTTTTGTGTGTGTGTGTGTGTGTGTGTGTGTGTATTAGTTTTAATGAATAAAAATATATTTCTATGTGTAGTGTACTTGTTAAGTATTTGAATTGAAATATAATTATGGTTTCAAACGTTTTAGTTTTATTTATATATATTTGTATTGTTAGGATACAATAAAAATACAGGGGTGCGCGCGCGCAGGGGTGCGCATGGGCAAAAAATGCGCGCGCAGGGGTGCGCATGGGCACAGACGTGCTTAGGCGTACATCAGAATGCATAAAAAAAACTGCGTTGGATCACCAAAAATCTTATTAATATTAAAACAACATAGATTTTATACTGTTTTATTACGTTGGAGCGCTGGTGGGATGCCAAAGGTAGGATTAAATCCGACCTAGGTCGGTAGGGATGGGCATCGACATATGTCCGGATATATGTAGGATGTTAGGTTAGGGTGAAATTACCCCATAGGGTGAAATTGCCACCGACCTAGGTCGGATTTAATCCGACCTAGATCGGATTTTAATCAGTCCTAGATCGGATTTTAATCCGAAGGTATTGCTGTATTTAGGAGGGTAAACATTGTTTGTTTAAATGTGGAAGGAAGGACTTGTCAGGAGTTAGGTTAGCTAGTGTTGTCCGAAGTTAGGTTAGGTTAGTTGGACTTGTGTGGACTTAGGTTAGATAAAAGGAAAAATTTTTCCTTTTATTTCCTTTTATTTCAATTTAAGTGGATGATTCCCATTTTATTGTGAAAGAGTTGGGGTGCAATAAGGAACGCGTTACAGTGATCCCAAATAACAAAGAACGTTTCGTATCGTTCACAAAGCATGTGAGGTTATATGGCGAAGAACCAGACGTAGAAGAAGATGATGATGAATCTAACAATTCCACAGTACAGCTGCGATTCATCGATTCCCTGCGTTTCATGGCATCGTCTTTGGATAAGTTGGTGAAAAATTTGGAATGCGAGCAGTTTGTTGAGCTGAGGAAGTGTTTCCACGACGACATACAGTTTTCTTTTCTACGCAGAAAGGGTGTGTTCCCGTACAGGTATGTGACAGACGCGTCAGTATTAAATAGGTCAAGTCTACCACCCCGAGAGAAATTCTATAATGATCTCACGAATACTGTGATTTCGTTGTCTGAATACGATCACGCTCAGAATGTATGGAACGGCTTCCAGATATGCACACTCGGTGAATATAGTGATCTTTACTTGAAGACCGATGTTTTATTATTAGCTGACGTGTTCGAAAATTTCCGGGGTGTGTGCTTGAAAACCTACGACTTGGATCCCTGCCAATATATGACAGCACCTAGTCTAAGCTGGGACGCCATGCTGAAATATACTGGGGTTAAACTGGATCTATTTACAGATGTAGAAATGCATCACTTTGTGAAAAAAGGTATTCGCGGTGGGTTAACCCAATGCAGCGCTCGGTATGCCGAAGCCAATAATAAGTATATGGAGAATTACGTTCCCAGCAAACCCTCCAAATACTTGGCTTACTACGATGCCAATAATTTGTATGGATGGGCCATGTCCCAACCGCTACCGATAAGCGGATTCAGGTGGTTGAAAGAGAAAGAGCTTAACCTCCTGAAAGCCCACATCGATAACATATCTGTAACAGGGGACAAGGGGTACATCCTGGAAGTTGATCTGGAGTATCCAGAAGACCTGCACGCTCCTCATAACGATTTACCGTTTTGTCCGCAGACCATGGTACCCCCAACACCATCCTCCAAGACTCCGAAGCTACTCGCCACGTTGCTCGGCAAGAGTCATTACATTATGCACTACAGAAACCTGCAGCAGGCGCTACGTAATGGTCTTAGACTCACCGGCATCCATCGAGTATTGGAATTCGACCAATCGCCTTGGTTAAAACCCTACATCGATTTGAACACCACCCTTAGGACATCTGCCAGAAATGCGTTTGAAAAAGACTTTTTTAAATTAATGAACAATGCCGTCTTTGGAAAAACGATGGAGAATGTCGACAAGAGGGTGGATGTGAAGATCGTGCCCCGGTGGGGACACGATGGACAAAAATTGTGCGCGAGTGGACTTATCGCCCGCCCAAACTTTAATAGTAGTATAGTGCTAGGTGAGAATTTGGTTATTATACAGATGGATAGGGTAAAAGTCACTTACAACAAGCCTATATATGCAGGTTTTTCAGTTTTAGATATTTCAAAGACCCTCATGTATGATTTTCATTATAACACCATGAAACATTTGTATGGAGTCAAACTCTCACTACTTTACACAGACACTGACTCTTTAGTGTATAGTGTGGAAACAAAAGACTTGTATAGTGATATTAGTGCAAACATTAACAATTTCGATACTAGTGACTACCCTCGAGACAACAAATACAATATGCCTCTTGTGAACAAAAGATCCCCGGCAAGTTTAAAGACGAGTTCAACGGCGACTTGGTGTTACAATTTGTTGGAACTAGGGCCAAGTCGTATTGTATTCTTAGTGAGAAAGATGTAATTAAAAAAATCAAGGGGGTATCGCGTGGTGTGGTGGCGGGGATTAGTTTAGATAGTTTTAAGGACATTGTGCATAATAATTCTGGTGCCCTTATGCATAGCATGGTATGTATTCGTAGTAAAAAACACGATTTGTACACCCAATTAATTAATAAAATTAGTTTATCGGCAGAAGATGATAAAAGGTACGCCATCCCTGGTAGTACTTCCACATATGCATGGGGCATAAGGATATTAGATAGTTGTTTATATTTGTATTTATTTTAGTGTGTATATATAGTATGTAAGTTAGTTATAAGCATACCTACCATCCCCATCCTTAAAATTTCCTCCGTCCCCGGCGATATGTGTTTACCTCCACGTGGTCTCGCCGGACGGTAAAACATATTGTTGGATTAACAACAATATGTCTTATTGACTGAAAACACGTTTCCTCTCTTTTACATTAATCTCTTTTTATTACAGGGCTATTTAAACAACCCATTAATTTCTATTTTTTGTTACAGGTTAACCTGCTTGGATTCGACTACACACAGGAAATAATGTTATACTTTGTAAAATTGCATTCTATAAGTTTATTAAACTGTAAATCGGATAATATAAATTATTAAACTTTTGTGTTCTTATTTTCTTTTGTGTTGGTTAAAGGACTGTAGATATTAAAAAGGAGTGGTGATTAGAAATTGATCTTGGTACAAAATCTTAAAATTGGGGTAGCTCCCTTGGGGATGGGGCAATCTAAAAAATTCCTAGAGATTCGGGTAGCTGAGAAAATTCTAATATTAATTGATACCAAACAAGATAGGTTTATCTCGAAAGATGCAATGGTTAGACGAAGAAAACTATTTGGTTCAGAATGTTAGCGGTAAAAAAATCTTAAAAATAGGTTTATCTCGTGTGTGGAAATGTGGATGCTCATTTATCTCGAAAGATGAAAAATTTAAGATATATTTATCTCGATAGATGAAAATGGCTAGTCGAAGAAAACTATTTGGTCCAGATGTGTGTGGAAATGTGGATGCTGGTGGAAATGTGAGCCCAGTATTCTTGATTTTACTCTACTCACGACCCGCCGTTATAATGAACGTGCTAATCCGAGCATGGTCAAACCGCAACTCCTCTGTTCTTCGCGCAAGCAACCCCTTCTTCTTTCAACAATGTAAGGATGGTTGCCCGTCGCTACCTGCCCGCGAGCACAAAATCACTCACTTCACAATAACTAATTTAACACTTACAAAAATCAAATAATAAAGTCAAAGATACAAGCAAAAGCGTATGCAACATTCAAATCTTAAAAATAAAACTAAAGATAATAATCCTCGTAATAACCCTTAAAAAATTATTAATATCAAAAAAAATATCTACTCAGACAAAACTAATTACTAAGTATCCGATTCAATAGGAAGAATCGCAATTTTAGACACTGAAGTAACAAAAGTGCCATTTTTAGTTTTTAAGTGAACAACTCTAACTTTATTGTCTCCCTGGTATAACCTTAATTATACGTGCTATTGCCCACTCTAATGGCGGTAACTTATCATTTTTAATAAGAACTAACATACCTTCTTTTACATTAGGCATAACCTTTTTCCATTTTGGTCTGTTTTGCAACTGGCCTAAATAGTCCCTAGACCAAGCCTTCCAAAAACTATATTGTAATTGCGTACAAAGTTTCCAAAATTTAATTTTGTTTATTGGCACATCTGAAACATTACCTTCTGGAATACAAGCTAAAGATCCACCAATTAAAAAATGGCTTGGCGTTAAACAAGACAAGTCTGACGGATCTTCAGTAAGGGCACACAATGGCCTTGAGTTCAACATGGCTTCTATTTGAATACAGACCGTGTTAAATTCCTCATAAGTCAAATTAGTCAGTCCAATTACCCTTTTTAAATGATATTTGAACCCCTTTATGTTACTCTCCCACAACCCCCCAAAGTTTGGGGTATATGGTGGGATAAAAGACCACTTTATACGAAATTCCCCTATATAACTTTGAAACTGCTGATTAGTTTTTAAACAACTGTATAATTTTCTCAACTCATTATCAGCTCCTTTGAATGTGCTCCCGTTGTCACTAAAAATCATTCGCGGTACACCTCTCCTACTCACAAACCTCTTTAAAGCATTTATAAATGTCTCAGTTTTCAAATCTGACACTACTTCTAAATGAATAGCTCTTGTTACAAAACAAACAAAAACTGCTACATAACCCTTTGTAAGAATCACTCTTCTGACTCTTGATTGCTTAATATAAAAGTGTCCAGCAAAATCCACCCCAACTTTCTCAAACGGCCGAGCTATATTCACTCGATCGTACGGCAAACTGTCCATTAGCTGCTTAAAAGCTTCAGACTTTAACTTCCAACAAATTAAACATTTAGCAATAACACTCTTAATTTCTCTAGTAGCATTTAATATCCAATATTGCTGTTTCAAAACTGACAATGTTAACTTTACACCGGCATGCAACAACCGTAAATGTTTGTTATTTATAATAATTTTTGTTATAAAACTTTGAGTAGGTAAAATTATTGAAAATTTATGTTGAAACGAAAGTGCACTGTTATGCAGCCTCCCTCCTACACGCAACAATCCTTGCGAATCCAAAAACGGATTCAGTGATAATTATTTCGAATTACAAGATTTACCTGCTTTAATTTCTGCAATCTCTTTTTTATAAAATACTCCGTTTGTACTTGTTTTAATATAATCGTACGCGATTCATCTATCTCTTCTATTGTTAAAATACTAGTTTTTGTTAGTTTTATTCCTTACAATTGTAAATAAAACGCAAAGCAATATGCCAAAACTCTTTTCATTTTCATAAAATTTGAAAACTTTTCGAATAATGCTAATTTATCTTTACTCTGGACTACAACATTCACTACGGGTTTCATTTCTGGCAACATTTCACTAAACTCGGACGGCCGAAGGTATTTATCAACTGTACAATCAAGTGTCCCTAAAATTCAGGACCCTTCCACCCCAAGATACAAGTTTTCTATATTGCGTGGTAAAACTCCTCTCGAAACAAGATCAGCAAGGATTTTCATTAGAACGGATATAACACCACATAAATTCGGACGTTAATTCCTGAATCAATTTAATTCTATTGGCGACATAAGTATTAAGTTTCCAATATTCTATTTTTAAACATGCTAACACAATTTTTGAATCGCAAAACAAAAAAACCTTTTGTATTTTATCCTTCAGCATACCAAAAATTCGACTTATTAATCTTGCTAATATCAATGCCCTGTTTAATTCTAACCGCGGAATGCTTGTTTTATTTTTCAACGAATTTATTTTTGATTTGGAAGCTAACAATTTTATTTCCACTGTATTACTAACCGTAGCTACTCGTACATAAACACAAGCACCTTGTGCAATTTGCGAAGCGTCACAAAATCCAACAAGTTCAATGGAAACAGCCTCGGAAAAATTTAATTATCTATCGATTTTAATTGCTGGCATGCACCTTAATCCCTGTGAAAATGATTCCCATTCCTCCTTTCAATTTATCGGGTAATTCTGTGTCCCAATCCAGACCTGCAGCCCATATTTTTGCATCAATAATTTTGCCACAGTCAATAACTGGAGCCAAAAAGCCAAAAGAATCAAATAACCTGGCAATAAAGCTCCAAAACAAATCTTTTGTTGCATGTTGCAGGAACGGTTTTCATTCCACAACTCATTATAAATTGATCCGTATTTACATCAAACGATAGACCTAGGGTTTTAAAATACTCCCTTTTCATAAGTAATATTTGTTTCTTCAAAATGTTGAAGTTGTCGTGGAATATTTCGTACTAATTCCACATGGTTAGGAACACCATTTATGTAATTCAAATTTAGCTAACCCCAGTAATTTTATAAGTTCAGCTTGAGCTTGCAACAAACTTTCCTTATGATCTGCACCAAAAGGACAGTCATCGACATAAGTATTAAAACGCAAAATAAACGAAGCTAAGGGAAATTCTGTTTCTCCCTCAATAGCTAATTGTAATAAACATCTCGTTGCTAAATGAGGACTGGATTTCAAGCCAAAAGGCAACCGTTTAAACTGCATAACCTGCAGCGGTTGATTTCTACTCTCCCTCCAAAGAAAATTTAAAAGTTTTCTGTGTGCGGGTTCTATCGAAATTTGCAAATACATCTGTTTTATATCCGCCATACAGACGTACCTATATAAGTACGGAATAAAAGCAAAATGTCAAATAACTCAGGCTGAACAATATCTCTATTGCACAAAATACTGTTCAAAGAAACACCAGTTTTTGTAGTGGCACTACCGTCCATTACAATTCTAAGTTTCGTCGTAATTTTGTCATCTCTTACTACACCATGAGATAAGGCAAAAAATACCAATTCTCATTATGTAATGTAAAGGGATCAACCTACACATCTTCTATAAATCCTCTACTTAGAAATTCCTTAATAAATTGCGAATATTTTAAATGTAAACTTTCATTTGCTACAAATCGTTTTTCTAAGTTTTCAAAGCGTTTGAGTGCCATAGAAGCTGAATCTCCCAATTGGAACTCTTCTAAATTTACTTTTAAAGGTAAATCGACTTGGAACCGCCCGTCAACTCTTGTAAATTTATTTACAAAACACTGTTCTGCTATTTCATTTTCAGTCAGCGATTCTTGGTGATTTTTAATAAAAACATTCTCGGCTTCCCAAAACTTTTCCATCAACTGATTTAAATTTTCATCAGCATCAATTACCGCACTATGTAAGGACACTGCGTGCAAACTAGCACCACATCTTGCTTTTGTAGTGAACGGCACTTTTCCACTCACAAAGTAACCAAAATAAGAATTCTGAAAATTAGGCTGATCTATACCCATTTTTATATTTTGCGGAAGCAAAACCGAGAAATATATCTGCTCCTAAAAGGATGTCTATCTCAGCTGACTCAAAAAATTTGTCATCAGCCAACGGCAAACCCCTTGGCAATTTAAAACTGCTGAAATCAAAACTTACTTGAGGCAATTCAACTGTAATTTTCGGAATTACCCCGAAATCATGAGAAATTTCATAATTCCCATATCTCGAACGAATCGACAAGTCGATCCATTCTGAACACTCTGTCGAATTATCACAAATACCAGAAATTTTAGTTAATTTCTTTGTACGACAAGTGTCTAAACCCAATTTGTCACGCAATTTAACTGTAACAAAACTAGTCTGTGAGCCTGAATCTAACAAGGCTCGTGCCGAAAGTAATTCACCTTCAGCGTTTTTTACTAATATTGATGCCGTAGGCAATAAAACAAATTCTGAAATAGTAGACTTTACTTTAGTTATCCCCTGAGCAGCTACCACATTATCTACCGCATTTAACTGAACACCTGTATGCAAGTATGTGTGATGCTCCTTGGATTGGCATATAAAACATTTGAGATCAACAGAACAGGGTTGACCCACATGTACATTTAAACATATTTTACACACTTTGTTTTCCGAAATACACTTTTCCCTTTCCTGCATGCTTGCATTTTTAAATTGATCACACCTAAAAATTGGATGACCTCCATGCTTGCAAAATTTACAATTTACTGAGTTTGAATTTACTCTTTGTCTGCCTATCTCAATTTTTTGCTTAAAAGATTTGCCAGAATTCGGTACAGCAGTAATAGTGTTAGTTACAGGTTTAAAATGTGTTTGCTTATTAATTGTTTTACTATTATTTTGAAGTTTGAAACTCGATTTAGTTAATTCCGAATTCAAAGCCCTCCTGTCCAAAAATTCTAAAAGTTCTTCTAAATTAGCCCTAGAATTAGGTTTTCTCTCATTTTGATAAGCTCGATTGCTATAAATGTCTAGCTTAGAAAGTATAAGATGAACTATCATAGCATCCCAAATTGATTCCCCTAAATTTTTTAGATAAGCTACAGTTTGCCTTATTCTGGCTACAAAATC
This sequence comes from Platerodrilus igneus, assembly GCA_036346225.1. Classification (NCBI taxonomy): domain Eukaryota; kingdom Metazoa; phylum Arthropoda; class Insecta; order Coleoptera; family Lycidae; genus Platerodrilus; species Platerodrilus igneus. The sequence continues at coordinate 1,520,836 of JARFIW010001100.1, read as the reverse complement.
CCGTAACATACCCGAGTCATTACAATTTGCAATTGATAATTCCATTAAATCTTTGATATGACAATTAATAATCAAATAATCATCCTTATACCTTTTTTGCAAAATATTCAGTGCCGTAGTATAAGAATTATTTTCCACGGGCAACGCAGAAATTAACCGCAATGGCTCATCCCTTAGATGTTTGCGTAAATACATTAATCTTTCGATATTTTCCAAATTTGGATTTTTATCAATAAGAGTTATGAAAAGCTCAAAAAACGATTTAAAACCTTGAATTTGCCCCGAAAATATAGGTAATTGTAAGGCTTCCAATTTAATATTTCCTTTGACAACATTATTTGTGCTATCACTAGAAGATCCCTCAGACCTGCCCTGCAATTTTAACAATCTTTTAAACTTAGCGTAAGTCGTTGTATACAATTTTTCAACCACCTGTAACAATTTTATTTTTGCAGTAAGAGAATCCATTCATTAAACGTGCAATGAATATTAAAATACCTCTATTAATTAAAATAAATATTCGAGTAACAATCAAACTTTTATAGAGTTATAATATCAAGGATTATTAGTTGAGTTGTTTCCGAGTTCGGTGTAATTTCACAGCCACTGGCGCGCGCGTGAGAGGTCCGAGAACTAAAATCCGGAACCTCCCACCATGCAAGAAAGCAGCGAGGCACTCGTCGATAGTTAAAAGCAGCGTAAACATGCATTCTAAGAGAATGACGAGTGACCTCCGAGTCGCTCTATGTTTGTGAAAAACACTTCCTGAGTAACGCGCAACGACCTATTTGAATTCGCAACGACCTATTTGAATTCGCAACGACCCATTTGAACTCGCAACGACCTATTTGAACTCGCAACGACACATTTGAAATCCCAACGAGAGATTAGAAAACTGCATGGATAACGTATATATCGCACACCACGTCGAAAATCGCAACTGTAAAATTTGAGACAACATGATCCCTTTGAAGTTACAATTTAGAAAGCTTAATTTGTTGGCTACGCAATGAAAAATTATTTTAGTAAATAAATTTAGACAACGGAAGATTACGTTACAAAGTAATGCTGCCGTGATCCAAGTAAGGAACCCGCTTTGCTCCTACACCTGTGTTAAAGCATGGAAAGCAAGTATAATTAGTTGCTGTTCCCGCGCTGCGAGGTAATTTCCATTACATCAAGGGACAACTGCTGCTCTTGGGTTCGTAATAGAATTAAGATTTCCTGAGTACTTTCCTTCTGAAAGTACATTATTTCATTTTGTTTGTTAGACGTACAAAAATTATTATTCAGTTTACCTGTAAATAAGCTGGTTTTCCCCAGTATCAAAATTTGATTTCACTTAGTTTTGTAAAGATGTGACTACATATGGCTGCAACGTAAATTAACAGCTGCTATTACGTCACCTGTTTATTTGAACAATGCCGTCAACAATTGCCCAATGGCTAACACATGTTTAGCATTTTAGTACAACCACTATAGATAACATTAGAGAATATCTTGGTGATTATTTTGACTTCAAACTAATTTTAACTTTGTTAAATTAATGAGAAAATTTCGTATATTCATCTGTAAATGACTCACACAGATCTGATTGGGTTATAAAGAAACTCTAGCATTTTTAGTTACATAGAATTATAAAATATTTGAGTAAGGATTAGTTGATAACCTTTACTACCAGTTTTGCAAGTACTTCAAATTTTTATTTTTATTTAATTACAATGATACTTTATTTACTGAAACCAAGAAAATTCGTATTAGTAAATTAATATTCTTCATTTAAAGTTTTTTATTCTGATCTAGTCTGATCAGACTTGGTAAACAAAAAGCAATAAGAACTAAAATTTTATGATCCCATTATGCAGAAAATATTCTCTATACTTTTAGGTATACTTGAGGGACGCAAATAGTGTTCCCATTTTTATGTGACTTAATTATTATTCTTTCTTACAGGAACAGCGTCTTATTCTGTTAAGACAAGTTTGTGTATCAACGAAGGCGATTTTTTTGGGTCTCCAAGTCCGCCCTTAAAAATAGCTATGCCCCGAAAATAAATCAATTTGGACTTGGTGGCGCCTGTTTGTTTTTGTTAAGTGTAACCCTCCATAGATTTCGACTTACCCCCATTGCTCATAGCTCTACCCAAGGAATAGACCCTAGTTACGTCGGAAGACTTTGTTTTGCTGACCCCAACTTCTAGAGTCAGATGTATGTATTAAGAAGAGAGCATTAGTTAAGCTCAATTTAGGAAAGAATGTGACCGTTTGGGGTTAGCGATCAAGAAAATATAATACGTTTCACTAGCGCCCAACGCTTGGGGCTTCGAAATTTGGTTGATCAAAATTTATTTGGGGCTCGAAATTTGTTTGTTCAACGAGTAATTTGTTGAAATTCGTTCGTTCATAATTTAATTTAGCTCGAAAGTTGTTTGTTCATAATTTGATTTACCTTAAAATTTATTTGTTAAAAATTAATTTGCTTCGAAATTTATTTGTTCTAAATTTAATTTGATTCGAAGTTTGTTAGCTCTAAATTTATTTTCCTTTGAAGTCCATTTGTCCAAAAGTTATTTTGCTCGAAATTTGTTTGCTTAAGGTTTATTTGACACTTAGATTTGTTTGTTTGCTTTTGATAAAAGATTGGTTTTAACGGTAATCCCCATACACTCAATTCGTTAATTTGGTCAAATTTACTTTTGACTTTAATTCTGTTTTGACCCCTTAAATTTTTTTGATATTGTTTTGGCAAAAATAATTTTACCAAAAACACCTCTTGATTTTTACCTTTAGTAGTACGAATTTGTTTTGATCATTTTTGTAAAGTTCAGATCATTTAGATCTTTCAGTTTGATTCCATTAGGCTGTTGTACTCATGTCGGATATTCCGAATTGTTTGTCTACTTAAAGAGGAACGGGAGTAGTGAGTGAGAAACCAGTTTTGAGGAAAATTTTAGGAAGACTGTCAGCTAAAGAAGCTGATAAGCCTGTTGTTTGATTTGTTTGAGTCAATAAAGAACATCTTTGTCGAAATTTGATGATAAGGCTAGAGATTTTATCTTGAAGGTACATTGGAGTGAGCTGTCGTCGTGTCGTTTGAGAATTGCTCTTGTGCATAAGCACGTTTTTGATTTTGTTAGCAGATTTTGTTTAGATCGGCATTGCAACGCAATTTTGTCTAGGCGGAACTTGTCGTCGTGGTTGGTCGCTCAGCAGTATGTCAGTCCAGACGAGACTCAGGAAGAGTTGGTCGCTCGGCTTTACATAAGTCTAGACGAGACTCGAGGTGAGTTAGGCGCTCTAGAATTTTTTTTTTGCATCTTTTTTTGGTTTGATGTAAATTTTGGTATTGTTAGTCTAGGTGAGACTCTTAGAGGGTTTGTCACTCTAGCATATTTAGGCGTTGTGAAGCATTGTTGTTGTTTCGACAGTTCAATTGGTAGTAGGATGAGAGTGTACCCGAACACTGATCTTTTTGTTAGCTATTGTCATGATTAGTTTTTTTATTGATGACTCATAAGCAGGTAAAAGACTTTTAGTTGTTGGTAACTGGTTTTCGAGGTGTTTGAGTTTGCAACCTTTGCGTGGTGCCGCGGCACATTTGATTGAGAAGTTTTTGGAGGAAAAAGTATTTTTTTTGCATACGGAATACCACCATTTGTTATTCGTGATAATGGTCCACAGTTGATTGGACATGTTTTTGAAGTTTTGTGTGCAAGGTACGAGATCCAAGAGATGTGGTACAATGCGGTGTATGCTCCTCAAGGCAGTTAAGTGGAAAAGCTTATAAGGATAATTTTATACCTGGTGAGGATGTTGATGTCGTCTCCAGTAGTAGACCTTCTTATGTTTTGGATCGTCAACTTTTGTTTGATATTTTTGGAAGTGTCCGTGAAAATTTGCATGTAGCTTATCAACGTTCGTGTAAACGCTACAATCTTCGGAGAAGAGACATTTCATTCCGAGTCGGAGAGTATGTTTGGAGAACTAATAAGGTCCTCTCGAGTGCTAGTGATAAATTTTCCGCTAAGTTAGCTCCTAAGTTCGTTATGAGTAAAATTCGGAAAAAACATTCCAGTTTAGTATATGAGTTAGAAAACGAAGATGGAACAAGAGCAGGAAATGGCACATAAAGGACTTGAAACCAATTGGAGTATCAGATCCAAATGAAAATGATGATTTTGACGATTAATTCCGGTCCGGTCATCTCTTTGATATTAAGTAATGACGTAGTGGTTTGTTTCGTTTTGTTCCAATTCTTGATTTAGTGTCGGTCCACTAATATTGAGTATTTTGTTTGAGGAGTGAAGTAAGTGGTTTGAGATTTTGTAAGTTTTGTAAGTTGAGGTGTGCCTTGGTGCACGCTGGTCGTTTTGCTCGCGCGTTGCTCGGAGATGTGTTTGGAGGATGTCTTTGACAGATATCCTTACAATGTAGAAGTAGGTGGGCTATTTAACTATTGGTCCTGATTTCTACATGTCAAGGTGGAGAGAATGAATTGTTCTTTCCCTTGTTCCTTTTGACCGTTAGAAGTTCTTAGATTTGATAAGGTCAAAGTTGACTTGGTGATTTTCACCGTTTGGTCCATCACTAATGAGATCAGTTGTTCGTTAGCAATTGGTGATAGGATGATCAGTAGGGTGTAGGATTCTACAACCCTAACTGGGTTATTTTGGGTTTGAAATTTGATGAGTAACCTTATGGTTAGGTTACCTTTGTTTTGATCATCCCTTCGCGATGAAGTGATGATATTTGTATTTGAATTTAATGAGTAACCTTATGGTTAGGTTACCCTTGTTTTGATTATCTCTTTGTAATAAAGTGATAATATTTTGTATTTGAATTTGTTAAGTAACCGTATGGTCAGGTTACCTTTGTTTTGATTATCTCTTTGTAATAAAGTGATAATATTTTGTATTTGAATTTGTTAAGTAACCGTATGGTCAGGTTACCTTTGTTTTGATTATCTCTTTGTAATAAAGTGATAATATTTTGTATTTGAATTTGTTAAGTAACCTTTTGATTAGGTCACTTTTGTTTTGGTTGTCACCTTGTGATGATGCTTAAATTTAGACCTATTAGTAGGGTATTTCTTTTGATTCTCACCTTATAGTGATGATATTTTGAATGGTAATGCTGTTCTGATGAGGAAGCATTCCTGTTTTTTTTGTAAATAGAGCTAAATGAGCTCCTGGAAGTGAAGTTTTTGAAATTAGAAGTAAATTGTAAGTGTTTGATTTTAGGTCAGAAATATTAGCCTTATTAGAAGTAGGAATCTCAAGTCAAGAAATTTTGTAAATTTAAATTCTTTTGTCCCGTGGAGTGTTTGACTCTCTAATTTGACCCCCTCCCAATTTTGATTATTACCGATTGTGACTCCCCGATTTTGTCTCCCGATGGACGTCAGGTACACGTAGTTACCAACACACTCTCAATTAGAAATGAAGGTCCCCCCCATTTGAATAAATTTATAAAATTGCATAGTTGGTTAGGAAGGTAGGAAAGGCTAGTATTGTTGTAAAAAAAAAATTTTTTTTGTATTAGTTATATTTGAAGTTTTTTCTTAAAAAAAAATTTTTTTCTTTTAGGAAAGAGGTAGTGTAACAATTTTATTTTTGCAGTAAGAGAATCCATTCATTAAACGTGCAATGAATATTAAAATACCTCTATTAATTAAAATAAATATTCGAGTAACAATCAAACTTTTATAGAGTTATAATATCAAGGATTATTAGTTGAGTTGTTTCCGAGTTCGGTGTAATTTCACAGCCACTGGCGCGCGCGTGAGAGGTCCGAGAACTAAAATCCGGAACCTCCCACCATGCAAGAAAGCAGCGAGGCACTCGTCGATAGTTAAAAGCAGCGTAAACATGCATTCTAAGAGAATGACGAGTGACCTCCGAGTCGCTCTATGTTTGTGAAAACACTTCCTGAGTAACGCGCAACGACCTATTTGAATTCGCAACGACCTATTTGAATTCGCAACGACCCATTTGAACTCGCAACGACCTATTTGAACTCGCAACGACACATTTGAAATCCCAACGAGAGATTAGAAAACTGCATGGATAACGTATATATCGCACACCACGTCGAAAATCGCAACTGTAAAATTTGAGACAACATGATCCCTTTGAAGTTACAATTTAGAAAGCTTAATTTGTTGGCTACGCAATGAAAAATTATTTTAGTAAATAAATTTAGACAACGGAAGATTACGTTACAAAGTAATGCTGCCGTGATCCAAGTAAGGAACCCGCTTTGCTCCTACACCTGTGTTAAAGCATGGAAAGCAAGTATAATTAGTTGCTGTTCCGCGCTGCGAGGTAATTTCCATTACATCAAGGGACAACTGCTGCTCTTGGGTTCGTAATAGAATTATGATTTCCTGAGTACTTTCCTTCTGAAAGTACATTATTTCATTTTGTTTGTTAGACGTACAAAATTATTATTCAGTTTACCTGTAAATAAGCTGGTTTTCCCAGTATCAAAATTTGATTTCACTTAGTTTTGTAAAGATGTGACTACATATGGCTGCAACGTAAATTAACAGCTGCTATTACGTCACCTGTTTATTTGAACAATGCCGTCAACAATTGCCCAATGGCTAACACATGTTTAGCATTTTAGTACAACCACTATAGATAACATTAGAGAATATCTTGGTGATTATTTTGACTTCAAACTAATTTTAACTTTGTTAAATTAATGAGAAAATTTCGTATATTCATCTGTAAATGACTCACACAGATCTGATTGGGTTATAAAGAAACTCTAGCATTTTTAGTTACATAGAATTATAAAATATTTGAGTAAGGATTAGTTGATAACCTTTACTACCAGTTTTGCAAGTACTTCAAATTTTTATTTTTATTTAATTACAATGATACTTTATTTACTGAAACCAAGAAAATTCGTATTAGTAAATTAATATTCTTCATTTAAAGTTTTTTATTCTGATCTAGTCTGATCAGACTTGGTAAACAAAAAGCAACAAGAACTAAAATTTTATGATCCCATTATGCAGAAAATATTCTCTATACTTTTTAGGTATACTTGAGGGACGCAAATAGTGTTCCCATTTTTTATGTGACTTAATTATTATTCTTTCTTACAGGAACAGCGTCTTATTCTGTTAAGACAAGTTTGTGTATCAACGAAGGTGATTTTTTTGGGTCTCCAAGTCCGCCCTTAAAAATAGCTATGCCCCGAAAATAAATCAATTTGGACTTGGTGGCGCCTGTTTGTTTTTGTTAAGTGTAACCCTCCATAGATTTCGACTTACCCCCCCATTGCTCATAGCTCTACCCAAGGAATAGACCCCTAGTTACGTCGGAAGACTTTGTTTTGCTGACCCCCAACTTCTAGAGTCAGATGTATGTATTAAGAAGAGAGCATTAGTTAAGCTCAATTTAGGAAAGAATGTGACCGTTTGGGGTTAGCGATCAAGAAAATATAATACGTTTCACACCTCTGCTTCATCAAAATTATCTTCTACTTCAAATTCTTGCAACTGACAACAAACATGCATAAATTCATCAAAACTACTTTTAATAAGCTCGAATTTAATATTTATTTCTTCAAAATCTAATTCCGCAATAGATATCGCTTCTGCCTCCAGGACGTAAAAATTCGCCCTAGTTATGTTATTCTTCAAAAATGAACGTTCACCTAACAAAGTTTTTTTACCCTTTGTCATGATGATAAATATAAATTTTTCACTCACACCATTTTAATTGCAATGAGAAACCTAATCTTTCTTGCTACCAGTATGTAATAAGTAAATATACTTGCAGTTCGTACAAAACCCAACTATTAGTAATTTTGTTTACAACGGAAATTCCAGAACCAACACATTAAAATATAATTGCTTGTTTGGCCTACCTTTCTTATCTCCAGGCGAATACAGCTGTATACTATACCAAGGTCTCTGCTCGCCTCCAATATAACGACGTGCAGGTGCCTTTTGTCTATCCTTATTTACCGCACAGACAACAAACGAAATAAATGCTTTTAATTCCTTGCATACACAATTCAAATTAAAACGTTAGTTCCACTGATATGACCGTTCGGAATTAATCAGTAAAAACTTTATACAAATTTGTAAAGATATGACCATCTGGAATTAAATCAATACAAATTCGCACTGCACAATTTTTAATTTTAAAACACTTAAAATTCTTTCCAATAATATTTTGAATGCTCAATCGGATTGTTTATAATATGGCGAAAATTAATACCGCATTCGACTTTAAACAATCATTTAAAACACGTAATAATTCACTACGCATCCGATAGCACGAATAGGACCAATAAATATGATAAACACGAATTCTTATCACTCAATTTAGCGACTCCATAGGCTCGTATTTCACCATATTTGAGTTGTGCTTAATTAAATAAAAAAGCTTGAAAAATAAATCGATAATCTATTATAGTGGACTGTATGTTTATTAAAAAGATTTAATAAATTGAATATAAACATTACCGTGCAACAAAACATATGTGCATCGATAAATGAATTTATAATACAAATTTTAATGTGAGAGCAATATAACCACGACCCGCCGTTATAATGAACGTGCTAATCCGAGCATGGTCAAACCGCAACTCCTCTGTTCTTCGCGCAAGCAACCCCTTCTTCTTTCAACAATGTAAGGATGGTTGCCCGTCGCTACCAAGGCCTATTATTAGCTCGGCTCTTTTTTTTAATATTATCATATTTTGAAGATTTTGCTTCATGTAAAATATTACTGCTGAAAAGTTCATTAACGTTACTAATATGCAAAGGTGTCAAGATTCGATTTGTAAAACTGTATCACACAAGCATGTACGTGTTTGCAAATGTTAAGCTTTATCATGTTGTCAATACAGGTGCATTGAAATGTATGAACACATATGCTGCACTTTGTACAACTTAGGCATGAACCTTCACAGGCCTCATCTACTCTCGTAACTTGATACTGTTGAAAAGCACAAATGGACGACGTAACTAAAAATTCCTTATCATTTTCAAGACGTCCAATAAAATCTGATGTAATTGTTAGACTTGCTTTATGACTTTGTTTAATTCTATTAATTTTGTCATTGGAAGTATTCTTTGCAAGTTTAATTATACGTTTAAACAAGCTATTTCAAGCAATTTTCATTACTGCATTAATGCTTTTGTCCAAACGTTTTACTTTCCGACCTTCCAAATACACATACTTCAAAACTTTGTGCATCGATTCAAGATACATGTTAGTGTTTATTCCTAAACCCAATCGATAGCAATATGCCCAAGATGTTGGACGATTTGCATAATTATTATGAAAATATTCAGCAAATGATTGTGTATCAACATCGTCATAAAGATCTTCTACTACCTGATTTAAAATGTTATTAAATTCATCAATAGATACACACTGTAATAAAATACGAAGGGATTTATATACTACTACTATCTTTTCAATCCCTTCATTGATTTTTGACAAATTCTTGCGCTAATTACGATCCACATGCCAGGTACATAGCAACTGGTGAGGTACCTTGGCCATAACATAAGACCATGCATTATAAAATGCTGGAGCATCATCAGACATAAAAACAGTAGTTGATATAATACCCACTCTTGATTTAATTTTTCCAAAAAACAACTTGAAAATCATTTCGTCAGCACGATTTGAAAAACAAAATGCCACTGGGCACCCTGAACCAAATTCATCCACTGTCATTAGTGTGTAGAGCTGAAAATCGTAACTATTTGTACCGTGTGTACCATCAACGCACACCTTGTCGTTCCCAAATTTAAGCAACTGTTCACGTTGAAAAGAAGTGATTATGACTAATGCAAAATCTTGAACATCTAAAATTATTTTTGAGTCATTTGGGTTTCCTTCTACACCTTGGCTTTTATAATATAACACTGGGCAGTCGCTTCCTAAGTTCATCATCTCCTCTACCCAGAGCCGTACGCTAATTGCATCATTTAGGTGACGTTTCACACCATACTCAATATTGAAGTCCCTAACAAAATTGTGCATATCTTTTGTTTCTAACAACAAAATTCTCTGTGAATTTTCTTGTTTTAAAGCAGAATCACGAACATCATCCAATATATGTTGAAATGTAATACATTCCTTTAATTTTCCTGAAACACATCAATTGTAAAATTTCAAACTAGAACTTTATGTTCGAAAGTACCTGCAATTTCTGCTTTACTCTCTTTACTTAAAAAACTCGACCAATATCGTTGGTATGTCCAACATGAGTTGTCCAGAAGTCTACTGTAACAGACCCATCGTTTTTTATCGTCGCTTCCATTCTTGAGGGACAAACACTTCCAATTTTATTAGTGCCTGTGCTTTTTAAGCTTCTAAAACCCTTGCCTTTTGGAATGTAGTTGTACGATCGATGGCAATTATAGTACTCCTTTTTGGTGCCATCAGACAATAATTTAGCTGAAGTGTGAAGTATATACATTGCCAAAGATTGTTCCTGTTCTTGGTTTTTTCAGTTTTTGAACTCTGTTGAACAGAATAAAATTAGTATATAATTAACACTTTGCATAATAATCTTCAAACCTAATTGTGAATTAAAATGTAGTTGATCAAGTTTAGTTTCAATTTGATGTTCATTTGCCAAATGTTATCGAAGTTTTTTATATCCCTTTAGATGTGTTGTACAATTTTCATAAAAGCACTTGACTCTTGACGAGTTGAGAATTATTGGAATACTTTTATAAACAGTTCTGCAATGATCACGTAAAGTTGCTTTACTGGTCAAGGATTTGCCACATGTATCACACAAAAATTTACTAGTTAAAGTAACTGGTTTCCTATATTCAAAATTATGAATCTTTCTTAAATGGGCATACAAATTCTTCTTTTGTGTAAACTCAAAACCACAATCTTCGCAAGTATTCATTTTTACTCCTCGTTTACAAATAACACGATAAACAAAATTAATAGGTAATTTCCATGGATCTCATTCACTATATGTAAACAAAAAAATTACGTAACCTCAATCTGTTTACAACTGTCATTACAGCCGCGTTATTTCTACCGCGAGACGCTTGTATAAACTTGGGTATGACTCATCTATATAATCTTATGAACTAAAGTATTTAAGAATAGGCGTTTTCCTTTCACAACTTAGTAAAAAGGATTATCTTACATGAAAGTGAAGTAGCTTAGCTAACCTAACTTGTTTGAATGGAACGTACTTTGGGAAAAATACTGAGCTCATCAAATTAACCTCACATTTGCAGCTGTAAACAAATGGGGTGTTATTCTCGACTTCATTCGTAAACATTCGAATTCGAATGTATTCGACTGACTGATATACGAACAGTATCATTAGTTGGTATTCTCTACTACCCTTCGTAAACCATACTGTTCGAACGCACTATTAACGTTTGATAACATGGCTTTCGAATTGTCAGTACTTTGTTAACATATGCTTCCATTTCTTTCTATTACACAGATAACGTAACCATAAACACTCTAAAAATTTTGATCATTATTTGCATCCAATACACAGTATATTTAAATATTGGAAGTTAGTATTTCTAGCAGATTATAAGTCTAATATTAAAGTGAGTTAGTTAGATGAGCAAGCCGAAGAGTAAAAAAGGTTGCAACCCTTCAGAACCCCAAAAAATAGTGCTGATAGAATTTTTAAAGAAATATCCAAATTTAAATAGTGGGAAATTTTCAAACGATTTTACCTTTAAAGACTCTGAGAATCTTTGGAAAGAAGTAGCCATTATTTTAAATAGTATCCCCAATGGCGCACAGAAGGAATGGAAGGAGTGGAGGAAAGTATGGCGCATTATTCAATCCTGTAGCATTGACAATCATTTATTTTCTTAATTTTTAGTCTTGGCAGGACTTGAAGTCTCGAACAAAAACAAAAGTTAGTAAAAAAATTAATCATCATAGAGGAACTGGTGGTGGGCCATTTATAGATGATGGATTGTCCAAAGTAGAAGAGGATATTCACAGTATTATTGGTACCATTGCCATTGAAGGCCATAATATCCAAGAGTCTAAAGTAAATGTTAATATTTCTACACTGGATGTTATTTGTGCTGATGGTATGATTGCCCCCGATTAGTTGACTAAAAGTTTTGATTAGGTTTTTAAAATGTAGATAGAATGGAAATTATTAAGGAGACTGCTCCGAAAGAAACATTTGAAACGACGTACCAAATAGAGGGTGAAGGTGTAGCAGGACCCTCCAATCCAATAGACACTCCCATTTCTAGGGCAACTGTACGTAGAAAAATTCCAAAAAGAGGAGCAACTAAGTTTAAACACACATTAGCAGCAGCTGGAGACTATAAAGAATATTTGCGTAAAAAATCAGCAATTAAGGAAAATTATTACAGTAAAAAATCGGAGCTACTGAGTGACGTGTGTACTCTTAAAAAAATGTAGTGTAGAAGCGCTAGAGCGGATTGCTAATGCTGTTAAAAGTTTTGCAGAAATATAGGAATTGTAATTTAGGTTAGAATTATATATATATATATATATATATATATATATATATATATATATATTATATATACATTGGTATTATACAGGTTTAATAATATGTTTTTTATTCATAATACAATTATATATGTATGCTAGTGGTTAATTGTTGTTTCCGAACAAGTGTTGTATCAGTTTTCAACAGACTTGTCTACCTGCTGCAAGTTCAGGATTAATTCTTCCAATTGCATCAGGATTTTCATCAATCTGATCAATAATACCTGCACAGAGAAGAATATATTTATAAAACATTAGTGATTACTGTGTAAAATATTTTTGTTGTTTGTGCATTTAACAATTTAACAAATGTCACCCAAATTTTAATCTTATCATTAATGAAGTGATACAAATATTCAGCTTTCACATTTTTGATTAGACAATTTAAATAATATAAAGAGCTGTGTAATTATTAATAGCACAATTAGCTGTTGATAAACAAATTTACCAAAATCATTTTCAACTAAATCTTCCTCTGCTTCGGGTTCTTCAATGTTATGCTCAATACATATATTATGCAATACAACACAGGCATTAATAATTTTGGAAGCCACTTCTGGTGAATAGTGTAATACTCTATGTTTCAGTAAACATCGAAATCTTGTTTTAAGCATCCCATTGCATCTTTCAATTGTGCTTTGTATTCTTTTATGGGCTACATTATAATGATGCTCTGGCGAATTAGGCATTAGTTCATTTTCCAGTGGAGTCAATAGCCAAGATCTCAATGGATATCCAGAATCGCCTAAAATGAACAATCTATTATTTTCACTACATATGTATATCAATAAATATTACTAAGCAAGAAATAGTCTGAAGCCCCATTGTTATGCATATGTCGTAACATTTGTTGTAGATTGGAATTGTTCCAAATAAATGTATCATTGCTGCTTCCTGGATATCTTACATTGACATGCAAGATTTTTAAATTGACATCACACACCTACAATACTTATATATAAATTTTGTTTTCGAATTAGTGCAGTATCAATTGTAGGAATCTATAATTAATTACCAATTGCACATTTATCGAATGGTATCGTTTCCGATTCACTTATATATGCTCAGGATAATCTTCAGCCTTTATATTTGGAGGAAAAATTGCCACATGAGTACAATCAATACATCCTACTATCCCAGGAAAATGGTGCTTCTCATAAAATCTAAAAATTCAATTCCATATAACAATGGAGAATGCAGCACATTAATATACCTTCTTCTTACAACATTTAGCTCCTCAATATTTTGTGGAAATGCCACAAATTGCTGAAAAACTTCAGGACGATTTAGAGGTTCCACTACTTCCCATACACATCGTGACACTGATGGCTGCGATAAAGATAAATATTTATTGCAAGCAATATCCACCTGGTAACTTCCACTTGCAAAAACTCTAAGAGCTGTTAGAACCTATAAATATTATAACAACTGTGTATATCTGGTGCTAATTTATAAATATGACATTTTTTTTATATGGCAATACCTTTAATGGAATATCCAAGTCTGAAGGCCTGTTTTGTGGCTTCATAAATGGTTCCAATTTAGTTACTAAATATTTACATAATTCTTTAGATAAACGAAAAAATTTAATAAAGTTTTTATCAGATAACTCAATAAATGCATCTCGAGAAATTTCATCCACTGGTTTGTCATAATCATCTCCACCACCTTCTTCGGAATTTTCCAAATCATTTATTAACTCCAGATACATTAGTTCTTCCATTTCACAAATATATCGCCGGCGTAAATATAATATATATATAGGTTATAGGTTATGTATAGAATAAACGTTACGGCAAAGGTTAAGTCGTGCGAACAAGAAACGATTACCAAAAATCCGCCCGAATGTATTCGTATAAGAATTTTCAAATTCGTATGGTATTCGAAGTGTCGAGAATTGGGATTTTAATATTTTTCTTCGAATGACGTCATTATACGAGTAAACGCATAAATTCGAAGTGTCGAAAATAGCACCCCTGGGTGCTTTTTGTTATTATCAGGGCGTATGCAAATTGCATAAGACATGCCGCTTTCGGTACTGAATCGGTAAATAATTGAAATTCAAAATTAATAAAAATACTATTTACTACTATAAGTCAATCAACGCTATAACGAAAAATCACCTCGTAAACAATATATTTTACTTAAATGTAAGACAGTTTGTTGGTACACTTACGATCGGTAAAGGGGGGAAGAAAAAATCTGAGTTATTTCAACTACTAGACACTTGAAAGGTACATACGAAATAACTAAGTATGACTTAGGTTAGGTAAGAATATCTTAGTAAGGTAGTGAAAGAAAAGCACCTAATATCTGTCCTACCTTGGTGCACTTGTTTTATTCAGCCGTCATTGTTAAGTTGGCAATTTAAATTTTAAGGTTAAGAAAGTTAACAAAAGATTTTCTATATTAATTTGAAATCTATGTTTAAAGTATATTAAACTTTATTACAATATCACAAGTATATTTAAAACATTACAGCTTCACTATACCGAGCGTTAGTGAGACTTTCTAAAAAGGATGTTTATTTTTTCTTACAAAAGTCGCGCAGAAGATGTTGTTTTATCCGTATTGACACAATTGACTTTTGAAGACTTCCGCACTAGCTTTGAACTCTATCTTCAGCGGTTTAGAGAGACTATCAGAGGGGTTGTTAATTAAATATGGATGGGTAGGGCGCCACTGTACTTAGATAGTGTGTAAAAACAAGAAATATCGCTAAGAAAAATTCAAGAACCTCAACGAGTATATTCTGTTATAAAAATACAAGATTTTGTATTTTTAGATGGTACTACATTTATCCTGAAATAAAATAAAATAAAATACATAAAATAATATTAGAGACAGCAATTTGCGCCTAAAAATAAAATCAATAAATCAGACAGGTTTTGTACATCTATGATTTCTTTCTTTTGTGTAATAGTGAATGGACACTCTACTTATTAAATTTATGCACATCTAGTTTATATGTAGTTCATAGAATCCAGTAATATGCATGGACAAAATAAATACTATTGCTTAAGTGCTCCTATGAGTGTAATTAACCTTGTTTAAATTTATAAAAAAATTAAGACTTGTTAAGTATGTACACATATATTAACTGAAAATTATTTTTGATTTATTTTAACAGATAATTATTATAAGTTTCTGAATATTTAATTAATTTTTATATTTATTATTAATCTTGGACAATTTAAATAAAAAGAAAAAGCCTCTAAAGCAAATAGGCACTATAAATGTCATAAAGATAATTATGAGATTTTTTTTGGTCATCTTTTCAGTATTGACAAAACGACTCTCATACATACAAAATAAGTTGGTAATAAGATCTTTCAAATTAGTAAAGTTAAACTTCGTTAAAGAGTTATCGTGTATAAACAAGTACATGACCATATTATTCGTAATACAAATTCATAAAGCTTTTGTTATATAGACAATTTTATAAAGCATAAATTTTTATATGAAGCAACGTTTGAAAATTTAAATTCATAATTAAATATTATCACAAAGTTGTTAGTTTCCATAGGTTCAAACTACCAAGGTTAGATTTATACATGACGTCAAACAGATGACTGCCTCACAAATGGAGATCCACATTGTAAGTTTCCAATGCGTAATCGCTTTATACGCAATTACATTAACTTCCTACA
Source organism: Platerodrilus igneus (assembly GCA_036346225.1). Classification (NCBI taxonomy): domain Eukaryota; kingdom Metazoa; phylum Arthropoda; class Insecta; order Coleoptera; family Lycidae; genus Platerodrilus; species Platerodrilus igneus. The sequence continues at coordinate 1,504,678 of JARFIW010001100.1, read as the reverse complement.
ACCATTAGTCAGTTCTAAGTATTGCTTCCGAATTAAAACAAAATTTCCATGTTGAAATATAAAGAACGTATATATCTTATACGTAGTAAAAATTTAACAGTTTAGCTCGGCCATTTTTGCTTCAGTTAGTAAATGTTATTTCTTCCGCACTTTAGTGTTGCTTTATTTTTTTTAGTCCATCAGCTCTTTTGTACTTTAGTGTTACGCTAAGGAAAATCAAATAAAATTAGTTTAAATTATTTAGATATAGAAATTACAAACCATGATGAGTTTCTAAGCAATCGGATCGATGGATTTATCGGAACTAAATTGCGATTTGCAAGTCAGCTTTAGATATGAATTTAAACATATTGACGTTGTAATGATCAAAAGCCGACTGATTCGACTTGTCGACAACAGCCTTAGCAAGCAGGTGCGCGTAAACACGCTATACGATATCACCTTAAAGATACGTTGTAGAAATTTTACAATACAAACTGGACATTTATAACTATGCGCTTTATTTACTATATGATTAAAAATAAAAGAGGACAATAATTGGGGTGTTTCGAAATTATGATACTTTGTTTTTAATTTTGTATTAATTGTAGAAATACGATTTATATTGAATTATACAAGTAGATTTAAAAATTTTATAACACAACACATAATTTTTATGCGTTAATTTTGCAGAGGGAAAACGAACTGTTACATATTTATTGGATACATTATTAAATTCATTCATAAATAGGGTTGTAATACCTGAAATACCTTACTTTCAGACGTTTCTAAGACAAGGAAATCATTAATATAATACCTTACATATGATTTTCTAATGCTCCACCCGAAAATACTATATTGGATTAATATAATACCTTACATGTGATTTTAAAATGCACCACCCGAAGGTACTACATTGGCCAGGCGTTTTTTTTTTACCTGGAAAATTTGGAATTTTGCCGAACCCTTGCTGTTCCAAGCAAGATAGAGATCTTTAACGTGTGTGACAACACACACACACGGAACCTACATTTTACCTCTCATCCGAACGAGGGTGTATTTTTGTGAAATATGCTCGCCTAACATTTTTCAAGCGGACTATGTCGGGATTCGAACCCAGGACCTTGGGCGTAGTAGTCACACACTTTTTTCTTTTTAATATAATACCACTTTTCAGAAGGAATTTCAACGTTCAAGTCAGCATATTTACACATTAACGATGATAAATGTTTATGATCAGTATGTTAGCTACGGAGAAGCTGAGACAGCCCTTATTATAAAGGTGTTAATATCTTCTAAATGACAGGTGTTTTTTTCAAAAGAAAAGTATGTATGTGTAGGGTATATATGTGCAGGTGTGTGTGTGTGTGTGTGTGTGTGTGTGTTTTGGTTTTCGTAGGTGTCATAATAAGGGATTTGTAGGTGTATGTAGAGTATAGTAACGGAGAAGCTAGGATACCCTTATAAAAGTGCTAATATTTTCAGAATGATCTGTATTTTTTTCAAAATAGGGGTATGTATTATTATGTATTGTGTGTGTGTGTGTGTGTGTTGTTTGAGTCTAAGGTAAATATTGTAATGGCGGCGCGAATTGTGAGATGTCGTTATAAGAATGCGCTTTATCGTTGTGAAATTGATTTAAGAATAGAAACGTGTATTTATCAAAAATTTAATTATTCGGTGTATGATTTTGTTTTGCAAGAATGGTTTAGGGTGTGTTCTTGCTGAAAAGAAACTAACATTCTTTTGTGAATAGCTGTGTATTAGATTTGAAAAAATAACTTCTTTGCATGCGTTAAAAATAACTGTTGGATATTATAGAGGTCAAAGATTACCGGACAAATAAATATAATATTAAGGGTCCCATTAATTTGTATCGAATGAGGATGTCATTTAAGGGTCAAAGATTATCGACAAATAAAACCGCGCGCTCTATAATATAATCTTAATGGCCACAATAATTTGTACATTGTATGTGTTAATTGTTGCAACGGAATTTCGATAATTAAGTGGTAGAGAAAAGTAGACATTGCATAAGCAAATAATGATAATAAATAACGATTACTTCAAAGCACTTACCTTTGTAAATATAGCAAAGCGAGTTATGTAATCCCCAATTGTTATATATATATATATATATATATATATATATATATAACTAATAATTAGGAAATTATTAGAAATATTAGAAAATGCGCTAAGTGATGTGCAACAATGTAAATGAAGAACAATTTTTTCAGTTTATTAACGTTCATGGGAACCGAAGCGATACTTTGTAGCGCAGACGATAAGTGCCACTGCAGATGTCAGGTCACAGGCAGTCACAGACAGTCACGTACCGAGATTACCTAGAAAGTAAGCTCGCAACAAAGTAATTATGAATAGAATTAAGATCGCAACATTGTATTAAGAATAGAGTCAAGTGTAAGCAGACATTAGGTCTGCAAGTTCCCACAGTCATGTGAGGGGGTAGGGATATTATAAAAGGCCCGGGAGCCCCAGTCGACGACAGTTAATCTATCGTTTAGCTTTAACATTGCAGTTCGTTAGATAACTCACTTTGTACAATTAATTAATGTTATTCGACTTGGAATAATTCAGTTCAAGTTTGTCAAAATTCAATATTAATTTCTGTATAAACATAAATAAATTTGTTAAGAAGTTGGAAATGTCTTTTTAAAAAGGACCGCTCCCAGCCACGAATCTTAACTGGCGCAGTCGTAACGGATGTCAAAAGTGCACTAGCGAATCCAAAATCGAGGAACTGGTGGTCTGGAATTTCAATTCCGAAATTGGCAGAACCAAAGCAAAAGTTGGAGGCGAAACAAAAATCGTTCGAACTCAGCAAACAAAAGAAGTTGAAGGCGAAACAAAAATCGTTCAAATTCAACAAAAGAAAATTTGGAGGCGATACAAGAATAGATCAAATAAAAAAAAACGAAAAAGAGAAAGAATCCATGAAATCAACAAAACAACTAGTGTAAATTTATTTTCCTTTAAACCAATTTAATTTTATTTCTATTTTTAACAAACATATTTGATATTTGCTAGTTTATGATTTATATATGTATATTGACTATTGTTACCATTATTTTATGCAATTTTTAAAAATAATCTACTTGACTATTGCAAGAGATTATCTTCAAGCTGTTTTTGAAATTTTATTATTATTTTCTGTATATGAGAAAGATATATATAAGAACTTGAGAAAAATTATTTCTAAGACAAATAAAAAGAAGTCGCAAATTTAAGCGCACTTGAGACTATATTGACGAATTAACTAGCGCAAGAAAATTTTTAGAAACAAAAACAAATTTCTAATTTAACCACCCGGCATTAACTAACGCAATACTCAGAGAAAAAGCAAAAGTTAAATCACGAAAAATTAAAACCAAAATTTTATAATAACGCAACAAAATAACCAAAATAAATTATCCAGATGTAGACTCATCGTATTCCATAAATAGACAATTTTCAAATCTATTATTAAAATTCTACATCTGTATTACGAGAATTATCCAAACGCGAAACTTCATCGTCTCAACTTAAAAAGTAAATAAAATCATTCACCTTGAACACAACAAATATATCTAATTATAATTACTGAATAAAAGCTATTTAAAACATCGCAAAATCCTTTCAGAAAAAGGTTCAAGCAATTGTAAAAGTAAAGCACCATTAATTATGACCGGAAACTTTATAAAATATTAATTTAAATTACGTTCAACTATAAAACCAACTCAAGAAAGCTATAAATAATTACTACTGAAAAACGCATATTACAACCTTATTCAGACTTGACAATTTTAATTAAATACTTTAGTAAATTAACGACGCAAAAATTTTATTATTCCTAAACACGACATTGTATAATTGAGTATTTCATTGACGAAGTAGTTATTTATATAAAAGACGCGATCTATTCAAACAAAAGCTTTCAAGAAAGATTAAATTGTATTAAAACCGCAGTAATCACTGAATAACACCTACGGTATATTTAAAAATAACCTGCAACAGAGACACTGTCGTAACCAAGTAACTGACAACATCCTGCAGCAGATTACAACATTGTAATAAAGGAAAAGCATCGCAGACACCTTACAATTACATAAACCTAAGGGAAGAGATAATTATTACAGACATAATTAAAATCAGCACGATTAAAATAGAAAAGCTTTAACCGACGCAAAGCATTCAAGTAAGATAAATTACCACAAAATCTCACTTAATTTATTGAAACTTCAGAAATTAAAATTAACATCGGCAAATTAAAAATAAACGTAACCAAATTAATACCAAGCGTAAAACTCATAAAATAACTTCAACACCGTACAATTAAATATAAAATAAGCAAATAAATTCTTTAAATAATCCGAAACAACCCAAGCTAAAAATAGCAAGTAACCCGACGCAATCTAAACGAAAAAGTAATAAATTCAAGCAAGGAATAACACCACAAACTACAAAATAAATTCAAATTTTTTCAAAAATCAGAAAATAATTAAAGTCAAATTAAAAATTTAATTACCATAATATTCCCCCAGCCAAAATAAGTAGTAAAATGAAACTCTACATGGAGATGATCCCCCAATTTAACGGAGATCAATGTTTATTAAGTAACTTCATTTCTGCCTGCGAAATATTTCTAAAAACATTCTATAAGCCCGGTGATAACGAAAGCAACATTTTGCTTATCCGTCTTATAATAAGTAAACTAACCGTAAGGGCACTAACATTATTCGTTAGTAGGGACGATTTAGACCAATGGGACGAATTCAAACGCGTATTAATAGCATATTTTGGAGATCAAAGAAACCTAAAATGTCTAGTAAGAGATTTGATAAACCTTAGAATGAAACAACCAATCCCCATATTAGTTTGGAATAAAATGCCAAGATGTAAGAAGCTTAATCTTGACAAAACTCAAAATTGAAAAAACCGATTCAAATGTCAGACTTTTAAAAACAAAAATGTACGACGAAATGGCATTAGACACCTATCTAAATGTACTACCCGAACGACTTTCAGACAAAATTAGATTTTAACACCCCCAAGATTTAGAAGAAGCAAAGAACATGATAATCGAAGAAGAAAACGTAATGTACTATAGAAACAGATTATATAACCCCAACGCGAATAAAAGCTACACATTAATAAAAACCATACATCCCGCGAAACAAACAAGTCCACAACAAAAATTTACTCCGTTCAATGCACAAACAAACCAAACGCGAATCAATAATCCACATTTTAATAATTAGAACTTTAACAATCAATATAAACAATTTCCAAAACCAACATTTAACCCAAACTTTTCAAAACCCGCATTTCAACCGAGATTCAACCAAAATGTAAATCAGCAAAGACCAGTATACAACGCGAATCCTATTAGAAACTCACCCATGATAAATAATAATAATTTCAATAACTATTATAAACCCACGCCAATGGATACCTCATCCGGTAACACCAGACCCAACACAAAAATAACACACATTAGACCAAACCCTAATCAAAAACGCACTTTTACCTCAGAAGAGCTATTTCATCAAGAAGTAGAGGAATATGAAGATGACCAGAGTAACTGCAATCGACCAAGTACAAACAACGAACAAAACCAATCGAACAATTATGAACGCGAAGAACCATACGAAACTTACGAAGAGGACGACGAAGAAAACGCGTGCTCAAATTTTCAGATAGACCGATTTATAAACGACCAAACGTAATAAACCTAAATAATATGAATCACCTTGTACTACCCTATATAGAGATACCCCACGCTGAATTTAAACTACTAATCGATACCGGATCTTCAAAAACATTAATTAGCCCGCGAACCGTAAAGAAACATTATTTAAACTATGTAGAAAGAGAACCGGTTAAGATTAAAACAGCCCATCAAACAACCCTACACCAATTCGTAGCAAACATACCTTTACCCAAAACATTTAACGTAAAAATGAAACATAAATTCTGCATATTTGAATTCAATGACAAATATGATGGACTATTAGGAATGGACCTTTTAAGAAAATTAGAAGCCTACATAGATATAAAAAACCGTTTATTAATAACCAAATATGGACGAATCCCCATTAAATTTCAAAACACCCAAGTTGACGAAAAATACACGATAGAACCCCGAACAGAAAAAAAGATAAAAATCGCCGTAAATTCAAATAATAAATTAGGAATAATAAATCACATAACTTTTCAACAAGGAGTAGAAATCTCAACCGCATTAGTACAAATTAAAGATAATTATGCCACAACAACAATATCAAATTCAAATGACTACCCCGTAGAACTATCTTTAACAAACCCAATTAACGTAGAAGAATTAAATTTTAACGAGATGGAAATAGACGAGAACTTAAACGCAAATTATAACCCCGTAGAAAACGACGAAATGTTGAGAGAAAATTTGAATAATATCCGATTTAACCGCGACATAAATCAGGAGGAACTAAAAGCAATCAAAAAATTGTGTTTCGAATATCGCGACATATTCCATTGCGAAGGAATACCCCTAACCTTTACCAATACAGCCAAGCACAACATTGAACTAACAGACAACAAACCCATAACCCATATTCACCAAAGCATACAGATTACCCCAGGCAAGTCAGGAAGAAGCTGACAGACAAGTAGCCGATCTATTAGATCAAGATATCTTACAACACTCCAATTCACCATGGAGCGGGCCCGTATTAATAGTACCTAAAAAACTGGACGCATCAGGAAAACGAAAATACAGAATGGTAATAGATTACAGAAAATTAAACGAAAAAACGGTAGACGATAAATACCCGCTACCAAATATAACCGAAATTTTAGATAAGTTAGGCAAGTGCCAATATTTTTCGACTCTAGATTTAGCATCAGGATACCATCAAGTGGAAATGGAAGAAAGAGATACACAAAAAACAGCCTTTAGCACACCTAGAGGACACTACGAATATAAACGGATGCCATTTGGACTAAAGAACGCACCCGCAACTTTTCAGCGAGTAATGGATAACATACTACGAGGGATACACAACGAAAAATGCCTTGTGTACCTAGATGATATAATAGTTTATTCAACATTATTAGTAGAGCATATAGAAAGACTACGAAAAGTGTTCGAAAGATTAAGAACAGCACAATTTAAAGTACAGTTAGATAAAAGTGAATTTTTACAGAAACAAGTAGCATTTTTAGGACACATAATAACACCCCAAGGAGTGATGCCGAACCCCGACAAAACAAACGCTGTATTAAATTACCCCATACCCAAAACGAATAAAGAAATAAAAGGATTTTTAGGCCTTAGTGGTAATTACCGCAAATTTATTAAAGGCTATGCTCAGATAACCAAGCCCCTGACAAATTGTTTGAAGAAGGGAAACAAAATCGTACATACCCCAGAATTTATAAAAGCAGTAGACAAAATCAAAAGTATTTTAACAAATCACCCCGTATTAGAATACCCAGACTTTTCGAAACCATTCATATTAACAACAGACGCATCAAATGTAGCCTTAGGCGCAGTATTAAGCCAAGGAACAGTAGGCAATGATAAACCCATCAGTTACGCATCCACAACCCTCAACGAAACAGAGCAACGATACAGTACAATAAAGAAAGAATTGTTAGCCATAATTTGGGCAACAAAGTATTTTAGACCATACCTGTACGGACGAAAATTTTTTATATACACCGATTATAGACTATTAGTATGGCTATGCAAACTCAAGGAACCCAACTCAAAATTACAACGATGGAGAATCCGATTAGAAGAATATGACTACAAGATCATATACAAAAAGGGAATTTACAATAATAACGCAGACGCTTTAAGTAGAATCCAACTTAACGCACTAGAAACACAATCAGTGATAGGAAACGTAGACGAAACAGAAATTAGAGAAGACCCAAACGAAATGGAAACCATACATTCGACACAAAATGACGAACCGAAAACCGCAATTGAAATTTTAAATGAAGCCATAGACATGAAGTCCAATCAGTTTATAATCACAGAAGTTTTAAACAACCCCAATCCTGTAAAATATACGAAAGTAGATACCAAAAAGATATACCAAATACAAATAACCAAAGACGACAATGAATCACAGATAATTAAAATTCTAAAAGAATACACCCCTGAGAAAAAACGATTTTACTTTTATTTTAACACGGAAAACTTGTATAAACGATTTTCAGAAATATATGTTAAACTATTCAACAATTCTGGCTCTGAACTTATAAGATGCACAAGAAAATTAATAACATTAGACGACCCTGACGAGATAAACGATGTGATAAGAAACCAACACGAAGGAAAAATCAACCATCGTGGAATAAATGAAATCCTAAAGCAAATTATGAGACTTTACTATTTCAAGGACATGAAAGAATTAACTACAGACTAAAACTAAAACACCAGACAAACCTTTTCAGAAATTACATCCCGATACTCTAGTAGTAGAAGCGCAAAGTTACTTTACAATCGTGGACGCATTTACAAAAATAGGCCAAGCAATACCAATTACTTCTAAAAATAGTATAGACGTAACTCAAGGATTTTTACATTATTTTACATTTTATGGAACGCCTGAAACCATAACGTTAGATAACGGAAGCGAATTCAAAAACGAAACACAACAAAACACTTTAGAATTACACAAGATAAGAATTCATTTTATAACAGAAAACCACCCTGAATCCAACGGATTAATCGAAAGACTATATTCAACTCTACTAGAACAGATCAGATTATTAAGAATAAATTACAAGAAGGAACCTATAACCAACAGTAGATTACCTTATGATGTAATAGAATCAAACATTTTAATATTTAAAAAAATAGCTATAGTTAAAGGCTATGTAAAAAATAACGATAAAACATTTTTAATAGACATACCAATAGTAGAGATTAACAGTTACAATTATTATCACTTATTTGCTTTTCCAATGAAAATGACTAGCACATACCAAGTTATTATACCCAAAACCAAATTCCTATCCTTAAATGAACTAAGATATGGTTATACGAACAAAAAATGTGATGAAGTCACACCAAATCAATATTTATGACAATCATTGACAACGACAACAATTTAAGAAGACAGCCCTTGCGAAGTACAACTACTGAAATTTTCCAATCATTACGAAAATTGTGAAGCCAAACCTGTACAAATCACCAACATGAAAATCCAAAGAGTAACGGAAAATAAATGGATAGCCATTTTCCCCACAGAAGTAATCGCAACAATATAATGCAATCAAGACGAAAGTAATTTAGCATTAACCGGAAGTAAATTAATCACCCTTAAGGAAAACTGTTATTTAAAATTGAAAAATGAAATAATTAGAGTTTACCAAGATCCCGTACAAACCAAGAAATTAGCAAATCTACCCGAATTACAAATCAAGATTACTCAAGACGAAGACGAAGAAATACTTCAAAAACCCCTGCAACTGGAACACCTGGAGTTAGACAACCTCAACCACGCCATGAAACTCATGGAAGACTACAAAGAACACCTAAACGAACGCAAAACGCCCAAAGTGCACTACGATAATATTAGTGTATGGACAATTATATTAATTATTTTGACGATTTTATTAATCATTTATGTAATTTACAAAATGTATATTAGATATAAAAATAAAGGAAACAGTTTTAGATTTAAGGCAACCAAAAAAACAAATGTACCCTTAGAAAGTATGAATTTTAAGAAATAAAATTAAATGATTTTTAAATTAAAAATCAAGAAAGGTAAAAACCCTTAATTTTTAATGTACGTCGGAAGGAATTATGTAATCCCCCAATTATTATATATATATATATATATATATATATATATATAAAGAAACTAATAATTAGGAAATTATTAGAAATATAAGATGTGCAATAATGTAAATGAAGGACAATTCATTCAGTTTATTAACGTTCATGGGAACGGAAGCGCTACTTTGTAGCACAGGCGATAAGTGACACTGCAGATGTCAGGTCACAGGCGGTCACAGACAGTCACGTACCGAGATTACCTAGAAAGTAAGCTCGCAACAAAGTAATTATGAATAGAATTAAGATCGCAACATTGTATTATGAATAAAGTCAAGTGTAAGCAGACATTAGGTCTGCAAGTTCCCACAGGCATGTGAGAGGGTAGGGATATTATAAAAAGCCCAGGAGCCTCAGTCGACGACAGTTAATCCATCGTTCAGCTTTAACATTGCAGTTCATTAGATAACTCACTCTATACAATTAATTAATGTATTTCGACTTAGAATAATGCAGTTCAAGTTTGTCAAAATTCAACATTAATTTCTGTATAAACATAAATAAATTTGTTAAGAAGTTGGAAATGTCTTTTTAAAAAGGACCGCTCCCAGCCACGAACCTTAACTAGCGTAGCACATTTATTTTATTGCGGCCGTTCAGAACGAAAAGCGATAGGAGACTCTCTCCGTCATCTCTATGTTAGATGATAAGACAGTTCCTAAATTAATTTCACTGTACATACAATGACATTTGAATATACCGGGCGGAGGTAAATAATTAACAAACTCTAAATGTTTAAAATAAGGCAAGCGGTAAATTATATACAATTATAAACGGAACATACCGCCCACCAAAATGCAAAGCATTTTGAAAAAAAAATAATTAAAAGTAGTGGGGCGAAATGAAAAAACGAAGAAAAAGACAAAAAAAAAATTTTTTATCATGAAGGCAAAGGGCAAAGCTTTGACACAGGACGCTTTAGCTGCCATGAGCAGTTTTAACTGTGGCCACCCTAACACACCAGCCGTCCCAAGATGAACAGCCACAACACGGCCGAAGGACTAATAATTTGCTAAAGGGGGAATTTAAGTTATTAAAATACTTGTTGTACTATTTTATTATGCGCAAGGTAAAAGGGACTTTTGTAATAAAAGGTTTTACTATGAGCTCGTATTAAGCCGGGGTAACGTAAGGTTGGTAATAAAGCCCTGTTACTTTATTAATCTGGGTAATATGTGATAAAATGGATTATTTGAAAAGGGGATAACATGTAAAATAATTAATCTGAGAACTAGACGATGATGATTTTTGGTGTATAATTTTGCTCTGCGAGGAGAGTTACCGTTGCAGCGTTTTTCTTTTTGTGGCGTATTTATTTTTCAGACAGGAGCAGAGCAGCCGTGGCAGATTACACTGTTGGAGTTTATTTCAAAGGGAACTTCAGAAAATTTTATGGCGCCCAAATTTAGGGATATTTAGAAGAGGAAATAGTTTATTCCTAGATTTCAGAGCTTTTATGGCACCCAAGTCTTGGGGCCTTAGTAGTACGTAAAACTCGCAGCAATATATATATATATATATATATATATATATATATATATATATATGATAACGCCGTACTCGGTGTTATGACGTTTTTACTTAACTCCACCGCTCTGTGTTCTCAAATCAAATTTAATCTTACTAATTTTATTATTATGCCACGGCTAGCCCTTTCTAGTCTACACAGAGTGCGCAACGGTTCGATGATCCATTTTTCTCTTCTCCACCCCTTTATGATTACCTATTTGTTTGAATTGATAGAGCGAAGTCAATTAATTTCATATAATGAAAAGAAATATTATTTACAATTTTTGAAAAATATTAAAATACACCTATCAGTCAATCAATATCATATGTATCATTCACCCTAAAATTTATATGCTTTAAATTCAATCTAAAGTCACCAAAAACTACCTCTTATTACCAAAAAACCTGGAATGTTCTAGACCCTTTTATAATATATTACGTAAGTTGAACGTATGCAATGTTTGTTGTTGACTTTATCACAATTTTTATATAAACTAAATAAATTCAGTATTAAAATTTAAATAGAAAAATATCTTAAAAATAAAATAGATCTCACCTGCTACAGGTTGTTCGGTTTGTGGATCAACACCCCTGTGTTGTTCTCATTTGTCTATCACTGCTCTGCTTAGTTGAACCCCTCGTTTTCCATAAATTACTTCGTGCTTCTTTATTTTATTTGCATTGAATCTCGCAACTCCAAATTGTACCAGAATTGTACCAAAATATAATAGTCGACGCTGATTTGAAATATTATATTGACCCAGATTTGAATTATTCTTATCGACGCATACTTGAATTATTCAGAAATACTACCAATTCGAATTATTATCATCACATTCGAAGTATTCAAAATGTACCACCAATTAGAATTATTATCATCAACACATTTGAATTACTATATCAACTAAAATTTGAATATTTGAATTATTTTTCTTGTTCACACATTCGGAATGTTATATCGACCAAAATTTGAATTATTCTCATCAACACATTTGAATTATTGTATCATAAATTCAAAGCATTCAAAAATGTACCACCAATTAGAATTATTATCATCAACACATTTGAATTATTATATCTATCCAAAATTTAATTATTGTTATCAACACATTCAAATATTCGAATTATTCTTCTTGTCGACACATTCGAAATGTTATATCGACAAAAATTTGAATTATTCTCATCAACACATTTGAATATTCTTCGTTTCGACACATTCGAAGCCCTATTATTATAAATATTCAGTTTAAATAAATTACCCTAAATTCTAATCACGTTAAACGGCAAAAGAAGTTTTCATAATTGTTGCACTTATTGTCACTTGTAACATACACTTGATATATTATTATATTTAAATTACGCGTGACTTTCTGCTTAACAGTGACGCAGCTTCGCCCTGCATGAGTTGTGAACTGACTTGTCTTAACATTGCTCTGTGTTATATAGGCTTTTCCCACTGACATGTGGGCTGGGTTTTCAACAAGTCTTGCAGATATCTCAACCAATCAGGCCCTGCATTTTGAAGTTGTTTCTGATGTAATTTATTCGGTTATCCGTGTAATATTTATTTGCTATTGATACATCGTTATCTTGACCATACGTTGTTTTGTATAGATATCGCCTTTTTGGATAATTGAACAAAATAAATGATGTGACTTCAATGCTATTTTCATTTATTTTTATGCGTGTTTGAAATTGCGTTTTCTTATCAAAAATGTTTATTGTCAGCGTAATTGCATAAAGCTTTGTTAGGTTTTATCTCTTATCTTCGTATTTGTTTTATAACTAATTAGAACATTTCTCAACGCGTGTTTAATTACATGTACTATCACTTCTTTTAAATACGCGTTCTATTGTTAAAAGATTACTTAAATTAATAACGGTCTATATACAGAGTGTTAAATACTTGCTATTTACATAATGTATGAACTACCTATTTTTCTGCTAAATACGCGTTTTATTGTTGTAAGATATGGTTACTTGAATCGCGTAAAGCCAATTATGGTCTATATACAGGGTGTTAAATGCTTGCTATTTGCATAATGTGTGAATTACTTAATTTTCTGCTAAATAAATGCAGTTTTCTGATTCCTATTGCAATTTATGGTTACTACACGATCCTTGCTACTCAATACACCCCTAGACAACCCCTTATCACAGCAATATATATATATATATATATATATATATATATATATATATATATTGTTGTGATACTGTAGCAATACCCCAGCGCTCCCTTTTTGTGAATTAAAAAGATAAAATTTTTAATGTCAATTTTTGATTTTTAATGTATAATTTTAATTGCGTCAGCTAGCTCAGTTTTTAATTACGCACGGAGCTTGCGACAATACCACAAACAGAGTTTAAATTTATTTTCTACCTCTACTTCCTGTTCTAATCTGTAAACCAAAACACCATTAAGCACATATTATTATAATGTTCTCAAAAATATTTAACAAAGTATGAAAAGTTTAAGAATTTTCTAAATAGAACTTTTTTTGAAAAAAGTTAATAATTATCATTCCCAGAGGTGATCAAAAAACCAGAAAAATCACTATTATTATTATTATAAACTGAAGCTCAATGAACGTTCATTCAACTACTTTAAATATTTACGTAATTTACAACGTGTACTAAAAAAAACTACCGATTCCTCCCATAAATTATTATGAAAGCAATTTCTAAAGTATTTAAATTACAAATATTCAATAAAATGTTAATTCTTAAATCATTCAGTCTAGAAATGTACGAAATATTCACAAATAAAATAATAAAACATTCAGATTGGCTAACCTTTTGTTTTCAGCTCGAATTAGTCCTTGTATCAACTGCTTTAGATATTGTCTGAACCCCATAACTTCTCTCAATGTTCTGTACTTTTCTCCTAAGTTCATAATTCTTTCACTTGTTTCTCTTTCATTAGTCTTTTGTATAGATCGTACCTTAATAACTTCGTCTCTTACGCAGTCAATATCTTTCATGCAATTTATCACTTGATTTTGTGTTTGGAAACGCATCTCTTCCATTCGCTGGTTTGTCTCCCTAAGATCGTCACTTAATTTCTTTATTCTGGAACTTAAATCTTCTTCCAATTTATCCAAATTTTTCTCAAATTCTAGCATAGCCTTATCTATCATATTTTTCATGATCTGTTCATTATTTTCTGTTATATTTATTATGGCCTGTCCATTCTTCTTTATACTGTCATTTAGTGCCATTAACATTTCTATTATTCTTGAATCTTGGGTGGACCGCTGTTCTTCACTATGACTCCTCTCTAACATTCTTCCTGCAGCTTCCATTTTTTATTATTACTCTACAATTATTTAAATTCAAAATAAAACCTTCGATTTCGTTGCCTTTAATTTTTACTTAATACAACTTCACGTTGATGCGCTATTGTATTGTTAGTTCAGTCCTACGTTCGTGCGCATATTGATCTCTTGGATGTGATATTTTAGTTCAGCCCTACGTTGTCTTGACAAACGTTGTAGCGACAATTATCTTTTGTGATGTGATGTTTTAGTTCAGCCCCACGTTGGTGATGCCAATTCACTTTGTTGCGATACTGTAGCAATACCCCTGCGCTCCCTTTTTGTGAATTAAAAAAGTAAAATTTTTAACCTGTTAATTTTTAATTTTTACTGTATAATTTTTATTGCGTTGGCTAGCTCAGTTTTTAATTACGCACGGAGCTTGCGACAATACCACAAACAAAGAGTTTAAGTTTACTTTCTACCTCTACTTCCTGTTCTAATCTTTAAACCAAAACACCATTAAGCACAATTTATTATAATGTTCTCAAAAATATTTACAACGTATGAAAAGTTTAAAAATTTTTCAAATAGAACTTTTATTGAAAAAATTAATAACTATCCTTCCTAGAGATGATCAAAAAGCCAGAAAAATCACTATTTGTATTATTATTATTATTAACTGAAGCTCTATGAACGTTTATTCAACTTCTTTAAATATTTACGTAATTTACAACGTGTACTCAAAAAAAACGATACTTGCCGACCTCTCACATAAATTATCATGAAAGCAATTTTTAAAATTTTTAAATTAGAAATATTCAATGAAATGTTAATTTTTAAATCATTCAGTCTAGAAATGTACAACGAACTATTCACAAATAAAATATTAAAACATTTAAATTGGCTAACCTGTTGTTTTCAGCTCGAATTAGTCCCTGTATCAACTGCTTTAGATATTGTCTGCATCCCATAACTTCTCTTAATGTTCTGTACTTTTCCCCTAAGTAATTCCCCAGTAATTATTTATAATCGCTTATCCATTAATCATTCATAATTATTCTCCACTAATTGTTTATAACGTTTTCCAGTAATTGTTTAGAATCGTCATCCAGTAATTATTTAGAATACTTTTCCAGTAATTATTAAAATTCTTTTTATTAATGTTAATATTAGAATTTAAATCAAAACAACTTTGAGTTACTTACGTCTTTTGAAGGGTAAAACGACAAACCTCTTAATTTTCCATAATTAGAATAGTATTATTTCACACTTCACAATAAATCACTTCACGTAAATATCTTTGTATTAAGGGATGTAAACTAAGCCTTACTTCATGTCGTATTTAAATGCATCGTCTATCTATTTACAAGCGCAGAGTTCGTTGTTATGCATGATACTTTCATATCAGGTTTTTGGATATTCCATCGTATTATATTGTATGTTGAAATCAACGCGTTGCTTTTGTCAGTAAGGGAGTAAGGCCGGTCTGACTTCAAAACGGTGTACGCGTATGTTTTTTCATGTAACATACGCGTGCACCGTTTTGAAGCCAGACCGGCCTTATATACTTTCAATGTAAAATACGTGTGGACACGTTTTGAAGTCAGACCGGCTTTATATTATTTTCAATGTAACATACGTGTGACTTCAAGACACACGTATGCTACGTTGAAAACTGTAAGTGCAGAGAAAATGTGGAGCTGTTTTGAATTCGGTTTTCTAGCGAGAAGTTATAAAGTAGGTCAGATGTAAAATATCGCATTCAAGTCAATTGTGTTCAATTAAAGTGGATTCTGATTTATGTTTTTTACTTTTTTTTAGAGGCTGCAAATGCACATAAGCCGGTACGGTCACTCTTGTGATAGGTTGAAAAGTAGGTTAGCAAAGTACGCAGATGGTGGTAATCTGCTATATAATGAGATTGCTCCTAATATTAATTTAATTAGTTGAAGTTTACTGCATGTTTACATACCTACATATACAAACATGTATATAATTGATATTCAGGGATTTAAATACAAGAAAAACGAGTTTGTGTGCAAAGGAATTGCGGTTTTGGACTTGTTGGAAGGTGTTGTTTGGCATCAAATTTTTAAACTGCCAATGTAGTCTAGTTGTTTGAGCCAAGATCATATAAATCATAACGACTGGGTGACAAGGAATATTCATGGTCTTTCTTGAGATGAATCTTCAACGGCTGGAAGGGTGTCAACATATATAGCGCTTTATTTGAAGCAAATTATCAGACCCGGTGAATAAGTATGTGTGAAAGGTCTAGAAAAGAAGAAATGGATAAAAACCTACCTAATGCAAAACGTTGTAACTGATATGCTTGCACTAGGTTGTGCTAAGCTATCGGAGTTAAAAACCAACAATCATTTACTATGTAACATCCATTGCTATAGACACAGCTATAATAGTCTGCGATGTGCAAAACAAAATACCTTGTTGTTAAAAAAATGGTTTAATAACAATAAAAAACAATAGAAAGATTGTGTCTGTATTATTTATTTTAATTTAATTTTACAATGTTAGCCTTATTAACTATTATTATAACAACTTCTAGCAAACATTATTTTTATCGATCCAGCTATTGTGTACGTTAGAGAAGCCTAACCATTTTACAAAGATTTTATTTCCACTCTTTCTTAGGACTTTTTCTACCAGGTAAATTCCTGTATGTTTAACCTTTTGCAACTCCATTTCATAAAATGCACCTTTGATTTCTTTCTCGTCTATATATGTTGTCGGATTGGTTACGTTTACCTTTTTAATCTTAAAAATTTCATTTGACCAGTTTGGTGTGTAACCTTTCATAAATGCCTCCCCGTGTTGACTAATCCTCACACTGTCTTTAATTGAATATTTTGGTATTTTGGTTGCAAGTTTGATGCGGCTAAGTGATGATTTAAGAATAGTTTTTCATTGGATTTATCAACTTTTACAGGTTTCACTCCGATAGTACTGTGAACCGTATTGTTGTATTGTTTCACAATATCGCTTAAATTTTTTATCCAATTGTAAGAACCGTTCAAGTTAAACAAGCGCCACATTTTTCCCTTTAAAGTTCTAATTACACGTTCCACAATGCATGCTGTCTTTGTAGAAAAAACACTATAATGGTTTATGCCATATGTCTGCATTAAGGATTGAAAGTGTTTGTTATAATATCTTTTACCAAAATCAGACTGCAAATTTTTTGGCGGATTTTTAAGTTTATTTAAAATTGTTTTCATTGCATCAGTAACATTAATACCCGTTTTACTTTTAAGTGGTACAGCCCATGCGTATTTGGAGAAACAATCAATAACTACTAAAATGTATTTAAATCCTCTGTTTGTTTGCGAATATGGTAACATTTCAATCAAATCGGTCTGAAGAAGGTCATTTAAACCTTTTACTATCACTTTGCGTCTTTTAAAATTTATTCTTGCTGGTTTATGAATTTCGTTTACTATATTCTCTTTCACTTTTGATTGAGCAACTATCATAATACTTTTTTTCTAAACAGGATTTATTAAATACAATTAATAAATACTTCTACGTTTGAATGTCGAGGGCTCCACTTGCTTTGAAAGGAACTTTTAATATAAAATCAAGAAACAGTGTGGTATTGTTTATGCTAGCACCGCTGGCACGAAAGCTGATTACATCGATACGTATAAGCAAAAATCCTTGTAACTGTGCAATTACATAACTTTTATCGTTTATAAGAATTTCAATGCCTTGCGGGTATCCTTTAATATTCTCAATGACTGCTTCCTCATAAAGAAATTCATAATTATGCTTAATGTTAAAAATAAGGAATGTCTTGTAGCCATCCAGAAATGTACTAGAGTAAAAAGTTGCTACTACCGTACAATGTAGCATATGTACTTGTACTCAATCAAGATTTCAAAACCTTCGTTTTTTTTTCATATTCCTGTTCACTTAGATCTATTTCACGGTTATTTAAGTGCCTTCCAAATTTGTCAATTGTCATATCATCTAATCAGTTTTGCCTCACGCAATTCCTCAATGATCGAATTTATTTCGTTGCCGTGACTTGTGTGTCCAGCATTCTAAGATGAAACTAAAAGCCGTAATCTATCAACAAGTTCATTAGGATCATTCCAATATAAATAATCTATGGCGTTATTTGATATTTCCAATGTCATGCCGTCTCCAAAACGCTTTCTATGGGGTAATGTTCTAGGTCTACGAGGTTTTAGGGGAAGTATGCCCAATGCAGATATTATTTTTTTGTATTTATATGAACTATTCCCCTGAATTTATTCTGTTTCAGAATAATATCTTCTATTAGCATTTGTTCTTTCACAATATCAAGGTATGACTTTAGATCTTGCGGTCTGTATCCGACAGGATATTTTTTAAACAGTAGTTCGTATAATCTAGGAGTATCTTTATATTTCAAATCATTTATTAGTACATTTTCATCATCCAACGCGAAATTAGAATTGATTATTGTAAGACCATTTGAATCAGGATCAGACCTAACACCATATTTATAATCAAATTCGTTCTTAACATCTTTAAACATATTGTAAATATATTCTCGAGGTAGCGAATGTAGCTGTTCGAGATAATGTGTCATACCAGGTGAATCGTCAAAGCTTTGTATATATTCCTGGGCTTCTTGAGCATTTCGACTAACTTCTGTTTCGTATTTATTATAATCATCATCATCATCTTCATCTATGGCATCATTTATATTTGATATACGCTGAGCAATAACCGGCGAATTAATATAGTCAACGTTCTTTTCTAGCAATTTAGGTTTAATTTGATTTACACTGCAATGAGGCAGTTCTTCTTTAAATTTTTCTTTCTTTACCTTATTTTCCCCTTCCAGTTTATTGGCAATAGTTTCTAATCGCGATGTTATGGATAAGATTGATTGCGCTTGGATGACTTAACTATCTTTTAACTGGGGTAGATTGTTTTCTACAATGTTTCTTTTCCTAATTAAAATTCTTTTAAGTTATATCGCTTGTCTGTTCATAGCGTAAAAAGTTTATTGTAATAAAAACAATTCTTGTATACTAACGAGACTTGCGTCTCTCAAGGTTTAAATATGAATGAAGTGATCAAAACCTATTCGGTGTCTTCCTTGACCTGGATCACTATCTTAGTCTACAACTAAGAAACCGTATTTGTCTTTCCAACAAGTACCACATATTTCACGGAATTTATCATACTTCATGTCAGTATTGATGTGATCGTCATATATGTGTTTTAAGTTTAAATCGTCTTGTTTAAATAAAACTAAAAGATTAGCATTATCACGCAGTAAGTGCTTAGATATACGAGTATTACTTTGACAAAGGTAAAAAAAACTGTCTAACGAACGCAACTTGATTTTACCGAATCGAACACTAAGCAATGTAGAATTAATAAAGTTTGATAAGCAATTAGAAATACCATATATCCGTAGAGTGTTTATGAGAAACAATCTTCCCAAGAAAGTTAATTTAAAAAATGTGGTATAATTAATTTAAATGGAATAGAAAGTTTAGGCACGCATTGGACCTCTTATAAAAAGTACGGTAGTAGCGCTATTTACTATGACAACTACGAAAACCTGCAACCGCCAACAGAGTTGATAAGTTATTTGAATAGCGAGGGTAAATGTAAAATTCTTTATAACTTTAACCAAGAACAATCGTACGGTACTGTGTTTTGCGGACATTTATGCTTACAATTTCTAAGCAGTACATAGAACTGCGTATGAAGTTGTCATGTCGTACACTTTTACTCTAACGGGAAACACTTCAGTTTTAACAAGCAACTTTAATCCGCCCATAAACTTGGATAATGATTCGGAGTACGTATTAGGATTAACAAACTTTGAGTCTTATAACACAATTCCAAACGTTGAGAAAGGAATAAATAATAAATTTTATTAGAACCTAACGGAGAATTCATAGAAATACTTGAAGGTACTTAAGAGATTACGGAAATTAGTAAATATTTTCAAAAAGCTTTAGTCGATAAAAGGTGGCGTGGTCGTATGGAACAATCACGACACGCTAGAAAGACGCCAGTGTATATAGAAATTACAGCTGACAATAATACACTTAAATGTAGTATTAAATGTAGTCTAGATGTGGATTTTACCAAAAAGGATTCAATTGGTTCTCTACTTGGTTTCAATCCGCGAAAATTGCTAGCATATGCCACGCATCAAGCAGACTACGCGATCAACATTTGTAAAGTGAATGCAATTTTAATCGATTGTAATATTGCAAGTGGATCCTATTTAAATAGTAAACCAGCTCATGTAATACATGAATTTTGTCCTCAAGTACCTGCAGGTTTTAAAATTGTCGAGTGCCCACCTACGACTGTATATATACCTTTCAGGTCACGTATAATAAATGAAATAATAGTTATAGTGTTAGATCAAGATGGAAATTTAGTTAATTTCAGAGGAGAACTGCTAACTGTAAGGTTGCATTTAAAAAAAATCTGCAATAGCCATGGGTATTAAGTATAATGCACGCAACATGTCAAGAATTGCTATAAATGATGGAAATTTCAAAACAATCGACACTTGATTGATTGTTTCAAGACCGCTAACAACTCAAAACCGGCAGTTTCTACAATCGTTAGGGCTGCATTTATTTAATTAAAAAGTAAAATGAATAGTGAAATACTAAACGTGCGTGAAAAAATTTACTTCGACAATGCAATTATTAATATTGAAAAACATACTCATCAGCCTTATGCTAACACATCTTTAAACAATAATGGTGAAATTCAAATCTCTATACAACAACAAGATGTTTACACCTTCCCAGCAAAAAGTATGCTGTACATAGAAGGCAAATGAATTAAAACAGATGGAACGCCGTCTCAGACAGCAACGTTTGTAAATAATGGAATTTTGCTGCTTTTTGATGAAATTAGATATGAAGTTGGCGGTGTCATAGTAGATCGCGTTCGGAATCCTGGATTAACGTCTATAATGAAAGGATATGTTTCATATAATATCAATCAAAGTAAACATTTACAAAACGCTGGGTGATTTTCTATGGAAGATTTGCAAATAGTTGATGCCAATAGGAATTTTAACGTTGCAGTAAACCTTTCAATGATTCTCGGATTATGCGAAGATGTTAAAAAAATTATTTTAAACCTTCGCCATGAGTTAGTTTTACTACGTTCTAGTTTTAATACTAATGCTGTAATTAATCCTACACCTGATGAAGAAATAAAAGTTGTTTTAAACAAAGTTTTATTTAAAATGCCACATGTAGTTGTTGATGATGCTCAACGAATTAATTTAATAGAATGCGAGTTAAGGTTTGTGGCTGGGAGCGGTCCTTTTTAAAAAGACATTTCCAACTTCTTAACAAATTTATTTATGTTTATACAGAAATTAATATTGAATTTTAACAAACTTGAACTGAATTATTCTAACTCGAAATACATTAATTAGTTGTACAAAGTGAGTTATCTAACGAACTGCAATGTTAAAGCTGATCGATGGATTAACTGTCGTCGACTGGGGCTCCTGGGTCTTTTATAATATCCCTAAGCCCTCACATGGCTGTGGGAACTTGCAGACCTAATGTCTGCTTACACTTGACTCTATTCATAATACAATGTTGCGATCTTAATTCTATTCATAGTTACTTTGTTGCGAGCTTACTTTCTAGGTAATCTCAGTACGTGACTGTCTGTGACCGCCTGTGACCTGACATCTGCAGTGTCACTTATCGTCTGTGCTACAAAGTAGCGCTTTCGTTCCCGTGAACGTTAATAAACTGAATGAATTGTCCTTCATTTACATTGTTGCACATCATTTAGCGCATTTTCTTATATTTCTAATAATTTCCTAATTATTAGTTTCTTTATATATATATATATATATATATATATATATACATATATAACAATTGGGGGATTACATAACTTGCGTTGCACAGAATCAAGATTTGCATATTCCGTTTAGAGGATGGGAGTTGCATGTCAACTTCTACAAGAAACGCAACGTCATACATGGAACATTAAAACAACAACACAATTAGAAAGACCAAGATTTGTAATTGTTGGTTTTCAAACCAACCGAAAAAATAGATACATGAGCAACTTCAGTCGTTTTGATCATTGCTATTTAACCAACATGAAACTCTATTTAAATTCAGAAATTTTCCCGGACGATAACTTAAATTTGAAGTTCGAGAATAAATAGACTGCGTTGTTATATGAGATGGATGCCCAATTTCATCAATCATACTACAAAAAGAAAAATGAGCCACTTTTTAATCTTGAAGAATTACGAAGAATTGCACCATTAGTAGTCATAGATTGTTCTAGACAAAACGAAGCGTTAAAATCTGGTATTGTCCATATTAGATTAGAATTTGAAACTAGCAGAAACGTTTTGCCAAATATATCTTGTCATTGCCTTATACTTCATGATAAGATAGTCAAATACAATCCGCTCTCAAACAGCATAGGAATAGTATAATTACTTTATTATTGTACCTTTGCAAATTATGAAAAAGAAAAAACAATAAGTCATTTAGCAATCACAGTCTATTTATTATTTTACATGTTTTTTACAATATCAACACATGTTCAGACGCCAAAAGTAAGTCGCTGTGAATTTTATGTAAAGATACTGGGTAGTGTGGGTAGCGGAAATCGCATTCAAAAATACATCCTACATCAGAATCGTCGGGAATATTGAGTATGTCTAAACGTACTATATCTGGACTGTTCCATCTAAAAATTCAAATTCTCCATATGGAAGATATTCAGACATTGCAGTCCCAATATAAATTATTAACATAAAAATATATTAAATATTTAGAATCGAAATTCGGATCATAATCTGCATTCATATATTTGTTATTTGCTTTGGCATATCTATTTAAACATTGAGAACCGCCACCACAAATCCCCGTTCTAAAAAACATTATTTTTTCAATATCAGTAAGCAACTCGAGTTTAACGTTCGGCGTTTTTTAAACATTGTGTCTAGAGCTAAACCAGGAGCCGTAAAGTAGTGGAATGGATTTAACTTATACGTGAACATGCAAGTTTTTTTCTTAAGTTTTTAAATATGTCAACCAAGAGCAGTACATCTGTTTTTAAATATAGGTCTGAATAGTTCCCTAGTGTTTTTATATTAAATGTTTGCCAAACTTGTTAACCCGAATCGTAACCTGATAAGTTATGAAAAACTACTGGTATCATATAAGAATTATGATAATTGATGCTGCAATCTTGATTAGCCTCTCCTCGTAATTCACCCGTAAAGTGACAGTGTTCGCGAACTCTAATATCATCTATACTATAAGGTTTATTGCAAATGTGACAGTGAAGAGCAAATTTAAATGCTGACTTTTGTTCTTCTGTTAAAGGGTTCATAGGCTTTGGGTTACAGAAAATTTTATTCGTTGTTTCTGAAATCAGCTTCAATTGAGCAACAAACCATTCTATACAATCCTTTCCGCGATACAATTGAAATTTGGAATATTTATTATCATAGAAACATTTCAAATAGTACGCTACACTAAAGGGTATATGTCTTTGGTAACGGACTGTGTTTAATATTATCTCCGGCCCATTGCATGGTTCTAATATACTTTCGTGATCTGCATAAACTACAAATGATACCTTTTCTTAGTAGTGGAAAGGTTTAAATATTAGATACTTTTCAGATTCTTCGGGTAATCTTATTGAGCAAGTATTCTGTTTTTGACAATGATTCGAATGATGCTTAAGTAATGCTGCTGTACTAAAATTATTTAAACATCACCGGAACAAACGTTGAACACCCTCCTTTAAGCGGATCATAATTGGTTATATTTACCTTCAAGTGTAAAACTTCTTGGATTGCCTAACTTGAATCCTTTTCGCTAAATTCTTAGAATCGCTTCGATATCTTGTCCAATACGTTTTAAAATATCACTACTAATTTCGGCCACCGTTTCAGAATTCATGATGGTTGCATTCTTTACAATCACTAGCTAATCTACTTAATTAATATCTGTAGAAATTTATTGACTATTTGTACATAAATATGTTCTGACGTAAGCAAAACAACTGTCGAAGATTTTATTCTTATGTATAAAAAAAATTCAAAATTGCAAGAGCATTTATTCCTATGCAATCAAAATAATTGTATAGCGAATTGCTTTTGGAAGCAGTTATTAAAATCATCTTTATTTACGTTTTGATTGATGACCTAAGGTAAATAAAGACGATTTTCAACCATGAGTGGTTTAATTCCCAAAGAAGGTTCAGGCGAAAAAATAGCAAGGAATTTATAATTTCCAACCGTGAGCACTTACAAATCTAGTTTTATATATAAAAGCAAAGTATCTGATTAACAGTAGCGTCGACACGACCTCATTTACAGAATATATGCAAGTTTACATAAAATAAAGCAAAAGCTTGCAGTACTATTTTTTGCTAACATGCCGTTTCTTATTTAATAAAAATGTATTTTTTTGTTAGCTATAAAATTAGACATTTGTAATTTTTTCAGAAAATAAATACCCTTGCATGATTAACTATAAAAAATGCATATATGCAATTTTTCATGTGTCGATTGCTTTGAAATTTCCAACATTTATAGCAATTCTTGACATGTTGCGTGCATTATACTTAATATCCATCGCTATTGCAGATTTTTATAAGTGCAACCTTACAGTTAGCAATTCTCCTCTGAAATTAACTAAATTTCATTTATTATATGTGACCTGATTGGTAGATATATAATCGTAGGTGGGCACTCGACAGTCTTAAAACCTGCAGGTACTTGAGAAAAAATTCCACAAATTTTTAAAACCATTTGCAGTTATCCTGCAATTAACGTTTGAAATATTTTCAACCTAGAATATTTTCAATTTACTTTTTAGTAAAAATTGACTTTTATACATTTAATTAAATTCAATTCACTTTTCAGTAAAAACTGAAAAAAAATGACTTTCATACATCGAATGCAGTTTGTATTTTTACTTTTTTATAACAACCGAATGAGTCACGCATTGACGAAATTTTTTCATTGTTAAGTTGTTGTAATATGGCTTACGGATGAGTTGTTTATATATATAAAAAACTTGTGGTTTTGCAATTAACAACTTTGATTTTAAATATGGTATAATAATGAGTTTAAAATCTATGGGAAACCAGTAACCAGCTAATCTTAGATTGCGTTGATCAATTATAATTGCTTCCAGGGTTTCGAGTCCCATTCATTCATGCTGACTGAGTGGGTTTATATATTATTCTGCTGATGTCAGCATTAAATTTCTTGCTGAATACATTTATTTTATTTTTCTGCGGACGTCAGCATTAAATTTATACATGACTGGGTTTATTAAATTTTTCTGCAGATTTCATATTTCTACAATTGCTAATTTGTAACGGACATTTTTGTAGTTTTAACATTTTACGCTGTTTCCCAATTTATAAATGCATTTCTGCAAATTTCTGTTTCTGTATTTGATATTTATTGACTCGTTGACGAGTGCGTCGTGTTATAATGAATAGATTGCATCGTTCTTGTCTTGCCGTAAATATAAATTTTGTTGCTTATGTGAATATACAAGTCTAGATAAGAGACGATAAGAAGTTGTAATAGAACGAGTTGAATAAACAGATGAGTTGGAGTTTTGTTCTTAGTTCCTATATACTAAGTACGTTGAAAATACGGCTTTTTTCTGCTTTTGACAATAGTGAGAATTAATGCGGGATTAATTTTCGTATTGTTCCTAAACAAGCGCGGCATGTTTTTAGTTGATTTTCTGTTGGAAATAAAAGCGGTAAAGCTTGTTAAACTTGAGGCACGTGTGTTTTACGGAACATTTGACGGACGGTTTTATTGTTTACGCGTGCCTACTAATTGTTTTTAGTTGTTTTTCTTGTGAGACAAATGCTTTAAGGAACATTTGACGGACTTACTTTAGTAATACGCGTACTTTACCAATTTGTGGTTTTAGTTGTGAAATAATAGTCGTAGAACTTGCTAAACTGACCGATTCTTTCTTTAGGATTAATGTGTGTGCGATCTAGTCTAGTGTCCCTTTGTTTTATCAGATTAGTGCAGGCTTTGGATTATTTAAATACAGTGCATACTGTAGTTTCTGCATTTTTCTAAATACCAAAGAATCTAAAATAGATCAGTGCTTGCGCGAATTTCGTTATTTGCGAAATATAACAGAATACCGGTTTATAAAGGTATTGGTTGAAGTTTCTCACTGCTTTTTGGAGGTTTATGAAAATAGTATACATTTGATCCCAGTTGAAATTAAACTAGTGCTACAAAATATTTCGAAATTATTGTCTCAGGAAATAAAATTAACAAGAAATTTATCAATGTTACATAGTTCCGTCGCGTGATGGTGTCTGCTGCTAACCCCAGTGAAATGCGTAGGTGTGATTAGTGTGACGTGTGATAAGTTCCATCAACACCCTCACAGTCCAGGGTGAAGTGCTTCGTTAGCGTAGGACATCGTGAATCTCACACTTCCGTTGCAAGGAAGCGTTGCTGAAGGACTTTTGTAAGTTGAACTATTTCCTACTTGTTATTACTTTAAATATCTATCCGTTGCTTTACCATATCTTTGTCGTTCTGATACCTTTTACAAAAGACTTGCCTGCTATTAAGAAAAAAAGAAAGAAAGAAAGATCAATACTACTGAAGTACTCATATCAATTGTGTCTTACTTATTTATCTTTTGTTAACATTTTGTCTGATTTATGTTTAATTGGTGTGTGAGGAAACGTTTCTGCTACTCCCCAATATTACTTCACTTTGTGATAAAAATTTTTGTAATGCTTTTATCGTGATTATATTATATAGTTTATCTAAACAGTTTTATTTACATTTTACAAAGTACTGAACAATCTATGCTCGATCAGCATGCTATGCTTTTTTCTTTTTTTTCAGGTTTGCTTAACTAATTTTCTTGCAGGTATTGTCACTAACTCCTTACCGCCGCATACATTATATGTCAGTCTGCTTTCTACAACCCCCCCTAATCACCGATTGAGCCCGGTCATTTCTTTGATTTTCTTTGCGTTACGCACGGCTACGAGCCAACGTAGCATAAATTTGGCGCCCAACGTGGCTGCCACGAATAACGTAACATAGATTTTTGGCGCCCAACTTTAGCATTAAATTTTTGCTGACATGGGTTGAATTTTCTGCTGTTCTTGTTGTTTAATACATATACTCAAGATATTTGTGTGATAATCGCTCAATCGTTATTGTCAAAGTTGTAGTTGTGTTCTGTAAAACAAATAAAAAATAAAAACTTTTTTAAAATTGCCCTTGTCAGAAAGGAATAATGATAGTGGTTGGGTTAAAATTATTGAGTAGTTTATAGTCAATCCAAATGAAGTGCTGGAAAAATCGTTGGCTCCGTGAGCAGATCCACCAATTGCAACGTACGACCTGATGACACTAATACACAGTATGTATTCGTTGGCTTAATATAGATTTAATTTTCTTAATGCATTTACTTGATATAATTTTTATCTGAATTTTTTTTAGTGAACAAGAAGAACAACCAGAAAGATGAAAAAGATAGCCCTCACAGAACCGATAAGGTAATATTTTACCGTTCAGAGTTGGAGTGAGTTAGAACTGTTCTTTATATTTGCGATGCTTGCTCATTTGGAAAACGAAGATATAAACAACTTAGGTGAATTATAGTATGTTTATTCTTGAGCACATAACATTATATTTTCTAATTATATATATATATATATATATATATATATATATATATATGTGTGTGTGTGTGTGTGTGTGTGTGTGTGTGTATTATAAATTATAATAAAGAAAAACACATTGTGTTTTTCATTTCACATTAATGAGAATTTAATAACCACGATTTGTTATTCTTTAAAAGCGAGAATAAAAAATAGATGCAATCAGTCTGTCTGTCTTTGACAAATCAGTATATATTTCTTGCAGATAACTATGTTCGTGATTTAATAATTACGATTTGTTATTTTTTAAAAGCGAGAATGAGAAATTGGTGCAATCAGTCTGTCTGTCTTTGGCAAATTTCCAAATATCTGTACAATTTGTTAAATGTTGTGAAACCAGTAAACAGCTATTGCGTTGATCAATTATAATTGCTTTCAGGGTTGAGAGTCCCATTTGTGCTGACTGAGTTCAATCGCTTTTCTGCAAACATCAGCATTAAAGTTCTTGCTGACTACAATAATACAGACACAATCTTTCTATTCTTTTTTATTATTATTAAACCATTCTTTTGCACATTGCAGACTATTATTACTGTGTCTATAACAATGGATGTTACATAGTAAACGATTGTTGATCTTTAACTCCAATAGCTTAGGACAGCCTAGTGCACGCATATCAGTTACAACGTTTTGCATTAGGTAGGTTTCTATCCATTTCTTTTTTTCTAGACCCTTCACACATACTTCTTCACCGGGTCTGATAATTAGCTTCAAATAAAGTGCTATATATGATGACACCATTCCAGCCGTTGAAGATTCATCCCAAGAAAGACTATGAATATTCCCTGTTTCCCAGTCGTTATGTTTTATATAATCTTGGCTAAAACAACTAGACTGCATTGGCAGTTTAAAAATTTGATGCCAAACAACACCTTCCAACATGTCGAAAACCGCAATTTCTTTGCACACAAACTCGTTTTTCTTGTATTTAAATTCCTTAATATCAATTATATACATGTTTGTATATGTAGGTATATAAATATGCAGTAAACTTCGACTAATTAAACTAGGAGCAATCTCCTTATATAGCAGATTACCACCATCTGCGTACTTTGCTAACCTACTCTTCAATCTATCACAAGAGTGAACACACATTTTGAATTGAAACCGGCCAATGCGTATTTGCAGAGTGGTCTCACTTTGAATTCAAACCGGCCTTAGCATATTTTGCATCTGACTTCTCGCTAGAATTCAAAACAGCTCCACATTTTTTCTGCACGCATCTACATTTTCTCAATGTAGCATACGTGTGGACACATTTTGAAGTCAAACCGGCCTATGTGTATTTGCAGCCTCTAAACAAACGTAAAAACATAAATCAAAATTCACTTTAATGAAATACAGCATTCTTTATACAGTTGGCTTAGATGTGATATTTTGAATCTGACCTACTTTATAATTATATATTTATAATTATTCTCCAGTAATTGTTTAAAATCGTCAACCAGTAATTATTTAGATTTCTTCTCCAGTAATTATTTAGAGTCCTTTCATTAATGTTACTATTAGAATTTAAATTAAAACATGTTTTAGTTACTTACGCCTTTTGAAGGGTAAAACGGCAAACCTTTTAATTTTCCATAATTATAATGGTATTACTTCACACTTCACAATAAATCACTTCACGTAAATATCTTCAGTAGATATAATAGGTTCCTTCTGGCGCACTTCGATCCTCACTCGATCGATCCCCCCACCCTGCCTTCTAGTTCGCAGTTGTTGAGGTGGTGTACATTGTAAATTCTGACGATCCTCAAGACACTTCTGGCGCACATTGTTTCTCACTGGATCGCCGCCCCCCTTCCTACCCCTTTCTGCTTGCCTAGCACCATTATTTTAATATTATAATTTTACTTTTTAATATATATCATTTTTAATATTAGACTAGTATAAGTGTGTTCTTAAATTTTAGAATTAAATTGACTCCATAATTGGACTTCTATACATATGTCTGTGTAGACTTTATTAATAGATGAAATAAATGAAATTATGTTTATCGGCTTTGCGGGTGCCCCATTTTGCATTTTGCGGTCTAGAAAAAATTTTCAACGATCCTCATGACTCGTATGAATTCTTCATTATGTTTATCGGCTTTGCGGGTGCCCCATTTGGCATTTTGCGGTCTAGAAAAATTTTTTAACGATCCTCATGACTCGTATGAATTCTTCATTATGTTTATCGGCTTTGCGGGTGCCCCATTTGGCATTTTGCGGTCTAGAAAAATTTTTTAACGATCCTCATGACTCGTATGAATTCTTCATTATGTTTATCGGCTTTGCGGGTGCCCCATTTGGCATTTTGCGGTCTAGAAAAATTTTTTAACGATCCTCATGACTCGTATGAATTCTTCATTATGTTTATCGGCTTTGCGGGTGCCCCATTCGGAATTTTGAGGTTTAGAAAAAATTTTAAAAAATTTTAAATTGAGTGAACATATGTCCTGGGGTTTAAAAAATCGATTCGAAATTATATAACATAGATATGGGGAAAAGTTATTGGCATCGTAGTAGGTCAAATACTTACACGGTGTAATGAGATCGTACTCTTCGTCCATGTACCTGTTGGCTGCAGCGCAACGTTCCGTATGGGCGGGCGGACCGGTTGCACGAACGAATGCGGATGAACGGGCGGACGGGCTGGTGGGCGGACGGGTGGATGGACGGACGGGCGGGCAGGGATGGACTATTTAGTATAAAAGACTGCTTTTTGAAATTTTTGAATCAGTCTTAACAGTATATTTGAAAAATGTACACAAAGCAATCTTTAGAGAAAGCAATTAGTGAAATTCGGAAAGGTGTGTTAAATACGCGTAAAGCTAGTAGGTTGTATAATGTGCCTAGAACAACGCTACGGGATCACCTCTATAAACTCGGTGCTCGAAATAAAAGTAGAGAATCAAATATCCCGGTGGAAGCTGCACGACAAAAAGTTAAAATACCCATACAAAACTTTGATCCATATACCACTTCTAGTGCAAAGGAAGTTGGTAAACATGGACCTTTGTTCCCATCCAATATAAGGGCGATATTTGCTGGACCATCGAGTTGTGGAAAAACCAACGCTCTAATATCTCTCATTTTACATGAGAATGGACTTACATTCCAAAACGTCTATGTGTTTTCTAAAAGTTTATATCAGCCAAAGTATGAACTGTTAAGAAAGTTATTTAAACCCTTAAAGACGGATATTAGTTACTACGAATTTGGGAATTATAAAGATTTGATTAGGCCAGAGGATGCAAAAGAAGATTCAATTATTGTCTTTGATGATATTCATGCAAACGAACAAAACAAGATCGCACGGTTTTTCTCCTGTGGTAGACATAAGAGTATCGATTCCTTTTACTTATGTCAAACGTATGCCAGCACAGTAAAGCACGGACTTAGAGATAACGCTAATGTTATTTCAATATGGAAACAGGATGATGCAAATCTTTGGCATATCTTTCTGAATCATGTTGGCAGTGATATGCCCTTTATAAAGTTTAAAGAAATTTGTCAGCGATGCTGGAATGGTGGTGACTCGAAATATAGTTTTATTACTATTGTAAAAGATTTTGATTTGGGTAAGGGCGATATAGAAAAATTTCGATGAGTATATAAATATAGAAGAAGCCGTTAATGGTTAGCCCCAATCTCAAGTTTCATGATGACGGCCGCTAAAGATTTTATTGTAAGCAAACATAAGCATCATTTTATGCAGGATGCCGTACGAAGGAAGTTTGTGGAACGCAAAAGATATATTACTTCACAACCAGATTTCAAAGAAGCTCATAAACATTGCATGAGCCTTTGCAAATCACCGCTTCCCAGTCATAAGGAATAGCGGAAAATACTAAAACCTATGAAGGAGATTAAAGTTGAAAACAAAGGCGAACTTTTAAAAAGATTAAGTTACCAGTTAACGACGAGCCTGTACATCGTTAGTATACGAACGTGCTGGTTAAAACTGAAGACGAAAATATATACACGTCAGTTTATGGAGTTAAGTATAATCTCCAATCTGATACGCATAGTTCGGGAAAAAGTATATAGGAAATTGATACAGAAAACAGTGACATAACCTTAAATAATAAAGGTCATCCTAGCACTAGAGGGGTATCTATAATAGAAGAATTAAGAGAAGAGGGTTGTATAATAGAATAAGCATAACACAAATCGAGCACAATCGGGGCATATCCGAACAAGAGTAGCTCATATAAAAGGACTGTTGGCATAGAAGTTATAATTTATCGATTATACAGTTTAAAGAGGTGATTAAACAAATATGTATAAAGACTTTGAGAAGGTTATTCGAAGACTTCGCAATGCTCTACGAGTAAAAAAGGCGGAATGCGGGCAACGGTTTTCGATAGAAGGACAAAAATGTCTTATGTGCCAGTCATACGAGGAAGCAATACAGCACTGTACTGCTGTGTTAGTATTGCCCGAAGATTTGGATGATTTTATGGAAATAATCGAGGAGATGGGATTTATAAAACTGTTGGCAGATATTCAGATGGAATATCTTTTAAATTCTAAGTTTTAAGATAAAAATTTAACTGTCTCAATTACTGTCATAAGAAATGAATGATGAGAATTTACAACATCAACAGTATCAACAACATCAACAACATCGATAACATCGATAATATCAACAATATAATCAACTTTACCAACCTCATGAAACCATTAAACAATTACAGCACCAACGCCCACAACATCAGCTTTGCCGTCTCTAATATTATAATGGGCAGGAGCAAAATATTAATTGGATAAGAAAAATGCTTCTTTATACATCCAATAGGGTGGAACGCTAGACTACCGAAAAGATTCCAAAGGATAGCCAATAACTGGATATCTATATAATTTGTATCTGCATTGTATTTTGTAAAAATAAAGTTGTATAAAGTTGAATAATGTTTTGATAATACGCTCATAATGAAATGTCGTTTTACATCACTTTTGCGAATACAGCGCTAAGGTCGTCGTAACGGATACTATTGGGCTACGCTCGATCAATAGTTGCTCAATCGATTGCAATCTAAGTCGCCAATACATTGTGATATTCTAATCGTACCCGATGTTACTCTAACCTATGATCCAACAGCCCCATATATATCCAAATTGTCACATTACTAAGTAACTTACTACAGTTAATCACAATAGCATATTGCAATATAAAGCCTAGGGGTGGGGTACGACGGTTCTTTATAGCCACCAGGCAGCGCTTTTTATACTATATATACCTGACATTTTAATGGATGACATCCTGGTTTGTAAGCAGGATTAGGATCATCCAATGCCGATACACTCCCACATTGTGGTATCTGTCGTATAAATATGGCCAACCACCAGTTTAAACCCCAAACCATTTTCCAGTAGCTTTATATCCATGATGCTATTGTTAACAACCGAGTTTACTTATTGTTATGATATTTGGGCGCAAGGTAACACGGTGCAATAACACTTACCTCATAGCCTATTCGCCGAGCTTTTGATGTTGAACTGGAACCATGCCGCAAGCACCGTGGACCCGGCTTTAGTCAGAGGCGTGTGCAATGGTCTACCATGCGCACAAAGATCAAAGCAACATAGTAAATATTTTTTGACATCTTTATAAATGAATTATAGCTATTAAGTTGATATTAACAAAACATGCAGTTACATATACACGATGGATAAGATGCCTGTTGTGCTAGCCTGTATAGAATTATGGACTCTCAAAGCAATTATGCGTAGCCAATAACAGAATGAATAAATGCGATTGTTTTGTTATGATGCAAATTATTAG
This sequence comes from Platerodrilus igneus, assembly GCA_036346225.1. Taxonomy (NCBI): domain Eukaryota; kingdom Metazoa; phylum Arthropoda; class Insecta; order Coleoptera; family Lycidae; genus Platerodrilus; species Platerodrilus igneus. Next base: position 1,470,583 of record JARFIW010001100.1, on the reverse strand, counting down.
GTAAAATAAATTAGTAATATTGTAAGCAGAAGGGAGGGAAGGGATAATAAACGACAGCATTCTATAATTTATAATGAATATGACCGTGGGCTACTTCAGTTTTATTCTAGTATTTTTAATAGTTTGTAAATTTTGATATTGATATTGGAATTGTGTAAATATAATATAATATAAGAATTAAAAATTAAAACCAGTAGTTTACATGGAAACTGGGCATGTCACCAACCAGGTCAAAAAATAGATTTTATAGGTATTTCAGTTATTAAAGACATTGCACCAAATTCATTCCTATAATATGCCATGATGCTAACCAATCATAATCCTATTACATAATACTAAAAACTAGTGGTAGCGGCGACTTAAGTTGCTGCTACAGTTTATAAACCTGTAAAACTTAATTCATATACAAATTTTCATGCTACTGAATAATAAGATGTAAATAAAATAGCCGAGCGCCTGCCTATTTGCAACATTTATTAAAACGTGTATGCAACGGTCATATTAATATACACGTCTGGCAAATACTAAACACATAATTATGCTAAAATAAGTCTTTTAAAATAAGCATCGTCATCATCTGAAACAATGTGCTGTTAAAATCTGGCCACAAAAATTAGTTTACTTACCTAGAGCGACTTCACAAAACTCGATTCGTAAACTGAAAGGCCGAGCACTTTACGTTAATGTATCAGCATATGTCATAAGGAAATGCTCCGAGTGTAAACACCAGGAATCCATCTATGAGCAAAATGCTTAACCATTACTATTATTGTGCTATTCATTAGCAGAAATCTGCACAAATCTGCATAAATATTACGTCCAATGCTATTTTTTGTTTGATGTCTGAAAGCAGCTAATTAAAATATTGCATCATCCGTTTTACATAATTCACGTATGTAAAATTTGTAAACATTCAATATTTGTGCAATTTAAAGAACGAAATAATGCTTTACATAATCAAATGAGGAATTTTCATTATACAATACAATAATAATTATTACAATAGGTAACCCTATTCGACTATTAAAAACAATGTCGATGTGTGAGCTCAAACGATTAGTTATTTGATAAAAACTTCTTGGGGGCGCGATTCGAGTGGTCAACGGCCTACTTAAACATGTCTATGCTTGTATAAATGTGCGTGACGTCATAAATATCATAGCTTATAAATATTTCTAGCTGTAAAATATATTAACCGGATGCACGTTTGAGGCTTCTCGCGCTTTACTAAGTTCTATTTTTAAAATGAAAATTGCTTTGTATTCACAGAATGTCGGTCTTTAATTTAAAGATCCAAACACATAATAACCAATATAATTTACAGATTTTTAAAAATGGGTCATTAATAGAAAAGATTTTTATAATACGTACTAATTTGCCTTATGGAGAGCTGCATTCGCGAGCGTCTTTGGTACCACGATACAATTATGTATCATGAAACCGCACCAGAAAATTGAATAACAACGGCACATATTTTTCGGAGTACCGATTAATGCAGATTTTATAAAAAATTTGTTCATGCCATCTGGTTCATCGAATTTCACACTGTTGTTTAAGCCCAAACACTAGTAAATTTAAATAAGTAAGGTGTTTCTGTATGACAATTAAACTACTGATGTACCATCGTATAGATTGCGGCTATTTTCTGCAATTTACAGAAAGTGAAATCATTATACATATCTGAAAAAAATATATAAATATCCAATCAAGCATACACACGCCCAAAAATGTTCGGCTTACCTAGAACGATGTTTAATTACAGTAAAAATATCAGTCGAAGGAGTGTTAACCTCTCACGATCACCCGACGACTATGATTAGTCTCGAACCCCTACAAAAGTTATAAAATGATTACATCATGACTCATCCAAAATTCTACATCACGTCTGTGCGAAGCTCGGTAAAATTGAGGTCAGCGCTGCTTTACATAGAGTTCGAATATTTTCAGTGGATCCTAAGATATTAACAAAAATTATTAAAATTAATTAGAAACCTAAAACTATCTCAAAAAACTATGTAGAATTTTACTAAAAGTCGCATTAAATATATAATTCATATACAAAATCGCGTTCGTTTTTGTCAATATCTGGAACCACACTAAACCGTACTAGAAAATTAAATCGTTAGTATCACAACGATACATATATTTTCTTCAGCGCGCCGATTTAAGTTGATTTTATAAAAAATTTGTTTTTTCGCCTAGCATATATGAAAATAAATCATATCTACCCTAAAAATCTGACTGAAAGTAAACCTTTGCGTTCCTAGGGCTGCAAAACTCATAATAGCATGATTTTATAGGTTTTTCACGATCTAGACACCTATGACTATCATTGAGATTCATATATTGCGGCTTTGACGTTTCAAATAATTTATCATTTAACCTCGGCGTCGGTGTATTGTTAATGAGAATGTCAAATAAAAATATAAAATAATCATAGATGAGTAGTGAATAATTGTAATTCTAACTGAATAACTGTTAGTGAAGATGAATGATAATTTAGACTGTGATGATGATGAAGAATTTACAAGTACTCCACCGGTCTTGCAAGAAGAAGTGAGCAATGCTTCTTTAAATCTTTTACCTAAAAAGTCTAGAGAACGGTACAAAAAATACTATGAATTATTTAATAAATAGAAAAAATAAAAAAGCTAAAAATGTAACAGAGAATGTTTTAATTGCGTATTTATCAGAAAGATCGAAACGTGTAAATGCTGCTGCTCGATGGGCTAAATTTTCAATGCTAAAAAGCACTTTTAAAGTCAAAGAAAATATTAATTTTGATAATTATCATAAAGCCTTCTGTAAACTACCTTCCCAAAAAATCTAAAATTTTGACTCAAGTACAATGAATGTATCCAATTTTTAAGGCGGCAGATGATTCGGAATATCTATTGATAAAGGTATACAAATAAAATTATTGTAAATTTTTAGATTAACTTTACATTGCAGGTTTCTCTTATTATGGGAGTATACGGAGCTTGACACCGAAATGAGTTGATGAATATGAAACTTGACCACATAGATAATAGAAGAGACGTATTGATTGTTACAGTTCCACAAACCAAAAAATAATATTACAAGAACATTTACAGTCACAAACACTACAGTTGATGTACTGAATCTACTTACAATATACAACAAATATGTTTCTATTAGACCTGCCCACATTACTCATAATTGCCTATTCATTTATTACAAAAATAATAAATGTACAATACAGCCGATCGGAAAAATGTATTTAGCAAAATTCCGAGCAAAATAGCCACCTTTTTGAAATTGGTTGAACCTAATACATACACAGGCCATTGCTTCCGCCGTAGTTCTGCAACTCTATTAGCTAATGCTGGAAGTAATTTAATAACACTTAAGATACATGGAGGATGGGGTTCTTCTGCAATTGCTTAAGGATATATAGGTGATTGGTTATCAAATAAGATTAAAATTTCTCAAAAATTCTAACAAACCAAGAACATCAGCTGTCTAGTACCAGCACAAATAATACAATTCGCATGTTAATTGCTCTTAAACCAAATAAATGAAATACCAGTTAATGTAGATAGACCGTCAACGTTATCGTAAAAATGTTATCATGCTACCAGTATCTCAAATACTTACCAAGTGCCTACAAATTCTGGTATCACTATCCATAATAATGCTCAAGGGATAATTAATATCAATTACTATAATAAATAAATACGTCAAATGTTATTAACCTTCCTTATTTTATGGTTTTTTTCATTTTTTTTTCTTTAATGTTAGACAAAAAACAGTTGTGTATCACACATGCAAAAATGCATTAGTAGTCCTTAGCTATCAGCTGCCCTCGCTCGCTTCGCTCGCTCAGGCATCTAATAGCTGCGGGCTGCTAATGATCACTTTTTGTCCTTGTGACACAATATACTATATACCGTCGGATTACTCGAATTTTGCTCTATTTTTCAGCCTAAACACTAATAAAGTTAAACAAGTAGGATTGTTAGTCATCATAGCAGAATATTTGTATTTCAACAATATGTAAACTTTATAGCGCTTCCTTAAATTTTATTATATTAAAAACGGGTTTTTGTGTGATGTTTTTTAAACATTAAGCTGTAATTTAAGTCCAACATGAAATTTGTATAACAATTATAAGAGCGTAAAAATCTATACATTGAATCGATTTATGAATTTTCATAAATAATTATTGACCCGTTAGAGATAAAAAATTCTCGGGGGCACGATTCGAACGATCAGTGACCTACTTAAACGTGTTTATGCTTGCATGAATATGCGTGACGTCATAAATATCATAGCTCATAAATATTTCTAGGTATCGTTCTCTATTAATTGTAGAAATGACCATTACTCACGATTTATAGGAAGAAGAATACATTTGTCTATATAACTCGAAAATATCAGTGCTGGTTTGATATATATAGCTAATTTTATAAAATAATTACTGATTCGATAGCAATAAGAATGTTTAGTTTGAATCCGAAATTTATTATTAACGTTTTATATCACATTACTGTTAAATTCCGGGCTTATAAACCGAGTAATACAGTTCTTGAATTGCAATTAATTCAGGAAATATATTGTTTCTCTAATAACGCGGTTTCGAATAGGTAGGCTGATATACAGGTTTTGTAATATAGTTTATTCATAAAATCGATTTCTTATGCAAATTATTTATTGTACTGTACTATTTATGTGTCGTTTTGCTTTATGCAAATCACAAAAATGACCGCATTCCATACGATACGATGATACATCTGTCTATAATTAACCGCAAAATACTAATTATAAAATGAGCTATATATTAAAACAGAGAAAAATTACTTTTACCTGACGTTGAGATAATCAAAGCGGTTGATAATTAATCAATTTATAAAACTGAATACCCTTCAAATCGACCGATTTACATATATTTTAAATTCAGGCAATTAATTGTTTTATGATGTAACTATGTTGTCTTGACTCATCTAAATTCTTCGGCACGTCTGTACGAATCTCGGTAAAATTAAAGGTCATCATAGCTTTTATTAGAACTCGAATATTTCAGTGGATCCTAAAATATTAACAAAAAATTACTAAAAATCTATTAGAAACCATAAATTATATATCGAAAATTATGCAGAATTTCCGTATAATTAAATTAAATATGTCACTCACCTAACTTCTATGATTAACGGACAGTAAAAACCGGAAAAAAAACTGGTCCGAGCGCACTTCACACTATTATATTAGCATATCTCGTAACAATATGCACCAGGAGTAAACACCTGAGGTCCATTTATATTCATACCACACAAACTATACCTATGTGTCATTCTTTTCGTTTGTCTCGATCTGTTAACGCAGATTTCTGTTAAAGAATAGCACATAGGTATAGTTGGTGTAGTATGAATATAGATGGACCTCAGGTGTTTACTCCTGGTGCATATTGTTACGAGATATGCTAATATAGTTTATAATATAATATAGTTTATTCATAAAATCGATTTCTTATGCAAATTATTTATTGTACTGTACTATTTATGTGTCGTTTTGCTTTATGCAAATCACAAAAATGACCGCATTCCATACGATACGATGATACATCTGTCTATAATTAACCGCAAAATACTAATTATAAAATGAGCTATATATTAAAACAGAGAAAAATTACTTTTACCTGACGTTGAGATAATCAAAGCGGTTGATAATTAATCAATTTATAAAACTGAATACCCTTCAAATCGACCGATTTACATATATTTTAAATTCAGGCAATTAATTGTTTTATGATGTAACTATGTTGTCTTGACTCATCTAAATTCTTCGGCACGTCTGTACGAATCTCGGTAAAATTAAAGGTCATCATAGCTTTTATTAGAACTCGAATATTTCAGTGGATCCTAAAATATTAACAAAAAATTACTAAAAATCTATTAGAAACCATAAATTATATATCGAAAATTATGCAGAATTTCCGTATAATTAAATTAAATATGTCACTCACCTAACTTCTATGATTAACGGACAGTAAAAACCGGAAAAAAACTGGTCCGAGCGCACTTCACACTATTATATTAGCATATCTCGTAACAATATGCACCAGGAGTAAACACCTGAGGTCCATCTATATTCATACCACACAAACTATACCTATGTGTCATTCTTTTCGTTTGTCTCGATCTGTTAACGCAGATTTCTGTTAAAGAATAGCACATAGGTATAGTTGGTGTAGTATGAATATAGATGGACCTCAGGTGTTTACTCCTGGTGCATATTGTTACGAGATATGCTAATATAATAACGTAAAGTGCGCTCGGACCAGTTTTTTTTTCCCGGTTCCTGTTTACTATCAATGCAGTTTTGAGAAGTGGTTGAAGGTGAGTATTAAACCTTTGTATACATATTTAACAGCATATTTTTCAGATTATTCTGCAAGTTTTACGGTGTTAAAAGACACATTTTAGCTTAATTATATGTATAGTATTTGCTTTTTAGATAGACGTGTATATTATATATAATCGTTGACACGTTTTGACGAGCTTTTAATGTTGCATATATGAATTACATATTTAATTTTAATTTAGCGTAAATTCGGCTTAGCTTCGGGATAATTTATGGTTTCTAATAGATTTTTAGTAATTTTTTGTTAATATTTTAGGATCCACTGAAATATTCGAGTTCTAATAAAAGCTATGATGACCTTTAATTTTACCGAGATTGGCACAGACGTGATGTAGAATTTTGGATGAGTCAAGACAACATAGTTACATCATAAAACAATTAATCGCCTGAATTTAAAATATATGTAAATCGATCGATTTGAAGGGTATTCAGTTTTATAAATTGATTAATTATCAACCGCTTTGATTAACTCAACGTCAGGTAAAAGTAATTTTTCTCTGTTTTAATATATAGCTCATTTTATAATTAGTATTTTGCGGTTAATTATAGACAGATGTATCATCCCATCGTATGGAATGCAGTCATTTCTGCAATTTACAGCGAACTAATCCTAGAAATATTTATGAGCAATGATATTTATGACGTCACGCACATTCATGCAGGCATAAACACGTTAAAGTAGGTCGTTGATCGCTCGAATCATGACCCCGAGAAGTTTTTATCAAGTAACTAAACGTTTGAGCTCACACATCGACATTGTTTTTAATAGTCAAAATAGGTTTACCTATTGTAATAATTATTATTGTATTGTATAATGAAAATACTCCATTTAATTATGTAAAGCATTATTTCGTTCTTTAAATTATCCGAATATTGAATTTTTAAAAAATTTTACATACCTGAATTATTTAAAACGGATGATACAATATTTTAATTATATGCTTTCAGACCTCAAACAAAAACAGGTACAAGGTTAATTCTATGCAATCAAATCGAGCATTGGACGTAATATTTATGCAGATTTGTGCAGATTTCTGCTAATGAATAGCACAATAATAGTAATGATTAAATATTTTACTTATAAATAAATACCCGGTGTCTACACTCGGAGCATTTCCTTATGACATATGCTGATACATTAACGTAAAATACTCGGATTTTAACAAAACATTGTTTCAGATGATGACGATGCCTATTTTAAAAGATTCATTTTAGCTTAATTATGTGTTTAGTATTCGCCAGACGTGTATATTAATATGACCTTGGCATACACGTTTTAATAAATGTTGCAAATAGGCAGGCGCTCGGCTATTTTATTTACATCTTATTTATTCAGTGGCTTGAAAATTTGTATATAAATTAAGTTTTATAGGTTTCTAAACTGTAGCAGCAACTTAAGTCACCGCTAGCACTAGTTTTTAGTATTACGTAATAGGATCATGATGGTTAGCATCATGATATATTATAGGAATGAATTTGGTGCAATGTCATTAATAACTGAAATACCTATAAAATATATTTCTTGAACTGGTTGATGACATGCCCAGTTTCCATGTAAACTACTGGTTTTAATTTTTAATTCTTATATTATATTTACACATCAATTCCAATATCAATATCGAAATTTACAAGCTATTAAAAATACTAGAATAAAACTGAAGTAGCCCACGGTCGTATTCATTATAAATTATAGAATGCAACAATGCTGTCGTTTGCGGTTGGCGCCATGATTCTATATCGAATAAGGTCCGAAAACATAGCAATGACTATTTATTATTCAGATAATGCTAATTTTTCTGTTTTTAGTTGTATCGCAAGTTCCCCAGACGTAACTGTGCTCCATTCCTTTAGGAGTATCTCCACTGGGGCGACGTTTTATTAGCGATCTGTGCGCATTCTTTCTAATTTACCTATTTCCGATCATCTGGCTATTTATAAGAGGCCTCAGCCCATTTTCCTTTTCCGCGAATGCGAAAACATTTGTCTGCGTTTATTAAGCTGAGTAATAAACATCGTTTTATTGTGCAGATCACATAGGAATCCTGGGCCGAAGTTATATCGGTTGCCTGTGAGCATGCGCTTTAATTTACCTTCTTACAATCATCTGGCTATTTATAAGGAGTCTCAACCAATTTTCCTCAATAGTGTTTCTTCTACGACTACAAAACCTCATAATTTACGTGTTTTAAACTATAAATAAACATCATTTTATTATACAAATTTCATAGGAATCCTAAGGCGATGTTATATTGGATGCCTGTGAGCATGCGCAGTAATTCGCCTGTTTACGATCATCTGGCTATAAATATAAGGGTCTCATCCCATTTTCCTCAGTTGTATTTCTTCTACGACCGCAAAACCTCGTGGTTTACGTGTTTTAAACTGAGTAACAAACAAATCCTGGACCGAAGTTATATTGACTGCCTGTGAGCACGCACTTTAATTTGCCTGTTTACCATCATCTTGCTATTTATAAGAAGTCTCAGCCCATTTTCCTCAGTAGTGTTTCTTTTACACCTGTAAAACATTGCAATTTACGTGTTTTAAACTGAGTAATAAACATAGTTTTATTGTGCAGATTACAATGGAATCCGTCAAAGTATTCGTCTGCGATGTGTGCCAGAAAACTTCTCGATCCAGAGCAACCTTAACCGACACAAAAAGGAGGTTCATAATATCATTAGACCACCACGTCAGGTTACAGCCTCAGCTCCACCGACTGGATTATCAGCACCAGTATCATTTGTGTGCGACATTTGTGATATGGGGTTTGGGCGTCGAGCTAATTTAACCCGGCATCAGCACGCCCTCCACGGACATACTTCTACATCGATGTCAGCCAAACGTGGAGCATCACCACCACGTGCTGCACCTGCCCCAAAACGCCAGCGACAGGACATACGATATTGCAAGGATTGCAATATGGACGTTCCTTCACGCCAGTTCCCTGGACATTTACGCAGTGCCGCGCATAAGACCAAATCCGGAGACCCCGAACAAGAAACGATACAGCTGTTATCGTCAGCCTTCCGCTCCCGGATCGCAACTTATCGCATCAATAATATGTCTGGTTGTAGAGACATTGGAGACTTTTTACTTGAACAAAAGCGGCATTTTGTAAAGTTGATCCAGGACACCTTGGAGGTCCACACGACCCTTAAATGTAATGTGGAAGTGTTTGGTATGTACACAAAGATGGACTTGGGTGATACCGAAGCAACTAAATCTTTCAATACCAAGAATCAAATTATAACCCGATCGAGCGACTTGAACAAAGTGTATACGGCGTTTTCTCGGGAGATGCTCGATAAATCCCAAGAATTTGAACATCACCAGTCCGGTTGGGCCTTACAACGTGTCCTGCATTTAGAACTAAACATCAACAAATACCAACCACTTAGGGATCTTCTTACATTGACCTTCCACGCTGGATAAAAGCTAAAAAAGCGGTGGTGAATGTTAAAAACCGAGACGCAGCCTGTTTTGCATACTCCATTGTAGCAGCGTTGTATCCTGCCAAGTATGACCCCCAACGTCTTAGCAAGTACCCCATTACTCGAGCTGCTTAAATATGGGTGGTATAGAGTTCCTATGGCCTTTGACAAGATTGCCAAGTTCGAGGCTTTGAACGATCTGAGTATCAATGTATTCGGAGTGGAAGGAAGGTCTATTGTTGGTCCTCTACATTTTACTAAACGCAGGAGAGCCCGGCACGTTAACTTGCTTTACATCCAGGATGAAGAAAAAGGTCACTTCTGTTGGATCAAGGATTTGGGACGTCTGGTCGGTAAACAGTTATCAAAAAAACGCTTACATAAATGGATCTGCGATGGATGTTTAATCTTTTTTCCGACTGAGACTGCCTTAATTAGGCATACTAAGCAGGACTGTAACAATGTCGTTACCCAAATGCCCACCGTCTTCAACAACGTTTTAGAATTTTCGAGCATCCAAAACAAATGCAGGTCCCATTCGTTATTTATGCAGACTTTGAGTCGCTCCTACAGCCGTACAGTTTTGCAACGCCCGACCCTCCACATCATCTACAACACCGCTTCAGCTGCATACCCTTATAGCTGGGCATATTACATTAAATGCTGCTATGACAACTCCTCAATAAATTTGAGATCTACCGGGGTCCAGACGCAGCACGTAAATTTGTTACCAAACTTAGAGAGGAAGCTAGACGTCTGGGTAAGATATTGACGACGAATGTGCCCATGATTCCTTTGGATGCCCAGAATGAACTTTTGTTCCACACTACCGAAGACTGTGGGATATGCAAGAAACCGCTTGGAACAGACCGTGTGCGGGATCACAACCACATGAATGGTGTGTACCGCTTCCTGTACACTCCAAATGTAACATCCTCTATCGGGTTCCGCAGTTTATCCCAGTGGTGTTTCACAACCTTAGTGGATATGATGCTCATTTCATCATAAAAGAACTGGGGTATGATAATGAGAAGATTAACGTTATACCGAACAATAAAGAGCGGTTCATCTCGTTTTCAAAAACTGTACGACTATACGATTCAGAAGTGGTCTTAGACGGACAAGAAAAGACTGTCGACAAGCCCTGTGTCCAACTTCGGTTTATCGACTCTCTCCGCTTTATGGCGCCCGGGTTGGATACACTGGCGAAGAATTTGCCCCAGGACCAGTTTGTAGAGGTCAGACGTCACTTTCCCGAGGACTCCAGGTTCCAACTGGTTACCAAGAAAGGTGTGTTTCCATACACTTACATACAAAGTATGGAAGTATTGGACGAAACAGCTCTTCCACCACAGGCTGCCTTCTACAATGATCTCGCCTCTACATCCATTACCACCGACGAATACGACAGGGCTCAGAAGGTATGGAGGGACTTTGGTTTTAACACGCTCGGAGAATATAGCGACCTCTATTTGAAGACAGATGTACTGTGGTTAGCAGACGTCTTTGAGAACTTTCGCCGGTGTGCATGTCGACTTATGACCTTGATCCGTGCCAGTATGTGACAGCGCCCTCATTAACCTGGGACGCCATGTTAAAATACACCGGCGTGAAACTGGAGCTCCTCACGGATATTGACATGTACCATTTTATAAAGTCTGGGATCAGAGGAGGTTTGACCCAGTGTAGTGGACGCTACGCTGCTGCCAACAACAAGTACATGGAAGAGTACGATCCTGCGGCTCCGTCTAAGTATTTGGCATACTACGATGCCAATAACTTGTATGGCTGGGCCATGAGCCAGGCTCTCCCTCTTGGAGGATTTCGATGGTTGCCCTCTACCGATATAGCCGAACTACATGCCACCATCTTAAATGTTCCCAAGGACTCTGCGAAAGGATTCATTCTGGAGGTCGACTTGGAGTACCCTTCACATTTACATGATCTCCACAACGAGCTGCCGTTCTGCCCGGAAATGAAAACGTCGCCTTATATCACATCTAAGGCTCCGAAGCTCCTCGCCACCTTAGAAGACAAACACCGCTACATTATCCACTACAGGAATCTACAGCAGTGTGTGCGGAATGGATTAGTGTTGACCTCCATCCTTCGGGTTCTCGAGTTTGACCAGTCTCCATGGTTGAAGCCTTATATCGAGTTGAACACGGACCTTCGCACTCGTGCCACTAACGCTTTTGAGAAGGACTTTTTCAAACTCATGAACAATGCCATCTTTGGTAAAACCATGGAAAATATAGACAAGCGCGTCGACGTGAAGCTTGTGACTCGATGGGAGTGTAACCGGAAGACCTTGTGTGCGAGTACCCTGATTGCCCGCCCGAACTTTAATTGTATTCTGGTACTAGGCGAAAATTTAGCACTCATACAGATGGACCGCGTTAAAGTCACCTATAATAAACCTATATATGCAGGCTTTTCGATTTTAGACCTATCAAAACCTTGATTTATGACTTTCACTATGAGAAACTGTTGCCTCTGTATGGGTCTAAGCTTTCGCTTTTGTATACAGATACCGATTCGCTCGTGTATAGTGTCGAAACAGAAGACTTGTACAGTGATATTCATACCCACCTGGACCTATTCGACACTAGTGACTACCACCCAGACAATAAATATAAGATCCCACTTGTAAACAAGAAAGTGCCCGGAAAGTTCAAGGATGAATTTGGTGGTGAGATAGTTTTAGAGTTTGTGGGTACTCGCGCCAAGAGTTACTGTATAGTTAGTGAAAGGGATGTAATAAAAAAGATTAAAGAGGTTAAGCGTAGTGTTGTGCAGGATATAGGTGTTGACAGTTTTAAGGACGTAGCACATAACAGTAACTTCCGAGCCCTCGTGCATTCGATGCGGTCTATTAGGAGCAAAAAACATGATTTGTTTACGCTGTTACTTAGCAAGGTTAATTTATCGGGCGCTGATGACAAGCGTTTCGTCATCCCTAACACGACCTTAACGTATGCATGGGGGCATAGGGAAATAGATAATAGATTTTATTTTACTTAGTTTATAAGTTGTATATATTGCTCGGATTTAAGTTGCACACATTAAGTGACTGTTTTAGGGTCACAATGTATATACATGTTTAGCCTAAAAACATGTACAATGATAATATTATTGTAAATATAGATATATACAAAGAATTTATTACTACTGTGTATAGATTGTCTAATAAATTTTTATTTCCATATATATTGCAGTTTATTTTAATTTCTGTGCTCAATCACCAATCCCAGAGAACGGAAACAATTAAACTTTACAATTTTGATTACCCATACCTATGCCATATAATTTTGAGTGCATATGTTAGCTCAATTTGAAATCTTTTAAAATTTTTTCTAAACCTCAAAATTCCGAATGGGGCACCCGCAAAGCCGATAAACATAATGAAGAATTCATACGAGTCATGAGGATCGTTAAAAAATTTTTCTAGACCGCAAAATGCCAAATGGGGCACCCGCAAAGCCGATAAACATAATGAAGAATTCATACGAGTCATGAGGATCGTTAAAAAATTTTTCTAGACCGCAAAATGCCAAATGGGGCACCCGCAAAGCCGATAAACATAATGAAGAATTCATACGAGTCATGAGGATCGTTAAAAAATTTTTTCTTGACCGCAAAATGCCAAATGGGGCACCCGCAAAGCCGATAAACATAATGAAGAATTCATACGAGTCATGAGGATCGTTGAAAATTTTTTCTAGACCGCAAAATGCCAAATGGGGCACCCGCAAAGCCGATAAACATAATTTCATTTATTTCATTTATTAATAAAGTCTACACAGACATATGTATAGAAGTCCAATTATGGAGTCAATTTAATTCTAAAATTTAAGAACACACTTATACTAGTCTAATATTAAAAATGATATATGTTAAAAAGTAAAATTATAATATTAAAATAATAGTGCTAGGCAAGCAGAAAGGGGTAGGAAGGGGGGCGGCGATCCAGTGAGAAACAATGTGCGCCAGAAGTGTCTTGAGGATCGTCAGAATTTACAATGCACCCCACCTCAACAACTGCGAACTAGAAGGCAGGGTGGGGGGATCGATTGAGTAAGGATCGAAGTGCGCCAGAAGGAACCTATTATATCTACTATCTTCGTTTTAAGGGATGTAAACTAAGCCTTACTTCATGTTGAAATGATTTGTTTACAAATCCGGTCGTATTTAAATGCGTCGTCTGTCTATTGACTAGCGCAAAGTTCGTTGTTATGCATGATACTTTTATACCAGGTTTTTGGATATTCCATCGTATTATATTGTATGTTGAAATCAACGCGTTGATTTTGTCACGTACGATTTCGAGTTAATAGCATTGATTCCCTTAGATTTTAATTACCATGCCTTGCTTGTTTCCAATAAATCAGGTGTCGATTTTTGCTTTCTAGTCACGTAGACTTTATACAATTTATGCATTAAATTATATGCGTTTGCTATTTTAAGCATTTTTAAACTGCTTGTTTTAATTGGGATGCTTGACGTAATAATGATGCGTTATCCATGCGTGTTGCGTTTCAGCTTGCGTTTATGTTGTTTAACGACTTGCAATTTGTTTATTTAAATAAATCTTCAAAATATTTTTCATTAACTAAATTAATTATGATTATGGTTTATATACAGGGAGTTGTTATTTACTTTCCAGTCTAATCATCGTATTTCTTGTTTTCTTCAGAAAACTGTCTCGTTTTCTGAGCCCTCATGTATTTTATATGAAGTGCGCTATACTATTTGTCCTAACTACCCCTAAATGACCTTATTAATATATATATAGCATATTTTGTTAGATTCCCATATAAATGTATATAATATATATATATATATATATATATATATATGTATTGTTAACCTATTTTTGTTAACTACTTATTCTTCTTAAAGAATATAGTATGTCCGCTCTACCATATAGGCGGCAGAGCCTCGATAGATCATAAGGGGTTCCTGTTTGACGGTCAAGCCCATGGTAAAAAGGATGTTGAATGGCTTTCAGAAAAAAGGGTCCCTCTAAAAAGATCTTCCGGCCAGCTAAGCTTCTTCAGCTTACGGCAGAGCTATGAGCTAGGGTCGTAGGATGGTATACGATAAAACGAAAGAAATTTTATTAGACGCCACCGTATCTTAATGAACGTTATAATATGAAACTATCCGAAGATCAGATACGAAAATCTTAGGAAAAAGAAAAAAAATGTACGACGAGCAACGTAAACAAAAATAGTTACTTTAATCTCTGCAACCTGGAATGGGAACGACGATCTCGTGCTATCTGAAAATTTAACCACACCTAAACATGTTCAAACTAGGACTTCGTTACAGCCTAGTCACTTTATCACAAAAAAAATTATATGTAAATCCACTAGTAAAAATTATGCTTTCAAGAAAAACTTTTAACTTAAACACTAATAATACCTTTCTTCAGTATTAAAATTTCATATTTATAAACTGTTTGTTTCTGTAGGATAATTACTGTTGACTTCAAAGAAAGAAAATTTTCGAGACAACTTAATATTTTTTCTATTAATTTTTTTAAAAAAATATTTATATATACATTGTTTATACAAACTTATTTATACGGAGACTTCCGAAACAGCTCCGTTTTCACTATTTAATACTAATCTCTAATCATTCTTGGAATATTGTTTCATTAATTGCATAAATTACTTCAGTTCTCTTTAAGAAATATATGACTTTTATTTTATGTTACAGTGACTTCATGCTACTAGAATAGGATCCTTTTCAGTGTACAAAAAAATTACATATTAAAAAAACCAATTTCTCTGGTTATGGTTCTACATTTTTAATTGCTATCTTTAATTAAATCAAATGTCAAAGAAAAATACTTATGGTCGACATTGAATTATACTTTAGGTGTACTATCACAATGTGTTATACATAATAATTCGGCAAACAATTCTATCATATCACATGTTCAATAAAGCAAACCTTTTACTACAACTTTGTAACTTCAAACCTAATCTTACAAAAATACTTGGAAAATATTAAGGTCAAATATGCCTTACTCAAATACTAAATTTTCACACTAAACTTTATTTGAAGCAAATTAATTGAGCTATGAACTTTTGCAAAAATATTAAGAATTAATTTTAAATAAACTTGTGTATAGCTACTTCGAAAATTATTTGTGATTTTTAAATGAAAGTTCCTTCGGAATAGTATAGGTATAAAAATTGAGGATGACTCACCGCTAGCTATCCGTTCGTCTGCCGGTTTTCTTTCTTTTAAAAATGTTTTTTAAACATCTGTGTCCCTACTCTTACCGTTGAACGTGGCTGACGCAGGGGTCCAGAGTTGACCTTCATTCAAACCAATCCCATGTGGGGGTTTCCACTTTCCTGCCTAGCATTTCCTAATTAAAATTTTTCGTTCTTGCAATAAAACGCATGTGGCCGCACCTATACTGAGTCGCCGCACAGTATTGATCGACTGTTTCGTGTTTTCTTTATTTTTTCTAGTTGGTGATGAAGGGGGTCGAATTTTAAATTTTACGTTCTTACAATAGAACGCATGTGGCCGCACCTATACCGAGTAGCCGCACAATACTGGTCAATTGTTTTAGGTTTTCTTCAATTTTTTCAAGTTGGGGTTGAGGGGGGTAGAAAATTAAAATGTTACGTACTCCCAATAAAACGCATGTGGCCGCACCTATACTGCGTGGCCGTACAATATTGGTCGTCTGATTAAGATTTTCTTCAATTATTTTTAGTTGGGGGTTAGAAAATTTAAATTTTACGTTTTTTCAATAAAAATCATGTGGCCGCACAATATTGGTCGACTGTTTACACTTTTTTTCAATTTTTTCTAGCTGGGGTTGTGGGGGGATTAAATTTTACGTTCTTGCAATAGAACTTATGTGGCCGCACATATACTGAGGGACCGCACAACATTGTTCAACTATTTCAGGTTTCCTTTCTAATATTGGTTGACTGTTTCAGGTTTGCTCCAAATTTCTCTAGTTTGGGTTGAGGGGGGGCAGAAAATTAAAATTTTACGTTCTTACAATAAAACGCATGTGGCCGCACCTATACTAAGTGGCCGTACTATATTGGTTGACTGTTTCAGTTTTTCTTCAAATTTTTTTCTAGTTAGGGCTGAAGGAGGGTACAAAATTAAAATTTATGTGGCCGCATCTATACTGAGTGGCCGTACAAAATTGGTCGACTGTTTCAGGTTGTCTACAATCTTTTCTAGTTGGGGTTGGGGAGGGGGATAGAAAATTAAAATTTTACGTTCTTGCAATAAAACGCTTGTGGCCGCACCTATACTGAGTGCCGCACAATATTGGTCGACTGTTTCAGGTTTTCTTCAATTCTAGTTGGGGGTAGAAAATTAAAATTTTACGTTCTTTTAATAGAACGCATGTGGCCGCACCTATACTGAGTGACCGCCCAATATTGGTTGACTGTTTCAGGTTTTCTCCAAATTTCTCTAGTTTGGGTTGAGGGGAGGCAGAAAATTAAAATTTTACGTTCTTACAATAAAACGTTTGTGGCCGCACCTATACTAAGTGGCCGTATAATATTGGTTGACTGTTTTAGTTTTTCTTCAAATTTTTTTCTAGTTAGGGCTGAAGGAGAGTACAAAATTAAAATTTATGTGGCCGCATCTATACTGAGTGGCCGTACAAAATTGGTCGACTGTTTCAGGTTTTCTACAATCTTTTCTAGTTGGGGTTGGGGGGCGGATAGAAAATTAAAATTTTACGTTCTTGCAATAAAACGCATGTGGCCGCACCTATACTGAGTGGCCGCACAATATTGGTCGACTGTTTCAGGTTTTCTTCAATTCTAGTTGGGGGTAGAAAACTAAATTTTAGGTGCTTTCAATAGAACGCATGTGGCCGCACCTATACTGAGTTTCCCCGCAATATTGGCCGACTGTTTCAACTTTTTTTTAATTTTTTTCTAGTTGGGGTTGTGAGGAGGAGTTAAATTTTAAGTTCTTGCAATAGAACACATGTGGCCGCATCTATACTGAGTGACAACACAATATTGGTCTACTGTTTCAAATTTTCTCTAAATTTTTCTAGTTTGGGATGTGGGGGGAGGGGTAAAGAAATAAAATTTTACGTTCCTACAATAGAACGCATGTGGCCGCACCTATACTGAGGGGCCGCACAATATAGCTCGACTGTTTCAACTTTTTTTCAATTTTTTTCTAGTTGGGGTTGGGGGAGTTAAATTTTAAGTTCTTGCAATAGAACTCATGTGGCCGCACATATACTGAGGGGCCGCACAATATTGTTTGGATGTTTCAGGTTTCCTTCATTTTTTGTAGTTGGGGATGAGGGTGGAAAATTAGAAAAAACAAAGTTTTACGTTCTTACAATAGAACGCATGTGGCCGAATCTATACTGAGTGACAACACACTATTGGTCGACTGTTTCAGGTTTTCTCCAAATTTTTCTAGTTTGGGATGTTGGGGGAGGGGTGAAGAAATAAAATTTTACGTTCTTACAATAGAACGCATGTGGCCGCACCTATACTGAGTGGCCGCACAATATTGGTCGACTGTTTCAATTTTTTTTCAATTTTTTTCTAGTTGGGGTTGTGGGGGGAATTAAATTTTAAATTCTTGCAATAGAACTCATGTGGCCGCACATATACTGAGGGGCCGCACAATATTGTTCGGATGTTTCAGGTTTCCTTCATTTTTGTAGTTTGGGATGAGGGTGGAAAAGTAGAAAAATAAAATTTTACGTTCTTACAATAGAACGCATGTGGCCGCATCTATACTGAGTGACAACACAATATTGGTCTACTGTTTCAGGTTTTCTCTAAATTTTTCTAGTTTGGGATGTGGGGAGAGGGGTAAAGAAGTAAAATTTTACGTTCCTACAATAGAACGAATGTGGTCGCACCTATACTGAGTGGCCGCACTATATTGGTGGACTGTTTCAACTTTTTTTCAATTTTTCTAGTTGGGGTTGTGGGGGGGAATTAAATTGTACGTTGTTACAATAGAACGCATGTGGCCGCACCTATACTGAGTGGCCGCACTATATTGGTGGACTGTTTCAATTTTTTTTCAATTTTTTCTAGTTGGGGTTTTGGGGAGGAGTTAAATTTTAAGTTCTTGCAATAGAACGCATGTGGCCGCATCTATACTGAGTGACAACACAATATTGGTCTACTGTTTCAGGTTTTCTCTAAATTTTTCTAGTTTGGGATGTGGGGGGAAGGGTAAAGAAATAAAATTTTACGTTCCTACAATAGAACGCATGTGGTCGCACCTATACTGAGTGGCCGCACTATATTGGTGGACTGTTTCAACTTTTTTTCAATTTCTTCTAGTTGGGGTTGTGGGGGGAAACTAAATTTTACGTTGTTACAATAGAACGCATGTGGCCGCACCTATACTGAGTGGCCGCACAATATAGGTCGACTGTTTCAACTTTTTTTCAATTTTTTTCTAATTGGGCTTGTGGAGGGTAGTTAAATTTTAAGTTCTTGCAATAGAACTCATGTGGCCGCACATATACTGAGGGGCCGCAAAATATTGTTCGGCTGTTTCAGGTTTTCTTGATTTCTTGTAGTTGGGGATGAGGGTGGAAAAGTAGAAAAATTAAAATTTTACGTTCTTACAATAGAACGCATGTGGCCGCATCTATACTGAGTGACAACACAATATTGGTCGACTGTTTCAGGTTTTCTCCAAATTTTTCTAGTTTGGGATGTGGGGGGAAGGGTAAAGAAATAAAATTTTACGTTCCTACAATAGAACGCATGTGGTCGCACCTATACTGAGTGGCCGCACTATATTGGTGGACTGTTTCAACTTTTTTTCAATTTCTTCTAGTTGGGGTTGTGGGGGGGAACTAAATTTTACGTTGTTACAATAGAACGCATGTGGCCGCATCTATACTGAGTGGCCCCGCAGTATTGGTGGCCTGTTTCAACTTTGTTTCAATTTTTTCTTGTTGAGGCTGTGAAGGGGAATTAAATTTTACGTTGTTACTATAGAACGCATGTGGCCGCATCTATACTGAGTGACAACACAATATTGGTCGACTGTTTCAGGTTTTCTTCAAATTTTTCTAGTTTGGGATGTGGGGGAAGGGGTAAAGAAATAAAATTTTACGTTCCTACAATAGAACGCATGTGGTCGCACCTATACTGAGAGGCCGCACAATATTGGTGCACTGTTTCAACTTTTTTTCAATTTTTTCTAGTTGGGGTTGTGGGGGAGGGGGGGGATTAAATTTTACGTTCTTGCAATAGAATTCATATGGCCGCATCTATACTGAGTGACCGTACAATGCTGGTCAACTGTTTCAGGTTTTCTCCAAATTTTTCTAGTTTGGGATGTGGAGGGAGGGGTAAAAAAATAAAATTTTACGTTTTTACAATTGAAGGCATGTTGCCGCAGCTATACTGAGTGGCCGCACAATATTGGTCGACTGTTTCAGGTTTTCTCCAATTTTTCTAGTTGGGTTGGGGGGAGGAGTAGAAAATTAAAATTTTACGTTCTTCAAATAAAACTTATGTGATCGCACCTATACTGAGTGGCCGTACAATATTGGTCAACTGTTTCAGGTTTTCTTCAAATTTTTTCTAGTTATGGCTGTGGGGGGTAGAATTTTAAAATTTAATTGGCCGCACTTATAGTGGGTGGCCGCACACGATTGGCCGACTTTTTCAGGTTTTCTTTAAATTTTTTTTAGTTGGTGAGGGGGGGGAGGGTGTAGAAAATTAGAATTTTACGTTCCTGCAATACAACGCATGTGGCCGCACCTATACTGAGTCGCCGCACAGTATTGGTCGACTGTTTCATGTTTTCTTCATTTTTTCTAGTTCGTGATAAAGGGGGTCGAATTTTAAATTTTACGTTCTTACAATAGATCGCATGTGGCCGCACCTATACTGAGTAGCCGAACAATATTGGTCGATTGTTTCAGGTTTCCTTAAATTTTGTCTAGTTGGGGTCGAGGGGGGTAAAAATTAAAATTTTACGTTCTCCGAATAAAACGCATGTGGCTGCACCTATACTGCGTGACCGTACAATATTGGTCGTCTGTTTCAGGTTTTCTTTAACTATTTTTAGTTTGGGGTGAGGGGGGGAGTAGAAAATTCAAATTTTACGTTCTTTCAATAGAACGCATGTGGCCGCACCTATACTGAGTGGCCGAACAATATTGGTCGACTGTTTCAACTTTTTTCCAATTTTTTCTAGTTTGGGTTGTGGGGGGGAATTAAATTTTACGTTCATACAATAGAACTCATGTGGCCGCACATATACTGAGGGGCAGCACAATATTGGTCGACTGTTTCAAGTTTTTTTAATTTTTTCAAGTTGGGGTTGTGGGAGGGAATTATATTTTACGTTGCTACAATAGAACGCATGTGGCCGCATCTATACTGAGTGACCACACAATATTGGTCGACTGTTTCAAGTTTTCTCCAAATTTTTCTAGTTTGGGATGTGGGGGGAAGGGTAAAGTAATAACATTTTACGTTCCTACAATAGAACGCATGTGGTCGCACCTATACTGAGTGGCCGAACAATATCTATACTAAGTGACAACACAATATTGGGCGACTGTTTCAGGTTTTCTCCAAATTTTTCTAGTTTGGGATGTGGGGTGAGGGGTAAAGAAAAAAAAATTTTACGTTCCTACAATAAAACGCATGTGGTCGCACCTATACTGAGTGGCCGCACTATATTGGTGGACTGTTTCAACTTTTTTTCAATTTCTCCTAGTTGGGGTTGTGGGGGGGAATTAAATTTTACGTTGTTACAATAGAACGCATGTGGCCGCATCTATACTGAGTGACAACACAATATTGGTCTACTGTTTCAGGTTTTCTTCAAATTTTTCTAGTTTGGGTTGGGGGGAAGGGGTTAAAAAATAAAATTTTACGTTCCTACGATAGAACGCATGCGGTCGCACCTATACTGAGTGGCCGCACAATATTGGTGGACTGTTTCAACTTTCTTCCAATTTTTTCTAGTTGGGGTTGTGGGGGAAATTAAATTTTACGTTGTTACAATAGAACGCATGTGGCCGCATCTATACTGAGTGACAACACAATATTGGTCGACTGTTTCAGGTTTTCTCCAAATTTTTCTAGTTTGGGATGTGGGGGAAGGAGTAAAGAAATAAAATTTTACGTTCCTACAATAGAATGCATGTGGTCGCACCTATACTGAGTGGCCGCACAATATTGGTGGATTGTTTCAACTTTTTCAATTTTTTCTAGTTGGGGTTGTGGGGGAGAATTAAATTTTACGTTGTTACAATAGAACGCATGTAGCCGCATCTATACTGAGTGACCACACAATATTGGTCGACTGTTTCAAGTTTTCTCCAAATTTTTCTAGTTTGGAGTGTGAGGGAAGGGTAAAAAAATTAAATTTTACGTTCTTACAATAGAACGCATGTGGTCGCACCTATACTGAGTGACAACACAATATTGGTCGACTGTTTCAGGTTTTCTCCAAATTTTTCTAGTTTGGGATGTGGGGTGAGGGGTAAAGAAATAAAATTTTACGTTCTTACAATTGAACGCATGTTGCCGCACCTATACTGAGTGGCCGCACAATTTTGGTCGACTGTTTCAACCTTTTTTCAAATTTTTACTAGTTGGGGTTGTGGGGGGGAATTAAATTTTAAGTTCTTGCAATAGAACTCATGTGGTCGCACATATACAGAGGGGCCGCACAATATTGTTCGGCTGTTTCAGGTTTCCTTCATTTTTGTAGTTGTGGTTGAGGGTGGAAAAGTAGAAAAATTAAAATTTTACGTTGTTACAATAGAACGCATGTGGCCGCATATATACTGAGTGGCCCCGCAATATTGTTCGACTGTTTCAACTTTTTTTCAATTTTTTTCTAGTTGGGGTTGTAGGGGAAATTAAATTTAAGTTGTTACAATAGAACGCATGTGACCGCATCCATACTTAGTGGCCCCGCAATATTGGTCGACTGTTTCAACTTTTTTTCAATTTTTTGTTAGTCGGGGCTGTGGGGGGAGTTAAATTTTAAGTTCTTGCAATAGAACTCATGTGGCTGCACCTATACTGAGTGGCCGCACAATATTGGTGGACTGTTTCAACTTTTTTCCAATTTTTTCTAGTTGGGGTTGTGGGGGAAATTAAATTTAAGTTGTTACAATAGAACGCATGTGACCGCATCCATACTTAGTGGCCCGGCAATATTGGTCGACTGTTTCAACTTTTTTTCAATTTTTTGTTAGTCGGGGCTGTGGGGGGGAGTTAAATTTTAAGTTCTTGCAATAGAACTCATGTGGCCGCTCATATACTGAGGGGCCGCACAATATTGTTCGGCTGTTTCAGGTTTCCTTCATTTCTTGTAGTTGGGGATGAGGGTGGAAAAGTAGAATAAATAAAATTTTACGTTCTTACAATAGAACGCATGTGGCCGCATCTATACTGTGTGACAACACAATATTAGTCGACTGTTTCAGGTTTTCTCCAAATTTTTCAAGTTTGGGATGTGGGGGGAGGGGTAAAGAAATAAAATTTTACGTTCCTACAATAAAACGCATGTGGTCGCACCTATACTGAGTGGCCGCACAATATAGGTGGACTGTTTCAACTTTTTTTCAATTTCTTCTAGTTGGGGTTGTGGGGGGAATTAAATTTTACGTTGTTACAATAGAACGCATGTGGCCGCATCTATACTGAGTGGCTCCGCAGTATTGGTCTACTGTTTCAACTTTCTTTCAATTTTTTGTTAGTTGGGGTTGTGGGGGGGAGTTAAATTTTAAGTTCTTGCAATAGAACTCATGTGGCCGCTCATATACTGAGGGGCCGCACAATATTGTTCGGCTGTTTCAGGTTTCCTTCATTTCTTGTAGTTGGGGATGAGGGTGGAAAAGTAAAAAAAATAAAATTTTACGTTCTTACAATAGAACGCATGTGGCCGCATCTATACTGAGTGACAACACAATATTGGTAGACTGTTTCAGGTTTTCTCCAAATTTTTCTAGTTTGGGATGTGGGGTGAGGGGTAAAGAAATAAAATTTTACGTTCCTACAATAAAACGCATGTGGTCGCACCTATACTGAGTGGCCGCACAATATTGGTGGACTGTTTCAACTTTTTTCAATTTTTTCTTGTTGGGGTTGTGAAGGGGAATTAAATTTTACGTTGTTACAATAGAACGCATGTGGCCGCATCTATACTGAGTGACAACACAATATTGGTCGACTGTTTCAGGTTTTCTCCAAATTTTTCTAGTTTGGGATGTGGGGGAAGGGGTAAAGAAATAAAATTTTACGTTCCTACAATAGAACGAATGTGGTCGCACCTATACTGAGTGGCCGCACAATATTGGTGGATTGTTTCAACTTTTTTTCAATTTTTCTAGTTGGGGTTGTGGGGGGGGGAATTAAATTTTACGTCTCCAAATTTATGTAGTTTGGGATGTGGAGGAGGGGTTAAAAAATATAATTTTACGTTGTTACAATAGAACGCATGTGGTCGCACTTATACTGAGTGATCGCACAATATTGGTCGGCTGTTTCAACTTTTTTTCAATTTTTTCTAGTTGGGGTGTGGGGGGGGGGTTAAATTTTACGTTCTTGCAATAGAACTCATATGGCCGCATCTATACTGAGTGACCGTACAATACTGGTCAACTGTTTCAGGTTTTCTCCAAATTTTTCTAGTTTGGGATGTGGGGAGGGTAAAAATAAAATTTTACGTTCTTACAATTGAACGCATGTTGCCGCACCTATACTGAGTGGCCGTACAATATTGGTCAACTATTTCAGGTTTTCTTCAAATTTTTTCTAGTTACGGCAGAGGGGGGTAGAAAATTAAAATTTATGTGGCCGCACCTATACTGAGTGGCCGTACAATATTGATCGATTGTTTCAGGTTTATTTTCAAAATTTTTTCTAGTTATGGCTGTGGGGGGGTAGAATTTTAAAATTTATGTAGCCGCACCTATAGTGAGTGGCCGCACATGATTGGCCGACTGTTTCAGGTTTTCTTCAATTTTTTTCTAGTTGGTAATAGGGGGGGGGGAATTAAAATTTTACGTTCCTGCAATAAAACGCATGTGGCCGCACCTATACTGAGTCGCCGCACAGTATTGGTCTACTGTTTCGTGTTTTCTTCATTTTTTCTAGTTGGTGATAGAGGGAGTCAAATTTTAAATTTTACGTTCTTACACTAGATCGCATGTGGCCGCACCTATACTGAGTAGCCGCACAATATTGGTCGATTGTTTCAGGTTTTCTTAAATTTTGTCTAGTTGGGATGAGGGGGAGGGGGTGGTAGAAAATTAAAATTTTACGTTCTCCCAATAAAACGCATGTGGCTGAACCTATACTGCGTGGTCGTACAATATTGGTCGTCAGTTTCAGGTTTTCTTCAATTATTTCTAGTTTGGGGTGAGGGGGGGAGTAGAAAATTCAAATTTTACGTTCTTTCAATAGAACGCATGTGGCCGCACCTATACTGAGTGGCCGCACAATATTGGTCGACTGTTTCAACCTTTTTTCAAATTTTTACTAGTTGGGGTTGTGGGGGGGAATTAAATTTTACGTTCTTACAATAGAACTCATGTGGCCGCACATATACTGAGGGGCCGCACAATATTGTTCGACTGTTTCAGGTTTCCTTTGTTTTTTCTAGTTGGGAATGAGGGTAGAAATGTAGAAAAAATACAATTTTACGTTCTTACAACAGTACGCATCTCGCCGCATCTATACTGAGTGACCACACAATATTGGTCGACTGTTTCAGGTTTTCTCCAAATTTTTCTAGTTTGGGATGTGGGGGGAGGAATAAAAAACTAAAATTTTACGTTTTTAAAATAGAAAGCATGTGGTCGCACCGATACTGAGTAGTCACACAATATTGGTCGATTGTTTCAACTTTTTTCAATTTTTTATAGTTGGCGTTGTAGGGGTGAAAATTAACTTTTACGTTGTTGCAATAGAACTCGTGTATCCTCACATATACTGAGGGGCCGCACAATATTGTTCGACTGCTTCAGCATTCCTTTATTTTTTCTAGTTGGGGATGAGGGTGAAAAGGCAGAAAATATAAAATTTCACGTTCTTACAATAGAACGCATGTGCCCGCATCTATACTGAGTGACCACACAAAATTGGTCGACTGTTTCATGTTTTCTCCAAATTTTTCTAGTTTGGGATGTGGGGGGAAGGGTAAAAAATAAAATTTTACGTTCTTACAATAGAACGCATGTGTTCGCACCTATACTGAGTGGCCGTACAATACTGGTCGCCTATTTCAGGTTTCCTTCTTTTTTTTTAGTTAGGGATGAGGGTGGAGAAGTAGAAAAATTTAAATTTTACTTTCTTACAATAGAACGCATATTGCCGCATCTATACTGAGTGGCCGCACAATATTGGTAGACTGTTTCAACTTTTTTTTCAATTTTTTCTAGTTGGGGGAAGGGGGAATTAAATTTTACGTTCTTGCAATAGAACTCATGTGGCCGCACATATACTGAGGGGCCGCACAATATTGTTCGACTATTTCAGGTTTCCTTCATTTTTTGTAGTTAAGGATGAGGGTGAAAGGGTAGAAAAAATCAAATTTTTCGTTCTTACAATAGAACGCATGTGTTCGCACCTATACTGAGTGGCCGTACAATATTGGTCAACTATTTCAGGTTTTCTTCTTTTTTTTGGTTGGGGATGAGGGTGGAGAAGTAGAAAAATTTAAATTTTACGTTCTTACAATAGAACGCATATTGCCGCACCTATACTGAGTGGCCGCACAATATTGGTAGACTGTTTCAACTTTTTTTTCAATTTTTTCTAGTTGGGGATTAAATTTTACGTTCTTGCAATAGAACTCATGTGGCCGCACATATACTGAGGGGCCGCACAATATTGTTCAACTATTTCAGGTTTCCTTTGTTTTTTCTAGTTGGGGATGAGGGTAAAAAAGCAGAAAAAATAAAATCTTACGTTCTTACAATAGAACGCATGTGCCCGCATCTATACTGAGTGACCACACAAAATTGGTCGACTGTTTCATGTTTTCTGCAAAATTTTTCTAGTTTGGGATGTGGGGGGAAGGGTAAAAGATAAAATTTTACGTTCTTACAATAGAGCGCATGTGTTCGCACCTATACTGAGTCGCCGTACAGTACTGTGCTCCTATATCAGGTCTCCTTTTTTTTTTTTAGTTGGGGATGAGGGTGGAGAAGTAGAAAAATTTAAATTTTACGTTCTTACAATAGAACGCATATTGCCGCATCTATACTGAGTGGCCGCACAATATTGGTAGACTGTTTCAATTTTTTTTCAATTTTTTCTAGTTGGGGGGGGGAATTAAATTTTACGTTCTTGCAATAGAACTCATGTGGCCGCACATATACTGAGGGGCCGCACAATATTGTACGACTATTTCAGGTTTCCTTCATTTTTTGTAGTTAAGGATGAGGGTGAAAGGGTAGAAAAAATAAAATTTTTCGTTCTTACAATAGAACGCATGTGGCCGCATCTATACTGAGTGACCACACAAATTTGGTCGACTGTTTCATGTTTTCTCCAATTTTTTCTAGTTTGGGATGTGGGGAGAAGGGTAAAAAATTAAATTTTACGTTCTTACAATAGAACGCATGTGTTCGCACCTATACTGAGTGGCCGTACAATATTGGTCGACTATTTCAGGTTTCCTTCTTTTTTTTTAGTTGGGGATGAAGGTGGAGAAGTAGAAAAATTTAAATTTTACGTTCTTACAATAGAACGCATATTGCCGCACCTATACTGAGTGGCCGCACAATATTGGTAGACTGTTTCAACTTTTTTTTCAATTTTTTCTAGTTGGGGTTAGAAGGGGAGGAATTAAATTTTACGTTCTTGCAATAGAACTCATGTGGCCGCACATATACTGAGGGGCCGCACATTATTGTTCGACTATTTCAAGTTTCCTTCATTTTTTTTACCTATACTGAGTGGCCGCACAATATTGGTCGACTGTTTCAGGTTTTTCTCCAATTTTTCTAGTTGGGTTGGGGGGAGGAGTAGAAAATTAAAATTTTACGTTTTTCAAATAAAACGCATGTGGTCGCACCTATACTGAGTGGCCTTACAATATTGGTCAACTGTTTCAGGTTTTCTTCAAATTTTTTTTAGTTATGGCTGAGGGGGGTAGAAATTAAAATTTATGTGGCCGCACCTATACTGAATGGCCGCACATAATTGGCCGACTGTTTCAGGTTTTCTTTAATTTTTTTCTAGTTGGTGATGGGGGAGGGGGTAGAAATGTAAAATTTTACGTTTCCGCAATAAAACGCATGTGGCCGCACCTATACTGAGTCGCCGCACAGTATTGGTCGACTGTTTCGTGTTTTCTTCATTTTTTCTAGTTGGTGATAAAGGGGGGTCGATTTTTAAATTTTACGTTCTTACAATAGATCGCATGTGGCCGCACCTATACTGAGTAGCCGCACAAAATTGATCGATTGTTTCAGGTTTTCTTAAATTTTGTCTAGTTGGGATGAGGGGGGGTAGAAAATTTAAATTTTACGTTCTCCTAATAAAACGCATGTGGCCGCACCTATACTGAGTGGCCGCACAATATTGGTCGACTGTTTCGTGTTTTTTCATTTTCTCTAGTTGGTGATAGAAGTGGTCGAATTTTAAATTTTACGTTCTTGCAATAGATCGCATGTGACCGCACCTATACTGAGTAGCCGCACAATATTGGTCGATTGTTTCAGGTTTTCTTAAATTTTGTCTCGTTGGGGTTGAGCGGGGGTAGAAAATTAAAATTTACGTTCTCCCAATAAAACGCATGTGGCTGCACCTATACTGCGTGGCCGTACAATATAGGTCGTCTGTTTCAAGTTTTCTTCAATTATTTCTAGTTTGGGGTGAGGGGGGGGAGGGAGTAGAAAATTTAAATTTTATGATCTTTCAATATAACGCATGTGGCCGCACCTATACTGAGTGGCCGCACAATATTGGTCGACTGTTTCAACTTTTT
Source organism: Platerodrilus igneus (assembly GCA_036346225.1). Classification (NCBI taxonomy): domain Eukaryota; kingdom Metazoa; phylum Arthropoda; class Insecta; order Coleoptera; family Lycidae; genus Platerodrilus; species Platerodrilus igneus. The sequence continues at coordinate 1,441,793 of JARFIW010001100.1, read as the reverse complement.
TCCAATTTTTTCTAGTTGGGGGGGGGGGGGATTAAATTTTACGTTCTTACAATATAACGCATGTGGCCGCACCTATACTGGGTGGCCGCACAATATTGTTCGACTGTTTCAACTTTTTTTCAATTTTTTCTAGTTGGGGAAATAAATTTTACGTTCTTACAATAGAACTCATGTGGCCGCACATATACTGAGGGGCCGCACAATATTGGTCGACTGTTTCAGGTTTTCTCAAAATTTTCCTAGTTTGGGATGTGGGGGGGGAAGAGTAAAAACTAAAATTTTACTTTTTTAAAATAGAAAGCATGTGGTCGAACCCATACTGGGTGGCCACACAATATTGGTCGACTGTTTCAACTTTTTTCAATTTTTTATAGTTGGGGTTGTGGGGGTGAAAATTAACTTTTACGTTCTTGCAATAGAACACGTGTGCGGTCGCACATATACTGAGGAGCCGCACAATATTGTTCAACTGTTTCAGGTTTCCTTCATTTTATCTAGTTGGTGATGAGGATGGAAAAGTAGAGAAATAAAATTTTACGTTCTTACAATAGAACGCATTTGGCCGCATCTATACTGAGTGACCACACAATATTGGTCGACTGTTTCAGGTTTTTTCCAAATTTTTCTAGTTTGGGTTGGGGGGTAGGGTAAAAAAATAAAATTTTACGTTCTTACAATAGAACGCACGTGGCCGCACCTATACTGAGTGGCCGCAAAATATTGGTCGACTGTTTCAACTTTTTTTTAAATTTTTTCTAGTTGGGTTGGGGGGGGGATAAAATTTTAAGTACTTGCAATAGAACTCATGTGGCCGCACATATACTGAGGGGCTGCACAATATTGTTCGACTGTTTCAACTTTTATCAATATTTTATAGTTGGGGTTGTGGTGGTGAAAATTAACTTTTACGTTCTTGCAATAGAACACGTGTGCGGTCGCACATATACTGAGGGGCCGCACAATATTGCTCGACTGTTTCAGGTTTCCTTCATTTTATCTAGTTGGTGATGAGGATGGAAAAGTAGAAGAAATAAAATTTTACCTTCTTACAATAGAACGCATTTGGCCGCATCTATACTGAGTGACAACACAATATTGGTCGACTGTTTCAGGTTTTCTCCAATACTGAGTTTGGGATGTGGTGGGAGGGGTAAAGAAATAAAATTTTACGTTCCTACAATAGAACGCATGTGGTCGCACCTATACTGAGTGGCCGCACAATATTGGTGGACTGTTTCAACTTTTTTTCAATTTTTTCTAGTTGGGGTTGTGGGGGGATTTAAATTTTACGTTCTTACAATAGAACGCATGTGGTCGCACCTATACTGAGTGACCACACAATATTGGTAGACTCTTTCAGGTTTTCTTCAAATTTTTCTAGTTTGGGATGTGGGGGTAGAGGTAAAGAAATAAAATTTTACGTTCCTACAATAGAACGCATGTGGTCGCACCTATACTGAGTGACCGCACAATATTGGTAGACTGTTTCACCTTTTTTTCATTTTTTTTAGTTGGGGTTAGAAGGGGAGGAATTAAATTTTACGTTCTTGCAATAGAACTCATTTGACCGCACATATACTGAGGGGCCGCACAATGTTGTTCGACTGTTTCAGGCTTTCTTCATTTTTTCTAGTTGGGGATGATGGTGGAAAGGTAGAAAAAATAAAATTTTACGTTCTTACAATAGAACGCATGTGACCGCATCTATACCGTGTGAGTACACAATATTGGTCGACTGTTTCAGGGTTTCTCCAATTTATGTAGTTTGGGATGTGGGGGGGAGGGGTAAAAGAATATAATTTTACGTTGTTACAATAGAACGTATGTGGTCGCACCTATACTGAGTGGTCGCACAATATTGATCGACTGTTTCAACTTTTTTTCAATTTTTTCTAGTTGGGGTGGGGTGAGGGGGAGAATTAAATTTTACGTTCTTGCAATAGAACTCATGTAGCCGCATCTATACTGAGTGGCCGTACAATATTGGTCAACTGTTTCAGGTTTTCTCTAAATTTTTCTAGTTTGGATGTGGGGGGAGGGGTAAAAAAATAAAATTTTACGTTCTTACAATTGAACGCTTGTTGCCGCACCTATACTGAGTGGCCGCACAATATTGGTCAACTGTTTCAGGTTTTCTCCAATTTTGTTAGTTGGTTTGAGAGGGGAGTAGAAAATTAGAATTTTACGTTCTTCAAATAAAACGCATGTGTTCGCACCTATACTGAGTGGCCGTACAATATTGGTCAACTGTTTCAGGTTTTATTCAAATTTTTCTAGTTATGGCTGAAGGGGATAGAATTTTAAAATTTATGTGGCCGCACCTATAGTGAGTGGCCGCACATGATTGGTCGACTGTTTCAGGTTTTCTCCAAATTTTTCTAGTTTGAGATATAGGGGGAAGGGTAAAGAAATAAAATTTTACGTTCTTACAATAGAATGCATGGGGTCGCACCTATGCTGAGTGGCCGCACAATATTGGTCGACCTTTTCAACTTTTTTTCAATTTTTTCTAGTTTGGGTTGTGGGGCGGGGGGGATTTAATTTTACGTTCTTGCAATAGAACTCATGTGGCCGCACATATACTGAGGGGACGCACAATATTGTTCGACTGTTTCAGGTTTACTTCATTTTTTCTAGTTGGGGATGAGGGTGGAAAGTTAGAAAAAATAAAATTTTACGTTCTTACAATAAAACGCATGTGGTCGCACCTATACTGAGTGACCCCACAATAAAGGGTCGACTGTTTCAATTTTTTTTCAATTTTTCTAGTTGGGGTTGTGTGGGGGAATTAAATTTTACGTTCTTGCAATAGAACTCATATGGCCGCACATATACTGATGGGCCGCACAATATAGTTTGACTGTTTCAGGTTTTCTTCATTTTTTCTAGTTGGGGATGAGGGTAGAGAGGTAGAAAAATTATAATTTTACGTTCTTACAATAGAAAGCATGTGGCCGCACCTATACTGAGTAACCACACAATATTGGTCGACTGTTTCAAGTTTTCTCCAAATTTTTCTAGTTTGGAATGTGGGGAAGAGGTAAAAACATTAAATTTTACGTTCTTACAATAGAACGCATGTGGTCGCACCTATACTGAGTGACCACACAATATTGGTCAACTGTTTCAGGTTTTCTCCAAATTTCTCTAGTTGGTGATGAGGGCGGGGTAGAAAATTAAAATTTTACGTTCTTACAATAAAACGCATGTGACCGCACCTATACTGAGTGGCCGTACAATATTGGTCGACTGTTTCAGGTTTTCTTCAAATTTTTTTCTAGTTAGGGCAGACGGGGGGTAGAAAATTAAAATTTATGTGACCGCATCTATACTGAGTGGCCGGACAATATTGGTCGACTGTTTCAGGCTTCCTTTAATTTTTTCTAGTTGTGGATGAGGGGGTGTAGAAAATTAAAATTTTACGTTTTTACAATAAAACACATGTGGCCGCACAATATTGGTCGACTGTTTCAAGTTTTCTTCAATTTGTTCTAGTTGGGAAGGGGGTGTTGAAAATTAAAATTTTACGTTCTTGCAATAAAACGCATGTGATTGCACCTATACTGAGTGGTTGCGCAATATTGGTCGACTATTTCAGGTTTCCTTCGATTTTTTCTAGTTGTTGATGGGTCCGGCAGGGGAGGATTGTAGAAAATTAAAATGGTACGTTCTTACAATAGAACACATGTGGCCCCCACAATATTGTTCGACTGTTTCAGGTTTTCTTTCATTTTTTCTAGTTGAGGGGACAGAAAATTAAAATTTTATGTACTTTCAATAGAGCACAGGTGGCTACACCTATACTGAGTGGACGCACAATATTGGTAGATTGTTTCAGCTTTTCTTCAATTTTTTCTAGTTGGGGATGTGGGTAGAAAATTAAAATTTTACGTTTTTACAATAGAACTCATGTGGCCGCACTTATACTGAGTGGCCGCATAATATTGGTCGAGTTTTTTAGATAATTTTGGAAAAAGGGGTAACAAAATTTAAAAATTTTAGGGGCAATATGATTGAACCCTCGTGGCCGCACTCAATCATTCTGCCCACGTTTGATTAAAAAAGTAGTACCTACTTTTTAAAAATATTATTAGTTGGTCAGCAAATTAGCATGGCCCGATAATTTATAGCTTCACGATTTATTTTATCAGTAAGCTTAATAAATCATTGTTATAAACAGATAAAAACGAGATTTAAAAGTTTTTATTATAATATTAAACATATAACAAAAACTTTCTAATACCTACCTTTCAGATACGAAAAAACGTTATAATTGCATGTAGGGATTATACTCATAGGACTGCATATTTGTAAGCTATAAATATTGTAAGCCACAATTAATTACCTTTTTGTCCAAATCACTATTCAATTAAAGACAATGTTGGAATTATACTTTAGTGGGATTTTTATTAATAACTTTTCAGAGCTGTATATTTTATAACCATATGTAAGAACAATATAATTTCATAAAATAAAACAAAATAATTTTTATATTTATTAATACATATCAAATATGTACATCTTCCGCTGCACTTTTATCTAAACTTCATCAGACAAATCACATTTAAATGTATATAATTTCAATCTGCTAACATAGAAAATCACATTTTCATATTGAACAATAAAAAATTAGCATAACAAACTGTAAAATAAAACAAATAAACTGAAAAGTTAGATCTAAAGTGGCAGCGCTCTTATTTCTTCTTTTGTGCCTTTTCAGCAGCTTTGGTAACCTTACCAGCGGTAAGATCCTTATGAGTAGCACTCTTTATAACTCCTACAGCTACAGTTTGCCTCATATCACGCACAGCAAAACGACCTAATGGGGGAAATTCTTGGAAAGATTCTACACACATTGGTTTGGTTGGAATTAAATTAACGATAGCAGCATCGCCAGATTTAATTGCCTTAGGATTTTCTTCAGTTACCTTGCCAGAACGACGATCTACTTTTTCCTTGATTTCAGCAAACTTGCATGCAATGTGAGCTGTGTGACAATCCAACACAGGTGTATAACCATTGGAAATTTGGCCTGGATGGTTTAACACAATAACTTGTGCAATGAAATCTGAAACTCCTTTAGGTGGATTATTTTTGCTGTCGCCAGCAACATAACCACGACGTAAATCTTTAACGGGAACGTTTTTAACGTTAAAACCAACATTATCGCCAGGAACTGCTTCAACCAGAGCTTCGTGATGCATTTCAACAGATTTAACTTCAGTTGTAATATTAGCAGGTGCAAATACTACAACAGTGCCAGGTTTAAGTACTCCAGTTTCGACTCGCCCAACAGGTACAGTACCAATACCACCAATTTTGTAAACATCTTGAAGTGGAAGACGGAGTGCTTTATCGGTTGGTCTTGATGGAGGTAAAATTGCATCCAAAGCTTCAATTAAACATTTGCCATCAGCTTTACCTTCTTTACGTTCAACATTCCAACCCTTGAACCATGGCATTTTTTCGGATTGTTCTAACATATTGTCTCCGTGCCAACCAGAAATTGGTACAAAAGCAACAGCAGCAGGATTATAACCTATTTTCTTAATATATGAAGATACTTCCTTCTTAATTTCTTCAAAACGAGCTTCGCTGTATGGTGGTTCAGTGGAATCCATTTTATTGACACCAACAATTAATTGTTTAACTCCCAAAGTGAAGGCTAATAATGCGTGTTCACGAGTTTGTCCATGCTTTGAAATACCAGCCTCAAATTCACCAGTACCGGCAGCAACAATAAGTACAGCACAATCGGCTTGCGATGTTCCAGTAATCATGTTCTTGATAAAATCTCTATGTCCAGGGGCATCGATAATGGTTACATAAAACTTTGCAGTTTCAAATTTCCACAAAGCAATATCAATAGTGATACCACGTTCCCGTTCAGCTTTAAGTTTGTCAAGCACCCAGGCATATTTAAAAGACCCCTTACCCATTTCTTGGGCTTCCTTTTCAAATTTTTCGATTGTACGTTTGTCGATACCACCACATTTGTAAATAAGATGTCCAGTTGTTGTAGATTTTCCAGAATCTACATGACCAATGACTACGATATTTATATGAATCTTTTCTTTACCCATGTTTTACAATCTACAAAAAAATAATCACTATAAAAATTCTGAAATCTAAATTACCATGAGTATTTGATTTAAATTACTACACAAGTTATGAAAAATTGTGAAATTAACATATGGCGGATGACCCGGTATTACCGAAACACGTGGTGATCTCATGCTTAATACATAAAATGAAAGTTTAAAAATAGCAAGCAGTCACATTACTTATTTAATTTAAACGACAAAAGAATAATAATACTCACTTTTAGTAATGGAAGAATTCGTGCGAAAATAAATTTGGACAAGCCTATAATTCAGTCTACGATCAAATAATACGTGGCAACCGTACTGCTTGAAGAGCAAATTAAAAAGGAAGAGGATCGTTCACGAACCTGCGTACTCATAGTCGTTGAGACGTCATCCGGATATATTAGCATAATCTAGAACTTTCCGTATTAGCGGCAATACCGAAATTTTCAAAAATTAATTGCTCAATAAATTATAAATTTAAAGTTTAATAAGTCTATTATTTCCAAATATTTTAAAGAAATATAATAACGTAACTAAGGTTACAACATTAAGAAATAAAAATCCGCAAGAGGATGTAATTTGACGAACGTTGTAGTGAATGTCATACATTCATTATAATTTGAAACTTTCATCAACAGTATAGCTTACGGTACGTAATCTTATTGTCTATTTTGGTTATATTAGAACAGACATTATCAAGATACACAAATCCGCTAACTTAAGATACAACGTCACGTTACTCTATAAAATGGCTTTAATAAAAAGCTTCTAAAATATTGTTGATGCATGATATTTGGATACTTTTTACCTCAATTTAAGAAAAACTTAAATGACACAACAGCGGCTAATGAAATTTAACAGTCATTTGAAGAGAACACAATGAACATACCGTGCGCCGTTAATCGCAAATTTTCACAGAGCAAATTTTGCCTTAGAAAATTAATCACGTAGACGGCAACTACCAACTTATTCAAAGTGAAATTAAACGAAATTCGTCAAATTTGACAGAAATTTTTACACATATATTCGACTTATCGATAAATGCTGTAAGTCGTCATCTTAATTAGCTAGGAAAAGTAAAAGAAACTCAAAAGGCGTATTCAAGATGAATTAACGCCTACAAATAAATTGAAGGGACTACAAGTGTCATCTTTATTGTTTAACCGGAACAAAAATACCATTTCTTCAACGCATCGCAACATGTGATAAAAATGGATCTTCTACTACAACCGCAAAAGTTGGATCACACTGAAGCTCTAGGGCACCAGGCGAAAGCAGGACTCCGTCCAAGTTAGGTTATGACAATAGTCGGTAGACCTGCGAAAACGTAATTTATTATACTTTCTTGCAATCCACAGTACCACATTTGAGTTTCCATTGCTCCATCCGAGATACTACATTGCCCCAAAATGTGTTTTTCTAACCTAAAAATTTTGAATTTTGCCGAACCCTTGCCCTCCAAGCAAGGTAGGAATCTTTAACGTGCTTGACAACACTTACACACGAGACATATTTTACCTCTAATTCGAACAAAGGCGTACCTTTGTGAAAAACACTCGCGCCACATTTTTTCAAGCGGACCGTGTCGGGATTCGAACCCGGGAGCTTGGGTACAGTAGTGACACGTATACCAACTACGCCACGAAACCGCCGCAATCCACAACAGCAGAATCATTTGCAAAGGATTGCGGATTATGCATGAAGAAGTATACATTAAGCAACCGTTTCCGGTTAATTGACCTGGACAGGTACTTTTACATGATTACGCTAAAACGTTCGTATCACAACTGACCGTAAGAAATCTGCTTAAGGTAAGATACGAGGTTCTTGGTTATCCACCATATTCCCCCGACTTGTCACCTACTGATTACCACTTTTTTTAAAGCCTCAGTAACTATTTGTAGAATCGTCGGTTTACTAATCAAGATTTTGTTATTAAGTTCTTTGAAAATTTTGTGGGTCACAAGAATGCAATTTTTCCATAAAGGAATTAACCTATCACCCGATCGTTGCTAACATATGATCAATGTTACAATGATGATTATTTCAATAAATAAATGGTTTTGAATCAATGGCTATGAAGTTTTATTTTAACTATAGCACAATTAATTAAATCGAAATTTGGTTATCTTACGTTTTACAGTATTTTCTATTTACAAAAATAGTTAACAAACGTTTTCAGTGATATGTATTATAAATTATTGTTGCGATCCACTATTAGGCAACCCGTCAAACATACAAACGCCCGGGGCACAGCGTATTCTTCAGCATTCGAGAATCCTTCTACAAAGTTCTAGATAATGAGTCATATCTTAATGCAGGGTATATATAAGGCCGCTTATGAATGTAAGAGTCAGTCTATTCTTGAATGTCTAATATAAATTATATCGTTGTAAAGTAAACGTAGTTGAGTTTTTAGAATATATACATAAATGATATGCTGTGTCTAATGTGCATGCAGCTTGCAGTATACATAAATAAATAGAAGTGTATAAACAAATAGTTGTGTTAGTGTGGTTATTGGACCTAGGGTAAAGAAGTTAGTTTAAGAAGATATTAGTGCTTGTAAATTCATTAGTGTAATAGTGCTTCATTGTTAAGTGGACTGAAAACATCTATAAATAAGGCATATACTGTTAATTAGACTTGTGAACAGTGAGTAATAAAGACCATTATTATTACTTGTTTTAAATTAAAGAAACGCGGTAGTAGTAGCGCGTTACACTGGTGTCAGGCATTTGTGGGGTATATAGTGATTAATTTAAAAGGAAAGCACACCAGTCTAAAGACATTTAAGTAGTTTATATATGCCAGTTACAAGGAGTCAAAATAAGATGGAGGCAGAAAATTTAATGAATTTCCTTAAGGATTTTAAATCGGGTATAGAAGAAAAGTTAAACGAAAATGCTGAGAAAATGGAGGAGAGGTCGGCTAAACTGGAAGTGACACTCGGTGAAAATTTAGTGAGGTCAGTTGAACTGGAATCAAATCTTACCGAAAGGTTAACTGAAAATGCTAAGAAAATAGAAGAACGGTTTAGTGAAAACGCGATGAAAATGGAAGAGTTGAATGAAAAGACGGCCACGTTAGAACAAAGATTAATAGCAAGCTCCATTGCATTGAAAGAAGATGTCACTGTACAGGTAAAACAGTTGAGCAAAAGTTGGACAGTAAATTGGTAAAAATGGAAGAAGATATGATGAGGCTGCAAGAACAGGTGATTTCACTAACAACGCGGCCACTTGAATTAACAAACCAAGTTTTTCATCAGAACATTCCAGAAATAAGAACCCTGGAAAGAAGCGAGTCAATTCCGTCTAAATTTAAAGTGAAACCACCCACATTTGATGGCAAAACACCTTGGCCCACATATTTGAAACAATTTGAAGCTGCGGCAATAGCCAACGGTTGGTGCAACAAAGAGAAAGCTATCTCCTTAATAGTGGCTCTACGGGGGGAAGCTCTTAACATCTTACAAACGATTCCCGATCACCAGCAGAATGATTACGGTCTCTTAATATCGAAGCTTGAGATGAGATATGGAGACGCTCACCTTCAACAGGTTTACCACGCACAAGTTAAGAACCGCTCGCAAAAGACAAGTGAAAGTCTGCAAGAATTCGAAGCTGACATCGCAAGATTAGTTAGATTGGCGTACCCAACGGCACCAGATAGTTTCCTCGAACAACTGGCTGTTCAAACATTTGTAGATGGCATCAAAGACAGTGAAATACAGCAAGCGCTAAGACTAGCAAGGCCAAAAATTCTGGATGACGCACTGGCTCATGCGCTTGAATTTGAAGCAGCTAAGCAGACATCACACAGGATGGGTCACAAAGTTCGGTCTGCTTTAGAGGAACCTGGTCAAGCTCAGAATAGCATAGATGAAATAGTCAACCGTGTGGCAGAAAGGCTGGAACTACAACGACCGCGGAGATGGCGTCTGCGATGCTGGAACTGCGGCGAAGTTGGTCATATAAGAGACGCTGCACTCAACCAAAAACAACCGGTTGAGCAGCAGGAAAACTAAAGCAAGTCGACGTAAGGGGCGAACGTCGACAGCACAACGTAGTGCCCCGGAGATTATCATCCGTGCTGCATCGTCGATGGGGAGTCTGGACAGCATTTATATCGATGGAAGAATTAATGGTAGGGTGTCCGATTACTCGTGGATACAGGAGCGACAAAAACTATTGTGAGACCAGATTTGGTTGGTCGTGGAAAAGTGCTACCTGTATCGGTGTGTCTTCGAACGGCAAGTGGTGAGAAAATTTGTACTCACGGAGAGACTGCCGTTATGTTGACAATTGGGGACAAATTAATTAATCATCGAGTGCTGGTAGCTGAAATTACAGAAGAAGTGATCTTGGGAATGGATCTCATGAGAGAATATGGGTTTCATGTAAACATGAAAGAAAATGTGCTTCGGATAGATGATGATGAGATTCCATTTCAAGGTAGGAGTAACCAGACGATGCAAGTTCGAATGATTTGTGATATGAAAATACCCGAGAAGGCGGAAATGATAGTAATGGGACGCCCGGATGGTACGCTCCGGGAAGGACAAGTATGCATGATGGAAGCAACTGAATCGGGAATGGGTCAGGAGGGATTACTGATTGGAAGAACGCTGGTAAAGTTTCGAAATATGGTACCAGTAAGGGTGCTGAACATTAATCCGCATACGGTGACCCTGAAGAAAGACACGATTGTGGGAAGTTGCATTCCAGTAGGCCATATTAAACGTTGTGTGGACGACACGAAAGATAAACCAGCCAACGGTTGCTCACAGAAATTGCTGGATATGTTAATACCTTCGTGTCAAGGATTAAACGACGACCAACTGGGCAAGGTAAAAGAGCTGGTCGGACGATATCGAGGTGTGTTTGCACTGGATGATAGTGAGAAAGGAAGGACGAATGTTGTGCAACACAAGATCAATACTGGAGATGCGCAACCGATAAGACAACACCCCAGGCGGCTTCCTTTGGCAAAACGTAAGGAAGCTGAACAAATTATCACCGATATGGAAGAACAGGGAGTGATTGAATCCTCGAATAGTCCATGGGCATCCCCGGTAGTGCTTGTCAAGAAAAGGACGGGTCGACAAGGTTTTGTGTAGACTACCGGCGGCTTAATAACGTGACAAAGAAAGACAGCTATCCTTTGCCCAGAATTGATGACACCTTAGATACTCTATCCGGATCTAAATGGTTTTCGACCTTGGACTTGAAAAGCGGATACTGGCAGGTAGGCTTGGAGCCAAACGACAAAGAGAAGACTGCGTTTACAATTGGAACTGGATTATGGCAGTTCAAGGTCATGCCATTTGGATTATGCAATGCCCTGCTACTTTTGAACGATTGATGGAGTCGATACTGCGTGGACTGTCTTGGAAGACTTGTCTGGTGTACCTAGACGACGTGATAGTGTTAGGCCGGTCTTTGAAGAACACCTTAAGAACCTAGAGGAGATATTCCAAAGATTACGGGGCAATCCTTACATTGAGCCCCAAGAAGTGTCACCTGTTTGGAAAAGAGGTGAAATATCTAGGACATGTCGTTTCGGAGACCGGAATAAGAGCTGACCCTGACAAAATAAAAACGGTACAAGAATGGCCTATACCAGCAGATTTACACCAACTACGCAGTTTTCTAGGATTGTGCACATATTACCGACGGTTTATACTTGGGTTTGCGAACATTGCCAAACCGTTAACGAAATTAACCGAAGATGGACAAGAATATGATTGGAATGACGACTGCCACAGTGCATTTGAACAGCTGAAACGGCTGCTAGTTACAGCACCAATTTTGAGTTATCCACGGATGGAGGGAAATTTGTGTTGGATACCGATGCCAGTAACACAGCTATAGGAGGCGTTCTTTCTCAAGTGCAGGACGGACAAGAAAAAGTTATTGGGTATTTCAGCAAGGTCTTGTCGCGGCCAGAAAGGAACTATTGTGTGACAAGAAGGGAGCTGTTGGCCGTCGTCAAATCCGTAGAGCACTTTTATAAGTACTTATAGGGCCGTAAATTCCTGTTGAGAACAGACCATGCTGCACTAAAATGGTTATTGCAGTTTCGAAATCCTGAAGGGCAAGTGGCAAGGTGGATAGAGCGGCTGCAGGAATATGACTTTGATACAGAACATCGTGTAGGAACTAGCCATCGGAATGCAGACGCTCTATCAAGGAGACCTTGTCCGGTGGACTGCAATCATTGCTCCAAGATGGAAGAGAAAATAAGTGTCATCCATAGAATGACGGTAACCGATGATACTTGGCAACCCGAAAGAATGCGAGAAGACCAGGAGAATGACGCCGAATTGGGACGTATTATTGAGTGGAAAATAGAGGACAACGACCAGCTTGGGAAGAAATTAGTATTTTAAGTAGGAGCCTGAAGGCATACTGGGCACAGTGGGACTCCTTGATGATGGAAAATAGAATCTTGAAACGACGCCTGGAATTTGAAGATGGCACTGAGAGACTTCAAGTGATAGTGCCGAGAAGCAGAGTGCCGGAAGTGTTGCAGCACTTGCACGACGGTATTTCCGGAGGGCACTTTGGCGTGAAAAGAACTCTCGAAAGAGTGAGAGAAAGGTTCTATTGGGTGAACTGCAAAGAAGATGTGAAGGAGTGGTCCCGGAAATGTGAATTGTGTGCTTCTGCAAATGGCCCGGTCTCCAAACGGAAAGCCCCAATGAGACAGTATAACGTGGGGAATCCTTTTGAGAGGGTAGCCATTGATATAGCTGGTCCGTTTCCTGAATCAGAGAAGGAAATAAATACATCTTGGTTGCAATGGATTATTTTACCAAATGGCCGGAGGCATATGCTATACCTAACCAAGAAGCCGAGACGGTTGCAGATGTACTAGTGAAGGAGTTGTTTTGTCGCTTTGGAGTTCCGTTGGAATTACACTCCGATCAAGGTCGGAACTTCGAATCAGCATTGTTTCAAAATGTCTGCAAGCATCTTGGAATCAGGAAGACTAGAACCACACCACTTCATCCCCAATCGGATGGAATGGTTGAAAGAATGAACAGGACGTTAGGAAGTACCTGGCCAAAGTTGTCTCTGAACATCAACGAGACTGGGACCAATATCTACATTTGTTCCTACTGGCGTACCGATCTTCGGTACATGACAGCACAGGGTACTCGCCCGCTTGCGTAATGCTAGGACGTGAATTGCGGCTACCATGTGATCTTCAGTTTGGATTTAAACTTGGAGAAGAGATCGCAGGTGAAGATTACGTTAGTAAGCTTCGTGAAAGATCAAATAGTATTCACGAAAACGTCCGAAAGAATATACAGGCAGCAAGCGATCGAATGAAATCACAATATGACACGAGAGCACAAGAAGGTGGTTATCAACCTGGAGATTTAGTGTGGTTGTACAATCCACAAAGAAAACGTGGATTGTCGCCAAAACTACAAAGACAATGGGAAGGGCCGTACGAAGTGTTAAAAAGGATTAATGAAGTAGTGTACCGGATCAGAAGATCCCCTGGTGGTAAACCGAAAGTGGTACACTTTGACCGTTTAACATCCTACGCTGGCAACAACCAGGAAGACTCGAATAATGATAATGGTGTTCGGCAAGTTATTAATCATGAGCCAAATGTAGATTTTGAGAGCTTTATGGCGGCGTATGGTGGTTCCGCTAAAGCGAGATTTGGCGTTGTTGTTGAAAACAGCAAGATCTGTTTAGAGCACCAGAAGAGTATTCCCTTGCACATTGCGTAGCTCAAGATTTGGCAATGTCAAGGGGAATAGCTGTTGTTTTCAAGAAAAATTTTGGATGTGTGGATGAATTAGTACAACAGCAGCCAACTGTAGGAAAATCTTTGGTCCTTCAAGATAAAAATCGTTATGTTTACTATCTGGTCACCAAAAATTCTTCATGGCAGAGACCTAGTTATGGACATCTATGGGAGGCTTTGCTAAATCTTAAGGCGCAGATGATGGAAAATGGAGTAACGAGACTAGCGGTGCCCAAGCTGGGCTGTGGACTGGATCGCTTAGACTGGAGGATAGTCCGAAATATGCTAGAAGTAGTTTTCCAGGGAACCAACGTCCAGGTTCTTGTTTGTTGTTATCAACCGGTTGCCTACCAAGACCAGGAAAAGAGTGTTGACTGTTACTTCCAACGACGCGGTGGATGCACCAGAGGAGATAGCTGCCGATACCGTCACCAGTCATCGAATTGGCGTCAAGATGGATTTACAGTTACGAGACGTAACGGTTTTAAAGAGGGGGCAGTGTTGCGATCCACTATTAGGCAACCCGTCAAACATACAAACGCCCGGGGCACAGCGTATTCTTCAGCATTCGAGAATCCTTCTACAAAGTTCTAGATAATGAGTCATATCTTAATGCAGGGTATATATAAGGCCGCTTATGAATGTAAGAGTCAGTCTATTCTTGAATGTCTAATATAAATTATATCGTTGTAAAGTAAACGTAGTTGAGTTTTTAGAATATATACATAAATGATATGCTGTGTCTAATGTGCATGCAGCTTGCAGTATACATAAATAAATAGAAGTGTATAAACAAATAGTTGTGTTAGTGTGGTTATTGGACCTAGGGTAAAGAAGTTAGTTTAAGAAGATATTAGTGCTTGTAAATTCATTAGTGTAATAGTGCTTCATTGTTAAGTGGACTGAAAACATCTATAAATAAGGCATATACTGTTAATTAGACTTGTGAACAGTGAGTAATAAAGACCATTATTATTACTTGTTTTAAATTAAAGAAACGCGGTAGTAGTAGCGCGTTACATTATTAAATATATGTGTACCAAAATAAAATATCCATAGTCCATTCGCTGTAACTTTAGGATGACGTCACAACTGGATAAAATGCTGCATCGCCAATGTTATATGTATAGTTTTAAATTTTATAGATAAAGGTTGTATTAAGTGTGCATACTCTAAGAATGCAGACAGCAGTATGCCTGGCAACAATGACGCATTCCATAACACAAAATAAAATTTTGACAGTATACTAACATACAAAACAGTAATAATTTATTAAACTTGTTCTTGATACCGTAGTTATACTTCATATTACATATAACAAGGAAATTGGCACACAAATTTATTGTAGTATTACTAAAAAGTGGGGTTCTTAAAATTTACAGTACTTCATGAAATATTTGAGAGCAATGAACTATTGATAGTTTTAAATAAGTATAAAATATTTATGAGTAGTTTATTTAATTGGTGTGTAACTACATTCCATATAAAATATACACAAAGTTTGAATTTTAGTTGAAATGATTTCTTGGATACAACTTTCATATTTGTAATAAATCCTTTTGTACAAAGATATTAAAATAATCGATACATTTCAACATGTTTATAGAAATTTTTTCATGCTTCACGTAAAGCAACGAAACCAAAATTAAGTAATACTCAAAAATGTAAATAAAAATAAATAAATGACCAATTACCTACTTATGCACTGGCGGACCTTCTAAGAAGGTATTATACCCAATGTAAAACTAGGAGGTTGCTCAACGGAAACCAATGCGTTTCCAGCTAAATAGTAACGATTAGTTTTGCCTGGCAATGGTAAAGTAATTCGAGCATAGACGAACAAAAATTGATGTAAAAATGATAGGTTATTTTGCACAAAGAAAGGTCCGTGACCGATTTCACGGTTCTTGCAGTTCATCAGACGGACACATCTCTTTTTGCAAGACAACCAACTAAGATTTGAATTATACACAAATCCTGGTGTATTTATTCCTACAAAATATTTCTCATGCGCCCTCTATACCCGAAGGTAACCAACCAACTATCAGTAACCGTTTAAGTGTGTTTGCCTACATATCAGACGTTACCGTCACAAGAGCTTCCCTCCATGTAACTAGTGACTTCTCGACTGAGGTACCACTGTATCCAAAGTGATCCATATAGCAACTTTTTGCTGTAACCTATATGTGTACTACGGGATTAAAAATACAGTGGTATGATGGAAGTATCAAAACTGTATGACAGTAGCGTTTAGCTATTTGATTGATTGCTTGATTTATTTGATAAGCTCTTAGGCAAACATTTTTTTACAAAAAACGCTCTCTTTTGGATGAAAGGTAAAATGGAGGTCTCGTGTGTGTGTTGTCACGCACGTTAAGGATCCTACCTTGCTTGAGACATCAAAAGTTTAGCAAAATTCAAAATTTTTTAGGTAAAGATAACTTGCTTTCTGGCCAATTTAGTACCTTCGGGTGGAGCATTGGAAAATCAAGTGTAGCGCATATATAACTGACGGCTTCGTGGCGTAGTTAGTATGCGTGTGATTACAATGCCTAGGGTCCCGAGTTCGAATCCCAACACGGTCCGCTTGAAAAATGTTAGGAGTGTATTTTTCACAAAGGTACTTCGTCGTTCGGATGAGAGGTAAAATGAAGGTAGCGTGTGTGAGTGTTGACATGCACATTAAAAATCCCTACCTTGCTTGGAGCAGCAATGGTTCGGTAAAATTCAAAATTTCCTGGTGAAAAGAAACTCGCTTTCTGTCCAATGAAGTACCTTCGGGTGGAGCATGGTAAAATCAAATGTAATGCATATGTAATTTTAGGTTTATTCCTAGAAATACAAACAATAGGAAAAAAGCTATGTAAAATAATATATCTTACTGTTTTACTAATGTTATTAAATCACAATTTAGCATTTAACTATTGTAATAAATATTATTTTTTTGCAGCAACCTGTGAATATTAGCCTTTTTCCAGGAAGCCGTTGGTGCTTTATTGATTTGAGTAATACGGTAGCTAGCATTGTCCTCCATCACGATAGTCGTTGGCTTGCTTAGATTAATTAAAAGCTAATATTCAAACCAATTTAAAAAGTTGCCCTGATTTATTTCGCCATGGTAGGCACTTTTCGTGGTTTTTGTAGCAAAGACGAGTTCAACATTAGGAATGAATCACTCTTCACACCCAACGTGAAAACTATATACCTAATAAAGAAACACGTACTTAGCAAAATTTTATATTTCTATAATTATTAATATTACCGTGCACCACCAACACTAAGCTTTTTAACACTTTTAGCGTCAGAACTTTACCACGATTATCCACTAATTCCGGTTTTAAAAATCCAGCTTTCATCAACAAATACAAATTGCCGTAACTCATCTGCTTTAGCTTGAACAAATTGTCTTAAAAACGTCACCCTCTTTGAAACGACTATAAGCACTTCCATCAATCTACGACGAAGATCATCTTTATTGTATTGAAGTAACAAATCTTTTAAAATTATCCATAAAGAAATTCTACCTTTTTTAAATATGTTTCGTTCACAGAGGTTTTCTTGTAGGGTTGCTACAGTAATGCGCTCCTTTAAAATAAAAAAAATTGGTCGTTTTCAAGGTGTTTAAAAATTACTCACTGTTTTTATACCTTACATGTGATTTTCCAATGCTCCACCCGAAGGTACAACATTGGCCAGAAAGCGAGTTTTTTTTTATCTGGAAAATTTGGCATTTTGCCGAACTCTTGCTGTTCCAAGCAAGGTCGGAATCTTTAACGTGCGTGACAACACTCACACACGGGATCTCCATTTTATCTGCCATCCGAACGAGGAGGTATTTTTCTGAAAAATGCTCGCCTAACATTTTTCAAGCGGACCGTGTCGGGATTCGAACCCGGGATCTTGGGCGTAGTAGTCAAACACATACCACTACGCCACAGAGCCGCCAACTGTTTTTATACCTCTGATAGATTACATTTCTAACTGCCTCTTTGTCAAAGCTATTTATATCAACGACACGTTTCTTGCGTAGACGTATTTTTTTTGGGATCTGTTAACTCTTCACCCTTATTAAACCTAGCCCCAATGCTGTTTATAGTGCATATACCAACATTAGTTGAGCATGCGCATTCAACAGTTTAGGCGTTGTGAATTCGTCATTCGACATCTGTCATTTTGTTGTCCTGCTGGGTTCTTGTTTATTTTTGTTTTGAGCGTTTATGTTCTTGGATTTTAATAAAACAGTTCTCTTCAGAACTGAAATATATTATTTAAATATATATATATATATATATATATATATATATATATATATAATTGTTGATAATTTCTTGACTATCTATAGTATAATAATAATCAGCAGTTCATGGATTTTGGTCATCAAAATAATATGTAATTTATAGGTATAATATCTTTTTAGTTAGTATAATAAAATATTTAATAAATATTGAATAAATTGCGTCAGCTTTGTTAAAACACGTTTTGGTCATCTACCTTTTTCAATTAAAATTGTCTGTAATGTAAAAAAATAAGTTAATTAAGAATACTAATAAAACATTTATACAAACCAAAACTTTTTTTCGAAATAAGTATGATCATAAATGGTAGGATGGTATACATACTTGTTAAAATATAAGTTTGACCATAAGTCAATGTTTTCAAGTGTACATTGCTAACAATGTAATAAATAAATAGCATGAAACTAGTATAGTAAGTGTGATCACTGTAAAGTGGGAGTGACCATGAAGGTTAGATAACCAATATTCATACTTATAACATGCATATTTACAATAACTCTAGCATTAACTGTGATAATTAAATATTCAAGCAATAAGGCTGTGGTAAATATTAATAAAGTCATCTCGGTCGGTTTTTTAATTGACGGCATTTGTGTGTTTGTGTATGTGTCAAGTTTCTATTATGTTTCTTCTATCATCATTCTGCTCTGTTCTTAAATAAAGAATATGTCATCCAACATTATTTCAAAAGAATTTAGACAAATTATTTATGATCCTAAAAACAACAACTACCCGCCAAAAATAATAAAGAATCTTTTATATAACCACAAAGCTCCTTTAAACAATTATCTTTCTAATGTACACCCAAATAACTATGTTGATCACGTTGGAGATATTCAGAAATACGAAACAATTCCATATATTGAAAATTTAACCCCAAAATTAGAAAATGTAATAAAAAAATACAACATAAAATTGCAAAGAAGAACGTTCGGACTTTAAATGCCTTTTTTTTCAAAATTAAAAAATAAAACGCCAACATTACAACAAAGAAATATTATTTATAAAATTACTTGTTTAGACTGTAATTTAAAATACATTGGCCAAAGCACTCAATATCTAAAGCAACGTATCACACATCACAAAAGCGGCATGCGGATTAAATCCAATACCTGTGCATTGACCACACACGCAAATACCAGCAAACATAAAATAGACTGGGATAACTCTAAAATACTACAAATGGAAGGTAAGCGATCAAAAAGAGAATTTTTGGAAATGTACCACATATTTAAAAAGACGGATATCATGAATAAAAAAACGGATATAGATCAACTAAGCTGTATATACACGTATCTACTTCATTTCAAACCTAGAACTAACTTAATTAGACCACTAGTATAACACAGGAACACGTATGTGTGCGCGCGCGCGCGCACACACACACACACATTCACACATACCCACACACATCCATGCGCATTCAACAAACCCACACTCAACCAAGACAGGTTTAAACTACAAATGACCTGATAAGGAGATCAGGTATTGTCAAAATTATAAAAGAATTATCGTTCAAGGTTATTTACAGTTAACATGTTCACAAGACAAATAGTTTATAGTTTACAGTTTCAAATATTTTATTGTTCAATTTTGAATTTGATGTATACTTTAAGTTTATATAGTTCAATGATATTAATGTGCATTCAACCTCAATTTAGTAAGTACCTATTGTATATTGCTTGATGCCCATAATGACGTTTTTTGTAGTTTCTTTGATAAAGGTTTGAAATAAACCGAAAGCTTAGAATATAATAAAGAGTACGCTTGAATAACCAGCTGACCTACAACCTGATAATATTGTTCAATATATATATATATATATATATATATATATATATATATATATATAATTACATATATAGTAAATAGTACTTATGCCATGTTGTGATATTGTGTTTATAAAAATAGTACTAAGTCTGTAAGATATACCAAGGGTATTTTAATTTTGTTTGGCCTAGAATATAATTTAATTTTTACTAGGACATAACCGAGTAAATGAGGTATTTGAATAAGAAATTTCGCCTCAACTAAAGTGTTTAGCATAATTTGAAATGATTTAGGTAACATCGGGTTTTTCGAAAATCTAGTATACTCTTGATCAAAGAGTTCAAATGTATTGGACCACTTTCGTATATTTAGGGACCCTATTACAATTTATTTTAGCGTGGAAAATGCATAATAAAACGCATGCAAACTTAATTAATCAATACTAAACTCAGATGTAACGCACCATGTGGCGGTTGTGATATATGTGCAACTGTCAGGTAATGTGATGCAATTGCGGATTTCGCACGCGTTAATGTAAACTTGAGTATTATTTTTTTAATCAAAAGCAATTACTCTTTGAAAATCGCAATCCTACAATTCGAACAGCATTAAGCTTTAGTTTTTCACAGGCTTATATAGAAGGTAAGATATATGATTTCGCAGTAGCAGAATCTTGAAATTCAAACGCAACGTGAAATATGATTTTACTATGTAATTTGAAGAACCATTTATAATGGCATTCAATTTAACCAAGTCCATAGGTAGATTTTTAATTGCAGGCGTGCATAGTCAACATTTCTATTGCATTCTGTTAAACTAAAATCGGCTAATCTTAATATTAACTATTTACCACTAGTGCCAATAGTTATGTTATTAGGTCGCCCTGAACACCTAATAAGCACAAGATACTTTCTATTCCTTAATGTTAACTCGAGACCTTAGAATAGAATAAATTCCTTCATGCATACATTTAAATTGGTTTTGTCATAACTTACGTTTTTAATAAAATGCAGGATACATTTTTATAGGTTATGTAAATGTTGGTCTTTGTTCCCTTTCACATCCTTAAAGTTAATGAATTAAGTTATTTTTAAAATATGTAAGTTATATATATATATATATGCTTAGGGCATGATTCTTAAATAATTACAATTTTTTAAAGCTTTAAATACTCCAGTGGTAATTAAACATGTGGTTACTTAACCATGTGGCCTCGTTTAAGTTTTACCGTTTCTGAAGATTTATGAATAAATAACAGTATTTATGTTCCCGTTTATGTTTTTTAAGTGCTAATAAAATTGGATGCATATGTGAATTATCAAATAGAAGATAGTTTAGGAAAAACATGAATAATATGTTAATAATACCTACAATTTTAATTTTTTTATCTACAGTGTGATAGTAGCCAGAGAGAAGAACTTCCCACTTTGCCATTTTTTTCTAACGTTAATAAACAGTCACAGTCAAAGAAAATATACTAGTTTAACCACAAATATTCTTATAGGTGAACCAAAGCATAAATCATAACCGAATAAGTTTTCGTTCCTGAACCCTCTGATAGATTTTCTTGCATATGATATTCTATTTTAATTTATTGCATTCCCAACATCTGAAAATATTCTTTGTTGTTTATACATTGATCAAACACTAATTTCACGAAGAATTTTAAACACTTGAAATTCAATCTTTATTTTTAAAACTTCAGAATTTCTATCTATAAAATATTTTTATTTGCTAATTTTACTTTATATTCTGTTCTTTACTGTTTTATTTTAAGGAGTTTGAATTAAATCTTTTAAATAATCATGTAATTTGTGGTATTGATGGGTTTCAATTAATATTCAGATATGTAAGGTTAGAATTTGTAAGTGGAATGCAATTCACTCAAAAATTGGAGATATTTTTCTATATAATTATTTTTCAAAATTATAAAAATTTAATTAAACATTTTTTACAAGTAAGTTTTTATTCCTTGACTTTAATTAATAAAGAATTTTTTGTTTAATGCAAAAAATATTATTTGTTTTTTGTGGAACAACTATAGAACACTTTTGTCTATAGGGTGGTAACTATTTTACTGCTGTTCTATTTTAGCTGTAATGTTTACTAGTTTATATATTTCTTTTTAAAATGTCTTTGTTAATATTTATTTACCCGTTCATATGCCTATTTAATGAATATTATATATTTATGTATACGGTGTATTGATATATAAGAAGCAAAGCAGTGAAAATTCGCGGTAATTGACTATTAAAAAGAATTTTTTGTTTACTTCTTATCCTTGATCATTACAAATCTACATGTCTTATGTTACATTAGTGAAGTTACCGGCCATTACGAAGCTCCTGCTAAATTTAAACATGTATCCTTCCTGTAGGGCCTCTTCATGCATTATAGGCTATAGCTATTAATCAGTATATTTTGCATGCTATTTTCAATGCGCCTAAGCTCTCAGTTTTTCAGTCACCGAAATATCATTCTGCAATACCTACATATAACAATAAACAAATAATGTTGGTGGAAAGTAATTATTTTATTAAAATCCGTTACAGAATTTGTTATATACCTCGCAGAAAGAAATTTAGATATTTCATGCATAATTATACATAAAGTCCAACATTACAAACAAAAGTTAACTTTCTTTTTAACATTTCCAAACATTAATTTTCCCAAATGAAGCCAGACATTTCCACATAACATATTTTGAAGAAATGTACCCAAGAATTTGCTAACATTGCAGCATCTTTTGAATATATTCCATAGTGAATCTGCTGTTTAAAATTTATCAGTAACAGCTTAGGCCCTCCAACACAACATATAATATTCTTAAAAACTGATTTTGAAATTCAATATCTCTGCCGAACACTTATATAATACAATACAACAGTTTCTCTAAAAAAATATATTTTAATATCTTACATATGACTTCCACTTTTCAAAAATTTTCAGTAATTAGATTGCCCCCCCCCCCATTTTCGAATGTACTACCTCAGCAAAACACTTATATAATTTCGGTTCAACGGTTTTATTAAAAAAAGTTTTGTTTTTAATATCTTCTATAACACTTCCGCTTTTCAAAATTTGTCAGTAATTAGCTTATGCACACCAACACAACATATATTTTTCTTAACAACCGATTTTGAAATCTACTACCTCAGTAAAACACTTATATAATTTCGGTTCAACAGTTTCGCTAAAAATACGTTTTTTCAGTATCTTCTATTTGACTTCCACTTTTCAAAATTTCTCAATAATTAGCTGATGCACACCAACAACATATATTTTTCTTAAGAACCGATTTTGAAATCTACTACCTCAGCCATACTCTTACATAATTTCGGTTCAATAGTTTCACTAAAAAATCGTTTTTTTTTAAATATCTTTTATACGACTTCAACTTTAAAGAATTTTTCAGTAATTGGCTTTGGTCCCCCCACACAACATATATTTTTTTAATATTTTCTATATGGTTGCTTCCATACTTCAAAATTTGTCAGTAATTAGCTTAGCCCTAGCCCCCCCCCTCCAACATATATTTTTTATGACTGATTTTGTAATCTACTACCTCAGCCAAACACTTACATAATTTCGGTTCAACAGTTTCACTAAAAAGAAACGTTTTTTTTAATATCTTCTATACGTCTTCCGCATCAAAATTTGTGAGTAATTAATTAGCTTACGCCCACCAACACAACATATATTTTTTCTTAAGAACGGATTTTGGAATCTACTACCTGAACCAAACACTTATACAGGGTGATTCACGGTGGATGGCCTATTAGACGTTTACGGAGAACTACCTAACATAGCACTTTGAATTTTTGGTCACATATGTAAGCGAACATGCTTTCTTGATTTAAAATATGTTCATCTATGCAGTGTTGCCAATTCTAATAAAAACGTAGTAGTAACTTTGTTATTTTAAATGAAACACCCTATACCTAATACCAGTTTTCGATTCCTTGTTTATTTTTGATTAATTTCTCTTAATACTGTTGTTTACTTATCTGTCATAGTTTTCAAGCTTTTTATTATTTTCCGTTTTTTTATTAGGGAAACGTGACTTCAATTAAATGTTGATTAAACCTATGCTTCTAAACTCTAAAGAACGCTAGCTTAGGTTGGGGTTAGTTAAGGCCCAAAAGTACCACATCCTGTAACCAAATCCTCCAGTAAACATGCAAGGTGATCCAAGCGCAATTGTTTCTTACTTCATTAAAAAAATTATTAAATGTTCAGATTTTTAAATAGAACATCCTGTATATTATTTTCAATTCAGAAAGCTGCTGAAATTTACTATTTTTCTATATATATATATATATATATATATATATATATATATATATATATTACTCATACTTAGACCAGGGTAGAAAATTAAATAATCACATCAAATAATTTTAATCACCGTGTATAAGGAATTTTATTAGATAATACGCTTTATTAAAACACTGTGGAGAATAAAAATTCATTCGTTTCAGTAAAAATAAGAGATTTAAACCATGTACAAGACGCTTTATATCAAAAGAAACAGTACTAAAAAGCTCTACGTGTAATGTAATTATTCCGAGGAAGGAAACAAATGGAAATTACGTGCAAAATTTATATTAATTAACCCTATTTTAAGTAACCGGTAGTAAAACAAAGTGTACACATAATAATTAATATTTAACTTGTATTCGCTAAAAATGAAAGGATAGAAGTCAATTTTAATTGAAGTTAATTGAATCGTTAGTAACAGATAATATCTATAGAAACTTGTAAAAACCCAATAAAAAGCAAATCCTAGAAGTGTAAGTTAGAAATAGGATGTTTGAACACACCTGCGTATTTTAAAAGGCAATTTCAGTTTAATTTGTTTAGATAAACATGTCGATTCTAAGGATATTGGAAACGGTCAGATGCTTTAGCACGAAATACAAAACAGGGTTTATTTAAAAAGCTCTGAGAATTAATATTATTTTGAACACCTGCGTAGTTTAAATATCACGTACGGCGAAAATTGTGTAGATAACAAATGGTTTCAAAGAATCTTGGAGAAACCGGGGCTTAATATTCACGAGAAGGTGCGATACGGGGTTATTAAACCCAGATAGTCCACATGGACTAAAATATAATCGACAATAAAGAATATCAATTTGCACCAATACGAACAGGTTAGAAAAGGAAAGAGAAAATGCGTCAAGCAAAGACACATATAGTAAAAGGCGTGATTTAAGCAACGTCACGAGGGTCACAATTGGTTGAAAATAGGATGCAAATATCAGAGGTAGGAACAACAATTTCTGTACAAAATTAATTAGTTTTTCTCGGACATGTTTGCGTGCCGTGTGAATTTCTGAGTTTTAAATGGGGCGAGTGAAAATTCGTAAAACCGACGCGCGAGCGACGGACTGGGAACATGGCATGAGAAATTCTTTAGAATTACCCGTTTTGGGGAACAGACCGACAGACAGGCTTTTTGCTATATATACCGGTGGTAATATGAATTTCGGCCTCTTAGACTTTTGACTATTCGATGCGTTAAAAGCTCTCTTACATCCGCGACTTGATTGAAGATGTTAAACAGTGCATTTTAGTTTGATAAAATAATTTAAAGTGTGCTCGTATATTTTAGTGATTCAAAATAGTTGGTTATTTACGTGCTAACATGAATGTACTTCAGTGCACTTAGATACAAGGTAATAAAATTTAGTATCACTGTACCAATTAGCAAAATTTACAACGACAAATATATACACAAAAGTAGGCAGTTTTGGCGTATATTGGTGAAAGACGCATGAATTTCTTTGCTATTTTTCGGGGGTGTTAATAATTAAATGGTTCAAATACGTGTCTGGATTCACGAAACAAGGGTCAGATATACACAGATGAGTTCCGGAAAAGCCCAGAAACAACTTTAAATAAATGGTGATGGAGAAAATTTTAAAAGCGTTGAGAATTAGAAGCCGTAAATATAATCCTGTTGGAATGGTGTGATTAACAAAAGGGACGATGTACATTAAAGCTACGAGGACAGTAACCTTCAGGTAAATTATACTATTTTGTTTGACATTTTGGTGTGTGTTGAATAACTTTATAACTGATTTACTCAAAATGGACATTAGTGAAATTGTACTAACCATAAAATTTTAATTTTAAGATGAAATTTGCTTGTTTAAGTAGAAAGGGTATTTAGTATTGATGTTCTGAATTATGATGAAAATATGGGTATGTCTTTGAGCTCAATTAGACGAACCTGGTTAATTAACGTAAAGGGGTGGTAGATGCTCCTTTATACTCAGACTCGGTCTGCTTATATTGTTATATTAATTAGTAGGCATCCAACAAGGACTTTAATTCTGGATGCACGTTAAAGTGATAATAAAATTAATCTTGAAATTCTTTTTAAAACTGAATTTTATGCTGAAATTTAATTTGAAAATTTAATGTATTCTGAATATTGATGTAAATAGAGTTAACGTTGATGTTTGTAGTAGGAATGTGTTGTTTAATTTTATGAATGAGGAGGTTTATAAAATTAGGTGAGCAGCCGAGGCGAAAAGAGGATCACAGCAGTTTATGACGCCCAATCTGTGGGACTAGAATTTTTTGTTGAAAGGACCCAGTTCCCGCATTCAAAGGAGTATATCACAACATTCCATGGCGCCCAATTCGTGAGGCTCGATTTTAAAATATCACAGCAATATATATATATATATATATATATATATATATATATATTTTTTTATAAAAGTGATTACGGTTACTGAGGACTGAAGTATAAAAATTAAAAACTTGGATTGTATGCTAACGTTTCGTGAAATTTATTCACATTATCACAGCTATAAAAAGAACAACTAAGTATAAATTAAAATTTGTTAAAAATACGTACCTTACTACTTAAATAATTAAAAATAAATGACTAGACCTAAACGATACAATCTAATTAAAAGGTGTGTTATTGGTATCAACATAAAGATATAAGCGACCGGTTGAGTTAGTATAAATTGTTGTTAGTGTAGAAAGGATATATAATATAAAATTTTCTAAATGTTAGCGAAGAATACACTTATGGTTATATTTAGTATTATAAAGTTAATGGTAGGTTGGTTATGCTAAGTTAAAAATATTAATGTATATTGCAGACAGATTTTGGGTATCCGTTTTTTGATTAATTGCATTTTTTCTTTATATATAAAAACATTTCTTTAAACAAACGACGTGTAAGATTTTCTTCACGGCTAAAACAGAGGTATTTTCGTAGTCAAATTCATGTTTTTGATTTGTAATGGGCGACTAAAGCTATGGTGTATTTATTATTACGTGATGAATTTTTGCAGTCTGATTTGTGGCCCCTGATTCTATTAATAAGTAACTGCTTGGTCTGGCCTATGTATTGACCATCGCAGCTTGTACAAGGTATGCTATAGATGACGTTAGGTGTTTCAAATTTTTGGCTTTTGTCTTTTATTTTCGAAAATAGAGTCCGGCCTGTTTTTTTATAATAGGTGCTAATTGTAATATTGTCCGTGTTCAAAATGTGAGATAATTTTTTGAACAGTTTTGGTACAAAAGCTAGTTTGTGATATTGAAGTGTCTTATTCTTGAAAACAGGGGGATTGGATTTTCAACATCGGTTTAATAAATCGGTGGGGTATCCGTTGTTTTTGAAAACGGTCATGTAAAAAGAATAGTTCTTTTTGAGGAACTCCGCGTTGCACAGACGATGTATTTTTTGGACAACAGACTTTACAGTGACTAATTTTTGAGTCAAATTGTGGCAGGATTTGAAATTTATAATTCTTTTAGAAGTTGTGGGTTTTTGATATATATCTGTAATAATATGGTTATCGTGCCTTATGAGTAATAAATCTAAAAATGGCAGTTTTTTGTTGGACTCAATTTCAATCGTAAATTTTAAATCTTTGTGGTACGAATTGAATGCGGTATGTGTCATATATATCTTATCTTTTGGTAAGCACAAAAGAAAATCGTCAACGTACACTAGTTGAATAGGTATTGGGAAATCTAGTTTTTGAATAATGGATTCAATTAGAACATGTACCACTAGTTCCGCAAATATGGGAGATGCAGGGTTGCCCATAGCCATGCCCTTTATTTGCTTGTAATATATGTTGTTGAAAGAAAAACAACTATTATCATATATGAACTCTATAATATTGATGAAGCTGTTGATGGAAGTGTTGGTATATTGTGCAATGTCATCCCAAAAAAGGTTAATGCTCTCCAATAAAAGAGTCTTGTCAAGATTGGTAAACATAGATTCCAAGTCGAAGCTTACTAATACGTAATCGTTTGGGATAAACAGATCTTTTAATTGGTCAACCAGGGAAAACGAATTTTTTATTGTATGCGTGAACTTATTTTTTATATTAGACATAATTTTGTTTATATATGTTGCCAACTTGTAAGTCGCTGATCCACAGTTGGATATTATTGGTCGAATTTAATTATTTAAGTAGTAAGGTACGTATTTTTAACAAATTTTAATTTATACTTAGTTGTTCTTTTTATAGCTGTGATAATGTGAATAAATTTCACGAAACGTTAGCATACAATCCAAGTTTTTAATTTTTATACTTCAGTCCTCGGTAACCGTAATCACTTTTTATAAAAATAAATATGCAGGACATGATATTATTCAATATCAATTATATATATATATATATATATATATATATATATATATATATATATATACTGTTCCTATACCTAACTCTACTAGTTTTGGACTTATAAGCAAATATTTAAATAAATTTATCAAATTGGATTTTTTATCAAGAAGTCTATTGAAATTTGATGTTATATTATTGCTTATTTAGTATCGTTGATACTTTTTGCTTCTTAGTGTTGCATACCTATAAAGTAAGTTAAACCTCGCATAAAATGGCAGAAAATGTTTATTCAAATATTGTTCTTATGAATTTATTTATGTTACATGGAGAGTGTGGTAAAATTATAATCCGCACTTGTTGAAAATTCAATGACGTATCCAGATTTCAACATAGACCTGCTGTTCATTTTTAACGATCTTTTACTTGTCTACAGGTTTTTAAATTAATATGCGGAATGCTAAACTTTACGGGAAATGTTTTGTTTGCTACACGTTCGTGTTTAGAAACTCATAATCGTTAACTTGTTTCATGCCAACACTTTTATATCTTACACTAACCTTTGAAAAAATTATAAATGTGTCAGCTTCATATTACCCTACTCTAAGTTATGTACACAAATAGAATAATTACACTTTGAATATCCGTTACTTGATATCTCTAAAGAATTTACCCTCTTCTAATTATTGATTTTTATGTCACGAAATGAAAAGCTTTCCTACTACTAACTTTGTATGGTACTTATACATTTAAATGCATGTGTTTACCTTACGGATTTACACCCCCTATATTTAATAATTGTAATTAATTTTTATCCTAACTCTAAAATGAAGCAAAATTAATGTTATAACTTATTATAAATTATGAATGCTTATGCTATAGCTTCGAAAAATGTTTTAAATTATTACATGCCTTCTATATACATGGTGTACCCGTCATAAATATTTATCTGACACATCTATCCTCAGTTATAACCTATAAATCCATAGTAATATGTATATATATATATATATATATATATATATATATATATGCTGTATGTATATTGCCGTAGTAAGGGCCACACGTTGGTGTGCCGCTAAAGGAGTGCTGTGGTAAGGCCCGCTTTGTGAGCGTCAGTAAAGGAGTGCTGTGATACCGATACAGCAATTTGTAAAGCTTGAAATTGTTCACTTACCTTTCTTTCTAACTTTGTCTGGTTAGCTCAACGGAATTGACGGAGTTTTCAAAATGAAATAAAACAGTAATATCACAAAGCATTTATACAGTATGAAATATTTTCTCTCATACAAAAACATTTACAACATTGTTTCTTTCAAACATAAAATAATTTCTAAGAATACTTATTATATAAAAAAAAAAGTTCCTTATCTTATTTTAAATTTACAGAACTTTTAATGGATGGTTTACCTGATTATGTTTATTGTCACGCATGTAAGGTTTGTTTGGCCAAAAAAATCTTTGACAGATAATCTATTAAAAGGTCAGAGTGTTTCGAACTCCGATCACAAACTTTCCTGGTAAAAATTTTTTACAAAGAAAAATTATTAAGACTATCTTAAATTACATACAAATACTCCAATATCAATTAAAAATAAATCTAAAGGTAATGCTTGCAGAATACACAAAATGTCACTCGTAATTAAATATCTTCTTATTTTAACATGACATCAAATCGGCTTAGATTTTTCATATTTAAAATCATCATTTCAAACAGCAGTTAGCAAAGTATTTTAGGTTTAAGTCTTTCTTTCAATTATTTAATAAAATTTTTAAAATAGCGTTTGCTTAAAGAATTTTCTTTCTTGATTGTAATTAATAAATTCCATTTTTTTTAAACGTAATTTGTATTAAAAACATCACTTCTATATACATTGTAACAATGTAATTATTAAGTTACAGTATGCTTATTGCATACTTCAAATATCGTTTTCGCAAAGCAACAGCTCGCGACTTCCATCATAATAACATTTCGCGATCGACTTTATGAATCGAATCCATCTAATAAACGAATCGAATGAATCCTCGTTTTTAATAAACACTTCCTTATATACACGATTTTATCTGTTTCCAGAATGTTGTGGAATTAGCGCGCTTTCATTCTAAATAATGAACGCTTATCTTACGTATTTTTCTTGGAAATCCTCATTAGTGTTCAAAATTGATGAGTTTTATCACCTTGTTATCTGGTTCCAGTTATTTGTGACCCGCGCAGCCTCTTCTTTTGTTTAACACATATACTATTATTGTGGTGTCGCATACTAATGCGAAAGGGAATCAATTTATCTGATATTTCTTGGATTTTGTGGGTTTTCCAATGATCGGGTCGCTTCTTGGAATAAAATGTTTCATTTATTAATTAGATATTTATGTAGTTCTAAATACCGATGACTCATCTCTTTTATATTCCTAATATTCTACAAAATTCTTTATTTAAAATAAATTTCTGTAATCTACGGGGTAATTAATTTAAACTTTAATTGCTTTTTAATGCAAAAGGGGTTGCATTTTATAAAAATATTTGCATGTGTGTTTCCGTAAACAAAATTTATTAAAATTGGGGTTTAAAATACACGTTAATTGTAGTTTCTTAAGCAAACTGCATAAAGCTAGTGCTATTTACAGCAAATCAAAAGCATTTTTATCAAAAATGTATTGATAATTAATAAGTGACAATAAAAGGTTTTGTATTTATCGTAAAGCGATCGAGTTGCGTTTGCATTTAAATGTGTTTTACGGTATCTTACAATTAATTATTTTTACATATACAACTTACGTTACTTGCTATGTATTTACAGTATGCTTATATCATACAGGGTGATTATTTATACACGAGGAATTTCATTTTCGCTTGTAGCTCAATTTTGGTGGAATTTATTTGTTGAATTTGGGTTTCAATTACTTCTCGTGACTCTTTATCACATCATTTTCCCCCAAATCAAAATATAAAATTCGAAGTCTGCATTCTTTTTCCACATATATGAGTAATTTTACTATTTTTATTTCTAACTACATGCTATCTGTAACTAATTCTATAAACGAAGTAAGAGAGACTTTACCTCGTCTCCTCGTGTATTTATAATCGTCAATCCACACCTCCTGTAACCTATTTCAGATGAAAAAAATTTTGCACATAACGGATTTGTAAAACCGAGAATTCTCATTCCATCGTCGCATTAATCCGAAAACTGGTCAACAAAATACAACCGTCGCAATCTTCTTGAAAATTTCTAGCATTCAACCAATCACACCTTTCCCCCATTCTTTATGTTTAGTCTTCTACTATCTTCTCTTGTTTAACCCATATTCATTGTCTCTCTTATAATCCCACTCAAGCAACATAAAATCGATATTGTGGTTGACCTCCAAACTTGCCGCGTACTTTAAACGAGTGTTTTACCCAACGTGTATTATATGTGCTCTCTGTCTGCTTTACGCTATGGATATTCCATCTCAATTTGTTTTCAAGACATCTGTTGTTTTCATATCGACCGTTATTAAATTTCTACAGAATTATATTCCAACATTCATTTCAGTTACTTGAACCTGTTTATCTATTTGTCTGGTTTTCTATGAAGCAACAGTACGTTTAACACTCGTATTTTCCCAGTTGTTTAACTTGTAGAATTTCTTAGTATTTGTATTTAACGAACGCTTTGTTTAGTTAAATGGAAAATAAGCGTTGACATTATTGATTTTATATACCCAAAAGCTCTCTTTATTCTTTGATGTACTTGATTTACAACTTTTTAAAATATTAAAGCTAATTTTGCGTATCCTCGAGTTTCACGTACTTCAAAGCTTCTACACGTTATGCAAATTTAACATTCCGATTTATATATACAAAAATATGTTATTATCCGTCCGTTTTCAATGTCACCACTAAATAATTTGGCGCGTAAATAAATTATCCCTATTTCCTATATACACGGTCGTTACAAATTTATTTCCTTGACCTATTTATGCCTCTTAAACTATAATTTATACAACTATGTATATATATATATATATATATATATATATTGCCGTGGAATGTGCCTTTTGGTCACAGGAACTGGTACTTTCTACAGATTTTTCGAGCCCCACAGATTGGGCGTCATAAAATTTACCGTGTTACCCCATTTTGGCTCCTGAAAAATTGTACTTTCTAAGAAACATTCGAGCCCCACAGATTGGGCGTTATAAATTGCCGTGTTAGCCTATAAAGACCTCGCCTCTGTAAAAAAAATTCGAGCCTTAACGTTGGGCCGTCATAAATTGCCGTGGAACTCTCTAATTTAAGACCGGACCTCGCCAGTTTTCAAAAAGAAATTTATTTTCAAACAAAAATTTTACAAAACTTTCTTACTCATATTCTGCTTCATCGAATTATTTTTTTCAGCAACTTCCCTGGCTAGCTCAGCTGTGCTTCTTCTCGTATACCTAAATTTAATCTCATTCTCTTTACCGTTCACACACCATACCATAAAATCACAAAATAATACAACAATCATACAATATTTATTAACCACTATTTACAAATAATAATTCAAAGTTATTTACAGTTTGGTGCTCAAGTTACACCTCAATACATGCTATCTTTGTAAAGTCCAAGTTTTTGTAAAGTGAAAATTTCTAACACATTTAAAGCAACAGGAGTAAATGGGCCCCAAATAATACCTGACCTTGGTTTCTTACTACACACTGGAGTATGGTGAGCTCATGATAACCCAGTTTATCAATGTATGCTTTCCACTTTGCATACTATTACTACAAACTCAAAAAAAACCCATGTACTTTTAACAATTAAATTTAAATTCATCAAGCAATTCAATAAGCTTTACCTACACCTTTTGTTTTATATTCAAAATATCATATTAATAGTCAGTTAGACGTATCCTTTTCAATACGTAAAATAACAAAAAATACTATCAAAGTTCACTCTCACACATCACAAAATTTTCAACAGTTTATAAAAAACCAGCAAATTCTAATGCGTTACCTGGAAAAACTTGAAGATTCCATCTCCGTTGACGATGTATTATGTTCCTGAACCCCTCGGTCTAGTGGTTCTGCGTGTGGCTCCAAATAATGAACACCATCTAAGCTGCGCTTCATGCTACTCATCCAATATCAATTTCAATCTCCAAATCCATGTATATTACACTTGTTATTTATCGCTTTATTAATTTACGAGCTTGTTAAAGTATTCTTTGGACCTTAGTTACATTTAAATAAACTCGATACAATTCGCGTTTCTAACGATAAGGCCACATCAATCTAATATTGTACTATTGAATTTACAAATTTTTATTATACTTACAAGCCTCGTCAGTAGATTTTTGTACGTCGTAGGCGATGCAAAATAAAAGAGAAAGCTATTAATTTCCCTAGCTTATTTATATCATAAGCCAGGCCCTCTCGGCCACACTTTACTCGAAATACCTAATTGCAAAATAACATTTTCGCAAATTTTGGTGTAACCGTTTTAAACTTCTAGAAATATTGCTCGTCAACCCGCTACAAACAACAAAAACTCTCACATGTTCCTCTGTTCTAAACTACCTATTTCGACCAATCATACATTTCAGTGACGTTTATAACCCCGCCTGTAATATCTCTATTCCTGTCTTATGCATATTGGATGTCGCGTTCTAATCTTGCTCGAGTGGTAGAAAATTGATATAGCTGCCCGCGTCTTATGTCTACCCGACGTGGATTGAATAAATGCTTACTAAATGCATGCTTCTATGCCCGTCTCATCTGTAACATATTATTAATTGTGCATCCTTTCTGCTTGTTAAAAAGCTCTTGTTAGTGTTTATTACGAAACCCACCGACGGTTAAGCAATACTTCCTTGATGCTTGCTCTGTTATCTACAGAAATAAGCGGAAGGTGACCTTTCCAACGTGCAGCTGTGCTTAATTAATGATCGTTTAAAATAACATTTCTAGGAGTTTACGTTTCTCAGTATTTTTATATAATGGACGTCTGTCTGTTTGTTACGAAAGCTTTTCGCCTTGAGATTATTGATTTTTCATGCTCTTATGCGTTTTCTGACGTTATAACCCCTTAAATTAAAATAAATTAAATTAATTAATAATTTCTATTGGCTTATACAATTGATTTTCTTTATGAATCTATTACCTCCTAATCCCTAATTATAAAATTACGTCAATACTTGTAAATTTAAATTAAATAATGAAATTAATTTTGCGCGTATATAAATGGTTCCTTTCTCTATACAGGGTGTTAGGAAATTGCTTTGTTGACCCCAAATTTAACACTTTAAATTCACTACAATATATATATATATATATATATATATATATATATATATATATATATATATATTGCAGTGGATTTCTAGAACAATCGTTTCTCGCCCCACGGATTGGGTCAACATAAAATTGCAGTGGATTTTATTTTTTAATCGAGAACACTCAGGATCGCCTTTGTTGGGCT
This sequence comes from Platerodrilus igneus, assembly GCA_036346225.1. NCBI lineage: Eukaryota > Metazoa > Arthropoda > Insecta > Coleoptera > Lycidae > Platerodrilus > Platerodrilus igneus. The sequence continues at coordinate 1,406,809 of JARFIW010001100.1, read as the reverse complement.
GTCATAAAAATTTTCTGAAATAAAATTATTTCTTACTATACCTTTGGAATGCCTTCTTATTTCTGCACACCTTGGCTGGCTCTAAAATCTGCTTCTTCTTGGATACCAACCATCCTAAATTTACTCTTTTTCACATATACAGTCAAATGAAATTACCCCTCAAATAATGCAACAAGACATACAACCTTTTTATTTACACATATTTACAAGTTTCCTTTAGTAAGAAAATATTTACACATTTGTATATACAGTTTGATAAAAATGTTACTCCTAACTTCATCATACAATCGACCCCTAATATCCTTTTAAATTTCAATCCAGGTACAATTATGAATTCCTGCTTACAGCTTACTGAACCTAACTCTACTTTCAAAACAACTACACTATTCACTACAGCAAATCGCTTTGTATTCGGCGCTACTAGATGACTTCTTTTTATTGGCATAATCCTGTAACACACTTTTTCTTTAATTTCATTGACGAATTCCTCCGATACTAAACTCACCTCAGCTCCTGAATCCAACAACGCTCCTAAATTTTGATCAAAAATTTTAACATCTACTACTGGCAAACAAAAATTTTCTTTTATTTCTGGCTCAACTTCTTCCTCAATTTTCAAAAATTCTTTTGGATGTTCGTATTTGTACACAATTACGTCTAGTGGTTTGTGCTTGTCTAAAAATCCTGTTCAGGTCTATTTTCCCTACTCGGTCCTGGTCTTGCCACTACGTCCGTATATGTCATTGGCGTCTCTACCCTATTTGTCCTGTCATTTTCTCTATTGGTTGTCGACGTCTCGGTACCCCAGGTCTAGGTGCGGGTCCTCTACCTACACTATTGCTCTGAAAGAAAGTCCGTCGTGGTTCCCAATTTTGTCGGTTATTAAAATTAAAATTTGTCCCCGTTTTTGATAACTGTCCCTTCTATTGTCAAACCTAACCGTATTCACATGCCGTTCCCTAGTTTCACGAGGACGTCCACTACTTCCGTCGTCATACCTTTGCAGGTACTCTAAAAACATTTCTCTATCTACGATGTTCTGCAACGCTACATGTTGCCGAACCTCAACCTCAAAATGTCGTGAAAGGTATTTTATAATCTGTCTGTCCGTCAATGGTGGACTTAGTTGTTTGGCTATGCTATACTGTCGTACAGCATACTGTTCCCTATTTCCTGCAAATTCACCCTTATATTTACCTGTTATTAAATCGTCACATACTTGGTCTTGTCTGTGGTCGCTCCAGTAATGTTTCAAAAATCTGTCCTCAAACTCACTATAAGTTTCTATCTCCTGTCCTATGAGATTGTACCAGGGCTCAGCATGGTCTTTCAATAACGCCTTTACTATGTTTAACTTTGCCTGTTCATCAAATAAATTCCCTACCAAGCCTCTAATTTTATTTATAAAAATCTGAGGGTCCACTCTACTATCCCCATAAAATTTCATCTGCTGGTTCAGTGACATATTCCCTGTTACAATTCTGGAACCATCCCCCATCAAAGTCGACACATCTGTTTAATACCGTTCACCTCTCTTTCAACCCTTTCTAGCTGATCTCTACATGAATCTGTCACCTCCGTCATTTTTACATTGATCTCATCTTCACAGAAGATTCTAACCTCCGTCCTTAATTGCCCCATTTCCTGACTCAAGCCTCTTATATCACGTTCATTTTTATCAACCCTATTTTCTACTTCCCCCATTTTTACCATTAAACTATTTTTAAAATTAGAAAATTTCCTTGTAGATTTTTCTATTTTCTCTCCTAATTCCTGGCTCAGCTGTTCAAATTTTTGATTTGATTCTAGTCTAACTCCACTCAACATTTCATTCATTTGATCGAACTTCCGGTTTAATTCTTCCCTACTTAATCTCATTTCCTCTAACATTCTCATCATTAATTCATTTCCTTGGTCTCCTGACTCTGTCCTTGATTGATCCTTGCTTCCCCCTGCTTCCTCCATTTTTCCTGCTTTTTCAAATAACGCACTATCGTCACTTCCAATCTCAACTCCTTGACTTCTTAGCCACTCCTTTCTCTGCATACGTTTAAATCGCTTCTTCACCCAAAAATATTTACAAATTTACACTACACACACACACTCTCTCTCAGCTCGCAAGTTTCCTGGAATAAAATCGTTAAACTCTATTTGGAAACCGAGCCCTCACGTTCGGGTCGTCATAAAAGTGCAGTGGATTTCTAGAACAATCGTTTTTCGCCCCATGGATTGGGCCAACATAAAATTGCAGTGGATTTTATTTTTTAATCGGGAACACTCAGGATCGCCTTCGTTGGGCCGTCATAAAAATTTTCTGAAATAAAATTATTTCTTACTATACCTTTGGAACGCCTCCTTCTTTCTGCACACCTCGGCTAGCTCTAAAATCTTCTTCTTGGATACCAACCATCCTAAATTCACTCTTTTTCACATATACAGTCAAATGAAATTACCACTCAAATAATGCAACAAGACATACAACCTTTTTATTTACACATATTAACAAGTTTCCTTTAGTAAGAAAATATTTACACATTTGTATATACAGTTTGATAAAAATGTTACCATCTCAATCATTAAATCTTTTAAAATTTCATGATTTTAATATATTCCAACCATTTTATTTCAGACGAGTAGATGGGCCCGTCGTGCAACCTTAAATTGATTTTTATTCTGGTCTATTTTGAGCTCAGTATAACCCAGTTACTCTAAATGCCTTTACATATCACATTTTTGTTTAAAATAAAGCTAAACACCCGTTTACTTCTTACTACAACATTTTTCTGTCATTAATAAACATTTTTAAATAATCAATATCAATTGTTTTTTACATATACCCCTTTAAATGAGTTTTTATGGTAATAAAATACACCCCCAATAAGTCAAAACACTCAAGCACAAGATACCAGCACAAATGTTCAAGCAAAAGCAAGAAATTAATTTTCTTTACCTGGAATAAGCTTCTTGCTTTGTTACCTCTGAAGATGTGTACCAAAACCCTTGTCGTTGTGTCCATACACTTCGTGATTATACCTGGATCCCTCTCATTTTCCACTCGCTATCCAAATCTCTGCAACCACCTTTAGTATTTCTACCCGGATAATTGGCTCGACTAAACTTAACCTTCCATAATCACTCCACTTCACACATACTTGTTTCTAACTTTTTGATTTGCTTACCGCAAGTACCATCCTATCATTAGATTGTAGCTGTAGTAACAGAAACTTTAATAAGCCAGCACCCACTCGTGCAAATCACACTTTTAATACATTTCAAGGAACGTTACTAACAGCTTTTACACACTTTTAAATAGGATGTTGTATGATACTTCAACGAATAAACGACAATCAGTACAACGTATTACCACGTAATAGCAAGTAAGTAAGAAATCTAAGAGAGCTATCCTACCTCTCCCAGTGTATTTATACGCTTTTGAATATCCTTTTACGGACCCTTCTTTTATCGAAAAGTTTATTTTCCAAACCGATTCTCAAAATTTTGTTCGTAACGAACTTCAACGTCTGAAAAATTCCAAGTTTACCGTGCTGTTACTTAGAAATTCGCTCAACCACATCTAACCGACGCGAGCTTCTCAATACTTCTAGCCTTCGATCAATTATATTGCTTTCCCTCGTTATAACGTCCAACCCCCTAGCTACCTTTCTTCGTTTCACCTATATTTATTGTCCCTTTTAGAACCCCTCTAAAGCTACAAAATCAATATTGTGGTTGGCTTCCAAATCGACCGTGTATTCTAGACGTGTATTGTAACCAACGTTTTATTATACGTGTTCTCTGTCTGTTTTACATTATAGATATTTCATTTCACTTCGTCTTCAAAGCATTTGTTATATTACCAGCTTCTCGCAACGACCGTTACAAACAATTCTATAGAATTTTGTGCCAACGTTCATTCAAGTTCTTTGAACTTGACATTTAACGATCAGGTGTTTCTTTGGAAGTAAACTATCCGTTTTAAAATTATAATTCCGAGTTTTAGCACTTCTTAGGATTTGTATAACGAATGCTTCGTTTATTTAAATGGAAATATGCGTTTAAATTATTGATTTTCTATACTCAAAAGCTCCGTTTCTTATCCCATGCGCTTGATTTAAACTATTACAACTAATTATGTGTATCCTTGAGTTTTTATGTACTCTAAAGCTTCCCCCCCCCTTTATGCAATTTTAACATTCTGATTTAGAAATACAAAAATATTTTAATAACCGTCCGTTTTCACTATCTAAACTGATTAATTTGGCGCGTAAATAAATTGTTCCTATTTCCTATATACATGGGATGGTTTTGTTCACTTCTTTTTCATAGGTGAACAAAACCATCCCGTTCCTAGATACATTCATCACTCACAACGAAGGAAAAATTTCAACAGACTGGTACCAAAAAGATACATGGGGTGGTGGATATTTAAATTTTAATTCAAATGTGCCAAAACAATACAAAATAAACGTTGTGGAAAACCTAACTGATAGAGCAATAACATTAACACATAATAAGCACAGAAAGAAAAACATAAAACTCCTTAAAACTACACTTAAAAATAACGATTATTTTGAATCTTTTTATAAACCAATTATTAAAGAAAAAATCCACAAAATCTATAACAACGGAACTAATAATAAAAACCAACTAATAGAACACAAGATAGCAATCACGTATACCCCGGGACTTTCTGAAAAAATAAAAAAGTGCCTACATAAATACAACATTAAAATTGTTCACAAACCTAACAATGCATTAAGTTATATGTTTACTAAGCTTCAGCCACCAATAGAACTTAAAAATAGGACCCACACAACATATAAAATTAATTGCACTGAATGCCCTGGAGTATACATTGGCAATACAAAACAATATATCCACAAGCGAATTTATGAATATAAATACACAATACAAACGAACAATAAGAAAAGCACAGCACTTGCAACACACGCAATAGAAAACCTCCATCAATTTGATTTTAATAATGTTAGTATTTTAGGCCATTTCGAATGGACCTGCACCTTGCCGAAGTTCTAAATTACTAGAACAGGTGAAATGGCTTGCGTGTTCTAATGAGTTAAAGAGCCAAACTACAGGTCCAACCAAAGTAGTAGGGTCGTTAGTGAGGAACCAGACTAAGACAGGTCCCCGAAAGAGGGCAGCGGCTCTTTCGGTACTTAGATTGGCAGAGACCATAGGGGTCGGTATGGCAGTCTAAGACACACTACCGCGATGTGGAAGGCAACGGGAAACCACCACATTAACCTCCCAAGTACACAGCGTACCTAAATTATAATAAAATGATGGCATTCTCTGGGGTAAAAAATTCCGGAGTTAAAATAGTCCCCCATTCGGATCTCCGGGAGGGGACTGCTTCGGAGGATGCGATCAGAAAGTTAAAAATAAGAGTCGGGAACATTCTGCGAGTCGGAGCGTGGAATGTTAGAAGTATGAAGCAAGTAGGTAAGCTAGAGAACCTAAAAATCGAAATGAATAGGTTATCACTAGACATAGTAGGGATCAGCGAAGTTCGGTGGCCAGAGGCGGGGATTTTGGAGTGGAGACTTCAGGGTAATTCATACAGGAGCAGAGGACGGAAATTTGGGTGTGGGGATAGTTATGCGGAAAAGATAGGATACTGTGTAGAAAATTACTTACAAAAGAACGAAGAGTACTCATGGTTAGATTAGAATCTAAACCGGTAAACACAGTAATAATACAAGTATACATGCCCACCTCTAGCTACAGTGACGAAGAGGTAGAAGCCATCTACAAAGATATAGAAGACATATTAAGATACGTAAAAGGACATGAAAATTTAATAATTACGGGGGATTTTAATGCTGTGGTAGGTGAGGGTAGGGAAGGAGCGGTAGTAGGTTTATTTGGTTTAGGCACGAGAAACGACAGGGGAAATAGGCTGGTAGAATTTTGCGACAAGAACAATTTAATCATCACAAACACATTATTTCAACATCATGCTAGAAGACGATACACGTGGAAGATGCCAGGAGATATAGGACGATATCAAATAGATTACATTCTTGTTAGACAACGGTTTAGGAATCAAGTAAAAGACTGTAGAAACTACCCAGAAGCAGATATAGATACTGACCACAACATCGTAATTATGAAGACCGCACTTAAATTTAAAAATCTGAAAAAAAGGAACGGGAAAAGGCACTTGGACTTAGAGAAACTAAAAGATAAAGATATTCAAGTAAGATTCGAAAAAAAGTCAAATGAATTGCTGAATCATTCAGCAATCGGGAAAATATCTGAAACTAAGGAAGTAGAAACAGAATGGAATAACATTAAATCCAGCCTAGACATGGCGGCCAGAGATATTTTGGGGTATACACAAAAAGAAAATAAGAAACCATGGATAACAAAGGATATCGTGAATTTAATAGAAGAAAGACGAAAATACAAAAATAAATCAGACGAAACAGGAAAACAGAGATACAAAGCCATAAAATGGGAAATTATTCGAAAATGCAGGAAAGCTAAAGAACAATGGATTGATAAAAAGTGCAAAGAAGTACAAACTAAGATGGAAATAGGAAAGACAGACGAGGCATACAAATTAATTAGAATGAACTTTAGGGATATAAAACCGTATAGCAAAAATATAAGGGATGCACAAGGAAACGTCATTATAGAAAACGTAGAGAAAGTGAGTAGATGGCAAGAATATATAGGGAATTTATATGCAGGAGAGGAACTAACTGCATTAGAACAGGAATCAGACATTGAAAATGATGACTTGGGATATCCTATACTTCGAGACGAGTTTGAATTAGCATTAAAGAGTCTGAAAAATGGTAAGGCGCCGGGTACAGATAAGGTGCAAGCAGAAACTCTAAAAGCCGCTGGACAAGCAGTAACAGAACGTCTCTTCCAACTTGTAAGCTATATGTATGAGACAGGCGAGATACCCAAAGATTTCAAACGTAGCATCATAGTAACTATACCAAAAAAGAAAGGCACGGATAGATGTGAAAATTTTCGAACAATAAGTTTGACAGCACACGTGTCAAAAATATTAACTAGAATTGTGCAAAGACGAATGGAAAAACAAGCTGAAGAAATACTAGGAGAAGACCAATTTGGGTTTAGGCGAAACAGGGGAACACGGGAGGCTATTATAGCTCTGAGAGTGATAATGTAGAAAACAATAGAAAAGGGAAAGCATGTATATAGGGTTTGTAGATCTGGAAAAAGCATTCGACAATGTAAATTGGAAAAATGTTTGAAATATTCAAAAGATTGGAATGAGTTATAGGATAGACGAATAGTACATAGCTTATACAAAGAGCAAACAGCGGTAATAGAATTAGAGCAGGAACGTAGAGAAGTAAACATTAGGAAAGGGTGAGACAGGGATGTGCCCTATCCCCATTGATTTTAACTTGTACATAGAAGAGGCAATGAATACTGTCAAATGCAGGAAGACATTTGGAATTACTATGCAGGGACAAAAAATAGATATGCTTAGATTTGCAGATGATATAGCGGTATTAGCGTCTAGCAAGAAAGAGTTAGAAGCTGCTCTTAATGAAATGGAAACGGTTCTAACAGAGAGATACGGTATGAAAATTAACAAAACTAAAACTAAAGTTCTAGTTTGCAAAGGTGGGGAAAATAAATCAAAAACAAGAATACAAGTATTTAACACGAACTTACAAGAGGTTAAGGATTTCTGCTACCTAGGAAGCCAAATAACGCAAGATGGGAAAAGCACAAAAGATATAAAACAAAGATTATCACAAGGGCGTGCTACATTTAACAAGAAAAAGCAACTACTGTGCTCAAAGACCACAAACATAGAAACAAGGAAAAGATTGCTTAAAACATATGTGTGGAGCACAGCACTGTACGGCTGTGAAGCCTGGACAGTAGGAGAAGCGGACAATAAAAAGGTAGAAGCCTTTGAAATGTGGTGTTACAGGCGTATGATGAAGATATCATGGACAGACAAAGTTAAGAACGAAGAGGTACTAAAATGGTAGGGGAAGAAATAAATATGTGGAAAACGGTAAAAATAGGAGAGATAGGATGATAGGCCACTTACTACGGCATGAGGGAATAGTGCGGAATATATTAGAAGCAGAGATAGGAAAAAAGAGAAGAAGAGGCAGACCTAGATTAGACTACTGCACACAGATAGTAAAAGATGTAGGCTGTAGAGGTTTCAGGGAGATGTGTAGGCTAGCCCAGAATAGAAATCAATGGAGGTACGCATCCAACCAATCCCAAGATGGATAAACTAATGACGAAAAGATAACTGTGCTTAAAAATGATGATTATTATAAGTAACTACAAGAATTGGTTGGGCAATATTCTCGAATAATGTTAAGTGTGTGAAAGGATTTACTGGAAAACCATTATTTCGGCAAATGTCTAAGTGTTGGGGGATCTTGGTAGCCACAGGTTGCTTAACCTCCTTCACTGAATCTCGGTAAAATAGGGTATAAAATTAGAAAACAATAGAAAGGGAACGAGCTGAATACACATACTCCCTGAAAAGAAGAAAAAGAAGAAAACTGCCAAAAATGCAAAATCAAAGTAGCTGCTTATATAACCCTACATAAAAATAACTGAGTTGCAAACGAATCCGTGACTTTAAGTAAACAATGGATTCCATTACTAAAAGAAATAACAAAAGGAATAACAAATGAAAATCAAATGCCCACAATATCTAGGTAGCAGCATTGCAAGTTTTTCCTGGGTTTTCGTTGCAATATTAACATGAAATACAGCCTACATACATGATTTCTATTTATACATAAAATAACTAATTACATAAAAATAAGCATATTAACAATCCTTGTAAAACAGCATTGGTATCTGACAAGTATAAATCCACAATAAGGTTACCTCAAAACCATATACAATCTCCGTTGAACAGTATTGGTATCTGACAAGTGTAAACCCGCCATAGGGTCGCCTCAAATCCATATACAATCTTCATAGAACAACATTGGTATCTGACAAGTGTAAACTCGCCATAGAGTCGCCTCAGAACCATGTTAAAATCTACCAAAGAGGTAACTTAAATCATAATGAATTTCCCCCCTCAAAATAAATATAAAAAAAAAGACTACTTAAGCCCTTCAATAATGCAATCGCACACTTCTTTAATAACCATCCTCTCAATTGTATAAATAGAAACATGTTAAAAAATGTTTTCCTATTCCAAGTTATTGAATTTATATGAAATTCACCAATAAAAATTAATCAGCTGATTTCACGTTAGCGTATTGGCTACCTAAAGAAAGCCGATCCCAGGTCGCAACACAAATTGAAGGTAATCATTCTGTTAAACTTTAAAAATTTTGCTTAGTATACTCAAACCAAATATTTCAAACATCAATAAATCAAAGTCACCTTCAATTTATGTCATAAATGTCAAACTTGAAGTTTTATTATTATTTTGACAACGATCCTTGGTCATGGATCGAAACTTAAATAAAGTTGATTTTAAAAACTATGAGGGTTTAATTCCCAAAGAAGATTAACCTGAATACACATGCTGTGTGAGAATTTCAGGAACTAAGTAGGCTAGCTCAGAATATAAATAAGTGCAGCTACGTGTCCAACCAGTTTTGAGACGGAAAACCTAATGGCTGCGAAATACCTGCAACTAATGTTGACTGTGCGAAAAGATAAATTGGAAAATATATTAAATCGCCAAATGGTTAAGTGTTGGGGGAACTTGGCAGCCACAGACTGCTTACCTCCCTTCACAACCATTGAAGGTCGGAGAAATAGGGCATATAACTGTAAAACAATAGAAAGTGATCGAACTGCATCTAACAAGAAAGAACATCGCCTATGAGGAAAGACAACAAACATAGAATAAGAAGAAAATTGTTGAAAGCATATGTGTGGAGCACAGCACAGTATGCCTATGAAATACGGGAAGTCTGAAACGCAGACAGAAAAACGGTAGCAGCCTTTTGAAATGATGTGCTTCAGATGTATGGACGATAGCATGGACAGACAAAGATACTAACAAATAAGTTACAGAAATAGTAGGGGAACAAGGTTATCTGGGGAAAAAGAGAAATAGTGGGGCGGAATACGTTCTAAGGCATTTTTGGGGAATAGTATGTGATATATTACAAGCATAGATAGGAAAAAAGAGGTAGATGTAGACCTAGATCAGACAGTTATAGATGCAAACTGTGCATATTTCAGGGAAATCTGTAGGTTAGTTCAGAATAGGGAACAATGATGGTACGCGTCTAACCAGTTCTAGGACTGAAGACCTAATGATGATGAGTATTTTAGAAACAGAGCAGAATGATAACAAAAGAAACATAATAGAAACTTTACACATACACAAACACACAAATGCCATCAATTCAAAAACCGATCAAGACGACTATTAATATTTACCACAACCTTATTGCTTAAATATCCAATTATCACAATTAATGCTAGAATGATTGTAAATATACATGTTATATGTATGAATAATAGTTATCTAACCTTCATGGTCACTCCCACTTTACACTGTGATCACACTTACTATACTTGTTTCAAGCAATTTATTTATTACCTTATTAATAATATACACTTGAAAACATTTGACTTATGGTCAAACTTATATTTAAACAAGCATGTATAATACCATCCTAAAATTTATTATAATACTCATTTCAAAAAAGAAGTTTTGGTTTGTATAAATGTTTTATTAGTTTTTTTAATTAACTTATTTTGTACATTACAGACAATTTTAATTGAAAATGGTCGCTGACCGAAACGCGTCTTAACGAAAAAAACTGATGTAATTTATTCCATATTTTTATTAACTATTTTATTATACTGATAAAATATATTGTACCTATAAATTACATATTATTTTGATGACCAAAATCCAGGAACTGCTGATTATTATTATTGTACTACATATGGTCAAGAAATTATCAACAATATATATATATATATATATATATATATATATATATATATATGTGCTGTGATATACTCCTGTGAATGCGGGAACTGGGTCCTTTCAACAAAAAAATTCTAGTCCCACAGATTGGGCGTCATAAACTGCTGTGATCCTCTTTTCGCCTCGGCTGCTCACCTAATTTTATAAACCTCCTCATTCATAAAATTAAACAACACATTCCTACCACAAACATCAACGTCAACTCTATTTACATCAATATTCACAATACATTAAAATTTCAAAATTAATATTCAGCATAAATTTTAATATCAGAGAATTTCAAAATTAAATTTATTATCATTTTAAAGTGCATCCAGAATTAAAGTCCTTGTAGGATGCCTACTAATTACTATAACAATATATGCAGAGTACAAAGGGAGCATCTACCACCCCTTTACGTTAATTAACCAGGTTCGTCTAATTGAGCTCAAAGACATACCCATATTTTTATCATAATCCAGAACATCAATACTAAATACCCCTTTCTACTTAAACAAGCAAATTTCACCTTAAAATTAAAATATTATTGTTAGTACAATTTCACTACTGTCCATTTTAAATAAACAAATTAGAAAGTTATTCAACACACACCAACATCTCAAAGTTCAAACAAAATAGTATAATTTACCTGAAGGTTACTTGCACTCGTAGCTTCAATGTACATCGTCCCTTTCGTTAATCACACCATTCCAACTGGGTTATATTTACGGCTTCTGTTCTCAACGTTTTAAAAAGTTGCTCCATCACCATTTATTTAAAGTTGTTTCAGGGCTTTTCCGGAACTCATCTGTGTATATCTGAACCTTGTTTAGTGGATCCAGTCATGTTTACGAACCATTTAATTATTAACACCCCCGAAAAATAGCAAAGAAATTCATGCGTCTTTCACCAATATACGCCAAAACTGCCTACTTTTGTGTATACATTTGTCGTTGTAAATTTTGCTAATTGGTACAGTGATACTAAATTTTATTACCTTGTATCTAAGTGCACTGAAGTACATTCATGTTAGCACGTAAATAACAAACTATTTTGAATCACTAAAATATACGAGCAAACTTTAAATTATTTTATCAAACTAAAATGCACTGTTTAACATCTTCAATCAAGTCGCGGATGTAAGAGCTTTTAACGCATCGAATAGTCAAAAGTCTAAGAGAGAGCTTGTTTATATTCACCTCGGTATATATAGCAAAAAGCCTGTCTGTCGGTCTGTTCCCCAAAACGGGTAATTCTAAAGAATTTCTCATGCCATGTTCCCAGTCCGTCGCTCGCGCGTCGGTTTTACGAATTTTCACTCGCCCCATTTAAAACTCAGAAATTCTAACACGGCACGCAAACATGTCCGAGAAAAACTAATTAATTTTGTACAGAAATTGTTGTTTCTACCTCTGATATTTGCATCCTATTTTCAACCAATTGTGACCCTCGTGACGTTGCTTAAATCACGCCTTTTACTATATGTGTCTTTGCTTGACGCATTTCTCTTTCCTTTTCTAACCTGTTCGTATTGGTGCAAATTGATATTCTTTATTATCGATTATATTTTAGTCCATGTGGACTATCTGGGTTTAATAACCCCGTATCGCACCTTCTCGTGAATATTAAGCCCCGGTTTCTCCAAGATTCTTTGAAACCATTTGTTATCTACACAATTTTCGCCGTACGTGATATTTAAACTACGCAGGTGTTCAAAATAATATTAATTCTCAGAGCTTTATTTTCTGGTATTATAATCTTGGATTTTCACAGACTTTTATGCTTATTATTAATAATGGTTTAATTAACTCCAATTAAAATTGACTTCTATCCTTTCATTTTTAGTGAATCCAAGTTAAATATTAATTATTATGTGTACACTTTGTTTTACTACCGGTTACTTAAAATAGGGTTAATTAATATAAATTTTGCACGTAATTTCCATTTGTTTCTTTCCTCGGAATAATTAAATTACACGCAGAGCTTTTTAATACTGTTTCTTTTGATATAAAGCGTCTTATAAATAATTTAAATTTCTTAATTAATGAAACTAATAAATTTTTATGCTTCACGGTTTTAATAACGCGTATTATCTAATAATATTCATTATACACGGTGATTAAAATTATTTGATGTGATTATTTAATTTTCTACCCTGGTCTAAATATGAGTATTTTATATATATTTCTGTGCTATTTTGGGGTTAAAACAGCATTAGTATTCAATTTGGTAATTATTTCAAGATTTAGCATAGAAAATACAAATAACAAGGTGAAACGCTTTTCTTTAGAGTTTAGAGTAGAAATGAATAATTTTGCTGAATAATTTCAGTAAATTAAAGGTTAATTTAGCATCATCCTTTAACTATGAATACGAATTAAAAATAGCGTGTGTTATATAATAAACATATTTTAACCGTTGTATTTAAGAAGTATGAAACATTGTAAATTTCATATTATAAACCAAGGTAACCTTCAGAGTTAAATTATAGCAAAGGGGATGTATATTTTCCAAAAAGCTTGAGAATTTTAAATCGTTGTAGTTCTGCATAATGTTTATTACAGTAGAGGTGGCAGTTATATTCGAACGAAGCTTTCTGAGTATCGTTAAAAGATAGGATGACACAAATAGTAGGGTTGGTCGGCGCTGTCAATTAAAAATGAATTTATAAATTTCCAAGGGTATTTAGTCGGTTACAAATACTGCTTGCCAACAGCGAAATAAAGAGGGGTTATTAGTTAGAATGGGTAGAAGATAGAAATATCACATGTTAACATAGACATAGTTTAAACTTAAGAGGAGAGAGTGATTTTGTCAGTTACAATAGAACTTGCATATCAATAAATAAAGAGAGATTGTTTGAGTAAAATAAGCCGAGATCGAACTTTAACATTCATGGACACTGGGGATGACAGACAAAGTAGGCAGGTGATTTAGCGCGTATGTATTGAAACGAGATGACTATAATGCGTATTATTAGAGGCGTGTTTTAAACGTTAACTTTTACCAATAGGCTTCAATTTTCAAGGAAATGTTTTGAAAAGTGGTGTCAATTAGAATGTCTACAAAGAAATGATGTTAGTACGTGCGTTGTTGTGAGCTTAAACTTGCGTTATCGTAAAAAATCGGTTTCGGTTGGAAATGAAATACAGAAAAATGTATACGTTAGTTTGTGGAAAAATGTAACCGTTGGAAGTTTTAAGACTTGAATGTTTGTTTGTATTGACGGAATTAACAAGCTTTAGAGGGGCAGAAGAAGGATATATAAACCCCAACGAATGGTGGTAGGGCTCTCTAAGTTTCCAGCAAGCATACGTCTCTATAGGCTTATACTTGTAGTTTACAACCAGCTGAAGGATCCAAGTATTAATACGTTTACGAGTTGCATAAAAGTTCTGTGTATGTAAGTAAAACTGTTACATTTTAATTTGCACTGTGTGCTAAGTATAAAATTGAGAATGGAGTAAAAGATAGTGTTTGTTCGAACTGGTTGATTACCTACACTTTATAGAAGAGGTTTGGAAGTCTGAATGCAGTATGGAGGTGGAAAACGAAATAACTCTTTGGTGATATGGTTGCAGCTAGCAGTCGTGATTGCAATCCAGATTGGGTGTTCCTGTAGGCAGCAGTCATTGATGGTATGATGGCAGTCCTGTGGGCAGTGATAGAATCCAGGTAACTGTTGTTTTTGTTTGCATATGTGTATAAATATGTGTTTTTGTGCATTGTGGGTATAATATTATGAACTAAAAAGATAAACTTGGGAAGAGTTATGGATTGAACTTTTTCTGTTACATTATTGTGCTGTATTTTATGTGGGAATTTAAGTTTAGAAGTGATTTATGATATTAACAATATTTGGTATGTACAAGGTAAAAGGATACTTTTGGAGGATTGATGTGCAAAATTTGGTACGAAGGATTAAGGTTTTACTATGAGCTCATACTAAACCGGAGTTAAAGTAAAGACTGTGGTAAAGCCCTGTTACTTTCTAATTGATATTGAAGTAATATATTAAAAACATGTTTGGAGGATATACAATTAGAAATATTAAATAGAGTGGTATTGTAGCTGTACTATTATACAATGTAATAAAATTAAATAATTGTAAGATATATATGAAAGGTTGTTGTACAAGGTTGACCAAAAATTGTGAATGAATAATATTATGATAGATAGTAGCAAAATGTTCGTGATCTGTTTTATTGTTTATACAATTTGTATGGCATTGAATTTTAATAATTTCTAGTATGCTACGTTTATTATCATTTGGTTCAGTATTTAAAATGCTTGTATTTTCAAAATCAAATTTATGAAAATTATTAATTGCACGGTTTGCGATAGTTTCATCGCTTACAGGTTTTTACGGAATATTGGTGTTCATATAACCCATGGTGAAGGTATTGCTTAATATTTCCAATATAGGAACCATTGCAATTAGTACAATCTATTTCATAAATGCAAGGGTTTTGTTTTTGAATAAAGTTTGTGGTTTTAGATTTGAGATAAATATTACAAATTTTTTATTAGGTAGTTATTGAATACTTATATTTTGGCTTATGCTACTATTTTTAGATAAAAGCTAGTTCTTGTTGAATATAATTTCTCTGTTTTCATTTTTGAGAAGCAACCTTTGTTTATTTTTTGTAAATGATCACTTATTCGTAGAGATGAACTCATGAGGTTTCAGTATATCAATCATGCGATGATTCCTCTTTTGGTATAAACTTTTCTTTAGAAATGTTTGCTGATGGAACTGTTACATTGATTCTGTGATTTATAAATCAATCAGCTTGTAAAATTAAACGTTGATCAGATAAGGCTAAGGGCTTCCTAAAGGAATCTTATCAACATCTACATTATACTGATTGGCAGTAGGCTTATATTTTGTTGCAGCCTTTCAAATTCAGAAACATATAAGTGTTCTCAAATAATAATGCATAATCAACTAGCTTGTGTCAATTATTATCATAGGTATGATATGAACAATAGACATCTCTATGTACTTTTGCCAGTAGTATTATTTTGCATCAGTTATGGTTTTTCTAAAATGTGATATTACTTTAACATTTCTATTTACAAAACCAGAGAACTCTTTATGAATAATTTACTGATAGCTAGTAAGATACTTGGTTTATTAATTCAACCTTTAATTGATTAAAACATTTTCTTTCTAAATTCTTTTATTCTGTGTTTGTTTTGAATAATAAGAATTGATTGAAGCAGAAAATCAAATGTGTTTTTAGTTGCATCTAAATACATTACATGAACTTGAATGACATTCTGAAGGGAACTGCACCTTGAAGAAGATCTAGAATAGTAGAACGGGTAGAATGGCTTGCATGTTTTAGAGAGCTAAAGAGTTGACCTATAGGTTTAACCAAATTAGTGGGGGTTTTAATGAGAAACCAGACTTAGACAGGTCCTCAAAAGAGGACATCACCTCTTTCAGAACTTAGAGTGACAGAGACAATAGAGGTCGATATGGCATTTTAAGATATGCTACTACGATGTGAAGGCAACAGGAAACCATCACATTACTTCTCAAGTACACACTACGTTTAATTTTTCAATGCTCCACCTAAAGGTACTACATTGGTCAGGAAGCGAGTTTTTTTTTAACGGCAAATTTTAAATTTTGCCAAACCTTTGCTGTTCCAGGCAAGATAGTGATCTTTAACGTGCATGACAACACTTGCACACGGGACCTACATTTTACCTTTAATCCAAACGAGGGCGTACTTTTGTGAAAAATGCTTACCTAACATTTTTTCAAGCAGACTGTGTCGGCATTTGAACTTGGAAACTTGGGCATAGTAGTCACATGCATACCAACTACCTCCCAAGTACACAGTTTACTTAAATTACTTTTAAAATGATGCCATCCTCTGAGATAAAAGATTCCGAAGTTAAAATAGTCTCCCATTCGGATCCCCACAAGAAATAATACAGTAATATGTCAAGAAATAATAAAGTAATATATGCAAGAAATAATACAGTAATATATACAGTAATTATTATCTGCTTTGAAAAGTGCACCTTTAAAATTTAAGAACGTAACATTAAATTTTAAATAACGTTATCAAGTATTAACTAGCAAGTTGTTGATGTTAACATTAATGTACACAGAAAAGAAAACAGTAAAAAGTGCTCTAACACAAGCTTTGGGTTAACTAGTTCTGAATTGCATAATCGTTCATGCATTGTAAACGTGAATTTGGTAATGTACAGTCTGCAATTTATTGCGGAATCAACCAAAAGCTGTTACATGCCGAAAATCGGCATGTAAACATTTCTAATTTTAGTTTTAAATTTGTAAGTGAACTCGCGCCAATAATTTAAAAATAGACTTGTGCGTGCATTTCCGTCACTTTAGACAGTTGCGTCGGCGCCCGAGAATGCGCAAACGCGGAGTGGGGAAGTAAGTGGTGATTTCCGTCACGTCAGGGACTAGTCATCGAAACGTCGAACGGTGAAGTTCACCGATGCCTTGTATCTTGTCTTCTTTTTTCCGATATGTAGGTTTCTTTGTTGTATCTCTGCCCTGTATCGTTCCTCCTACCTGTATCCTTAGTCGTACCTCTACACAAGAAGAGAGAAGACAAATTAATCTGGTTTCAACTGCGGTCAAAGGCTGAACCACGCCCAAGAACGCCCAACTGCCGCCAAGATAGCTGCAATGCCTCGACGAGTTCCACAGTTTACGTGAGTACACTTTGTCTTCTCTTATAATCAAAATAAACATTTTTGCATGTGATAATAATTTGAGGCGTAATAATGACGTAACCCCTTATTACGCACGTATTTATTATGTTACCAACTGTCGTAGTGGCTCTTATACATTACGCGCCGGGACTTTAACGAGTATACCTTTGAATAGAACACGTAGACTATAATAAAGCAATACACGTAAAGTAAATAGAAAAACTGTACCTTAAGCTATCGGCCTCTCTGATACATTTTCAAGAATTCGGAAGTGCGGGCTGCACTCGTCTATGGCTGGGTGCTGGATCAAACAACCTAACTATACTAGCACACTACGTCCAACAATGCATTTTAAAATCGCGACTTACAATGCTCTAACGACGTTGTATAGAATTAGAATCGAATACATAACAGAAGAGTCGAATAAATAAGAAAGCTTTTCTAAAGTTTAACTTGTATTTATACAAATTGAAAATAATGGGGGAAATAACGAAAAACCATTCCCATCGATATTGGTGTGTAATATTCTGCAAACGCAAGTAAAAATATATTCCAGACGACAGGTGCAAAATACTCCTAGAAGAATAGTCCGTTAACATAAACAAACAGTCGATAATCATTTCCATTGAATTTTGTGTTCGCTTGGGAAAGCAAAATATATTTTAAAAATTCCAGCGAGTATGCAACCTTACATATTGCCAAAGGAAACGCAACTTATAACCGGTTGCCTGACTTTTAGAAATGAATAGAGTTTTGTATTATTATCGATTTCCGCTACGGGTATACCTAGAATGAATTAATTAGGGGAACCGATTTTATTACCCATAACACTTGAGTGGCCGAACACGTGCAAATATAACCAAATAGGTTCTTTCAGTACTAATCATTAAAAGCGTTTATTTTAAGATGCGTATTTCAACGAATAACTATTGGAAATAATAGCAGGTGCGGGAGTATTTCACAGAATAAACTTTTAAAAGTGATTTGAGGAGGAGCAAATGCTTGCTTGTTTCAACGAATTTTCATGCGAGTTTCTAGCCTTTTAGAAGTGGTTTAACGCTAAGCAATCTTTCAGAGAATTTATAAATGCGGTGAAGGATATATTCCACATATTCCTATTATACAAAGCACTTGGACAATTTTATAGGACGTTTTAATACGTATTTATTGAACTTGTTAAATGACAAGCTTCTATAATTTGAAAATAACATAAAAGGGTTTAGAATAGCATCGTTAGGAGGCGCTTAATTAAGGTAGTTGCAAAATTAATTGCTTTAAGAAATTTAACACAACAAATTCGAAAATTGAAATGGATAGATTTGCATTAGACATAGTAGGGATTAGTGAAGTTCGGTGGCCAGAGGCGGGAAATTTTTTGAATAGAGACTAGGGTAATTCATACAGGATCAGACAAAGGAAATTTGGATTTGGGGATAGTTATGTAAAAAAAGAGAGGACACTGTGTAGAAAACTACTTACAAAAGAAGGAAAGAGTACTCATGGTTAGATTAAAATCTAAGCTGGCAAATATGATAAGAATACAAGTATACATACCCACCTCTAGCTACAGTGAGGAACAGGTAGAAGCGATCTACAAAGATATCGAAGCAATACTAAGATTCGTAAACGAACATGAAAATTTAATAATTACGGGATATTTTAATACAGAGCTTGACAAGAGGAGGGAAGGAACGGTAGTATGTTTATGTGGTTTAGTCACAAAACAACAGGGGCAATAGGTTGGTGGAATTTTGTGACAAAAAATAATTTAACCATCACTGACACATTATTTCATCACCATGCTAAAAGGTGATACACATAAAAGATACCAGGAGCCATAGGGTGATATCAAACAGATTACATTCTTGTGGTTGAGGAATCAAGCAAAAGACTGTAGAAGCTATCCAGAAGCAGCTATAGACACTGATTATGACATAGTAATTATGAAAACCGTGCTTATACATAAAAATTTGAAGAAAAGGAACGGAAAATGACACTTTGACTTTGAGAAACTAGAAGATAAAGATATTCACAAAAGATTTGAGAAAAAATCAAATTAATTGCTGAAAGACGTCGGGAAAGTTTCTGATACTGAGGAAGTAGAAATAGAATGGAAAAACATTAAATGCAGCTTAGACATGACAGCCAAAGATATTCTGGAGTATAAAAAAAAAGAAAATGAGAAACCATGGGTAACAAAGAATATTCTGAATTTAATAGAAGAAGGACGAAAATACAAAAACAGACCAGACGAAACAGGAAAACAGATACAAAGCTATAAAATAGGAAAATATTTACAAATGCGGGAAAGCTAAATAACAATGGATTGATGACAAGTGTAAAGAGGTACAAACTAGGAGAGATAGGATGATGGGACACATACTAAGGCATGAGGAATAGTGCTGAATGTATTAGAAGCAGTAAAAGGAAAAAACAGAGGTAGAGGTAGGTCTAGACTAGACTACTGCATGCAGATAGTGAAAGATGTAGGTTGTAGGAATTTCAGGAAAATGTGTAGCATAGCTCAGAATGGAAATCAACGGAGGTACACGTCCAATCAGTCCCAGGACAGAAACCTAATGATGAAAAATTATTTATTTAAACTTGATGTTTATAGTAAACAACTAGTTGTTGATTTTGCAATATGTCTACAAACGTAATTGGAAAACAATTGATTCAGCAAGTGTCTAAGTGGTGAAAGATCTTAGTAGCGGTCAGGTTGCTTAATCCGCTTCGCATACCACTGCATTTGATTTTCCAATGCTTCACTCGAAGGTACTACATTGGCCAGGAAGGGAGTTTTATTTTTACCTGAAAATTTTTGAATTTTGCTGAACCCTTGCTGTTCCAAGCAAGGTAGGGATCTTGAACATGCGTGACAACACACACATACGGGATTTCCATTTTACCTCTCATCCAAACCGGGGTGTATTTTTATGAAAAATGTTCGCCTAATATTTTTCAAGCAGACCAGGTTGGGATTCGAATTTGTGACCTTGGGCATAGTAGTCACACGTGTATCAACTATGCCACGGAGCTCCCACCCCCACCCCACCCCTTTACATACCATTGAATAGCGATAAAATAGGATATATCTTTAGAAAACAATAAAAGAGGAAAAGTGCAAAAAATATAAAAAAAGATTAGCATGAGGCCGTGCTGTACTTAACAAGAAAAAGCAGCTGCCATGTTCAAAGACAACAAACAAAGAAACAAGGAAAAATTGCTGAAAGCATATACATGGAGCACATCCCTGTATGGATGTGAAACGTTGGCAGGATATGTGTTGCTACAGACGTATGATAAAAATATCATGGACAGATAAAGTTAAGAATGAAGAGGTATTAGAAATGGTAGGGAAAGAAAGAAATATGTGGAAAACAGTAAAAAATAGGAGCGATAGGATGATAGGACCCATACCAAGACACGAGGGAATAGCACTGCTTATATTGGAAGCATGACTGAAGGCCTAATGATGATGATAAGATTGAATGCCAGTTGTTGACATTGAAAATGTAATAAATTCCCTCTGTAAAATGATTTACTTCAAAAATATTTATCCACACCCTACAAATAATTATGAAGTTCGTCACTATTGTATGATAAGATTGCTTTTTTAGTTATTTATTTAACTTTGTGATAAAAGCAGAAGCTCTGGTTATGAAATATGATGATTAATTATAGCTAATAGGCTTGCATATAATACCATGCATATCAATATAATATAATTGGAACAAGTATTCTTGAAAGTTTTCCATTAAATAACTTGCAATATTATAAATTTCACCATATTTGTTTATCATTATGTTGATATTTGATTTATTTATGCTGTAACCATTTTTATTATCTAAATAACCACCTTACTTGTGAGAAATTTATAATTTTGCAATATTTTTTTTACTAATTTTTGCTATAATCTCAAATTGATAGGACGAAGTATTTTACAAATCTGTAGAAATATGGCTTATCAAAATTGTAACACGTACCATTAATGAATTATCATATTAACTGATAACCTTAGAATTATTTACAACCTTGGATTTATTATTTGCTTCTATATTCAATATCAAGTATACTGCAGCTAGTTTAAAAAATTTGAAAATAAATGGAATCAACGGTTGAGTATCTTATTTTACTATATCAATATAACAGCACTAAGTTGGTGAAGATCCATCATAATAAATAAAAAGCGTAACTTAGTACTTTGTATCTCCACAAATAATGTTATTATAGAGTCGATAGATTATAACACAGACAATCAGTTTTGACTATTAATATGGATCAATCCAAATCAAATCAACCAAATGATGTTAGAAATAGCTACTCATTAGTTTTTTTAAATATCAGGGTTTTTAAACTGTCAATTTATATAGGTGCATCAGTCTATTTTGAGTTTTACAGAGGTTTTCGTTAAAGTATGTATCTTTGTCTTTTAAGATATTGAGTTTAAACAAAAATTATTTTATAGAGCAGAAAATGTTTAACATTTTATGTTCAATGGATATTTATGTCTACTCAATTGTAATTGAACAAAAAAATAGGTAAATGTTAAGATTTTCAAAAAAATCTTCATTTCAGAATTTAGAAAATTAAAAAAAACTAGGATTCGCTTTCCATTTTTTTTATTAATAGAGTCTTTAAAGTATACTACTTTCCAAAAAAGTTTCAAACTTTCAAGTCACATCCCCTTTTGTTAACGGGTCTTCAAATATTGCGAGTTGTGTAAAATCGGGTATTTTCTACCTGAAATATTTCATAAGAGACATGCTTGAAAAATTCAAAATTTTTACAGAACATTCCTTAATTGTGTTGTAATAAGTGATTATAATTTCATCATTAGGACTTTATTAGTTTTTGAGTTCCATATTTTTAGAAATAGCTAAAATTTCAAGAAATACTATGAAGTGCTGATATTACATGGCTATTGGTTTGTAGTAAATATGTAAAAAAAAACACGTTAGTAGTTTTACTTACACATTTTTATTTATTTATTGTTCACACTCTAAACAAAAGAAAAACTATGTTATTGTCATTTTGTAACTTCTTAAGAAATGGTTGTATAAAGTTGACTAATTGCATTACACAGCAGTTGTTTCCGTTGGCGTCAGTTTCTGTAGGACCTTATTAATTGACACCCACACTTTATCATTTCTAGAGGTTTGAAAAGAGGTTATTGGACCATGTGGATGAAAGAGGTTAATAAAGAGTCATTGTTTTTCTCTATATTTTCTCAATTCTCCCAATCTACCATTTATGGTCATAAATGCAGGCTATTGTGTTATTTTTTCAAATGGAAATACACTATGGTCTGGAAGTACTGAAGGACTCTAATTGGTAAAAATTTTTGATAGTACAAATAATATCTGATCCATGTTGGACATAGAAGTATAGATCTATGAAATGACCTTGTCTGTGATATTTTTATGCAAGTATCAAACTTTTTCTGTAATTTCATACTATTTGATTGTACTTCTTCTGATGTTACATAGATAAAATGTATACTTGGTACATTCTGAAAACAAAACTTGAACATTTCTTCAGTTGTTAAAATTTGATTGCTTCGTGGTCGCTGCAAGCTACCCTTGGTGATAGCTCTTTTTGTGGAACAACCAAGTCCATCACAAGTGTTCCTCCCATGTGAGAAAGCAGAAAAGTTCCACTTATCTTCAAGATAAAAATCAGTCTTGTTGTGACAAATGTAGTTAAAGTACCTTTATTTTTATTTTGGATATTGACTCCGTCACTAAGATTATTCTTTTTACTTCTGCTGCTACCTTATGAACTTTTTCAACGAAGTGTTTTGGAAAAGTGTGTACAGTATCACTATTGTGGTCCAAGTTGTCACTTATAACCCATATGCTCTTGCAGTAAATCTTGTCTTCATCTTATATGTAATAAAACACAGGGATGTAAAATTGTTTATGGATCGGACTAATGGAAACTTTGAATTTCATCTTGTAAGACAAATGTGAAGTTTTCAGCAAAATCACATTGGGTTATAAAAACATCTTTTGGTAAATTTTCCTTGAGTTCCTTCAAGTTTTTTTTGGCCTTTTGAAATGAAATGATGCTTATTTAATATTGAAAACTTTTCAACTAATTTCTCAAAAAATCATGACTAGACATAACTGGTACTAGCCAGTACTAGTACACTGTATAAAGGTAACATCATTAGGAAGATCATCAATTTTAATGCTTAAAAGCACAAGAAAAAATTATTTTCCTGGACAAAACTGACAATTATTGAGCATGCAGTCACTATTGTGGAACTCACAAACTAGTACATTAATTAAGTCTTTGTAATCTGTGTCAAGTTTTGGTCCTACAGCCATAAGTTTCACATTCTGGCGATATTTGCATACACATACATAGTATGAACCAGTTGATCCTGGTAATATATACCACTTTGGCCTTAAGGAGCAAAAAGTTATCATATCAATTTTATGATTAGGGTATTTTTGTTTAAAAGTAACAAATAGCTCTTTGAAAGTGTATAATATATCAGTCTTTTTTTGTTTGTAAAGTTTATGACCCAATGATACACATTCTTGTTTTTTGAGACACAATCGAGTTATTGTCATGTTCTCGTGAAACTTAATGATATCACTAACAACTTGATCATTTAATTTGTTGCCATCCTTCTTTTTTAAATCTGGTAACACACCTTGAGTTTTCATTAAGTTCCATGATAACGATACTTGATAATCTGTTACATTAAATTCATGGCATATCTTTTGTTTAGACCAAGAGCTTGGTAAAAGACTGGTGATCTTTATTTTTTATGCTTCTTTAACTAATTTACATTTTTCTCATAACTGTTCAATAAGTTTCTATTTGACAAATCTTCTCTAGCTTCTTCATCTTTTTCCTCTTCATCTATCAAACCTTCTTTAAAAGAAAAAGCTAAATTTCTCTTCACAGCTGAGTTTATTTTTTTCTGTTTTGGTTTTTAGATCTCTTTGGTGTTTTGATTTACTCAATTTTATTATTTTGGAGGCAGAAGACAAATTCAATGATTTGCAAACTGTATCTAATATCCTTGCCAATTAAGGATTTGTTCAGTTTCTGGTTGATAATCTAGATTACTGTCACATGTCTTTTCATCTATAACTACACCAAACATATTTTTATTACATGTAGGATACAGTGATTTACCAGGGATTGAATTAACAGGAATATTTTGATTTTTTTTGTAAATGTTCAGGAAAATTTTCTCTTAAACCACTTCTTGTAAGTTTTCTATGAATACTAAAAGGATCACTACAGTTTCTTCCAAATTTATGATAGTACTTATTAATTAACATTATCTTATAATAATTACTAATAGTTTCTAGTTTACTAGATAGTCAAAGTTCTAATTGTAATTGTTCACTCTAACTCAAATCACTTATTTTATACATTTCTTTAGAAAAAGGCTGGTTATCAAGTTTATGACATAACTTCTCACCAATTGTTAATCCTACAGAGCACTTCATAACGAGAAAAAATTGCACATTCTCACAAAATCAAAAATTAATATTCCACAAGTTAACTCCACAATAGTTGATTGCATAATGATCACCAACTGAATTGAGCTCGCATAATTGTCTGGTGGGAAGCCTCAAGTTCAGACCTGATTGCATTGATTGATAATTTTACAGTAGATACTTGATTATTTTAACAAAGAATATAAAGTATATTAGATTGCTTCAATATCAGCACTTCAAGCACTTCTTGAAATTTTAGCTATTTTTAAAAATGTGTAACTCAATAACTAATAAAGTCTCAGTTATGAAATTTGAACCACTTATTACAACACAATTAAAGAATGATGTGTGAAAATTTTGAACTTTTCAAGTATGTCCCTCCTGAGATATTTTAGGTTGAAAATACCCGATTTTACAAAAATTACAATATTTGAAGGTCTGTTAAAAATGGGGATTTTTTTGTTTGTTTACAAAAAAAGTATCTCTATATATAAATTGAACATATAATATTGTTCATTTTCTATTCTCTAATATGGTTTTTGTTTGAACCCAGTATCTTTAAAAAGAAACTACAGAGTCTAATGCAAACCTCTGTAAAATACAAAATAGGCTGACATACCTGTATAAAATGACCCCTCAGAAAAAAATAAACATCTAAAAGAGTAATAAATACCCATTTTCAACTCTCTGAATGTGGTACAAACATGGATAAAAAATAAATTTTGTCAGCAGCCCTTTCAAATTAAATTGGTTGATTTGATATAGATTGACTCGTCGTATAACAGCAAACTAATAATTGAGCTAGTTTATGTAAGGTAGTCGAACGTAATGGGAGATAGACGCCGGTTACATTTTGGAAACGAAATCAATTATAGGAGATGCATTTATAAATGTAATATTGTTTACAATATTTGACCAAGTGCTAACGCTTTCTTAATTTTTTATATTTTTCCAACTGTCCAGCTTCTTTTCCTTGTTTAAAATGTGAAGAGTTTTGAAAATTGAATTAAAGTTACAAGTATGCTGATTGTTAATTAAGTGTCCAGTGAATGCACTAGTAGCAATATCTTTACCAATATCATGTTTATGTTGGTTAAATCACAGTTTAAAGCTGATATCAGTTTGTTCAATATAAATCTATCACAATTGTTACATTTTAAGTTATACACGTCTGTTTGTTGGAGTTTGTCTAACTTGGGCTTACAATTTTTAGTGAGCGTTCCTAATGATGAGCAAGTTTAAAATGTAGGCTTTTTCATTAGATATACAACTGGTAGACAAATTAAGAGATACGATTATATCTAACAATGCCAAGTTTGTGTCATTTGATATCGCTTTGCTGTTCACTTGTATTCCTACCATAGAAGTAGCTAATATTGTACATGAAACTTTGCTAATAAAAAAACCATGAAATTCTGATCAATAGTAAACCAGACTCGGAAATTATTAAAGAGCATTTGGCCATATTACACATTTGTATAGAACAAAACTATAATTAAATTAATAGTAAATCCTACAAACAAACTGAGGGGCTAGCTATGGAACCCTCTTAAGCCCTTTATTTGCAGAAATCTACATGGATTGCTTTGAAAATGATTTAATGAATCTGGCAATATCTTCTTGGTAACACACATTCTGAATTGGTATAGGATATGTTGACGATATGTTTTGTTTGTGTGGAAGTACAAATAGGGAATTGACATAATTTTTAACATATTTAAACTCTTGGCATGTATCAATAAAATTTATGATGGAGTTAGAAGAAGTTCATTTAAGTATTAGTAACATACACAATAAGCAGATTTTTAAAATATTCTAGAAACGTACCTATATGGACTCTATTAATCCTTTTTCATTTAGACATTTTGTTAGCTATAAACTTGCAGCTTTTAACTCAATAATTTCTAGACTCATTAATATACATATGAGCTCTGATAATTTTTATTGGAGAACTAGATACAATAACTAAAATAGCTATGAATAATGCATACAACCCTGAAATAATCAATAAACTTCTAAGAAACCATAAAAAGAATATGATTGGAAACTTGATCTATACTATGGTTGTACCCTGCTTGGGAATAAGTTATTTTAAACTGCTATATATAGGTAAATTATTTATTGCAGTATAAGGAAAAGACCTACATTTAACACTAGCTTATCATTAAGTTCCGTTCATGAAAAATTGTAAACCAAAGTTTGACAAACTTGAACAAACAAGAGGGTATAAATTAAAATGTGATAATTGTGATAGTTTTTATATAAAGGTACCAGCTTTAAACTGCGATTTGACTAACATAAACATAATATTGGTAAAAAAATATTGTTACTAGTCCATTCATTAGACACTTAAATGACAATAGTCAAATTTGTAATTTTTATTCCAATTTTGAAGCCCTTCACAGTTAACTGCTTACAGAAATTGTTAGTAAAGATGATGGCATCCTCTGGGGGTAAAAAATTCCGGAGGTAAAATAGTCCCCCATTCAGATCTCCGGGAAGGGACTACTTCAGGGGATGTGATACAAAAGTATAAAAAAAAGATCCGTGAACATTTTGCGAGTCGGAGCATTGAATGTCAGAAGTATGAAGCAAGTAGGTAAGCTAGAGAACCTGAAACTAGAAATTGATAGGTTAGCACTAGACATAGTAGGGATCAGCAAAGTTCGCTGGCCAGAGGCGGGGGATTTTTGAAGTTCAGACTTCAGGGTAATTCATACAGGATCAGAGGAAGGAAATTCAGGTATGGGGATAGTTATACGAAAAAAGATAGGATGACGTGTAGAAAACTACTTACAAAAGAACGAAAGAGTACTCATTGTTAGATTAGAATCTAAACCGGTGGATACAGTAATAATACAAGTATACATGCCCACCTCTAGCTACAGTAAGGAAGAGGTATAGGCGATCTACAAAGATATCGAAGACATACTAAGACACGTAAAAGGACATGAAAATTTAATAATTATGGGAGACTTTAATACAGTCCTAGGCGAGGGTAGGGAAGGAGCGGTCGTAGGTTTATTTGGTTTAGGCACGAGAAATGACTGGGGTAATAGGCTGGTAGAATTTTGCGACAAAAACAATTTAACCAGCACAAACACATTATTTCAACATCATGCTAGAAGACGATACAAGTGGAAGATGCCAGTAGATATAGGAAGATATCAAATAGATTTTATTATTGTTAGACAACGGTTTAGGAATCAAGTAAAAGGCTGTAGAAGCTACCCAGAAGCAGATATAGACACTGACCATAACATTGTAATTATGAAGGCCGCTAATAAATTAAAAAATTTGTAAAAAAGAAACGTAAAAAGGCGCTTTGACTTTGAGAAACTAAAAGATAAAGATATCCACGAAAGATTTGAAACATAGTCAAATAATTTGCTGAAAGATATCATACTAAGGAAGTAGAAACAGAATGGATGTTGTAAACTGGTCACTAGCTATACTATTGCGGGTAATTGTTATACTATTGCGCAATTGTTAAAGCCGCGTAATTCCTATAACACGTTTCACCACGTTTTAAGTATTGCACAATAGTCAAATTTTCATGCACATTTAAAGTCAGATTTCTTACACTATATAAGTAAAGCGGATTACTCACTTGAATGGTATTTTGTAGCTAAATCTCAGGGTCCATGTTTGTGGGTAGATTATGCCATTGCTGAATTTCAAATTGCCCATCCATCCATCCTAAAACTCTATGATCGTAGAGGAATGAAGGAATACCAGGTAGAGGTACACGAAGTTAAATATAAAGGAACCTACATGCCTAAAAAGAGAAAAGACACACACACAACACAGGTAGATGTTCTTGGCTTGAAGTCTCGTGGCTTATTGGCCGCATTCGACACTACCCGCACCTGCGCAAACGCAACTGTCCGGAACGGCGGAAGTTGACAAGTTTTAATTTTAAAAAAACGCGGGAATTTCCTTATAAATTATAACTAAACCTAAGACATGTACATTGCCAATTTTGGCATATAAAAAATCACGACAAGGCCATAAAAGAAAAAAAAAATTAAAAAAAAGAAAAAGACTTTTAGCACGATAAAAACTTAAAGTCTACAGCCTACTTACTTACGTATAAACTAACTTACATTCTAGTAAATGTTTATTTTAGGCGCCACCTGGTTCTTTCAACCGATAACGCGTCTTGCGAATAACCAGGAAACGGAATGTGTAGTCCCAAGTTTATCGAACTACACCTATAAGTGCAGACACAAGTCTTTGATGTGGCGCAGTTATAATCGACAGCACAAATTTGTCGGAGAGCACGAAACACTACTATAACTAAACCAAATGCAACAAGTTGCCTAACATATATACAATAACTAAAGCTAACGTTACAGTTTTTGAGTGCACACACACATAAGCATTGCATTTAAACTGTTTTTACTTTGACAAGAAAATGCCCAAATTTCAAAATGCCCAAGAGAGCAAGTTACTATACATTTAGCAAATTTTTATGTATTGGTAAGTTGACTTAATAAATCATACACATCAAAACTTTTTAATGACATGGTTGCGAATTAACAAATTTACCAACAGTGCCATCTTACTAATTTCTTACGTTTCTAACCTAACAAATTACATTGCTACCATCAGGTTAGCTTCTTCACTCAATACACAAACATTTCCTACGTCTGATCATAAATACCAAACGTTAGGACAACAAAAGAAAGTAAGACAAAGTCTCAAGTTATTACTAAAGATAATAGGTAAGATAGAGATATTAAGATAAAACTAGATAACAATAGATGGATCCAAAACGTTCCAGCACGCTAAGGCATGCTACAACTATACACTTTAAAGATATAGCGTAGAATTCCCCAGCTTACCAAGCCGTTAATTAGGTAAATACTCGTACCCCCTAAAAGAGAGCGACCTGTGAGGCAGGTCCGTTTGTAAAAACGGTACGAGGGACCTGAAAAAGGCATGTGGGTGCATTCCTGCACCCGGCGTTGAGCGATACGTCAAGATATATTCACTTACACTCGCACATTCACACACTCATACATACTTTCACTGTCAGCGGCCACGTGCGGCACCGCCTGACCTCACGAAAGATTCCCAGAGACGTGGTCTAGGTGTCTGTGAAAACCCCCCGCGCAACCACACGGTGACTAACGGAAATGAAAAGGCAATAGATATATAGGAAAGGTAAAAAGAGGGAGGTAGGCGTTTTGGAATGTGCTAGTGACACTTCTAGGTAGAAAGAGAATAGAGAAGGGCTCGCATTGAGCAAAAGGGATAGAAAAAGGTGGATAGAAAAGCAGTACTCAACCAACCAATGTGGTCAGTAGCCCAGAGTGAGGAAAAAATTACTCTTATGTGGTAGACGGGTGTTCCGGGAGAGGAACAGGTCTACCGAATGAAGAATAAGGCGGAAACGGAGACAGCGGGATAAGAAAAAAGTAGAGTTTTGAACAAGCATCCGAGAGAAGGTAGAGAGTTGTCCCAGTTAAGCGCAGATCAGCCTGAAGGACCACCTGCTGTGTTAATCAGACAAGTTAAGATATAATAAGTTAAAAAAATTACTAGACGCCTGATGAGAACTAGTACGATCATCTTCCTAACGAGTGCATCCACTACGATAAAAAGAAGACAAAAAGTTGAAACAAGTTAAAAGTATCACTGCAGATACCTTCACACAAAAAACCATCTGTTCCAAGGTAATTTTTAGAAACGGTAACGCCATAAACACACAAGAATACCTAACTATAAACAGTTAAATACAAACATACTGCCCCAATATGCTAAAAACAACCAAGAATTCTATAAGATATCAATAAAAAGCGATAGCATCTCACCACGAAGTTATATAAAAACAAAAAAATGTTTATATGTTCTGATGACTTAACAGAAGAAAACAAGTAATGATATAAGATAAAGTGGGCGACTGCAATAATTCAGAAGAAGAACGCGTGGAATAGGAACTCCTAGTTTGGCAACTGCGAATATGGACTGTTTCTTACAAAGGCATAGGCTGCGTATCCTATGTGTATCCAAAGAAAAAAGCATCCACTCAACATCAGCTAAAACCAATCATAAGAATTCAATAGGTTACTCCAACCAAAGTTACAACAATCACCATGAAATTAAACAACGTACGATAAATGCTAAAAAACAAATTAATATGATGCAGAAAAAGTGCCTGGATTGATTAAGTGAAGCGACAGAGTTATATTAGATAATCTAGATAACAAACAGATATATGGCTGACAATAAATTCAAGGTAAAGTTAATAGCCAGCAAAAAGATAACTAAAATAAGGTAAATAAACGAAAAGTGTAGAAGGTGAATGCTGTATGAGATAAGAAACGAATAGATAATGTTAACAAATTCATAGCAGGAACAAGAACATTAGGTAAACTGTTAAAGAAATGAAACGTGAAAAATTAATTAGCATTCGGGTCAGCAGAGAATGGTTTAAGGTCCTTGATATGCCACCTTCCTTGACGTTTTCCTTCAGTGTCTCGGAGTTCATAAATAAGTGGACTAATAACACGAGCGACCTCACATAAAATGAATTTTGGAGCTAATTTCGAAGAGAATTTTTTAGTAGCATCAGATACGACATAATTTTTTTTCCAGACGTGTTCACCTAAAGCAAAAGAGATATCTTGTTTTCGCAGATTGTAGCGATTTTTACTCTTTTCGTAAGCTTTTAACAAATTTTTTCTAACGTCATTGAAGATAGCAGGTAATGATTTTTGGTCTTCGTCCCAGCGTACTTTTTCATCAAATTCAATTACGTTAGTATCATCAGGAACTGAACCGTAATAACTACCATCAATTGACGTGTATCTTCTAAAAACAAGAAACGAGGGAGTAAATTGGGTTGCTTCGTGTTTAGATGTACGCAAAGCTTGAACGATTTTAAAGATATTTTTATCCCACCTAGTGTGGTCTGAGTTGATATATGAAGAGATAGCAGTGATTAAGACTCGATTTACTCTTTTGGTAGGGTTTACGTGTGGATGGTATTTTGCGTTAAACTAAATTTTTTGTACTTTATAACTTTTAACGAAATTTTGAAAATCTTTTGAGATAAATTGTGCCCCATTATCACAGAGAATAATTTGAGGGACACCAAAGATAAGAAATACATTTTGTTCTAGAAATTTAATTATAGCGGAAGATGTGAAGATTGTACAATAACGAATTTAGAAAACCAGTCGGTGACGACTAAAAGATATTGGTTACCTTTTTTTGATCGAGGGAGAGGTCCCAATAAGTCAAGTGATATTAATTGAAAGGGATAAGATACACGTTTGAAGTTACCCATTAAACCAGAACGAGGTTCTTGAGAACTCTTCTGAAACCCGCAAATTTTACAGTTTCTAATATAGAGGCAGACAGATTGTTTTAATTTAGGCCAGTAATACAATTCATATGTTTTAGCTAAGGTTTTTGTAACGCCAAGATGAGCAGCTGTAGGATCGTCGTGAAACATTTTAAGAACTTCACTGCGATTAGTTTCCCATTGGCCAGGAAGCTTTTTTTTTTTACCTGAAAAATTTGGAATTTTGCCGAATCCTTGTTGTTCCAAGCAAGGTAGGGATTTTTAACGTGCGTAACAACACTCACACACGGGACCTCCATTTTACCTCTCATCCAAACGAGGGTGTATTTTTGTGAAAAATGCTAGCCTAACATTTTTCAAGCGGACCGTGTTGGGATTCGAACCCGGGACCTTGGGCGTAGTAGTCACACACATACCATTACACCACGGAGCCGCCCAAGTTGTAAGGCATTACATTTGATTTTCCAATGCTCCACCCGAAGGTACTACATTGGCCAGGAAGCGAGTTTTTTTTTTACCTGGAAAATTTGGAATTTTGCCGAACCCTTGCTGTTCCAAGCAAGGTAGGGATCTTTAACGTGCGTGACAACACTCACACACGGGACCTCCATTTTACCTCGCATCCGAACGAGGGTGTATTTTTGTGAAAAATGCTCGCCTAACATTTTTCAAGCGGACCGTGTCGGGATTCGAACCCGGGACCTTGGGCCTAGTAGTCACACACATACCACTACGCCACGGAGCCGCCCCAAGTTGTGAGGCAGTTCATTTACATTTCCAATGCTCCACCCGAAGGTACTACATTGGCCAGGAGGCGAGTTTTTTGTTGCCTGGAAATTTAGAATTTTGCCGAACCCTTGCCGTTCCAGGCAAGGTAGGGATCTTTAACGTGCGTGACAACACTCACACACGGGACCTCCATTTAACCTCTCATCCGAACGAGGACGTAATTTTTGTGAAAAATGCTCACCTGTCATTTTTCAAGCAGTCGGCCGTGTCGGGATTTGAACCCGGGACCTTGGGATCCGTAGTCTTACGTGTACTACATTGATCCACGGCGACGCCTAAGTTGTAAGGCATTATAATTTGAATAAGGGCCGCTATACTTGCGGCCACGTCCCCAATGCTCCACCCGGAGGTACTACATTGTAAGTTGTAAGGCAGCAGAATTTTTATGGTAAAAGGAATTAACTGTTTTCAGCCAATTTGACCATTCGGCCGGGGTGGAACGACATATTTCAGATAAAGGAGGCAAGTTCTTCTGTGAGTGCGGTATTATTATTATTAGATACATTAGATAGAGGTTTAATATTGGAAGTAGATTTAAGCTTTAATTTTGTCGACGTCTGGGTGCGTTGAATGGTTCTGGTTGAGGACGATTTCGGTTTCTTGAAATATTCACGTCCCGAATAGGAATATCTCTGACAAATTTTTCCAATAAGTTAGGGTTACATTTTATACATTTAGATTTATAGGTATTGTTACGACCACAGCCATAACAAAAGAGAATTTTTGGGTATATACACACATTATAGGTATGTCCACTTTTCTTACAATTCCAGTAGATAACTGAGTTAGTTGATGGAGAAACAGGAAGATTAATAGTAGATACTTTACGAGAAGGTTCTGACTGGCATGCTGTCAGGTTCTAATAAGCCAGATTGTTTTTTTTGTTGGTGGAGGGCGGTGTTTATCTACACGTAACTTCACTTCTTGAAGCGAGCGGCATAAATCTTTAAACTGAGGTAAAGAGGAGATATGTTGTAAAGCTAAACGTTCGGAAAAATATGGATTTAGATTTCGTAGAAGTTGATCTATAATTTCGTGTTCTGGTGGTTTTATATCTAATCTGCTATATAAAGCTTTCATTGAGGTAATAAAAGAGATTACGTTTTCGTTAGGTCCCTGGGTACGATTTTTTATTTCATTCCAGAGATCAGTTATATAGCCATGGGGTAAAAAGTCACGTTTTAAACAAGTAACTAGTTCTTCCCAGGTAGAAATCTGGTTTCGTATATTTCTATACCAAATCAAAGCAGAGCCTTAAAATAATTCGCCCGCTGAGAGTAATAAATCTTGGTCTGTACAGTTACGAGAAATTTTAAAATCATTTACTCTGTCTGGGAATGACATTAAGGAAATTTGGGAGTCAAAGCCCGGGAAAGATATACCCCACTTATACAGAGGTATAGATTTCAGAGATAGGGTATTCGGTTGCGATACTTTAAGGTTAGGGAAGGCAGACAGTACATTTTCGTCTGAATCTAAGTTAAGTTTTTCGAGAACGATTCCTTCGAGTAAGAGAACGTCAGATAAGAAAGTTTGCTTAGTTTCGTTAGCTTGTTCATCTTTAAGTAACGATAATAAATCTATACGTTGTTTTAAATGTATTATACGAGATCTAATCCGCTTTAATTCTAAATCGGTAGCTCCGGGATTGGTTTTATGAAGTATATTGTTAACATCGTCTAGAGATTGTTTAATCTCAAAGGAATTTTGTGATAAATTGGATGTTAGTGTACGAGAAATTAGTTGACCATTAGCTTCTTGAGCTAATATGACTGTTAGTTGCAATCGCCTGTCGTTTTAGTTTGTCGCAGGTTGGATATTGCGCGATTCGAGTTGAAAAATCGTTTCAAAAAATTTAAGGTATACTGAATTCATTGTGCTACTATGTTTTAGAAAGTAG
This sequence comes from Platerodrilus igneus, assembly GCA_036346225.1. NCBI lineage: Eukaryota > Metazoa > Arthropoda > Insecta > Coleoptera > Lycidae > Platerodrilus > Platerodrilus igneus. The sequence continues at coordinate 1,371,692 of JARFIW010001100.1, read as the reverse complement.
ATATACTAAGATACGATTAAGGCAAATAATGATAATAGCTTTTTTAAGAAAATAAGTTTTTCTAAAAGAAATCCACAAAAGTAGTTAATTATTTAAATTATAAGCAAAAGGTTTAATTCGTGGCAACCAAAGATAATATGGTAGTTATCTAAAATTTAAAACTAAAAACAAGCTTTTAATAATCTAAAAAAAATTGGTTAAGACTAGTATATAATCAAACTTAATATGATATCAAAAAATTTTTTCATAAGGGATAACAAATAAAACGATTAAAGTAACTATGAATAAAGATACTTACGAAAGGAATAATTTAAATCCAAAATAACATATTTCTGTTCACTCAGAAGTGAGGTTAAGATAATTATCAAGCACATTCCAAAGGTACATATTTTAGTTTAATCCAATTAGGTTAGGCAATTATCCAACAGAATTGAAATATAAATACACTGTCTTTGTAAAGGAAAAATTCAAATTAATAAGTTTAAAATAACATGGTCAAATAAAAAGTAAACAAACACTATTCAAAATGACAGTTTTAATAAGTTAGATTGACATTACAATCAAATGTCGCCACGATATAAGATAAAAAATAACTAAATTTAGTATTACCAAATTACATTTTTTTTAAGTTACTGAAAATAAAACATTTAATTATCGATTTTGAGTGAACAAACTATTTTTCCTAAAACTCAAGTTAAACATAAACATTTTTCAAGCTAATATCTTACAAGTTAAAATAAGGTTAAAACGGATATAATTTTCAACAACCACGTGTAACGGACGCCATTGTTGTAAACCGGACACCAGCTATACTATTGCGGGCAATTGTTATACTATCGCGCAATTGTTAAAGCCGCGTAATTCCTATAACACGTATCACCACGTTTTAAGTATTGCGAAATAGTCAAATTTTCATGCACATTTAAAGTCAGATTTTCTACACTATATAAGTAAAGCAGATTACTCACTTGGATGATATTTTGTAGCTAAATCTCAGGGTCCATGTTTGCGGGTAGATTACGCCATTGCTGAATTTCAAATTGCCTATCCGTCCATCCTAAAACTCTATGCTCGTAGAGGAATGAAGGAATACCAGGTAGAGGTACACGAAGGTATAGATAAAGGAACCTACATGCCTAGAAAGAGAAAAGACACACACACACACAACACAGGTAGATGTTCTTGGCTTGAAGTCTCGTGGCTTAATGGTCGCTTTCGACACTACCCGCACCTGCGCATTTTTTTTGCGCAAACGCATCTGTCCGGAATGACGGAAGTTGACAAGTTTTAATTTTAAAAAACGCGGGATTTTCCTTAGAAATTATAACTAAACCTAAGACATGTACATTGCCAATTTTGGCATGTAACATGGAATAACAATAAATCCAGCTTAGACATGGTGGCCAGAAATATTCTGGGGTACACACAAAAAGAGAATCAGAAACCATGGATAACAAAGGATATCCTGAATTTAATATAAGAAATACGAAAATACAAAAATAAATCTGACTAAACAGGAAAACAGAGATACAAAGCCATAAAGTGGAAAATTATTTGCAAATGCAGGAAAGCTAAATAACAATGGATTGATGAAAAGTGCAAAGAGGTACAAACTAAGATGAAAATAGAAAAGACAGACGAAGAATACCAATTAATTATAATGAATTTTAGGGATATAAAACCATATAACAAAAATATGAGGGATGCGGGAGGAAATAAAACATTTATAAAAATAAAATGTTTCAATTGTGGTGATCTTGGACATCGTTCAGTTGATTGTGAGCACAAGTCTAAGGGTCTTAAATGTTTTAAGTGCGAGAATTTTGGACATAGGGCGACGGATTGTCCTAAGTTAAATACAGATGCGCCAATGCACAGAATTACCAATGAGAAAAAATGTGCTTATCAAAAAGTAGTTTCCGTAAACTTGTGTAACGCTTTAATTGATACGGGTAGTGCTGTTAATGTCGCAAGCAAGTCTTTATATAATAAATTAGGCAAACTTGTATTGAACGAATCATCCAAATTATTAAAAGGATTTAGTGGAAATTCGGTAAAGCCATTGGATTGGAATTCCTACCAAGTTCAGATAGACGAATTAGACTTTTCGACAAATATATACTTTATTCAAGACGATATGGATGTCGATATCATTATTGGTTAAAAGCTGTTAAATGATGCCACTGTTTTGATCAAAAATGGTCAAATAAAACTAATAAAACCTGAGGGGCAAGAAAATATTACTGAGGTTATGCACATATTAGTAGAAGATGAAATGTACGATTCTATAAACATCAGTAGTGAATCTAGTAAAAAAGCGACAACGGAAGTTTTAAATGTGGTTCGAAATTACCGTCCCGTGAAATCTAAATCGACAGAAGTTAAGATGAGAATTACTGTTTTAACTGATGAGCCAGTCTTTTGTCGGCCTAGACGTTTACCTTTTGCAGAACGGGAAATAGTAGATATTCAAGTGCAAGAATGGATTCGTGATGGAATAGTGAAGCCACGCGTGTCCGAATATGCAAGTCCGGTCGTTCTGGTAAAGAAAAAAGACGGAACACTAAGATTGTCTATTGATAATAGAGGTATCGATAAATTAATTATAAAAGATCGCTTTCCCCTGCCGTTAATAGAAGACATTTTAGATAGATTACAAGATGCAACCATATATTCGACGCTAGACCTGATCCCCATCGAAGAGCCAAGTCAGAAATACACTTCGTTTGTGACGCAAAAGGGACAAACATTCCATTTCGGCGAAAAAGAGAAATGTGTCGTAGAACAACTGAAACGGACATTGAGTAGCAATCCTGTGCTTAAAATTTATAAGCCCCAGGATGAAATTGAAGTGCATACTGATGCTAGTATTGACGGATTTGGTGCAGTGCTTTTGCAAATATGCTCTTTTGATAATAAGATGCACCCAGTATATTATATGAGTCGTAAGACGACGGATTTAGAACGAAAGTATTCTAGATATGAACTTGAGGCATTAGCAGTTGTTGAAGCCCATGGTAGCGCAGAGAGGTATTCTAAACTTATAATTAAAGCATAATACATTTAAAAACAAATAATGCATATGTATTATAGTAGTTGATCAATTCATCAAGAATATGTAAGAAATATCCACCTAATCAAAATGTATAAACTATCTTTTGATAAATATATACCCATTTTACTAATAGCAGTTTTAAGGATTAATAATAATTGAATAATAGATGCATTGTAATTACGTATAATATTCGATGTCACTACTTCTATTAGTTTTAACAGAATAATTAAACAAAACGCATATTATTTGTTTACAGTTTGTATGATAAAATAGATAATCAATATTCATACTTCATATTAAAATTATACCTGTATGTATATATTATTGGTATTATAAATGATTAATCAATTGGTATATTATTTGATTTCAAAATATATTTGATTAACTGAAATTGCAGTATAGAGGAAGTATTGTACAGATCAAACAGCAATTAAATTAGTTTGGGAGTCATTGAAATTAAACCCAATTATTTTGTATTTATTACGATCATTGTACGATATTTGATGTTCTATATGTGTCTATATCAAACCCTCATGAAGAGCTTAGCACTCTTCATAAGAGGATTTGATATATACACTTAACACCTGAAATACCGTGCACTGACCATTATAAATGCAAAATAATTGTGTTTGTGGATTTCATCAGTGACTTTCAAACTAATTAATTGTAGTATATATCTGTACAATACTTCCTCTAGGCTTTTGCAAAATTTCAGTTAATCATATATATTTTGGAGTTATTTGGAATTCACAAAAACAAATGTTCTGATGCATTCATATATCAATGTACAAGATTTGAGAATGATCTGTGTGCATGTGTCATTGTATACAATTAAATTTCCAATAGTAGAGAAAAATTACAGGAATAAATATTCCCTGTAAGTTTGTTGTGCTTTGCTGTATATTCTTCCTTCTATTTTTTGGGAAATAAACCACTCATTGTTATTAAAAGAAATAATTCATTAGTATTTCGAAAACGATTCTAGGCGATGAATCGAAACGTCAATAAATCTTCTTTTAATAACAATGAGTGGTTTACAGGAATAATCTCTTCATACGATATATTACCTGCTCGATTTACCAATATGTATATGTAAATTAGACAGAAATGAAATAGATGTGTGACAAATAAGATCAGCATCAAATATCTAAAACAAACGAGGCAAAACTTTTAATATAAAATGCATTTAAATAGCTTAATACAAAAAAAGTCTGATACTAGTTAAATATATACATATATTACATATTGATAGCACTTACATGAACACATACAGTATTTAACCTACTTTTACTTCTAATACATTCTACTGTTATAGTTACACATACAAGTGCATCAACGCATCATTTTATCGATTGTAATTTTAAACTTTCAAATGGAGTTTTAGCAAACCCCACAAAATATATATTAAAAATCAAAAGTTAACAAATAGGCATAGTTACTAAATATTTAAGAACAAGTTAATAATAAATTGAACATGTAAAGGACCTATAAATCTTCTAGACAGAACCTTCTTGAAGTTCAAAATCAAACTATTATTTTTAAATTACTCAATTCATGTTCCTCAAACATATTAGTTAATTACAATAAAACAAACAAAAGTAATTTCTATACTTCTTAGAAAAAGAATGTGTTATTTTTGATTAGAATTAGCAACTGTTTTGGCCAGCCTAATGTTGGTATTTCTCAGCCAATTTGAAACAATCTGCTTAAAAATTATACTCGAAAAGCTGCAATCGCTGTATGTTCTTACAACCTCTGCAAATTATGAATTTATGAAAATGTAAAATGTACAGTTTACCTTTACCTTCCATAACTTTCGTTACATTTGTGTTGCCTATTGCAATATTATTTTTTGCTGAAGTCCAAGCCAGTTTTACAGCAAAGGTACGAGAATAGATTTTATCACACATACGTCTAATAAAATCTTCCGGTCGGCCCCCTCTTATCAAACACAATATTTTCTTCTAGAATAAAAAAAATATATAAAATTCTGATCTTTGTATTTGAACAAAAGCTAAAATAATACATCTACTGGCATGACAAAAAAGAAATTTTTTGTTTAAAAAAATGGCTTTTGTTTTAAAAACTAAAAAATGAGTGTTGTTGGATTCAGACATAACTTACAATAATAAAAAAAACTTACTAATTCTTTTTCACATTCCTCATCGACTAAATTGTTCTCAAGTTCATCCAATCCTTCCTTGCTGTCGATAGGTAGGTTTAACAGCAAAGCCGATGTGGAAATCTTAAGGCACCCAAGCTCAGCTCCTACCATATTGGCCACATTATTGACAGTTACTTTTAGAGAGCATATTTCAGTTGTGAGGACTGCTATCTTCCCAACCATCTCATCAATTTTTTTTGAAAACACGGTGTAATCTTAAAATGTAATTATTAACAATAATGCTAACAAACTGCAAATATTACCTCCTAAAACTGTTATAGGAATATCATATACTACACCACCCACACTGCTACTTGAATTAAAAATGTTAGATTCCAAAACATTGTTTTCTTCATTACCAATATCGATCATCTGATAAGGAGTTGTAGTCGCCATTTCTTTGTGAGTTCCGCTATGAGTTAATATTTTTGCTTTATTGATTGTTGGAGGAGTATATGGTATAGGCACTAAATTATCACAGTCAGCAGTAGAGTTCCCTAGCAAACGATTAACAATTTTTTTCCTACAACCCTTTCCTATTTCCATTTCACTATTAGACGATTCCTCATTGTTTAACAATTTTCGACACTTTCGTTTTGCATCAGTCAAAGAAGCTACAACATGGAAAGTAATTACATGCATTGTGATTTATTGATAGCAAGTGATAACATCCTTATATGTTAAAATTTCATAAAATCTTAATACTTTTAGTTAAACAGGTTAAGAATATAAAATGATTTGTACTTGTGAAAATTCATATTAAGATGTCCAGATTACAACAACAAAATTAATAACTGCTTGTTCAAAACTTGTTTCGATGTTATTATCAAATTTATTGTGTGATTGTGAAATATTAATATGCTATGGCCGATCATAAACAAATCACAAGGTATATTATCAATTTGTTGTACTTACCATATTGTTTTATAATTCGACAGTTGTGCTCTTCTCAATTATCTCCAGGATCTTGCATATTTTTGATGAGTTTACTTGCATCATGTTTTGGGGGCCAATAACAAGTGCTGTCGTTAATAAGCCAACTGGTTGGAATAGCATCAAAAAATCTTCATCTTGATTGGTTGTATGAACAACAGAAAAATAATTCTAAAACAAAAACAATATAGAATTGCAAAAACCGACAATGTAGCACAATTTTTTGTTTTAGAAGGGGTAAAAAAGGCAATTTTCTAATCCCGTACATTATTTAACAGCAACCTGTAAAATTAGTCACCTGTATCTCCCCTATCTAAACTACAACACTCAACAAATTATTATAAAAACTTACAACCGTATGTCTATATTTCATGATGCAATAAAGTAATTGCAATGTATGAAGAATGCGGCTGTGTTTGTATCAATACACACTTGTTCTTTATTTTAGAGAAATTTATTTCTTCAGATTCTGACAATTCATTCACCAAAAATATTTCACCCAGTCTGGAATCCAGTGGTTTTTCATAAGCAAACGAACTTCTTAAAAATGTTCTTCCAAACACATGAATGTCGTCAGTAGAGTTTCCACGGAGTCAATTATAACAATTGTGTCATTATGTAGGAGATATACATTATTGGGCAATTCTGTTTCAATAACCATTCCATTTACAGTAAAATGTTCAAAGTTGTAGGCATATTCATCTTCATCAGTTACTCTAGATGTTATAACTGCGTTATTATTTAATTTATCGTGCATTAAATCAATTTTTCTTTGTTCTTCTATGCGATTTGCAATCTGTTGTAATTGGAGATTAGAAGACTGTAAACATTTTTTAATTTGTCTCATATAATTTTCGAAAGGAAAAGAACTGAAATTATCCAGGTTACCATAAAATTTAACATCCTGTGATAAATGGATTAAAGCATGAACATTATAAGTTACATTCTCAATGCCATGATGAGTGCCATATTCTTCCACAAACTCTCTTAAAAGGATACTAGCATTCATATTATAATCAGGTTTTTGACAAACTAATGGACTACATAAGATTCTAATAGCCATGTGTAATTTTAAAATATGGTTGTATTGGTCAAAAGATAAAACATGTTTTAATACAAATGGTGACACATATAATAAAAACAACCGTAATTCGGTGGCTTTCCAATGATCAATCTTATAAATTGATTGTGGTTTCCTGGCAAATTCTCGAGGAATCATATTTGTTAAAGATAAATACATTGTATTGAACGTTTCAAGTTTAGATGGTATCATTCTAATTCCACATTTCACTTTTACTAGCAAAAAAATTAACTTTCTAACAACACCAAGCAGTACGACATGCATGTAATCTAGAGGTGTTTGATTTACAATATCAAAATCAGCAATTTTTTCAAAGGGAGTTGTTCCTTTATGATAATCTTCTTGAACTTTATCTCGAAAATTCTTATCAGTTCTTAATGTTGAATAATTATCTAAATATATTATAGTATGTTTATCAGACATATCTCCTTCCACCATACATTTACTACAACTTATGCTAGCATTATGTGATTTTACACAAAGCGCAAAAGCCTTAGCAGGTGCATCGCAAATTAAAGCGTTTAATAACAATCTATAGTGCTTATTCTTCAACATAATTCCATTGAGTTGCAAGTGAACAAATTCATTTATGAAATCTTCCAAATAATCTTCAACATTATTAGGTTTTGATTGACCATGATAAATTCCAATGCAAAAAACAATACGCGAAGAACCAGGTATGTGTATATAAGCCAAAATAGGTCAAACTGAAGATGTTTCTGATATGGGTAACCCATCAATATTAACATGCAGTTTAATTGTGTCATTGTGAAGTTGTCCCATTTTATTATTACAAATATATAGCAGTGATTGCTCAATACCAAAGTGGTAATATGATCCTAAACCAACAGCTCTTACAAAACAATGTCTTGGTGTTTTTAAAAATGTTTTACTGCTTAATGGAACATCTAAACCCTCGTCCTTTAAAATTTTTAGCAGTTTATTTAAATGGTCATGAGGAATATGACTTTTAATTGCCCACAAAGCAAGTTCCTTGTTAAAACTCTTCTGGTCATATGCTAAATTTGTGTCTAGTTTTTCTTCGCCATTTTGCTGTTCATTTTGGTATTCACTATGCAATATTTTAACTGTGCTTTCTTTGTGGTTACTTGTTTCATGATTATTGCTATTTGTACGTTCAAGGTTCTCTGAAAATTCTTCAAGGTGGTCATCACATGTTTGCTGGTGCTGGTAGTACTCTTTGTCAATATTTACAATGTTTTTATAACCATCGTTATCCATTAAACATTCAAGGTGAAATTTATCTTGACATTTGTGTTTAAATGAAATATTATTTTTAAACACTGTTAATTTGCTGCATTTCTCTTCAACTGCTTTCTCGTTTCTTTTGATTAGTCGTTTCAGATGACGTTTTGTGTAAGGATGCTTTTTCATAGTGAACTAAAATAAAAGAACTTTGGTATTGTGTAAAAACTATGTTTATGAAAAATCAATACTAAGACTTGCTCAGAAAAAGTTCCAATTGTTGCTGTAGCACACTAATATCCCACATGTCACCCCAGAACAAAAGTTTTAAATCTCTAATTAAGTGACAAATTACATCGTGACTTTCTAATCGAATAGATACAAAGTCGCATATATTAAAAAGAGCACCTCACAAACAGTATTGTTAAACAATATGCATTATGAATATGAGAGCTTATATTTTTATTATAAATTGTGCAAATGAAAATTTTAACCTCTGGCAGCGCTTTACCATACTATGGAACTTTTTTCAAGTCACTAATGGTGCGATAATATGTCCAGATGTTAAAGAGATCATTTCAGTGTCAAACTGGCCGAGTCGACAATTTCTAAGAAACCACTACTGACCGTTTCAAATCCATTTTTATAAACTTGTTTAGGTAATCCCATTGTAGTATTTTATTGCATATTTAATAATGCAACTTTGTAGCAAAGTTCAATAGTTTAAGGCTCAGTATAAAACACGCTTTGTTTTACTAAAAAGAATCACTTGTTAGAAGGGGAAAACAAATGGGATGGTCCAAAGGCCTGGCTCTAGTTTTATTGATTATTCAGAAGGCTTGCCGATCCAATACAAACGAATTTAAATAATTATATAGTAAAATAAATGCTAGAATATGGAATCCCCACTACTATTTCAATAAAGAAAACTGCATAGCTACAATAAATTTTTGAAACATTCTTACCTCATTATGATGAATATCTTGCGATGCTTCCAAAGAGGTGTAGTCGTTTTTAAACATCTTTAAAGTGTTGCGCTAAAATAGAAAACCTATTGTAGTAATTTCATAACTTTTTATTATACGATAATTGGTTTAGGCTAGTGCCAGATAAACAAATTTTACTTGAACTTTGGAAACTGATTTTAAGTGTTGTTTTAAAACCTAATAAATATTGGAGTACAACAGGTTTTTGTATGTATAATAGTACAATTCACAGAGAATAAGTAAAGGAAAGCATATTGAAAGTTTGACATTTCATGTTCATTGATTGAAACCCAAATCGGATTTACACTAGGGCTGTACTTTTTAAATAACTTTGTTAAACGTTGAACTAAATATAAAAAACACGTTTACAGAATAACATGTATGAGTTGAACAGTAGAATGTCAAATTTAACAAGCAACAATATTGTAGATTTCCAATAAATTGTTTTACGTGCATAAGTCATGACTTTTAACATTGCTTGTTATAGTTTTTACCATAAAATGAAAAACACTCCGCATTTTAATAATAAAATTACATGTTTCACATTCAGAGAGGCATGAAGCCGTAGATTGCTCTAATATATATTCTTTAAAGTGATTAGTCATTATATTGTAAATTTGTAATATTTGTTAATAGGGATGGCAACGATACATTGATACACATTGCTTTTATCAGTTATTATTACTAATTAGCAAACAAAATATTCAGTAAACCGCTATAACCTCACTAAAATTGTACAATATTAAAATACACGGATAAGAACAGTTTCTATACACATGGAGAAATCCAATATTATTATAAAACGTATATAAATTGCACTTACCTGCAATTCTGCAACAATAAGGAAAAACAATTTTTATTTAAAATAATAAAGCGTACCTATATGTATGGATGGATGACGTTTATAATGGCGTTTATAATGGCGTATCAACATATTTCGTGAATGTTTAGTACAAGCATGTTCGCGTAGTTGGCGCTTTTAACAATTTCCTTTTGTTCAAATTTACAATGCAAATAATACCACTTTTTGAAGAAGTTTTAAATACCTTTTTTTAATACTTAAGGAAAACATATTTAAAATGTTAATGTATAACACAATTACATTTAAAATGCTTCTCCAATTCATTTAAAAATATTGCTTTTCTATTGTTCAACTAATAGTTGTATAATAAACTTTTGTATAAATGATTAAATATCCTTATATTAAACCAATTGTAGAATACCTAATATTCTGGTATTCAGTTAGTATTTGCATTTAATTCGTTCTCTGCTAAACATTTATAAAACTTTTATCAAAATAAGCATACTATTCGTCTCCAAACACAATATTCGTTTAGAATATGTTTTGTGCTACCTGGGGCGGTTAAGAAATTTCGTGTTTATTCGCTTGGTCAAAAGTTTAAGATTGTAACAGACTGTGACGCATTTACTAAGACTATTAATAAAAGAGAATTGATCCCACATGTAGCTAGATGGGTAATGAGATTAGAAGATTTTGATTATGTTATCGAGCATAGAACTGGAAGCAGGATGAGGCATGTCGATTCATTAAGCCGATATCCCGTTATGGTGATCGAAGATTCTTTAATGTCTAGAGTAAGAAAGGCACAAGACGAAGATGGCGAAGTGAAGACTATTAAAGAAATCTTAGGTATTCGTGACGAATATAACGGACATTTCCAAAAATATAATATTTTATGTAAGTATAAGGATGATTATGAGTTGCTTGTAATACCAAGAAGGATGCATTTGGAAGTGATTAAAAATTCGCATGATAGAGGACACTTTGGTGCTAAAAAAATCAGGGAACTAATTGAGAAGGAATATTTTGTTCATGGGTTGTAAGCTAAAATTAATAATGTTACTACTACTAATTGTGTTTCCTGTATATTGGGTAACAAAAAGAAAGGGAAGAAGGATAGGTTTCTAAATCCCATCACAAAAGAGATACCGTTAGATGTGTATCACATCGATCATATGGGTCCATTAGAGTCTTCGAGTAAACAGTACAAACACATCCTTGCGATTATTGATGGTTTTACCAAATTTGTATGGTTATACCCTGTAAAAAGCACAACTTCGACCGAAGTAATTGCTAAATTAGAATTGCAAAAGCAAGTTTTTGGTAATCCCGGTACAATCATGACAGACAAAGGAAGTGCCTTTACGTCTAATGAGTTTAAAGATTACTGTCAGCAAGAATGTATTAAGCATATTGCAATTACTACTGGGCTTCCACAATCAAATGGTCAGGTAGAAAGGGTGAATGAGAGTATCATCCCTATGATAACTAAATTGTCTGAAGTCGATCCTACGAAATGGTACAAATGGGTTTCTAAAGTTCAGCAGGTGCTTAATTCTACATATCAGCGTACAGTTGGAATGACACCTTTTGAATTGCTTACTGGCGTGAAAATGAAATGTATAGAAGATGTGCGCCTTAAAGAAATGCTCGAAAAGGAATTCATAAATCAGTTTGCTAAAGACAGAGATGATTTGCGAAATGAAATCAAGAAAAATATTCTGAAGGTTCAAGGCGAAAATATGAAGTCATATAACTACAATAGGAAAAAGGCCGTGGTTTATACAGAAGGAGATTTAGTTGCTATAAAACGGACGCGAATAGAGCCAGGTTCAAAATTGAAATCAAAATTTTTGGGTCCTTACAAGGTGACTAAAGTGAAGCAAAATAATTCGTATGATGTGGAGAAAGAAGGCGACCATGAGGGACCTCAAAAAACTAGTACATGTTCGGAGTATATGAAACGATGGGCATCTATTCCCGATGAAGACGATCACTTTGTAGAAGATTTACACCCGCCCGAAGAGAACCAAAATATTGAGGATGTCGAGGCGAATCCTGTTCAGAATGGCCGAATGTGGGATACGGTCATGCGTCGCCCAACAAGCCGACACACCTGTGAACAACGACCTGTGCGGCACCCCACCGCGAGGAGTTCGACCGTAGACGTGGTAAACGAAAGACGTGTTAACAATATATGTGAGACGTAATATATTGTTTGTGATAACGACGGACGACGGGCTGTTTCTAATTCCTACTTAAGATTATGGTTAAATTGTTTACTATAAAAGGATTATAATTGATAATAAATGCATATTTATGACGCATCGTTTATTATAACTTAATTAATAATCCCACAGTATCTAGGTAATTATAGTTAAACCCATCATCGTTGTTTCTGTTTATTTAGTCTGACTATAACATCAAGTTCATCATCATCATCATTAGATCTTCAGTCCTAGAACTGGTTGGACGCGTACCCTCATTGTTTTCTAGTCTGAACCAACCTACACATTTCACTGAAATTTGCTCAGTCTGCATCTATTTCTATCTGTGTGCGAAAGTCTGATCTCGGTCTACCCCCACCTAACTTTTCCTATCTCTGCTTGTAATATATCCCGTACTATTCCCCAGAAATGCCTTAGAACGTATCCTGTCCTTCTATTTCTCCTATTCTTTCGTTTTCCACAGATATCTTTATTCCTCTACTATTTCTACCATCCTCATACATCTTAAGCACAACATTCCAGAAGGCTTCTATCTCTTTCTGTCTGCTTTTCCTACTGTCCCTATTTCATAGATGTACTGTGCTGTGCTCCACACTATGCTTTGAACAGTTTTCTTTTTGTATCTATGTTCATTATCTTTGTACATAACTGCTGTTCTTTCTTGTTTGATGCAGTTCGATCACCTTCTATTGTTTTACAGAGTATACCCTATTTCCCTGATATTCAGTGGTATGTGAAGCGGGGTAAGCAGCCTTTGGCTGCCAAGTTCCCCCAGCATTTAAACCTTTGTCGAATTAATAGTTTTTCCAATTTACCCCTTCGCACAATCAACATTAGTTGAAAATATTTCACAACCAACACCTGTAGTTTATAATAATCATCAGATTTAAGAGCACTTATGTTTTCGTCATTGGGTTTTATGTCTTGAAACTGGTTGGACTTGTACCTCAGCTTATTTATGTTCTGAGCTAGCCTACCTAGTTCCCTGTAATTCTCACAACAGCCTATATACAGCTCGATTCCCTTCTATTGTTTTCTAATTATATGTCCTATTTCATCGAAATTCAGTGATATGTGAAGGGGGTTAAGCAGCCTGTGGCTGCCAAGAATTCCCCAACACTTAGACATTTGCCGTATTAATAATTTTCCAATAAATCTTTTTGCACAATTAACATTAGTTGAGAGTATTGCAAAACCAATATCTGCAGTTGTTTATAGTAATCACCATATTTAGGTACAGTTATTATTTTTGTCATTAGTTTTTCCATCTTGCGACTGGTTAGTTGCGTACCTCTATTGATTTCTATTCTGAGCTAACCTACAGATTTCCCCGAAATTCTAACAGCCTACATCTTTCACTATCTGTGTGCAGTAGTTTAACCTAAGTCTACATCTGCTTCTCTTTTTCCTATCTCTGCTTCTAATATATTCCGCACTATTCCCTCATGTCTTAGTATGTGGCCTATCATCTTATCTCTCCTATATTTTTACTGTTTTCCACATACTTCTTTCTTCCCCTACCGTTTCTAGTACTTCTTTGTTCTTAACTTTGTCTGTCCATGATATCTTAATCATACGTCTGTAGTACCACATTTCAAAGGCCTCTACTTTTTTCTTATCTGCTTCTCCTACTGTCCAGGCTTCACAGCCATACAGTGCTGTGCTCCACACATATGTTTTAAGCAATCTTTTCCTTGTTTCTATGTTTGTAGTCTTTAAGCACAGTAGTTGCTTTTCTTGTCAAATGTAGCACGACCTTGTGCTAATCTTTGTTTTATATGTTTTGTGCTTTTCCTATCTTGCGCTATTTGACTTCCTAGGTAGCAAGAAATTCTTAACTTCTTGTAAGTACTCGTTACCTATTTGTATTCTTGTTTTCGATTTATTTTCCCTTCTTTTATATACTAGAACTTTAGTTTTATTTTTGTTAATTTTCATACCATATCTCTCCGTTAGAACTGTTTCCATTTCATTAAGAGCAGCTTCTAACTCTTCTTTGCTAGATGCTAATACTGCTATATCATTTGCAAATCTAAGCATATCAATCTTTTGTCCCTGCATATTAATTCCAAATGTCTTCCTGCATTTGACAGTATTCATTACCTCTTCTATGTACAAGTTAAAAATTAATGGGGTTAAGGCACATCTCTGTCTCACCCCTTTCCTAATATTTACTTCTCTACTTTCTTGCTCTAATTTTATTATTGCCGTTTGCTCTTTGTATAAGCTATGTACTACCCGTCTGTCTTTAAAACTCATACCAATCTTTTTGAGTATTTCAAACATTGTCGAATGCTTTTTCCAGATCTACAAACTCTATATATATATATATATATATATATATATATATATATATACGCTTTCCCCTTCTCTATTGTTTTCTCCATTATCACCCTCGGAGCTAAAATAGCCTCCCGTGTTCCCCTGTTGCGCCTAAACCCAAATTGATCTTCTTCCAGTATTTCTTCAGCTCGTTTTTCCATTCGTCTTTGTACAATTCTAGTTAATATTTTTTAAACGTGTGTTGTTAAACTTATTGTTCGAAAATTTTCACATCTATCCGTGCCTCTTTTTTTTTGGTATAGTTACTATGATGTTACGTTTGGTATCTCGCCTGTCTCATACATATAGCTTACAAGTCGGAAGAGACGTTCTGTTACTGCTTGTCCAGTGGCTTTTAGAGTTTCTGCTTGCACCTTATCTGTACCCGGCGCCTTACCATTTTTCAGATCCTTTAATGCTAATTCAAACTCATCTCTAAGTATAGGACATCCCAGGTAATCATTTTCAATGTCTGATTCCTGTTCTAATGCTGTTAGTTCCTCTCCTGAATATAAACTCCCTATATATTCCTGCCATCTTGCAAACTAAAAATTTCCCATGTGAATATCAGATAGCAAATTGAACCTCCATATACCATAAATGCCTACCTTACCTGATATCACCAGGTTGAGAATTTCTTGTTAATGAGGGAAGTCCAAGGTAAAGTTGGATGGAAAACGGCTCGAGGAAAAGAAAAACTCATTAGAGATAAACGGCTAGTAGAGTGTTAGCTCTGGGTAGATCATGAGCTTGGGTCATGGGTTGACAAATGACCAAAAATATAGATAAAGAGCGCCACCGTATTTTTCAATACAACAACATACGAAGATACATGTAATTTGTATTAGGGGAATGCGGAAACCTGAAGTCTACACCGCTTATGTAGCCACAAAACCTAAATATCAACCTTGCAAAGCATTTACCAAAATGTCACTTACCATATGTATTACAGATGTCTCTGCATATCCTGTGAAGAAACAAATGCACAGCAGGGACACCGTTTGTGTCCTTAAAAATATTCACCAATAAATAACATTTGATTTTAAGTTCCAAAAATATATATATATATATATATATATATATATATATATATACAGGGTGCCCTATTTCTTACACGTTGTATGGGTAACTCTGTTATTTGTGACATTAGAGAAAAGGTTAAATAGGGCAACTAGTGCAGTTTTTAATGCCGAGTTCAGCCATGAAAAGATAATTAACATACAGGGTGTAGCAAAAGCGTTATACCAAAATAACGAAATTTTGATCTTTTTTGTTTTGCTTCGTGGTTCATTTATTATGATAGATACAGTAAAACGTTGTAGATGTTTTTTACATTATTTTAAAAGGAGAATAAGATAAACTTATTTGTTTTTACATGGCTTTGGTCATGTTCGAGTAAATAAGTGAGGTTATGTTTTTTTAAATGGAAACCATAATTAGCGGTAGTTTTGATAGAAAGGCATTTTTTTTCTCTTTTCAGTGATGTACTACAGTGTACATGTTCAACATAAAAATTTTTGAAAAAATTTTATTTTTATGAAATACAAAACTTTGTATTAAATAATATGTGAATATTTGAGCTGATTTTAAGAATCAAGTAGCCATATGACACCTTACAATAGATTTCACTTGTTTGAATAACAGAAATTAGATAGTACTATAATTTTGTGTTTATACGTACATTATTTTCATCTAATAGTTAGAATGTCCTATACAAATGAAGAAAAAAATGACATGCTCTTTTGCTACTATTCTGCGAATCGTAACTCACGTGCAGCAGCGGATTTGTACTTTGAAAGATACATGGAACGTAAGCAACCACACTGTCGGATATTTAGCAAATTTTAAAATAATCTTAAGGCATATGGTGTATTTACCAAACCTAAATTCTTACGAAAATATGAAGAAACTGTTGAAACGAATGTGTTAGCGTTTGTTAACTATAAACCAGATTTCCGCGCGTATAAGGTTAGATAGTGATTATAGTGATTGTATATCACTATAATCACTATCTAACCTTATACGCGCGGAAATCAGGAATAAATAAAAAAACTTAAAACTTAATCCGGGCAAATAAATAAATAAGAACATATAAATCAAAAACCCTCATTAAATTAAATCAATGAAATAAACAAAGGAATAAAATAATAAAATAAAATAGAGTGAAACCGCGCATCTCTCCAGGACTTAAAATTGAAGTGATAGTGATTGTGACCCCCCAGGACAATTAGTGCATACCCACCAAAACTTTAGCAGTGGATATCCTTTCCCCCTAGCAGTAAGTTTAAATGTATGCAGACGACCAGATCTTTGGATGCTGGAGAAATATATTAACGAGGTAAGAACAAAATTGTGAGGGTTTGTGCTCGCATAAGCATTGATTTATGATAATTAGTAGATTTGAAATAATTTAACGAGTACATTTTGTGCGTAATGGCGCTAGCCAGTATAATGCTTATGCAAGTTCACCTGATAATTTGGGTTATGCTTTTTGCAATTTTATGCACTGCTCAACGCTTAATGCTTATAGATGTTTATATATATTTACATAAATATTTATATTTATTTTTATATTTATTTTTTTGTCTGCTTTTATTGTTTGTGGATTGATATTATTTGTTTGACGTTCTGCCACCATTTTTGGTGGCAGCTTATATATAGGAAGGAAGATTGTTTGAGAAGATTGTAATTACAATATAAATCAGTTAGGGAATGATAGGGAAAGCCAGGGACGGACTTAGGCTAACAAATTACTTAGTCCAAGGAAGACAAATTTGTAAATTTATAGAGCAGGTAAAATAGCTGGATTCACTGTTAATATATTTGACGTATTCTTGGAAAATTTGAATCCATTTATATTAGCTAGCTAGATTTGGATAGTTTTAAGTCGACCCTTCAGATCGCACTGGTAAGCAGAACTGGCAACTGCTATCTGGCATTACGGATCCCTCCCCATTTATTTTGTTTGTGTCTTGTTGATCGGGCACACTCGAAAATCAACGCTAGGATGCCATCAATCAAACCCTATTTTTAGTTTTTGTTTCAGTTAGATTTTTATTTAGGATGTGTTAATTTTGAAGTTAGAATAATTAGGAGCACGTTTATATTTTTCACGTTTAAACTCAATGTAGTACCTTCAGATGAAGCATAGCGACCCTTAATTAAATTATAATGTGTACTTGGGAGGTAATGTGGTGATTTCCCGTTGCCTTCCACATTGCGGTAGCGTGTCTTAGACTGCCATACCGACCCCTATGGTCTCTGCCAATCTAAGTACCGAAAGAGCCGCTGCCCTCATTCGGGGACCTGTCTTGGTCTGGTTCCTCACTAACGATCCTACTACTTTGGTTGGACCTGTAGTTTGGCTCATTAGAACACGCAAGCCATTTCACCTGTTCTAGTAATCTAGAACTTCGGCAAGGTGCAGGTCCATTCAAAATGGAATTTTATATACGCAAAATAAAACCTTATACTAGCTCAATCTAATTAATAATACATGCATTCGTCTCTTTAGGTTTAAAACAAATGTATACTTGATTCAACAAGAAATCTCTGTTATTTCTAAAACAATTCCTCAGCATGTTGGAATCATTCAGAATTCCGTTGTCAACTTGTACTTTTCTGTGACCCTAGTTTGGTAGCTTATGGATGCGTGGTTTATTTGCATGTTATGCAACCTAATGGAAATATTGAGATGCAACCTCGTTGTTTAAAATCTAAGGTCCCTTCCATTAAAATAGCTACGCCTCCAAGATTAGAACTATGTAACAATGTTCTGATGTCTAAGCTTGTAAAAGTTGTTTATGATATTTATCATCCTAGAATACCTATTGCTAACATATATGCTTTCTCGAACTCAACTATCACGCTGTCCTGGATTCATTCTTTACCACATAGATGGTCAATTTTCGTTATCAATCGTATTGCACAATTTCACAAAAATTTAAATCCATGCCAGTTTTATTACATTTCTGACAATATTTTTTTAACGAATTTTAAAATTTTGGTATGAATATACTTAATAATTTCCAATTGTTTTTAATTTTATTACTGTAATTGGCCCTGTATAAAATGATTTTATAAAATCATGACTATACATATGTACTTAAAAATAAAGGAATGTGCCTCTGATTATGTTCTTCTGCTAAGATCCCTAATTTGGCTAGGCAATCTTCACTTTCTTTGTTCATCACCTCCATAATTCTTGTTTTCTTAACTTCTAAATCGTTCATAATTTTCTTGCTTCGCTTTCTGTTTGAAGTTTGCCACATTCATCTTGAACTAATTTAGACATTTAGGTGCTTCCTTTTATCTTCCACTTGCATGTGTGCTGCATGAATCATGTTTTTTGTAATTACTAAACCTTCTATACCTACAGACACAGCGTTGTACTCAGTTCTAATCCCAACTAAAGAACCTTCTTTCATATTTTCGATGATGCATTTTTCATTAACCGAAAATCTCCTTTCAACGCGAGCATTACCATGAGATAAAATTAGTACATTCTGCATTTTGATTAGCCTCTGTCTAAAAATGATCTAACCACTTATTTTTCCTGTTAAATTCCAAAGAAGTGCATTTGAATTAATTTGTGAAAACCAAATTTCTGAACTGCCATGTATCACGCTCAACCCTTTCAGTAAATTACAAACACTGGACTATTACTTCATGTTGGTGGTCTCAGGGCGGTCCATTCTGCTTTGTCCTGTTGAGGTGTTGGAGTCGCTGCGTCGGCATCTGCAGCTAGGGCTTCACTGACGGGACGATAAAATAAGTAAAAAGATGGGAATGAACGCACCCGCGTCAGCACTGCCCAGTAATGGTACGATAAGTCTATCGGTAAAGTAGATGTAACAGTACGATAAAGTCTGACAAACTAATCGGTGGTCCTCGCCTTATATGTTTTCCCCTTCCAACCGAGATTGACATACTTTCGCCTGCGTTCGTGGGAGGATAAACCTCTTCTCCCGCCAGAATCTTACGTCAGCGCTTACAAGATCAGCAACTGATGTCGAGATCCGTGTGAACGTTACTAATCCCGGGGTTTCACAACAACGAAATCGCACTAATGAACGGGGATTTTTACAAATATTAAAATAAAGTCCATAACTTCTAAATTAAATGAATCGAATTCCTAATTGCTTTAAAATAAAACGTAACAATCGTCATAAAGCTTCAAAAAGAAAACAAAAAAGAAAAGCCTCTTTGTACGAGAGCTTACATATTCACAAGGACCTAAGCTACTTTCGTCTATAGGCACCGTACATGTGATTTTTTCGAATGCTCCACCTGAAGGTACTACATTGGTCAGGAAGCGAGTTCTTTTTACCTGAAAATTTTTGAATTTTGCCAAACCCTTGCTGTTCCAAGCAAGATAGGGATCTTTAACGTGCGTGACAACACACACATGGGACCTCCATTTTACCTCTCCGAACAAGGGCGTACTTTTGTGAAAAATGCTCACCTAACATTTTTCAAGCGGACCGTGTCGGGATTCGAACCCGGGACCTTGGGCGTAGTAGTCACACGCATACCAACTATGCCACAGAGCCGCCTTGTCTATAGGCGCCACCTGGTTTTTTAAACCGTAGCAAAAGTTGCAATACCATGAAACGGAATTAAGCAGCCACTTAATGTTAAGACTTACTTAAATTGAGTGCACACAGATCTTTTTTGTTGCACCGCCACCTTAAGACACTCTATAATAAACGATAGATACTAGACATTTATGATTTAATCTAAAACTTAAGGTACGATAAAATGTTACGATAAAATAAATTTTTGTTTAGGGCCCTCTTTCTCGAGGCACATTGCACCACCTTTAAATGTAATAAAAAAACACGGTGGTATTTAAATTTGGGAATTTTTTACACATGCCTTCCAGAAGGGAGGAGTTCAGTGGAGCGGGCTTATTCACTTGAATGCATGCAGGACCAATTCACCCGAGAGTGCATCTCTGCACCCCAATGTCGAGTAGACAGGTTGGCGAAGCCAAGACAATAACAACGTGCACTGTACCCGTATATTGACGTTGACAGTGGCAATGCACGGCTAGACGAACATCCTTCACACACACGGCTCAATGTTGTGAAGTAACAACCACCTATCCATGCAGCGACTTCGAAAAATAAAAGGGGGAAGAGGAATAAAGGGCAATAAAAGAGGGAAGTGGGAGGTTAGGAGCTATGTAGCAATCCAGGTAGAAGAGATAAGAAGAAGGGCTCGCATTGAGCAAACAGCGATAGAGGAACGATGGATAGCCAAGCACTACTCAACCAGCCAAAGTGTGGTCAGTAGCGATGGACGATTTTCTCAGGACTTAAGACAGGTCCACCAAGTGAAAAATTAAGAATTAAAATGAAGATAGCGGGATAAGAAAACAGTAGAGATTTTGCATAAGCATCCTAGAGAGGCGGTAGAGAGAAGAGAATGGCCCTATTAAAACAGATTGGTCTAAAGGACCACCTGCGATATTAACAATACGATAAAACTTTTATCACCACGTAGATACTCGAAAACAACTAAACCCCAAATAAACTCAGACAAATCATCTTCCTACAGAGCACATCCGCTGCAATAAGGTCAACTCAAGATAGCGTAAACAACTTTACTATAACCCACGATAATTTCAAAAACATTACTGTCATGGAAACACAAAGGTAATTGTACGATAGACTATTATTTAATGACAAAAATAGGCAATGTTGGTACAATAATGAGATAAGGAATAATATTTAAAATAAATAGGCCATAGTCTCTCACCAACAGGTTCAGGAAAAACAAAAACAATGCTTTAGCATTTCTATAATATAGAAATGATTGATAATGAAAATATATGTACATTATTGAAGTATATGCATAAGAAAACACATCCTATAGGAATTTCCTATATTTGCAACTGCGGAAATGATTTTTACTACAGAGGTATAGCTTACGCTTGCTATGCATATCCCCTTGCAAAGCATCATCTTAGGACAGGTCATAAAGTTTCACTGGGTTGTTCAGACTAAACATAAGTCAACCACATTAATAAAATAACTGTAGTAAATTTTGGAATAATAATAGATAAGAATCTAGAGGAAAATTCAATATACTTGTATGTAATCATCATGTAGAGAAAATTGTACTAGGTATGGGAGGCTATTTTTAAAAATAGAATTTTATGATGACATAAAGGTTTAAAAGTTTTGGGTTAAAGGGTTAATAATTATTTAGATTCAAGGGGGTTCGATAAGTAGATAATGTTTAAGTAAGGGAGATAAAACTAATAAACCTAAACGAAACAAGGACAGGAAATCAATGAGAAATATGTTTAGATAAGGGTATGAAAATAAACGTAAGTTTATATTACTCGTTAGGAGCAGATGAAAAAAGTTTTAAGTCTTTAATATGCCAACATCCTTGAGGTTTACCATTTAAATCTTGCAATTCATATACTAATGGAGAAATTACTCGAGTGATTATCCATAAGGAAAATTTAGAGTCTAGTTTAGCGAAAACTTTTTTGTAGCATCAGATAACAAGTGATTTTTCTTCCAAACTTGTTCACCCAAGGCAAATGAAATATCCTTTTTACGGAGATTATAATGATTTTTATTCTTTTTGTAATTTTTTTGAGCTTCTGTAAAGATTAATGGTAATTGTTATTGATCTTTATCCCAACGTATTTTTTCATCAAACTCAATTACATCAGTATTATCGGGAACCAAGTCATAGTAGAGTAAAATTAGCAATCCTGGCGCCACATTTCCTCCAGAATCCCACATTTCCTCCCAAATTTACATGTAAATCCCCATAAGGAGGAAATGTGGTAGTAACATTCCTCCAGAATCCCACATTTCCTCAACATCTGGACCAAAAGTTTTCTTCGACTAACCATTTTTCATCTTTCGAGATAAATATATCTTAATTTTTCATCTTTCGAGATAAATGAGCATCCTCATTTGCTCCCACATCTAAACCAAATACTTTTCTTTGTCTAGCCAACGCATCTTTCGAGATAAACCTATCTTGTTTGGTATCAATCAATATTAGAATTTTCTCAGCTACCCGAATCTCTAGGAATTTTTCAGATATCATCACCCCAAGGAGCTACCCCAATTTTAAGATTTTTACCTGTAGCGACTTTTGAGCGTTCTTATAAATTTTCTTAGTCATGCGATACATCTTATTAGTCTAAAATTTTACGCAGAATCTAAATCTGTAAACAGATTTAAAATCGGACTACCCTTACAAAGTTATACTTTAAAGTCTCAAGATCTTCTAAATTTTGCTCTTTGCTTTATAAGCAAAACTAACAAATACTTTTCTTTGTCTAGCCAACGCATCTTTCGAGATAAACCTATCTTGTTTGGTATCAATCAATATTAGAATTTTCTCAGCTACCCGAATCTCTAAGAATTTTTCAGATATCATCACCCCCAGGAGCTACCCCAATTTTAAGATTTCTTACCTGTAGCGACTTTTGAGCATTCTTATAAACTTTTTTAGTCATGCGATACATTAAATTAGTCTAAAATTTTACACAGAATCCGAATCTGTAAACAGATTTAAAATCGGGCCACGCCTTGCAAAGTTATACCCCTTTAAAGTCCTGATCTTCTAAATTTTACTCTTTGCTTTATAAGCAAAACTAACAAATAGTTTTCTTCGTCTAGCCAATGCATCTTTCGAGATAAACCTATCTTGTTTGGTATCAATCAATATTAGAATTTTCTCAGCTACCCGAATCTCTAGGAATTTTTCTGATTGCATCACCCCAAGGAGCTACCCTCATTTTAAGATTTCTTACCTGTAGCGACTTTTGAGCGTTCTTATAAACTTTTTAGTCACGCGATACATCTTGTTAGCTTAGAATTTTATGCAGAATCCAAATCTGTAAACAGATTGGAAATCGGATCACGCCCTGCAAAGTTACCCTTTAAAGCCCCCAAACCACTTTAAATTGTTTTGCTCGTCTATGACATATGCTTTAACCAACTATTTCCTAGAAATCTAAAACCGCAAGGATTTTAGAAACGAGTCCTTTATAAGCCATAAGTGCTTAGTATTTAAAATCATTTTTCAAACAGTAATGTGCTTCTCTCAGAATGTCGCAAAACCCATGACTTAAAATTTTTCTGGTTTTAACATAATTACATGTACAATGCTAAATTGTTGGAAAATACATAGACAAGAACAAACTAATCGCTTTACAATTATGTGACGTATAGTGAAAGTAGTATAGAGGACAAACTAATTGCTTTACAATTATGTTACGTAAAGTGAAAGTAGCCTTTCTTTTATTAATTAGCAGCTATGTGATTTGAAAAATACAATAGATATGCTCAATGCTAAATGCTTGGAAAATACAAGTCGTTTCAAATCAATTTCTTAACGAGCATGTGAATCACATGTGAAAACTGTATATAATTTCTTTTCTTGGACTTTCTATTAATTATGTTTGTGTATTAGAAATTGATTAATAATTGCAGGATACAAATTTTAAATAAACACTTTGCTAAGGAACACCGAACTTGTTGTATACAGGATACTTACAACAATTTAATTTTAAATAACTTCTACGCCATATTTTTCGAAAATGGCATGCTTTGGAAACAATCGAAGATTACCGAAGACACTCGAAGAGTGCACAAACGCGGTCAGTAAACCATAATTAATAATCGCCTTTATAGGTTCCACATTTCGACCATTTCCCAATGACTTTAATTTCTTATTAGAGAAATTCTTATTCTCCACGCACTGCTACGTAGTTGCATGTCCATTCCTTTTGGAGGTATATGCTCGTTATAGGTTGTAGCACCCGCAGGTTTTACTTAACTACACTTTGAGAGATCCTTTAATCTTTTTAATCGTGTCCTTCTCGCGTACAATACAGTAGGACTTAGCCTTACTACCTACAAATTCTAACACCAAGTCACCGTTAAACTCGTCTTTAAATTTCCCCACAACTTTTGTTAACATGCGGTATATTGTGTTTATTATTTCCGCGTACACCACTTTAAACCTAAAAATAAAAACAGGATAGTTTAATACGTCTATTAATAATTTATGGTAATGTTGGCGATACAAATATGTAAAACAAACTTTATCAAGAAATATGTTTTAATAGAATACATACATGTATTGATAACATCTATAAACCGCTGTGGTAACCAGAGTCTGGCGAATCTGGGATAGCCAAATCTCTAAACATTTGCGCAAGCGATTGCCTTGCAGTTGCATCTTTTAAGTACTGAATGGGGAAACATTTAATAAGTTCCAACACTGTCAAGTAATTTAAATTGCTGCAATCATTAGACAGAGAAATACTGGCTGCTCTCTCCCTCTAATAACGTTTGAACCCTTTCTTCCTCCGTTGTATTTCCACATACTTTTTTTATATCACCAACAAATTTTTCGTAAAATTCTGGAAAGTTTCTACACCTTAACTCGGCCATTTTAAAACAGATCAATTCTCGCAAATTTAATAGCTTGATGCACTCGTACGCAGGTAGCACAATAACATTCCCATCTTTCGTAATCTCCATATTATATAAATTCTCTTTTCAAAATTGTTCAAAACCGTATACTTCTATTAAAGGCTGTGCTCAGCTGCAATTTGAAATCTTGATCCAATTGTATCTCAACAACATCGATTCCAGTAGTCAAACCATTTAATCGAGTGTTTAGCACGTCTTGAGCAAATTGGTTAATTTGAAATTCCACTTGGAAAGTACACAATTTCTTCCAATCGAAGTAAGAGAATGTTATCGTAGAATCAGCACATATACCACTACAGCAAATAACTTGGATGGTAGGTTGAAGACCACCATATAAATCAAAACCAACTTCTAATATATGGTGGTGATAATTTGGAGGAAATTCGCCTAACCTATAGGTTGACTTACCAACTAGTTGGTTGATATTTAATTGTGGTACTCGCACATCACTTGTAACGTCAACACAAGAAAAATCCATCTTTAATTTATAATTTTAATCAAACTCGACGATACTTTGACGATTAATGCACTGGAACATGGCTCTCGCCTTTTATACCGATGGTCGAGCGTGCGCAGCTCCTTATTATATTAGTTGGCGTTATATGCAAGTCTTGACTGGAAAAGTGACGTCTATAATTGTTTTATATTGGGTTTTACCTGTATGTATTTAACCACCAACGCCATTTTTAGAATTATTAAACAAAATTACTCTTAGCAGTATTTTTAATATACCATCGTGTAAGATTTCAATTATTATTGTGTTTTTCCTCAGGTTTTCAAATCCCTCGGAATTTTTTTCAAATCGAATGACACCTTACTGATTTGCAGTATATAATTCATCTTTAATCTATTTCTAAACCGTATCGCTCTGTCTTTTGAGATAAATCCCTGGTGTAACCTATAAATTAGTATAGAATTTTCCTGGGGAATTGAAATTAATTATCACGTCTTTTAAAATTAGTTCCAACAAAGACCTGTATATATTGTATTAATATTCAAAAACCTATCAGCAAAACACCTTTGCATTTTTATTTAGATTTAGCTCGATAATAGAGTTAAACTCAAAAATATTTATTAGTGGCTAGAATTGTTAAAATTTTCAATTAGTGAATCCACATACAAATGATTAAACCAAAAGGTATAATACATATATTAATTCTGTACGGTGACCTAGAAAGTGGTTCGATAATCTATTTTAAATGTAGTTCAACATAAGACGTATATTCTAAATAAATTTAGTGAAATGTATGATCATTAGCCTTGCATTCTTTGTCGATGACGTCTGACTATTAATTTAATAAAAGCACTTTTCACAATTCTAGTTAATATACGGGAATACACATTCTATAATTTGATTTAAATTGGGTTAATGTAAGGACAAATTATACTTATACTTTCTCCTCAACGTATTTAGGAAGTTTATATCAAATCTTCCGCACATTATACGCACTATGGAAGTTGGCATGCAAAATCAGATATGCAAATTCGACAACTTGCGTTTTTATTTAAATAAGAATTGTTTAGTGAAGATGATGACATTTGATGGGAATTATATGATATTTACCAAAGGAACTTTAGAGCACTTTTAGGGTATCTCAGATCGTTCTCAACCATGCTAATACTTTAAAAGAACTAACGGAAAAGGGTACTCTAATATAGATCTGTTTCTGTTAGATGTCGCAATGGGAAGATATAATAGGAATGATGTCCTACAGAATCTCGCACATGATGTAATTAAAAGCAAATACAGTAATAGTGATATTGGGATCATATTATACGAATTTATAAGAACCTACCCAAGATTGTTTGAAAACAGTATTTGTAAACAAGTTGAGTATATGGAAGAATACAACAGGTTTCCATCCCACGCATTTACGAGCGATGTTTAAATTTTAACCCGAAGACTGAAAATTTTGTAACACTATTAATTACACTTTTGTTTTCTTATAAGTTTCTAAACTGTTGTATTTCAACTACAGATATTAATAGATGTCAATGAAATTATGTTATAGTTTTAAATAAAACGATTCTGATTAATAATTTTGTAAAACGTTTATAACACCCTTTTAATAAATAATACACATCTTTGTTATAATTCTTTTCATAATTACTTAGATATCCATTTCAGTTACGTGGACATTTGAAAAATTAAACAATACCAATGTATGCTTTATATTTTAAAACATAAACAAGCTAATATATACAAAAATAATTTCTAAAATCACATCATTCATTTCTTATGATAACAGTTGTGGTGGTTAAATTTTATTTTAAAACTTACAATTTAGTATATATTCCATTTGAATATCTGCCAACAGTTTTATAAACCCCATCTCCTCGATTATTTCCATAAAATCATCCAGATCCTCGGCAATGATAACACTGCAGTACAGTGCTGTATTGCTTCCTCGTATGACTGACACATAAGACATTTTTCTCCATCTATCGAAAAGCGTTGCCCACATTCTGCTTTTTTTACTCGTAGAGCATTGCAAAATCTTCGAATAACCTCTCCAAAGTTTTTATACATATTTATTATATTGTCTCTTTAAACCGTACAATCAACAAATAATAACTTCTACGCGAACAGTCCTTTTATATGAGCTACTCCTATTCGGATATGTACCGATTGCACCCGATTTGTGTGCACGCACGAAGCAACCGGTATGGAATGTATTCTATGAACAAAATCATTACATTTCTTAAGAAAATGCTAAGGACTTTAAAAATAATTATAACTCTTGTTAGACCTCTAGTCTCTAGATAAACGTTATTATTTTAGGTTGTGTCACTGTTTTCTAAATCAATTTCCTACATACTTTTCCTAAACTATGCGTATCAATTGACGGTTATACTTTACTCCATAACCGACTTGTATATATTTTCGTCTTCGTCTCTAGCTAACACATCCGCATAGTAAAGATGGAACGGTTCTTCTGGAACGAGTTGCTTAATTTTCTTTATAGGTACGTCCATGTTTTCGACTTTAACCTTTGTTGTAGGTATGGGGATTTTTCGGTGATCGATTGCAACTGGGAAGCGGTTATTTGCAGTGGATCGATCAATTGTTTGTGCACCTCTTTGAATTTTTGCTGAGATGTAGCATCTCCTTTTGTACGCTACAAACTTTTTCGTACAGCATCCTGCATAAGATGAAGACTGCGTTTATTTGCAATAAAATTGTTAACGTCCGTCATCATGAAACTTTGGATGGGAACTAACTTTTTGAATAATATCAAATATTTATATACTCGTCGAAATTCTTCCTATATCGACCATTATCCAAATCAAAATCTTTAACAACAGTTATAAAATTATGTTTTGAGTCGCCCCAACACTGTAAACACATTTCTTTAAATTTCGGATATATCATGTCACCACTTATATGATCCGAAAAGATATGTCCGAGATTGGTTTCATCCTGTTTCCATAATGCGATTACATTGGCGTTATCTCTGAGTCTATGTTTTAAGGCACTAGCGTAAGTTTGACATAGATAGAACGAATCTATTGCTTTATATCGACCGAACGAGAAAACTGAGTGATTTTACTTTGCTCGTTTGCAGGTATATCATCGAAAACCATAATTGAATCTTCTTTGGTATCTCCGGGTTCGATCAAATCATCGCAATTTTCAAACTCATGGTAACCAATTTCTTCTTTTAATGGTGTAAAACGTTTCTTAACAATTCGTATTTCGGTTGATACAAACTCTTCGAAAATACATAGACATTTTGAAATCTAAGACCGTTCTCGTGCAAGATCAGAGATATTAAAGCGTTGGTCTTCCCACAACTCGATGGTCCCACGAATATAGCTCGTATGTTAGACGGGAACAAAGGACCATGTTTACCATCCTCTTTTGCATTAGCAATAGCAAAGTCTACCCAAAATACTTCCTGTATAGGTACCAAATTTAATCTCCTGCTCACATAACCACATGAC
This sequence comes from Platerodrilus igneus, assembly GCA_036346225.1. NCBI lineage: Eukaryota > Metazoa > Arthropoda > Insecta > Coleoptera > Lycidae > Platerodrilus > Platerodrilus igneus. The sequence goes on along the minus strand of JARFIW010001100.1, from coordinate 1,342,489 downwards.
CATATGACCATATGACCACATGACCACATGACCATATGACCACATGACCACATGACCATATGACCATATGACCATATGACCAGTATGACCATATGACCATATGGTCAATGGTCATATGTCATCATGACCTAGCATGACCACATGACCACATGACCATGACCATATGACTCATGTGTTTTCAATGAGTTTTCCATGAGACCAGCTGAGTGATATCCAGGTTGATAAAGGAATCATTAATAGTAGCCAGCGCGGCTACCTATTAATTTATTCCTGTTATAACCTAGTCCAACGACATAGAGATGTTTACCATGAAGTTAAAATACCATACAGAATTATGATAACTTTGCTATTGCTAATGCAAAAGAGGATGGTAAACATGGTCCTTTGTTCCCGTCTAACATACGAGCTATATTCGTGGGACCATCGAGTTGTGGGAAGACCAACGCTTTAATATCTCTGATCTTGCACGAGAACGGTCTTAGATTTCAAAATGTCTATGTATTTTCGAAGAGTTTGTATCAACCGAAATACGAATTGTTAAGAAACGTTTTACACCATTAAAAGAAGAAATTGGTTACCATGAGTTTGAAAATTGCGATGATTTGATCGAACCCGGAGATACCAAAGAAGATTCAATTATGGTTTTCGATGATATACCTGCAAACGAGCAAAGTAAAATCACTCAGTTTTTCTCGTTCGGTCGACATAAAGCAATAGATTCGTTCTATCTATGTCAAACTTACGCTAGTGCCTTAAAACATAGACTCAGAGATAACGCCAATGTAATCGCATTATGGAAACAGGATGAAACCAATCTCGGACATATCTTTTCGGATCATATAAGTGGTGACATGATATATCCGAAATTTAAAGAAATGTGTTTACAGTGTTGGGGCGACTCAAAACATAATTTTATAACTGTTGTTAAAGATTTTGATTTGGATAATGGTCGATATAGGAAGAATTTCGACGAGTATATAAATATTTGATATTATTCAAAAAGTTAGTTCCCATCCAAAGTTTCATGATGACGGACGTTAACAATTTTATTGCAAATAAACGCAGTCTTCATCTTATGCAGGATGCTGTACGAAAAAGTTTGTAGCGTACAAAAGGGAGATGCTACATCTCAGCAAAATTCAAAGAGGTGCACAAACAATTGATCGATCCACTGCAAATAACCGCTTCCCAGTTGCAATCGATCACCGAAAAATCCCATACCTACAACAAAGGTTAAAGTCGAAAACATGGACGTACCTATAAAGAAAATTAAGCAACTCGTTCCAGAAGAACCGTTCCATCTTTACTATGCGGATGTGTTAGCTAGAGACGAAGACGAAAATATATACAAGTCGGTTATGGAGTAAAGTATAACCGTCAATTGATACGCATAGTTTAGGAAAAGTATGTAGGAAATTGATTTAGAAAACAGTGACACAACCTAAAATAATAACGTTTATCTAGAGACTAGAGGTCTAACAAGAGTTATAATTATTTTAAAGTCCTTAGCATTTTTCTTAAGAAATGTAATGATTTTGTTCATAGAATACATTCCATACCGGTTGCTTCGTGCGTGCACACAAATCGGGTGCAATCGGTACATATCCGAATAGGAGTAGCTCATATAAAAGGACTGTTCGCGTAGAAGTTATTATTTGTTGATTGTACGGTTTAAAGAGACAATATAATAAATATGTATAAAAACTTTGGAGAGGTTATTCGAAGATTTCGCAATGCTCTACGAGTAAAAAAGCAGAATGTGGGCAACGCTTTTCGATAGATGGAGAAAATGTCTTATGTGTCAGTCATACGAGGAAGCAATACAGCACTGTACTGCAGTGTTATCATTGCCGAGGATCTGGATGATTTTATGGAAATAATCGAGGAGATGGGGTTTATAAAACTGTTGGCAGATATTCAAATGGAATATATACTAAATTGTAAGTTTTAAAATAAAAATTTAACCACCACAACTGTTATCATAAGAAATGAATGATGTGATTTTAGAAATTATTTTTGTATATATTAGCTTGTTTATGTTTTAAAATATAAAGCATACATTGGTATTGTTTAATTTTTCAAATGTCCACGTAACTGAAATGGATATCTAAGTAATTATGAAAAGAATTATAACAAAGATGTGTATTATTTATTAAAAGGGTGTTATAAACGTTTTACAAAATTATTAATCAGAATCGTTTTATTTAAAACTATAACATAATTTCATTGACATCTATTAATATCTGTAGTTGAAATACAACAGTTTAGAAACTTATAAGAAAACAAAAGTGTAATTAATAGTGTTACAAAATTTTCAGTCTTCGGGTTAAAATTTAAACATCGCTCGTAAATGCGTGGGATGGAAACCTGTTGTATTCTTCCATATACTCAACTTGTTTACAAATACTGTTTTCAAACAATCTTGGGTAGGTTCTTATAAATTCGTATAATATGATCCCAATATCACTATTACTGTATTTGCTTTTAATTACATCATGTGCGAGATTCTGTAGGACATCATTCCTATTATATCTTCCCATTGCGACATCTAACAGAAACAGATCTATATTAGGAGTACCCTTTTCCGTTAGTTCTTTTAAAGTATTAGCATGGTTGAGAACGATCTGAGATACCCCTAAAAAGTGCTCTAAAGTTCCTTTGGTAAATATCATATAATTCCCATCAAATGTCATCATCTTCACTAAACAATTCTTATTTAAATAAAAACGCAAGTTGTCGAATTTGCATATCTGATTTTGCATGCCAACTTCCATAGTGCGTATAATGTGCGGAAGATTTGATATAAACTTCCTAAATACGTTGAGGGAGAAAGTATAAGTATAATTTGTCCTTACATTAACCCAATTTAAATCAAATTATAGAATGTGTATTCCCGTATATTAACTAGAATTGTGAAAAGTGCTTTTATTAAATTAATAGTCAGACGTCATCGACAAAGAATGCAAGGCTAATGATCATACATTTCACTAAATTTATTTAGAATATACGTCTTATGTTGAACTACATTTAAAATAGATTATCGAACCACTTTCTAGGTCACCGTACAGAATTAATATATGTATTATACCTTTTGGTTTAATCATTTGTATGTGGATTCACTAATTGAAAATTTTAACAATTCTAGCCACTAATAAATATTTTTGGAGTTTAACTCTATTATCGAGCTAAATCTAAATAAAATGCAAAGGTGTTTTGCTGATAGGTTTTGAATATTAATACAATATATACAGGTCTTTGTTGGAACTAATTTTAAAAGACGTGATAATTAATTTCAATTCCCCAGGAAAATTCTATACTAATTTATAGGTTACACCAGGGATTTATCTCAAAAGACAGAGCGATACGGTTTAGAAATAGATTAAAGATGAATTATATACTGCAAATCAGTAAGGTGTCATTCGATTTGAAAAAAATTCCGAGGGATTTGAAAACCTGAGGAAAAACACAATAATAATTGAAATCTTACACGATGGTATATTAAAATACTGCTAAGAGTAATTTTGTTTAATAATTCTAAAATGGCGTTGGTGGTTAAATACATACAGGTAAAACCCAATATAAAACAATTATAGACGTCACTTTTCCAGTCAAGACTTGCATATAACGCCAACTAATATAATAAGGAGCTGCGCACGCTCGACCATCGGTATAAAAGGCGAGAGCCATGTTCCAGTGCATTAATCGTCAAAGTATCGTCGAGTTTGATTAAAATTATAAATTAAAGATGGATTTTTCTTGTGTTGACGTTACAAGTGATGTGCGAGTACCACAATTAAATATCAACCAACTAGTTGGTAAGTCAACCTATAGGTTAGGCGAATTTCCTCCAAATTATCACCACCATATATTAGAAGTTGGTTTTGATTTATATGGTGGTCTTCAACCTACCATCCAAGTTATTTGCTGTAGTGGTATATGTGCTGATTCTACGATAACATTCTCTTACTTCGATTGGAAGAAATTGTGTACTTTCCAAGTGGAATTTCAAATTAACCAATTTGCTCAAGACGTGCTAAACACTCGATTAAATGGTTTGACTACTGGAATCGATGTTGTTGAGATACAATTGGATCAAGATTTCAAATTGCAGCTGAGCACAGCCTTTAATAGAAGTATACGGTTTTTGAACAATTTTGAAAAAGAGAATTTATATAATATGGAGATTACGAAAGATGGGAATGTTATTGTGCTACCTGCGTACGAGTGCATCAAGCTATTAAATTTGCGAGAATTGATCTGTTTTAAAATGGCCGAGTTAAGGTGTAGAAACTTTCCAGAATTTTACGAAAAATTTGTTGGTGATATAAAAAAAGTATGTGGAAATACAACGGAGGAAGAAAGGGTTCAAACGTTATTAGAGGGAGAGAGCAGCGCCAGTATTTCTCTGTCTAATGATTGCAGCAATTTAAATTACTTGACAGTGTTGGAACTTATTAAATGTTTCCCCATTCAGTACTTAAAAGATGCAACTGCAAGGCAATCGCTTGCGCAAATGTTTAGAGATTTGGCTATCCCAGATTCGCCAGACTCTGGTTACCACAGCGGTTTATAGATGTTATCAATACATGTATGTATTCTATTAAAAACATATTTCTTGATAAAGTTTGTTTTTACATATTTGTATCGCCAACATTACCATAAATTATTAATAGACGTATTAAACTATCCTGTTTTTATTTTTAGGTTTAAAGTGGTGTACGCGGAAATAATAAACACAATATACCGCATGTTAACAAAAAGTTGTGGGGAAATTTAAAGACGAGTTTAACGGTGACTTGGTGTTAGAATTTGTAGGTAGTAAGGCTAAGTCCTACTGTATTGTACGCGAGAAGGACACGATTAAAAAAAGATTAAAGGGATCTCTCAAAGTGTAGTTAAGTAAAACCGCGGGTGCTACAACCTATAACGAGCATATACCTCCAAAAGGAATGGACATGCAACTACGTAGCAGTGCGTGGGAGAATAAGAATTCTCTAATAAGAAATTAAAGTCATTGGGAAATGGTCGAAATGTGGAACCTATAAAGGCGATTATTAATTATGGTTTACTGACCGCGTTTGTGCACTCTTCGAGTGTCTTCGGTAATCTTCGATTGTTTCCAAAGCATGCCATTTTCGAAAAATATGGCGTAGAAGTTATTTAAAATTAAATTGTTGTAAGTATCCTGTATACAACAAGTTCGGTGTTCCCTTAGCAAAGTGTTTATTTAAAATTTGTATCCTGCAATTATTAATCAATTTCTAATACACAAACATAATTAATAGAAAGTCCAAGAAAAGAAATTATATACAGTTTTCACATGTGATTCACATGCTCGTTAAGAAATTGATTTGAAACGACTTGTATTTTCCAAGCATTTAGCATTGAGCATATCTATTGTATTTTTCAAATCACATAGCTGCTAATTAATAAAAAGAAAGGCTACTTTCACTTTACGTAACATAATTGTAAAGCAATTAGTTTGTCCTCTATACTACTTTCACTATACGTCACATAATTGTAAAGCGATTAGTTTGTTCTTGTCTATGTATTTTCCAACAATTTAGCATTGTACATGTAATTATGTTAAAACCAGAAAAAATTTTAAGTCATGGGTTTTTGCGACATTCTGAGAGAAGCACATTACTGTTTGAAAAATGATTTTAAATACTAAGCACTTATGGCTTATAAAGGACTCGTTTCTAAAATCCTTGCGGTTTTAGATTTCTAGAAATAGTTGGTTAAAGCATATGTCATAGACGAGCAAAACAATTTAAAGTGGTTTGGGGCTTTAAAGGGTAACTTTGCAGGGCGTGATCCGATTTCCAATCTGTTTACAGATTTGGATTCTGCATAAAATTCTAAGCTAACAAGATGTATCGCGTGACTAAAAAGTTTATAAGAACGCTCAAAAGTCGCTACAGGTAAGAAATCTTAAAATGAGGGTAGCTCCTTGGGGTGATGCAATCAGAAAAATTCCTAGAGATTCGGGTAGCTGAGAAAATTCTAATATTGATTGATACCAAACAAGATAGGTTTATCTCGAAAGATGCATTGGCTAGACGAAGAAAACTATTTGTTAGTTTTGCTTATAAAGCAAAGAGTAAAATTTAGAAGATCAGGACTTTAAAGGGGTATAACTTTGCAAGGCGTGGCCCGATTTTAAATCTGTTTACAGATTCGGATTCTGTGTAAAATTTTAGACTAATTTAATGTATCGCATGACTAAAAAAGTTTATAAGAATGCTCAAAAGTCGCTACAGGTAAGAAATCTTAAAATTGGGGTAGCTCCCTTGGGGGTGATGATATCTGAAAAATTCTTAGAGATTCGGGTAGCTGAGAAAATTCTAATATTGATTGATACCAAACAAGATAGGTTTATCTCGAAAGATGCGTTGGCTAGACAAAGAAAAGTATTTGTTAGTTTTGCTTATAAAGCAAAGAGCAAAATTTAGAGGTTTGAGAGCTTAAAGTATAACTTTGTAAGGAGTAGTCCGATTTTAAATCTGTTTGCAGATTTAGATTCTGCGTAAAATTTTAGACTAACAAGATGTATCGCATGACTAAGAAAATTTATAAGAACGCTCAAAAGTCGCTACAGGTAAAAAATCTTAAAATTGGGGTAGCTCCTTGGGGTGATGATATCTGAAAAATTCCTAGAGATTCGGGTAGCTGAGAAAATTCTAATATTGATTGATACCAAACAAGATAGGTTTATCTCGAAAGATGCGTTGTCTAGACAAAGAAAAGTATTTGGTTTAGATGTGGGAGCAAATGAGGATGCTCATTTATCTCGAAAGATGAAAAATTAAGATATATTTATCTCGAAAGATGAAAAATGGTTAGTCGAAGAAAACTTTTTGGTCCAGATGTGTGAGGAAATGTGGGATTCTGGAGGAAATGTTACTCCACCACATTTCCTCCTTATGGGGATTTACATGTAAATTTGGGAGGAAATGTGGGATTCTGGAGGAAATGTGGCGCCAGGATTGCTAATTTTACTCTACTAGTCATAATAACTACCATCAATATTGGGGTATAACGGCCAAAGACTAAAAATGATGGAGAGAAGAGAGTAGATTCATGTTTTGAAGTTCTCAAAGCTCGTGCAATTTGAAATATATTTTTGTCCCATTTAGTATGGTTAGATTTGATATATGAAGAGATAGCGGTAATAATTACATGATTAACGCATTCGGTTGGGTTTACTTGGGGGTGATATCTGGCATTAAACCAAATCTTTTGAATTTATACCTTTTTTAGGAAATCTTGAAAATCGTTTTGAAAGGAGTTGTGAACTATTGTCACAGAGAATAATTTGAGGTACACCGAAGATAAGAAAAACTTGTTGATCTAAAAACTTAATGATTGTGGAAGAGGGAGATTTCATAGAGGGTGAACAAAGACAAATTTAGAAAACCAATCAGTTACAACTAGTAGGTATTGATTACTTTTCTTAGATCGAGGAAGGGGGCCTAGTAAGTCAAAAGAAATTAATTGAAATGGCTAAGATACTTTTTTAAACATACCCATTAAACCGGGACGAGCTTCTTGTGAACCTTTTGTGCACCACAAGTTTTACAGTTTTTAATGTAACGGCAAACGGATTGTCTTAAATTAGACAAACAATAAAAATCCGAAATTTTTGATATCGTTTTTGTAACGCCTAAATGTGCAGATGTAGGATCATCATGAAACATTTTCAAAACTTCAGGTCGATTAGAGATAGGGATTACTAATTTCCATTCAGGTAAGTTAGTAGGTTTAAATGTAGAACAACTAACAAATTTATATAAACAATTTTAGATAACACGGAAGGAAGGGTAATTTTCAGAATGTTCAGTTACTTTTTTGTACTCATATTAGAGTACCAGGTATCGGGAGTTAAATTAGGAAGATTTAAAGCAGCTACCTCACGAGAAAGAGCATCGGATATAATATTTAATTTTCCATGTCTATGACGAACAGTAAAGGTAAATTGTGAAATACGTCCATCTGGCTAAACGTCCAGCGGGTTGTTTTAAATTACTTAACCAGGTAAGGGCAGTACAATCGATAATTACTATAAATTGAGTTGCTTCGACAAAACCCTTGAATTTTTCAATTCCAAAGATTATTTCAAGAAGCTCACGTTCAGTAGCTGAACATTTCTGTTTGGCAGTAGTTAATGTATGACTTGCATAAGCGATAGGGTGTTCTAAACCATATTTTTCTTAAAATAAAATGGCACCTAAACCAGTAAGTGGTGTGGCATCAGTCTGAATATAAAATTTTCTTCAAAATTAGGGGAAATTAAAATTGGAGGTAAAGTAATCAAACATTTTATTTCATCAAAAGCTTTTTGTACTTCAGTAGTCCAATCGATAGATTGTCTTTTCTTTTTATTTTTAATTAATGCGGTAATAGGAACAGAGATAGTAGATAGGTTTGGTAAAAAAATTCGATAACAAGATATTATTCCTATTAAACGTTTAATTTCAGTGAGATTTTTGGTATTTTAAAATTAGTAATAGCATTTACTTTATCAGGGTCAGCACATAAACCATTTTCGTCAACAATAAACCCTAAGAAGGAAAGAGATGAACAGCAAATGTTACATTTGTCCCAACTTATTTTAAAACTAGGATTGCCTAAGCAAGCTGCTACTTCATTTAAAGTTACGATATGTTCTTCAAAGGTATTTGAAATGACTAAGATATCGTCAAGGTATACAAAAGCACGTTTTTGATGTAAAATTTGACCTACTGTTCTATCCATGTTACGTTTAAGTGTTTGAGGAGCATTAGATAAACAAAACGGTAGGAAATTAAATTCATATAAACTTTTTCCAGGTACACAAAAAGCAGTTTTCTGTTGAGAAGATTGTTCTAAAGGTATTTGGTAAAAAGCTTGTTTAAGATCTATCGAGAATATATGTTTAGCATTATGAAGTCTACTTAATATAGAGTCCGTTCAAGAAATGGATAGCTATCAGAGATTGTAACGGAATTTAACTTACGACCATCAAAATAAACACAATAATCTCCGTTTTTCTTTTTAACTAACAGAATACGACTGTTCCACGGGTATCAACTACTAGAAATAACACCAGATTGAATCATTTTATCAATTTTGGCATATAAATGTTTTTGTAAAGCGGGGGATAACGGATATTGACATTGTTTAAAAGGTTTAGAATCGGCAGTAAAGATTTCATGTGAAACAGTCGTTATCCAACCTAATTCTGAGGTAGATAATTGACGTAATCTATTTATAGTTTTATTTAATAAGACAGGTTGCTCTTCAGTAAGAGAAATTTTGTTTGCAATTCTCAAAGAGGTACATTTGTTCTTCTTAAGGTTAGCTTGCCAAGTAAAATCGAGAAAATTTAACGATAAGTTAAAGAGTTGACAAAAATCAACACCCTGCAAAAAAGTATAAGCTAGATTTGGTATTATTGAAAATTTAATTTCAGGTTCGAGAGATTTTATACGAATTTTTAGTTTACTGGATCCTGTTACTTTAACGTAAGCAAAATCAGCGATAATCATGAATGTATTTTGAGGTTTTATTTTAAAGTCTATATTTTGGTTTTTTAATTGTTGTAAACCTTTGGAGTTAATTAAAGAAGAATTAAACCCAGTGTCTAACAGTGCGTCTACGGAAAAGGGGACAATCGAAATTGGTAAATGTGGATGATTATCAAACGGTTTTGTTTTCAATTTTGCCATAGCGGCATTAGAATGATGAAAAAGTAGAACTGTTTTTAGCCAATTAGACCATTCAGCTGGGGTTGTATGACATATTTCATTTAAAGGAATAGATAATGAAGAGATGTTATTAGAAACAATTACTGTTCTTTTGTTCCGAAGATAACGATATAATGGGTTTTGGATTTAATTGTAGCGATAACGATAGTTTTGTGGACTTGGGTGTTTTTTCTGCGATAAAGGGATGCTTACACCCTGAACAAAGGCGTCCCTTTGATAGTTTTTCGGCACCTTAGAATGGGGGCAATTATTCTTATAAACATGTGGGTTTCCACAATCAGAATAAAAGATATTTCTGTGCTCTGTGCAGTTGGTGTAATTATGGTTACCTTTTCGACAATTCCAGCAAGAAAAAGAGCTAGTTTTGACAACATTGGATAGGCAAAGAAAAATGAACACGGAAAGACTCATTTATGGTAAGATACATTTGGTGACGAAGGTTTTGATTGGGGTTTTGTTGAGGGATGATATTTTTCTAAACGGAATTTCACCTTTTGTAGGATCGGCAAAGGTCTTTAAGTTGAGTAATTGATTCAATTTTTTGTAAAGCAAGGGGTTTTGAATAATAAGCGTTTAATTTTCGAATAAGTTGGTTTAAGATTTCTGGTTCATCACATTTTTTATCTAACCTATTAAATAAAGTTTGCATATCGATAATATATAATAAAACATTTTCATCAGTACCTTGAAAACGAGCTCAAATTTGCGATAGAATTTCGTGGTCATTGTCGAAGGTCGAAAAATTCCGTTTCAGAAGATTAACTAATTCAGGTCAAGAGTGAACTTGGTGTTTAATGTTTGAAACCAATCTAAATAAAGCACTGCCCGAAAAAAGTTCAACCGCACTAAGAAATAATTGTTGGTTTGTACAATTTTAAGAGATTTTTAAATCCTCTATGCGTTTGAGTAAAGAAGTTAAAGATATTTTTGAGTTGTATCCTAAAAAAATAAGATTCCACTTACAGATCGGAACAGATTTGAAAACGTCTATGCTTTCTATAGGCAATGGTAAGTTATTTAAGTTAGGACTTGTAACAGAAGGTTCTGAAATAACATCTAATCTTTCCAAAACGTAACCTTTGATAAGAAATAGGTTGGACATAAGTTCATTTTGTATTTTATCAAATTTATCAGGGTCAGAATTTGCAAATAAGTTTAACTGCTGTTTTGCATGGATTAAACGGGTTTGGACTCTCACTAATTCTGTTTTAGCAGACAGAGGATCGCTAGAATAAATGATCGTTCTTATGTCCTCAATGGTGTTTTGTATTTCAGTCAAGTCTTTATCGGGATCTATAAGGTATGCATTAGGATTAAACTGGATATCTAAATTTTGCAAAATAACAGAGCGAAGCTGCAAGCGCCTTTCATTCTGTGTGGGAGCAGGAACTATATTACGAGCTAGGAGCTCCCAAGTAAGTTCCTTAGTTTTAAAATGGACTGATTCATAGTCATTAATACTTTAAACGACACAGTCAGATATGATTAATTTCTTAAGTTAATGAGTAGGTAAATTTTATATTATTAGCAAAAAGCTCGTGAATATTAGTTATTTTGATAACTGCAAGAAAATCTTTACTAAAGCACAAATATAACGAGATTAATATAGTTAAAAAGGAAATTTATAAAATTCCACCCTAAATGAGATATGTTTTAAATCGTAATCTTTAACTTTTAAAGGGCTTTAATTAACGTCTAAAAGTACGAAATATATATTTTTTATAATATAAAGCGAATTACAGAACACAGATTCTATTTAATTATAGGGTAAATTGTAGGTAGCACATGGAAATTTTGGAGGTTATGCAAACAAAATTTTTGGTAAATTATTTTAGAATCTACTTACACTAAGGTAAAAGCGCTCTTTGTACACACTTCCTTAACAAATCACGAAATTAATTTCAAATAAAGGATATTACACCACTTTTTTTTTAAACAATAACACAAAGACTCAAAATGGTGTTTTTTAGGATTGCTCTTAAAATTTATGGTGTCTAACAATTCAAGGAAGTGACTTTAGCACTTGTTATATTAAAAAATGTAGCAAAATATTATTTATTCTATAAAAAATATGATAGAAGGCGATATTTTTAAAATACGGTTACTTTAGTTAATTACATTAATTTAGATAATAGACAAAACTAAAAGCTTTGGTCAGATAGTTTTAAATGTGTTTTTTTTTAAATTTTAAAGCGGCAAACTCATTTTCTAAATTTTTACAACAATCAGCCCCTACGCTAGGCGCCAAATTATCACGCTCAACCCTTTCAGTAAATCTCTGGGCAAATGAAATAAAATTACTACAAACACTTACCCTGAAATATTACTTGATGTTGGTTGTCTCAGAGGTGGTCCATTCTGCTTTGTCCTGTTGAGTTGTTGGAGTGGCTGCGCCGCTTCTGCAGGTAGGGCTTCACTGACGAGATGATAGGATAGGTAAAAGGGCGGGAATGAACACACTCGCGTCAGCACTGCCCGGTAACGGTACGATGAGTCTATCGGTAAGGCAGATGTGATGGTACGATAAAATCGGCCGAACTAATCGGTGGTCCTTGCCTTAAATAGCTTCTCCCACCAACCGAGATTGACGTATTTCCGCTTGTGTTTGTGGGGAGATTAACTTCTCACGCCAGAACCCTGCATCAGCACTTACAATTGCAAAGATATGCAACCGACGTCGAGATCCATGTTAACGTTACTAATCCAAGATCCACTTTCTTAAATGACAGTAGGTTGTCTTCGTTTTGTATTTAGTTTAATTCTTTCAGTTTTAACAAAACATAACATCTCGAGTTAAATTGTTTAATACAGTATGTAAAAAGAATGCCAATGGCCAATTGGATCGGAATTCTTTTAAAAACGGTTTAACATCAGATGATAACGTTTTAAAAAATGCTAACTTTAGCCCCAGCATTGGAGCCTTTAAATATTCGTTTTCTTGTTAATAACTTGCTGACGAAAATTTAACTTTTTTTTATTAAATTGCTCACTATACAATTTTACTGTTGGGATAATGTCGATGGTGGTGTGATCAACCTCACAGCACAAAATTTTAGTGTAAATGTTTTGCATTTTGTCAATTTGATAAAGACACCTTGTCGAGTAGGCGAATCCTTAAAGAAATTATAAAGATTTTAAAAACTTGATTCACATGTATTCCACAGATATCAAAGTCAATTAGTTTTTATCTTTTTTTTTTGTCTTTCGTCTATATACTGTTTACAATCCCTTAAAAGTTTTAGACACCTACATAATGTTGGCAATGTCTAAATGAGCAAGCGATTTAATCAATGATTGTTACAGTTCAGCTACTGCCGTTGAGTGCAGGAAGGTAGATGTAAAATACCTAGTGTCAGTGTATTTATTTCTTCACTCTAGTGCCTAATAACAGGGTCTGTCTGCTGCTTATGGGAAACTCTGTTCATAGATTCATCAAAACCTATTACAAACCATAAATACAGCCGTACTGTATTAATTCGTTTTTAAAGTAAAGTGATAACCCATAAATAAGTAAATATCAGACTTTTGTCCACTGTAATTCCATTTTTTTGCTATTCGACTGTTATGGAATATTAATTTTAAATCTTCTACACCCTTTGCAATATTTTTAAAAGATGTTTGCAACATTACACATTGCACTAACCAAATAATTTCTGCCTCAAATCACTTCATCATTAAGCAAATATCAGTTTTACCAGTTACTGATGTTTCATGTGGTTGCGAATCAGAGAAATTCTCTTTAGCACACATGAACATTGATTGACCTTGTAAACTTAACAATATTGTAGATTCTTGCTCACTATTATTATTGAAGCAATACTCAATGCAGCAGATGCATCTACAGATTTTGCTTTTTGTTGATGTTTCTGTCCCTACCCTTGACGTCCCATAATTGAAAGAAAAATAATTCTTGCAGGACATAAACGACACTTCATTGAATATATATCACTAGGTACCTTCTGAAACCATAAGTAAAGTTCAGGAGCTTTTTCTTGGAACAATGTCTTGCCATGGCAAAGCTTAGACATTTTAATGCAGCATGCAATATACAAGTTTAGTTTTCCTTGCTCATCTCCAATAAAACAACACATTTGTTGCATTCAAGTATCTTAATTTTACATTTTTAGAATTTGTATAAAATAAACTGTGGTAATCATGATTATGCATGAGCATCGCAAAAAAAGCACAAAAGTAAACATCTAAAACAATTACACACTATACAATTTACTTATTTAATGATATATTGCATTTTACCTAGAAATTATACAGGGTGGCATTAGTTTTATGTCATTAAATTTTAAGAGGTGATAGAGCTCGATTAGCTAAACAAAAAATCTATAAGGCATTTTACTCTTGGACCGCTTTTTAAATGCCCGATCTAGGTCAACTTAAGTATAAGTTTTAAGACTGCTGTTTTGTCATATGTTTTTAAAGAAACAACTACCTACGTAAGTGCTATCCTGAATCATATAACGTACATAAATTGATTTCCACCGTATCTGCAAGTTTGTGATTGGTATAATTCTCGGTTTTCGTATTTTCAAAAATAATTCATTAAGCTACTAATGCTACAAAAAGCTCCAATTACCTAGATAAGATCCAATTACAATTAAGTCAACACTGCATTTAAGTGCATTGCTTAAGCACGTAGTGGAACACACAAAATCAAACAGGTGAAACACACTTACAATATCTAACCCTAATTACGAACTATGTAATTAAAAAGTACAATCAGCTTAAAGTAGGATATCGTATTTTGCATAAACGTTGAATTGTAACAAACGCAAGACAAGGTCAGAAACCCAATACAGTCGACCACATCAGCATTAGTGAATATGATTTTTTGTTGTGATTATTATCTAAAAGTGAATTTTTGAAAAAATTTTAAACTTATTTCAGTAGCAGCTAAAGTGCATTGAGTTATTTCATTTGGTAGCAAAAATGCACTCTATTACACTAATTTAAGTTTGCTGAAGGTCACAATTTATTTGGTCGAATTTAAAGCATGATGTAATTGTATATTTTATTTGTGACCTAGTTACCGTTCCAGTGGTTTTAAAACAATTTTGATACTTTTTGTGTCAGTTTGTAACTAAACTGTTTACTTTTAGACCCCAAGTTTATTAACAATTTTTGTTTGTCTTATCGGTCTCTACATCCTCTTTAAATTAATGACAAAAAACTAAAATTAGTGACCGGAAGTAAATGTATACGAAATCAACAATATCTGAATTTCATGAATTGTACATAACATAACCTCTTGGATATAAAGTGCGATCCCCCTTTAAATTAATGACATAAAACTAATGCCACCCTGTATAGTCTACTGTAAAATCGGTGACCGGAAGTAAATGAATACGAAATCAGCAACATCTGAATTTCATAAATTGTACATAACTTGGATATAAAGTGCGATTTAATTTGCAAAGTCTAAGATGTTGAACCGCTTTATATTATTGAACTTGAAAATAAATAAAAAAAAGTAAATTGTATTAAACATGCCGCAATAAATATAGTGACGCAATGAATTTACCACCTGAAAAAAATGAATGGACACTGATTACTTGAAATTACATCACTTATCAAAACACAACCACGCTGTTGTGTCGAGTTAACTCTTTAATGCTCTCTGGTATGATCTATTTACTAGTAAAGGTTACTGCATAGATGTCTTTATGTCTTCGTTTACAAAACAACAGCAAAAACAATTATTAAGAATTAATATATACCTGTGTGCAACGTTTGAAACAGATGCACGGAATTTGCTGTGTAGTACGAGCCGTACACTGCAAATAAGGTGAGAGTAGTATATCATATCTACCGGCAAGCATTCATGCACACCATGTTGAGTAGTCTGAAACAGGTTTTCAAAAGTTTATACAATCATTATTCTAAATATTTATAAGACACAAGTTTCAAATAGTTAGACAGTTTCAAAGATATTAAATTTGAATTTAAAAAAATTGCTCGTTTATAAATAGTTTGTACAAAAAACTATTTTTTTGTGTTTGACGAGAACTTTATACACGCCTTTTATGAAATTGAAGTAGTCTGTATAATAATATTCTCTAGAAGGTGCAAACACTTCTTTGAACCTATATAATTTTAGTGCACCATTATGTGTCATGAACAAAGTTTTCCTGGCACAACACAACAACACTATAAATAGTGCAAAAACGCATAATATTGAATGCATTTGTTCAGAGTCGAATGAGATCTTTGAAAAACCATATTTTATTATCCATTCTTACTTAGTAACGTGAAATTCAAAAATTATGTATTTTGCAACTGCAATATTTTACACGTTTAACATTTTAAGATAGTCATCTGCTCTTGCTAAATTAGAAACTAGAATCAGAGCAGGGCCGGACTAGTTTCTCGGCAACACTTTCTTTATAAGCTATATTCAGAAATTAGGCTAATACCAATTTATAATTCTTGTAATTTTCTAGATTTTATAATGGCCAGTTAAAAGGATTTTTGTATTGGAAGCATTATGGTCGATGAAGATTTCATGCTTGAAGTATTAGTGATAATTGAAGAACAAGCAGAGAATTCAGATATTGAAGGGGACTCTAATGCTGATGATAACATTGGAGAAGAACTTGCAATGTCAAGTACTTCAAGATCATCATTACATTCCTTAAATTTCGTTTTCCCTTACCTTCTTTTTGGAATGTTAGCATACCAGAAGAACAGCTAAAAATGCCAAACACTTCAAGAACATCGAGGTGTTCTTTTAGAGTAGTAGATGAAAGCAACCTAGGGCATTACAATTACTCTGATGTTTCTGTATGGGATATCACCTATCAAGCAAGTGCAACCGAAATGTCAGAAGTTAGGAGGAAGTTAGGAGCGATAAAGAATTTGATGAATTAGAAGAAACTGTTGAAACGAATGTGTTAGCGTTTGTTAACTATAAACCAGATTTCCGCGCGTATAAGGTTAGATAGTGATTATAGTGATTGTATATCACTATAATCACTATCTAACCTTATACGCGCGGAAATCAGGAATAAATAAAAAAACTTAAAACTTAATCCGGGCAAATAAATAAATAAGAACATATAAATCAAAAACCCTCATTAAATTAAATCAATGAAATAAACAAAGGAATAAAATAATAAAATAAAATAGAGTGAAACCGCGCATCTCTCCAGGACTTAAAATTGAAGTGATAGTGATTGTGACCCCCCAGGACAATTAGTGCATACCCACCAAAACTTTAGCAGTGGATATCCTTTCCCCCTAGCAGTAAGTATAAATGTATGCAGACGACCAGATCTTTGGATGCTGGAGAAAAATATTAACGAGGTAAGAACAAAATTGTGAGGGTTTGTGCTCGCATAAGCATTGATTTATGATAATTAGTAGATTTGAAATAATTTAACGAGTACATTTTGTGCGTAATGGCGCTAGCCAGTATAATGCTTATGCAAGTTCACCTGATAATTTGGGTTATGCTTTTTGCAATTTTATGCACTGCTCAACGCTTAATGCTTATAGATGTTTATATATATTTACATAAATATTTATATTTATTTTTATATTTATTTTTTTGTCTGCTTTTATTGTTTGTGGCTTGATATTATTTGTTTGACGTTCTGCCACCATTTTTGGTGGCAGCTTATATATAGGAAGGAAGATTGTTTGAGAAGATTGTAATTACAATATAAATCAGTTAGGGAATGATAGGGAAAGCCAGGGACGGACTTAGGCTAACAAATTACTTAGACCAAGGAAGACAAATTTGTAAATTTATAGAGCAGGTAAAATAGCTGGATTCACTGTTAATATATTTGACGTATTCTTGGAAAATTTGAATCCATTTATATTAGCTAGCTAGATTTGGATAGTTTTAAGTCGACCCTTCAGATCGCACTGGTAAGCAGAACTGGCAACTGCTATCTGGCATTACGGATCCCTCCCCATTCATTTTGTTTGTGTCTTGTTGATCGGGCACACTCGAAAATCAACGCTAGGATGCCATCAATCAAACCCTATTTTTAGTTTTTGTTTCAGTTAGATTTTTATTTAGGATGTGTTAATTTTGAAGTTAGAATAATTAGGAGCACGTTTATATTTTCACGTTTAAACTCAATGTAGTACCTTCAGATGAAGCATAGCGACCCTTAATTAAATTATAATGTGTACTTGGGAGGTAATGTGGTGATTTCCCGTTGCCTTCCACATCGCGGTAGCGTGTCTTAGACTGCCATACCGACCCCTATGGTCTCTGCCAATCTAAGTACCGAAAGAGCCGCTGCCCTCATTCGGGGACCTGTCTTGGTCTGGTTCCTCACTAACGATCCTACTACTTTGGTTGGACCTGTAGTTTGGCTCATTAGAACACGCAAGCCATTTCACCTGTTCTAGTAATCTAGAACTTCGGCAAGGTGCAGGTCCATTCAAAATGGAATTTTATATACGCAAAATAAAACCTTATACTAGCTCAATCTAATTAATAATACATGCATTCGTCTCTTTAGGTTTAAAACAAATGTATACTTGATTCAACAAGAAATCTCTCTTATTTCTAAAACAATTCCTCAGCATGTTGGAATCATTCAGAATTCCGTTTTCAACTTGTACTTTTCTGTGACCCTAGTTTGGTAGCTTATGGATGCGTGGTTTATTTGCATGTTATGCAACCTAATGGAAATATTGAGATGCAACCTCGTTGTTTAAAATCTAAGGTCCTTCCATTAAAATAGCTACGCCTCCAAGATTAGAACTATGTAACAATGTTCTGATGTCTAAGCTTGTAAAAGTTGTTTATGATATTTATCATCCTAGAATACCTATTGCTAACATATATGCTTTCTCGAACTCAACTATCACGCTGTCCTGGATTCATTCTTTACCACATAGATGGTCAATTTTCGTTATCAATCGTATTGCACAATTTCACAAAAATTTAAATCCATGCCAGTTTTATTACATTTCTGACAATATTTTTTTAACGAATTTTAAAATTTTGGTATGAATATACTTAATAATTTCCAATTGTTTTTAATTTTATTACTGTAATTGGCCCTGTATAAAATGATTTTATAAAATCATGACTATACATATGTACTTAAAAATAAAGGAATGTGCCTCTGATTATGTTCTTCTGCTAAGATCCCTAATTTGGCTAGGCAATCTTCACTTTCTTTGTTCATCACCTCCATAATTCTTGTTTTCTTAACTTCTAAATCGTTCATAATTTTCTTGCTTCGCTTTCTGTTTGAAGTTTGCCACATTCATCTTGAACTAATTTAGACATTTAGGTGCTTCCTTTTATCTTCCACTTGCATGTGTGCTGCATGAATCATGTTTTTTGTAATTACTAAACCTTCTATACCTACAGACACAGCGTTGTACTCAGTTCTAATCCCAACTAAAGAACCTTCTTTCATATTTTCGATGATGCATTTTTCATTAACCGAAAATCTCCTTTCAACGCGAGCATTACCATGAGATAAAATTAGTACATTCTGCATTTTGATTAGCCTCTGTCTAAAAATGATCTAACCACTTATTTTTCCTGTTAAATTCCAAAGAAGTGCATTTGAATTAATTTGTGAAAACCAAATTTCTGAACTGCCATGTATCACGCTCAACCCTTTCAGTAAATTACAAACACTGGACTATTACTTCATGTTGGTGGTCTCAGGGCGGTCCATTCTGCTTTGTCCTGTTGAGGTGTTGGAGTCGCTGCGTCGGCATCTGCAGCTAGGGCTTCACTGACGGGACGATAAAATAAGTAAAAAGATGGGAATGAACGCACCCGCGTCAGCACTGCCCAGTAATGGTACGATAAGTCTATCGGTAAAGTAGATGTAACAGTACGATAAAGTCTGACAAACTAATCGGTGGTCCTCGCCTTATATGTTTTCCTCTTCCAACCGAGATTGACATACTTTCGCCTGCGTTCGTGGGAGGATAAACCTCTTCTCCCGCCAGAATCTTACGTCAGCGCTTACAAGATCAGCAACTGATGTTGAGATCCGTGTGAACGTTACTAATCCCGGGGTTTCACAACAACGAAATCGCACTAATGAACGGGGATTTTTTACAAATATTAAAATAAAGTCCATAACTTCTAAATTAAATGAATCGAATTCCTAATTGCTTTAAAATAAAACGTAACAATCGTCATAAAGCTTCAAAAAGAAAACAAAAAAGAAAAGCCTCTTTGTACGAGAGCTTACATATTCACAAGGACCTAAGCTACTTTCGTCTATAGGCACCGTACATGTGATTTTTTCGAATGCTCCACCCGAAGGTACTACATTGGTCAGGAAGCGAGTTCTTTTTACCTGAAAATTTTTGAATTTTGCCAAACCCTTGCTGTTCCAAGCAAGATAGGGATCTTTAACGTGCGTGACAACACACACATGGGACCTCCATTTTACCTCTCCGAACAAGGGCGTACTTTTGTGAAAAATGCTCGCCTAACATTTTTCAAGCGGACCGTGTCGGGATTCGAACCCGGGACCTTGGGCGTAGTAGTCACACGCATACCAACTATGCCACAGAGCCGCCTTGTCTATAGGCGCCACCTAGTTTTTTAAACCGTAGCAAAAGTTGCAATACCATGAAACGGAATTAAGCAGCCACTTAATGTTAAGACTTACTTAAATTGAGTGCACACAGATCTTTTTTGTTGCACCACCACCTTAAGACACTCTATAATAAACGATAGATACTAGACATTTATGATTTAATCTAAAACTTAAGGTACGATAAAATGTTACGATAAAATAAATTTTTGTTTAGGGCCCTCTTTCTCGAGGCACATTGCACCACCTTTAAATGTAATAAAAAAACACGGTGGTATTTAAATTTGGGAATGCCTTCCAGAAGGGAGGAGTTCAGTGGAGCGGGCTTATTCACTTGAATGCATGCAGGACCAATTCACCCGAGAGTGCATCTCTGCACCCCAATGTCGAGTAGACAGGTTGGCGAAGCCAAGACAATAACAACGTGCACTGTACCCATATATTGACGTTGACAGTGGCAATGCACGGCTAGACGAACGTCCTTCACACACATGGCTCAATGTTGTGAAGTAACAACCACCTATCCATGCAGCGACTTCGAAAAATAAAAGGGGGAAGAGGAATAAAGGGCAATAAAAGAGGGAAGTGGGAGGTTAGGAGCTATGTAGCAATCCAGGTAGAAGAGATAAGAAGAAGGGCTCGCATTGAGCAAACAGCGATAGAGGAACGATGGATAGCCAAGCACTACTCAACCAGCCAAAGTGTGGTCAGTAGCGATGGACGATTGTCTCAGGACTTAATTCAGGTCCACCAAGTGAAAAATTAAGAATTAAAATAAAGATAGCGGGATAAGAAAACAGTAGAGATTTTGCATAAGCATCCTAGAGAGGCGGTAGAGAGAAGAGAATGGCCCTATTAAGACAGATTGGTCTAAAGGACCACCTGCGATATTAACAATACGATAAAACTTTTATCACCACGTAGATACTCGAAAACAACTAAACCCCAAATAAACTCAGACAAATCATCTTCCTACAGAGCACATCCGCTGCAATAAGGTCAACTCAAGATAGCGTAAACAACTTTACTATAACCCACGATAATTTCAAAAACATTACTGTCATGGAAACACAAAGGTAATTGTACGATAGACTATTATTTAATGACAAAAATAGGCAATGTTGGTACAATAATGAGATAAGGAATAATATTTAAAATAAATAGGCCATAGTCTCTCACCAACAGGTTCAGGAAAAACAAAAACAATGCTTTAGCATTTCTATAATATAGAAATGATTGATAATGAAAATATATGTACATTATTGAAGTATATGCATAAGAAAACACATCCTATAGGAATTTCCTATATTTGCAACTGCGGAAATGATTTTTACTACAGAGGTATAGCTTACGCTTGCTATGCATATCCCCTTGCAAAGCATCATCTTAGGACAGGTCATAAAGTTTCACTGGGTTGTTCAGACTAAACATAAGTCAACCACATTAATAAAATAACTGTAGTAAATTTTGGAATAATAATAGATAAGAATCTAGAGGAAAATTCAATATACTTGTATGTAATCATCATGTAGAGAAAATTGTACTAGGTATGGGAGGCTATTTTTAAAAATAGAATTTTATGATGACATAAAGGTTTAAAAGTTTTGGGTTAAAGGGTTAATAATTATTTAGATTCAAGGGGGTTCGATAAGTAGATAATGTTTAAGTAAGGGAGATAAAACTAATAAACCTAAACGAAACAAGGACAGGAAATCAATGAGAAATATGTTTAGATAAGGGTATGAAAATAAACGTAAGTTTATATTACTCGTTAGGAGCAGATGAAAAAAGTTTTAAGTCTTTAATATGCCAACATCCTTGAGGTTTACCATTTAAATCTTGCAATTCATATACTAATGGAGAAATTACTCGAGTGATTATCCATAAGGAAAATTTAGAGTCTAGTTTAGCGAAAACTTTTTTGTAGCATCAGATAACAAGTGATTTTTCTTCCAAACTTGTTCACCCAAGGCAAATGAAATATCCTTTTTACGGAGATTATAATGATTTTTATTCTTTTTGTAATTTTTTTGAGCTTCTGTAAAGATTAATGGTAATTGTTATTGATCTTTATCCCAACGTATTTTTTCATCAAACTCAATTACATCAGTATTATCGGGAACCGAGTCATAATAACTACTATCAATATTGGGGTATAACGGCCAAAGACTAAAAATGATGGAGAGAAGAGAGTAGATTCATGTTTTGAAGTTCTCAAAGCTCGTGCAATTTGAAATATATTTTTGTCCCATTTAGTATGGTTAGATTTGATATATGAAGAGATAGCGGTAATAATTACATGATTAACGCATTCGGTTGGGTTTACTTGGGGGTGATATCTGGCATTAAACCAAATCTTTTGAATTTATACCTTTTTTAGGAAATCTTGAAAATCGTTTTGAAAGGAGTTGTGAACTATTGTCACAGAGAATAATTTGAGGTACACCGAAGATAAGAAAAACTTGTTGGTCTAAAAACTTAATGATTGTGGAAGAGGGAGATTTCATAGAGGGTGAACAAAGACAAATTTAGAAAACCAATCAGTTACAACTAGTAGGTATTGATTACTTTTCTTAGATCGAGGAAGGGGGCCTAGTAAGTCAAAAGAAATTAATTGAAATGGCTAAGATACTTTTTTAAACATACCCATTAAACCGGGACGAGCTTCTTGTGAACCTTTTGTGCACCACAAGTTTTACAGTTTTTAATGTAACGGCAAACGGATTGTCTTAAATTAGACAAACAATAAAAATCCGAAATTTTTGATATCGTTTTTGTAACGCCTAAATGTGCAGATGTAGGATCATCATGAAACATTTTCAAAACTTCAGGTCGATTAGAGATAGGGATTACTAATTTCCATTCAGGTAAGTTAGTAGGTTTAAATGTAGAACAACTAACAAATTTATATAAACAATTTTAGATAACACGGAAGAAAGGGTAATTTTCAGAATGTTCAGTTACTTTTTGTACTCATATTAGAGTACCAGGTATCGGGAGTTAAATTAGGAAGATTTAAAGCAGCTACCTCACGAGAAAGAGCATCGGATATAATATTTAATTTTCCATGTCTATGACGAACAGTAAAGGTAAATTGTGAAATACGTCCATCTGGCTAAACGTCCAGCGGGTTGTTTTAAATTACTTAACCAGGTAAGGGCAGTACAATCGATAATTACTATAAATTGAGTTGCTTCGACAAAACCCTTGAATTTTTCAATTCCAAAGATTATTTCAAGAAGCTCACGTTCAGTAGCTGAACATTTCTGTTTGGCAGTAGTTAATGTATGACTTGCATAAGCGATAGGGTGTTCTAAACCATATTTTTCTTAAAATAAAATGGCACCTAAACCAGTAAGTGGTGTGGCATCAGTCTGAATATAAAATTTTCTTCAAAATTAGGGGAAATTAAAATTGGAGGTAAAGTAATCAAACATTTTATTTCATCAAAAGCTTTTGTACTTCAGTAGTCCAATCGATAGATTGTCTTTTCTTTATTTTTTAATTAATGCGGTAATAGGAACAGAGATAGTAGATAGGTTTGGTAAAAAAATTCGATAACAAGATATTATTCCTATTAAACGTTTAATTTCAGTGAGATTTTTTGGTATTTTAAAATTAGTAATAGCATTTACTTTATCAGGGTCAGCACATAAACCATTTTCGTGAACAATAAACCCTAAGAAGGAAAGAGATGAACAGCAAATGTTACATTTGTCCCAACTTATTTTAAAACTAGGATTGCCTAAGCAAGCTGCTACTTCATTTAAAGTTACGATATGTTCTTCAAAGGTATTTGAAATGACTAAGATATCGTCAAGGTATAGAAAAGCACGTTTTTGATGTAAAATTTGACCTACTGTTCTATCCATGTTACGTTTAAGTGTTTGAGGAGCATTAGATAAACAAAACGGTAGGAAATTAAATTCATATAAACTTTTTCCAGGTACACAAAAAGCAGTTTTCTGTTGAGAAGATTGTTCTAAAGGTATTTGGTAAAAAGCTTGTTTAAGATCTATCGAGAATATATGTTTAGCATTATGAAGTCTACTTAATATAGAGTCCGTTCAAGAAATGGATAGCTATCAGAGATTGTAACGGAATTTAACTTACGACCATCAAAATAAACACAATAATCTCCGTTTTTATTTTTAACTAACAGAATAGGACTGTTCCACGGGTATCAACTACTAGAAATAACACCAGATTGAATCATTTTATCAATTTTGGCATATAAATGTTTTTGTAAAGCGGGGGATAACGGATATTGACGTTGTTTAAAAGGTTTAGAATCGGCAGTAAAGATTTCATGTGAAACAGTCGTTATCCAACCTAATTCTGAGGTAGATAATTGACGTAATCTATTTATAGTTTTATTTAATAAGACAGGTTGCTCTTCAGTAAGAGAAATTTTGTTTGCAATTCTCAAAGAGGTACATTTGTTCTTCTTAAGGTTAGCTTGCCAAGTAAAATCGAGAAAATTTAACGATAAGTTAAAGAGTTGACAAAAATCAACACCCTGCAAAAAGTATAAGCTAGATTTGGTATTATTGAAAATTTAATTTCAGGTTCGAGAGATTTTATACGAATTTTAGTTTACTGGATCCTGTTACTTTAACGTAAGCAAAATCAGCGATAATCATGAATGTATTTTGAGGTTTTATTTTAAAGTCTATATTTTGGTTTTTTAATTGTTGTAAACCTTTGGAGTTAATTAAAGAAGAATTAAACCCAGTGTCTAACAGTGCGTCTACGGAAAAGGGGACAATCGAAATTGGTAAATGTGGATGATTATCAAACGGTTTTGTTTTCAATTTTGCCATAGCGGCATTAGAATGATGAAAAAGTAGAACTGTTTTTAGCCAATTAGACCATTCAGCTGGGGTTGTATGACATATTTCATTTAAAGGAATAGATAATGAAGAGATGTTATTAGAAACAATTACTGTTCTTTTGTTCCGAAGATAACGATATAATGGGTTTTGGATTTAATTGTAGCGATAACGATAGTTTTGTGGACTTGGGTGTTTTTTTCTGCGATAAAGGGATGCTTACACCCTGAACAAAGGCGTCCCTTTGATAGTTTTTCGGCACCTTAGAATGGGGGGCAATTATTCTTATAAACATGTGGGTTTCCACAATCAGAATAAAAGATATTTCTGTGCTCTGTGCAGTTGGTGTAATTATGGTTACCTTTTCGACAATTCCAGCAAGAAAAAGAGCTAGTTTTGACAACATTGGATAGGCAAAGAAAAATGAACACGGAAAGACTTATTTATGGTAAGATACATTTGGTGACGAAGGTTTTGATTGGGGTTTTGTTGAGGGATGATATTTTTCTAAACGGAATTTCACCTTTTGTAGGATCGGCAAAGGTCTTTAAGTTGAGTAATTGATTCAATTTTTTTGTAAAGCAAGGGGTTTTGAATAATAAGCGTTTAATTTTCGAATAAGTTGGTTTAAGATTTCTGGTTCATCACATTTTTTATCTAACCTATTAAATAAAGTTTGCATATCGATAATATATAATAAAACATTTTCATCAGTACCTTGAAAACGAGCTCAAATTTGCGATAGAATTTCGTGGTCATTGTCGAAGGTCAAAAAATTCCGTTTCAGAAGATTAACTAATTCAGGTCAAGAGTGAACTTGGTGTTTAATGTTTGAAACCAATCTAAATAAAGCACTGCCCGAAAAAAGTTCAACCGCACTAAGAAATAATTGTTGGTTTGTACAATTTTAAGAGATTTTTAAATCCTCTATGCGTTTGAGTAAAGAAGTTAAAGATATTTTTGAGTTGTATCCTAAAAAAAATAAGATTCCACTTACAGATCGGAACAGATTTGAAAACGTCTATGCTTTCTATAGGCAATGGTAAGTTATTTAAGTTAGGACTTGTAACAGAAGGTTCTGAAATAACATCTAATCTTTCCAAAACGTAACCTTTGATAAGAAATAGGTTGGACATAAGTTCATTTTGTATTTTATCAAATTTATCAGGGTCAGAATTTGCAAATAAGTTTAACTGCTGTTTTGCATGGATTAAACGGGTTTGGACTCTCACTAATTCTGTTTTAGCAGACAGAGGATCGCTAGAATAAATGATCGTTCTTATGTCTTCAATGGTGTTTTGTATTTCAGTCAAGTCTTTATCGGGATCTATAAGGTATGCATTAGGATTAAACTGGATATCTAAATTTTGCAAAATAACAGAGCGAAGCTGCAAGCGCCTTTCATTCTGTGTGGGAGCAGGAACTATATTACGAGCTAGGAGCTCCCAAGTAAGTTCCTTAGTTTTCAAATGGACTGATTCATAGTCATTAATACTTTAAACGACACAGTCAGATATGATTAATTTCTTAAGTTAATGAGTAGGTAAATTTTATATTATTAGCAAAAAGCTCGTGAATATTAGTTATTTTGATAACTGCAAGAAAATCTTTACTAAAGCACAAATATAACGAGATTAATATAGTTAAAAAGGAAATTTATAAAATTCCACCCTAAATGAGATATGTTTTAAATCGTAATCTTTAACTTTTAAAGGGCTTTAATTAACGTCTAAAAGTACGAAATATATATTTTTTATA
Source organism: Platerodrilus igneus (assembly GCA_036346225.1). Lineage (NCBI taxonomy): Eukaryota > Metazoa > Arthropoda > Insecta > Coleoptera > Lycidae > Platerodrilus > Platerodrilus igneus. Next base: position 1,315,603 of record JARFIW010001100.1, on the reverse strand, counting down.
ATATAAAACGAATTACAGAACACAGATTCTATTTAATTATAGGGTAAATTGTAGATAGCACATGGAAATTTTGGAGGTTATGCAAACAAAATTTTTGGTAAATTATTTTAGAATCTACTTACACTAAGGTAAAAGCGCTCTTTGTACACACTTCCTTAACAAATCACGAAATTAATTTCAAATAAAGGATATTACACCACTTTTTTTTTAAACAATAACACAAAGACTCAAAATGGTGTTTTTTAGGATTGCTCTTAAAATGTATGGTGTCTAATAATTCAAGGAAGTGACTTTAGCACTTGTTATATTAAAAAATGTAGCAAAATATTATTTATTCTATAAAAAATATGATAGAAGGCGATATTTTTAAAATACGGTTACTTTAGTTAATTACATTAATTTAGATAATAGACAAAACTAAAAGCTTTGATCAGATAGTTTTAAATGTGTTTTTTTTTAAATTTTAAAGCGGCAAACTCATTTTCTAAATTTTTACAACAATCAGCCCCTACGCTAGGCGCCAAATTATCACGCTCAACCCTTTCAGTAAATCTCTGGGCAAATGAAATAAAATTACTACAAACACTTACCCTGAAATATTACTTGATGTTGGTTGTCTCAGAGGTGGTCCATTCTGCTTTGTCCTGTTGAGTTGTTGGAGTGGCTGCGCCGCTTCTGCAGGTAGGGCTTCACTGACGAGATGATAGGATAGGTAAAAGGGCGGGAATGAACACACTCGCGTCAGCACTGCCCGGTAACGGTACGATGAGTCTATCGGTAAGGCAGATGTGATGGTACGATAAAATCGGCCGAACTAATCGGTGGTCCTTGCCTTAAATAGCTTCTCCCACCAACCGAGATTGACGTATTTCCGCTTGTGTTTGTGGGGAGATTAACTTCTCACGCCAGAACCCTGCATCAGCACTTACAATTGCAAAGATATGCAACCGACGTCGAGATCCATGTTAACGTTACTAATCCAAGATCCACTTTCTTAAATGACAGTAGGTTGTCTTCGTTTTGTATTTAGTTTAATTCTTTCAGTTTTAACAAAATATAACATCTCGAGTTAAATTGTTTAATACAGTATGTAAAAAGAATGCCAATGGCCAATTGGATCGGAATTCTTTTAAAAACGGTTTAACATCAAATGATAACGTTTTAAAAAATGCTAACTTTAGCCCCAGCATTGGAGCCTTTAAATATTCGTTTTCTTGTTAATAACTTGCTGACGAAAATTTAACTTTTTTTTATTAAATTGCTCACTATACAATTTTACTGTTGGGATAATGTCAATGGTGGTGTGATCAACCTCACAGCACAAAATTTTAGTGTAAATGTTTTGCATTTTGTCAATTTGATAAAGACACCTTGTCGAGTAGGCGAATCCTTAAAGAAATTATAAAGATTTTAAAAACTTGATTCACATGTATTCCACAGATATCAAAGTCAATTAGTTTTTATCTTTTTTTTTTGTTTTTCGTCTATATACTGTTTACAATCCCTTAAAAGTTTTAGACACCTACATAATGTTGGCAATGTCTAAATGAGCAAGCGATTTAATCAATGATTGTTACAGTTCAGCTACTGCCGTTGAGTGCAGGAAGGTAGATGTAAAATACCTAGTGTCAGTGTATTTATTTCTTCACTCTAGTGCCTAATAACAGGGTCTGTCTGCTGCTTATGGGAAACTCTGTTCATAGATTCATCAAAACCTATTACAAACCATAAATACAGCCGTACTGTATTAATTCGTTTTTAAAGTAAAGTGATAACCCATAAATAAGTAAATATCAGACTTTTGTCCACTGTAATTCCATTTTTTTGCTATTCGACTGTCATGGAATATTAATTTTAAATCTTCTACACCCTTTGCAATATTTTTAAAAGATGTTTGCAACATTACACATTGCACTAACCAAATAATTTCTGCCTCAAATCACTTCATCATTAAGCAAATATCAGTTTTACCAGTTACTGATGTTTCATGTGGTTGCGAATCAGAGAAATTCTCTTTAGCACACATGAACATTGATTGACCTTGTAAACTTAACAATATTGTAGATTCTTGCTCACTATTATTATTGAAGCAATACTCAATGCAGCAGATGCATCTACAGAATTTGCTTTTTGTTGATGTTTCTGTCCCTACCCTTGACGTCCCATAATTGAAAGAAAAATAATTCTTGCAGGACATAAACGACACTTCATTGAATATATATCACTAGGTACCTTCTGAAACCATAAGTAAAGTTCAGGAGATTTTTCTTGGAACAATGTCTTGCCATGGCAAAGCTTAGACATTTTAATGCAGCATGCAATATACAAGTTTAGTTTTCCTTGCTCATCTCCAATAAAACAACACATTTGTTGCATTCAAGTATCTTAATTTTACATTTTTTAGAATTTGTATAAAAATAAACTGTGGTAATCATGATTATGCATGAGCATCGCAAAAAAAGCACAAAAGTAAACATCTAAAACAATTACACACTATACAATTTACTTATTTAATGATATATTGCATTTTACCTAGAAATTATACAGGGTGGCATTAGTTTTATGTCATTAAATTTTAAGAGGTGATAGAGCTCGATTAGCTAAACAAAAAATCTATAAGGCATTTTACTCTTGGACCGCTTTTTAAATGCCCGATCTAGGTCAACTTAAGTATAAGTTTTAAGACTGCTGTTTTGTCATATGTTTTTAAAGAAACAACTACCTACGTAAGTGCTATCCTGAATCATATAACGTACATAAATTGATTTCCACCGTATCTGCAAGTTCGTGATTGGTATAATTCTCGGGTTTTCGTATTTTCAAAAAATAATTCATTAAGCTACTAATGCTACAAAAAGCTCCAATTACCTAGATAAGATCCAATTACAATTAAGTCAACACTGCATTTAAGTGCATTGCTTAAGCACGTAGTGGAACACACAAAATCAAACAGGTGAAACACACTTACAATATCTAACCCTAATTACGAACTATGTAATTAAAAAGTACAATCAGCTTAAAGTAGGATATCGTATTTTGCATAAACGTTGAATTGTAACAAACGCAAGACAAGGTCAGAAACCCAATACAGTCGACCACATCAGCATTAGTGAATATGATTTTTTGTTGTGATTATTATCTAAAAGTGAATTTTTGAAAAAATTTTAAACTTATTTCAGTAGCAGCTAAAGTGCATTGAGTTATTTCATTTGGTAGCAAAAATGCACTCTATTACACTAATTTAAGTTTGCTGAAGGTCACAATTTATTTGGTCGAATTTAAAGCATGATGTAATTGTATATTTTATTTGTGACCTAGTTACCGTTCAGTGGTTTTAAAACAATTTTGATACTTTTGTGTCAGTTTGTAACTAAACTGTTTACTTTTAGACCCCAAGTTTATTAACAATTTTTGTTTGTCTTATCGGTCTCTACATCCTCTTTAAATTAATGACAAAAAACTAAAATTAGTGACCGGAAGTAAATGTATACGAAATCAACAATATCTGAATTTCATGAATTGTACATAACATAACCTCTTGGATATAAAGTGCGATCCCCCTTTAAATTAATGACATAAAACTAATGCCACCCTGTATAGTCTACTGTAAAATCGGTGACCGGAAGTAAATGAATACGAAATCAGCAACATCTGAATTTCATAAATTGTACATAACTTGGATATAAAGTGCGATTTAATTTGCAAAGTCTAAGATGTTGAACCGCTTTATATTATTGAACTTGAAAATAAATAAAAAAAAGTAAATTGTATTAAACATGCCGCAATAAATATAGTGACGCAATGAATTTACCACCTGAAAAAAATGAATGGACACTGATTACTTGAAATTACATCACTTATCAAAACACAACCACGCTGTTGTGTCGAGTTAACTCTTTAATGCTCTCTGGTATGATCTATTTACTAGTAAAGGTTACTGCATAGATGTCTTTATGTCTTCGTTTACAAAACAACAGCAAAAACAATTATTAAGAATTAATATATACCTGTGTGCAACGTTTGAAACAGATGCACGGAATTTGCTGTGTAGTACGAGCCGTACACTGCGAATAAGGTGAGAGTAGTATATCATATCTACCGGCAAGCATTCATGCACACCATGTTGAGTAGTCTGAAACAGGTTTTCAAAAGTTTATACAATCATTATTCTAAATATTTATAAGACACAAGTTTCAAATAGTTAGACAGTTTCAAAGATATTAAATTTGAATTTAAAAAAAAATTGCTCGTTTATAAATAGTTTGTACAAAAAACTATTTTTTTGTGTTTGACGAGAACTTTATACACGCCTTTTATGAAATTGAAGTAGTCTGTATAATAATATTCTCTAGAAGGTGCAAACACTTCTTTGAACCTATATAATTTTAGTGCACCATTATGTGTCATGAACAAAGTTTTCCTGGCACAACACAACAACACTATAAATAGTGCAAAAACGCATAATATTGAATGCATTTGTTCAGAGTCGAATGAGATCTTTGAAAAACCATATTTTATTATCCATTCTTACTTAGTAACGTGAAATTCAAAAATTATGTATTTTTGCAACTGCAATATTTTACACGTTTAACATTTTAAGATAGTCATCTGCTCTTGCTAAATTAGAAACTAGAATCAGAGCAGGGCCGGACTAGTTTCTCGGCAACACTTTCTTTATAAGCTATATTCAGAAATTAGGCTAATACCAATTTATAATTCTTGTAATTTTTCTAGATTTTTATAATGGCCAGTTAAAAAGGATTTTTTGTATTGGAAGCATTATGGTCGATGAAGATTTCATGCTTGAAGTATTAGTGATAATTGAAGAACAAGCAGAGAATTCAGATATTGAAGGGGACTCTAATGCTGATGATAACATTGGAGAAGAACTTGCAATGTCAAGTACTTCAAGATCATCATTACATTCCTTAAATTTCGTTTTCCCTTACCTTCTTTTTGGAATGTTAGCATACCAGAAGAACAGCTAAAAATGCCAAACACTTCAAGAACATCGAGGTGTTCTTTTAGAGTAGTAGATGAAAGCAACCTAGGGCATTACAATTACTCTGATGTTTCTGTATGGGATATCACCTATCAAGCAAGTGCAACCGAAATGTCAGAAGTTAGGAGGAAGTTAGGAGCGATAAAGAATTTGATGAATTAGAAGGTACATATCAAAATTTTTTTCTTACATGTATAAACTTCAATTTTATAGATCAAATGGGACCAAATACTCAGGTAGTATTTCTTTTACAAGTTTGTAAGCCCTTTTTGTTTCGACTTGCAGGTTGATTCTGAAGAACCTATTCATTTTTTAACATTTTCTTTATAACTGATTTTCTGCAGTTAGCAACATATGAGTCTAACTTATATGCTACACAAGCTTTGAAATGTTTGGAATTGCCCGGTGAAGAATTGAAGGCTTTTTATCAGCATTTTGCTTCATATGGGATTTAATAGTCTACTGCAACTACAAAACTACAGGTCTGTAGATGTTAATTTTCTCTAAAACGCTTTCTAAAAATGTTTCTTTATTTGAGTGACAATATGCAGATGCTTACTCATGAGCAGCCTAATTATGATAAACTTTTCAAAATTCCTCCAATGCTGAATTATTTTTCTCGAGTCTTTAAATCTACATATATTATTAGCCGACACATTTCTATCGATAAAAACATGATAGTCTTCAAAGGCTGAACTATCCTAAAACATTACATGTCCATGAAACCCATCAAGAGGGGTTTTAAGGTATGGGTAATGAGGAGTGCAGCTATAGGCTATAAGTACTTATTTGAAGTTTATCAAGGAAATAAGAAAGATATATGAGAAGACACCTAGGGCGAATGTATAATCTTGAAGTTGCCAAGTGCCTGGACAACAAAGAATTTTGCTTGTATTTTGATCATTTTTTATCTCAATACCACTAATGAAATAATTATCGAACAGTAGCCTGTTTGGTTGTGGTAATTTCCAAAAAGTAAACTAATCACAGACACGGAATTAAAAATGAGCCAATCCGACTTTGGCGTGAGTTTCAATAACAAAAAAGTTTGTAGCATAAAATCAGTGACCGCATATAGTAATATACATAATGCTTTTCAACACGGCCAAGTGCTTCAAACAAATAAGCTGGGAGAAAAAGTGTTGTATGTCCACAATCAGTTGTGGACTATAACAAATACCTGAGAGGGGTCGATTGTTTTGATCAACACATGACTGGATACAGTATTGTATGGTAAAATGGGATAGTGAATGTATCTTTTTTTATTATTTATCGATAGAACCATCATAAATTCATTCATCCTATATAAAGGGACCCTAACGAAAAGAAATCCTCACAAAAAACTATGAAGCACTTACAATTTAGAAATAAACTTGTTGATCAGTTGATCGACAATTTTATCGCCAGAAGAAGTCCGTATCACCCACCGCAATAGGGGTTACTGTTACAAATGTTGATCATCTTTCTCACAAAACTACCATGCATCGAGGTAAATATTGTGATAATAAGGGATTACAAAAAAGGAATTCCCAAAGTGTCTAAAGTGTCTAAAAAATTAAAACATATCAATGAGTTTGATGATGTTGAACAAAAACTTTTAAAATTAAGAGCGAATAATGATATTATTTCAATTTGTGAGTACCACGAAAAAAGAAAATCTTCTAAAATATAATCACTTTTTTGGGAAATCCTGTTTGGATCCTTTAGAAGTTCACAAGAAACGAATCACTTTTGATTTGAGAGAGATTAAATTAGAACAGTTGTTGTTATTGAAAGCTCATGAATATATTGATAAATTAGTCTCGGGACAGTCTTTTTGTCGAAAATGTTATGAAAAACTATTTGTTTTAGATACACAATCTAAAGTTTCCAGTGATACTGACTGTTTGGATAATTATGTTCCTCTTGAGGAAATCCAGGAGAAAGTAGATTCAGTTTGTTCTTTGTTAGGACTATCTCCAGCGTGCAAAATAAGAAAGCTAACTTCCGAGAAGAGGCAATCAGCCATTGAGAATAAAGTTCATAAAGCTAGTGAAAAACTAAGAAAGAATTTGGAATTGTGTTTTGATCATACTGAAAATAACACTTCCTGTACAGTGTGTCCCAAATTGGATGTATTAAATGGGTAACTTAGTTGTTATTAAAGATACAATAAAACTGTGTGCGCAGTCATGTGCCAACTTTTTGAGATCAATTCAATGGTGAAATCACAAATGAGCGATCTTCTTTTGTTTTCGAGTTATAGCCAAAAATTGATATTTTAACAATTCTATTAATTCGTATAACTCGTTTGGTTGCAAAAATATCCAAAAATACTGTAATAGTTTTTATACGGTTTTTACGTAGAATACAGTGGCGTACGCAAATATTTAATATTTATAATACTTTTGAGGTTATAATATAAACTTGCATTTTTTTAAATGGAAACCACAATTGGTTGTCACTTTATTTAAAAGCTCTTTTTGACAGCTTTTCAAAAATATATAGTTTAATATAATTATCTTTTTAAATGGCCGAATTATTCCATGTTTTTGGTATAATAAAATAATTTATTATATTGGTAATAAATAGTTGGCATGAAACAAAAGGTAAACAAAAACGACAATTGTTTGTATAACAAACGTCAACGAGCTTCAATCATATCTATTGCACATGCAATAAATTGTATTGTTAGTTTGTAAGTGAGGCATCAGTCTGTTACTAAATGGCAAAATTTGAAAATTACGAAAAATACGATATGATAGTTGCATTTATTGAGTCTGCGAGAATTCCTCTATCAGTAAAAACTTTATATTTTAACAGGTAATTGTGTAACTAACAGCAAATAATATTACTATGTCTTTTGTAAATAATACAGATACCCTGAAAGACAACAACCTAATATTAACATGTTTAAAAGGATAGATAGTAATTTACAACAGTTTGGCTGCTTTGCAAAACCTAGAACGTAACAGTATGCAGTTTTTAATGAAGAGCAAACTACTGTTTCAACCATAGCATGTGTGGAAATAAACCCAAGAACATCATGTAGGAAAATTGAAAAGGAAATGGGTGTTTCCAAATCAGCCGCTTCAAGAATATTGAAGCGTAATAAATATCGACCCTATAAAAATAAAATTATACATAGTTTGTTTCCGACGATTTTCAAAAAAGGCGATTTTGTAAATGGTATCCCCGTAAATGTTCTGCTACTAACAATTTTGGAAATAACATTATATGGTCTGATGAAGCACTTGCTGGTCGAATGAAAATACCTATCAAACATACGAGGCGTCAACAAAGCCGTTATGGTTTGAATATTTGTTGCTACATTGTTGATGGCAAATTTCAATACCATATTTTTGAAAACAATCATTTAGCTTGTCGCTATATTGAAATTTTGTATACCAACTTGCACGAATTACTGGAGGACATGCCTCTCGAAAAAAGACAAAAAGTGTGGTTCCAACAAGATGGTGCACCCCCGCAGAACGCTATAATTACTCGTGATTATTTAAATAGAGAAGTAGACCATTATATCTCAATAAATGGATGGGTACGTTTGGACCTGTTCAGTGGCCGCTTAGATCTCCTGACTTGTCGATATTGGACTAGTTCTTGTGGAATTTTTTGAAAGAGGAAATTATAAAACCCAGAACCATAGTATTGAAGAGTTGCGGAATTCAATTGAAGCAGCGTTTCGTAAAGTTAAGGCGGTTTATTTATTAAATTCTATTAAGTCTTTAATAAAACGATGCAAACTTTGTTTAAGAGAGAATGGAGGCCAGTTTGAACAATATCTCTGAATTATCAGTAAATAAAACTATTGTAGTATTCCCATCTGTGTTCTAGTGTTTTATATATATATATATATATATTATGTGTGAGGGTGTGTGTAGGTGAGGTTGTGTGTGGTTGTGTGCGCATGCGTGCGTGCATGCGTGGGCGCGTGCTTGTGTGTGTGTGTGTTTGTGAGGATATGAGGTGTGTGAGTTTGTGTGTATTTGTGTATCCATACATGGATTATAGACTGTTTAAATGTGGATAGAGAGATATAATTTTCAATTTAAGATGTAGTTATATTAATTTTTGTAATATATGTAGTTATGATATTGTATTCTTCTAGCTTTCAAACTTTGTTGTTTAGAAATGTGGTGTGGTACAATAATAAACTCTTGTTTTGTGTTTACCTTTTGTTTCATGCCAACTATTTATCACCAATACAATAAATTATTTTATTATACCAAAAACATGGAATAAATCGGCCATTTAAAAAAATAATTATACTAAACTATATATTTTTGAAAAACTGTCAAAAAGAGCTTTTAAATAAAGCGATAACCGATTGTGGTTTCCATTTAAAAAAATGCAAGTTTATATTATAACCTCGAAAGTATTATAAATATTAAATATTTGCGTACGCCACTGTATTCTACGTAAAAAACTGTATAAAAAACTATTACAGTATTTTTGGATATTTTTGCAACCAAACGAGTTATACGAATTAATAGAATTGTCAAAAATATCAATTTTTGGCTATAACTCGAAAACAAAAGAAGATCGCTCATTTGTGATTTCACCATTGAATTGATCACAAAAAGTTGGCACATGACTGCGCACACAGTTTTATTGTATCTTTAATAACAACTAAGTTACCCATTTAATACATCCAATTTGGGACACACTGTACATCAAGATGTGTTAGACTCAGAATATTCTGATTTGATTGAAAAATTAAAGGAAAAGTGTTTAATAGCTTCTAAGGAGGAAACAGTGAAAATCATTAGCCTGCTTCCTAGTTCATAGTCAAAAGAAAAGATTGCTCAAGAATTCCAAATGTCAGAGCATTTGATTAGACTTACAGGAAATCTGATGAAAGAACAAGGCATTTTGCCTTCATTACGGAAAAAGAAAGGAGCCTCCATTGGTGAAGAAACTGTGGAGAAAGTAAAAATGTTTTTTGAAAATGGCGAGAATAGTAGAATGTGTTCAGATAAAAAAGAGTGTACCAAAGTGATAGTTAATGGAAAAAAATAGTACAACAAAAACGTTTAGTTCTTTGCAATCTCAATGAATTATATGTGGCGTTTAAAAAATCACATCCAGAATGTCAAATAGGGGGATCCAAGTTTTGTGAACTGCATCCAAAGTGGTGTATTTTGGCAGGAGCCTCATGTACCCACTCTGCGTGTGTGTGTGTGTGTGTGTGTGTGTATACCATCAAAATGTGAAATTAATGATCAATTGTGCAAAGCTGAATGTTGACTATAAGGAATTGATTGATTTATTAGTTTGTGACGTAAGCAATTATGATTGTATGATGGGTTTGTGTGAAAGTTGCCCTGGAAAAGAAAGTGTACTAGAACTATTTAGGGATTCGGAAGAGGATCTTCCAGATCATATTGAGTTTAAGCAGTGGGTCATGACTGATAGATCAAAGATGGTCACTATTATTGAATCTCAAGAAGAATATTTTGAATCGCTAGTTGAAAAGTTAGAAAATCTGAAGAGTCGCCAATACATTTCTAAAATTCAAGGACAGTTTTTGAAGAATAAGAAAGAAAACCCAGTTGAATCAGACTGTATAGTTTTAGCAGACTTTGCAGAAAATTTTGCTTACATTATCCAGGATGAAATACAAGGTTACCATTGGGTAAATGAGCAAGCAACAATGCATCCATTTATTATATATTTTAAGAACGAAGATGGTAAAGGTGAAAAGTCATTCGATTTGTGTTTTAAGTGACTATTTGGAGCACAACTGTTGTACATGCCTTTCAAATGAAAGTAATCCACTATATTAAGGACAAACTGCCTAAAGTAGAAAAGTTGTTTTACTTTTCAGATGGCAGTGGAAGCCAGTATAAAAATAGGTATAATTTCTCAAAAATTGCAATCACAAGAACGATTTTGGTTTGGGGACTGAGTGGCATTTTTTTGCTTCTTGCCACGGAAAAAACGCCTGTGATGGAGGGGGACAACAAAACTAGAAGTGGAAGTGACGAAAGCTAGTTTACAAAGAACAACTTTACACCAAATCCTAAATGTGGACCAGATGTTTGCCTTTTACAAGGAACATATTACAGGCATAACTAATTTCCTTGTTAAAGAGGAGGATATTATTACACACAAGGCAAAACTTAGACCAAGATTTGAAAATACATTGCATCAAAGGAACGAGAAAGTTCCATAGATACCATGCTGTTGGAGAAAACACAATTAGGTGCTATACAACTTCAGAAACTGCCAAATAGAGGATCACTGCATCGCTGAAATCGTACCTTTAAGTCTCGAAGTTAATAACACTATTGTCTGTATATATGATGGACAGTGGTGGTTAGCACAGATCGAGCAAATCAGCCTAGAACATAATGATGTCTATGTTCACTTTTATCACCCTGCACAACCACGCACATCTTTCGAGAAGTCTGCAAGTGATCGAGGTTGGATACCAATTTAAAACATTTTAAGAAAATTGACGGCACTAGAACTAACAACAGCAACAGGAAGATCATACATTATCTTTCAAAATCTTTCAGAAGAAATAAGTATGCTCCTAAATGGGCATTTATTGTAAAGAAAATAATTAAGAACATTATATATGTGAACCTCAGTCATTCAATTCTTGTTTATAATAAATACACATTCTTTCTTTAAATGAGAGTTTTTGTTAAACTTTAAAAATTCATAACTTGTTTCAGGATCAAATACCAAGATTGAAACTTTTACAATAGTTTACTATCATAAAGGCGCCTTGTGTAAAAAATTCAGAGATTTATATTTTCACCCACCAGAGTTATTAAGTCTCGAAATTTCAAGAAATTTCAAAATTACGCTTTTTGAAAAATTATAGAAAATCGAGAGAGACATATTTTAACCTTCTTTCTCTAAAATTGGTAGGTATCCTATTATAGCTTATAGTCATACAAATATTAGCTTGGGTATTTTATTCTTTCATTGAAATTTTCAGCCTTAAAAAGTCGAATTTGTTAAAATTTGATCATGAACTTTGGTTGTATTTTTGAGCTATTTATGTTAGATTAACAGTTTAAACTGTAAGGGCCTAAATTGTAGAATGGACTTTTCTAAAAAGAATAGTATGAATCCCATTACTGTAGCATTAACCAGTCTGGAGATATTTAATTTATCGCTAATGACTGTAACGGTAAAAATTAGCCTGCATGGCCAAACAAAATGGCAGTATCTTCAAAACGGGATGAGATAAAAAAATTTCAAACCTGTTTTGAAGTGCTGACTTATGTAAGAAAAACATATAAAAGGATTAAAAATATTAAAGTTGGTCAAGCAACCATCACCGAATCACTTCATATGAATTGATTCCGAAGTAGTCCCCTCCCGGAGATCCGAATGGGAGACTATTTTAACTCAGGAATCTTTTACCCCAGAGAATGCTATCATGTCTATTTCAATTTAAGTACGCTGTGTACTTGGGAGGTAATGTGGTGGTTTCCCGTTGCCTTCCACTTTGCGTAAGTGTGTCTTAGACTGCCAATCTAAGTACCAAAAGAGCCACTGCCCTTTTTCGGGGACCTGTCTTAGTCTGGTTCCTCACTAACGACCTTACTACTTTGGTTGGACCTGTAGTTTGGCTCTTTAGCTCATTAGAACACACAAGCCATTTCACCTGTTCTAGTAATCTAGAACTTCGGCAAGGTGCAGGATCATTCGAATTGGGGAGATATTTATAAAAAATTTAAAAGTTTTTCCATTTTTTACGTTTTTACATGATGTAAAATATTAATATTATATTCCATGTGTTAATATTGATACATAATTATAAAAACAAACGAACTAAAAAGGAATTTATAAGCTTTTAAAAACTATAAAGAATTGTACGAGTACTATTCTTTTCGCCTTAGCTTTGCCAGCGGAATCTCTAATTGATCATCCATATCTAAATCTATGGGTTGTGCTTTTTTTCGAACTGCAAGAATGATATTTGACGACTTCTGAATCTTGCAGACTTAGTCTAAATATACTTTTTTTTGTTACACAGTTTTGATTAAGGTATTAACGTAAATGTCAATTTACTTGCTCTTTCATTACCTAACTTATTTCTTAGTTGTGACTGTGCCAGTCTAAAGCTTGAAAAAATTCTTTCTATTTCAGCAGTAGCAGCCACTTCAGTCAGTAGTTGATAACAAGATCTAATTTTTATTTTGAAGCTGTAGCCAATTAAAGTATTGTTCAGCATCTTTAAGCATTATAGACTTCCACAATGTCATTGAAGGGGTAGTAATAAACTGTTTTCCAAAGAAATATGAAAGAAAGGGTTAATATTTAGTATGTAATGTCATGACAATTGGAATGAAATTGGGGTTGATTGTTTCCAAATAATCGAATATTAAATGTTTCTGGTTATCATTTAAATTATTACCCATAAATGTGTGGTCACACAAATTAGCAAAATCATGAGCACTGGTTAATGCCATTTGTCTTCATTTACTGAAATGTTTTAGGTGCACTAAGATTTTCTTCTAATTGTCTCTAAATTTCTACAGCAATGGCAATTGTAGATCCATCTCGTTGCATTCTATCAAGTGCTATTGCAGCCGACTTCGTTCTCTCTAAAAAGTCTTTTGCATTAATAGTATGTAGATATCATTCACAATTTTGAAAACGTCTTTATCAATATTTTTTTGTATTCTTGATACATCTGAACTAATATTCTTCTGTTATCAAGGTAGGATTTCAATAAATCAGTAATGGTGTTCCATCTCACCTCTTGAGGCATTATAAGCTTTTTACCTTTTGCTGTTTTGTACCAAGTAGCTGGAAGATGTTTGTTTATAAAGTATTTTATCACTTGCATGTTAGAATCTTTTACACCTGGAACCTGTATATTCTGTGCTAGCAAACTTATAATATGTGCCGAACAGCCTTATTGTATAGTGTCAATGTAATTTGTATTTTCTATTAGTTTTCTCATTTTTGAAACATTGTCAGTCACAAAGATTTTTTTTTGATTCCATAGAATTCTTTTGTGTAATTTATGGCATCCAAAGTGATATCTCTTAGATATTCAGCTAGGTTCAGATGTGTCTACAGTTTTAACTAGAAAATATTCACCTTTGTTTATAAATAATAATTCGTTGTGTATATTTTACCACCACATTGATAAAACTTTTCCCTTTTAACTTTTCCATACATTCTTATATATTATTACTGTATACTTCATGTAATATGTTGTCACCTAACTGATCTGATTTGTCTTCACAATAACTGACAAAATAAGAGCTGAAGGTGTGCAGATTAGATCTTAAAAGAGTATTTATTTGGAAGATTTGAAAAGGAAGAAGCTGGACAAAAGTGAGGGTGAAAATGTAGGAGATCTCAGGAATCTAGAATGATGGCCATTTTATTAAATTTAAATAAAATTATGCAGAAAATGACTGAAACAAGTGAAAAAAATATGATGGAAACAAGTGAAAAAATGAAAAAGCATCAAGAAAATGAGTGAAAAACACAAAAAATGCATGAAGGATATGAATGAAAAAAATGAAAAATTATGAAGGAAATGGGTGAGTAATTTGACAGGAGTTACAAGCAGAGTTTGGAGAGAATGGAGCAAAATTGGCAGAAAATTGAAAATGAGAAAATTCTGAATGGACCTGTATTGTGAAGAAGTTCTAGATTACTAGAATGGATGGAATGACTTGCGTGTTTCAGTAAGCTAAAGAGCCGAACTACAGGTTTAACCAAATTAGAAAGGTATATAGTGATGAACCAGACTAAGGTCCCCGAAAGAGAGCAGCAGCTCTTTCGGTACTTAGAGTGGCAGAGACCATAGGGTTTGGTATGGCATACTAAGATATACAACTACGATGTGGAAGGCAACGTGAAACAACCACATTACTTCCTAAGTATACAGCATACTTAAATTGTTATTTAAGATGATGGCATCGTCTGGGGCAAAAGATTCCGGAGTTAAAATAGTCCCCCGTTCGTATCTTCAGGAGGAAACTACTTCGGAGAATGTCATCGGAAGGTATAAACTAAGAACCGAGAATGTTTTGTGAGTCAGAGCGTGGAATGTCAGAAATATGAAGCAAGTAGGTAACCTAGAGAACTTGGAAATTGAAATGGATAGGTTAGCATTAGAGATAGTAGAGATTAGCGAAGTTTGGAGGCCGGAGGCGGGGGATTTTTGGAGCAGAAACATTAGGGTAATTCGTACAGGATCAGAGGAAGAAAATTCGGGTGTGGGTTTAGTTATGCGAAAAAAGATAGGACACTGTGTAGAAAACTTCTTACAAAAGTACGAATGAGTACTCATGGTTAGATTAGAGTCTATACCGGTAAAAACAGTAATAATACAAGTATACTTGCCCACCTCTAGCTACAGAGAGGAAGAGGTAAAAGCGATCTACAAAGATATCGAAGACATACTAAGATGCGTAAGAGGACATGAAAATTTAATAATTACAGGGAAATAGGTTGATAGATTTCTGCGACAAAAACAATTTAACCATAACAAACACATTATTTCAACATCATGCTAGAAAACGATGCACATGGAAGACGCTAGGAGATATAGAACTATATCAAATAGATTACTTTCTTGTTAGGCAATAGTTTAGGAATCAAGTAAAAGGCTGTAGAAGCTACTCAGAAGCATATATAGACACTGACCACAACATCGTAATAATAAAGGCCGTGCTTAAATTTAATAATTTGAAAAAAGGCACCAGAAAAATAAGCAGTTTAACTTTGAGAAACCAAAAGATAAAGATATCCACGAAAGATATAAAAAGTGTCAAAATTTCTGATACTAAGGAAATAGAAACAAAATGGGATAACATTAAATCCAGCTTAGAAATGGCGGCCAGAGACATTCTGGGGTATACACACAAAGGATATCCTTAATTTAATAGAAGAAAGGCGAAAATACAAAAATAAATCAGACGAAACAGGAAAACAGAGAAACAAAGCCATAAAATGGAAAATTATTTGCAAATGCAGGAAAGCGAAAGAACAATGGATTGATGAAAAGTGCAAACAGGTACAAACTAAGATGGAAATGGGAAAGACAGACGGAGCATACAAATTAATTAGAATGGATTTTAGGGATATAAAACCATATAGCAAAAATATAAGGGACGTGGGATATCCTATACTGTGAAATGAGTTTGAATTAACATTAAAGAGTTTGAAAAATGGTAAGGCGCCAGGTATAGATAACGTGCAAGCAGAAACTCAAAAGCCGCTGGGCAAGCAGTAGCAGAACGTCTCTTCCAACTTGTAAGCTATATGTATGAGACAGGCGAGATACCCAAAGATTTCAAACGTTACATCATAGTAAGTATACCAAAAAAGAAAGGCGCGGATAGATGTGAAAATTTTCGAACAATAAGTTTGACAGCACACGTATCGAAAATATGGACTAGAATTGTACAACGGATGGAAAAACGACCTGAAGAAATACTAGTAGAAGATCAAATTGGATTTAGGCGAAATAGGGGAACACGGTAGGCTATTTTAGCTCTGAGGGTGATAATGGAAAAGGCAATAGAAAAAGGAGAAAGCATGTATATAGAGGGTTTATAGATCCAGAAAAGCATTCAACAATGTAAAAAGGAAAGAAATGTTTAAAATACTCAAAAAGATTGCAATGAGTTTTAGGAATAGACGGATAAGTCATAGATTGTACAAAGACCAAACAGCGGTAATAGAACTAGAGCAGGATCGTAGGGAAGAAAAATATTAGGAAAGGGGTGAGTCAGGGATGTGCCCTATGCCCGTTAATTTTTAACTTCTACATCGAAGAGGTAATGAATACTGTCAAATGTAGTAAGTAATTGGAATTACTATGCAGGGACAAAAGATTGATATGCTTATATTTGTAGATGATATAGCGGTATTAGCATCCAGCAAGGAAGAGTTAGAAGCAGTTCTTAATGAAATGGAAACAGTTCTAACAGAGAGGTACGATATGAGAATTAACAAAAATAAAACTAAAGTACTAGTATGTAAAAGAGAGGAAAATAAGTCAAAAACCAAAGTACAAATAGGAAATGAGAACTTACAAGAGGTTAAGGATTTCTGTTATCTAGGAAGCCAAATATTGCAAGATGGGAAAAGTGTAAAATATATAAAGCAACGATTGGCACTTGGCCATGCTGCATTTAAAAAGAAATAGCAACTACTATGTTCAAAGACAACAAACAGAAACAGGACAGAGATTGCTGAAAGCATATGTGTTGAGCACAGCACTGTACAGCTGTGAAACTTGGATAATAGTAGAAGTAGACAGGAAAAAGATAGAAACCCTTGAAATGTGGTGCTACAGATGTATGATAAAGATTTCATGGACAAACAAAGTTAAGAACAAAGAGCTTCTAGAAATGGTAGGTGAAGAAATAAATATGTGGAAAACAGTAAAAAAACAGGAGAGATAGGATGATAGATCACATACAGAGACATGAGGGAATACTGCAGAATATATTAGAAGCAGAGATAGGAAAAAATGTAGGCTGTGGGAATTTTAGGAAAATGTGTAGGCTAGCTTAGAATAGAAATCAATGGAGGTGCGTGTCCAACTAGTTCCAAGACGGAAAACCTCACGATGAAAAAATATTTGTACTTGAACATGATGATTATATGGATTTTGCAATATTCTCAACTAATATTGATTGTAAGAAAGATTTATTGGAAAACTACTAATTCGGTAAATGTTTAAGTGTTAGGGGATCTTGGTAGTCGCAAGTTACTTAAACCCCCTTCACATACCACTGATTAGCGGCGAAATAGGGAATATATTTAGAAAACAATAGAAGGGGAACTGAACTGTATCCAACAAGAAAGAGCAGCTGCTATGTTCAAAGACAACAAACATAGAAACAAGGAAAGAATTGTTGAAAGCTTATGTGTGAAGCACAGTACTGTGTGGCTATGAAACAGGAACAAACAGTAAGAGAAGCAGACGGGAAAAAGGTATAAGCCGTTTGGAATGTGGTGCTTCAAATATAGAATGATGATAGAATGGACAGACAAAGTTAATAACAAAGAGGTTTTAGAAATAGTAGAGGAAGAAAGATATCTGCGGAAAACAAAAAAAAAAGAGAAATAGAAGGACAGGACACATTCTGAGGCAATTAGGGAATAGCGTGGGATATATTACAAGCAGAAATAGGAGAAAGAGAGGTAAAGGTAGACCTAGATCAGACTATTGCTCGCAGATTGTGTAAGGTGTAGGCTGTGGAAATTTCAGGGAAATGTGTAGATTAGCTCAGAATAAGAAACAACAGAGATACGTGTCTAACCAGTTCCAGGTATGAAACCCTAATTACGATAATGAGTGAAAAAATAGTTTTAGACTTAAAGGGGACTAATAACACCATAGAAGAAATGAAATATCAAATAAAGACACTTTATAATAATCGTAGATACTGTAAATTTTGGACAGAGTTTTATTAATCACTGTATTCCTTTCTTTCAACAACTTTGTTTGTTTTAAAAAACATTAATAAATATCGCCTCCTTTAAGATTACACTTGTATTTATAATTTAATTTCCAAATCAATGTCACTTTATCGTTCGTGAAGTTTTTATTCTTCAAGAATATCGATGATCATGCTAAAAATTACTTAGCCTGTTCACAACAAAGTACTTGATTGGATTAGCACACTCAACAATGCGAAAATCGACCTTTTACCCATACTTAAAATTCTAACATTCAAACGATCACTTACATAAGCAAGTTTGAAATCCAAATGTTTCTTCATATAATTACAATATTTACCACAATATTTCGGCTTATCACTGCAAATGTCAATTTTATTAAATGAAATAATCGATTCTTAAAACTACATGCTAACGTGCTTGTAGCTACTTAGAATTATAATGAATGCAATTTTTTCTGTAGAATTCAATGATTTTTTCTCTAAAAAGAAGTTTCACTTGATACTAAATGAAAAATTCCAATTGAATATCCATCTATTGACATAATATAAAACCTAGTTTTATACACCAAGGGTTTTCAAGATGATTCAAGTGCTGTGAATATAACCTGAAGATGCCTGAATTATCTTGCTAGCTCAGTTTAAATGAAGCGACGAGAATCGAACATCAAACTTATAATGACATCAAATATTAATTAACAAGCAGTTGCTACATCCACATACATCTTTTCTCTAACAAACAATATCCTCAAAAAAATACTTACATACAAACATTAAAATCTACAAATAGAGTCCAATGTAGTTAGTATATCTTAAGTCTAAAAAAAGATTTTTATAACTCCTAGATACTCACTTAAACTAAAATATAAATTCCATAAAATCTTTCTTTCAAAGTGGTATTTTACAAATCTTGCCTTACGTGAATCACATTATGTACAAATTTTTAGAAATCAACATGGATAATTTTTAATAATCCCTCTTAAATCAAAATCAAACGTAGCTAATCAGTTACGTTCAATAAATTCCTTTATAATGACGAATCTTAACGAAATTCGACCACACTTAAATCAAATTTTAAATTATCCTCTTGCACAAAAAACTTTACACATCAAATCCTTATTTAATCTAACATACTAAATAAATAAAGCAAAAAGTCTATTAAACAATTTTAAAACAATGATATTTTTGTTTTACTATTAAATTATACTGGTTATTGTAAATTTGTCTATGTCAAAATCATTAATTAAACTTCCACATCCATATCGTTTCAGTCGTTCCCAAATCCATATCAGTATCATTAAATCACTTTACCATTAATTGCATTTGAAAATTAACATCCTATTCTTTCATTTAAATTAAAATTATCTTGCAGGAATTTATTACCATTCAAGTTAAAACTGTTTTGCAGGCATTTATTATCATTCATTCAACAACTAATTCCATGATTTACTTCAGAATCTTATTTCTTTATAATCGCAAATTAAATATCAACTTTCAACATGGATTATTATACATTTATATTTTTAAAAACTTATTATTACCGGTTGATCGATATTTTTAAGCATATAGTAAGACACTGATGTGAATTGAACTCAATTAACCCTGATTGCACTCCTTGAATGGTTTATATAATATAAATTTTAGTATGTCATAAAAAACTAGAAGCATCTGTCTGATTTCATTCATGTAGATGATGTAATTTCCAGGAAATTGAGATTTTACGGCTCGTGGTAATACTTAGTTAGGATATTCTACATGCTTATCTTATCTAAATTGTTGTTATCCATCCATTATCTTTGATTTATTACATTGTTAAATGTCATCTCATATTATAGTTCCCGAATTGAAATGGCTATTCAGCTTTGTTGAATGAAGGTTAAAAATGCTTATCTGTTATCTTAATTAATAGCCATCATTCGCTTATTTTACCATTTGTGATCCATTTCAATTATCGGTTTTGCTACTTATTGACTTATAAACATATGAAATTTCTTGAATAATTTGGAGATGAAATACTTTCTTCGATTTAAAATACACGAATTTGCATTTTTTGTATTATTTTTAATGCTTTTCCATCAATGAAATGATATTAGATACCTTTTAATTTTGTTATAATAATAATGTCAAGTATTTTTTATTAATTAGGAGGATTTTCTCTTATGTAATATGCTTTATTCTTTATTTAAAGGTTACATTGTGCAACATGAATGTATTATATTACAGGGTTTTTGCTTTTAAATTAAAATATGCAAAGTGGTTCTACTCTGAAAATGGGTATTTATAAAAGTTCCTATAGTTAACCTGGTATTTACAAAATTTCTTTACTTTTTCAGGTTTGGCGTGTTGTATCTACACGGAATGGTGCCCAATTACCCTTACATGACCGCTTATCATATATATATATATATATATATATATATATATATATATATATATATATTGTATTACTGATTGTTTATGGATATTAATTTGTTGAAAAAATTTGTTCACACTAAGCTAACATTAATACTCTCACTATAAATAATTGTTTTATTAATTATAGTAGTTTGTTTATAATTTTATTGCCTGTGATCAAGCATATAATATATACAAAAATTTAAGCCACAAAAAATAGTTTTTTTTATAACATCATCTAATCCAAAACCGTTATATTAAATAATCATTATATGTAGCCTGTTTCAAATTAACTCGGCGCAATTACTAACTTTGTTAATATTGTTAAGTACACTTTTTCCACCATATGTGGTGCGTAGCTCAGGGGGTTTTATTATATCGTTAAGTGTACTCTAACGTAGCACTGAAATTAATTATAGTTGCGGGACAACCTATCAGTCACCTACTTCTACATGACTTGTTTATTAGGGGGCCTTCCACCAGTCACCACTCAGGTGACAACAACTAGAGGAACATAGCCTGCGTTGCTCTGATGACCACTCAATTTAAGGTAGGGTGAGAATGATTAGAATAAAGATAAAGTTATGATACATATAATAAGTAAGCAAGCGGTATCTGTACAAGATCAGCCTTAAGATTAAGTTACATAACAAGATTACTTACATGTTAAGTATTCGCCGCCTCCCTTAAGGGGTGTTATAACACTATTATTGGTGAAACATTTATATGGTGATAGATAGTTCCTAAAAGCCGGTAATACAGTTACCAAAGTTCATAAGATACATCGCGCAATGAATAAGGCGAGTGACGCCTCTAGCGGAGGAAAGCGCAAACCTTTTACAGATTTGGTGCGCAGCCATCCACCATGACGTCACCAATACAAATTACATTGCGCCATAACCGGAAATATAAAAATTAAATAAACAATTAACAAAAGTTCATATTCGTGAACAATTTAAACACGGTATTACTCACCCCGGAAATCCGACATTCTCCAGGTACGCCTATCATCCTTTCGGGTCGATAATGAAGGTATTGCTCCGGGCTCCGGTGATGTTGGCTGAGCATGGACATCCGTTCGTGGGCTGCTCCAGGGGTCGTATCAGTCCTAAATGTAGTGGAACGACAGGAATAGGTTAATTAGGAAAGACAAAACAAAGATAAGCAAGACAAGGGAATCTACATAGTAAGATAAGATACGCTACCGGCACGACTACTTCACTTGAAGATCAAAGGAAAACAGCCACGATTCAGGGCGTCACGGAAACACTTCTCCCCACCCTTTGTCTAGTATTGCTCTACCCCTCTAGGGATAAGCACACTGTGCAAGCTCACTACTCTGACGTACGGAAGTACCGCCTTGTCTATTTAAAAGATTCCCGCGCACCGCGTATTTGAAAATATGCCGCGAAACTTCCGTACACCAAAAACTAACCTAAAACAATGTTTAAGTGGCAATGGCTCGTAACAGGGGACGTGCGACTCGCTGCTTGATTACATTTCTATTATGTGTTAATATGACCACTGAGGTCACTCGGAGACAGACTAAGTAAAAAAGCTTTCGTTAGCCAGTGGCTACCACTTTTATAAACAATCCTATCTAACATGATAAATATTTTCCCTGTAGTATATTTTAGAACATACAGATAGTGGTTTACCGGTTTACTAATCTGAATTTCTTGGTTGGCCGTATCGTGCGTGTTTCATGTTTTCTGTTAACTTCCTCGTGAGAATTGGTCATCAGGAAATATGACTGCATTGATATTGAACAAAGGCCAAAAATGTGTATGACTAATACTAATTAATAATGGGGTTGTAAATCAACATGTAACAATATTGAAACTATAAGGTTGGTTAAATGGGCAAAGAAGCTCAATTTTTACAGCTGGTCAGCACAAAAAAATAATTGAGCTTTTATTCTAACTAGTATATGTAGCAGGACGAAGGAACACTTCTTCATTCACTGCTCAACCTACAGAGCCTGAATATGGCAGGTGTGATTTTGCCGAAACGTCGCCAAAGTGACAGCAGTTCACTTCAGAACCAGCAAAACAAACTTGTGGTTTATTAGAAAAAGAAAAAGTAATAGTTTATCCGTCCTTGCTCATGTTATTATTATAACAATAAAATACAATTAATGGCCAACACACAATTAAGTTAGCACTTTCTGAAGTTTTAGTAAAGAGTACGATCGATAACGATTTTGTGACCCTAAAGGAGCCGATTTAATTTTGTTGTTCAAAAGAAAACTGTTACATTTATAATGTAACTAATACATCTTGTTGAGACCTTTAGATCTCTTATTCTTTTCTTTAACTTGAGTGTCCTCTACGTTGCCTGAGAGAAGATTGTACCAGGCAACGCACAGGCCTCCTATTCTGTTTTCCTCTCGCCCTGGCCTAAATGATAGGATACTAACCTGAAATATTTTCCTTTTACCTCGGGGTGGCTTTAGTTGCTGCCCACGGGAGCTCGCGAGATACATGCTACCACTCCCTAAATTTGATTTCCCAATTCTCTACCCAAAGGTACTACATTGGCGTGGAAGGCGAGTTTTTTGCATGGAAATTTTGAATTTTACCGAAACATGCCTGTTTCAGGCAATGTAGGGATCTTTAATGTGCATGACAACATCCACCCATGAGACCAACGTTTTACATCTCATCCAAACGAGGGCGTATTTTTTAAAACTGCTTGGCTAACATTCGTCAAATGGCCTGTTTTGTGAATCGAACTAGGACCTATCTAACCCACGAAACCGTCTCTCATGCTTCCACTCCCTAGAAGTTAGGGCGATTCATTTCCTCTTATAACATCTGTATTTGGGGGCGTCCTTTTCTGCACTGGAGCACTTTTCTTGTAAGAGAATAAGATCTTCACAAGGTTCCTTGTACTTTTTTCCTAGTTCTTACTCCTTTTGGCTGACTTAGATAAGCTGGGGACTTGCTCTTTCCAATGGTTGTCTTGACTCCCTCCTTCACCCATCTCTGACTATTCATTTGCTATTCTTGGCTTTTCCTTGCGAACCTGTCCTCTACCCGAACAGCCGTGGAGTTTTTAGTGCTATGGCCCACGATGTAAGATTAGTGTAGTCATCATCATGCGGTGTTTAAGCCTCACCGACTTACACTTTTCACTCGTACGTTGTGGGAACACTCGCGATGCGTAACCATCAACCACACGGGATCATTGTCTAAACACTAAACATCTTTTAAAGGAGATGTCGAACTAATTAACTTACTGTCGTGTATGTAAAGTTAGTTTGTAGCAGGAAACATTACCTCATTATGGCATTGGGCTTTAAATCTTCAATAATCCCCCATTAATTAGTATCTATCAATAACTTGAAAGAAGATACTCAATCTTTATTTATTGTTATCTATTGTCAAATATTTTCATTTATTGTCATATACTATAATTTATTGTCATTTACTGTTAGGTATGCCATTATATATTGTCAATTGCAGGTTATTATTATTTCTCGTTACTTATTATTGTCATATATCCTGATAATTGCCATCTATTGCAGTTCACTGTCAGTTGTCGCCACTTATTGACACTTATTGTCATTTATGGTAATATATTGATATATAGCATAATTTATTATCCTGTATTATCATTTATTTTCAGTTTTGTCATAAATTTGCATTTAATATCTTTTAACGTTTTTATTTGTCATTTATCATTATATATAAATAATTGTTGTAAATTATTATCATATATTGCCATTGATTGTCATTTATCGTTCTTTATTGTCTATTTATTGTAGTTTTTATCATTTATTATCATGTAAGTCCATTTATTGTAATTGATGTTCATTTATTGCTATTTGTTGTCAGTTATTTTCATTTACTGTCATTAATTGTCATTTATGGTTAGTTATTGTTATATTGCTTTGTACTTTCATCCAGGGGTGGCTTCTTCGGTGAGGCAGTGCCTCACCATAAAATGAGAACAGAAAAAATCTAAATTCAAAACTAACTCATAAATATCAATTTAAAATTTTTTATTTAAAATCTAGCCACATTTTTATTAATTTCTGTTCTATTATAATTGACCATGGATCCTAATTTATAATGATCGACGCTCATTGCAGTTCAGAAACTTTATCCCATTTTTATACATAACTCTGGCCTCTGGCGTTTTAGTTCCGTGCTTTATAACTTATAAGTAGGGGTGGGCGATACGGGATTTTGCGTATCGAATATCGATACATATTCTATATCGATATATCGAATATCGATATATATCGATACGTATCGATACGTATCGATACGTATCGATGCGTATCGATGCGTATCGATACGCATCGATGCGTATCGATATGTATCGATGCGTATCGATACATATCGATTCGTATCGATGCGTATCGATGCGTATCGATATGTATCGACTCGTATCGATGCATATCGATACGTAGCGGTACGTATAGATATATATAGTGATTCGTATCGGAACGTTTAGATGTGTAGAATAAGTATACATATCGAGACGTAGCGATACCCATCGGTACGAATCGATACGCATTTATAAATTTTTCTACTCTTTCTTTGGGAATAAAATTACAAGATCGTTTTAAAATAATGTATTTACTGACAATTCGATCTTTCACTTAAGATTGTTTGTTATCAAAATAATTAAAGTTTCAAGTTTAATATTTGTGACATAAGTATGTATATAGGGGTGGGCGATACGGAATTTTGCGTATCGAATATCGATACATATTCTATATCGAATATCGATACGTATCGATACGTATCGATGCGTATCGATACGTATCGATGCGTATCGAGACATATCGATACGTATCGATACGTATCGATACATATCGAGTATCGATATATCGATATTTATTTTTTGCTGTATCGGGGGGGTCAATACGGGGGTCGTATCGATACGTATCGATATATCGATACGCCGACCCAGCCCTACTTATAAGCTGCGTTGAGAGGCAGACCGGTGCCTGGCCTCAAGTTCACTTATATTCGACGGACAAAATAGTAGTCCATGTTTAATATAAAAACGATGTACAATTATAGGTTTGGCGGAGCATCTAAATTTATAAAATCAACTACTTAGTGCAAATTAATACAGGCTAACTTTTAAAGGAATCACTTTTAAATGAGCCATGGATTATTATTTCTTATACTGTGCAATCCGAACCTTCGAGTGTAACAAACATACAGAGCAAAGGGTTTTGATCTCGTTTTTAAAATAATAATATGTCTATACATTCGATATCGAATTCTAATACACATAGTGTTATGCGATAAATACCTAATCTAATAATTATTTAGGAACAAGAACAGAGAAAAATGAAAATTAAGAATGAGTGTTTGTTTACTTCCAGATTTTCGTATTCTCTGTATGAGGCATATTCAAACTGCCTCTCATGGTAGTTATAAGCGAATGCGATAAACCCATGCCAATGCCAACACAAAACCTTATTGTACTTTCTGAGTCTGATTCATTTCTATGACAGATTCTTATATTGTGAATCAGTTGTTACCTACCTGTTACTCGAACATAATGTAAAATTTTGAAAATATACTTATAATCATTTAAACGTTAGCTTGATTTTCAACTGTACATACCGTGTTCGTTTTGTCTTATGCGTTATCCATACGAGTATTCAGTTCAAATTTATCTAGTGTTTATTTTAAAAACTGCGATTGGGGTGAGGTGCTTTGATTACCTTTTAATTTAATTAATTTAGTGCGTAATTAGCATTAGCGGTAACGGTAATAGTTATTAATTTCCAGAAACATAGAAGAGTTAGCGTCTGCTGTATATTTTTGTATGTATGCATTTTTAGCGATAGTTGTAAAATGCGAAACCAACCTGAACTCGGAAAGTGTGACGTCATTGTACATTTTATAATTCAAAACGGATTTACATCGTTAACCTACGAAAATAAAATATACATTAAAAATTTAGGAAGACCTTGCCCAGATCCTAGCCAATCCTTAATCGATGCAGGAAAACCAAATAGAGCATTTGCTAATTTATGGTACCAAAAATGCCCGTGGTTGTGTGGTAGCACACAAATTAATAAATTGCTCTACTGACTGTGCGTTCTATTTTCTACGAGTAGTGAAGTAGTATGGTATAAAACCGGTTACTCGGACATGAAAAATTTATCACGGTCAATTTCTAAACATGAAAAATCTAAAGACCACATTTCTTCCAATTGCAAATTACATCTTTTGGGTAAACAAAACATTGTAAGCGTTTTGGATAGTGCACGTGTTATTGAAATTAAAAAATATAACGAACAAGTGTCAGAAAACCAGGAAATACTTAAAAAAATATTGGAGATAATCCTGTATTTGCGTTGTCAAGAACTACCATTTCGTGGACATGATGAAAGTGAACCTTTATTAAATAAAGGCAATTTCTTAGAACTTTTATCTGTTTTCGGTAAAAGAGATACTCTTTTAAAAAAATTTATACAAGGCGATAGCGAAACTAAGTCGGTGTTTTTAGATACTTCAAAACAATTCAGCAGGAGTTAATAGAATCACTTCATCATGTTTTAAATGAACATATTAGCTCTGAAATAAAATCATGCGATTATTTTTCTTGGCAAATTGATGAAACCACAGGCGTATCAACTTCATCCCAGTTATCAGTAATTATTAGGTATATCAAAGATGGAACCGTAGTAGAGCATTTCATGGGATTTTTTGATGTAAGTACCAAAAAAACCTCAGACTGCCTGTTTGAATTTCTAAATGCTAAATGCTAAAAAAAAGAGAATTAAAGTGACACATCTGAGTTCTTTGCCAATATAATTCAAATAGCACATGATCGGGGTTGTGACCCCATAGGAGTCTATTTTAGTTTTTCTGCATTTATTCAAATTTAAATAATGGTATCGAAAAAATTGTTGAAGATATAGAAACAGCATTTAAGTTGTGATATATAGACCAAATTTGTAATTTTTCCGCCAAAAATGGTACAAGAGTGGGAACTTTGAGGGAAGTGTGCGACCTCAAAGGTGGCCATGGCCTTGATATGATAACGCTTCACGTCAATGTAATTATTCTCTCAGTGTTGTTCTGATCACCACCACCCTGTGTATTTTAATCTCCTGAAATTTTAAATCTGCCTTGGCTAGCCCAGTTTAATTCACACAGAGTGCACAATGTTACGATAATCAGATAATTTACCCCTTTTCCCTAAAACTTTATCTGCTTTGAATGATAAAACGAAGTTGATTAATATTTGTATAATGAGAAAAGAAAAATGATTTACACTTCACAGCTTAATCTGTTTGACTGTATGATAAAATGAGGCCCTAAATCAAATAACAATAAATTTTAAATTGTTTATCTCCAAAAATTAAAGCTCCCTTTTCTTATTTTAAAGCCAGCAAAATGACGTTGTACTCTACTAGAAATTTCTCTGAACGTTCAAGAATTTCCCTTTGTTTACGAAATTTTTCACGTATAAAAATAAATTTTTGATGATTCTTTACAAAAAATATTCAAGTTTAAAATATGTTCAAAAATACTAAATAGAAAATAATGCCTTAATATGATCAATGTTCAAATATAATAAATAGTAAATAATGCCTTATGCTAGATAGTTCTGATCTGTAGTTTTCTTTGTGCATCTTTCTGCTGCGTGCTGTGGATCAGTACTCCAATATTGCATTAAGTCGAGTTTATTTTGAGTTAATTTTGGTCTTCAAGTTTTAGCCCGTTTAATGTGATCTCTCTTCAATTTTCATAATGTTGTAATGCCCCTTGAATATTCGTAATGTCTCTTAGAATTTTTGTAATATTTTAGTTTTTGTATTTAGACTTAGATTTCGAATATTTGTACTATCACTTAGGCCTGGATTTAGAATTTTTGTACTATCACTCAGGATTCGAATTTTTGTACTGTCACTTAGACTTGCATTTAGAACTTTTGTACTATCTCTTCGAGTTAGATTTAGAGTCCTAGATTATAAATATTTAACTAAGATTAATTAATAAACTTCTACTTCCGTTTTCAAGCAAACGACTAAGCTTATCTCGTATATTTTCACTATAATTCACTCAAAATAATTTATAACATCACTTTTCACAAAATTTTTATTGTTCAATTTGAATATTTACTCGTCGCGTAAATTCTTAAGTATCAGTGATGAAGCTTGTACGTGGTTCAAACTAAGACTGTCTACTTATCAAACTTGCATGTTATATACCCTACGCCCCATCTAAAATTCATTGGTTTATCTGAGCTGTTGTTCAAAGTGTACGACCAACCATCGGTTGTTTTGGATATTTTTGGGCTTTTACAGGTATACCTCTGATATTGCCTTGTAGAAACGATTCCTAAATCACGTCGGTACCCGTGTATTTCTAGTTTGTATTAATTATATACCATCTGTTTTGATGTTGTTGCAGGAATTTCTAATTCGCCTTGGCACGTAATTTCACTTATGGCTTTTGTTTGTTAAAATAATACTTTGGGATTTGTATTAACTCCATGTACAAAATCACGTATACAAAGTGACTTAAATTAACATATTTCTGTTTACATTTTTGCGTTTTCGAAGCGTATTTATTTCAAAGAATGCGTTTCTTATCAGGATACTATGCTATCTGCTTTCATTATCGCTTGTTTAATGTGAATTGTATTATGATTTTCTAGGTTTTTACTCCATTTAACGAGCATTAATTTATAGTTTATGAATATTTTTGGTTTAGGACAAGTTTGATT
Organism: Platerodrilus igneus; assembly: GCA_036346225.1. Classification (NCBI taxonomy): domain Eukaryota; kingdom Metazoa; phylum Arthropoda; class Insecta; order Coleoptera; family Lycidae; genus Platerodrilus; species Platerodrilus igneus. The sequence goes on along the minus strand of JARFIW010001100.1, from coordinate 1,286,092 downwards.
GCGTGTAGAGTTATTTCTTTTGCTGAATGCGTGTTTATTGTTGAACGATATGCTACTCGGCATTAAGTAAAATCAATTGCGATCCTTACACAGGGTGTTAAATGTTTGCTCTTTGCATAATATACAAATTACATATTTTTAATGCTAAATAAATGCAGTTTTCTAACTCCTAGTACTATTTACATGTATTGGGTAACCATTATGACTCATATACCCCTAAATAACTCCCTTATCATAGCATTATATATATATATATATATGTATATATATAATGCTGTTATAAGGGTTTGTTTAGGGGTGTATTGAGCAGTAAGGGTCGTGTAGTAACAATAAATTGTAATAGGAATCAGAAAACTGCATTTATTTAGCAGAAAATTAAGTAATTCATACATTATGTAAATAGCAAGACCATAATTAGCTTTAAGCGATACAAGTAAGCATATCTTACAACAATAAAACGCGTATTTAGCAGAAAAATAGGTAATTCATACATTATGTAAATAGCAAGTATTTAATACTCTGTATATAGACCGTTATTAATTTTAAGTAATGCCAGTGAGCATACCTTTCAACAATAGAACGCGTATTCAGAAAAAATTATAGTATTGAGTAGCAAAGGTCGTGTAGTAACCATAAATTGCGATAGGAAGCAGAAAACTGCATTTATTTAGCAGAAAATTAAGTAGTTCGTATATTATGTAAATAGCAAGCATTTAACACCCTGTATATAGACCATAATTAGCTTTAAGCGATGCAAGTAAGCATATCTTACAACAACAGAACGCGTATTTAGCATAAAAATAGGTAATTCATACATTATGTAAATAGCAAGTATTTAACACTCTGTATATAGACCGTTATTAATTTTAAGTAATGCCAGTGAGCATACCTTTCAACAATAGAACGCATATTCAGAAAAAATTATAGTATTGAGTAGCAAAGGTCGTGTAGTAACAATAAATTGCAATAGGAAGCAGAAAACTGCATTTATTTAGCAGAAAATTAAGTAGTTCGTATATTATGTAAATAGCAAGCATTTAACACCCTGTATATAGACCATAATTAGCTTTAAGCGATGCAAGTAAGCATATCTTACAACAACAGAACGCGTATTTAGCAGAAAAATAGGTAATTCATACATTATGTAAGTAGCAAGTATTTAGCACTCTGTATATAGACCGTTATTAATTTTAAGTAATGCCAGTGAGCATACCTTTCAATAGAATGCGTATTTACAAGAAATTATAGTACATGTAATTAAACACGCGTTGAGAAGTGTTTTAATTAGTTATAAAACAAATACAAAGATAAAAGATAAAACCCAACAAAGCTTTATGCAATTATGTCGAAACAATAAACATTTTTGATAAGAAAACGCAGTTTCAAACACGCATAAAACTACATAAACGAAAATGGCATTGAAGTTACATCATTTATTTTGTTCAATTATCCATAAAGGCGATATCTATACAAAACAAAGTCTGGCAAAGATAACAAGGTATCTTTAGCGAATAAATATTACACAGAAAACTGAAGAAATTACATCAGAAACAACTTCGAAATGCAGGGAATATTAAAGACCTGGTTGGTTGAGATATCTGCAAAACTGTTGAAAACCCAGTCTACATGTAAGTGGGATGAGCCTATATTAACACAGAGCAATGATAAGACGGGTCAGTTTAAAACCCATTCACGCCGAAGCTGCGTCACTGTTAATCAGAAAGTCACGCGTAATTTAAATATAATAAAATATCAAGTGTATGTTACAGTGACACTAAGTGCAACGATTACGAAGACTTCTTTTGCCGTTTAACGGCTTCGAATCTGTGAATGTGTTGATGACAATAATTCAAATTTGGATAGATATAACATTTCGAATCTGTGATATAACATTTCGAATGTGTGGTACATTTCTGAATATTTCAAATTTGTGGATAATTCAAGTTGCGTCGATAATAATATTTCAAGTATGTGTCGATAAGAACAATTCAAATCTGGGTCAATATAATATTTCAAATTAGCGTCGACAATTATATTTTGGTACAATCCTGGTACAATTTTGTGTTACGAAATTAAAGGCATATAAAATAAAGAAGCACGAAATAATTTATGAAAAACAAGGGGTGACTGTACTCAAATACTGGCTCAACTAAGCTGAGCAGTGATAGACGAATGAGGACAACAAGGGGTGTTGATCCACAACCCGAACAACCTGTAGCAGGTCAGATCTATTTAATTTTAAGATATTTTTCTATTTAAATTTCAATACTGAATTTACTCAATTTATATAAAACTTGTGATGAAGTCAACAACAAACATTGCTTACGTTACGTAATATATTATAAAGGGATCTAAAACGTTCCAGGTTTCTTTGGTAAAAAGGTAGTTTTTGGTGACTTTAGGTTGAATTCAAAGTATATAAATTTTGGGATAAATAATACATATGATATTGTCTGATTGAAGGGTGTATTTAAGTATTTTTCAAAAATTGTAAATAATATTTCTTTTCATTAAATGAACTAATTGACTTCGTTTTATCAATTCAAACAAATAGGTAATCATAAAGGCGTGGAGAAGAAAAAAATTGGTCATCGTAACATTGTGCACTCTGTGTAGATTAAAAAGGGCTAGCCGTGGCATAATAATAAAATTAGTAAGATAAAATTTGAAGTGAGAACACAGCAGTGGAGTTAAGTAAAAACTGCATTACACCGAGTACGGCGTTATCATATCAATATATATATATATATATATATATATATATATATATATATGTATATATTGCTGCGGATCGGGGACTTAACGTTTAAGAATCGAGAATGAGTCATTTGCCAAATACTTTTGAAAAAAAAATAAAAATTTCACAAAATAAAATTTCTTACCTGGATTCTTCTGCTACAACAGAATATCTTCAGCAGCTTCCCTGGCTAGCTCAGCTGTGCCTCTTCATGGATACCTAAATTTTCAATCATTCTTCCCTCCCATTCACACACCATTCAATAAAATCACAAAATAATACAACAATCATACAATTTTTATTTACCGCTATTTACAAAAATTATTCACAGATATGTACATTTCGGTACTCTAGTTACAACTCAATAAGTGCGATTTTTGTAAAGTCCTTGTTTTAAAAGTTTAATTGTAAACACATTTAATACAACAGGAGTAAATGGACCCCAAATAATTCCCTATATTTATTATTACACACTGGAGTATGGTGAGCTCATAATAACCCAGTTTATTAAAGTATGCTTTTCACCTAGCATAAAATTACTACAAAATTAATAACCCATGTACCCTTAACAATCTAATTTAAATTCGTAATGAAATTTGGTAAACTTTGCATACACCTTTTTCTCTTAATATTTAAAATACCCTCATCATAGGCAAGTACACGTATCTTTTCCAATACGATAAAAAAAACCATAAATAACCTCCAAAGTTCACTCACAAATCACAAATAATGCCAACAGTTTATCAAATAACAGCAAATTCAAATGATTTACCTGGAAAACGCTTCAAAGCTCCATCTCCTACGGTGACGCTATCCAGAACCTTTTTGTTTCTACTGACTTAGCGCTCTGCTCCATTATATTTATAGATGATAACTTAGTCTATACTGAGCTCCGTGCTACCAATCAATATACCATCCCAGCATCCAAATTCACGTATCTTACACTTGTTTTTATTGCTTTATTAATTACTAGCGTGACATGGTATTGGTTGGACCTCAGTTTAATTTAAATAACTCGCCACTACTCGCGTTAATAACAATAAGGCCCCCAAATACCAAGTTATAAGAGATAGTACTACCGTGCTATATTACAAATACATTTTAATACTCACAAAACTCTACGATAACGTCGGTTGCTTGTTATACGTAGTTAAGGCGATGCGAAATCAAGAGTAGTAAAGAGAAACTTAATAACTTCCATCCCGTATTTATACGGTTCAAATGTAACCTCCCGGACCCACTTAACGCGAAATACTTAATTGAAATAATATTTCTGCAAATTTCGGATATAACCGCCTTAAAGCTCTTAGAATTTTTAGCTCGTGCACGCTATATAATCCGAAAACCGCATCCACCTGACGCGTGTTCGTCTGTTTATCAACTACTCGTCTCAACCAATAATACAGTCCTGTGACATCATAAAACTCCGCCTGTAATATTGTTATCTCCGTCTTATGCATATTGAATGTCGCGTTTCAACCTTACTTGAGTGGTAGAAAATCGATATTGCTGACCGCGTCCACGTGGATTGAATACGTGCTGTAGAAATCGAATGCATTTATACCCGTCTCTATCTGTGGCATATTATTGATTGTGCATCCCTTCCGCTCTTTAAGAAACTCTTGTTAGCTATTATGCGAAACCACGGACGGTTGAACAATATTTTCCTTGAAACTCGCTTCATTATGTTCGCAAATACAAAGAAACTGACATTTCAAACCATGCAGGTGTTCCTAATTGATCGTTTAAAATAACAATTCTCAGAGCTTGTATTTCACGGTATTCGATATCATTAACGTTCTTGTATGTTACAACGAAAGCTTTTCGCCTTGGGATTATTGATTTTATATACCCCGATCCATTTTCTGACGTTACTACACGTTAAATAAATTAAATTAATTATGCGTTTCTATTTGTTTTTAAAACTGGTTTTCCTTTATGAACCTATTACTTTTCAATCATTAATTATAAAAATACGTCAATACATGTCCGTTTAAAGTAAATACATGAAATAAATTTTGCACGTAAATAAATTGTTTCTTTCTCTATACAGGGTGTTTAAAATTGCATTGCTTACCCCAAATTTAACCCTTTAAATCCACTACAAAATATATATATATATATATATATATATATATATAATTAATAAGATGAAATAATAATTTAGCCCAAATGATCATTTCAAATCGAGCTAGTAATTGAAAGAGGAAAATATAAGGTCTTGGACAGAACTTGAACCTGCATCTTAGTCTTTTCGGGATCATGCGTTTACCAATTACGTCACGGAGACCGATGACGATAATTGGAAAATCTACAAATCTAAATCGAGTACACAATTATACATCAACCTAACTTTCAATTACGTTTAGGATTTTGTCAATCATCTGACACTGTCAAGTTTTTGACTTATGTCAGTTAAAGACAGGAAGCAACACTCAAAATTACGGCTATAAGCCAAGTATTATATATATAAATATTTTAGGTAGTTAATTACACAAGGTAAGTTGATCAATACTAACTTATTACAGTTAATCACATTAAATAATTACTTAGAAAGACTAAGATGCAAGTTCAAGTCCTGTCCAAGACCTTATATTTTCCTCTTTCAATTACTGGCTCGATTTGAAATGTTATTATTTCATCTGATTAATTGTAATACGTTAGTATTCATCTACTTACCTTGTGTAATTAAACTACATAAAATATTTATATATATATATATATATATATATATATATATATATTACATAAAAAGTTTCATTTCATCTAATAACTGTTAATATATATTAGCAAACATATATTTGCATTCCAAATGTGGATTATTCTTATTCGCTATATATATATATATATATATATATATATATATATATATATATATATAAATTATCAAGAGTATTACAATTAAATACATTGAGTTAATTATGTGGACAGGATTTGACTAATAGCTAAAAATTATATAAATAGTATTTAATACTTACTAAAGTGAGATAACAGTCAATTGATGATTAATAATAGTAAATAGGATAATGTTGCTGTGTAGTATAATTAAATATAAAAATGAAATATTTTTAAAATGTGTAGGTATCTACTTGTAGTGGTAGGTTTCTGATACCAGTCTAGAATAATTTTGTTGTCTTTATTTCTTGTTATTAAGGTATCTAAAAAAGGAACTGAATAATTTTGTTCGTTTTTAATTGTAAATTAAATTTTATTGTTGTATCTATTAAATGTTTCTAAAATTGAGTTAATTTTATCGAATGGTACAGCTGTTACTACATCGTCCATAAATTTTTTTAAAAAAAGTAATTTAAAAGATAATTTGGGAACTATTTCTTCTATTAAGTCATCCATAATAATTTGAGCGATTATGGGATATAGATTGCATCCCAAAAACTAACAAAATTATTCAGTTCCTTTTTTAGATACCTTATTAATAAGAAATAAAGACAACAAAATTATCCTAGATAAGAATACACGTGGACTGAAATAACCGATAGTAAAGAGTATCGATTTGCACCACTAGGAGCAAGTTAGAAAAAGACAGATAAAATGCGCAAGGCAGAGACACAGATAATGAAAGGCGTGATTTGAGCAACGTCACGAGGAAATGATTGGTTGTAATAAGATGCAAATATGAGAGGTGTAAACGTAACGATTTCTATACAAAATTAATTAGTATTCTCGGACGTGTTTGCGAGCCGTGTGAAAATTTCTTAGATTTTCAACTGGCGCGTGTGCAAATTTAATAGAACCGCGTGCCGGACTGTCGAAAAGGGAACATAGTATGCGAAATTCTGAAAACTGGCCGTCGCGGGACAAAACCGACATACAGGCGAGCTATTATATAAACCCGGACTTTAAACAGTTTCGCTCTCTTAGATTTTTGATTATTCGATGATTTAAACAGTGCTCTCTTAGATTTTCGATTTGATTCAATACTTTAAACAGTTTGCTCTTATATTTTGGTGATTATTAAATACTTTAAAACAGTTTGCTCTTTACGTGCTACGATACAAGTTATTATGCATTAGTGCACTTAGACAAGAAGATACAAGGTAATAAAGTCTAGTTATATTTGCGAGTATTACTGTACCAATTATCCAAATTTGTAACGATAAATGAATAAACAAAAGTAGGCAGTTTTGGGTATAGCGGGAAAGAAGTATAAATTTCAGTGCTATTTTTCGGGAGTGAGTAATCAAATGTTATTAGTAAAACGTGATTGGATCTACAAACAAGATTTAGATATACATAGATGCGTTCCTGAGAAGCCCTGAGACTTTTTAAACGAATGGTGTTGTAGATGAATTTTAAAAAGCGTTCAGAATCTAAAGCCGTAAACATAAACCAGCTGGAATGGTGGAATTAGCAAGTCCGATGTACATTGAAGCCACGAGTGCAGTAACCTTCAGGTAAATTATACAATTTTGTTCGAATTTTGATGTTTTAGTGTGTGTTGAATAACTTTATAATTGGTTTGCTAAAAAATGGACAGTAGTGAATTTGTACAAACAACAAAATTTTAATTTTAAGGTGAAATTTTCTTGTTTAAGTAGAAAGGAGTATTTAGCAGTTTATGTTCTTGATTATGATGAAAATTTGGGTCTGTCTTTGAGCTCAATTAGACTAATTAACGTAAAGGGGTGGGAGATGCTCCCTTTGTACTCAGACTTAGGTCTGCACATATTGTTAAATTAATTAGTAGGCATCCTACAAGGACTTTAATTCTGGATGCAAATTAAAATGATGACAAATTTAATCTTGAAATTTTATGATACTGAAATTTATGCTGAAATTTAATTTTGAAATTTTAATGTATTATGAATATTAATGTAAATAGAGTTAACGTTGATGTTTGTAGTAGGAATGTGTTTGTTTTTTTATGAATGAGGATGAAAGTTTTAACTAGGTGAGCAGCCGAGGCGGAAAGAGTAAAGAGGTGATTATCAGAAGAGATTCAACAGGGCGAGAATCACAGCGAATCTTGGTGCCCAATTCAAGGGGCTCGAATGTTTTTAGAGAGGACCATTCAACTGTTGACGAGGTTCACAGCAATATATATATATATATATATATATATATATATATATATAAAAGGTTCTTGATAATTCTTGAGCGTAGTTAAATTAGAAAAGATCAAATACGTTGATGACATTCTCTGCTCACTTCCTGAACATTTTTTACTAACCACCATTCAACATTTTAACAATTTTAACGAACATTTGAAATTCACTTACGAACTAGAATCTCGCCAATCAATACCATTTCTTGATACACTAGTTATCCGCAATAATGACAACAAGATCAATTTTGATATTTACAAAAAACCTACAAATTCAGAAAGATATTTAAATTACTATTCCAATCATAGCATGAAACAAAAAATTAACACCATATTAGGACTGAAACATCGTATGGTCTCTATCTGTGAACCCAAATTTAAAGAAAAAAATCTGAAAGAACTAATATCAATCTTAATCAACAACGGTTACCCTAAACCACTTTTATCAAAACTACTACATACTAACACAATCATATTTCCACCTCAAAATAAACATACTGATATCATTTACAAAAAACTTTTATATATTACTAATCACCACTAATAAAAAAATTACTAAAACAACCTTTTGTAACTATAATAAATTCAAATACTAAGTCCATTGGAAACTTTTTTTACTAAACTAAAAGAAAAAACAAATAAAGCTTTATGTAGCAATTTAGTGTATAAAATTCAATGTGAATGCAAAACTTCCTAGGTAGGCCAAACCAAACAGTGGCTCCGAAATCGCATGACACAACACAAAAGCGATGCAAAATTAGGAAAAACTTCTTGTGCTCTTTCTATACATTTATACAATACAAAACACAAAGTCAATTATGATAATGTAAAAATTTTAGATATAGAAAGCAATTACAAAAAAATACTTTTCTTAGAATCATTTCATATAAACCAAAAACAAAATTCCATCAATCACAAAGAAGACATCAATAATTTACACACAGTTTACTCATACCTATACACTTTTAATCCAAAAAAATATACTAACTATAATGATATTGCTTACACACAGAATTCTATTTAATTTAAGTCAAAAGTCAATCTGTTTACTACACCTGTAAAAATATATGATTTTAAAATCTAACTATTTTTATGCAACCCACCATACAAAAAATTTTTTTACAAATAAACCACATACTACTATTTACATAAAAAATATAAGCAAATAGTGTCATAATTTGTTGATTGATGTCATCCTTGATCCTACATTTTTGTCAAATAAGTGAACTGACATTTCATTCAAAATTAAATTAATTTTAATTCTTAATCAGTAATATTACAAGCTTCCTTCTGTTACTTTTATTATGGGTGAATACATAAAATAATTTTATCAAGTAATAAGTAAGTTAAACATATATTACCTGTTATATGAATTACCTATTTATATACTTTTTCATGTAGATCGATGATTAAGGTGTAAATTATCACCGAAACGTACGATTTAATACAAATGATACACATTTAATGTTTTGTGTTTAATTTTATGAGCGACTTTATCCCAAGAACTAAAAAACAAAATCTTTTCTATATATATATATATATATATATATATATATATATATAGACCAATAAACCAATAACAAATAACTAAATTACATGTAACATCTTCTTACAATCATACTCACACACACACAAACTAACTAAACTAAATAAATTAAACAAAACATCTACATACATATTTACAAATTCAACAATAATCAAGATAATAATATATAATATATCTATATACTAATATATTACCTTGATCACTAAAAATTATATACACAAGATCATTTTTAATAAACCAACAAAAATCAACATACAAACAACTGTTTTACAAAAATTAAAAAAAACCAAGACGGTATAAGTATACATCAACATCAAAATAATATTACTATTTAAAATTCTAAAACACATTTTATACATTTTTAAAATATTTTATCTTTATATTTAATTATACTACACACCAACATTATCCTATTTACTATTATTAATCATCCAATTGACTGTTATCTCACTTTAGTAAGTATTAAATACTATTTATATAATTCTTAGCTATTAGTCAAATCCTGTTCACATAATTAACTCAATGTATTTATTTGTAGTACTCTTGATAATGGAAAAATAAATTTCCGAAAGCTTGAGTTTATAAAAAAGAGAATTCTTCAATTCTGCTGACCTAAAACTCATAAAGTTATATACTGTTAAGAAAGCAAGGTCGTTACCAATTTTACTATATATATTGCTGTGATATTCTTGTAAAATACTGTGATATTTCCTTTATATTAAGCCCCACAAATTGGGAGACATATTTATGCTGTGATATTCGCCCCCCGGGTTGGGCATGTCATATTTACTAATATTGTATTTATGTCGTGTTAACCTCCTGTAGAAAAATATAACCCTTGTGTTGCTCAACCACTTGTGAAAATATTAATTTATAATTTTCTTTTGTCTCGACTAGCTGATTCAATTAAATAAAGCACTTCTACAATACACAGTATAATGAATGAATATTTACAACGCTTTTAAATATTTTCTCCCTTTTTAAATCATATAAATCTATCAAATTTTTAGAAAATCAAGCCAGCAGAACGAGCTTTTTCATTATCTTTAAAGACCTATTGAAACGTTTCAAGATGTCTATGCTTTTCATAAATTTACACCAGAAACCCCAATTTGTCGGCTCTTACATTTTAAATTATTATTGAGATAAAACAGTTCAAAAAAATAAATCATATCCAAAATATTTGAGATAAAAGTTTTAAATATAAGTCATATCAAAGTCTCTAACCTGAAGTGGTTTTGTAGGTGCTCCTAAGAATTGAAGTCGATATCCAAATCGTTATTGGTGCGTGTATTCCAATGAAAGGTTTTTCATTTCCGCAATAGAATATTTACCATCAATTTGCTTGTACAGGCAGTATTCTCCAAAATTGTATTTCTGATCGTAATAGCTCGTAATTTAAATGTTAAAACAGGAATCGTAACATTATTTTGATTGTAATTTAAGATGTTAATCGAGATTGTAATTCAGATGGTGACTGAGATGGTAATTGTAAGCCGTCTCAGAAGTACGGCACTTTTTGCACAATTATACACTCTAGAATTTCACTGTTACTTTAATTTATTATTCACGTAAATATTTAGCGCTTTCAAGTATAGTAACCGCCCAGTTTCAAAGTATATTAACTCGATATTCAATTTTCAAGATATTTATAGGATCGTCCCCCTTTTGTTTGTGATTCGTTGGCTTCACGTGCTAGGCGAGGCCAAGCGTATTATCACTTATTATTTTGGAAAGTTTACCTATAGTATGTATTATAATTACATGGCGCGGTGCTCTAAGTCACGTAATTTAAATGTTATACCATACATCTACTTCAGAAATCCCAGGAATTTTCGTTCATATCGATCACATAGTGTTGTTTGTTGGCCTTATTCTAATCTAAATCGAATAAATTTGGTGCTTGTTTATTTTCTAATAAATTGGATTTTCGAACAACTGTGATACTTTTAGATCACGTACGCTTTTAAATAATGCATATTTCTGCGTGCGTTTACGATAATATCTTAACACACTTTTTGAATGTTTACCTAGCCAATTCATGCAGGTTTTTCACTGATTTAATTTTAATGCATTTCGTTACATTTTAAATTCTAATCTTTGCTAGTAGCTACTCTTGTATATGTGTTTTAATCGTTTGTACTGCTATATACAGTGTACTCGTAACTAATAATATTTATAATAACCCATTTACTCTTCTAATATCTATAATTCCTTGCTTCCGTTACTTGGGAGTTTCCCTTACTTATTCTACGACCCCGATGACTTAACCTACCCCTAAATTAACCCTATAATTACAGCATTAATCCCCCAAATTAAAATAATTTTTTTTGGAAAATGTTGGTTTTGGCGCCCAACGTGAACAAAATTTACATTGGTCAAAAAATATTTTATTTTTATTTTGTTTCACTATGTACATAACTCCTGCATTATTTTTACATCCCTATTCCTATTTTGTTATAACCTATTCTATAACTACTCATGTATTCATTCCGAATATTTTATGCTATTTTCTAAATATTTACACACGCCTCTTTCTATCTTTATAGGTCTATACAAAGCATTTCATCTTCCTAATTCCTATCCATCTATATTTTCCCATTTTTATTAACTCATACAATGTATCATCTCTTCATATTTCTCCTGTTTATCTATACCCACTTATCTATGCCTTTGCATATTATTGTTTTCTTCAAATATTACAATATGTACAATACCTATTCCCTAATCTATCCTAATTTATGATTGTCCTATCCTATGTTTTTTCCTATTCTAATTTATTGTTAAACTATCCTATTTTATAATTATATCCCTATTTCCACTAGTTTATCTTACAGTATGTACACTTTTCTCTATTATCAAAAGTTTTCTTTCGGCAATAATCCTATCTTTCTTATTTCCCATATTCACTATCTTTTCGAAATTGTTTTCTAAAGTTAATTTCTTATCTGCATTATTTTTCCCCCTAATGTATCCTATTTCATCTCCCAAAAATTTTGTTTCCCCCTGAAAGAACTTACATTTCCTCTTGTTTACATTTCTCCCTACAAAATTTAATCTCAACCAACTTCTTTCCAAGTCTTTTCTAAAATTTAACACGTCACTCCCAAATTTTTCATACGGTTCCCATATCACATTCTTATTTCCTAACAAACCAAAAGGAACCACTTCACACTTATAATTTTGCCCTTTCATATAAAGACCGATGTATTTTCTGGATTCTCTTTCTGTTGGAGATTTATTAAACGGCTCCGTGTCTACAACTTCTGATTTATGCACATAACCCGTTGCTATTATGGATTCTGAATTCTTTATTAACCATGCCTCTACCCTTTCTTTTGCTACTTCTGGACATTTTATATTATCATCAATATCCCCCTTTATATCAACTTCACCCTCAAATTTATTAATATTTATACAGTCTCCTTCGACTTCAATGCTCTCCTCAGCATCCCATTTTATATATTCCCCCTTTATATCTATTGCCTTACCTTCGGCATTTATTTTTAAACCCAACTTATCTATTATGTCCATACCAAATCTTGCATCTACTCTTAACCCCGGCACTATTATAAATTCATTCTCAAACTTTATCTTACCCATTTCGCATTCCAGAATTATTATTTTGCTCACACTTGCAAATCTCTTGCTGTTTGGTGCTATTAAATTAAATTTCCTCATGGGCATCATGTTCCCTACTAATTTTTCCCGTTTAACAAAGTCCTCAGACACTAACGACGCTTCAGCTCCCGTATCAATGAGTGTCCCACATGGACAATTTCCAATTCTCAATTTAATTATCAGTAATAAGCTTTTATTCATTTCCTTTTCCATTTCACATTTTGTGTATTCACACTGGTGTTCGTATCCATTTATTTCTAAGGGCTTACTTGGTTTGTCCTGTTTTAAAAATCCTGATTCGACGTATATGGTCTTGCTTGACTCGTAACTTCCGCATAGGTACGGTTCATTCTTATAGGTTGTGCTGATTGTTCCCAATGATTTATATTTCTGTCGTGATTCGTCCGCTTTGCTTCTCTTCTTGAAGTATCTCTCGTGTTCCAGTTCCTTCTAAAATTATTATTATAGTAGTTATTGTGGTTGTTTCTATGAAATTGTCCCCCATAATTTCCCCTATTGTTTGATCCATTGTTTTCTGTATTTCTTTGCAATCTGCCTAAACTCTCTCGCTGTCTTGGTGCCATCCTACCTTTCAATACACGACTTTGTCCGAACTCATCACAACGTTGTAAATATTCCAAGAAAATCTCCCTATTTACTATATTTTGAATCATTACATAATGTCTGATTTCTTTGCCAAAATGTCCCGCTAAGTATTTTATGATTTGTGTTTCTTCCATCGGCGGATCTAATTGCTTCGCTAGAGTGGATTTTTGTATAGCGTATACTTCTCTGGTCATTCCTAAATTTTGATTGTATTTCCCTGTAATTAAATTATCTCGCGCCTTGTATTGTTGATTATCCCCCCAAAATTTTCTCAAAAGCCTACTTTCAAACTCTTGAAATGTCCCGATTTCATTTTCTATTAAATCAAACCATGTTTCCGCGCTTCCTTTCAACATTGATCTGACGAAGTTTAAATTATACCTTTCATCCGTTGATCCCTGTATTAATTTTCTTATATTATTTAAAAATACTTTTGGATTTATTTTGTTGTCTCCATAAAATTTGGAATATTGTTCTACTGAAATTTCCGGTCTATTTATCCTAGTGTATTGCAATCCCTGATTTCTACCCACATTTTCAAATTCTGATTTTAAACTACCTAACTCTCTATTTACATCATTAAGTCCTAATTCACAGTTTCCCTGAATTTCCCACATCTTTTTACCTAAGTCTGTAATACGGTCATTTGTCTCTTTTTCAGATGTTTCTTGATCTAATTTTACTTTCCAGACCTCGTCTATAACCTTATCTACTTCATCCATCATTCTAGCGAATTTATTTTCAAATCGTACCTGCATTTCTGCGATCGTTCGGTTACTTTCCTTTAATCCGTCAGTTATAATTTTTATTTCGGCACCGAGTTTTTCTCCATTCTCTTTAATGTAGTTTTTAATGGCCTCTTCGCTTTCATCCATCTTCCTCGTTAACGCTAGTATTTCCGATTGTTGCGATGTCTGTTGTTCCTTGCTTTGACTCCGCGTCAGTCGTTGTCCTTGCATTTCCATTTTTTAAATTTTTAAATTATTATTAATATTTCAAATTCCTTCCGATTTTTAAATTTCTACCCTTTTACATTAAAATTTTTACTCGTATTTTTGTAAAATTAAATTTTAAATTTCTCGTTTCTACAAATTTTTAAATTATCAATTTTCCTTTTCAATTTTTAATTTAATTTTAGTGGTATTTTCGACCCTAACTTTGGGTCGCCATATTTATGCTGTGATATTCTTGTTAAATTTGCCCCACGGATTGGGCGCACATATTTATGCTGTGATATTATCACGCGTATTATCACTTGTTATTTTGGAAAGTTTACCAATAGTATGTATTTTAATTGCATGGCGCGGTGCTCTAAGTCACGTAATTTAAATGTTATACCTTACATCTACTTCAGAAATCCCAGGAATTTTCGTTCATATCGATCACGTAGTGTTGTTTGTTGGTCTTATTCTAATCTAAATCGAATAAATTTGGTGATTGTTTATTTTCTAATAAATTGGATTTTCGAACAACTGTGATACTTCTAGATCATGTACGCTTTTAAATAATGCATATTTCTGCTTACGTTTACGATAATATCTTAACACACTTTTTGGATGTTTACCTAGCCAATTCATGCAGATTTTTCACTGATTTAATTTTAATGCGTTTTGTTACATTTTTAAATTCTAATCTTTGCTAGTAGCTACTCTTGTATATGTGTTTTAATCGTTTGTACTGCTATATACAGTGTGCTCGTAACTAATAATATTTATAACCCATTTACTCTTCTAATATCTATAATTCCTTGCTTCTGTTACTTGGGAGTTTTCCTTACTTATTCTATGACCCCAATGACTTAACCTACCCCTAAATTAACCCTATAATTACAGCAATATATATATATATATATATATATATATATTACTCATATTTAGACCAGGGTAGAAAATTAAATAATCACATCAAATAATTTTAATCACCGTGTAGAAGCTTTGGGAAAAGGTACGCGTTATTAAAAAAAACCGTGAAGCATAAAAATTCATTCGTTTTATTAAAAATAAGAGATTTAAATTATTTATAAGACGCTTTATATAAAAGGAAGCAGTATTAGAAAACTTTACGTATAATTTAATTATTCCTAGTAAAGAAACAAATAGAAATTACGTGCAAAATTTATATTAATTAACTCTATTTTAAGTAACCGGTATTAAACAAAATGTACTGATAATAATTGAATATTTAATTAGGATTCACTAAAAATTAAAGGGTATTATTTTAATTGGAGTTAGTAACAGATAATATCTATAAAAACTTGTAAAAACCCAATAAAATACCATGAAATAAAGCTCTGAGAATTAATAGTATGTTTGAACACCTGCGTATTTTTAAAAAGCTCATTCTGCGTAAATTTTGCAGATAATTAATGGTTTCAGAGAATGTTGGAGAAACCGTCGCTTATATTAACGGGAAGACTAGATACGGGGTTATTTAACCCAGATAACAGTCCATGTGGACTGAAATAATCGATAGTAAGGAATATCAATTTGCACCAATAAGAACAGGGTAGATAGAGACAGATAATATGCGCAAGACCGAGACACATATAGTAAAAGGCGTGAGTAGAGCAACGTCACGGGGTTGCGATTGGTAGAAAATAAAAGGCAAAATTGAGAGGTAGAAATAACATTTCTGTATAAAAATTAATTGGTTATTTCCAGACGTTGCGAGCCGTGTCGAAATTTCTGAGATTTAACTGAGGCGAGTGCAAATTTCGTAAAAATCGCATGCCGGGCTGCGGAATGGGAACATAGCATGCGAAATTCTTTAGAATTGTCCGTTTTGGGGAACAGACCGACAGACAGGCTAACCTCTATATATACCCAGGTGAATATGAACAAGCTCTCTTAGATCTTCGACTTGATTCAATGCGTTAGACAGTGCTTTTAGTTTTCCGGTTTTGATTAAATAATTTAAACAGTTTGCTTGTATATTTTGTGATTTAAAACAGCTTGTTCTTTACGTGCTACAATGAGTGTACTTTAGTGCACTTAGACAAGAAGATACAAGGTAATAAAGTTAGTATCACTGTACTAATTAGTCAAAATTTGCAACGACAAATGAATACACAAAAGTAGGCAGTTTTGGCGTATATTGGTGAAAGAAGCATGAATTTCTTTGCTATTTTTCGGGGGTGTTAATAATTAAATGGTTCATAAACGTGTCTGGATCCACAAAACAAGGGTCAGATATACACAGATGAGTTCCGGAAAAGCCCTGAAACAACTTTAGATGAATGGTGGTGGAGAAAATTTTAAAAGCGTTGAGAATCAGAAGCCGTAAATATAACCCAGTTGGAATGGTGTGATTAACTAAAGGGACGATGTACATTGAAGCTACGAGTGCAGTAACCTTCAGGTAAATTATACTATTTTGTTCGAACTTTGATATTTTGGTGTGCGTTGAATAACTTTATAATTGATTTACTTAAAATGGACAGTAGTGAAATTGTACTAACAACAGAATTTTAATTTTAAGGTGAAATTTGCTTGTTTAAGTAGAAAGGGGTATTTAGTATTTATGTTCTGGATTATGATGAAAATTTGGGTATGTCTTTGAGCTCAATTAGACGAACCTGGTTAATTAACGTAAAGGGGTGGTAGATGCTCCCTTTGTACTCAGACTCCGGTCTGCATATATTGTTATAGTAATTAGTAGGCATCCTACAAGGACTTTAATTCTGGATGCACATTAAAATGATAATAAATTTAATTTTTAAATTTTCTGATATTAAAATTTATGCTGAATATTAATTTTGAAATTTTAATGTATTGTGAATATTGATGTAAATAGAGTTGCCGTTGATGTTTGTGGTAGGAATGTGTTTGTTTTTTTTATGTATGAGGATGAAAGCTATCTAGAGGAGCAGCCGAGGCGATTAACGGAAGAAAGTCAATGGACCAACACAGTTAAGGTAATGAATAGCTTTTTGTAGGTTTCACAGCATTCTTGACGCCCAAAAGTGAGGCTCGATTATAAAGCGTAGTTCACGGATTTTGTAGGTTTCACAGCATTCTTTGGCACCCAAAAGTGAGGCTCGAATCTAATACGATTCTAATTACAGGGAAACACAGCATTCTTTGGCGACCCAAAAGTGAGGCTCGAGTTCCAAATAAAATTTTTGTGATTTTATTCCAGGAAACTGGCGATCTGAGAGAGAGAGTTTCTGTTTGTGTATAAATTTAAGAGTATTTAGAGTGTGTGTGAGTGATTTGAACGTATGCAGAGAAAAGAGTGGTTAAGGAGTCAAGGAGTGGAAATTGGAAGTGACGATAGTGCATTGTGTGGGAAAAATTCGAAAATGGAAGAAGCTGGAGGTAGTAGAGATCAGTCGAGGACGGAATCAGGGGATCAAGAAAACGAGATGATAATGAGAATGCTAGAGAGGATGAACGAAGAATCCAATAGAAAATTAGAACTGCTAAGCGATGAATCTAATAGAGCTAGGGAGGAGTCCAACCAAAAATTAGAGCAGATAAGCGGGAAAATTGAGCAGTCGACTAAAGAATTTACAGAATTTAAAAATAGTCTTACCGTGAAACTGGGGGAAGTAGAAAATAGGGTTGAAAAAAATGAGCGTGATATTACAGGTCTTCGACAGGAAATGGGACATTTAAGGTCCGAAGTACGCATTTTTTGTGAAGAAGAGATTAATATAAAAATGACTGAAGTGACGGACTCATGTAGGGATCAGTTAGGCAGGGTAGAATGCGAAGTTAGTAGTATCAAATACAACATGTCAAATTTAACGGCGGATGGTCCCAGATTTTATACAGGTGGAGTATCATTGGACCAACACATGAAGTTTTATGGCGATAACAGGGTAAATCCACAAATTTTTATTAATAGTGTAAGAAATCTAGTGGGAAATTTATTTGACGAACAGACTAAACTGAATACGATAAAGGCTTTATTGAAAGACAACGCGGAAGCATGGTACAATTTAGTAGGACAGGACATAGACACCTACACGGACTTTGAAGACAGATTTTTAAAGCACTACTGGAGTGACCACAGACAAGACCAGGTACGAGACGACTTAATCACAGGGAAATTTAAGGGAGAATTTTCAGGAAGTAGGGAGCAATATGCTATACGCAAGTATAGCATAGCAAAGCAACTGAACCCACCACTGACGGACCGACAAATTATTAAGTATTTATCACGACACTTCGAGGTAGAAGTAAGACAACACGTAGCACTACAGAACATAGTGGACAGAGAAATGTTTTAGAATACCTGCAGAGGTACGACGACGTAAGTAGTGGACGACTTCGGGATAATAGGGAAAGACAGATCAACACAGTTAGGTTTGACAATAGACGGGACAACTATGCTAGAAGAGGAATAGTTACGGATACCAGCGACAGAATTGGGAACAGCGACGACCATACGTTAGAAGTAATAGTTTAGGAAGGGACCTGCACCGAGACCGGAACCTACCAGAGGGAATAGTTCACCGGACATGAGGGGGACTGCTAATACAGACACGGAACGAGTGGAAACGCCTAGGACATACGCTGAGGTGACGGCTAGACCAGGACCAAGTAGGGAAAACAGACCTGGACAGGATTTTTAGAACGCGACAGACCACTAGATTTCAGTGTAAATGTATATGAACATCCACGTGAATTTTTCAAAATTGAGGAGGAAGTAGAGCCAGAAACTAAGGAAAAATTATGTTTGCCAATTATTAATATAGAAATTTTTGAGAATAGTGTAGAAGTATTACTAGATACAGGGGCAGAGGCGAGTTTAATATCGGAGGAATTCGTCAGCAAAATTAGGGATAAGGTTTGTGATAGAATTATGCCTATAAAGCGTAGCCATTTAGTAGCTCCAAATAAAAAGAAGTTTGCTGTAGTAAATAGTGTTGTGGTGCTTAGGATAGATATAGGAGGTTTAAGCTGTGAACAGGAGTTTGTAATTGTGCCTGGACTGAAGTTTCAGAGCATTTTAGGTGTTGACTGTATGATAAAGTTAGGGGTTTTGATAGATATGGAACGGAAGGTAATAAGGATTAATGATAGGGTAGTGCCATGGAAGGGCAGTTATTAAGTCACAGAGGAGGACACGGGGTTGAGTATTAATGTAGTAGAGGTAGAGGATGATAGGGTTAAACAGATCAACACAATAAGATGTCCAGAGGATAGGAGAGTAGAGGTTCAAGCTTTATTACAAAAACATGCAGAATTAGTGGGGGTAGAAGCAAGCACAGCATTAGGCTATGAGCACAAATTGGAAGTGGATAATTCAGAACCGTTCAACGCAAAGGTTTATCCAATTCCAGCAGCATATCGGGAGCAGGTGAAGGCAGAATTAAATAAAATGTTGGAAGATGGCATAATAGAGGTATCAAACACTCATTTCATAAATCCGTTGGTGGTAGTTAAGAAAAAGGATGATAGCATTCGTTTATGTTTAGATGCACGAAAAATTAATCAACGGACCAAACCGCAATTCCATTGTCCACCATCCATGGACACACTTTTAACGAGATTAAGTGGCAAGTTTATTTTTAATAAAGTAGATTTAAGGAATGTATTCTGGCTGATTCCATTACACAAGAATTCTAGAAGGTACATAGGATTTTCCGTAGAGAGAAAAATCGAGAATTTTAAAGTAGTATCGTTTGGTTTGTCCACAGAAAAGAAAATAAGAATAAATAAGAAACAGACAAGTGTAGGGACTGAAGAAGAAGTAATATTTAAGAGTCAGGATAATAGGGATGATAAGTTTATTGTATGTGAGATAACAGGGATGTTAAGGATAGATATAAAAGGGGGAGAAATAGGGATGAAGAGTATTAGGTTGGTGAGAAGAAAGACTTGGAGGGTCAAGAAGAGAGTTAGATTTAAATAACTTAATGAACAAAGGATAGAGATAGGTGAATTTTAGTATAGATTTAGAAAATAAAGCTAGGTATAGGATAAATATGGGAGATAATTAGAAATAGGTTTAAGATAAGAATAAAGAGTAAATGTAGGAAGAAAATAAGATAGGTTAAGTATAGATATTTCATATAAGATTAGGTGAGAGTTAGGAATAGGATAGGTATATAGGATTAGGTAGGGGGAAGTGAAGTATAGGGAAGATTAGTTAAAAGTTAGAAATAGGATAGGTATATAGGATGTATATAGGATTAGATGGATAAGTAGGATGAAGTTAGGGATAATTTCAGTTTATAAAATTAGGTGAGAGTTAGGAATAGGATAGGGATATAGGATAGGTGTAAATATATTTTTTGGATTGGATATAAGTTGGGTAAGTTAGATAGATAAGGGTAGAGAGAGATAGGCATTTTTTTTTGTAAATTTTTTTTTGTCTAAATGCTTTATATTTGCATTCAAATAAGTGGGATTATTTGTATTCAAATAGGGGGAAAATACTCTTATTTAGACCAGGGTAGAAAATTAAATAATCACATCAAATAATTTTAATCACCGTGTAGAAGCTTTGGAAAAAGGTACGCGTTATTAAAAAAAACCGGGAAGCATAAAAATTCATTCGTTTTATTAAAAATAAGATATTTAAATTATTTATAAGACGCTTTATATAAAAGGAAGCAGTATTAGAAAACTTTACGTATAATTTAATTATTCCTAGTAAAGAAACAAATAGAAATTACGTGCAAAATTTATATTAATTAACTCTATTTTAAGTAACCGGTATTAAACAAAATGTACTGATAATAATTGAATATTTAATTAGGATTCACTAAAAATTAAAGGGTATTATTTTAATTGGAGTTAATTGAACCGTTAGTAACAGATAATATCTATAAAACTTGTAAAACCCAATAAAATACCATGAAATAAAGCTCTGAGAATTAATAGTATGTTTGAACACCTGCGTATTTTTAAAAAGCTCATTCTGCGTAAATTTTGCAGATAATTAATGGTTTCAGAGAATGTTGGAGAAACCGTCGCTTATATTAACGGGAAGACTAGATACGGGGTTATTTAACCCAGATAACAGTCCATGTGGACTGAAATAATCGATAGTAAGGAATATCAATTTGCACCAATAAGAACGGGGTAGATAGAGACAGATAATATGCGCAAGACCGAGACACATATAGTAAAAGGCGTGAGTAGAGCAACGTCACGGGGTTGCGATTGGTTGAAAATAAAAGGCAAAATTGAGAGGTAGAAATAACATTTCTGTATAAAAATTAATTGGTTATTTCCAGACGTTGCGAGCCGTGTCGAAATTTCTGAGATTTAACTGAGGCGAGTGCAAATTTCGTAAAAATCGCATGCCGCGCTGCGGAATGGGAACATAGCATGCGAAATTCTTTAGAATTGTCCGTTTTGGGGAACAGACCGACAGACAGGCTAACCTCTATATATACCCAGGTGAATATGAACAAGCTCTCTTAGATCTTCGACTTGATTCAATGCGTTAGACAGTGCTTTTTAGTTTTCCGGTTTTGATTAAATAATTTAAACAGTTTGCTTGTATATTTTTGTGATTTAAAACAGCTTGTTCTTTACGTGCTACAATGAGTGTACTTTAGTGCACTTAGACAAGAAGATACAAGGTAATAAAGTTAGTATCACTGTACTAATTAGTCAAAATTTGCAACGACAAATGAATACACAAAAGTAGGCAGTTTTGGCGTATATTGGTGAAAGAAGCATGAATTTCTTTGCTATTTTTCGGGGGTGTTAATAATTAAATGGTTCATAAACGTGTCTGGATCCACAAAACAAGGGTCAGATATACACAGATGAGTTCCGGAAAAGCCCTGAAACAACTTTAGATGAATGGTGGTGGAGAAAATTTTAAAAGCGTTGAGAATCAGAAGCCGTAAATATAACCCAGTTGGAATGGTGTGATTAACTAAAGGGACGATGTACATTGAAGCTACGAGTGCAGTAACCTTCAGGTAAATTATACTATTTTGTTCGAACTTTGATATTTTGGTGTGTGTTGAATAACTTTATAATTGATTTACTTAAAATGGACAGTAGTGAAATTGTACTAACAACAGAATTTTAATTTTAAGGTGAAATTTGCTTGTTTAAGTAGAAAGGGGTATTTAGTATTTATGTTCTGGATTATGATGAAAATTTGGGTATGTCTTTGAGTTCAATTAGACGAACCTGGTTAATTAACGTAAAGGGGTGGTAGATGCTCCCTTTGTACTCAGACTCCGGTCTGCATATATTGTTATAGTAATTAGTAGGCATCCTACAAGGACTTTAATTCTGGATGCACATTAAAATGATAATAAATTTAATTTTGAAATTTTCTGATATTAAAATTTATTCTGAATATTAATTTTGAAATTTTAATGTATTGTGAATATTGATGTAAATAGAGTTGACGTTGATGTTTGTGGTAGGAATGTGTTTGTTTTTTTTATGTATGAGGATGAAAGCTATCTAGAGGAGCAGCCGAGGCGATTAACGGAAGAAAGTCAATGGACCAACACAGTTAAGGTAATGAATAGCTTTTTGTAGGTTTCACAGCATTCTTGACGCCCAAAAGTGAGGCTCGATTATAAAGCGTAGTTCACGGATTTTGTAGGTTTCACAGCATTCTTTGGCACCAAAAGTGAGGCTCGATTCTAATACAGGAATCACAGCAATATATATATATATATATATATATATATATATATATACTACTTGGCTTATAGCCGTAATTTTGAGCATTGCTTCCTGACTTTAACTGACATAAGTCAAAAACTTGACAATGTCAGATATGATTGACAAAAATGCTAAACGTAATTGAAAGTTAAGTTGATGTATAGTTGTGTACATGATTTAGATTTGTAGTTTTTTCAATTATCATCATCAGTCTCGTTGGCGTAATTGGTAAATTCATGGTCCTAGAAAGACTAAGACGCAGGTTCAAGTCCTGTTCAAGACCTTATGTTTTCTTATTTCTAATACTAGTTCTATTTGAAAAGATCATTTGGGATTTGCATAAAAGTCTAAATTATTATTTCATTTGATTAACTGTAATACGTTAGTATGTATTATATATATACATATATATTACTCAAATTTAGACCAGGGTAGAAAATTAATTAACGACATCAAATAATTTTAATCACCGTGTATAAGAAAGCTTTGGGAAAAAGTACGCGTAATTAAAGGCCTACTGTGAAGATTTAAATCATTCAATTAGAAGGTAGGGTTTGTATAGAATTTTATTAGATAATACGCGTTATTAAAACGTGGAGCATACAAATTTATTCGTTCCATTAAAAATAAGGGATTTAAATTATTCACTAGACGCTTTCTATAAAAAGAAGCGGAATTAAAATGCTCAACTTGTATGTAATTTAATTATTCCAAGTAAAGAAACAAATAGAAATTACATGCAAAATTTATATTAATTAATTCAAGTTTTAAGTAACGAGTATTAAACAAAATGTACAAATAATAATTAATATTTAATTAGTATTCACTAAAAATTAAAGGGTAGAAGTCAATGCCATTCATTATTATTTTAATTGGAGTTAATTGAACGATTATTAAGGTATAATAGGCATAAAAGCTTTTAAAAAACCCAATAATACCAAATATGAGACGCGTTGCTAGCATACAAATATATCTAGAAGGTTGGAATACGTGGAATATTCAAATCGTAGAAGTGTTATTTAAAATGTTACGATTGAACACCTACGTATTTTTAAATGTCAAATTCTAATAAATTCGAGCTGATAAACATGAAAATTCTGCGTATATTGCAAACTGTCGGATAAACCGTAGCTTATATTAACATATGAATCCACGTGGACTGAAATAACCGATAGTAAAGAATATCGATTTGCACCACTAAGGCCAGGTTAGAAAAAGACGGATACAATGCGCAAGGCAGAGACACGGATAATAAAAGGCGTGATTTGAGCAACGTCACTGGGTTTGCGATTGGGTGAAATAAGTTGCAGATATGAGAGGTGAAAACACAACAATTTCTATATAAAATTAATTAGTTGTTCTCGGACGTGTTTGCGAGCCGTGTGAAAATGTCTTAGATTTAACTGGCACGAGTGCAAAAATTTAGTAGAATCGCGTGCCGGACTGTCGAGAAGGGAACAGAGAATGCGAAATTCTGAAAACTGGCCGTTGCGGGACAAAACCGACGTGCAGGCGAGAGATTATATGAACCCGTGTTTATAGGAGTTTCGCTCTCTTAGATTTTCGATTTTTATTCAATACTTTCAACAGTTTGCTCTGATATTTTTTGATTATTGAATATTTTAAAACAGTTTGCTCTTTACGTGCTACGATACAAGTTATTATGCATTAGTGCACTTACAAAAGATAGATAAGTAGCGATAAATAAATACATTTAAGTATGCAGTTTTTAGTATAGCGTGAACGAATTATGAATTGCTTTGCTATTTTGTTCGGGAGTGAGTAATCAAATATTATTAGCAAACGTGATTGGATCTACAAACAAGATTTAGATATACATAGATGCGTTCCTGAGAAGCCCTGAAACTTTTTAAACGAATGGTGTTGTAGATGAATTTTAAAAGGCGACCAGGAATCTGAGGACGTAAACATAACCCAGTTGGAATGGTGAAATTAGCAAGGACGATGTACATTGAAGCCACGAGTGTAGTAACCTTCAGGAAAATTATACAATTTTGTTCGAACTTTGATGTTTTAGTGTGTGTTGGATATCTTTATAATTTCTTTGATAAAAAAAAAATGGACAGTGGTGAATTTGTATAAACAACTAATTTTGAATTTTAAGGTAAAATTTTCTTGTTTAAGTAGAAAGGAGTATTTAGCAGTTTATGTTTTGATTATGATGAAAATTTGGGTCTGTCTTTGAGCTCAATTAGACTAACCTGTTTAATTAACGTAAAGGGGTGGGAGATGCTCCCTTTTATTCAGACTTAGGTCTGCACATATTGTAACTTAATTAGTATGCATCCTACAAGGACTTTAATTCTGGATGCAAATTAAAAATGATGACAAATTTAAACTTGAAATTTTATGATACTGAAATTTATGCTGAAATTTAATTTTGAAATTTTAATGTATTATGAATATTGATGTAAATAGAGTTAACGTTGATGTTTGTGGTAGGAATGTGTTTGTTTTTTTTTATGAATGAGGATGAAAGTTTTAACTAGGTGAGTAGCCGAGGCGGAAAGAGTAAAGAGGCGATTATCAGAAGAGATTCAACAGGGCGAGAATCACAGCAAATCTTGGTGCCAAATTCGAGAGGCACGAATATCTTTTTTTTACTCTGGAGAGGCTTTTTGTAGGTATCGCAGCAATATATATTGCTGTGAAATGTACAAAAAGCTTCTCCATTAATCTTAAACTAAGGTTTTCAAATCGAGCCCCACAGATTGGGCGTCAAGAATGCTGTGAAACCTTTTAAATTAACTGGTCCGTTGACTTTCTTCTGTTAATCGCCTCTTTACTCTTTTCCGCCTCGGCTGTTCACCTAGTTAAAACTTTCATCCTCATTCATAAAAAAAAATACATTCCTACCACAAACATCAACGTTAACTCTATTTACATCAATATTCATAATACATTAAAATTTTAAAATTAAATTTCAGCATAAATTTCAGTATCAGAAAACTTCAAGATTAAATTTATTATCATTTTAATGTGCATCCAGAATTAAAGTCCTTGTAGGATGCCTACTAATTAATATAACAATATATGCAGACCTGAGTCTGAGTACAAAGGAAGCATCTCCCACCCCTTTACGTTAATTAACCAGGTTCGTCTAATTGAGCTCAAAGACATACCCAAATTTTCACCACAATTAAGAACATAAATACTAAATACCCCTTTCTACTTAAACAAGAAAATTTCACCTTAAAATTAAAAATTTGTTGTTAGTACAAATTCACTACTGTCCATTTTAAGTAAATAAATTATAAAGTTATTCAACACACACCAAAACATCAAAAATCGAACAACAAAGCATAAATTACCTGAAGGTTAATGCACTCGTGGCTCCAATGTACATCGTCCTCTGTTAATCACACCATTCCAACTGGGTTATGTTTAGGTCCTCGGATTACTGGTCGCCTTTAAAATTTTCTACACCACCATTCATCTAAAGTTGCTTCAGTGCTTTTCCGGAACTCATCTGTGTATATCTGTATCTTGTTTTGTGGATCTAGTCACGTTTACGAATCATTTAATTATTAACACCCCGAAAATAGCAAAGAAATTCATACTTCTTTCACGCTATACGCCAAAACTGCCTACTTTTGTGTATTCATTTGTCGTTGCAAATTTGAATAATTGGTACAGTACTCGCAATTATAACTAGACTTTATTACCTTGCATCTTCTTTTGTAAGTGCACTAAATTACTTTCATTGTAGCACGTAAAGAACAAACTGTTTTAAAGTATTAAATAATCACCAAAATATACGAGCAAACTGTTTAAATTATTCAATCAAAATCGAAAAACTAAGAGAGAGAAACTCATATTAACCCGGGTATATATAATCGCTAGCCTATACGTCGCTTTTGTCGCCAAAACGGACAGTTTCCAGAATTTCGTCATTCTATGTTCCCTTTTCGATCGCTCGGCACAGCTTCTACAAAATTTGCACACGTCCATGTTTAAAATCTATGAAATTTCGACACGGCTCGCAACGTCTGAGAATAACTAATTAATTTTTATACAGAAATGTTATTTTACCTCTCATGTTTGCCTCTTATTTTCAACCAATCGCAACCCAGTGACGTTGCTCAAATCACGCCTTTTACTATATGTGTCTCTGTCTCGCGCATATTATCCGTCTCTATCTACCCTGTTCTGAGTGGTACTAATCGATATTCTTTAGTATCGGTTATTTTCAATCCACGTGGACTGTGAAATAACCCACCTTATTAGCATTTCCCGTAAATATTAAGCGACGGTTTCTCCAACATTCTCTGTAACCATTTGTTGTCTGCAAAATTTACGCAGAACGAGACTTTTAAAAATACGCAGGTGTTCAATCGTCCTACTTCTAAATAACACTTCTACGATTTGAATATTATTGGGTTTTTACAAGCTTTTATACATATTATATGTTACTAATGGTTCAACTAACTCCAATTAAAATAATACCCTTTAATTTTTAGTGAATCCTAATCAAATATTCAATTATTATCTGTACATTTTGTTTAATACTCGTTACCCAAACTTGAATCAATTAATATAAATTTTGCACGTAATTTCCATTTGTTTCTTTACTCGGAATAATTAAATTACACGTTGAGCATTTTAATACTGCTTCTTTTTATAGCAAGCGTCTTGTAAATAATTTAACTCCCTTATTTTTAATGAAACGAATGAATTTTTATTCTCCATGGTTTTTTAATAAAACGTATTATCTAATAAAATTCCTTATACACGGTAATTAAAATTATTTGATGTAATTCATTAATTTTCTACCCTGGTCTAAATATGAGTAATATATATATATATATATATATATATATATATATATTACTACGATATCACCCTTTGCCGAATGTATAATGCATAAAAAATTTGTAAATTTCACTTTCACTTAAAGAAGTCCATTCATAGTGTGCTTGATGATTAGTAGATTAATAGTGTTATTCCTGGACCACGTCAATTTAAATAAAAGTTTTAATTTATATAATTCATATGCTATTTAAATTTTTGTAACAAATACTACGTGCGAGTTTTTTTTGAAGCTCATTTGAACCAATCTAATAGATCTGTCAATTGTTGTTATTAAAATTTTGTTTTTTTGAAAATAGTATCAAATGTTAAAATCTCAATATGTAAAAAGAAAATTTATGAATCTTTAAAGTTCAATTTTACTTTTAAATACTATACCTGTAATTTTATTTGCATATGTTGGAAAGAAAGAAAGGAATTACTTCAAATTATATTTTTGGTTCAAACAGTCTTTTATTTATCAATAGTTAAATTTAATGGCATCGCAATTTGAGAAAATAAATATTGAGTAATGAAACTAGAAGAATACTGAAGCAGAATAAGGTTATAGAAGTGAATTACGTGACTCCTCTTTGATAATCATTTTTAGGTATAACACTTTTAGGGTGGTAGTTTCATGATGATTAATTTATAAGTATTGTTGTACCCTTTTCTGTTGTAAGACACAAACTGTCTTTTAATTAACATTTAATGTGTGACATTTTCTTTCAGGATCATCGTAGCAGAAGTTGAAGTAGATACATTCGGGAGGTTTCCAGAGGTGTTGTTTTGTATAGTTGGTATGTTTTTTTTTGATAATCATTATAGTCTGTGGGTTTCTGGATCTTCTCATAGGATACTTTTGTTTTTATTGCCCATATAGATACGGTGGCGCCCAATCTCCCCTTTTTCATTCTTTTTTATAGTTGAGTTTACTTTGCATCCACGCCCAATCTCATTGCTCACCCTTGGGGTAATTCCCAGACTAAGCTGCAAATACTGTGAAGTCCGTGAGTCTATTGGAAATGATAACTTCAAGAATAAATTCTTGTCGGATAACAAAATTAATAGTTGCATTGGTGTGCCCGACTCGCCACACAACAAAATTTGTTTCAGGTTCATTATATAGCCAAACTCGTCCGTCTTATTTATCTTTACCTATTGGGTTTTACTCGATATAGCATACTTATTCAGATACTCTAAAAGTCACATATCTTGCACTCTAAGCGCTTTGTATTATGGAACGTGCCAAAAAATGTTTTGTCATTTACCTTCAACTTGCACGTAGCCTTAATTTAGTCTTCATATTTTGTTTTACTAATGTTGGGTTTTATAAAAATGTGGCAATTTCTACATTTTTTATGTCACGTACGCCTTTGCTTCAATATCTATTCCTTATTGGGTTATTAAATATGTTTGTTTTTCAAGAAACTGTTTATTACAAACCCGTACAAATTATATGCGTTCCATTGACCTCCATTCCTCACGCAAATGCATCAAGTTTGAAAGAGATTTCATTTCCAGTTTGTTTTACTTTAAATAGCCTAATTTGTATTTGTTTTGAGTTTATGAATGTTTTAAGTGTTTTAAAATAGATTGGGTTGCGCCCGGAATTATTTTATTTACTAAATGTGGTTAAATTATTACAGAATGAGCTTCCTTTTATTGACTGTACTTTGTTATTGATTTTATACAAGGTGATTTGAATTTGCTTCGGCGTTTGAGAATGTTTTAAATGTTTAAAGATGGCCGGAATGGCTTCCAAAATTATTTATTTTAATGAATGTGTTTAAGTTGTTACGAAATGAGCTTTCTTTTATCAACTGTGTCTAATTATTGATTTTATACAGGGTGCTTTGTATTTGCTTTATGCATAATGAACGAATTGTGTACTTTTATGATTTAAATGTTTAGTTTTCTTGATTTTTATGATGTTCACCTGAAGTATACCCCCCCTGTGGCCTTATATATGTGGGATTTTATGTGGGTTTTTAAAGTTGCAGATCACGTAGCCTCTTTTCAATTATGACGTATTTGAATGCGTTTATGCGTTAATATTTTAAATGAGATTATATTGTAGCTAGTATGCCAGGTTGTTTACCTTCACCGATTGCGTGTTTATTTTAATAAAACTGTTTGTGTTTAACACGTTACTTTTGCATATTTCTTTTCAATCTTAGACTTGTATATTTAATTTGAAACGTATTATACGATGTACACGTTATTATTCTTGCAAAATTGAATCTGGTTGTTAAAGAATGAGCTTCCTTTTATGAATTAAAATTATTTACGATTTATATACAGTGTGCTCGTTATTGACTTTATGCAAAATTGTCGATTTACTCCCATTTAATGATGGAATTGTTTGGTTTTTTAAACGTTAATAATATTTACATGTATTTTACGACTCCTACAACTTAATATACCCTTAAATTGCCTTATCATAGCAATGTATATTGCTATAATTATAGGGTAGTTTAGGGGTAGGTTAAGTTACAGGGGTCGTAGAATAAATAAAAGAAACTTCCAGTTAACAAAAGCACATAATTACAGATATTATAAGAGTAAATAGGTCACTATACATATTTTTAATTGAGAGCACACTGTATATAAAATTACAATAGATTAAACGCATAAAAAATAGAAATATCCAAGAGTAGTTACGAGCAAAGATAAGATTTGAAAACGTAACGAAATGCATCAAAATTAAATCAACGGAAAACCTATATGAATTGGCTTGATAAATGTTTAATCAGTGCGTAAAATATATCATCGTATACCCAGGCTAAAATTATGCATTATTTGAATAAATCGTACGTGACATAAAGTATTACATTTGTTCAAAAATCCAATTTAACTAGGAAATCAACAAACACCAAATTTATTTCGGTTTAGATTAGAATAAGCAATCAACAATGAATACGTGACTTAATGAACAAAAATCGTGGGATTTCTCAATTAAATATCATGGTATGTAAATGAATCTGTGACAATTTAAGCATTCATCCAAGTAATTGAACGATACAATTGGTAAAATTTCCCGGAGTACACAAAAGATAAAGACAACTGGTGTCGCCCCAACACCTGAAACAACGAATATAAAACAAGAAGCAAGGCCTATAAATAAGATAACAATTGAGCGACGAGTTTAGTATACATTTTAAACTGGGCTATCACAATACTCAGAAGTGCTATATTATTCACGTAAACCAGTCATACGAAAGTAAATGAAAAATCATTTTATAAAAGTGTAAAAATTGTGCAAGGGAGCCGATCTATTATAGATGTAAGTAAACACATTTAGTAAAAATATACAATTTCTAACATAAATAAAACAGGGCTCTGTAGACGACTCTGGAGACGATATTACTCTGATTAATCACCTCCTGTTAAACTAATTTTGGTAATCACAGACATGGTAAATGTTCTATTACTGTTTTGTTAATTACGGAGATGGAAAACCTTTTATTTACTGATATACAATTTAAATCTTAAATTGGATTAACTTATGGGATTTTGAATAACGATTTGGATAGTATTTTGGTTTTGATGTCGACCTCCAAATTCGACTCTAAACATTCAGACTGGACACGAAAACTCTTGGGGGATGCAGAGAAACTACTGAACCATTCCAGGTTAGCTATATTGATATAATTTATTTCTGTAAATAGACAAAATAGACAAAAGCGAAGAGAACATGGAAAATATTAAGATGCAGATTAAGGAGAATGGAGAAAAGCTCGGTGCCGAAATAAAAATTATAAGCGACGGATTAAAATAAAGTAATCAAACAATCGCGGAAATGCATGTACACTTTGAAAATAAATTCATTAGAATGATGGACGATGTAGATACAGTTAGAGACGAGGTTTGGAAAGTGAAATTAGATCAGGAAACATGTGAAAAAGAAACAAATGACCGGATTACAGATTTAGGTAAAAAGATGCGGGAAATTCAGGGAAACTGTGAAATAGGACTTAATGATGTAAATAGAGAGTTAGGTAATTTAAAATCAGAATTTGAAAATGCGGGTATGAATCAGGGATTGCAACACACTAGGATAAATAGACCGGAAATTTCAGTTGAACAGTATTCCAAATTTTATGGAGACAACAAGGTGAATCCAAAAGTATTTTTAAATAATATAAGAAAATTAATACAGGGATCAACGGATGAAAGGTACAATTTAAATTTTGTTAGATCAATGTTCAAAGGAAGCGCGGAGATAGGGTTTGACTTAATAGAAAATGAGATAGGGACATTTCAGGAGTTTGAAAGTAGATTTTTGAAAAATTTTGGGGGATAATCAACAGTACAAGGCGCGAGATAATTTAATTACAGGAAAGTATAATCAGAACTTAGGGATGACCCGAGAACTATACGCCATACAAAAATTCAGTATAGCGAAGCAATTAGATCCGCCGATGGAAGAAACTCAAACTATAAAGTACTTAGCGGGACATTTTGGCGAAGAAATAAGACATTATGTGATGATTCAATACATAATAAATAGGGAGATTTTCTTGGAATATCTACAACGTTGTGATGAGTTGGGACAAAGTCGTGTAGCGGAAGGTAGAATGGTACCAAGACAACGAGAAAATTTAGGTAGAAGCACAGAAAACAATAGATCGAATAATAGGGGAAATTATAGGGGAAATTTTTATAGAAACAATTACAACTACAATCAGCAACAACCTATAAGAATGAACCGTACCTATGCAGAAGTTACGAGTTAAGCAAGACCATCTACGTCGAATCTGGATTTTTAAAACAGGACAAACCAAGTAAGCCCTTAAAAATAAATGGATACGAACACCAACGTGAATATATAAAATGTGAAATGGAAAAGGAAACGAATAAAAGCTTATTACCGATAATTAAATTGAGAATTGAAAATAGTCGAGGTGGAACACTCATTGATACGGGAGCTGAAGCGTCGTTAGTGTCTGAGGATTTTGTTAAACGGGAAAAATTAATAGGGAGTGAAATATTAGTAAATCATAACAGGTAGTGTGAAAATAAAAGAAGTATATGTAAATAGAAAAAGTATAAGTAAATAAGAAAAGTATATGTAGTAAAATATTAGTAGATCAAAATAGGTAGTGTGAATATTAGAAAGGTCTATGTAAATAGGAAAAGTCTATGTAAATAGGAAAAGTATGGATAAGTAGGGAGTGAAATATTAGTAGATTATAATATTATAATTTAATTAAGTTGCCGCTGTGCTTGCGGCCACGTCCCCAATGCTCCACCGAAGGTACTACATTGGGTTTAAACGCAAAAATATAAACGTGCTCCTAATTATTCTAACTTCAAAATTAACACATCCTAAATAAAAATCTAACAACTGAAACAAAAACTAAAAATAGGGCATCATTGATGGTATCCCTAGCATTGATTTGGAGTGTGCACGATAAACAAGATACAAACAAAATGAATGAGGAGGAATCCGCAATGCCGGATAGCAGCTGCCAGCTCTGCTTACCGGTGCGACCTGAAGGGTCGACTTAAAACTATCCAAGTGTAGCTAGCTAATTTAAAATGGATTCAAATTTTCTAAGAATATGCCAAATATATTAATAATGAATCCAGCTATACCTGCTCTATAAATTTACAAATTCGTCATCCCTGGTCTAAGTAATTTGTTAGCCTAAGTCCGTCCCGAGCTTTCCCTATCATTCCCTAAGTTATTTATATTGTAATTAAAATCTTCGCAAACAATCTTCCTTCCTATATATAAGCTACCACCAAAAATGACGGCAGAACGTCAAACAAATAATATCAAGCCACAAACAATAAAAGCAGGCAAAAATATAAATATAAAAATAAATATTTATGAAAATATATAACTAAACATCTATAAGCATTAAGCGTTGAGCAGTGCATAAAATTGCAAAAAGCATAACCCAAATTATCAGGTGAACTCGCATAAGCATTATACCGGCTAGCACCATTATGCACAAAACGTGCTCGTTAAATTATTTCAAATCTACAAATTATCATCAATCAATGCTTATGCGAGCACAACCACCACAATTTTGTTCTTACCTCGTTAATATATTTCTCCAGCATCCGAAGATCTGGTCGTCTGCATACCTTTAAACTTACTGCTAGGGGGAAATGGATGCACTGCTAAAGTTCTGGTGGGTATGCACTAATTGTCCTGGGGGGTCGTCACAATCACTATCACTTCACTTTTAAGTCCTGGAGGGATGCACGGTTTCATTCTATTTTATTTATTATTTTATTTCTTTCTTTATTTCACTGATTTAATTTAATGAGGTTTTTGATTTATATGTTCTTATTTATTTATTTTCCCGGATTAGGTTTTAAGTTTTTTTTTTTATTTATTACCGATTTCCGCGCGTATAAGGTTATATAGTGGTTATAGTGATTGTATTAGTGGTGCGGGAGTTGTCGTGTATATGGCCTTTTATAAATATTATGATAGTTTTTGTAGTTTTTTATTTTATTTTTTTTTTAACTTTTTTTTAATTATTTAAATACAGGTTTTAGTTACCAAACTCATATCATTTAACGCCAGGTCAAAATCTAAAATTTCTAATCCTCCCCTACCCCCCTTCCGTTTTACGCGCGGTTATCGCCGTCTAATCTCGAGACCCTTCCCGCGAACTCTTTAAAGGCTGTCCAGAACGCCTTCTGGTTAGCCACTTCCCCAACTTCCTCTAGGCTCTTTGGCCATGCTAGACCTAGGATAGCTAATTTGCTATCAGCTAACCCTCGATTTGCCGCTTCAAGCGGGCAGTCGCTTTCAGCGCCCTCACCGCATTCGCAGCGGTCGTTGTCGGTTAAACCAAATGTTTGTAAATACGCTTTTAGGGCGCCGTGTCCTGTTATCAGTTGCACCATTTTATGATCGAGTTTTACCTCGATATTACCTCTAGCATCTAAGCTCGGTATGAATTTGTGGGTCAACCTGCCCGTGGCAGCGTTGTTCCACCTCTCTTCCCATTGTCTGATTGACTTTTTGCGCAGATTTCTTTTAATTAGAGACCTCGGTATCGACGAATGTGATATCCGAAAGTCGCCCGTCGCGGCCTCTTTAGCTAATTCATCAGCCCTATCGTTCCCTACGTTACCATCGTGCGACCTAACCCAACAGAACTTTAAACGTCGAAACTCGAGCGCCGTATGCGCTATCCTCCAGACATCCGCCAGGAGGTTAGTTAAGGTGTTCATGTTTGTCAAAGCTGTCAGCGCTGATTTGCTGTCGCTGATTGATTATATAATATTCATCTCTGCCCGTGTGGTTTATTACGTAATCGATTGCCTCTCGTATGGCTACCAATTCGCACTGGAAGATAGTGCTTCAAGTTTGCGAGTTTGGTTTGATACTGAAATACCTCCATTTTCTGCTTAACCACAACAAACGCCGCGCCTGCTTGCCCGTCATCCATGCGTGAACCGTCTGTATAAATTCTGATACCCGTCGCGTCCCCATCGCCTTCGACAAACTCGATTCCTCTAATATCGGCCGGGTGCTCCAACTCCGATACAACGATCTTTCTCTCTACCTCCCTATTACCAAGATGAATATCTTCGATAATTTCGCGCCTTTTCCCTATATTTATCAATCTCATATCTCTAATCTCCCTAACGACATATTCGATAGGGACAGTCTTACTGATCACCAGGACCGCCTCCGTGGAGGTGGTTCTGTATGCCCTCGCCGCTTTCACCACGGTTATGCGTTGTACGCTCGTCAATTGACGCATCTCCCGGACTTTACAACCTTCCGCCCATACAGATGCTGCGTACAGCATTGCCGGCTCAATTGCTCCGGCATAAATCACCCTCAGCGATTTGCCCCTGAAACCCCAGTTGATTTTCGCCGCGGCCATCATTTTGTTTGATATTTCGCTGCTTTTGCTTTTAACATACTGCACGTGAGCTTTCCAATTTAACTTATTGTCAATCTTTACCCCGAGATATGTAATTGCTTCCTTAAACGGTATTTTCTTCCCTCCCAGCTTTAGCCTAGGGGGTCGCTGTCCCGGTTTCTTTCCGAAATAAAGCGCCTCTGACTTCTCGGTGTTAAATTTTAATTTTACCGCCTGCGACCATTCGTGTAGTTTATTAAGCGCCTCGTTCGGTTTTGTGCGCATTTCCATTAACAATCGTGATCTGACAATTAAAAGAGTATCATCCGCAAACCCAACGATTGAGCATCCTGTGGGCAACTTGACCCTAAAAATGCTCTCATACAACAACTTCCAAAATGTGGGACCAAAGCATGATCCCTGCGGGCATCCCCTTTCCACCTCGCGCGACAAAACTTCCCCCGAAATTTCAACCTGTGCCAAACGCCCCGAGAAATAACTCTTGACCAAAGACATCAAGTTTCGTGGACAACCCCTATTTTCCAACTCGCAAACAATCAATGGCCACCAGGCAGCATCAAATGCTCCCGAAATGTCCAAAGCAACAACGACACAATACTCCTTTGCATCTCTCGCCTGCTTAATTTCCCTCCAAAGCTTTCCCAAGCACTGGTAGCAAGCTAATTGGACGATAGCTGCCCGGGTCTGACGCATCCGCCTTCTTAGGTTTAGGTATGAATTTCACGTTCTGGACTTTCCAGCAACGCGGAAACACGCCCCTTTCTAGACAAAGATTAAACAACCTGGTAAACACGCACTGGGCTAACAGGCACGCCTTCAGAGCAGCGTCTGAAGTGATTCCGTCATGCCCAGGTGCCTTCTTAGGGTTCATCCTTCTAAGAGCCCTAACGACCTCGTGAACTAGAACTGCCTTTTTGACACCTGTTCCTTGCGCCTCTGTAGCTTCCCGACGTGCTAAATCGTGCGACCCCTCATCCTCTTCAAGATTATCCAAAGGGAAGAATTTCTCTAATAAATATTCCGCCGTGGTTTTAAAACCTTCCGTGTATTCGCCATTTGTCTTTCTTATGTTACCGAGCGCGATTTTCTGATGTTTACCCCTTATTACTCGGTATGCGGATCCCCAAGGTTCTTTCTCCGAGTTTCGCGTGCAGAATTCTTTGAATTTATTTATTCGCGTTTCTTCTATTAATATCTTATATTCACGGTAACTTTGATTGTATTCTATTCTCCGTTGTTCTCTTATTTCTCCAGAGGCGCGTTGGTAGCGGCGCCTTAGGTTACGCGTTTCTGTCCGCTTGGTGGTTAGTTCCCGGGTCCACCAGGGTACGCTCTCTTTAAATGTTTTCTTTCGCGGCATGGAGTACGACGACGCGTCTACCATCGCGTCGTTTAAATTTTTCGCGAGTGTTTCTATTTCGTCTGCCTCTCGGCAGTTAAATAGCTCGTTTTCGAGCGCAGGGATACTTTCGCCAAATTTTTGTTTAAACCGCTCCCAATTTGCTCTTTTATTACAGGACCGCGGAAATATAGTTAGCTGCTCGTTTGCGCTTGTTTTGGTCTCAACGTCCCATGTAATTAATTTATGATCAGAGAGCGTTTCCTCGTCCGACCTCAATTTCCAATTACAAATGATTTCTAACATTTCGTGCGAGGCTGCAGTAATATCAATAAAACTGCTGCCTCCATTCCCCTCAAACGTAGGTGAATCATTAGTGTTTATCACACTAAGATCCCATTCCGTTAAAAGATTAGCAACCTGTGAACCCCTATCGTCTTCTATAGGGCTACCCCATAGTGGCGACTTGGCATTAAAATCTCCCCCGATAATAAGATTTTTATTCCTACCGATTTTACGAAGAATTCCTTCAATTTGATTTATTAAGTCCTCTGTTTGAGGATTTTTCCGCCGGGAGTCGACCGGTGGAAGGTACGCGCTAATCACGTAAAACGTATTTAATCCGGTTTTGATTTCGGCCGTCGTTAAAAATTCGTTTGATAAATTATTTAATATAATTCCGGCACACGCCCCATTATTTATTATTATTCCGCTGCGCGGTCGTTTGCTGTTCGCGTTTAAGACGGTAAACCCCCTCCCAAAACCTGTTATTTTATGGCTATACAGGTGCGGTTCCTGTATGAGCGCGATGTCGATTTTGTTTTCGTTCATTAATTTAACGAAATTATTTGTGGCCCCTTTGCCCTTGCCTAAATTAATTTGCGCACATTTAATTTTCGAGCTACTCGGAATATCGTCTAATGGCCTAGGATCCATAGTCGATGTTCCTGGTGATGACTGCCTTCAAACGCTGCATCGTTGGGCACTGGCTGGACTTGGCGTCGTGACGAGTGTCGACCCTGACGCTATCCACCCTATCGTTCGACCTCGCACAAACAACACAACAAGAAACTGCCCGCCTACAGTTCTTGAACTCATGCCCCACTTCGGTGCAGTTACCGCAAAACTGCACCCGCTCCTTACACTCCGCTGACCTATGACCGAACTCGTAACAGCGATAACACTGCACCATCGAGAAGTGATCACGAGCCCAGACCTTACGCCAACCCAGACTGACCGAATCCACCAAGAAACACCTCCTAGCCTCCGGCGACATCTCGAAAACAACGCTGGACAACGGATCTCTGGGTCCCTTGCCGCCAAACAGAAACTTCTCCTTGACCTCCTCCTCGAACCTAAGCCCCCTGAAGCGGGGGTTCTGAACAATCAACCTCTTCACGAGCTCTTCTTGCTTAAACTCCCTCTCTACCCCGGGGAGCACAATGCGCGGCCTCCTCTTCTCAATGGTCCTCGCGGTCAGACCCTGACAAGCCCCGCCCACCGTCGACTGCAACCGCTTGGCGTCCTCCCGACCAGCACACTCGACAACAACGCCACCCCTACGCGTCCGACGTGCTCCGACAACAACAAACCCATCCTTGGCCGGATCAACCTTCTTCTTCAACGTCGCCATGACGTCTTCTTTGACCCCTGGATTGGCGTCGACACGAACCGCAACCGTCGACGCTGCCTTCTTCGCCACTGCACCTGTATACGAAGTTACCCCTGAGACCAAGCGACCTCTTAATCCCCCCTGCGCTACTGCGATCTGCTCCATCCTCGCCGCTGCAACTGCTACCTCCGCCACAGCCTCCTTCACCTCGCCTCGCACCATCCTAAGACCTCTAACCATCCCCAAAAGCTGATTCGCAACGTCTCGGAACTCGTCCGCGGCGTTGCGAATCACCTTCCTGTCGTCCACGGTGATAGTTGCCGAAGTAGCAGGGACCCGCCTGTGTATAAGGCCGTGCGCCTTCCTCGCCCGGAACATCAAGAGATCCAGTTCGTCTAGATCGCTAGCCGCAACGCTTCCGTTGCTGCTAGTCGACCCGCGACGCTGGCCTTTCGACGTTGCGGGCGACTCAGGCCCGACCCCACACACAAGGGGCGCCGGCCCCTCTGACTTCACCACCACAGACCCAGGCTCCCTCTGCGACACGACTACCTCCCCGTCGGGCTGCGTCTCCGACTTCTCTTTCCTAATCACGACCTCCTTCTCTCCGACCTTATCGACTGCACCAGTCTCCGACTGCTCAGCCCTGACTGACTCCGACCTACCACCCCTCTTCTTCTTCGGCAACGGCTCCTCATCTCGATGGACAACCATGCTGAAAAATCAGACAACAAAAACAAGGACAAACAAAACCCAGATCAAAATGCCCTGACGACGCTAAATAAACTCGAAGCTAAGATGTACAGCTAAACGGCAAAACAACAACAAGTACAGAACAAAAACGCTGCTCAAATAAAAGACCTAGATTTCAAATGACCCTTAAACTTCTCTGTTTTTATTTATTTATTCAAATTTCAAATTTATGAGAAATAAAATAAACACTGACGTCAAAATAACAAGGAGGGAAAAAT
Organism: Platerodrilus igneus; assembly: GCA_036346225.1. NCBI lineage: Eukaryota > Metazoa > Arthropoda > Insecta > Coleoptera > Lycidae > Platerodrilus > Platerodrilus igneus. Next base: position 1,246,328 of record JARFIW010001100.1, on the reverse strand, counting down.
AAGATAGCAAGCCCAATAAATATATGCAATTAAAAATCTACTATAACAAAACTGTTTTTATTTATTTAAAATTCAAACTAACTAATTACCTCAAAAAAAAATTTATAAAATACGGGACCTTAAATTTAGAAACAAACTAATTAAAACACGTGTTATTGGAATGCGGTACCGAAAGCACTTACCGCTTGTTTACTGGGTGTTTACTCGAACTTCAAGTGTGTTACACCACTAATTATACCCAAAGATCGACTTTAAGGAACTTTAAAGTACACGCGTACTTAAAAATGGAATATTTATATTCGAATTATTTTAAAATTTACGGTTTTTAGTTATTTGTTTGATTCAAAAAGGGGCTAGATTTTGGTTTTTAAATTGTTATTTTATTAAAGGCACGTTATATAATTATCCCGGATTTATTTGCTGGTTTTACGCTGTTTTAACCCGTTTCACCGGTTTTTTTCAATAAATTTATTAAAACGCCTTTTTAAATTATTTTGAATTTATTTTTGGTTATTTATTTAGTAGATTTTTTATTTATTATCCCGAAATTTAAGTTGGTTTATTTTAAAACGCGGATTTTAGTTAAATTTTAAGTTAAACCCCGATTTATTTATTATTTATTCGGTTTAAATTTTGTTTTTATTTACTACCCTATGTATTAAGAGTAACGTCACACAATAATAAAAATATAATACACTAAATATAAACGCTTAAAATATAATAATAAATAATAAATCCTACATAAAAACTTACATGTAGCCTTGTTGTCAGGAGCTCTGCAAAACACGTCCGCTCACTTCAAGCGCTAACTAGAAGTTAGTAGATTGTAATAACATAATAGTAGTAAAACTTAGAATGAATAGGTTTATAGGTATAGTATAGATCAAAATAGGAATAGGGATGTAAAAATAAAGTAGGAGTTGTGTATATAGTAATATAAAATAAAAATAAAATAATTTTGGACCAATGTGAATTTTGTTCACGTTGGGCGCCAAAAATTAACATTTTTCCAAAAATTTTTATTTTAATTTGGGGGATTAATGCTATAATTATAGGGTAGTTTAGGGGTAGGTTAAGTCACAGGTTGTTGTAGAATAAATAAAAGAAACTTCCAGTTAACAAAAGCACATAATTACAGATATTATAAAAGTAAATAGGTCACTATACATATTGTTAATTGAGAGCACACTGTGTATAAAAGTACAATAGATTAAACGCATAAGAAATAGAAATATCCAAGAGTAGTTACGAGCAAAGATAAGATTTGAAAACATAAAGAAATGCATCAAAATTAAATCAACGGAAAATCTATATGAATTGGCTTGATAAATGTTTAATCAGTGCGTAAAATATATCATCGTATACGCAGGCTAAAATTATGCATTATTTGAATAAATCGTACGTGACATAAAGTATTACATTTGTTCAAAAATCCAATTTAACTAGGAAATAAACAAACACCAAATTTATTTTGGTTTAGATTAGAATAAGCAATCAACAATGAATACGTGACTTAATGAACGAAAATTCGTGGGATTTCTCAATTAAATATCATGGTATATAAATGAATACGTGACAATTTAAGCATTCATCCAAGTAATTGAACGATACAATTGGTAAAATTCCCGGAGTACACAAAAGATAAAAACAAATGGTGTCGCCCTAACACGTGAAACAACGAATAGAAAACAAGAGGCATGGCCTATAAATAAGATAACAATTGATCGACGGGTTTAGTATACATTTTAAACTGGACTATCACGATACTCAGAAGTGCTAAATTATTCACGTAAACCAGTCATACGAAAGTAAATGAAAAATCATTTTATAAAATTGTGCAAGCGAGCCGATCTATTATAGACGTAAGTAAACAAATTTAATAATCTATAGGAACACTGTGGCACGATTTAAATAAAATTAAATAAAAACCCTTAACCACAAAAAATATTTAAATTACTAGATACGTATTTCGACCACTATGTGGTCATCATCAGTAAAAAAAAAAACAAACAACAAACAAACAAGTGAATTGTGTGTCACACAATTCACTTGTTTGTTGTTGAGAACACCAGCCTGCGGGTGAGGAGAATATCCTCGATAGTGTTTAAAGCAACAATATAGTAAATTATACAGCTAATTTTTTTTTTTTCTACTGATGATGACCACATAGTGGTCGAAATACGTATCTAGTAATTTAAATATTTTTTGTGGTTAAGGGTTTTTATTTAATTTTATTTAAACAAATTTAGTAAAAATATACAATTTCTAACATAAATAAAACAGGGCTCTGTAGACGACTCTGGAGATTACACTAGTTAATCACCTCCTCTTAAACTAATATTGGTACTCACACTGTTTTGTTAATTACGGAGATGGAAAACCTTTTATTTACTGGTATACAATTTGAATTTTAAATTGGATTAACTTATGGGATTTTGAATAACGATTTGGATAGTATTTTGGTTTTGATGTCGACCTCCAAATTCGACTCTAAATATTCAGACTGGACACGAAAACTCTTGGGAAATGCAGAGAATCTACTGAACCATTCCAGGTTAGCTATATTGATATAATTTTTTCTGTAAACTGTTTTAATTCAATATTTTTTCGCAAATGTAAGAGACAACAAAACTAGGGTTTCTTTGATCAATTTATGAAATGTAATAGGCATCTTGAAACGTTTCAAAAGATCTCTAAATATAACAAAAGGCTCGTTTTGCTGACTTCAATAACTTAAATCTGGTATATGTAAATATTCTGAAAAAGGAGAAGATTTTAAAAAAAGGTTGTAAATATTTAATCATTATATTGTGAATTGTAGAATTGCTTTATTTAATTGAATCAGCTAGTTAAGGCAAAAAAATTCCATAACTTAACATTTCACATCATAAGTGCTTGATTAATAGAAAGGGCATAACACATCATTTTATGACGCCCAAAATCGTGGGGCGAAAATAACACAATAATATATATATATATATATATATATATATAAATATATATATATATATAAATATATATATATATATATATATATTGTCGTGTTATCTTCCTGTAGGAAAAATAAAACCCTTGTTATTCTCGCCCCACTGTTGGGCAGACCATATTTATGGTATGATAATCGAGCCCCACGATTTGGGTTTGTCATATTTATGCTGTGTTAACCCCTGTTAGCCCCGACGCTTGGACACAATATTTATACTGTGATTTATTCTTTTATTACTCAAGCATTTGTAGAAATGTTAATTTATAATTTTCTTTGCCTCGACTAGCTGATTCAATTAAATAAAGCACTTCTACAATACACAGTATAATAATTGAATATTTACAACCTTTTTAAATATCTTCTCCCTTTTTAAATTATTTACATCTGTCAGATATTTAGAAAATCAAGCCAGCAAAACGAGCTTTTTATTACATTTAGAGACCTTTTGAAACGTTTCAAGATGTCTATTACTTTTCATAAATTTATACAAGAAACCCCAATTTGTCGGCTCTTACACTCTGAATTATTATTGAGATAAAAACAGTTTTAAAAATAAATCATATCAAAATATCTAACCTGAAGTGGTTCAGTAGGTGCTCTGCATTCCCAAGAATTGAAGTCGACATCCAACCAAATTAGTATCCAAATCGTTATTGGCGAGTTTATTCCAATGAAAGGTTTTTCATTTCCGTAATAGAATATTTACCATTTTTAGAGATTATCAAATTGCTTGAACAGGCAGCATTCGCCAGTGTCTAGTATCCAAAATTGTATTTAAGATCGTAATTGATCGTTATTAAAAGTTTTAACAGGAATCGTAGCAAGATCTTTATTAGGATCGTTATTTCGATTGTAATTTAAGATCGTAATTAAGATTGTAATTGAGATGGTAATAAAAGCCCTGTTTTATTTATTATTAGAAATGGTATAATTTCACTAAATCTGATCTACTTACGTCTTTAGAAGTACGGCTCGCTTGCACAATTACACAGTCTTTAATTTTCACTTTAATTTAATTTACTGTTCACGTAAATATTTAGCACTTTCAAGTATAGTGACTGTCCAGTTTCTACAGTATACTAACTCGATATTCAATTGTCATGATATTTATAGGATCGGCCCCTTTTGTTTGCGATTCGTTGACTTCACGTGCTGGGCGAGACCAAGTGTCTTATCTCTTGTTATTTTGGGAAACTTTACCAATTGTTTAGTTCAATTGCATGAAGCGATGCTAAGAATGTCACGTAATTCATTATAATACCTCACATTTGATTCAGAAATCTTAGGAATCTTCGTCCAACAAATCACGTATTATTGTTGTCGGCCCTATTCTAATCTGAATGGAATAAATTTAGTGTTTGTTTATTTCCTAATAAATTGGATTTTTGAACAAATGTGATACTTTTAGATCACGTACGCTTTTCAAATAATGCATAATTTCTGCATGCGTTTAAGATGATATTATTAACGCACTTTTGAATATTTATTTAGCCAATTCATGCAGGTTTTTCACTGATTTAATTTCAATGCGTTTCGTTACATTTTTAAATTCTTATCTTTGCTCATAGCTATTCTTGGATATGTGATTTAATCGCTTGTACTGCTATATACAGTGTGCTCTCAACTAATAATATTTATGACCTATTTGCTCTTCTAATATGTGTAATTATGTACTTTTGTTACTTGGGAGTTTCTTTTGTTTATTCTACGACCCCTATGACTTAACCTACCCCTAAATTAACGCTATAATTACAGCAATATATATATATATATAATATATTATATTATTATGTGTAACGACCTTTAATTATTATCAATAAAAAGTGCAGTAACGGGTTTATAGGTCTACGTTCATAAAGGTAAAATTAAAAACTCTTTGTTCTTTACCAAGCTTTCGATTTAATTTTAAATCTTCCTCAGGGTGCTACAAAATTATAAACATCCATGTCAACATTCAAATAAAATACATTAACTTACAAAAACTGGAGTGTAAAATAGTAACTACATTGGAACATACTGGGTTAACATTCTTAGCACTAAATAAACAAACTAACAGATTAAAATTGTAACTTCACATGGTGATATGTTTGACCAGGTATGCAAACCTAATTAAGTGACAGGTGTTGATAGAACCTGATTTCAATACTTACAGAAATAATTGCATAAAATTCAACTTAGTGTCTCTTTCTTTCTGTTGATATTACTTAGTTTTAAAATATAAGAATAAATCACACTTAGATTGTTAGTATCAGATTTGAAGTTCAAAACGTTGTTGTTATTATTAATGTGCACCATTTCAAGAAAAAGTCTACCTCTGTAACTAACTTCCCTATCTAAAATTTTTACTTTATTAAAATCCGGAAAATGATTAGATTTTTTTACATGGCAAGATAAAGCGCACGAATCTTTTTTGATTTTACAGTCACTCCTATGCTGAACAATCCTACAACGTAACCACTGTGAAGATTGTCCAATGTAGATCTTATCACAATTACTGCATGGAATAGAGTATATGACGTTAGAACTACTCAGCATAGGAGTCTCATCTTTAATGACAGAAAATAATTGATTTATAGTAACAGGGTTGTATTTTGAAATTATGATGGAGTCATTCCGTAGGACGTTAAGTAATTTTAATGTTAAATTTTTAATCATCGGTAGTTTCTTATAACCAATTTCTGTTAGAGGTGTCAAAATCAGTTTTTTGTTTTTTATTATTATAGTTGTTCCCGAAAATAAGTTTCTTAGTCAGATTTTTTGGAAATCCATTGTTTATCGCAATTTCTGTTAACAAGTTAAAATTTTTTAGACGTAAAGAAGAATGTGAAATTTTAAGAATTCTATTTTTTAAACCTAAAATGGTATTCACCTTTTGACTGAGGCTGTGGTTAGAAAAAAAGTTTATGTACCTATCTGAACTTGTAGTTTTCCTGTACCAATCTAACATAATTATGTTGTCTGTATTCCTAATTAATTTCATGTCCAAAAAGGGGATTGTACATTCATGCTCTCTTCCCAGAGTAAACTGTATGTATTTGTTAAAAGCTGTTAAGATTTTAAAACCTCATTTATTTGATTTTCAGGTACAGCACAAATCACATCATCCACATACTTTTTTTTATAAAAGCTGGAGGCGTGGGTAATTGTGGAATAACCTCGTCAAATAGATAATCCATTATTATTGTGGCAACTATGGGACTGAGTGGTGAACCCATAGGTGCTCCGAATATTTGTAAATAAAATTTCTTGTCAAAAGTGAAATAAGTGTGATTAAAAATAAAACTTAGGGTTTCAGTAAACAATTCTAAAGAAAATTCACAATGGTATCGTATAATTTCCTACTTGTCTGTAATTATTTTTAATGCCAATTTTAAAGGGATGTTGGTAATATCACTAGATGTCATTTCCTTGTTTACCAACATCCCTTTAAAATTGGCATTAAAAATAATTACAGACAAGTGGGAAATTATACGAGACCATTGTGAATTTTCTTTAGAATTTTATTTTTAATCACACTTATTTCACTTTTGACAAGAAATTTTATTTAATATTCGAGCACCTATGGGTTCACCACTCAGTCCCATAGTTGCCACTATAATAATGGATTATCTATTTGACGAGGTTATTCCTATACCCACGCCTCCAGCTTTATAAAAAGTATGTGGATGATGTGATTTGTGCTGTACCTGAAAATCAAATAAATGAGGTTTTAAAATCTTTAACAGCTTTAACAAACACATACAGTTTACTCTGGGAAGAGAGCATGAATGTACAATCTGGACATGAAATTAATTAGGAATACAGACAACATAATTATTTTAGATTGGTACAGGAAAACACAGTTCAGATAGGTACATAAACTTTTTTCTAACCACAGCCTCAGTCAAAGGTGAATACCATTTAGGTTTAAAAATAGAATTCTTAAAATTTCACATTCTTCTTACGTCTAAAAATTTTAACTTGTTAACAGAAATTGCGATAAACAATGGATTTCAAAATCTGACTAAGAAACTTATTTTCGGGAACAACTATAATAATAAAACAAAAACTGATTTTGACACCTCTAACAGAAATTGGTTATAAGAAACTACCGATGATTAAAAATTTAACATTAAAATTACTTAACGTCTAGGAATGACTCCATCATAATTTCAAAATACAACCCTGTTACTATAAATCAATTATTTTCTGCCGTTAAAGATGAGACTCTATGCTGAGTGGTTCTAACGTCATATACTCTTTCCATGCAGTAATTGTGATAAGATCTACATTGGACAATCTTCACAGTGGTTACGTGTAGGATTGTTCAGCATAGGAGTGACTGTAAAATCAAAAAGATTCGTGCGCTTTATCTTGCCATGTAAAAATCTAATCATTTTCCGGATTTTAATAAAGTAAAATTAGATAGGAAGGTGTACAGAGGTAGACTTTTCTTGAAATGGTGCACATTAATAAAACAACGTTTTGAACTTCAAATCTGATACTAACAATCTAAGTGTGATTTATTCTTGTATTTTAAAACTAAGTAATATCAACAGAAAGAAAGAGACACTAAGTTGAATTTTATGCAATTATTTCTGTAAGTATTGAAATCAGGTTCTACCAACACCTGTCACTTAATTAGGTTTGCATACCTGGTCAAACATATCACCATGTGAAGTTACAATTTTAATCTGTTAGTTTGTTTATTTAGTGCTAAGAATGTTAACCCAGTATGTTTCAATGTAGTTACTATTTTACACTCCAGTTTTTGTAAGTTAATGTATTTTATTTGAATGTTGACATGGATGTTTATAATTTTGTAGCACCCTGAGGGAGATTTAAAATTAAATCGAAAGCTTAGTAAAGAACAAAGAGTTTTTAATTTTACCTTTATGAACGTAGACCTATAAACCCGTTACTGAGCTTCTTATTGATAATATATATATATATATATATATATATATATATATATATATATTACTCAAATTTAGACCAGGGTAGAAAATTAAATAATCACATCAAATAATTTTAATCACCGTGTAGAAGGAAGCTTTGGGAAAAGGTATGCGTTATTAAAACCGTGAAGCATAAAAATTCATTGGTTTCATTAAAAATAAGGGAGTTAAATTATTTACTGAACGCTTTATATAAAAAGAAGCAGCATTAAAATGCTCAATTTTAATGTAGTTTAATTATTCCAAGTAAAGAATCAAATAGAAATTACGTGCAAAATTTATATTAAGTAACTCAATTTTAAGTAACCGGTATTAAACAAAATGTACAAATAATAATTAATATTTAATTAGGATTCACTAAAAATTAAAGGGTAAAAGTCAACGCCATTCATTATTGTTTTAATTGGAGTTAATTGAACCGTTAGTAACATATAATATGCATAAAAGCGTGTAAAAACCCAAAAGTATTCAAATCGTAGAAGTGTTATTTAGAAGTATTATGTTTGAACACCTGCGTATTTTTAAAAGTCACGTTCTGCGTAAATTTTGTAGATAACAAATGGTTACAGAGAAGGTTGGAGAAACCGTCGCTTAATATTCACGGGAAATGCTAATAAAGTGGGTTATTTAACAGTCCACGTGGACTGAAATAACTGATTGTAAAGAGTATCGATTTGTACCACTCAGAACAGGGTAGATAGAGACGGATAATATGCGCGGGACAGAGACACAGATGGTAAAAGGCGTGATTTGAGCAACGTCACGAGAGCGGCGATTGGTTGAAAATCAGATGCAGATATGAGGGGTGTAAACGTAACGATTTCGATACAAAATTAATTAGTTATTCTCGGACGTGGTTGCGTGCCGTGTGGAAAATTTCTCAGATTTTCAACTGGCGCGTGTGCAAAGTTAATAGAATCGCGTGCCCGACTATCGAAAGGGGAACGTAGAATGCGAAATTCTAAGAATTGTCCGTTTTGGGGACAAAAGCGACGAACAGGCTAGCCATTATATAAACGCGGACTTTAAACAGTTTCGCTCTCTTAGATTTTGATGATTCGATGCTTTAAAAAGTGCTCTTAGATTTTCGATTTTGATTGAATACTTTAAACAGTTTGCTTTAAAACAGTTTGCTATTTACGTGCTACGATACAAGTTAGTATGCATTAGTGCACTTAGTAAAGAAGATACAAGGTAATAAAGTTTAGTTATATTTGCGAGTATTACTGTACCAAGTATCCAAATTTGTAACGATAAATGAATACACAAAAGTAGTCAGTTTTGGGTATAGCGTGAAAGAAGTATGAATTTCTTTGCTATTTTCGGGGGTGTTAATAATTAAATGACTGGATCCACAAAACAAGATTCAGATATACACAGATGAGTTCCGGAAAAGCCCTGAAACAACTTTAGATGAATAGTGGTGTAGAAAATTTTTAAAGGCGACCAGTAATCCGAGGACCTAAACATAACCCAGTTGGAATGGTGTGATTAACAGAGGACGATGTACATTGGAGCCACGAGTGCATTAACCTTCAGGTAACTTATGCTTTGTTGTTCGATTTTTGATGTTTTGGTGTGTGTTGAATAACTTTATAATTTGTTTACTTAAAATGGACAGTAGTGAATTTGTACTAACAAATTTTTAATTTTAAGATGAAATTTCTTGTTTAAGTAGAAAGGAGTATTTAGTATTTATGTTCTTGATTATGATGAAAATTTGGGTCTGTCTTTGAGCTCAATTAGACGAACCTGGTTAATTAACGTAAAGGGGTGGGAGATGCTCCCTTTGTACTCAGACTCAGGTCTGCCAATATTGTTAAATTAATTAGTAGGCATCCTACAAGGACTTTAATTCTGGATGCACATTAAAATGATAACAAATTTAATCTTGAAATTTTCTGATACTGAAATTTATGCTGAATTTTAATTTTGAAATTTTAATGTATTGTGAATATTGATGTAAATAGAGTTAACGTTGGTGTTTGTGGTAGGAATGTGTTTGTTTTTTATGAATGAGGATGAAAGTTATCTAGGGGAGCAGCCGAGGCGGAAAGAGGACAGAGGCGATTATCAGAAGAGAATCACAGCAAATCGTAGCGCCCAAAAGTGAGGCTCGAGTTCAAAATAAAATTTTTTTGTGATTTTATTCCAGGAAACTGGCGAGGCTTTTTGTACATTTCACAGCATATTTATGACGGCCCAACGCTGGGGCTCGATTCGAAAACCTTAGTTCCCGAATAATAGAGAGGATTCACAGTATTTATGACGCCCAATCTGTGGGGCTCGAATGTTTTTTAGAAAGGACCAGAGACCTGTTGACGAGGACATTTCACAGCAATATATATATATATATATATATATATATATATATATATATATTTCTAATAATGATATTGCAATTTACTGCTGTCCTATTTGTGTTATTTTTAAATAACTATTTTGTCATGTTTTCCGTAACAAAGGAACAAGTATTAAAGTCGCATACGGTTATCTTGTAATTTTTTGTTAGATTTGCATCACTCATTATTTGAGTATTATTGCTACTTACCTTGATTAATTAAGTATACTATTAGTTATGTCTCAAAAGGTTCCATATAGTTTATTTTGGAATAATTTAAAGTGGTAATTACTTATAGACTTTCTTATAAAGGTAACAATTTTGAGGCACGTGATTGCATGTCACAAATTTGAAATAGTTTATTTCTTCATCATCGTATAATATTTGTTTATTTTCAGACATTTGTCTAAGTGGCGGTGCAGTATTTATTTGGTTGAAATAGGTAGTGACATTGAAAATAGTGTCACACCAAATGTGGGAACAATTTGCAAATTTGGTCCACACACTTTGTGTCACTGAACAAATGTTTTTCTTTTGTGGATTGAAATAAAAGTTGCTTTGACGTTTAATAAAACGTTATATTTGGCAGCCTTTGTAAATATACACCAGGTCTAATGGTAATGGGTTTATAAAGTGTGATCATTACACTTAGCATCCATATGATTATAAAATATAGTAATAAATTTGTCATCATGTTTCCGTAAGAAAATAGTTAAATCGGGTGAAAAAATTGCAGTATAGTTCCTATTATATTATTGATGTAATTAATATGGAATTCTTAGTTTCGTTGGCAATAATTGGTGCCAACACGATAAGACGTGGTTTTCGAATTTTTGTTTACTAGTGGATCAGGTTTTACTATCGACTTAATGCAAAATGAGCGCTCAGAAAAGATGAAAGCAAAAAGAAGTGTAAGTCTACGTTTTTAAAAATTCGACAGCTGGTTATTTATAAAAGGGGAAATATAGTGACCTTTGGGTCTAACTGTGCAGAGAGTTAAAAGGGAGAAAAGTAGAAATTTATTATGACTGTCATATACCACATAAGAAAAATTGACAATAATGTAAAAGATAACGTTAAATACTTGCCTAGCATTTAAGTTTTACTGGCATACCACTTTTAATTGAATAAATATTAATATGAAATCATAAATATCAATAATTAGTATTAATTGCATAGCATTAAATATTACTGGCTGAGCATTATAGACATTTACTTATGATTACAAACACGATAAATGTCTTGAGTGGCTTATATTCCTCGAAGAATTCAAAAATAAAGTTGTAATAAGACTGCAAAAAGCGTGTTTACCTTACTTACAAGTTAAGTAGATTATACTTAGGATTGTTAGTGTTGCTGACCCAGAGCATCTAGGAATAATAATCAGCTTTAAGCACTGATCGGTCTTCTGAACCATGGACTCGTAGGACTGTCCTTCCGTTTTGGTTATATCCTGTAAGTCGCTGGTATTGGTTTTCACGGAATTGAGTTCTACACTTATAAATAGGTTTTCCTTACGTATTACCTCTATTTTCTAATGTAGATGTAAGCTAAACACTACTTTTAATTTTTCAATGCTCCACCCGAAAGTACTGCATTAGCCAGGAAGCAAGTTTTTTATCTGGAAAATTTTTAATTTTGCCAAACCCTTGCTGTTTCAAGCAAGGTAGGGATCTTTAACATGCATGACAATACACACACGGGACCTTTATTTTCTCTCATCTGAACTAGGGCATATTTTTATGAAAAATATTTACGAATTCTCACAAGTTTGTCGGAATCTTGAATCAATTCGAAAAACCAATTTTTGAATCCTGCGACTTTCAACTGTAACGGATCGAATTTTTGGCTCCTTGCTATACTGCAACAAAGTGAGAAGAAATTTCAATAAAGTCTAAAAACGCTTACTTCTTGTATTATGAGTGTTCGTATCTGTTGAAAAATCTGTATCTGGGTACGTGTTTGCTATGCATTCACTGTAGTAGCGAGGATTAAGTGCTTGAGTAAATAATTTTAATTCCCTGTCAAATAATTCTTTTATCACCTAGGTGATCATGCATCTTACATACATGACTGTTTCCGCTGTTGCAAAGGTGATCATTGGTATAACATGGTAATTCCAACTTACTGGCTTGGTATAAGGGGGTTTTATATATTAGAGGTATACTGGCCGAGTACAGCACAGCTTGGGAGAGTTTCTTCACAATCGATCTGCTCGTAACTACAAGAGGTAGCATTGTGTGATTTAAAACTATCTTCAGCAATATAAGAAAAAATGAGTCCAAGTCCTAAAAGAAAAATTATTGAAAGGAAAAGGTGATTAAAAAACTTTTATTTCAATTTTAATTTGAACTACTGCGTTGGTTAAAAAGATGGTCTAAGTTTGCTTCTATTACTCTACATCTTATTCCCTTATGGTGAATACTACTAAATTGCCCTATCCACAATATCCAGTGCTGATATTGTAACTTTGTATAGTGGTCATTGCATTCCAAGTTAGTCTTTGATATAAGGCTAACAAGATGATATCAAAACATGTTTAAGAAACGTCACGCTTTATTGGTAAATGTGTTCCATTAGTATAGTGGTGTAATTAGAAACATAGGATACGTTATAGTAGGTAGGTAAGGCCGGTCCTAATTCAAAACGCGACAGACGTATTTTCCATGTGTAGAATACACCTGCACCGTTTTGAATTAGGATCGGCCCTATATAATTTCAATGTAAAATAGTCGTGAAAACATTTCAATGTAAAATAGTTGTGAAAACATGAATTCTTATATACTTTCAATGTAAAATGCTTGTGGGCACGTTTTGAATTAGGATCGGCTTTATATTACTTTTAATGAAAGATATTTCAAAACACACGTATGTTGAAAAATGTAAGTGCAGAGAAAATGTGTGTAGCTGTTTTGAATTCGGATTTCTAGCTAGAAGTTATAAAGTATGACAGATGCAAAATATCGCATTCAAGTCAATTGTGTTTAATTAAAGTGGATTCTGATTTATGTTTAGAGGCTGCAAATACACATGGGCCGGTTTCAATTCAAAATGTGTTCACTCTTGTGATAGGTTGAAAAGTGGGTTGGCAAAGTACGCAGATGGTGGTAATCTGCTATATAAGGAGATTGCTCCTAATATTAATTTAATTAGTCGAAGTTTACTGCATATATTTACATACAAACATGTATATAATTGATATTCATGGATTTAAATACAAGAAAAACGAGTTTGTGTGCAAACAAATTGCGGTTTTGGACTTGTTGTTAGGTGATGTTTGGCATCAAATTTTTAAACTGCCAATGCAGTCTAGTTGTTTGAGTCAAGATCATATAAAACATAACGACTGGGTGACAAGGAATATTCATGGTCTTTCTTGGGATGAATCTGCAACGGCTGGAATGGTGTCATCATATATAGCGCTTTATTTGAAGCAAATTATCCGACCCGGTGAAGAAGTATTTGTGAAGGGTCTAGAAAAGAAGAAATTGATTGAAACATATATAATGCAAAACTTTGTAACTGATATGCTTGCACTAGGTTGTCCTAAGCTATCGGAGTTAAAAATCAACAATCGTTTAAAATATAACATCCATTGTTGTAGACACAGCAATAATAATCTGCAATGCGCAAAACAAAATACCTTTTTATAAAAAGAATGGCTTGATAATAATAAAAAACAATAGAAAGATTTTGTATGTATTATTTATTTTAATATAATTTTACAATGTTAGCCTTACAAAATTCTTTTATAATAATAATAATAAAAAAACAATAGAAAGATTTTGTCTGTATTATTTATTTTTAATATAATTATACAATGTTAGCCTTATTAACTATTATTATAACAACTTCTAGCAAACATTATTTTTATCGATCCAGCTATTGTGTACGTTAGAGAAGCCTAACCATTTTACAAATACTTTATTTCCACTCTTTCTTAGGACTTTTTCTACCAGGTAAATTCCTGGATGTTTAACCTTTTGCAACTCCGTTTCATAAAATGCACCTTTGATTTCTTTCTCGTCTTGATCTTCTAATATATATGTTGTAGGATTGGTTACGTTTACCTTTTTAATCTTAAAAATTTCATTTGACCAGTTTGGCGTGTAACCTTTCGTAAATGCTTCCCTGTGTTTACTAATCCTCGCACTGTCTTTAATTGAATATTTTGGTTGCAAGTTTGATGTGGGTAAATGATGATTTAAGAATAGTTTCTTCATTTGATTTATCAACTTTTACAGGTTTGACTCCGATAGTATTGTGAACTGTATTGTTGTATTGTTTCACAATATCGCTTAAATTTATTATCCAATTGTAAGAACCGTTCAGGTTAAACAAGCGCCACATTTTTCCCTTTAAAGTTCTAATTACACGTTCCACAATGCATGCTTTCTTTGTAGAAAAAACACTATAATGGTTTATGCCATATGTCTGCATTAAGGATTGAAAGTGTTTGTTATAATATTCTTTACCAAAATCAGACTGCAAATTTCTTGGCGGATTTTTAAATTTATTTAAAATTGTTTTCATTGCAGCAGTAACATCAATACCCGTTTTACTTTTAAGTGGTACAGCCCATACGTATTTGGAGAAACAATCAATAACTACTAAAATGTATTTAAATCCTTTGTTTGTTTGCGAATATGGTAGCATTTCAATCAAATCGGTCTGAAGAAGGTCATTTAAACCTTTTACTATCACTTTGCGTCTCTTGAAATTTATTCTTGCTGGTTTATGAAGTTCATTTACTATATCCTCTTTCACTTTCGATTGAGCAACTATCATAATACTTTTTTTCTAATCAGGATTTATTAAATACAATTAATAAAATACTTCTATGTTTGAATGTCGTGGGTTCCACTTGCTTTGAAAGGAACTTTTAATATAAAATCAAGAAACATTGTGGTATTGTTTATGATAGCACCGCTGTCACGAAAACTGATTATATCCATACGTTTAAGCAAAAATCCTTGTAACTGCGCAATTACATAACTTTTTTCGTTTATAAGAATTTCAATGTCTTGCGGGTATCCTATAATATTCTCAATGACTGCTTCCTCATAAGGAAATTCATAATTATGTTTAATGTTGAAAATAAGGAATGTCTTGTCACCGTCGAGGAATGTATTAGAGTAAAACGTTGCTACTACCGTGTAATGTAGCATATGTAACTTGTACTCAATCAAGGTTTCAAAACCTTCACTTTTGTTTTCATATTCCTGTTCACTTATATCTATTTTACGGTTATGTAAGTGCCTTCCAAATTTGTCAATTGTCATATCATCTAATTACTTTCGCCTCACGCAATTCTTCAATGATCGAATTTATTTCGTTGCCGTGAACTGTGTGTCCAGCAGTCTGAGATGAAACTAAAAGTCGTAATCTATCAACAAGTTCATTGGGATCATTCCAATATAAATAATCTATAGCGTTATTTGATACTTCCATTGTCATACCGTCTCCAAGACGCTTTCTATAGGGTAATGTTCTAGGTCTACGGGTGTTTGGGAAGTATGTTTAATGTAGAAATTATATTTTTGTACTTATATGAAGTATTACCCTGAATTTGTTCTGTTTCAGAATAATATCTTCTATTAGCATTTGTTCTTTTCACAATATCAAGGTACGACTTTAGATCTTGATGACTGTACCCGACAGGATATTTTTAAACAGTAGTTCGTATAATCCAGGAGTACCTTTATATTTCAAATCATTTATTAGAACATTTTCATCATCCAACGCGAAATTCGAATTGCCTATCATAAGCCCATTTGAATCAGGGTTAAACCTAATACCATATTTATGATCAAATTCGTTCTTAACATCTTTAAACATATTGTAAATATATTCTCGAGGTAGCGGATGTAGCTGTTCGAGATAATGTGTCATACCAGGTGAATCAGCAAAGCTTTGAATATATTCCTGGGCTTCTTGTGCATTTCGATTAATTTCTGCTTCGTATTCATTCTCAACATCATCATCATCATCATCTACCTCTACGGCATCATTTTTTATATTTGGTATATGCTGAGCAATAACCGGCGAATCAATATAGTCAACGTTCCTTTCTAGCATTTTAGGTTTAATTTTTTTGCACTGCTATGAGGCAGTTCTTCTTCTTTAAATTTTTCTTTCTTTACCACACTTTCCCCATCCAGTTTATTAGCAATAGTTTCTAATCGTGATGTTATGGGTAAGATTGATTCCACTTGGACGACTTCATTATCTTTTAACTGGCGCAATTTGTTTTTTACAATGTTTCTTTTCTTAATTAAAATTCTTTTAAGTTTTATCGCCTCCTTGTTCATTGCGTAAAAAGTTTATTGTAATAAAAAAATTCTTCGATACTAACGATACTTGCGTCTCTCAAGGTTTAAATATGTATGAAGTGATCAAAACTATTCGGTACCTTCCTTGATCTGGTTCACCATCTTTGTCTACAACTAAGAAACCGTATTTGTCTTGCCAACAAGCAGCACATATTTCACGGAATTTATCATACTTCATGTCAGTATTGACGTGATCGTCATATATGTGTTTTAAGTTTAAATCATCTTGTTTAAATAAAACTAAAAGATTAGCATTATCACGTAGTAAGTGCTTAGGTATACGAGTATAACTTTGACAAAGGTAAAAACTGTCTACTTGCTTATGACGCCCCATACTAAAGTATTCCCTAATGAAACCTTGTTTATCGCAAGCTACATCATCAAAAACAAATATAGAATTATTTCGAACATCAGATGGTGATATAATATTATCAGAACTGGAAAATGTATAATATTTGATCCCTTTTATTGGTCGCAGTAGAATTTCAAGGTATTGATACTTTGGTTGATAAAGTGATTTAGAATAAACATATACGTTTTCAAACTTTAAACATACATCGAATAGATGAAGGTAGAAGAACGCTATGTTTTTCTTTTTAGCTAAGGATTGCACGCCAATGTCATTATTGTTTATGGTTAAAGGTGTTGATTGTTTCACAACACGCATGTTTGCAAGTACTAAATTCGATTGTAAAAAAAGTGGAATTATATATAAGAAACGTCGAGTATATAAAGAATCATTAATTCACAATATTTTTATTTATTTACTGCACAGCTTGAGAGGACAGTTGTCCGCTAATGATTACATATAATAATTCTAAAACTACTGGGAACGGTCTATTAAATACTGTAATTAACAATTTACCATTTGAAGCGCATATTCCGGGTTACAAATTTTGCGGTCCGGGTACAAAACTAATCAAACGGTTAGCTCGGGGAGACAAGGGAATAAACAAGTTAGACGAGGCTTGTAAGGAGCACGATATTGCAACAAAAGAAAAGGAACTATCTAAACGTCATCAAGCAGATTCGAAGTTAGCTTAGATAGCTACAGAAAGGCTAAATTCTGGTGACTCGTCTTTAGGTGAAAAAGTAGCAGCATTTGGAGTAGCTACCGCAATGAAAGCTAAAGTAAAACTTAGTATGGGTGCCTGTGCATCACTGAGAACAAAAAATATCAATAAAATAAGAAAACTGATAAAGAAACGTAAAATAAGAAGTACGCTAGGTATTAAAAGTATTATCAAACAAGCACGTACAGCTTTAAAAAAGGCTAAAGGATCTAATATTATGGATGCAATCAACATAGCAATTAAGGCCGCCAATACAGCAAAACAAAAGAAGCATATTAAATCAGCTCGTATTATATCAATTCCTAAAACAGGAGGTTTTCTACCACTAATACCAATTTTTGCGGGTCTAAGCGCCCTTGGTACTCTTACTGGAGGTGCAGCTGCTGTTGCAAAAGCAGCTTCAGATACTAAAATAGCTAAGGAACAACTAGCGGAAAAACAACGTCATAACAAGGCAATGGAGGACATTGCAGTCGGAAACGGAATGTACATCAAACCTTATAAAAAAGGTTTTGGTCTTTTTTTAGCCCCTGCAAAACCTCAAAGGAACGCAACTTGATTTTACCTAATCGAGCACTAAGCAATATAGAGTTAATAGAGTTTGTTAAGCAATTAGAAGTACCATATTTCCGTGGAGTGTTCATGAGAAACAATCTTCCCAAGAAAGTTAATTTAAAAGAAAGTGGTATAATTAATTTAGATAGAATAGAAGGTTTAGGCATGCATTGGACCTCTTACAAAAAGTACGGTAGTAGCGCTATTTACTATGACAGCTACGGAAACCTGCGACCGCCAACAGAGTTGATAAGTTATTTGAATAGCGGGGGTAAATGTAAAAATCTTTATAACATTAACCAAGAACAATCGTACGGTACTGTGTTTTGCAGTCATTTATGCTTACAATTTCTAAGTAGTGCATAGAACTGCGTGCGAAGTTGTCATGTCGTACACTTTTACTCTAACGGGAAGCACTTCAGTTTTAACAAGCAATTTTAATCCACCTATAAACTTGGATAATGATTCGGAGTACGTATTAGGATTAACAAATTTTGAGTCTTATAACACAATTCCAAACATAGAAAAAGGAATAAATAATAAATTTTATTATGGATCTAACGGAGAATTCATAGAAATACCTGAAGGTGCTTATGAGATTAGAGAAATTAATAAATATCTTCAAAAAGCTTTAGGTGATAAAAGATGGCGTGGTCGTATGGAACAATCACGAAGCGCTAGAAAGACGCCAGTGTATATAGAAATTACAGCTGACAATAATACACTTAAATGTAGTATTAAATGTAGTCTAGATGTGGATTTTACCAAAAAGGATTCAATTGGTTCTCTACTTGGTTTCAATCCGCGAAAATTGCTAGCATATGTCACGCATCAAGCAGACTACGCGATCAACATTTGTAAAGTGAATGCAGTTATAATCGATTGTAATATTGCAAGTGGATCCTATTTAAATAGTAAACCAGCTCATGTAATACACGAATTTTTTCCTCAAGTACCTGCAGGTTTTAAAATTGTCGAGTGTCCACCTACGATTATATATCTACCAATCAGGTCACGTATAATAAATGAAATAATTGTTAAAGTGTTAGATCAAGATGGAAATTTAGTTAATTTCAGAAGAGAACTGCTAACTGTAAGGTTGCATTTAAAAAAAATTTACAATAGCCATGGGTATTAAGTATAATGCACGCAACATGTCAAGAATTGCTATAAATGCTGGAAATTTCAAAGCAATCGACACTCGATTGATTGTTTCAAGACCGCTAACAACACAAAACCGACAGTTTCTACAATCGTTAGGACTGCATTTATTTAATTAAAAAAAGTAGAATGAATAGTGAAATACTGAACGTGCGTGAAAAAGTTTACTTCGACAATGCAATTGTTAATATTGAAAAACATACTCATCAACCTTATGCTAACACATCTTTAAACAATAATGATGAAATTCGAATCCCTATACAACAACAAGATGTATACACCTTACCATCGAAGAGCATGCTGTACATAGAAGGCAAATTAATTAGAACAGATGGAACGCCGTCTCAGACAGCAAAGTTTGTAAATAATGGAATTTTGCTGCTTTTTGATGAAATTAGATATGAGATTGGTGGTATCATTGTAGATCGTGTTCGGAATCCTGGATTAACGTCTATAATGAAGGGATATGTTTCATATAATAGCAATCAAAGTAAACATTTACAAAACGCTGGGTGGTTTCCTATGGATGATTCGCAAATAGTTGATGCCAATGGGAATTTTAATGTTGCAATAAACCTTTCAATAATTCTCGGATTATGCGAAGATTTTAAAAAAATTATTTTAAACCTCCGTCACGAGTTAGTTTTACTACGTTCTAGTTTTGATACTAATGCTATAATTAATCCTACACCCGATGAAGAAATAAAAGTTGTTTTAAACAAAGTTTTATGGAAAATGCCGCATGTAGCCGTTGATGATACTCAACGAATTAATTTAATAGAATGCGTTGCACAAAATCAGGATTTGCATATTCCGTTTAGAGGATGGGAGTTGCATGAATATCAACTTCTACAAAAATGCAACGTCATACATGGAACATTAAAACAACAACACAATTAGAAAAACCAAGATTTGTGATTGTTGGTTTTCAAACCAACCGAAAAAATAGATACATGAGCAACTACAGTTGTTTTGATCATTGCTATTTAACCAACATGAAACTATATTTAAATTCAGAAATTTTCCCGTACGATAACTTAAATTTGAAGTTCGAGAATAAACAGACTGCGTTGTTATATGAGATGTATACTCAGTTTCAGCAATCATACTACGAAAAGGAAAATGAACCACTTTTTAATCCTGAAGATTTACGAAGTATTGCACCATTAGTAGTCATAGATTGTTCTAGACAAAACGAAGCGTTAAAATCTGGTACTGTCGATATTAGATTAGAATTTGAAACTAGCAGAAACGTTTTGCCAAATACATCTTGTCATTGCCTTATACTTCATGATAAGATAGTCAAATACAGTCCACTCTCAAACAGCATAAGAATATTATAATTACTTTATTATTATTATTACTGAACCTTTACAAATTATGAAAAAACAATAAATCATTTAGCAATCACAGTCTATTTATTAATATTTTACATGTTTTTTACAATATCTTTCATATGTTTGAATTATTAAGTGATTTAGTAAACAACCATAAACGTTGACAATTTTAAAATAAAAGTTTTGTTATACATTTCTCAAAATAAACTAACTGGTATGTTATTAAGAAACTGGATTTTTTAAACAGAACGGTTATTACTACTATTTTTCTCTACAATACATTTATACTAATATATAGTTCAAACTCAGGCAGATTGAAAGGTATCCTATTTTTAGATACATCCAAAAAACGGCGTACTTGTGCAGGTATAAACATAACACTGAAGTTTTATAACTAAAAAAATTATATGTTAATCGAGATAAAATAAATTGCATTCTTTATTTGAGCCAGTGGTTGAAGCTTTACAAGTCATTTCTGAGTGTATAGTTATACCCCCAAGGTTTAGTATCAGTGGTTGAGGTACTAAGAATTCTTTTATCATCACTTGGATTAAGAACAATTTTGTTTTGTTTAATAGTAAAGACATCATGTTTGACTGATCTAATTAAACATTGATGTTTCTGTACAGTCTGTTTATAAAACAAAGCATTCTTATAATCGTCAAAAGAAATTTGCTTAATACTTGCTAAGGAAGATCCCTTTGACTTTTTTATTATCCTATCCTGAACTCTGTAAGTGTTCATTTTAGATCTAAGCCCTACAAACTCTAGCATGATATCACCATTGTTTTCATCTTTCATAATACCAGAAACTTTTTTATTTGATAATGGAATATGATATTTGTTATGAGGATCGTAATCGGAAGTATCAAATCTATGAATATCTTGTTTGATATAAGAGTAAATATCTTCAACGCTAAACTCGTATATCAAACTATCCGTATCTGTGTACAGCAGCTTTGCTTTGTTAGCAAATTGCGATTTTATATAACTATAGTGAAATTCATATAAATAGGTTTTTGAAATATCTAGAATAGAGAAACCTACATAAATGGGTTTGTTTAAATAAACCTCTAATTTATTCATTTCTATTAAGACTAGATCTTTGTCTAACACAGTGCAACTATGAAAATTAGGCTTCGCTATGTAACTACGAGCTCCAAACCGTCCTTCCCATTCGCTCACTAATTTCACATCTTTCCTTTTCCGTACGTTTTCCATCATTTTTCCATAAACCGAATTTATCATATTTTTATAAAAGCATATATCGAAACTGTTTTTTGACTGTTGTCTTAATTTCGTATTCAAATCAATGTATTCTTTTAACCAAGGGGCTTGTTTAAACCGAAGAACCTTATGAATCTTTTTCAGTTCTAAACCGTAGCTTAAATACATTTTTAAATTCTTGTAGTGAATAATATAGTTGAGTTTTGGATATAAAGTTGTAAGTAATTTCTTTAAGTTTGATTTATTAGAAGGTAATGGTGGTATCATATGTTCAGGCGCCAAAGGTAAGTCACTGTGAATTTCATGTAAAGATACTGGGTAGTGTAAATCGCATTCAAAAATATATCCTACATCAGAATCATCTGGAATATTAAGTATGTCTAAACGTACTATATCTGGACTGGTACCATCTAAAAATTCAAATTCTCCATATGGAAGATATTCAGACATTGCAGCCCCATATAAATTATTAACATCAAAATACATTAAATATTTAGAATCGAAATTTGGATCATAATCTGCATTCATATATTTGTTATTTGCTTTAGCATATCTATTCGAACATTGAGAAACACCTCCACGAATTCCCGTTCTAAAAACATTATTTTTCAATATCAGTAAGCAACTCGAGTTTAGCGTTCGTCGTTTTTAACATTGCATCTAGAGCTAAACCAGGAGCCGTAAAGTAGTGAAGCGGATCTAACTTATACGTGAACATACAAGTTTTTCTAAAGTTTTCAAATATATCAGTCAAGAGCAGTACATCTGTTTTTAAATATAGGTCTGAATAGTCCCCTAGTGTTTTTATATTAAATGTTTGCCAAACGTGTTTAGCATGATTGTAGTCTTCATCTGAGATTTCTTCAATGCGTAAACGATTAAAGAATGCTGTTTTACAGGGTAAATCGGTTTCATTGAGCCTATCCCAAGAGTTAATGTAATCATAGGGAAATATGCCTTTGCGCTTAAGTTACTGAAACTCATTATCAGTGTTACAATTTTCCCTGGTGATAGATTTTTTATTATCATCTAAGTAGGAAGCTAATTTTTCGATGCTAGATGCCATAAACCTGAATGAATCGATAAATCTAAAACTAACTTTCATACCTTTTACATATTTTGTAAAAGATATGTATTTTTCCTTATTTATTGGTAGAATGTTTAACAAACCTGAAAACTCTAACAAGATTTTTTTAATAATGAAATGCGAATCGTAGCCTGATAAGTTATGAAAAACTACCGGTATCATATAAGAATTGAATATGATAATTGATGTTGCAATCTTGATGAGCCGCTCCTCGAAATTCACCTGTAAAGTGGCAGTGATCGCGAACTCTAATATCATCTATACTAAAAGGTTTATTGCAAATGTGACAGTGAAGGGCAAATTTAAATGCTGACTTTTGTTCTTCCGTTAAAGGATTCATAGGTTTTGGGTTACAGAAAATTTTATTAGTCGTTTCTGAAATCAGTTTCAATTGAGCAACAAACCATTCTATACAATCCTTTCCGCGATACAATTGAAATTTGGAATATTTATTATCATACGAGCATTTTAAATAATACGCTACACTAAAGGGTATATGCCTTTGGTAACGGACTGTGTTTAATATTACCTCAGACTCATTGCATGGTTCTAATATACATTCTAGATCTGCATAAACTACAAATGATACTTTTTCTTGATAGTGGAAAGGTTTAAATGTTAGATACTTTTCGGATTCTTCGGGTAATCTTATTGAGCAAGTATTCTGTTTTTCGCAATAATTCGAATAACGCTTAAGTAATGCTGCTGTACTAAAATTATTTAAACATCTATAACAAAAAAATTTTCTATGGTGATGTGAAGACAACTGTTTTGCAAATAATTTTGACATATCCTTAATCCAAGTAAAATGAAAGTGATTCTCATTAGCATTTGTCGGACGAGAATATTGTAAGGAATCATTATTTAAAACTAACAGATTAATAGGTTCAATTTTTAAAATTTTCACTTAAACAAAATGGCAGTATTTTAGTATTTTCTATACAATATAGGTTAATTGCGAGATTGTTAAGCTTCTCAATTTTTTTTATGTCTATTAATGCGATTGGAAACTGAATTGAATTGTAGCGTAATACTATATCAAAATGTGGATAGCTAGATATTCTCTGACTATTTTGTTTAGCAGGATATAAAGAGGAAACCAAGCTCCAAAGAATGCAATGTTGATCGTTATTTATTACATTTACCACAGCTTTTTTTTTTTTATAAAGTCCGGAACCGGTACAAACGTTGAACACCCTCCTTTAAGTGGATCATGATTGTTTATATTTACCTTCAAGTGTAAAACTTCTTGTATTGCCCAACCAGAATCTTTCTCGCTAAATTCTTCTAATCGCTTCGAAATCTTGTTCAATACGTTCTCCTTATACCACAGCTTGAGATTGGTATTTATATCGATGTGACGATTTGCAGTAGGAAACGTTTTCAAATCTATTTCGCCAGTTGTAGGCTTAACAAAGTTAGCGGACAATATTACATTAACTTTCAACATTGACTTTTTTAAGCAAGCAACAATCTTGCGTTTAAAACTAGCGAACGCCTTGTCTAAGAACACTAGAGGATCTCTATAATTTAAATTGGTAATAAGTCCCGTAATTATTCGACTTCCAAAACATGATTGTACATCATGCCAAATCAAATTTTTTCGAGTATGACCTCTAGAAAGCGTTGCATCAACACCTTTACCACGATATTCCAAAGAGCGTTTCAAGTGCCTCAATCGTACAAGGTAGCTTTTAAGATGTGCCAAATTAGATTCCAGCCTACTAGGATTTTCTTGTTGATTGTCTTCGTATACCTTATTTCTAATAGCAAGCTTCAATATACTAATATTTGCTTTGATAATTAAAATTAATTTCAATAAATCTCAAAATTGCGCTACTAATCTCGGATACGGTTTCAGCATTCATGATTCTATAGAAAATCAAAATACACTACTTAATATACGTATTTCTCTATTTACTATTTATACAAAATATCATCTGACGTAAGCAAAACAACTGCAAAAAGGTTCATTCATCTGAGTTTACGGAAAACGCGTAAGCAAAACAACTGTAAAAGAAATAGCATACAAATCAAAATAATTGCATAGCGAATTGCTTTGAATGCAATTGTTAAAAAATCGCCTTTATTTACGTTTTTATTCAAGACGATTTTCAAGCTTGAATCGTGCATGCGATCTAAAATTGCAGAGTTGCCTTCAGTACGTAACTATGACAAACAATTCGCTATGCAAGCATTTCCAATATTTACATACTGAAGGCAACTCTAAGCAAAACAACTGCAAAAGGAATTAGCATTCAACATCATTTTCATTCAGTTGCGTTTACTACAAAAATGTTTTATACGACCTTTGATTTATGATGTGTACAGAAAATACATTATCATTACAGCGCTATTTTTTATGATTACATATAAAATATTTTAAATAAAACAAAGCAAATTTGAAAAAAATGTCTCAGATTAAACCGTCTTTGTTTAATAATTTACACGCACTCATGGTTTTTAAAAAACCCAGTATTAAAAAAACATTCTGCAGTTTTATTATATAACAGTACCTTTAAAGAATTTCACACAAATTACCTATATATGCATGTAAATTGTGTCAGCGGTAATCTAAAACTTATTCTATAAATATTACTACTTAAGGATTTATTTGCATTGCATTATTTTTAAACGAAAAATTAATCTAAAGAAAAATATCATAATTTACACGCACTCATGGTTTTTTTAAAAACCCGTTATTAAGAAAAACATTTTCCAGTATGTTGATAGAACTAAAGAATTTTTCTTATTCAGCATGATTCGCGTAAACATACACCCGCACAAATTACTATATCCCTATATATGCATATAAAGTCAATTTTTGTTAATTTTTTATGGAAAATAAATTATGCTAGCAGTAATATAAAACGAAATTAATCTAATTTAGGTTTTATTATGCGCCTTCTTGCAATTTCTTTTTCAGTCAATGAATGTAATTCATTATTTCTGCTGAGCAGTACCTATATATGCATATAAATTATGTCAGCTGTAATCTAAATGAAATTAATCTAATTTAGGTTTTTCTATTATGTGCATTCATTGCAATTTCTTTTTCAAACAATGAATCTAATTTATTATTTCTGCTGAGCAGTACCTTTAAAAAAAATTCTTATACAGCATAAAATCGCGTAAACACACAATTACCTATATTTGCATATAAATTATGTCAGCGGTAATCTAAAACGAAATTAATCTAATTTAGGGTTTTATTATGTGCATTAATTGCAATTTCTTTTTCAGACAATGAAACTAATTCATTATTTCTGCTGAGGTATAATTATATTCGCTTACATACTGTTTTGTTCATTAGAATAGATTACAGAGCTGAATTTTTTCAGAAAACGATGCAAATTTTAATTTTTCTAACAGATCAGTTTATTATTTAATATAAATACTTCACGTAGATTTTACCAACAGTATTCAATCAGATCTCTTGTATAATTATTAGTTACTATTACTAGCAACTTTTAAAAAATGAGTAACTTATCATCAATCAAAAATTGTAATAGTACCAACATAAAAGTTCTAGAGCAATTTATATTACATTCTGACGAAGACGTGATTAAAGAAGTTTTTGGTTGTTCTTCGCCTCAACTCAACACTGCTGCTATTTTTGATAGTGACGTAATAGATATATCACGGTAAGTGCTTTTTTCACATTTATACATGTGTTTTTAAAACACTACTAATTTATAAGTTACATTAGATCAAAAAACCATTCTGGAAATTCCGAGGCTATCGTAGGATCTTTGACACACTCTGATCCTCTCAGAAATATCAGGTAGTATACAAAAGAAAAGGTGAACCTACAAAAACCTTTTATGTTATGCTCACAGATCAGGCAAAAACATGTCGGCTATGAAAAAGTTATGTACAGAATCTAATATGGCTGTTTGCTGTGAAGATGACAAATCCTACGAAGATGACACAGCAGAGTTGCTTAACGCATTTAAAAAGCGTGGAGAGAAGCTACTGCGTCGTATATACTAATTTATAAGTTACATTAGATCAAAAAACCATTCTGGAAATTCTGAGGCTATCGTAGGATCGTTGACACACTCTGATCCTCTCAGAAACATCAGGTAGAATACAAAAGAAAAGGTGAACCTACAATAATCTTTTATGTTATGCTCACAGATCAGGCAAAAACATGTCGGCTATGAAAAAGTTATGTACAGAATCTAATATGGCTGTTTGCTGTGAAGATGACAAATCCTACGAAGATGACACAGTAGAGTTGCTTAACGCATTTAAAAAGCGTGGAGAGAAGCTACTGCGTCGTATATATTTGGAGCTAGAAATAATAAAGCAAAAAAGAGAGGAACTAACGGCGAGGGAGCAGCAGATACTTCAAGAACGGGAGTTAATAAATACTTTTTCATTTATAAATAGTTAGATCAAAATATTCAACAATTTGTAAAATAAAAAGTATTTTATAAAAGTTTCTCTTTGAAACAAGACTTTCTCTAAACAAGGTAGTAAACTCAAAGTAAAACGCACATAAATCAGAACCCACTTTAATTTAATACATCATTCTTTATACAATCCACTTAGATGTGTTATAATAATAAACTAATTTCTTAAATTAGTGACATATTATTCTGAAAATTCTATGTTGACAGTTAGACCGATCGATCCCTTACTAGTTATGTATACGTGTTTGTTCGAGCCAATACTTTCATTTAATTGTTTCACTCCATGTGCTTGAAGGTATTCAAAATATCTCAATGGCAATATACTCTTGAACTCTTCTGTTTCCACTAATACTCTTTCTCCATATTTTGTCTTGATTGTTTCCACTTTTAAAACTTCAAACCTCTTATTCACTACAATATCTTTTGAATTTACATAAGGTTTGCGATATGTGGTTTTATTAAGAGTATTAAAATCTATATTGCTTTTCTTTGACTAATTAAATTAATATTAGGAGCAATCTCCTTATATAGCAGATTACCACCATCTGCGTACTTTGCCAACCCACTTTTCAACCTATCACAAGAGTGAACACATTTTGAATTGAAACCGGCCCATGTGTATTTGCAGCCTCTAAACATAAATCAGAATCCACTTTAATTAAACACAATTGACTTGAATGCGATATTTTGCATCTGTCATACTTTATAACTTCTAGCTAGAAAACCAAATTCAAAACATCTACACACATTTTCTCTGCACTTACATTTTTCAACATACGTGTGTTTTGAAGTATGTATGTTCCATTGAAAGTAACATAAAGCCGATCCTAATTCAAAACGTGCCCACAAGTATTTTACATTTGAAAAGAATTCAGGTTTTCACATTTTACATTAAAAGTATATAACGCCGATCCTAATTCAAAACGGTGCATGTGTAACTTCTCGCTAGAAAACCGAATTCAAAACAGCTACACACATTCTTCTCTGCACTTACATTTTTCAACATACGTGTGTTTTGAAATATCTTTCATTGAAAGTAATATAAAGCCGATCCTAATTCAAAACGTGCCCACAAGCATTTTACATTGAAAGTATATAAGAATTCATGTTTTCACAACTATTTTACATTGAAATGTTTTCACGACTATTTTACATTGAAATTATATAGGGCCGATCCTAATTCAAAACGGTGCAGGTGTATTCTACACATGGAAAATACGTCTGTCGCGTTTTGAATTAGGACCGGCCTTACCTACCTACTCGTTATAAAGAATGTGCAATTTGTGTTGCACGTGAAGTTTGTATTTTTTATGTGTATATCAGTATACCCTAATTAAATGAGTAATAAAGGGATTAAAACATGAAGAACATCCATAAGGTAATTCTATATTTATATTCATGCTTCTTTAATTTTATTAAATTATAATTATGTATAGTAATAATAGAGACAAATGTTCATTCATTGCTGTGTAAAAATAAAGGAATATTTTGTAACTATCTTACATGTGTGATAATCATATTATACAGGATGTTGTGGTTTTCGCCAAAATTAAATATTTGATTTTTGCTTGTTGCAATATAAATTAATTTGAGAAAATTTATTTCTGTGTATTTTGTAAAGTGACAAATGAAAAGTAATATGCCATGGGCCGGCGCAACTGGGATTAAGTCCTTTCTGCATGTGAATTAATTAGTGCAATAGACATCTGATCCTCTTTGCGTGGCCTAATTCTACATGAATTTTGGTAAGTTATTCTAATCAAAATTAGCCCTTAAAGTGCTTGAACCTAATGCTTGGTTTACCTTTCTTTATGCTTATGAAATACAATAATATCTTAAACAATATGTTTATATTGAATCATAACGTCTTGAAATTCTTACGTGCAGTTTCTGCACTTGAGTATTAACAATTTTGACCATCTTATCAATTCAAAACGATTGCTTACTCATCACCCTGTAGGATTTTATTAAAATATTTAGTTGTAATTTAAAAATGTTTCAATCTATTCTGTTTTGATATAGCATTAAAAATGTAGTTTTTGATTATCAGCAACACTTGTTTTTGGAAATATTACAAGTTATGTATGTGCTTTCTACAGGGTTGTTTCTGGCTCGCTTATCATTACTCTGTATCTAATATAAAGTATTAATTGGTATGTTACATTTTCTATAATTTTTATGCAAAACATTAGGCAACTTTTTCTACATGTCGTTCATAATTTCATGAGTTTGATAAATATTCGTGTTGTTTAGAGCGCTACATCAGGTTTTCCCATTTGTTGGTTGTGGTTCGCTTGTCAAAGTGATATAATACATATTGATGTCGAGTTCACCGAAAGATTTTGCAAGACAAGTGTAATGCAGTTAGTTTTTTCTGGTTGTCTAACTGATAGATGAATGTTTCGAGGAAACATAACATTCATGTGATTGGATTATCTACAAATAGATGCCTTCAAGGGAAGTTACGATTTGAATGAACTTATTAGTGTACCGACTTTTTTGCTTAAACTTCCTTTCCACGATCGTGTTTATTTGATGAAACTGTTAAGTTCATTATTGCTTGTATTCAACTTCATGAAAGAACAGTTGTCCTTGTACACATCGGCGATCATGTGTCGAAACATATGGGAGTGGTACGAAGTCAAGCCATTAAGTATATGAATTTCTTTTGTTAGAAAAGTTGTCTAAAAAAAGATTATTTTTGATTTATTTTTACTATTTTGGTGGAACGTATTGGAACAATAGAAATTGTTGAAAAAACTGAGAAAGACACTTATACAATTTTAACAAGCAATTAGTTTGACATATTCTAATACCGGTTTAAATATAATTAACGCGTTTGTGAGTGAATGTAAATTTTTGCTATGTACAAATTATCCAATAATATAATTATCGCAGACTTTGATTTTTATTGATGACTTAGAGACACGAGGATTGTTTTTCTGCAGCTACAAATTTTAAATCCGTCCTTGTACACATCGTTCATTATATATTCGAATCATATAGTAGAATCTAAATGACCATATGCTAGAATGCGGTGTTTTTTGTTTTGCTGAATTCCTTTGAAGATGGTTTCACTGTCGTAGAATGTTCCAGGGACGAAGACAGGACATCTGGAAGTGCGCCTTTTGAAGTCATCAACCCACAAGTGTATGTAAATATTTCCTTTCTGTGTATTGATATTTTGGTTCCTCTGCAATAATTTTGTAGAGGCCATGGTATTAATAATAATTTGTCGGTTTTCTGATATCTACGGGGTGTAAACAGTCTAATTTTGAGTCTAATTTTAATTAATTTATCTAACCTTTATATTCTCAATGACTTGATTGCATACAAGTAACACCCTGTCCTGTCTCTGACAATTCTGACATCTTCCACAGTAACTTCCTGATCAAGCTGGGTATCCGTTGGCAACACGGGCTCCCTGGCATTCACTAAATTAGAGGGAGAAAATTGTGTGGAATCTTGAACAGAGGTATTGGATGTAAACTTAACGTATGGAAGATACCAGTTCTAGCCTGTCTGTTGTGTATTTGTGTATACTAAAATGTCAACCAAAGTAACATTGAATCTTTCTGTTACACCATTAGATTGAGAGTGGTAGGTGGTAGTAAAAACACTGCATAGCCCCCATTATTTTTAACTATCGTACAACTAGGTCAGATTGAAATTGGCGTCCCTGATCGATTAAAAATATTTGTGTTGATCCGTATCTAACGATTTGCCATAACAAAAAACGTGCTAGATTGTCTGCGTGCCCAGATGGTATGGTCTTAGTTTCTAATCTGGTGCTATAATCGACGGCAACTACAATCATGCAATTACCTGAGCTGGAACGTTTGAACAGTCCCAGCAAACCAATCCCTTCCTTATTAAAGGCAAGAGAGACTGAAATATTTTGCAATTCTCTGGCAAATTTTTAATAGTTTCGTTTCTTTGTAGAATGATAATTTGGACATATTCTTCAAAAACAGATGTCTCATATTTTATGATGTTTTATCAAATCCAAGGTGTCAGTTTACCAGCTAACTATGATAAAAAATAAGATCTCACCTTTTAAATTATTTGGAATTACTAATATAATATAATACGCCTTTTTTAAGATAAAATTCTTGATATTGCAGTTTAATGCTATTTTATTGTGTTCTGGATATTCAATTTTTGAATCCTTTAGCTGTTCATTGGCGCTGTCTGTAGTTTGGAGCTAAAATGTTGGAACGGCTACCATATCAGCTTCGTCTTTTTGGGTGGCCTCCTACACAGGACTTTGTAACTACTTGTGTTGCTCCTTTCATTATCTATCATTAATTGTTATATTTAAATGTATATAATTCAGTTCATGTATACCATCAGCAATTTATAAGAAATTAATGTATGTAATATTACAATGCAATGGTGCATACTGTAATACACATACTAATATATTAAAAGACACGTATGCATGCATGCACATGCATGCGCCTTCACACACATGTATGCACGCATGTGTGTGCACATGCACGTGCACACACACATACACCATTTCTAAAGAATGGGTAACTAACTCTTGCGTTGGTCCTTCCATTATCTATAATATTTTTAGTTTAAATGAGGGCTTTGGATATATTTTCAGCAATCTTTTTCATAATTTTTATTATTCAGTTATACCAAAAGTCAATAGTTCGAAATCTTTTTGCCGTTATTTTCTATTACGGACTGAACTGATAATGCTGTTGTCATGCCAGAGGTAAGCAAAAGTTGCTAGTCCACTAATGATTTTTTCTAAGGTTTTAGAACACGTGACTATTTGCTTGCTTTTGATAATTCAAATAATTAATTTGATAGACATTAATTTTGGACATTGAAACATTAATCAACAGCAAATGATTTGTGAATAAATTTATAGTTTTATATAATAGTGGTTATGGCCTAGTTTAAACACTCTAAATTTGAAACACTTAGAACTAATTGTTATTATATTTATTTTTGACCATGTTTATTACTGTTTATTGGTCAAAATACTTAGTAATTGTTTAAAATTTTACATGTGAATATTTCATGGAAATAGAAAGAATTTATAGAGTATCAAATAGAATGAAGATATATGATTTGTTAAATTTGAGTAATTATAATCTATGCTTGTATGGAGCAATATTGTCACCATAATTTTAAGCAATTTCACATACTTTGATAACGACCCCAAAATTGCCACAGGAATTTGAAATATTTGAAAAGAAATCTAACAATATTTATAAATCCCCATTCTAGTGAAATTTTATGATAATAGTATTAGCTTCTGTGTATTATAAAAAATTAACCGTTTGAATCAAGCCCTATTTTGAGGAATTATCAAAAATACACCTGTGACATGTTTAGCCTCATAAAACATTAACCGTTTAATAAACTTACATAATATTATATCATTTTGCTTTTTGATGTTTCACTAACATTGTATTGACACAAATCTTAATGCTTCTAATACCAATGTTTAAACAATCTTTTGTCATTATTGCTGACAGAATGCAACAGAATGGTTAGTTTAAAAAGTAAAATTATTCTACTGACCACTACATTGATTTGTATTCCTAATTTGCAATGTTTTCCGCAAAAAGGTTGACTTTAAATATCAAAATTTCAAATTTCCTTTTAATGTTTCAAAAACACAGTGCGACTTTCTGTTGATTTAAATTTGGTATTCAATAACTAATAAATTAAAATTTATTTACCCCTGTGCATTTATTCTATGAGGCATTGTGCTATTAAGCATTATAATTTTTTACATTTGTCTAGCATCATGTGTATTTTTTCACAGTGGACATTTTTCTAGTAAATGGCTTCAGTACGTAACTTAAATTTAAAAAGCAGTTCATAGCCAGTTAAAGTGCTTCATACAATATCTGTGTGGAGAGCAATAGTGTTCCTTGAAAGTCTACTATATCTGCCTCCATTGGTAAAACTACTTGAGTTTAAAGATTTTTGCAGGATGAATCTTATTCCCAAATATAAAATATCTCTCCTAATGGACATAATCTTGTAATTCAATTAAACAGAAACAATTTGCATAAGTGGTTGACAAACAACAGTTCCAAAACATAACAAAGAAAATAAAATCCAGTATTCAGGTTTAGCCCAAGGTTATTCAAAATTATCAACACAATAACCATCATTAGTTACGTTCAAAGTTTCAGAAAAAGAAATAACGTTAAGCTACACGTACTTTATAATAAT
The DNA here is from genome assembly GCA_036346225.1 of Platerodrilus igneus. Classification (NCBI taxonomy): domain Eukaryota; kingdom Metazoa; phylum Arthropoda; class Insecta; order Coleoptera; family Lycidae; genus Platerodrilus; species Platerodrilus igneus. The sequence continues at coordinate 1,212,667 of JARFIW010001100.1, read as the reverse complement.
TGGCTAATACCTAAGATATTGCCAATTGCTGTAAAATTTATAACATGGTAAGTTTTTATTATAGGAAACATTGAAGGTATATTTCTGCAGATCTCTAACCCAAAATGTAATTTGTACATTTACTTTAACTATAGCTAACTATAGTCCTTCATCACACTTAATACTCCACACTACATTTGATTTTCCAATGCTCCACCTAAAGGTGCTACATTGGTCAGGAAATGAGTTTTGTTTACCTGAAAAATTTTGAATTTTGCCGAAACCTTTTTGTTCCAATAAGGTAGGGATTTTTAATGTGTGTGACAACACTAACACACTGGACTTCCATTTAACCTCTCATCCGAACAAGGGAGTATTTTTGTGAAAATTGCTCGCCTAACATTTTTCAAGTGGAGCGTGTCAGGATTCAAACCCGGGACCTTGTGCATAGTAGTCACATGCACACCAACTATGCCACGGAGCCGTCTTATATTCCACAACTGATCTAAAGCTAGGATCAAGAAAGACCACTCACTCTGACTTTAAGTTTCTTTATACATCCAACAATGCATGTTATAGGTTTGGACTGTGTCATTTTAGCATAACAATAAAGTTCGTGTTTCATCTATCATCAGAACAAAACTTCATCACTACTTCTGCACGTGCATAGTCATATGCCTAATTAAACGGAAACGTGTCTTATAGCAAGATAGTGAATGTATGAAGGATTGCTTTGGTCAAGCAGGTTCATATTAAGCCCAATATGTTGATGGCAAATTCTGTCTCTTGGTAGTAGGCGCCAGAAAAAATTCTATGGTTGTATTTCCAACTAAATGACTTCTTTGTCTTAACACATACACACGCGCACACACACAAGAATACCAACAGTATATTAAAAATAATGATTTCTTGTTAGACAAGGTATTGTTATTTCACCTTTACAAGAGTTCCAATGATGTAGTGTGACATGTAGTACTACACAAAAATACTTTTGTTTGTATAAAAGGAATATTTCACAAAGTTTTAGTAGAACCCGGGAACAAGCCATCCAAAATTCAAAGTAAACACTTAGCAAAAATCTTTATTTGTCACCACATTGATCAATAAATTAACAGGACATTACTTGTAACAAAAATATTAAACATAAATAAACAATTTTTTGACAAATTAAAAACAAAAAAAATGAAAAATTGGCAAAATGACAAACTTATTTGAATAAGGAAATGTACTACAATCAAAGATATATCATCAATTGATAAGTGATAACATATTACGTTTAATTCCATTGTACCTTGAAATAATTGGCAGCAAAAAACAATAATACTAGAATAAAAAAGTAGAAGTTTCAAGAACTAATTACTATCCGGTGGATATTTTCAATGGTACAATCACTAGTTTCGATACCATCTTGTGTTTTTGTATTTTGGTACATTTAATAATTTTATAGTAATATTAAAACTGTATGTCACTTGAACATATTGTAATTTCTATAACAAGTTGGCATCTACAACACATGTTAAATATAAATCTTTAAGAATATATAAATATATATATAAATGTTATCTAATAACGTTTCTAAAAATTAACAGCTTAACTTACATTTGCTTATGTATAGTGTACACAACTTTGTTTAGCGATAACTGTAATTATATCATATAAAATTTGAAAAGGATAAAAAAATTAGCAAAAATCCTGAAAACACTAATTTTAGAACTGTTTAAAGAAGTACCCAATATAAGTAATGTTAGTTCCAAACATTTGTTAATGCAGTGTCCTAGATTGGTCTTTCATGCAGTGACCTCGTTTAGTACTTATATTGAAAAGATCCGATAAATGGTAAACATTTTACAAAGTTTTAATAGGTTTTGAAATAATGAAGTTAAACATAGTTTACTATTATTTATTTTTAAAGTTATGGCAAGGAACAAAAATAGTATTAAGCTGACTACCTTTCTGTCTATTTAATTTAAAATAACTTAACACTTTAATTTGTATACTATTAGGATAGTTTTCAAAGAACTTTTTGATGCTGTTAATGCAATATTTCAAAAACACGTTTTTAAAAAAAAAAAACTTTTGGTTTTGATATTTGATCTTTCTACAATCAAGAACATTTTGTAACTCTATAAATGATGTTTCACATATACGTATCAACAGGGCAGTTAATAACTCAAAAGCTTTACTTTGAAAAATAGAGGTTTGCTAATTAGAAACTAAAGTTGGTTTCATTTAATATTTGACAGCACATTCAAATCACTTTTGTGTATATAAAATGGATGTGGATCTTATTACTTTGTGTTTATAATCATTATTATTAAAGTATTTAGTATTTTCAAAGTTATTGTTGTGTCGTTTGTTTGATCGTGTTTTATTAGCGTTCAATTATGGTCTCAAAATATTTAAATTAAAACAAAGTAACATGCTTGAAGCGTATTTAAAATCAAAGGTCAATGCTTGAAAGCATCTAAAAATAATATACAAAAATTTCTGAATCAAACCCAACCTAAAAAAACATTTGAAATCTAATTAATTTATTAAAAAAGATTATATATATATATATATATATATATATATATATATATATATGATAAGTGGTCGCGGGAGGTCATTGAAACCCAAATTCTACAAATAAATCCCACTAAAATATAATAGGATCCAGAAAAAACGGAAATTTCTATAAAATCATGGTCACGCCCTGTAAAACACAAGTGTGCTTTTATTCATTAAAATGCGATGCAAAAACGCAAATTGTGCATGTATAAATAATCACCCTGTATCATACAAGCCTATTGTAAATAAATAGCAAGTGATGTAAGTTGTATATGTAAAAATAATTAATTGTATGATAAATAAATAGCATAGAATAGTTCTAGCTTTACGCATTTAGTATAAAAAACTACAATCTTGTTAAAAACCCCAATTCTAACCTTAATAGGTGCATTAAAAACACCTTTTGATGTTAAAAGCCAATATGTCTATAAAATGCAACCCCTTTTGCATTAAAACGCAATTAAAGTTTAAATTGATTACCCTGTGGATTACAGAAATTTAGTTTAAAAAAATAATTTTCTAGAATATTAGGAATATAAAGAGATGAGCCATCAGTTGTTTGATTTCATTTTGAAAACCCCATCAATTCCATTGAGCTAGCCAGGCAAAGTTAGAAAGAAAGGTAGGTGAACAATTTCAAGTTTTACAAATTACTATATCATTTTCATATCACCTTTTTAGCAGCGTATCAAAGCAGGCCTTACTACATCAATATATATATATATATTACTCATATTTAGACCAGGGTAGAAAATTAAATAATCACATCAAATAATTTTCATCACCGTGTATAATGAATATTATTAGATAATACGCGTTATTAAAACCGTGAAGCATAAAAATTTATTAGTTTCAGTAAAAATAAGAGATTTAAATCATGTACAAGACGCTTTATATCAAAAGAAACAGTATTAAAAAGCTCTACGTGTAATTTAATTATTCCTAATAAAGAAACAAATGGAAATTACGTGCAAAATTTATATTAATTAACCCTATTTTAAGTAACCGGTATTAAACAAAGTGTACACATAATAATTAATATTTAATTTGTATTCGCTAAAAATGAAAGGATAGAAGTAAATTTTAATTGGAGTTAATTAAACCATTATTAATAATAAGCATAAAAGCCTGTGAAAATCTAAGATTAAAATACCAGAAAATAAAGCTCTGAGAATTAATATTATGTTTGAACACCTGCGTAGTTTAAATGTCACGTACGGCGAAAATTGTGTAGATAACAAATGGTTTCAAAGAATCTTGGAGAAAACGTAGCTTAATAGTTACGAGAAATGCTAAAGGTGGGATATTTCACACTCCACATGGACTAAAATAATCGATAATAAGGAATATCAATTTGCACTAATAAGAACAGGTTAGAGAAGGAAAGATAATGTGCGTAAGACAAAGACACTAATAATTAAAGGCGTGATATGAGCAACGTCACGAGGGTCACGATTGGTTGAAAATAAGATGCACATATGAGAGGTAGAAACAACAATTTCTGTACAAAATTAATTAGTTATTCTCGGACATGTTTGCGTGCCGTGTGAGAATTTCTGAGATTTTCAACTGGCGAGTGCAAAATTCGTAAAAACCGACGCACAGGCTACGGAATGGGAACATAGCAGACGAAATTCTTTAGAATTGTCCGTTTTGGGGAACAGACCGACAGACAGGCTAACCGCTATATATACGGAGGTGAATATGAACAAGCTCTCTTAGATCTTCGATTTGATTGAACGCGTTATACAGTGCTTTTTAGTTTTCCGGTTTTAATATTAAATAATTTAAACAGTTTGCTCGAATATTATGTGATTTAGAACAGCTTGTTCTTTACGTGCTACAATGAATGTACGTTAGTGCACTTAGAAAAGAAGATACAAGGTAATAAAGTTTAGTATCACTGTACCAATTGGTAAAATTTACTATGACAAATAAATACACAAAAGTAGGCAGTTTTGGCGTATATTGGTGAAAGAAGTATGAAGTTCTTTGTTATTTTCGGGGTATTAATACTTAAATGGTGCATAAACGTGTCTGGATCCACGAAACAAGGGTCAGATATACACAGAGGAGTTCCGGAAAAGCCCTGAAACAACTTTAAATAAATGGTGATGGAGAAAATTTTAAAGCGTTGAGAATCAGAAGCCGTAAATATAACCCAGTTGGAATGGTGTGATTAACAAAAGGGACGATGTACATTGAAGCTACGAGTGCAAGTAACCTTCAGGTAAATTATACTATTTTGTTTGAACTTTGAGATTTTGGTGTGTGTTGAATAACTTTCTAATTTGTTTATTTAAAATGGACAGTAGTGAAATTGTACTAACAATAATATTTTAATTTTAAGGTGAAATTTGCTTGTTTAAGTAGAAAGGGTATTTAGTATTGATGTTCTGGATTATGATGAAAATTTAGGGTATGTCTTTGAGCTCAATTAGACGAACCTGGTTAATTAACGTAAAGGGGTGGTAGATGCTCCTTTGTACTCTGCATATATTGTTATAGTAATTAGTAGGCATCCTACAAGGACTTTAATTCTGGATGCACATTAAAATGAAAATAAATTTAATTTTGAAATTTTCCGATATTAAAATTTATGCTGAATATTAATTTTGAAATTTTAATGTATTGTGAATATTGATGTAAATAGAGTTGACGTTGATGTTTGTGGTAGGAATGTGTTTGTTTTTTATGTATGAGGATGAAAGCTATCTAGAGGAGCAGCCGAGGCGATTAACAGAAGAAAATCAACAGACCAGGTAATTCAAGAGGTTTCACAGCATTCTTTGGCGACCCAAAAGTGAGGCTCGAGTTCCAAATAAAATTTTTGTGATTTTATTCCAGGAAACTGGCGATCTGAGAGAGAGAGTTTCTGTGTGTGTATAAATTTAGGAGTATTTTAGAGTGTGTGTGAGTGATTAGAACGTATGCAGAGAAAAGAGTGGTTAAGGAGTCAAGGAGTGGAAATTGGAAGTGATGATAGTGCATTGTGTGAGAAAAATTCAAAATGGAAGAAGCTGGAGGCAGTAGAGATCAGTCAAGGACGGAATCAGGGGATCAAGGAAACGAGATGATAATGAGAATGCTAGAGAGGATGAACGAAGAATCCAATAGAAAATTAGAACTGCTAAGCGATGAAGCTAATAGAGCTAGGGAAGAATCTAATAGAGCGAGGGAGGAGTCCAACCAAAAATTAGAGCAGATAAGCGGGAAAATTGAACAAAATACTAAAGAATTTACAGAATTTAAAGATAGTCTTACCGTGAAACTGGGGAAGTAGAAAATAGGGTTGAAAAAATGAGCGTGATATTAAAGGTCTTCGACAGGAAATGGGACATTTAAGGTCCGAAGTACGCATTTTTGTGAAGAAGAGATTAATGTAAAATGACGGAAGTGACGGACTCATGTAGGGATCAGTTAGGCAGGGTAGAACGCGAAGTTAGTAGTATCAAATACAACATGTCAAATTTAACGGGGGATGGTCCCAGATTTTCTACAGGTGGAGTATCATTGGACCAACACATGAAGTTTTATGGCGATAACAGGGTAAATCCACAAATTTTTATTAATAGCGTAAGAAATCTAGTGGGAAATTTATTTGACGAACAGACTAAACTGAATACGATAAAGGCTTTATTAAAGGACAATGCGGAAGCGTGGTACAATTTAGTAGGACAGGACATAGACACGTATCAGGACTTTGAAAACAAATTTTAAAGCACTACTGGAGTGACCACAGACAAGACCAGGTACGAGACGACTTAATCACAGGAAATTTAAGGGAGAATTTTCAGGAAGTAGGAGCAATATGCTATACGCAAGTATAGCATAGCAAAGCAACTGAACCCACCACTGACGGACCGACAAATTATTAAGTATTTATCACGACACTTCGAGGTAGACATAAGACAGCACGTAGCACTACAGAACATAGTGGACAGAGAAATGTTTCTAGAATACTTGCAGAGGTACGACGACGTAAGTAGTGGACGACCTCGGGATAACAGGGAAAGACAGATCAACACAGTTAGGTTTGACAATAGACGGGACAACTACGCTAGACGGGGGAATAGTTACGGATACCAGCGACAGAATTGGGAACAGCGACGACCATACGTTAGGAGTAATAGTTTAGGAAGGGGACCTGCACCGAGACCTGGACCTACCAGAATGAATAGTTCACCAGACATGAGGGGGACTGCTAACACAGACACGGAACGAGTGGAAACGCCTAGGACATGCGCTGAGGTGACGGCTAGACCAGGACCGAGTAGGGAAAACAGACCTGGACAGGATTTTTAGAACGCGACAGACCACTAGATTTCAGTGTAAATGTATATGAACATCCACGTGAATTTTTCAAAATTGAGGAGGAAGTAGAGCCAGAAACTAAGGAAAATTTATGTTTGCCAATTATTAATTTAGAAATTTTTGAGAATAATGTAGAAGTATTACTTGATACAGGGCAGAGGCGAGTTTAATATCGGAGGAATTCGTCAGCAAAATTAGGGATAAGGTTTGTGATAGAATTATGCCTATAAAGCGTAGCCATTTAGTAGCTCCAAATAAAAAGAAGTTTGCTGTAGTAAATAGTGTTGTGGTGCTTAGGATAGATATAGGAGGTTTAAGCTGTGAACAGGAGTTTGTAATTGTACCTGGACTGAAGTTTCAGAGCATTTTAGGTGTTGACTGTATGATGAAGTTAGGGGTTTTGATAGATATGGAACGGAAGGTAATAAGGATTAATGATAGGGTAGTGCCATGGAAGGGCAGTTATGAAGTCACAGAGGATGACACGGGGTTTAGTATTAATGTAGTAGAGGTAGAGGATGATAGGGTTAAACAGATCAACACGATAAGATGTCCAGAGGATAGGAGAGTAGAGGTTCAAGCTTTAGTACAAAAACATGCAGAATTAGAGGGGGTAGAAGCAACAGCAGCATATCGGGAGCAGGTGAAGGTAGAATTAATTAAAGATGCACGAAAAATTAGTCAAGGGACCAAACCGCAATTCCATTGTCCAACATCCATGGACACACTTTTGACGAGGTTAAGTGGCAAGTTTGTTTTTAATAAAGTAGATTTAAGGAATTCATTCTGGCGGATTCCATTACATAAGAATTCTAGAAGGTACATAGGCTTTTCCATAGAGGGAAAAATCGATAATTGTAAAGTAGTATCGTTTGGTTTGTCGGCAGAAAAGGAAATAATAATGAATGAGAAACAGACAAGTGTAGGGACTGAAGAAGGAGCAGTATTTAAGAGTAAGGATAATAAGTTTATTGTATGTGAGATAACAAGGATGATAAGTATAGATATAAAAGGGGGAGAAATAGGGATGAAGAGTATTAGGATGGTGAGAAGAAAGACTTGGAGGGCCAAGAAGAGAGTTAGATTTAAATAACTTGATGAACAAAGGATAGAGATAGGAGAATAGAAATAGAAATAGAAAATAAAGCTAAGTATAGGATAAAGATGGGAGATAATTAGAAATAGGTTTAGGATGAGAACAAAGATTAAATGTAGAAAGAAAATAAGATAGGTTAACTATAGATATTTCATATAAGATTAGTGGAGAGTTAGGAATAGAGTAAGAGTAGGATAGGTATATAGAATTAGTTAGGAGGAAGTGAAGTATAGTGAAGATTAGTTAAAAGTTAGGAATAGGATAGGTATATAGGATGTATATAGGATTAGATGGATAAGTAGGATGAAGTTAGGGATAATTTCAGTTTATAAAATTAAGTGAGAGTTAGGAATAGGATAGGGATATACGATAGGTGTAAATATTTTTTGGATTGGAGATAAGGTAGGTAAGATAGATAGATAAGGGTAGAGAGAGATAGGCAATTTTTTTTTCTAAATATTTTTTGGCAGTCTAAATGCTTTATATTTGCATTCAAATAAGTGGGATTATTTGTATTCAAATAGGGGGAAAATACTCATATTTAGACCAGGGTAGAAAATTAAATAATCAAATCAAATAATTTTCATCACCGTGTATAATGAATATTATTAGATAATACGTGTTATTAAAACCGTGAAGCATAAAAATTTATTAGTTTCAGTAAAAATAAGAGATTTAAATCATGTACAAGACGCTTTATATCAAAAGAAACAGTATTAAAAAGCTCTACGTGTAATTTAATTATTCCTAATAAAGAAACAAATGGAAATTACGTGCAAAATTTATATTAATTAACCCTATTTTAAGTAACCGGTATTAAACAAAGTGTACACATAATAATTAATATTTAATTTGTATTCGCTAAAAATGAAAGGATAGAAGTCAATTTTAATTGGAGTTAATTAAACCATTATTAATAATAAGCATAAAAGCCTGTGAAAATCCAAGATTAAAATACCAGAAAATAAAGCTCTGAGAATTAATATTATGTTTGAACACCTGCGTAGTTTAAATGTCACGTACGGCGAAAATTGTGTAGATAACAAATGGTTTCAAAGAATCTTGGAGAAAACGTAGCTTAATAGTTACGAGAAATGCTAAAGGTGGGATATTTCACACTCCACATGGACTAAAATAATCGATAATAAGGAATATCAATTTGCACTAATAAGAACAGGTTAGAGAAGGAAAGATAATGTGAGTAAGACAAAGACACTAATAATTAAAGGCGTGATATGAGCAACGTCACGAGGGTCACGATTGGTTGAAAATAAGATGCACATATGAGAGGTAGAAACAACAATTTCTGTACAAAATTAATTAGTTATTCTCGGACATGTTTACGTGCCGTGTGAGAATTTCTGATATTTTCAACTGGCGAGTGCAAAATTCGTAAAAACCGACGCACAGGCTACGGAATGGGAACATAGCAGACGAAATTCTTTAGAATTGTCCGTTTTGGGGAACAGACCGACAGACAGGCTAACCGCTATATATACGGAGGTGAATATGAACAAGCTCTCTTAGATCTTCGATTTGATTGAACGCGTTATACAGTGCTTTTTAGTTTTCCGGTTTTAATATTAAATAATTTAAACAGTTTGCTCGAATATTATGTGATTTAGAACAGCTTGTTCTTTACGTGCTACAATGAATGTACGTTAGTGCACTTAGAAAAGAAGATACAAGGTAATAAAGTTTAGTATCACTGTACCAATTGGTAAAATTTACTATGACAAATAAATACACAAAAGTAGGCAGTTTTGGCGTATATTGGTGAAAGAAGTATAAAGTTCTTTGTTATTTTTCGGGGGTATTAATACTTAAATGGTGCATAAACGTGTCTGGATCCACGAAACAAGGGTCAGATATACACAGAGGAGTTCCGGAAAAGCCCTGAAACAACTTTAAATAAATGGTGATGGAGAAAATTTTTAAAGCGTTGAGAATCAGAAGCCGTAAATATAACCCAGTTGGAATGGTGTGATTAACAAAAGGGACGATGTAAATTGAAGCTACGAGTGCAAGTAACCTTCAGGTAAATTATACTATTTTGTTTGAACTTTGAGATTTTGGTGTGTGTTGAATAACTTTCTAATTTGTTTATTTAAAATGGACAGTAGTGAAATTGTACTAACAATAATATTTTAATTTTAAGGTGAAATTTGCTTGTTTAAGTAGAAAGGGGTATTTAGTATTGATGTTCTGGATTATGATGAAAATTTAGGTATGTCTTTGAGCTCAATTAGACGAACCTGGTTAATTAACGTAAAGGGGTGGTAGATGCTCCTTTGTACTCTGCATATATTGTTATAGTAATTAGTAGGCATCCTACAAGGACTTTAATTCTGGATGCACATTAAAATGAAAATAAATTTAATTTTGAAATTTTCCGATATTAAAATTTATGCTGAATATTAATTTTGAAATTTTAATGTATTGTGAATATTGATGTAAATAGAGTTGACGTTGATGTTTGTGGTAGGAATGTGTTTGTTTTTTTATGTATGAGGATGAAAGCTATCTAGAGGAGCAGCCGAGGCGATTAACAGAAGAAAATCAACAGACCAGGTAATTCAAGAGGTTTCACAGCAATATATATATATATATATATATATATATATATAGGGTAGTTAATTACACAAGGTAAGTTGATAAATACTATCGTATTACAGTTAATTAGATGAAATAATAACTTAGATTCTTATGCAAAACCCAAATGATCATTTCAAATCGAGCTAGTAATTGAAAGATGGAAAATATAAGGTCTTGACAGGACTTGAACCTGTATCTTAGTCCAAGACCTTATATTTTCCATCTTTCAATTACTAGCTCGATTTGAAATGATCATTTGGGCTGAGACGTTTCGGATCCATCTATTGTTATCTAGTTTTATCTTAATATCCCTATCTTACCTATTACCTTTGGTAATAACTTGAGACTTTGTTTTACTTTCTTTTGTGTCCTAACGTTTGGTATTTATGATCAGATGTAGGAAATTTTTGTGTATTGAGTGAAGAAGCTAACCTGATGGTAGCAATGTAATTTGTTAGGTTAGAAATGTAAGAAATTAGTAAGGTGGTACTGTTGGTAAATTTGCTAATTCACAACCATGTCATTAAAAAGTTTTGATGTGTACTGTTTATTACGCCAGAGTACCAACACAAAAATTTGTTAAAATGTATAGTAACTTGCTCTCTTGGGCATGTTGAAATTTGGGCATTTTCTTGCCAAAGTAAAAACAGTTTAAATGTAATGCTTATGCGCGTGGGCACTTAAAAACTGCAATGTTAGCTTTTAGTTTTTGTATATATGTTAGGCGACTTGTCGCACTTGTTTTAGTTGTAGTAAAGTGTTTTGTGCTCTCCGACAAATTTGTGGTGTCGATTATAACTGCGCCACATCTAATACTCGTGTGTACACTTATAGATGTAGTTCAATAAACTTGGGACTACACATTCCGTTTCCTGGTTACTCGCAAGACGCGCTATCGGTAGAAAAACCAGGTGACACCTAAAATATAAGTTAGTTTATATGTAAGTAAGTAAGGCTTTAGACTTTAAATTTCTACCATGCTAAAAGTCTTTTTCTTTTTTAAGGTTTTTTTATGGCTTTGTCGCAATTGTTACATGCCAAAATTGGCAATGTACATGTCTTAGATTTAGTTATAATTTATAAGGAAATTCCCGCGGTTTTTTTTTAAATTAAAACTTGTCAACTTCCGTCATTCCGGACAGTTGTGTTTGCGCAGGTGCGGGTAGTGTCGAAAGCGGGCATTAAGCCACGAGACCTGAAGCCAAGAACATCTATCTGTGTTGTGTGTGTCTTTTCCCTTTCTAGGGTGTAGGTTCCTTACCTTGCCTTATTGTACATCTACCTGGTGTTTCTTCATTCCTCTACGAGCATAGAAGACACAGGAAGAACGGATTGGCAATTTGAAACTCGGCAATGGTGTAACCTTACCCATAAAACATGATGGACCCTGAGATTTAGCTACGAAATTTGTTTTACTTATATTGTGTATGTAAATTGACTTTAAATGTGTATGAAAATTTGACTATTGCATCATACTTAAAACGTGGTGATACGTTTATAGCAATTACAGTTATAACTACACTTTGGCTTATTTGGTTTTTATATCCTCCACATTTAAATCAGACGTCTTATAAATCTGTCCCTTTAAATACCCCATCACAAATTTTTAGGACACTATTTAAATGCGGGAAAACAAAAACAAATTGTATAAGGGCAGTGTTTAAACATCACCAGATATATTTTAATAGAAGAGAGAGAGAGAGAGAGAGAGAGATAGATATTTGCATCATCGTCTAGAGGTTTGTTCTAACAATGAAGGTTAAAATTTTTTAAATTTTATTGTGATGCTTAAAAAGAGGCATTGCTTCCCATTTCCAAATAGATATTCATTATAATTATGCTCACAAATAGGTAAGCCATAGGCCTTGCAAATCAGGTCTACAACACCATTGTATATCCATCCATCTCTGTCCGTCTTCTTTTTCCCAAACCTCTATTGCACTCTAAATAATAATCAATAGCGGTTTACTATGGATTCGGCGCTTCTATTTTTATTATCATAATATGTTTCAGATATCTACTATGTATAAAAATGTTGTTGCGTATCAAGCACTATTAGCAAATCCTGTTGTTAATTCCTATACTCTTTATAATCCGCTCTTGATGTACTTATATTTTGCGCTAATGAGGTGCTAGCAGTTGCATCTAGAATTATAATCATTTAATAAGTACCTATTTAGCTTTTATAGACTTTTGCACTATCGAACACATGAAGGAGGTTACCGACAGATAGGACAAAAATTTGTCGGCTTAACGAATTTCGCAATTTAAAACACATTGTCTGTATAACTTAAATCATGTTTTTCATAGCAATCTTTACAAATTTGTTGATCTAGCGATAAATAATTCACATGAATATGACACCACAGCAGTTTTAATTATTTAGATACTGTCGCCTATCAATTATGCAGCCTAAATAACGTAACGTAACGAATAAAGATAAGACAAATATTACAAATTACCAAAATCTTGGTGATTTTAATTCACATGTACAGACTGATATAAATGTTATTCAGAGCACTAATATGCTAACACCCATTGAAAATAGCTCAAAATGAATCACTGTCATGCATAAAAACCCAAAAAGATTGTTATCGTGGGCTCTGCTGCACCTGTCCTGGATAATTCTGATGCCTTAGTTGGTGTAGGCAAACGTACGTGGTTGCACTTAAGTCGAATTGCTCATAATCAGAATGGAGAGGCACGTACTGCCCAGGATATTATTAGCTATTTAAAAACTGATGCACGTAATGCAATTTGTTTGCGAATAAGCAGTAAGAATATGTTCAGCTCATTCAAATTAGGTGTCCCTGCACACCTTAGAAATTATTTTATGGAACCATCATATTGGCCAAGTAATGTCTATATTCGTGATTTTGATTTCAAACTACGAAACATTAAACATCTTACTACCGCACCAGCTCCTCAAAGGCCTAATTCCGCTCCTTTTTTAGGGGTGTTCAAAGCTAACCAAACATCTTATTCCACCACACAATGGAACTCATGCGTTTGGCAGCAATAAAAGTCTTCAATTTCGTAGTAAGAAAGCTAAGACTTGTCACGTTTATTATCAGAACGTTAGAGGTTTACGCACTAAGTTAGAAGTACTTTCAGCTGCTATAAATGTTTGCGACTATGATGTGATTATGTTTACTGAAACATCTCTTTATAGTGATATAAATGACAATGAGTTGGATTTATTTAATTATGCAATTTATCGAGTTGATAGATCACCTCAAACAAGCTTACATGAGCGCTTGGGGGGGATAATTGCAGTAAAGAAACTTCACTCATCATTTTATAATATTGAACATATATTTGTCCAGGTAACACTTAATAATAATAGGATCGTTATAGGATGTGTACATTTCTCCAAAGTCTACCATTGTATTGTATAAGGATTATATTCACTCAGTTAATGAAATCTTAGGAAACATTAAATTCTCTTCTGTATATTTATGTGGTGATTTTAATCTTCCTAACATCTATTGGGAAGATGCAGAGTTGGGTTCGAGTGTTTCAGGACTAATCAATGACAAGGTTATTTGTATTGCCAATGGTCTAGCATTTCATAATCTATTTCAGGTTAATAAGATAGTAAACTGTAACGGATACTTCTTAGATTTAATTTTTTCCAGCTGTAACGCTGTTGTTAATAAGGTAAACGATCCCTTGTTAACTTGTGATTTACATCATCCGGCACTAGAATTTAACATTTCTGTATCAAAGGATTTTGACAAATTACAATATGATTTCTACTTTAGAGATTTTCAATCCGCTAATTATCAACTAATTTACGAATATCTTGGAAATATTAACTGGTCTTTACTGTTTAGCACTAGTAATGATATTAACCATATTGTAAATGTTTTCTATAATTATTTGCATGCTTGCATCGATCAATTTGTACCTAGATCCAGAAGTAAGAATGTTAAATTTCCGAAATGGTTCACTTCTGAATTAAAACAAGCAATTATGCGCAAAAAACGCACTCACAAAACTTTTAAGCAGTCAAAACGGATTGAGGACTATATAGTATTTTCAAATTTACGTAGGAATTGCAAGCTTTTATACAAAACTACTCATCAAAAGTATTTACTAGACCTACAAAGCTCAGTGAATGTAAAAAAACTTTCTGGAATTTTCATCAATTCTAAAAGAAATAATTATTCCTGATCTTTCTTTGTTAATACACAACTGAACAAATTTTGCGGCCCACAATATCTATACAAGCATTAAACTTTCATGCATAACACAACTTGAATGCAAAAATATACTACCGCTAAATGAACGAACGTTCTACCAAGTGTATTACACGGAATCATATCTTAAAATATACTTGCACAGTTGCCAGATTTTGCTGCATTAATAGACGCAAAAGTATTTGCACCTTATACAGATTATATACGGCTAAGCCTATATACAATTCACGCCATTATGGCAGTTTGCTAAACTATAGTGTACATTTCCTCTACATTGATGGTATATTATTGCGCCATGATAGTTTTGCCAAATTCAACAATATCTGAAAAATCTTAATAGGTGGCAAATTGAGTTCATAACAATGCATTAAAAAATAAAATAGAACGGTATTAACATGATCTTGAAAAATCTACCAGAACACTTCCAACAGTACTTGAATTTACTGCGTTCTATATTCAACTGCAGTAAGGTGAAGGATGCAGTAATCTACGTAATTTGCTAATGTATGGATGAAATAAAGGTAGCTCAATATATATATACATATATATATATATATATATATATATATATATATATAAAACAGTATATACGATGTATAAATAAACACTAACTTTACGAAGAATCGAAAGAAAGTTATTAATTATACAAAGCAAGCTAGTAATTTGCATAGCCATAAATTAAAGAATTTGTTTGTTTCATATTCTTTCAAATTCTTTCATTTATGGCTATGCAAATTACTAGCTTGCTTTGTATAAGTAATAACTTTCTTTCGATTCTTCGTACAGTTAGTGTTTATTTATACATCGTATATACTGTTTTATTTATTAAATTTGCTATAAGCAATTATTTTTCATTTTTATATATACATATACAGGGTGAGTTTTTAGTGTGACAATGGTCGATAACTCCGTTATTATAAAAGCTACGTAAACCAAATTTGGAAGCACATTAGGCATGCCTAAAGTGCACATTTTAAAAATATTTGGAAGCATACAGGGTGTTTCATAATTCCAGGGCATATTAAATTTTTATTTTTTTAAATGGAACACCTTATATATTATTACATTTTTGAAAAGCCCATAAAAAGAGCTTTAATTTGATATCAAATTGTATCTGTCTATTCCTTTTACTTTTTGAGATATTCAACTGTTTTTAGAAAAAATGACCCCGATTAGATACATTGCCACTGCACTAATAAACAACTTATGTTAATTTTCAAGATGCAGAAAATTTTCCATATACCATAGTATATTTGTAAATATCACTTTTTTGAAATTTCTTCCCAGTATACAGGATGTCAGGTTTCGCAAAATGCAATTTAAAAAATTTTTTTTAAATGGCACCCTACCAATTTTATTGCTAAAATGGATAGTTCATTAAGTGTCCTTCCATTTTTGTTAAGCATTCCCTATACCTAAATCCATTACTTTCTGAGATATTTTTGATTTTCTTCAAATTTTAAGAATGTTTTTAATTTACATGACTAAAAATAACTTACTATTGGAGAATATTATAGAACAATTAATACATTTTGATTAACAATCAACTACAGTTATCCAATAACAATTTTCACTAAAGATATAACAACCTACAATAATACGCTATCAACAGAATTCTGCCAGATTAACAATATGCATTTTATAGAAAATGTTCAAGCAGGAAATCAGGCAGGCTTTGAAAAAAATAACTATCTAAATCAGGCAGGCTTTGAAAAAAATATCTATTACATGTATAGTGTCATTTAGGTTTATTAATTGTAGTGTGTTGTCATTTAACAGGATATCTCTCTTGGTATATTTTTGATGCAAGTAGGAAATTTTTTAAACTTGCTCCCAATACCCAAATCATATTTATTTGTTCTTCCACTGTAAAATTCATTTTGAAAACTCCTTCAAAGATTACATTTAAAACAGAACTGATAATGTGTTAAATGACAACACACTACAATTAATAAACCTAAATGACATTTTGATTGTAATTGTTATTTTTTTCAAAGCCTGCCTGATTTCCTGTTTGAACATTTTCTATAAAATGCATATTGTTGATCTGGCAGAATTCTGTTGATAGCGTATTATTGTAGATTGTTATATCTTTAGTGAAAATTGTTATTGGATAACTGTAGTTGATTGTTAATCAAAATGTGTTAATTGTTTTATAATATTCTCCAATAGTAAGTTATTTTTAGTTATGTAAATTAAAAACATTCATAAAATTTGAAGAAAATCAAAAATATCTCAGAAAGTAATGAATTTAGGTATAGGGAATGCTTAACAAAAATGAAAGGACACTTAATGAACTATCCATTGTAGCAATAAAATTGGTAGGGTGCCATTTAAAAAAATAATTTTAAATTGCATTTTGCGAAACCTGACACACCCTGTATACTGTGAAGAAATTTCAAAAAGTGATATTTACAAATATACTATGGTATATGGTAAAATTTTCTGCATCTTGAAAATTAACATAAGTTGTGTATTAGTGCAGTGGCAATGTATCTAATCAGGGTCATTTTTTCTAAAAACAGTTGAATATCTCAAAAACTAAAAGGAATAGACAGATACAATTTGATATCAAATTAAAGCTCTTTTTATGGGCTTTTCAAAAATGTAATAATATATGGAGTGTTCCATTAAAAAAAATATAGGTTTAATATGCCCTGTAATTATGAAACACCCTGTATGTTTCTAAATATTTTTAAAATGTGCACTTTAGGCATGCCTAATATGCCTCCAAATTTGGTTTACGTAGCTTTTATAATAACGGAGTTATCGACCGTTGCCACACTAAAAACTCACCCTGTATATATATATATATATATATATATATATATATTCTGTAAAACCACCCCAAAGCTGAAAATTATGTTTTCAAATATTTAATGTCTACATCCTGTATAATATTTTATTAGTACGATAGGACTAGATAAGTATTATCTAGTGCATAAGTGAAATGAAGTACAATTTTTAAAACAAGTTCTAATTGGCAAAAATACAAAAGCGTCCATTGATTTAAAACTCGTATTTTTATAAAATGTAAATACTAAATAACACTCAATAACGCATTGTATAACAAAGTACTTGCAGGTAATTCCTTTCCATTAAGAACGCTTTTGATGCTAAACATGAAATCTAGAAATTTCAAACCAAGAATCCAGTTAAATTTACAGTCCATTTTTTTGATAAAACAACTCAATGTATAAGTATTTTACATTCATTCTTGGACGGAACGATTTTATTTTTGAACCAAACCAATTAGTGGGTTCGTAAAAAGCGAAAACAAACATTTCCAATTAAAGATGATGTTAAAATTTTTTCGACCATAACTAAATAAGGTAAGACTTTTTAATGACCATAAATTATAATAGGGGACGATAACCAGCTATTAGCTCCATTTATTAACAAAACATAGTAAGACTTTTATGATCATAAAGCGATTTATTCTTGGAAATATACCAATTAGAGGAACTATTTTTATGACCTAATAAGTGTAAAATGAAGAATTTCAGGGTAATTATTACATCAGCTGGGTGATTCATATCATCTGGATAATTACCAAAGATTCCGGAACTTAATCTTTTAGTATATAAGATCTAAAAATATCTAGAACAAAATCAGCATTCACCAGTAGTTGGTGGAGCGTTACAAATTGTTTGTTTGTAAAACACTTGTTGACGATATTTTTGGTCAGCAAAAGACAAACTGTAATGAACACTAATTTTTTGTGCACGGATACATCAGTTATATTTATTAAAAATAACATGCTTTGAAACTTACAAAACAAAACTTAGACATAAAATGTATTCAGGGTAGACAGAAATATAAAATGGAACAATGAATTTCTGAGGCTTTTATGAGTAAAACTATATTCTAAATGGAATGATTTGGAGATGAAGTTTTAATCAACCAAGTATCAATCCTACAATTCAAGGGTCAAGAAACGCAAGTATAATTTGTTTGAATACTGATAGAGACAGTTTATCCTATAATTAAGTTAACATAAGATTTTGACATATTATTTGTGAGTGGATAATTTTATTTTTATATAATTTAGAGGTCAAATGTTGAAGTGGTTTGACCCTTAAAAAAAGGTTTCCTCAAGGTCACTGATCAGTTACACTGAGACGGGACAATAAGAAAGTATTTGAATTATCCATATTACTCTTAAAGAAAAATTGGTGACTTTCATATGAAAAGTTTTGGGGTTTCTAATTATTAACAAGGATTAGGTGAAGAATATATTAATGTTTAGTAGTGATGAAATGTTATTTCTTTATACCTTTGTGTGTTAAGTAAATTTCTTAGATAATGTGTGTAGAAGAAAGATGTTTGTGAATGTAGCGACTGTTATAATTTGAACAATTGTTTCTAAATATTTTTGTGATTAGAAATTTTTCTGTTGGAGTTTTGTTGTTTCATTACATTTAACCATTATGTCAGATTTAAAGGTTAGAAATAATGTAATCTTTGTAAATTTTGTTTTATATTAATACAGTTTTATGATTCATTTGCTTTGATTAACAATGTATTACACTCACACCCTGGCGATCTCATTGACTGGACATGACGACTTCATAGATAGATTTGTACTGATTCAAATAAAAAAGTTCCAGTTTCTGATTTTAGTTCCACTATCAGTAAGTTAAGTATATATACAGATTACAGAAAAAAACTACACAAAGTATTTTCAATTTTGCAGTTTTAATTCATCTGTCTGCAGTTTGCCAAGGATATCCCAAATTATTTTAGATAGGGTAGGTCTATTTTTTTAGAGCACTTCGTACCTAACATCCAAACAATCAACATGCCACTTTAGTAGGTCAGTTATCTTTGACTACAATGTTATCGAACAAGACTGAAAGTAGTCTCATCATGTTCAAATAACACCCTACCCGGTGGGTTACTTTCAATTTTTGGGGTACATTGGTTCCCAAACCGACAACTATATATTGAAGATAAGCCTGCTGAGGATTGTGAAGTCACCATAAGGCATCTTATGATATCCACCTTAACAACAGTCAATCACTCATAAGGTATTTGTAAATCCATCTGAAACTATACTAGAGAAAGTGTTTGTAACTAAATAAACATTTGCAATTTATTGCATGAACTGATAAAACGTACCTATAGTACTTGTGTGTGTTTAGGTTAACATTTAAGTTAAGTAAATTTGCAATATGTTTGATTTTCAATTCTTGCTTAAGACTGTATTATGTATTTGTAATGAAAATGAAAGTGTGCATAGTTAGAAACAAGTCATGAATAATAGTGTAAACACATGTCCATATTTGTTTCTTTCCCATTAATGTAATGATACAGTTACAGTTTTGGTGTAAAGAATTTTTTTGCAATTACCTAGAAGCACGATTGAATGTTCAGGTCAGTAAAAATTTGCGATGGGGAACCTTTTTTTCACTTAGCATTTTTAAATAGATATGTAACTTTATGGTTATAGAATTATTTGTTTATATACATTATTGTTGTTGCTTCTTGTGTTTACATTCGTTTAGGACTTTAAACTGAATATTCCCCTGTAAAGAAAAAGCCAATATAATATCGTGAACTGCAACACAGGAGAGATTAAACAAAAATGCCTAAAATTAAACTATTGAATAATAACATCAAATTACTGCTAATGAAGTTATTACGAAATAAAGTTGTATAAACTAGTTAGGAATGAATGCTTTATGTTGTGTGTGTGTGTATATTTATATGTGTGTGTATGTGTGTGTGTGCGTGTGTGTGTTTGTGCATGTGTATATATATATATATAAATAAGATGTATCTGTAAACATACTCATGAAAATAATAAGAGCTTATTGAACTATACAAATCGGGCTAATAGTTGTATAACCATTAACAAAACAATAGCTTTATTACTTCACAAGGGGAGGAAACATCGGCTGATCGGCCCGATTCAGCTTCCTTGCTTCTTCAGAGCGAATTAGTTTCCAACAACCCTATCCTGAAATCGGCCGGCCAGTGGATGTTTCCTCCCCTTGTAAAGTAATAAAGCTACTGTTTTGTTAATGGCTATACAACTATTAGTCCGATTTGTATAGTTCAATAAGCTCTTATTATTTTCATAAGAGTTTGTTTACAGATACATCTTATTTTATATATTATTCTACACAATTTCTTATTGCAGACTGCAAATAACTTGTCTTTATATATATATATATATATATATATATATATATATATATATATAAATAGTTATTACACAAGGTAAGTTGATAAATACTAACATATTATAGTTGATAAGATGAAATGCCAAACGTAATTGAATTAAGTTGATGTATGGTTGTTTAAACGATTTAGATTTGTAAATTTTCCAATTGTCGTAATTGGTCTCTGTGGCATAATTGGAAAACGCATGGACAAGATACAGGTTCAAGTCCTGTCCAAGACTTATATTTTCCATCTTTCAATTATTAGCTCAATTTGAAATGATTATTTGGGCTTTGCATAAAAGTCTAAATTATTATTTCATCTTATCAACTATATATATATATATATATATATATATATATATATATATATATATATATATATATACACAAGTGTTGCAGTAGACCTGCTGTTGGAACTTGATTGCCTAGAATTATTATTGTCATCTCCTTGGTTTTGATACCAAGTATTCATTTCAGCTGAAAAATTTTCAGAAACATGTGTGGCACTCGGAGTCAAGTTGGGGCTGGCGATTATGTCATAGCTTCTTACGTTATCGGTAGTATTGTCCAAATTGCTGAAACTCAATGTAATATAATAACAAAATGGCATTAGATACAGAAATTGTTTTACAATCATAATGAGCATTTTAAAATAGTTGCAAAATACTTCTCCTGTTACAATAATATGGTAAGGTTACAGAAAATTACTTGACAATACACATAAAATTATTTAACACAATAGAGAAACCAAACTACTTGCATTTCCACTATATTTGTGTTATAGTCAAAGTGTTTTGAGAAAGTGCAATTAGAAACTATTTAGCATTTAAAACATCATACGTTAAATGAAATTGCTTTCTGAAACGTTCTTGAAGCATCAGTTTGGCTTTATATAAGCAGGGAAGTGCAATGAGATTTCAGTTCCAAACTGCACGTTGTGGTGATTGTGGTACTGACTAAATATTTTGCGTTTACGTATTAACGTCTACAATAAATTATAAATTAT
The DNA here is from genome assembly GCA_036346225.1 of Platerodrilus igneus. NCBI lineage: Eukaryota > Metazoa > Arthropoda > Insecta > Coleoptera > Lycidae > Platerodrilus > Platerodrilus igneus. Next base: position 1,190,755 of record JARFIW010001100.1, on the reverse strand, counting down.
GGATTAGGTTTTAAAAAGAAGTGTATAACCATCTACATCTGAAAGTGGTAATAATAAAAAGAAAAACAGCAATGGATATCCTAACTATGGTTTTATCGTTATTTCCAGTAAACCACAATGTGTTATTTGTGGAGAAGTCCTGTCAAAAGAGACCATGAAGTCATCAAAGCTACTTTGTCATTTAAATAACAACCATCCAAATAAGAAAGACAAACCTGTGAAATTCTTTGAAAGAAAGCTGCACTTTCTTCACAAGCAGCAAGATAGTTTTTCATTGACAACCACTACTAATGAAAAAGCATCATTAGCAAGTTATAAAGTTGCTATCATGTTGCCAAAACCAGTAACCCACACACAATTGCTTAAAATCTTATTTTGCCAGCAGCTGTTGAAATGGTACATACAATGTTTGGTAAAAAAAAAGAGGTTGCAAAGTTAAAAACTACCTCTGTCAAATAATAGTATCCAAAGCAGAATTAGTGATATAGAAGAAAATATTCAAACACAAGTTATGGAAAATCTTAGTAAATGCACGTACTTCTGTATGCAAATGGACGAATCCACAGATATATCCAATTGTGCTCAATTTATTACGTTTGTAAGATATGATACAAATAATGGCATTGAAGAAGGTATTTTATTTTGTTGCCCATCGGCGACCAATGCCACAAGAAAATGTTTATTCAACACTTTCGTGAAACGCACAAGTAAATAAGATATTGATTGGAGGAAATGCATTGCTATATGCACAGATGGCACTAAAGCTATAACAAGCCATTCATTTGGTCTTATCGTCAGATTACAAGAAATAATGTCTGATGCCATATGGAGCCAATGTTGCCTACATCGAGAAGCTCTTGTACCAAAAGTTTTACCACCTGAAATAGACTGTGTTAAGAAAACCATCATAAAAGCTGTAAATTCCATTAAAGAAAATCTTTGCAGACCTGTATTTTTCAAGAAATCTACAAAAACATGGGTGCTCTATTTGAAAATCTTCTTAATAACACCAAACTAAGGTGGCTTTCAAGGGGCAATATCTTAAAAAGAGTATTTCACTTAAGAGCAGAGCTTTTAATGCTTTCAATACGTTGAAATACTAATAAACATGAAAGATTATTGAAATATCAAGGGATGGAATGTTGAAGCTAGAATTTGTTTCACAGAACCCAGATGAATTTTGGACCTAAAGGATGCAGGAATACCCTCAGTTGGCAAATTAAGCTCTTAAATGTTTGGTTCCATCTGTAACATCATATTTATGCAAGTTAAGTTTCTCATCTATGACTACCATCAAAACAAAAGTTAGAAATCGCCTCATACTTGAATACTAAATAATTTTGTCTCAGATACAATGCCTAGATTTGTCAGATTGGTTTCAGAAAAACAGGCGCATGGGTCTCATTAACATTACAATATTTTACTTTTATTTTTACAGATTTATTAATATTTCGTTTTATATATCATTTGATATCTAATAGTTATATTTTTATTTACATTATTAAAATAAAAATACATGATATAACAAAGTGTTTTTGTGTTATTTTGGAAATTCCTGGTGACCTCCTCCTCTAGTACCTCACCATGGTCCCTTAGCGGGTAACGGCTCACACTTTGGGGAACACTAATCTAGAATATTACCTGTTTGAAAACACTTTACTATTACAATCACTACCAATAATCTTTATGTGCTCTATAATTTTAAAACAAATTTTACTATTGATACAACATGACAACTTACATAACTTCTTACACGCATACATGCACGCATGCACACATGCATACACACGTGCATGCATGCATGCACACCACACATATGCACACACACACACACATATCATCATCCTTAGGTCTTCAGTCCTGGAACTGGTTAGATGCGTACCATCATTTTTTCCTATAAAATAATTATCTCGTTTGTCTATGAAATAGCGACGGAACTAGTTCTGCATCTATCACTATCTGATCTAGGTCTACATCCACCTCCATTTTCCTATCTCTGCTTGTAATATATCCCATCGAATTCCCCAAAAATGCCCTAGAACGTATTCTGCATTTCTATGTCTCCTATTTTTTTCACAGATATTCATCTTCTCCTACTGTTTCTATAACCTATTTGTTATTAGCTTTGTCTGTCCATGCTATCAACCTCATACATCTGAAGCACAGCATTCTAAAAGCCTGCTACCGTTTTTCTGTCTGCTTTTCAGACTGCCCGTATTTCATAGGCATACTGTGCTGTGCTCCACACATATGCTTTCAACAATTTTCTTCTTGTTCCTATGTTTGTTGTCTTTCATCATAGGCGCTGGCTGATCTTTCTTGTTAGATGCAGTTCGGTCACCTTCTATTGTTTTACAATTATATATCCTATTTCTTCGACATTTGGTGGATGTGAAGGGGGGTAAGCAGCCTGTGGCTGCTAAGTTCCCCCGGTACTTGAACGTTTGTCGATTTAATATTTTTTCCAATATATATTTTCGCACAGTCAACATTAGTTGCAGATATTTCACAACCAACACCTGTAGTTGTTTATAATAATCATCAGATTTATCTGCGTTTATTTATTCGTCATTAGGTTTTCCGTCTCAAAACTGGTTGGACACATACCTGCACTTATTTATATTCTGAGCTAGCCTACACAGTTCCCTGAAATTTTCACACAGCCTGTATACAGCTCGATTCCCCTTCTATTGTTTTCTAATTTTATGTCCTATTTCACCGAGATTCAGTGAAGGGGATTAAGCAGCCTGTGGCTGCCAAGATCCCTCAACACTTAGACATTTGCCGAATTAATAGTTTTCCAGAAAATCCTTTCACACAATTAACATTATTCGAGAATATTGCCCAACCAATACTTGTAGTTGCTTATAATAATCATGTTTAAGTACAGTTGCTTTTTTCGTCATTAATTTATCCATCTTGGGACTGATTGGATGCGTATCTACCTTCATTGATTTCTATTCTCAGCTGGCCTACACATTTCCCTAAAATTCCTACAGCCTACATCTTTCACTATCTGTGTGCAATAGTCTAACCTAGGTCTACCTCTACTTATCTTTTTTCCTATCTCTGCTTCTAATATATTACGCACTATTCCCTCATGTCGTAGTATGTGGCCTACCATCCTATCTCTCCTATTTCTTACCGTTTTCCACATATTTCTTTCTTCCCCTACCATTTTTAGTACCTATTCATTCTTAACTTTGTCTGTCCATGATATCCTCATCATATGTCTGTAGCACCACATTTCAAAGACTTCTACCTTTTTCTTGTCTGCTTCTCCTACAGTCCAGGCTTCACAGCCGTACAGTGCTGTGCTCCACACATATGTTTAAAGCAGTCTTTTCCTTGTTTCTATGTTTGTTGTCTTTGAACACAGCAGTTGCTTTTTCTTGTTAAAGGTAGCACGACCTTGTGCTAATCCTTGTTTTATATCTTTTGCACTTTTCCCATCCTGCGTTATTTGGCTTCCTAAGTAGCAGAAATCTTAACCTCTTGTAAGTTCTCGTTACCTATTTGTATTCTTGTTTTTGATTTATTCTCCCCTCCTTTGCATACTAGAACTTTAATTTTAGTTTTGTTAATTTTCATACTGTATATCTCCGTTAGAACGCTTTCCATTTCATTAAGAGCAGCTTCTAACACTTCCTTGCTAAATGCTAATACCGCTATATCATCTGCAAATCTAAGCATATCAATTTTTTGTCCCTGCATAGTAATTCCAAATGTCTTCCTGCATTTGACAGTATTCATTGCCTCTTCTATGTACAAGTTAAAAATCAATGGGGATAGGGCACATCCCTCTCTCACCCCTTTCCTAATGTTTACTTCTCTACGTTCCTGCTCTAATTCTATTACTTCTGTTTGCTCTTTGTATAAGCTATGTACGATTTGTCTATCCCTATAACTCATTCCAATCTTTTTGAGTATTTCAAACATTTTTTTCCAATTTACATTGTCAAATGCTTTTTCCAGATCTACAAACCCTATATACACGCTTTCCCCTTTTCCTATTGTTTTCTCCATTATCACTCTCAGAGCTAAAATAGCCTCCCGTGTTCCTCTGTTTCGCCTAAACCCAAATTGGCCTTCTCCTAGTATTTCTTCCGCCCGTTTTTCCATTCGTCTTTGCACAATTCTAGTTAATATTTTTGACAGGTGTGCTGTCAAACTTATTGTTCGAAAATTTTCACATCTATCTGCGCTTTTCTTTTTTGGTATAGTTACTATGATGATACGTTTGAAATCTTTGGGTATCTCGTCTGTTTCATACATATAGCTTACAAGTTGGAAGAGACGTTCTGTTACTGCTTGTCCAGTGGGTTTTAGAGTTTCTGTTTGCACCTTATCTGTACCTGGTGTCTTACCATTTTTCAGACTCTTTAATGCTAATTCAAACTCATCTGTACGTATAGGATATCCCAAGTCATCATTTTCAATGTCTGATTCGTGTTCTAGCGCAGTTAGTTCCTCTCCTGTAGATAAATTCCCCATATATTCTTGCCATCTACCCACTTTCTCTACATTTTCTATAACGTTTCCTCTCGCGTCCCTTATATTTTTGCTATATGGTTTTATATCCCTGAAATTGATTCTAATTAGTTTGTATGCTTCATCTGTCTTTCCTACTTCCATCTTAGTTTGTACCTCTTTCCACTTTTCATCAATCCATTGTTCTTTAGCTTTCCTGCATTTGCGAATAATTTCCCATTTATGGCTTTGTATCTCTGTTTTCCCGTTTCGTCTGATTTATTTTTGTATCTTCGTCTTTCTTCTATTAAATTCAGGATATCCTCTGTTATCCATGACTTCTTATTTTCTTTTTGTATATACTCCAGAGTATCTCTGGCCGCCATGTCTAAGCTAGATTTAATGTTATTCCATTCTGTTTGTACTTAGTATCAGATATTTTCCCGATATCTTTTAGCAATTCATTTGACTTTTTATCGAATCTTTCTTGAATATCTTTATCTTCTAGTTTCTCTAAGTCAAAGTACCTTTTTGTTTCTTTTTTCAAATGTTTAAATTTAAGTGCGGCCTTCATAATTACGATGTTGTGGTCAGTATCTATATCTGCTTCTGGGTAGCTTCTACAGTCTTTTACTTGATTCCTAAACCGTTGTCTAACAAGAATGTAATCTATTTGATATCTTCCTATATCTCCTGACATCTTCCACATATATCCTCTTCTAGCATGATGTTGAAATAATGTGTTTGTGATGATTAAATTGTTCTTGTCGCAAAATTCTACCAGCCTATTTCCCCTGTCGTTTCTCGTGCCTAAACCAAATAAACCTACTACTGCTCCTTCCCTATCCTCACCTACCACTGCATTAAAATCCCCCGTAATTATTAAATTTTCATGTCCTTTTACGTATCTTAATATGTCTTCGATATCTTTGTAGATCGCTTCTACCTATTCATCACTGCAGCTAGATGTGGGCATGTATGCTTGTATTATTACTGTGTTTACCGGTTTAGACTCTAATCTAACCATGAGTACTTTTTTGTTCTTTTGTAAGTAATTTTCTACACAGTATCCTATCTTTTTCCGCATAACTATCCCCACACCCAAATTATTATATATATATATATATATATATATATATATATATATATATACATATTAATTAAATTTATTGGAATTTGGTCATTTTCAACTATCTTAGTTATATGGTGTTTGTTATGATGAAATGAAACTGCTCAATCAATCATTTTAATTCAATACATATGACGCGTTTCGGTTTTCCATTTTCAAATATGTTTCTAAAAATACTATTACACAAATTACTATTAATAAAAGTCTAGATTTATATATACCTTAAGTTAACAATATAAAAATGTTTTTAAAACTATATTATTTTACATCTTCACTAATACCTAACTTTAACTTATCTGACTACATTGTCATTCAACTTAACCTTTAAATATCTTAATTATCACTGAGTAGAAATTAAACTAGATACTATAAATTATAATATGAAGCAGAATAAATAAACAGAACAACAACCACAATAACAAACAAATTAACAACGTGAATAATAAATGGATAACAAATTTGACAAATAAAATTATACCACCCGAAGTAAACAATGTATTAAGTTTAGGTAATAAATTTTCAACCAAACTACCAAAAACTAATTATGAAGACATTATAGCAAATGTAAAAATAGGAATAAAAACAAAAACCACAGAAGAAAAGTTCGAAATTCGAAATAAAATTTGTAATATGTTAACAAACCACCGCAAAAAGGAGAACAACTGTATTAAAAACACAAACACCAATCTCGAAAATCACAATCTAAAGAAAACTAAAGAATTCTTAATGAATAACAAAGACATATATGTCCTACAAGCAGATAAAAAAGCAAGGCAACAGTTTTAATGAATAAGAATGAATATATTTTTAAAATGAATGAAATGCTTAATGATAACACCACATATCTAAATAAAAAAATAGACCCAACGTTACAATTACAAAACACTATAAACACACAAGTAAATCATTGGTTCAAAAAGAATTTTATAACACAATTTATTAAAAATCAATTAATATGCCACAATGGACATGCACCGTACATATATGGATTACCCAAATTACACAAAGTAAACATCCCACTACGACCCATTGTGAGCACAAGAAACACGCCCACTTACAATCTAGCAAAATTTTTAACAGCAATACTCAAAAATATCATAGGAAACACAAATTATTTCATAAAAGTTAGTTGGGATTTCAAAAAATTTATAATCAAACAAACAGTACCAAGTGACCACATCATAATTTCAATTGACGTAAAATCATTATTTACCAACATTCCGACAGACCTGATAATAAATATAATAAAAAATAAATGGAACATAATAACACCGTTCACAACTTTGCCAATGGAAGAATTCATAAAAGGGATTACAACGTGTCTAGATGCTTCATATTTCAAATTTGAGAACAATATCTATGTGCAAATATTTGGTACTGTGATGGGCTCTCCAATATCAGCCACCATCGCAAATATGGTACTAGAAGAACTTGAAAACAATGCTATCGACCAATTAAAATTTAAGCCTGTCTTCCACAAAAGATTTGTTGATGACTGTATCATATGTCTACCTGAAAATAAAATTGATGAAACAATGAATGAATTAAATGGATTTCATCCACGCCTACAATTCACATATGAAAGAGAAATAAACAAATCTGTACCATTCCTAGACACACTCGTCAAATACAACACAGCAGGCAAAATAACAACAGACTGGTACAGGAAAACCACATGGACTGGCAGATACTTAAATTTCCAATCGAATGTACCAATACAATATAAGAAAAATGTCGTAAACAACCTTGTCCAATGTGCCATAATACTATCACATAATGATTTCAGATTTAAAAATATAAAAATATTTAAAAAAACACTTAAAAATAATTGTTATCCTATGTCATTCGTAAAACAAACCATTAAAGAAAAAGTAGATAAAATTTATAACAATGAAGGCACTAAAAAACCACATACAAATGAAAATAGGATCGCAATGGAGTATACACCCGGGCTTTCAGAAAAAATTAAAAAATGTCTAATGGCATATGATATACACGTCGCACACAAACCAAACAATTCAACAAAAAATTTCTATACCCAACTTAAACCTAAAGCAGACCAAAAAAACAGAACACACCCAATTTATAAAATTAATTGCTCGGATTGCACGAGGTTATACATTGGAAATTCAAAACAGTACTTACATAAACGCATATATGAACATAAATATACAATAAAAACTTATAATAAAAAGAGCACTGCCCTTGCAGCACACACCATTGAAAAAATTCACCAGTTTGACTTCGAAAATGTCTGTATCCTGAGTACCGCAGTTAATGATAAGAAAAGAAACCTTTTAGAAACAATACAATCCAAAAAAACCCAAATGCCATAAATTCAAAAAATTACCAAGATGATTTTTGCAATATATACCACAACTTAATTCACCACAAATAAACCAACAAAAAACTAGTAGAAATATTCTCATGTACCAACTGCTTCATATTATAATTTATAGTATCTAGTTTAATTTCTACTCAGTGATAATTAAGATATTTAAAGGTTAAGTTGAATGACAAATATAGTCAGATAAGTTAAAGTTTAGGTATTAGTGAAGATGTAAAATAATATAGTTCTAAAAACATTTTTATATTGTTAACTTAAGGTATATATAAATCTAGACTTTTATTAATAGTAATTTGTGTAATAGTATTTTTAGAAACATATTTGAAAATGGAAAACCAAAACGCGCCATATGTATTAAATTAAAATGATTGATTGAGCAGTTTCATTTCATCACAACAAACACCATATAACTAAAATAGTTGAAAATTACCAAATTCCAATAAATTTAATTAAAATATAAACAGATGGTCCAGAAAGGACGAATATAATATATATATATATATATATATATATATATATATATATATATAATTTTTTAACGTCTTCTGGCAGTGTGTTTTAACACTAGCCGGTCATTTCAAACATCTCAAAAAATCAAAGTAAAAAAATATTGGTTATGCTATCCATTTCAAAAACATTTAGTAGTTATGTATGTTTTAATAGTACCCGATTCACAACACACTTTACTTTGGGTAATAGATTGTGGAAAGAGTTTTATAATAATATCAGACATCTTAAAAAGAGAATTCACGTTTGTGAAATAAAACAGCAAAATTTACTATCGCCTAGTTTGTTACTGACTTAATGGAACTGGTGTTGCATTCAAAGAGTCTGAACATAATGACTATGTGGTGAAAGCAGACAAACGTATAAATAGAAGAAACAAAAAATTATTGAGAACTTTAAATATCTACAAAAAAAACCATAAAATTTTAGAAGAGATGAATCTTAGAGGAATCTAAGCAACAACTATATCAAAATATTTTTGTCTAAGTAAAATATTGGAGCCAGCAATGTTTGTCCATTAAACCAGAAAGAATGCTTTCCAACTTTTTTAAAATAACCACATGTAGTGATGAATCAGTTATAGGTCTGTAAAATTACACTTGTGAATATTGTAGTTTTATAAGTTAGGGTTCTGAATTGTAAAAAAATATTTTTTTTAGCTTTCTTCTTGTAAAATATGTGGTATTTTGTATTATAAGCACTGGAGTGCCTGCCTGATGATAAGATGCTCAACACACACCATTGAAGCCATATACACAATGTTCTGTGTTGTAAGACTTGTTACTAACATGAACTGCAATAAAGTTTGCGTAATTCATGTTTTTTTTCTATTTTCCTCGCTAAGTATTTCTTTTCAACCAAAACTGAGAAAACTACCTGGATAAGTATATTACAGGATGGCGGACATGAAAACTGATCAAACAATCGAGTTAATAATGTACCCATCAGTTACTGCCATTTCACATTAACACTAGTTACCTTTTGTTTTTGTGATAATTAAAAGAAATAACAATTACTAATTGTTGATATTGCATTAGAAGTTAGAGTCTAATTTATAATTACCTATTTGAACCAAGCGGTTGGCACTGCAGAGATTGAGGTGGTTGATATATTCCTTTCTGAATAATAACTGGATTATTATCGTGTTTATTTGGGCTGTGATGCTTATATACTGAAGGAGGGAGTAGCTGAGGTGGCTCTACGTTAGGCACATCTTGTTTAACAGTCTTTTTAAATTTTGTGGAATATTTATAAAAATCAGACATTTCAAATGGTTTTGTTTCCTCATGGTATGGCTTACATTGACCTGCCTGAATAAGAGTACCATTTTTTGGAATGTTATTATTTAAAAGTTCCATATTAGGCTCCTGAATAGTAGGTGATGCATTTGGTTTCGATTCAGCTGGAATTTCTAATACTTGTTTATGCAACAATGTAGTTTCAATATATTTTTCCTCTGGAGATATTGGAGTCGTTATTTGTACTGCAGAAGAACATGTTGATTGTGATCTAATTGAAGCAGGTTGAGATGGACCATCTAATGATGTTTCAAACCTAATGGTTAAACAATAATATCTATCTAAATACAAAATATGACCTTACCAATCCTTTTGTTTCTGTTTTTTAATAACTGAACTGGTGTCATTAATGCTATGTGCGTCACTTGCACATGATGAGTTATCATCACTTGGCCAAGTACTATCCACAGTTTGAGCTCCAACACTACCCAATGATTGGGTACGAACTAGCTGACGCATATCTTGTCGATTTCGATTTGGAATCTATACAACAAAATAATTTAACCATTTATTTATAATTACTATTTTTGTTTTTATCATAATCCAACATTAAATATGTAGTAACATCACATCATTTGTAGCTTTGTATATAATTATAATAGTAAGTATAAATAAGTAATATTTATTACTTCATGGGTAGTTATTTCTGTATGGCATTGAAAAATATATCTCATTTAAAGTCAAAACTTAAAAGCACAATAAAAAGTAAAACTCGACTCGTATCTCTCCTGTTTAGACAAAGAAAACACAAAAATACCGAAACACCATATTTTTGATACTGGTTATTAGTGTGATAGCTGCAATGTATATGCATTTTGAAACATAAATCTCTGTGATTGAGTTTCAATCAAGTACTGTCTACCATGTTATTATGTAAAAATATCATAATTGTAGGATATTCGATTTAAGCTATTCAAATCTTAAAAAGACATTGTTTTCTATGAAATCGATTTTCAAAAATTTAATACAGTTAACAATATGGTTTTCCTACAAATGGTAATGCCATTTGTCTACATGAAAATTATAAAAATGAACATTTACTCTTCAAATATATTCTGTACATTAATTTGGACAAATTATTAAAATTTTTGAAACAAGTATAAATACATTTAGCAAATGTTTTATGAGAAACCTGATATTTTTAAAAATAACATAGATGTATTTATACTGTATGAAAGTACGAAATTTACAAAAATTAACAGAATAAATCAAAATAATTTATTAAAAATCATAGAACTGTCTCTGGATAATAGAATAGAATTGATCTTAAAGATATAATTTAATCTAACTAATTTGATTTAGCAATATCCCCTCCATTGATAATCTATTATACTAGATTTAAATTTTGCATTGTAATACATCAGTCTTTGCTTTTTAAAAACTGTTAATGTACTTAATATTGTTTGAAATTCCCTGTAGCTTATAATGTGTAAAGTTTATATAAAACAAATTACATTATAACAAATAGTTCTAGCTCTAGTAATTTTACCGCTTTGTGCAAGCAGATAGTTTGCCACCCTTGCCTTTCTAAAGGAAAGTGTATTCATGCTAAGATAATTTTTACTTTTAATGTTTATAAAAAATAAAAGAAATATATAATGATTATTACAATTAAAAAAATTTTCAATATATTACACTGGTTTATTGTTTACAAAAATCTTAGAGTGTTGCTTTTCCAATAAAAGCTTGAAAAAGCCGCATATTCAACAGCTGTTGTTGCAAGTTCTGCTAATTGTTCTTGAGACATACTTGAACGTAGACCTGCACATAATAATTTGAGTTGTGAAAAACTTCTTTCTCCAATGGCTACCATAATGGATAACGCTAACAGTATTCTCAGTGTTATAATTAGATCAAGTTATAATTATTTATTTTTACAACAAACTTTAATATCTTTATAGATGTTTGATTGGCTCTACCAATATACACCAAACCAAAATTTCGTCATCTAAGTAAGTACCATTAACATATGCTTAACAGTTGTTAGCTTAATATTTGTTCAATTTTATTATACTTTTTGAAATCAATCTAGAGGCATTTTTTATTATTGAAATAAGTCATAGTAGAAAATTTTTGATTACATTGTTTAATTTAAGAGAATCTTTGTTTCAAAGAGTTCAACGTGGCATAAATTGTGTGGTAGAAAAATCGATTTTGTATTTTAGTTTAGGATCATAACAATTGCGGCTTTCATATTCAAATTGGTGACATATTTTTATGGGACATATATTTTTTGAGTAAAAAATTTAAATTTTGCATGATATCTACACCTAACTCGTATCCCAATTTTTTAGCACCAAAAATTAAAATATCCTTTAGTTCCTATTACCATTTCCATAACAGATAATAATTATAATTGTTTGAACTAAATTGTTTTACTTACAGGATTAATATCATTCAAATTATGATACCAAATTCACAACAAAACAATAAAAACTGTTTGACATAAATAATAAATCAGACATTTTATTTCTAACAAAAAAATCGGAATCACTATCTTCAAAAATATTATAGTGAGCATCATACATATTGCCAATTTAGTATCAGAACTTTATGACAATTATTCAGCTCTTTTATCTTGTTGTGGTTAGCAGTTTTAAAGTAAAACTAATTGTGTCGCAGTAAAACATTCAATCGTAATGGAGCAGCAAAAAACTACCTGAATTTTGGAATCATGCTGAAAAAATTTACAAGTTCCAACAAATTTCCATATCAATTACAACAGGGTTTAAAGAGTGACAACTGCAATGTACAAAAAAACTGCATTGATTTAATGTATGAATGTAGTTCTAAAGTCCAGTTTGAGATACTTTCATGTTAGAAGCGTTGTTTTGAATTACAAGCTTTTTTCATAAGACGATCATATTTAGCTAAAAGTTGAACAATTTTTAAGATGTTTTCATTATTATAGTCATAAAGATGCTCAGGAAGTTCCTCATAGAGTTAAGCAACTTACTTAACATTGTATTATCGAAATTATTCCCTGCAGAACTCTGTTCCAATGTTTGGTTTCAGCATCAATTAGCTGTTATCCTATTGCATCTACCGTTTGTGTTGTTTGTAACCTATATGACAATTCTACCCATGATTTTTAAGTTTCTAATGTACTTTTTGGCTTCATGACTTTCTAATGCTTCTCCAATATAAATCTAATCTGTTTAGTGTTACAAATAGATATTTAGAAAATGAAGCAAAAAATTTACAACAAAAGCACAGTGAAGCATTTTCTAATTTTGAATAAGCAAGCCAATTTAGGTATATTTTTCCACTTTACTTAAAAGTTCAGCACAATGAAATGCGGACAATTTTCTACCCTCATTTGATCAGAAGAAAATTCAGAGTCGTATAGAAGAGATGCAAGACAACTTTTGACAGGCATTACTTGGTTAGCACTGGAAATTCTGCATAATAAAACTGGATCAGTAAGCAATTCTGAAGTAATAAAAGTATTTTAAAACTTTTATAATAAATCGACCTTCCAGATATTTTAACCTGATAAGAGTTTCAATGTTTTTGTAAGTAGTCTCCATTTCTAAGCTTGGATTAACTGTAATACTGGATGTATATAGAATTGTAAGATCAACGCTTTGCAAATATAAACATTAAATAGTATATTAACTATTTGGTAAAAATTTTGTAGATTTAGGGCTTTCTAAAAATAATTTTAAAGTATCTGTTTGTTTCCAAATTTTCTTGTTTTCCTGTTCATTTTTGTATTCATGATCAGATAGTCGTTTTAAGCATCAGATATTTTCTGGAAGTATAAAATAGCTAATATAGCATGAAGAAACTATAGCGCTCAACATTATACTATAATGTTTTCTGGTAAGTTCATTTTTAAACTATCAAACAATCTGGTATACTTTGCATTTTTAAAAAACAAATCTTATTAAGGACATTGATTTTATTCCATGCAGGTATACAAAGCACACTTACATAAAAGCGGCATTGAATAACATGGTAATTATAAAAGTAATATCTAATAGTGTAAGAAAAACTAAAACTGTTCAACGCAAATCAATAATTAAGCCACCTAAAATAAATGTTTATTATTTACATAAGCTAAAGTTATTATAATTAATTAACTACACACTATCCTTTATTTTCATTTCATACATGAGGCATTATATAAATATACAACATCCAATAAATTGATTCATAATAGGATGATTCATACACATAACAAATGTATAATAGCATGCATATAACAAAAGTAATGGTCTGGTGCTGGGATACTTTATCTTACACTTAGAGATCAACAACTTAACAGAACTTATGGGGAATACCTAGAAAAGCTGCTAAAAATAAACAACACAGCTGTTTATAAAAAAATAATTCCCAAAGTAGCAAAAACAGTTTGGCCATTGATGCTCTGCTATATTTTATTTGTAATGATACACCTTCTTTGTGTTTTTATCAGATGTATCATAAAACATGTACAACTATGTGATTGAAATATTTAAACACCTTTAATCTACTAAACCAAACTCTACCAAACTATCATCTTGGCAAAATTCAAAAGTACTGGTTACCTGCATATATAATGTTTTGAAAAAATTTTTCTTGGTGCCATAACTCTAAGTTTTGTATGAAATGTATTTTAGAAGTTTTGAAATGGGTTTCTTTAATATTTTCACATTCTGCACATTATTGTAATTAAAAATCATACACAAAATAAACTACATATTCACAATGCATAATCGTCATCCATATTATAGTTTGCACCTTGGGTTTATACTTTTATATTACCGTGAAACTAAAACAAATATATTCAGGAAAATAGAGAGTTATAGAGGAATTTGTTGTAACTCCAAAGTTATATCTATTATTGAAGATGAATGCAACACCTAAGTAGATAAGTTAAATAATTTAACGGTTGAAAAGAGCATTTAAAGTTAGAATGAAATAATTTAAGTCATCATACAGATTAGTAGAAAACACAAATAGACCTTTGCCTAGAAGAAAGTATATCTATAAAAAATTCAGTAATTAAATTAAATGAGAACAGTCAATACCAATAAAGGAATCATCCTTCTCAAATGAAATTACTTGAAAGCAAAATAATTATCCTTAAATCTCAGCTGGAAGAAAACCCTAACAGTAAACCGTTAACTTATATTAATGAAGCAACACAAAAAAGTAAGCCATTTAACCACTAGTTCTAGATAATAGATTAAAAAGACGTAAGTTCATTAGTGCTAACTCTCAAACGGAGATCAAAGTCAAAGAGTTTGGCAGATGCACACAATCAAACTGACAATCAAATTTGCTTAAGTGGCATGCAGTGCACTTGGCTGCTAGACACGTTTTATACACATACACTACTAAGATAAAATGTACAGAGAACACTACATACAAACTTATATTAATAACAATATTAGTAAAGACACTACAAGGTTTGAAATTACAGATAGTATTTTAGATAAATTCTATGTCAATAACATCGTCAACAAAGATATCAGCTAACAGAAAACATTAACAGTGGAGATCACTTCAAGAAATAAGGATACATACGATAAACCTAGCATGGTAGAGATGACAAAGTTACTTGTCTACGGAGACAATCATATGAGAAATTCCTAGGCAATATTTAGATCATTGATAAACTGAAGGAACTAAATTTTTTAGACTGTAAGCCAAATGTTACAATAGACAAAGCTACATTAAACCTATCTGCTCAATTAGATGATTTTAAAAAAAAACTATTAAATTAATCTACTGGATGGAGCAAACAATGTATTAAAGAGTATTAGTATATTGCAGGATATAAAAATTTGTTTTAATCAATGTAGCAAAAACTAAAAACCTGGTTTTGATTTTTTGCCATTTTTGAAAAAGACAATATATTAAACAATTTCATCTATATTCAATAAATATTGACACACACACACACGCGCACACACGCGCACATACACACACACGCACGCACACACATACACACATGCACACACACACACACTTGTTGATTGTTTCAACAGAACTTAGCTTTTTCTACATCGATATAAACAGCATCTTCTCTTCTACACTCTTTACTATTCAAAGGCTGCATATAAAACATAATGGGAAAGAAGTTTTATTAAAACACCTTTTGTCAATTTTAAATAACTTCACAACTAAAGCTAAACAAATTTTCAATTTTAAGAACAAATATATATATATATATATATATATATATATATATATATATTGCTGTGATAAGGGGTTGTTTAAGGGTGTACTTTATAGTAAAGGTCATTTAGAAATGAGAAATTACAATAGGCAGCAGAAACCTACATTTATTTAGTAAAGAATTGAGAAATGGAGATAGTTTGTAAATAGTAAGCAGTCAACACCCTGTATATAAAGTATAAGTAGTTTTAAGCGACACAAATACACACAGGAAGACGCATAGTTAGCGTAGAAACCAGTAACACATGCATTAAGTAAATAGTAAATATTTAATACCCTGTAGATAAAGTTTGAGTTAATTTAGGCAATGCAAATAATGATGTTTTTCAGTGGAGGCGCGTGTGTTTATGAGTGAACATAATAAAGTGTAATGAAACACGCATTCACAAGAGTCCCAAACAATTAGGTTAATATGGAGATAGAAATAGAGCTTCGAGAAGCACAATGGGAATGCGTACAAGTAGTTAATAACTGTGATAAAGAAAGAAGATTAAAAATTGCGTAAATAACATGTATATATGAAAATTAAAAGTCGAATTGCATCAGTTGTTTATGGAAAAGCAATTAGATTCATCAAAACACCGCATGTTTGATAACGAAGACAGCTGCGACCAGGTCACAATTATTGAAAAGCATAGAAAATTACATCAGAAACTACTTTAAATGCAAAGATTTGATTCGTTAAAAATGAGCGACGAGTTTCTAGACCATACCCACTGACGGAGTAGGAGAGAAAAGATATATTAACAGGTACAGTGATAACGAGGTCAGTTTGCAACTCAACAAAGGCCGAAGTGCGCCGCTATGAATTAAGTGATACGTAATAATTTTAAAGTGAAAGATAGTATAAGTGCCAAGATGAAAATTATGATTGCCGATTAAATGGTTTCGAGTCAGGGGACAATGATAATAAGAATTCTATTCTAAAGCCGGGGAGAAAAATCAAATTCTAAGTTTGGGGAAATTGAATAAGTCTGAATGAGATAACAATAAATTGGGGTGCATAAGTATAAGTTAATGGTAGTCCAGAGAGTGATGGCAACAATTTAAATGCAATGGTTCAAGTGTGTGGATAAACAATATTTCGAATGGGCATGTAATAATCCTGAATTGGGGGAAAATAATTGTTATTCAAATGGATGGCTTAATGCATGGGAAATATTAGTGGATGCGTCAATTGCAAGAAGAAAATAGACCAGGTTAAATTTTTAGTTGTAAGACATTATTTTTCTATATTTTTTATTTGAATATTGAATTTGCTTAATATAAATTAATGTGACGAAGTTCACCAAAACAAAGGATTTGAACACGTATAAAGTGCGTGATATGATAAGAGGTTTAGAACGTTCCACACTTCTTTTATAAAGATAACAGGTTTTCTTGGTGACTTTGGGTTTTGAGTAAAAAGTATATGATTTTGATAAATGAGATTTGCAAACATTAATTAATTGAAAAGTGTATTTCAAATAATTTACAAGAACTGTACATAATATTTGTTTCATGATATAGAATCAAATTAACTGAATTTTATAATTCCAAATAAATGCTAGTCGAGGTCATAAGATAAAGTTAATGGGAGTGATTTGATAATTTAAACAGTTCAAGGAGGAGCTATAAGTTGAATACGAAATTGATAACAAGTAAGGCGGTAACGTTTCAAATTTTGTTATTGGTAGACAAGGTTGGTTCAAGATAAAATCCAGTTAAGTTTCTGGAGGGAATTTATAGCAATATTAATAAGACAGCCCAACGTCGGAGAACGATAATTACCATTCTTGTTTATACATAGCAATATTAATATGGTCGCCCAAACGATGGGGCGCGAATAATTTAGAGGGACATAGCAATATATATATATATATATATATATATATATATATATATACATCCTACTATCATTGCTGCACCCGATAGACCGAAATTTACATTTAAACTTGCGTCCCTTGTAAACTTACTACCGTATATCGGACGCAAGGTAAACCTTTTAACTTTTTGGCGTTATTGACATGGAATTTCTTTGGCTAAGATATTTATATGGAAGAAGACCTAAATTGGTAGGATTTGGAATACATCAAAGTAAATGAGTTTTTGTACAAATTTCTATTTTAAATATTTAAGAAACGCAAAGTGGCTTTAAAATTGATAGGAAAATGTACAGAAATCGTATAGTTTTAGACTAGCGATTTTCCGTTAAGGGCGCCACAGAATATATTTTAATATGGCAGCAACCCCTATACTACAAAAATTGTAGCTCGTAAATAACGGAATAGAAAATTTTTAAGATTTTTATACAATCCTCTAATAGTACATTACAAATTATCAGTCAGCAACGTTGCACCAAAGTCAGTCTAGAGGGCGGCAGCAACCCCTATGCTAAAAAAATGTTAAGCTCCTAAACGACTCGTTAGAAGAATTTAAAAATAATTTTCGCATGCACTGTTTAAGAGTCTATTAGATAATCATCCACTAGCAATGGTGAGCCAAAGCCAGTCTTGGGGTGGCAACAACCCCTAAACTAAATAAATTGTATTTGACTAAAATTTTTTAAAATTTAACATGAAATCACCTAACACACTATTACAAAAATAAACACACGTAACGGGGTGTGAAAGCCAGCTTTGGGGGTGAAAGTAACTCCTACATTAAAAGAAATTGTAGTTCGTAGATGGTGCCATGCACAAATTTTTAAATTATCACATGCAATCCTATAACTTAATATAAAAATATTTACTAGCAACAGTGCATTAAACCCAGTCTTGGGGACGGCAGCAACCCCTATACTGAAAAACATTATAGTTCATAAACGGCACGATACACAATTTTTAAAATTTTCACATGCAACCTTTTAATAGTTTCCTTCAAAACTACTCTCAGGCAATACTGTGCCAAGGCCAGTCTTGAGGGTAGCAGCACCCCTTAAACAAAATAAACTGTACCTCGTAAAGGGGTGGAAAACAAGTTTCATGTGCAATTCTCTAATAGTTCTAATAGTCTACTACAAACACAAACACCACTAGAAGCACACAAAGGTCAGTCTTGTGGGTGGCAACAACCCCTAAACTAAATAAATTGTATCTGACTAAAATTTTTTATAGTTTTAACATGAAATCATTCAACATACTATTACAAAAATAAACACACGTAACAGGGAGTGAAAGCCAGCTTTGGGGGTGAAAGTAACCCCTACATTAAAAGAAATTGTAGTTCGTAAACGGTGCCATGTAAAAATTTTTAAATTATCACATGCATTCCTATAATTTATTATAAAAATATCTACTAGCAACGGTGCATTAAAGCCAGTCTTGGGAACGGCAGCAACCCCTATACTGAAAAACATTATAGTTCATAAACGGCACGATACACAGTTTTTAAAATTTTGACATGCAATCTTCTAATAGTTTCCTTCAAAACTACTCTCAGGCAATGCTGTGCTAAAACGAGTCTTCGGGGTAGCAGCAACCCTTAAACTAAATAAACTGTACCTCGTAAAAAAGTGGAAAATAAGTTTCACGTGAAATTCTCTAATAGTCCTAATAGCCTACTATAAACATAAACACCACCAGAAGCACACAAAGGTCAGTCTTGGGGGTGGCAACAACCCTTAACCGAAATAAATTGTACCTCGTACAGGATTGGGTAAAAAATTTCCACATGCAATCCTTTAATAGTCTATTACAAAGATAAACACCGTCAACCGTTGGGGAAAGTTAGTCTTGGGAATTGCTGAAACCCCTATCCTAAAAAACATAGTTCGTAAACGACTTGATAGAAAATTTTCAAATTTTGCACATACAAAGCTTAATAATGTATAACAGAAACATCCACCAACAACGGTGCACCAAAACCAGTCTTGCGGGTAGCAGCAACCCTTAAACTAAATAAATTACAGCTCCTATAAGACTGGAACAAAATTTTCACTTGCATTCCTCTAATAATCTGTTCTAAAACTAAACACCACCAACAGCGCATGAAGGTCAGTCTTGGGAGGTGGCAGCAACCCTTATACAGGAAAATATTATAGCTCGTAAACAGTTCAACAGAAAACTTTAAAATTTTTTTTAATGCAATACTTAATAGCCTACAAACAAAACATCCACCAGCAATGGTATGCCAAAGTTAGTTTTGGAGATAACAGCAATCCTTCATCATCATTAGGTCTTCAGTCCTAGAACTAGTTAGACGCGTACCACCATTGTTTCCTATTCTGAACTAACCTACACATTTCCCTAAAACTTGCACAGTCTGCATCTATCACTACCTGATCTAGGTCTAAATCTACATTCTTTTTCCTATCTCTGCTTGTAAGATATCCTATACTATTCCCCAAAAATGCCTTAGAACGCATTTTTCCATTCTATTTCTCCTATTTTTTTCCACAGATATCCTTGTTCTCCTACTATATCTATAACCTAATTGTTATTAACTTTGTCTGTCCATGCTATCATCCTCATACATCTCAAGCACAACAATCCAAAAGGCTGCTACCGTTTTTCTGTCTGCTTTTCCTACTGTCCGTATTTCATAGGCATACTGTGCTGTGCTTCACACATATGCTTTCAACAATTTTCTTCTTGTTTCTATGTTTATGGTCTTTCATCATAGGCGCTGTTCTTTCTTGTTAGATGCAGTTCGGTCCCCTTCAATTGTTTTACAATTATTACCCTATTCCTCCGACATTCAGTGGTTGTGAAGGGTGATAAGTAGCCTGTGGCTGCCAAGTTCCCCTAGCACTAGAACATTTACCAATTTAATATTTTTTCCAATATGTCTTTTCGCACAGTCAACATTAGTTGCAGATATTTCACAACCAACACCTGTAGTTGTTTATAATAATTATCAGATTTATCTGCGCTTATTTTTTCGTCATTAGGTTTTCCGTCTTAAAACTGGTTGGACACGTACCTGCACTTATTTATATTCTGAGCTAGTCTACACAGTTCCCTAAAAATCTCACACAGCCTGTATACAACTCGGTTCCCCTCCTATTGTTTTATAATTTTATGTCCTATTTCACCAAGATTCAGTGAAGGGGATTAAGCAGCCTGCGGCTGCCAAGATCCCAACACTTAGACATTTGCTGAATTAATAGCTTTCCAGTAAATCCTTTCACACATCTAACATTATTCGAGAATATTGCCCAACCAATACTTATAGTTGGTTATAATAATCATCATGTTTAAGTACAGTTACTTTTTCGTCATTAATTTATCTATTTTGGGACTGGTTGAATGCCCACATCCATTGATTTCTATTCTTCAATGACCATCCTAAATCTCACCCTTTAAACGCCTATTTAAAGCGAGCTGCAGATCTTGGGTAAGTTCATTGCTTTATTTTGTTTGTTAATGTTTAAAAATTACAGTCCACTGTGTCTTAACCGAGCGCTAATAGTGGGTAAGACAAATAAAAAATTTTTTTTTGTCAGAATGGCTAGCGTCTTACTAGAGTTCAGGCAGAAGTAAAGAATGGGCTAACCAAAAAACTGGATATTGCCCTGGAAAAAAACAAAAAAAAAATCTGTTTCTCAGAACTACTTTCGAGTATTGTATTTAAATAAGTTCAGGTGATGCACACAGAGCCTTTTGCACATTTTCGCACCAACAAAGTTATATTGTGAAGTGATTAAGTTTTGAAATTTTAGTGTAAGGTAGGCTCTCATTAGTTACTGTTCCATTATAGCAGCTTTCCCAGATCTTACAATAAACATACATACTATAAACCATAATTAGGTTTACATACCCCCACCTTAAACCATTGTGTAGACATTTTAATGCAAATATGTCAATAAACTATACGAGAACGCTTTATGCATCTAAACGAGCATAGGAATGACCAAATATTGTACTGACAAAGAGATCTTTTTACAATATCCAAAAAAAAATTGTATTTCAAGTCAAAGATTTTCCTAACCCATAATCTCTTCAGCATCTTTTAGTTAAAGTGTGCAAGAGACCTTCTTTAAAACATTTGGCGGTGCGCTTTAAACGTGATCCAAAGAATTCCTTTTATTTTCATTTTTGGCTTAAAATTATCGAAAACGGAGGCGTCCGCACATTTAAACACAAGCTCTATTGGTCAATTAACACCACGAAAGAATGCAGCTTTTTTAATAATTTGTATTTGTGTTTTAAATTCCATCAAACATTGGTAAAGAATTAAAAAAGAATTTAAGTGGTTTCATAAAAAATAGTGATAATGTATTTTACAAACCGGAACTATTCTTTTAGTAATTTCACGAAGTGAAAGATCGTTTCTGCTTACGTTTCGAGCTTTGATATTATGCAAGTAGCAGCTCATTCTCAAGATGCCGACGGTAAAACATTTTAAGTAGTGCAGTTGAATCACTGCTAGTTATTGAATAATACCCACCGCGATGTTCAGTTCCAGTTAAATAATTGTATAATCATCACACCAATAAAATCAATTAGCGTATGCAAAAGCAAAATTTTCAGAATAAAACTATTCCAAGGAATTATATTTGAGGTTTAAAATAAATTTAGCGAACATTTATTTTCCGACGCCCGCACCAAATAAATCAAGTTTTGAATAAACCGTTTTAACCTCTTGATTTACACAAGCGTATTGATAAGATATAAAAACTACCAACCTTTCTAGAATTAATAGAATTAAAGAGTTTTGTATTAAAAAAATGTCATTAAATTTGAAATCTAAACCACTTCTTGATCATGGAAAGCTATGACAATAATTTAAAGTGACATAATTCTCTTACTTCTTACATCCTGATATAATTTATAAAACATTGGGAATGCATACACATGTTTTAATTTAGCAGCGCATCGGACACAAAGTAGAGTATTATAATGCGTACGCAGCACTTTGAGACGATAGTATTATTATCATCAGAAAGCGGTTGAATATTGATGTTGTAAGTTCATTCACTCACCATCTGATAATAATACTACTCGAACGTTTGAAGTCGCCAGGCAACAGAAAAACAAACGATTAAATGTAGAATGTCCAATTACTCATATCTTAGTCTCTCTTAAGGTATTAATTGTATGTTTCATCTCTGTTACTTCAAAGAGTTATTGACAACATTGCAGGAAGCAAATGTAATATTAGATTTAATGTAAAATGAAAGGAAAATATACGACAAATGCAAAATTAAATGGCTTTGAAAGGACTCTACAATGATAGGAAAATACAAAATAGTGTATATCTATATATTTTAGTATCTTACAATGCTTTTGTGATTTTGGGCTTCTTCAAGAAATAAACAACAATATACTCCACATATGTAATGACCTATTTCCGCTATTTCTGGTGGACGCTAAAACGTATCAACTTTGTAAACACGCAGAATTGTTAGCAGGATGTATGTATATATATATATATATATATATATATATATATATATATATATATATATATTGCTGTGAAACCTCACCATTAATCTTAAACTAAGGTTTTCAAATCGAGCCCCAGCGTTGGGCCGTCATAAATATGCTGTGAAATGTACAAAAAGCCTCGCCAGTTTCCTGGAATAAAATCACAAAAAAATTTTATTTTGAACTCGAGCCTCACTTTTGGGTGCTACGATTTGCTGTGATTCTCTTCTGATAATCGCCTCTGTCCTCTTCCCGCCTCGGCTGCTCACCTAGATAAATCTTTCATCCTCATTCATAAAAAAAAACAAACACATTCCTACCACAAACATCAACGTTAACTCTATTTACATCAATATTCATAATACATTAAAATTCCAAAATTAAATTGTAGCATAAATTTCAGTATCAGAAAATTTCAAGATTAAATTTGTTATCATTTTAATGTGCATTCAGAATTAAAGTCCTTGTAGGATGCCTACTAATTAATATAACAATATATGCAGACCTGAATCTGAGTACGAAGGGAGCATCTCCCACCCCTTTACGTTAATTAACCAGGTTCGTCTAATTGAGCTCAAAGACATACCCAAATTTTCATCAAGAACATAAATACTAAATACTCCTTTCTACTTAAACACGAAAATTTCACCTTAAAATTAAAAATTTGTTGTTAGTACAAATTCACTACTGTCCATTTTAAGTAAATAAATTATAAAGTTATTCAACACACACCAAAACATCAAAAATCGAACAACAAAGCATAAGTTACCTGAAGGTTAATGCACTCGTGGCTCCAATGTACATCGTCCTGTGTTAATCACACCATTCCAACTGGGTTCTGTTTAGGTCCTCGGATTACTGGTCGCCTTTAAAAATTTTCTACACCACCATTCATCTAAAGTTGTTTCAGGGCTTTTCCGGAACTCATCTGTGTATATCTGAATCTTGTTTTGTGGATCCAGTCACGTTTACGAATCATTTAATTATTAACACCCCCGAAAATAGCAAAGAAATTCATACTTCTTTCACGCTATACGCCAAAACTGCCTACTTTTGTTTATTCATTTATCGTTACAATTTCGATAGTTGGTACAGTAATACTCGCCAATATAACTAGACTTTATTACCTTGTATCTTCTTTTCTAAATGCACTAACTAACTTTCATCGTAGCACGTAAACAGCAAACTGTTTTAAAGTATTAAATCAAAATCGTAAATCTAAAAGCACTTTTTAAAGCATCGAATCATCAAAAATCTAAGAGAGCGAAACTGTTTAACGTCCGGGTTTATATATCGGCTAGCCTGTTCGTCGCTTTTGTCCCCAAAACGGACAATTCTTAGAATTTCGCATTCTACGTTCCCTTTTCGATAGTCGGGCACGCGATTCTATTAACTTTGCACACGCGCCAGTTGAAAATCTCAGAAATTTTCACACGGCTCGCAACGCGTCCGAGAATAACTAATTAATTTTGCATCGAAATCGTTACGTTTACACCTCATATCTGCATCTGATTTTCAACCAATCGCCGCTCTCGTGACGTTGCTCAAATCACGCCTTTTACCATCTGTGTCTCTGTCCCGCGCATATTATCCGTCTCTATCTACCCTGTTCTGAGTGGTACAAATCGATACTCTTTATTATCAGTTATTTCAGTCCACGTGGACTGTTAAATAACCCACTTTATTAGCATTTCCCGTGAATATTAAGCGACGGTTTCTCCAACATTCTCTGTAACCATTTGTTATCTACAAAATTTCAGCAGAACGTGACTTTTAAAAATACGCAGGTGTTCAAATATAATACTTCTAGATAATACTTCTACGATTTGAATACTATTGGGGTTTTACACGCTTTTATGCATATTATATGTTACTAACGGTTCAATTAACTCCAATTAACACAATAATGAATGGCGTTGACTTTTACCCTTTAATTTTTAGTGAATCCTAATTAAATATTAATTATTATTTGTACATTTTGTTTAATACCGGTTACTTAAAATTGAGTTAATTAATATAAATTTTGCACGTAATTTCTATTTGTTTCTTTATTTGGAATAATTAAATTACATTAAAATTGAGCATTTTAATTCTGCTTCTTTTTATATAAAGCGTCTAAAAATAATTTAACTTCCTTATTTTTAATGAAACGAATAAATTTTTATGCTTCATGGTTTTAATAACGCGTATTATCTAATAAAATTCTTTATACACGGTGATTAAAATTATTTGATGTAATTAATTAATTTTCTACCCTGGTCTAAATTTGAGTAATATATATATATATATATATATATATATATATATATATATATATATATTGCTGTGATAAGCCCTTTTATGATTGGTGTTGCTATTTTTGGTGCGAATATCAACTCCTTTTAATATTCTATGATTTCTTGAATTTGTTTTCCCCGGAGTAGCTCTAACTATCAAACACAGAATGCCCTACTTCACAACAATAAAGATTGTTTAACCCGTTTTTATTGAAATAATTTAAATGAAGCAATCCAAAAATTACACAATATAATGATCGATAATATGTACAGTTTTATATCATTCAAAAATTAGCCCCTGAATAAAATATTAACATTTATTTTCCCATCAAATTTATATTTCCTGAAAGCCAGCAAAAATATCTCTGTAATTACTCTCAAGTACCTTTGAATGTTCAAACGATGCTTTTTCTATTTTTCAAAATCTCAAATGACCTTTTTGTTGACCCTTACAGATATTTGATATATAGAAAATATTAAAAATTGAAAACAGTCTTTTACAAATAATATTAAATAAGCTCTCTAACCTGTGTTTTCCTAGCTTGGAACTGCCTCAGAATGTCGGTGTTCCGTACCCCTTGAATGTTACAGCTTACCTTGCTTCACTTGTTGGCCAGAATGGTTTATTGATGGTTGCTTGAATTTTTCCCCTCAGATATCTGAATTAACTTTGAGTATCTTGTAGCCCAATTTGAGTATCTTCATGTTTTATAATATTTCTGAAGTATATTTGGATATTTAATTAAAACGTTTATTTGGATGTATATTTAAATGTTTAATTGAATGTTTAGAGATGTTATTAGATGTGTTAGTCGATGTATTATTAGATCTGTTATTAGATGTATTTTTCGATGTATTATTAGATCCGTTTTAAGCGTAAAACGGCTATTTTCATTGCATAAATTGGCACTTTTCCTTTCCACAATTTTTAACAATTTATTCACTTTTACTGAGTTTCATTTGTACGTAATCTTTCACTTTAAATTGACGTAGTTCGTGCCTTGTTGAAGAGATACTAAATGTTTACGAATTTCCTATGGTATTTATAAGCTCCACCTACCAACCTTTTTAATTGGCGTGTTTGTTGAGCAAGGCTTGTACTTTGCGCTTATCTCTGTAGAACTCGGTATTTCTCAAAATTCCCTGACTTTAATTGTTGTTCCTTCATTCAATATCGCACGTAGACGTTCAAAATTCGCCGTATATTCTCAGAATTTCCAAATAGCCATTGCAGTTTTTTCACGTCTTTCATGTTTGTCGATTATAGTCCAAACTTTTATCATATCGCGGACCGCCTGTTATTTATTGTTCGTTACTTCAAATATGTTGGATTTTTATGTAAATATGATATTTTAGTCACGTACTCATCTTTCTAATAATGATGTATTTGAATGCGTTTGCTTATTTATGCGTTGACATTTTTAATGAAATTCTTAAATAGCTAGAATGCCCGATTGTTTATATTTCCCGATCACGTGTTTGTTTTGATGAAACTTGATGTATTTAAAACATTATCTTTGTTCGTTTCTTTAACTTAAAGCGTATTATAAGACGTACACATTATTTTAGCTAAATATTATCTAATTATTGCAAAATAAGCTTCTTTCTTATGCACTAAATTAAATATAATTTATATACAGTGTGCTCGCTAATGACCTTTTGTAAAATATTCGATTTACTCCTATTTAATGGTGGAATTATTTGGTTTTCTTAACGTTAATTATATTTATATTCATCTTACGACCCCTATGAGTTAATCTACCCTTTAACTACCCTTTTATCATAGCATTATATATATATATATATATATATATATATATATGTATATATTGCTGTGTTGTTTGTAAACCCTTGCGTTTTACTGTCAATAATATTTGCTGTAATGCTGATTAAAAAAAACAGTTGCACGCTAAATTGTGGGAAGTGTTGTGGAAATTATATATCTTACTTCTCAAAAAAACAAATGGAGAATCTCAAACTTAAATTCAAGGATCCATTTCTTCGACTATCTCAGTTATCAGAACATTAAAAAGACTCCAGTTCTAATAGATTAGTGTAGTAAGCTTTACTAAGATTCTAAAGTACAACTATGCACAAATAATATAATAAAATATGGAAAAAAACACTTTTACAGTATTAGATCAAATAAAGAAAATAAAAATATCAAAGTTTCAACTTACACCCAGAATAATCTTATGTTGCACTTTCGGAACCAGAGTATACTCTCACAACCATTCTTACTCTTTTAAAAATATATCTTTTCTCAACAATATTTGCGCTTTATTGTACAACTATTAAATTTCCTAAGTTTTTGAATTGATTAAACCTAAAAGTAACTATACAATAAAACTATTAAATGCTAATTGCAGATTTGATATCTTCATAGTCTCTAATAAAAAAATCACAAATCTTAAAACTACCCTAACCTTTGCTCTCTGGTGCCTTGAAATAACCCCAGATGCACCAGTCCCCAATACTTTAAACTTCTAACACTAGAAATATAAATGCTCCATAAATAAGGATCTCCTCCACTTCTAAATCACTACCAAACTTACTTTGCGACGTGATTGTTTAACTCGAATTAAATTACACAAGACCTTCCCCATCGCTAAGCCAAGAAAAATAATTTACAATGAATTGAATTGAAGTAGAATTAAACTGAATTGAATTTAATCGAACTAGAATTGAAGTTGAGATTGAATTAAAAAATTGGATTTTATCGAACTAGGAATTGCAGCTCTAAAATAATCCCCTATTAAATTCAACTAATACAGGTCTACTTACAATTTTTCCAAAATTTGTAAAAATCAACTAACTGTAAGTATTCTATTACAATTACGAATTTGCACTAATTTTTATTTTATTAATCACTGTCTTATAAAATAGCTTCATTTGTCAGCATAACATTAGGACTCCTCCGTTTTACAATTATTCTTGTATTTGTAATCTATTATCCAGATTGTAAACAGCAACATCGTTCAAGAAATCCAATATTCTATAAAAATATTAGAATTGCTAGAACTAACATAACCCCATACCAATAATGATAGTTTCAATTCAGTAGATTGGTTTAACGTTCTTAACAATGCAAAATCGTAAAATCCAATTATTTCAGACTCACATCTGTCAAAATGTTTCTTCATAAATGGATTTGCTTGTGATATCTCGACTTATCACTGCAAATGTTAACTTTTATTGAATAGAATAATGAACAATTACGTAACTTCTTACATGAAGCGATTTATATATATATATATATATATATATATATATATATACAGAGTGTTTTCAGTAACAGTTTTCATTTTTATTATGAATTATTATGTACTAGAATTATACCCTAATTGACAAAAATTGCAATCTCTTCTGTTATTATATATATATATATATATATTGCTGTAATTATAGGGTTAATTTAGGGGTAGGTTAACTTATAGGGGTCGTAGAATAAACAAAAGAAACTCCCAAATAACCAAAGAACATAATTACAGATATTAGAAGAGTAAATAGGTCATTATAAATATGGTTAGTTGAGAGCACACTGTATATAACAGTACAAGCAATTAAACGCATATCCAAGAGTAGCTACGAGCAAAGATAAGAAATTAAAAATGTAACGAAATGCATCGAAATTAAATCAAGGAAAAACCTGTATGAATTGGCTAGATAAATATTCAACAAGTGCGTTAATATATCATCATATACGCAGGCAGAAATTATGCATTATTTGAAAAACGTACGTGACAGAAAAGTATTACATTTGTTCAAAATTCCAATTTAACTAGGAAATAAACAAACACCAAATTTATTTCTATTTAGATTAGAATAAAGCAAACAACAATAATACGTGATTTGATGAACAAAGGTTCCTGGAATTTCTGAATTAAATGTGATGTATGTGAATGAATTACGTGACGACTTTAGCGTTCTTCCATGCAATTAAACTACACAATTGGTAATGTTTCCAAAATAACACAAAAGATAAGACAATTGGTGTCGCTCAGCACGTGGAATCAACGAATCGCAAACAAAAGGGGCCAGGCTATAAATATGATAACAATTGAACAACGAGTTAGTATACAATTGAAACTGGGCAGTCACTATACTCAAAAGTGCTAAATTATTCACGCAAACAGTTAATTAAAATTAAAGTGAAAATCATTTTATAAGAGTGTAAAAACTGTGTAAGCGAGCCGCTCTACTACAGACGTAAGTAAACCAGATTTAGTGAAATTATACAATTTCTAAAAATAAATAAAACAGGGCTCTTGGGTACGACTCTTGTTACGACTCTTGTTACGATTCTTGTTACGAGTTTGGAGTCAGGAAGACTATGGAGATTACTGCCTGTTAATTTAATTTGGTAATATCTGACAATGGTAAATATTCTATTACTGTTTCGTTAATTACGGAGATGAAAAACCTTTTATTGGAATAAACTCATTAATAACGATTTGGATAGTATTTTGGTTGGATGTCGACTTTCAAATTCGACTCAAAACATTCAGACTGGACACGAAAACCCTACGGGATGCAGAGAAGCTACTGAACCACTCCAGGTTAGATATTTTGATATGATTTATTTCTATAAACTGTTTTATTTCAATAATAATTCAAAATGTAAGAGTCAACAAAACTGGGGTTCTTTGATAAATTTATGAAACGCAATAGGCATCTTGAAACGTTTCAAAAAGTCTCTAAATGTAACAATAAAAAGCTCGTTTTGCTGGCTTCATTTTCTCAAAATCTGACAGATGTAAATAATTTAAAAAGGGGAAGATATATAAAAAGGTTGTAAATATTTAATCATTATACTGTGTATTGTAGAATTGCTTTATTTGATTGAATCAGCTAGTCGAGGCAAAGAGATTTATAAATTAACATTTTTACAAGTGCTTGATTAATATAAAGAAAATAACGGCATTTTAGGACGCTCATGCGTAGGGGCTTGATTATCACAGCATTTTATGGGCTGCCCAACCGTGGGACTTAATATAGGGGTATAACACAGCTTTTATTGCGCCCAAGTGAAGGGGCGAGAATAACTAAAGTTTTTTTATTTTTCCTACAGAAAATAACACGACATTTTATGTACGCCCAAGCCGTGGGGCGAGAATAACAGCAAAATACATATATATATATATATATATATATATATATATATATATATATATTGCCGTGACAGGGCCCGGTTTGATGTTGTTACTAAAAGAGTGATATGAAAATGGCTGCACGTTGAGGTGCCGCTAAAAGAACGCTGTGATAAGGCCGCACTGAGAGCGTCACTAAAAGAGTGCTGTGATACAGATACAACAATTTGTAAACTTGAAATTGTTCACTAACCTTGCTTTTTAATTTTTAACTTTACCTGGTTAGCTCAATGGAATTGACGGAGTTTTCAAAATGAAATAAGAGACTGATATCACAAAGCATTTATACAGTATGAAATATTTTCTCTCATACAAAAGCATTTACAACATTGTTTCTTTCAAACATAAAATAATTTCTAAGAAGTAATTGTTATATAAAAAAACAATTGTTTCTTACCGTATTTTAGATTTACAGAATTAATCTTATTCTTTTGAAGATGGTTTATCTGGTTATAATTATTTCCAATGTAAGGTTTGTTTGGCCAAAAAATCCTTGACAGATAATCTATTAAAAGGTCAGAGTATTTTGAACTCTGAACACAAACTCCTGGTAAAAATCCTTTACACAAAAAAAATTATCCTAAACTAGATACAAATACTCTACTATCAGTTACAAATAAATCTACAAATAATACCTGCAAAATCCACAAAAATGTTCCTTGTAATTAAAAATATTATTTTAAATTGACGTCCAAATCAGCTTACAAGATTAAAATCCTCGTTTCAAACAGCAGTTACCAAAGTACATTATGGGTTAAATCTTCCTTTCAATTTAATAAAATTTTTAAAATAGTGTAGTTTGAAGGATTTTGCCTCTTTATTGTAATTAGTAAATCCATTTTTGTATGTAATTTGCGTTAAAAACATCACTTCTATATTTATTGCAACTTCGCAACTATTAAATTACAGTATGTTTACTACATACTTCAAATACTATCTTCGCATAGCAACAGCTTACGACTTAAATTTCAGAATCGAATGACTTCGAATATAATCAATGAATGAATGAATTTCGATTGAATCAACGCTTCTTTATATACTCTAAATTATTTATCTCCAGAAGCTAGTAGAATGTTGTGGAATATTACAATACAAGGTTTCTCGGAAAAACTAAGTAGCGTCTAAAATCGTGGTGTTTATTCCACATAATATGGTTCCAGTTATCAGTGACGTTCTGTTTGTCCTTGTTTTACACATATACTATTATTGTGGCATCGCATATTAATACTAAAGATAATCGATTTTATCCGATATTTTGTGGGTTTTCCGCGTTTCCGCTGCTTCTTGAAATAAAATATTTATTTATTAATGAGTTATTTACGTTGTTCTAAATCAAAATGACTCATCCTTTTATATTATAGAAAATTATTTATTTGGAATAAATTGCTATAATCCACGGTGTAACTAATTTAAACTTCAATTGCTTTTTAATGTAAAAGGGGTTCCGTTTTATAGAAAATATTTGCTTTCATGTTTCAGTACACAAAATTAAGACTAGAATTGTTTTTTAAATAAACGAAATTATTTATTTTTATGCTAAATGCATAAAGATAGTTCTATTCTTTGCTATTTACAGCAAACAAAAAATATTTTTTATATGCATCGTTCTGCGTTCGCATTGAATGTGTTTTACGGTATCTTACAATTAATTATTTTTACATATACAACTTATGTTACTTGCTATTTATTTACAATACGCCTATATCATACAGGGTGATTATTTATACACGCGCAATTTGCGTTTTTGCATGGCACTTTAATGAATAAAAGTATGCTTGTAGTTTACAAGGTGTAACCATGAATTTACGAAAATTTCCGTTTTTTCAGAATTTTTTTATATTTTGGTGGGATTTATTTGTATAATTTGGGTTTCAATGACCTCTCGTGGCCCCTTATCACACACACACATATATATATATATATATATATATATATTATCGTGTTAGCTATAGGTTAAGAGGCATAGATAAGTCTAGAGAATGAATTTGTAACGACCGTGTATATAGGAAATAGGAATAATTTATTTACGCGCCAAATTAATTAGTTTTGACATTGAAAACGGATGAATAATAGCATATTTTTGTATTTATAATTCGGAATGTTAAATTTGCATAGCGTGTAGAAGCTTTGGAGTACGTAAAAACAAGGATACACATATAATTAGCTTTAATATTTTAAAAGTTGTAAATCAAGTACATCAAATAATAATGAGAGCTTTTGGGTATATAAAATCAATAATGTAAACCCATATTTTCTATTTACCTAAACAAAGCGTTCGTTAAATACAAATCCTAAGAAATTCTATAAGTTGAACAACTTGGAAAATACGATTTCAAACGGACAGTTGCTTCATAGAAAAGCCTGACAGATAAATACACAAGTTCAAGGAAACTAAATGAACGTTGGAATATAATTCTGTAGAAATTTAGTTAACGGTCGACGCACAAAACTCCGAAAACAACAGGTGGTTTGAAAGCAAATTGAGACAGAATATCAATAGCGTAAAGCAGACAGATTACATATAATAGACGTTGGATAAACACTCGTTTAAAGTACGCGACAAGTTTGGAGGTCAACCACAATATCGATTCTCTGTTGCTTGAGTGGAATTGTAAAAGAGACAACAAATATGTGTTAGACAAGGGTAACATAGTTGAAGACTGAACATAAGGATGGGGAAAATGTGTGTGATTGGCTGAGCGCTAGAAATTTCAAAGAAGCTCGCGACCGTTGGAATTTGTTGACCAGTTTTCGGACTAAAGCGACGATGGAATGGGAATTCTAAGTTTTACAAGTTCGTTACGTACAAAATTTTTAGAATCGGTTACAATAAAGGAGCTTTTTCGACTGAAATAGGGACAGGAGATGTGTATTGATCGTTATAAATACACTAGGAGACGCAGTAAAACTCTCTTACTTCGCTTATCCGTTTGACTTCGCTTAGCTTTTACGGTAACATTCAAATGTAAAATTTTATAACGGTGTAAGTACAGTCCGTCGAAAGTTAAATAAAAGTGTGAATTGCACAAGTGGGTGCTATATTGTAGATGGTACTGTAGCTGCATTCAAAGAACTAACGAGGGATGTTACTAAGGTAAGCGTGCTGAGAAATTTTGGAAAGAGGAAGCTGTGTTTTGTAGGTGCGGAAGGTGATTAGCTTGGTTTCTTGGTTTGGACAATTATCTGGGTAGAAACATTGAAGGCGTCTGCAGAGACTTGGATAGCGATTGGAAATGAGTTTGATCTACACATAGCAGAGAGGTGTATGGAAGCAATGACCAGGTTTGTTGGACAACATCTTCAGAGGTGACGACGAAAAAGCTTACTTCAAGTAACGAAATTGATTTCTATTGCTATGGCTTGAACATTTTGTGCTGCTATTTTGTGCTAAAGTGATTTGACACATTGGATGTGTATTTGATGAACATAAAAGCTCATTTGAAGGGCATATGTAAAACACAATTTATATTTATTATTTAAAGGTGTAAATAAATGACATACAATTTCAATGTAAAGAGTAAACGGGTCTTTAGGGTTGTTAAAAACAAGGATGCGATGTATTTAGGCATTTAGAGTAACTGGATTTATACTGAGCTCACCATAGACCAGAGTAAAAGTCAATTTAGAATTTCAAGATGGGCCCATCCACTCATATAAAACAAAAACTGTCAAAATAAATGAAAGTCGTGAAATTTAAAAAACATTCAATGATTGAGATTGTAATATTTTATGAAGCGGTATATCCGAATGTGTAAATATTTATTTGGTAAAAGAAAATTTTAATTTGTATGAATAAAAGGTTGTATGTTTCGTTGCATTATTTGAGTGGTAATTTTATTTGGCAGTATATGTGAGAAAGAGCGAACTTAGGATGGTAAGTATCTATGAAGAAGCAGGTTTTAGAGCTAGCCGTGGTATGCAGAAATAAGGAGGCGTTCCAGAGGTATTTGAAGATATTTTTATATTTTTCAGGAAAAGGCTTTAGGACAGCCCAATTCGTGGGTCGAGAAAAAAAAGGGTTTTTCTACAGGAATCCACAGCAATATTTATGACGGCCCAACGCTGGGGCTCAATTTAAGGGTAATTCACTGCAATATACATATATATATATATATATATATATATATATATATATATATATATATATATTAGGTTGCCCCACAATGAGCTTGCATTAAAGGTATCTCAAAAATTAAAAAATTAGAAAACTGAAACTTTGCATACAGGGATTATTGAACAAAGAAAGTCCAGCTAAAATATTCCCAACTACGTGCAACTTCCGGTTAAACCGGAAATAGGGCTTAATTTCGTTATTTTAAATAGTGCACCCCATATATTATTACACGCTTGAATAGTGCTTGAGCAAAGAATTAATTTGATATAAGGATTTATATAACTACCTTCAATTGTTTTGCCCCCAGGAAATTTTTTGTCTTCAAAAAGGCTGCACTTTGGAAGATGATAAAACTAGAACAATAAATATTTTTTTAAACCCTTTGTACAATGTGTTTCCATAACACCTTAACAAACGTTTATTAATAAAATTAGTAATGTGGTCTTTCCCATTGTCGGGGGATAAGAAAAAAACGCGAATTGTCAAATAATGTGATTTTTCAAATTGAATCCTCCAATTTTTGTATCACAACATGAAAGAGTATAAAATTTTCTTTCATTGATACCAAACAAACACAATCAATTATTTGAAAAATCTTGAGTTATTTAGTTATTTCTTTTAAATTTTGTTAACCTTTTAAGCTATTGAGGAAATTAAGGTTATGAACATCATTCTCAAACTGCTTTTCCAATAAATAATATTCAAATAATTCCTAAATATGATAGTTTAATTCAACTTTTCAAAATTTTATTTAATAAGATATTCTATAATTTGAAAGTTAGGATTTCACATTAATTGAAGTGGTGAAAATGATCAAATCTACTTAAAGTCGATGTTGAAAATATAATGTCTGCAGTCGGTCTTGATCTTGTAAGATATCTTGCAATAAATGTTCTGCATGTTCTACTTACAACTCGTTCACACTCGCCATAAATTATTAACAAATTTAGACAATATTCGTTAGAAAATCCTGATCGAAACATTTTATAGCACTATCATAAGCTTCACAAATTTGTAAAAGTGAGAAATTCCACTGAGTAATGTAACAAACAAATGCTTATATGCAGAAACAATACACCATAAGCTATTTGATATTTTTCAATCCTTAATTTTGAACTCAATTATAATATGTAATAATAATCGATTAAATTTATTTACTAATAAATATGTGTGCTTTACTTAAACACAATGTATTAAAAACATTACTCAAGCTTTTCCAAATAATTGATAATACTTGTTTGATATCAAATGAAAGGAAATTTTATGCTCTTTCTAGTCGTGATACAAAAATTTGACGATTCAATTTTTTTAACAAATCACATAATTTGACAATTTGCCTTTTCCTACAATGGAAAAGACTACATTACTGATTTTAATAATAAACGTTTGTTTAGGTGTTATGGGAACATAACGTACAAAGGGATTTGAAAAAATATTTATTGTTTCGGTTTTGTGATTTTCTAAAGTATACCCTTTTTGAAGAAAATTTCCTGATGGCAAAACAATTGAAGATAGTTATATAAACCCTTTAATCAAATTAGTTCTTTGTTCATGCATTCAAATATGATATAATATATAGGGTTTGCTATTTAAAATAACAAAGTTGAATCCTATTTCCAATATAACAGCAACTTGCACGTAGTTGGAAATATTTCAGTTCGACTTGCTTTGTTCAATAATCCCTGCGTACAAAATTTCAATTTTCTAGTATATATATATATATATATATATATATATATATGCTATGATAATAGGGTTATTTAGGGGTATATAGAGTCATAAGGGTCGCACACTATATGTAAATAGTACTAAAAGCTAGAGAACTAAACAAGTTTATCATGGAAAGTACGTAATTCGCAAATTATGCAAAAAGCAAACATTTAACACCCTATATAAGGATCATAATCGACTTTAATAAATGCCGGGAAGCACATCCTTCAATAATACAAACATATTCAGTAAAATAAATAACTCTGTATGCCAGTAAATTTATTTAAATCAGAAAAGCATTCATAAATTCTAAACAAACACGCATTAAGAGCATTGAAAGCTAGAAATCATGATTAAAATTCTGGTAAAATAGGACATGCAATAGTACAAAGGAATAACAAAGCATTCTTGCAATAAACGCATATTTAAAAAACCAATACGTTTCGGAAACGCAGGATGTAACGAAACGCATTTCAATTTACGTCATTATAAAAATTCACGTACGTGATTTTTAACATGAAAATAAATTCAAAACCCAAAACATTATCTGGACAAAAATAAAGCCACAAGTTTGTCTGCGTGAGAAGTCGTGTTAAGATTTCCTACAATAACACCAAACAGACAGGTAAAAGTTCATAAATTATA
Organism: Platerodrilus igneus; assembly: GCA_036346225.1. NCBI lineage: Eukaryota > Metazoa > Arthropoda > Insecta > Coleoptera > Lycidae > Platerodrilus > Platerodrilus igneus. The sequence goes on along the minus strand of JARFIW010001100.1, from coordinate 1,153,592 downwards.
GAAAATCCACTATATAGAACTGGTATACTACGTGACCAGAGCATTGTTCCGGCGAGCTATTATCAAAATAATACCTGAGAACGCCCAGAGTGTTGAAAATATCCTATAGCATGCCTTAAACCTTGACCGTAGTACGCCGATAACCAATCCCGTCAGATGGAGGCGTTGCTTTATATACCACTCAAATTTGATAAACAAACAGTCTACTTTTAACCTGAGCATGCTCCACATCAGTTTAAATTAAAAATTTACGTAAAAGTGAACATAGAAAATTAAATAATTATACTTAGTGAAAGTCGCGACAGAAAAATTTAAAACTAAAATAATAGCGAAAAATATACAAGAAAAGTTTTGCTGTTAACTGGAAAACGTAAGTAAAAGCTTATTAATTAAACATAATTTTACCATTTATAATTTAGGGCTCTAAGTAATAAATAAGAAATATGGGTAAAACTCTAAGTAATAAATAAGAAATCTGAGAACTCTCGGAAAATATGGGTGAAACTCTAAGTAATAAGCTGAAATCTAAAAAATAAGTGAAACTCTGGGAAATCTAGGAAAACTCTAAGAAATAAATCCGAATTTAAATCAATCTAAAATTGCATAAAAATATTGATTTGCATCTACGCATCGGAGCACAAAACGTAGGATTGTTTTAAGCATTGAATGGGGTTTGGCCATGCGGTATCATAAAATTAACAAGTGAATTTAACTGAAAGCAATCCAGGGGTACTGGTACACAGCATGCAGTAACAGAACATAAAGATATGCAAGGAAAACTGCAGGTCAGAACTTTATCTAAATAGCATAAAGCATTATTTTCTTTTTTATTGAACATTTTCTATATTTTTTTATTATACCAGAATAATAAATAATAAATAAAGGATCATCAAAAATCTTTTTATACGGAAAAATTTACGTGAAAAAGGAAAAGTCATTGAACGTTCAAGGGTGTTTCCAATAGAGTACAGTGTCATTTTTGCTGGCTTTAAACTAACTAAAGGGAACTATAACTTTGGGGATAAACAAATTGATATTATTGTTTGATATTCAGGGGTTTATTTTGTCGAATAGTACATCATATTAAGCTGTAAAGTGTATATAATTTTTCTTTGTTATTATACAAATCTTGGTCAATTTCGTTTTTCTCATTCAAGTAGGAAAGTATTAAATAAAAAGGGGGATAAATTCTTTGTTATCGTAACGTTGACCACTCTGTGTGGATTAGACTGAGCTAGTCAAGGCATATTTAAATTTTAGGTTACTTAGAGACACAGAGCGTCGGCGGGCAGCAGGAAACTGAACGTTAATTACATCGGCATGCAGCGTTATCATAGCAATATATATATATATATATATATATATATATATATATATATGTGTGTGTGTGTGTGTGTATGTGTGTGTGTGTGTGTGTTTTATCAATTTTCTGGGTATTATTCCGCAAAGCAGGCTAGTTCTGAAGTGAACCGCTGTCAATTTGGTAACATTTCGACAAACTCACACCTGCTATCTTCAGGCTGTATAGGTTTGAGCAGTGAATGAAGAAGTGTTCCTTTGTCCTACTATATATATATATATATATATATATATATATATATATATATATATATATATATTCTTAGAATGCATGCTCCATTGCAGCTTGATTAATCAATCATAGAGCAAATATTTCATAGAAGTTCCCAACAGGACACTGTTGTGTCAGACGACTGCAACAACAATCAAAATCTAGGTAATAGCTCAAAATTTTTTTTATATAATTCACATGCCACACATCTCTCATTTATACTGCACAACATTCACAGTTGATGCAACAATGCTAATAATTTACTTGTGTTGTTAGATATCTTTGGTTTCTGAGAACATTGACTTAAATTGCAGAAATCTGTTTGAGCGGATAATTATAATTAGCATATCACATAGACCAATTATATAATGAGGTGTAGTGTTTAAGGATTTAAGAAGGGACGTCCTTGCGATGTTTATTCTTGATGTATGTAAAATATGCATTAACAGCGTTAAAAGAACAATTTTTGGTTTTGTAAATATCTATTTTGGTTTTGCATAGCTTTCGAAATTTCAGAATGTTTTCTAGTATGGATTCATGATAATAATATTATATGTATAAATGTTGTAGACGCCCAGAGCTTCAATATTTTTAGGAAATACTGATCTCGTTTCTCTCAATTTTGGGTCTAGAGCCATAAATGTGGCATGGCTGGAATGCTTCTATAGGATTTTTTAAGCGTATCTTTGTTCTGATGAAAGAGCATTACATTGTACTTTGCCATAGACTAAATGCATAATACTAAATCAAGTTTTAATGTTGTTGAATGAATTTCGCCATATTTTGTATAAATTCTAGATGTTGTTCCAATCTTCAAACTTCCAGTTTGGTATCACGTAACAAAAGTTTAGAAACGGAACCAAACGTTCCATTTTTAATGTCGTGAATATCTTTTATATCTATATGACATTAATATACTTCCATCTGCAAATTTTGCCAACATTGTTGAAAATAACTATAATTTAAAATCAGTTGAGAATAATTTTAATGTCAGTCTAGATTTTAAAATAACTAAGATAGCGGTGGTTCTGTGTGATGTTACTATGGCTATAGCGCATATTCACATTTTGCTCATCAAATCCTGAAATGGTTTAAAAGTCTTTTTAAGAGTTAGTGTGGAAAGAATACTAGGACATTAGAAGATAAAGCAGTGATTTTGGATAAAAGCCTGTTGAATATTAGCTTTCCTATTTAAGATAATGTTTCCCATATATAAATCCACTATCTCTAATTTGTGAGAGGGAGAGAGGGTGGTATTTTGATTCTATAAAATGTCTAAATTTTGAGTAAGTGCCTCATCTAAATTAATAACCCTAAGATCAAGCTAACTTTTTTGTAACTTTTTATCGTTTTGTAGACGTACACTAGAACCCATGCAATTCCAAATCACTTCTAAAATTGTCAACTTTTTATAAAAGATTTACGGAATAATTTGTACTTCAGTTAGATTAATGCATACAAAAGGCCTACGTGTTAATAACTGCGTTCGATGACATGAGTTACAAAATAGTAAGTGTTAATATAAATGCAAAAAGAAAATCAACGTATCTCTATCGAAAACAAGAAATTTTAACTATACAAGTTAACAGTTTAAAATATGAAAATAATATGCAATAATCACGAACTGACTTAGGTCAGATCACAAAATACGCCATTCAAATGTGCAAGATACTTTACTTTCTTGGAGGAAGTTTTAAACATACAATATACATAAACGATCAGCACTTGGGGGTTGACATGCTCAAACCATGCCGAAAGTTAAACGATGCATGGCAGCTGGTTTGACCAGAGAAGTGCATTAACATTCTTTAAAATTCAAATTTTATACCGTATATTTTAGTAATAATCGAAGGATTTGCTAGTTCATATACATTTTTTATCCTACTTTACACATAATTGACATTTGCGTCATTAAAACGCTCTTGCGTAAGTTTAGTTTACTAGAACTGTTGTAAAGCAGTATTAATAAAAGATTAATAAATTCTCATTTTAACTTTCAACAACGGGTTAGTCGGGGAACAGGTCGGGTCTGTTTTAAGTTTTTAGGTAACAGACTAATAAAATAAAGTTGATTAAAAAAATAAGAATTGATTAAAAGCTTATTCATTATTGGGTATCATTAAAATGAGCGATTTTCTTACGGAGCGGGGGCTGCAAAAGTTGAGTCGCCGTAACTCCCTTACATCCCACGGGATATGTGCATTTTTTTTATTTCTATCTCTGTGTCATTAAAAATCGTATTAAATTTTGAAGTTCGTCAATGTTAGTTGCCCGAGCAAAACGAGGACGGCTGGCAGAAAAGGGCTTCAATGTGTACCTTACCGCCCTTGGTGCTAGCTGTTTTTCACCCAGTTATTTTAAAATTTGTGTTTGGTACATCCAACACTATTTGGATAAAAAAGACAGTTGAGAGTGTCATAGGTAATATCATAATACCTTAATAAGTGGTCAGCTATTTTATTGTTGTCCATTTATCTTGAATATGATGCACGCCAATCTGACAATACCAAATTGCCATTTTGCTGACTAATAATCGATCTTCGATTATTAAAGGCAATTTCATCGAGTCTGCAGAGCACTCGAAGAAAATTTATGCAATAAAATAGCACTAAAAAAGTAGTTAAATTATTATTTTTTATATTTGCTTAAGGAAATAAAGAATAAAGAAAAACATTTACCACCGAAGGGCGGTAAATCTAATATACCGTCCTACTATGAAAGGGATAACTTGGATTTACAGATTAGGCAGACGAAAAAATTAGTTAATGTAGGCTGAGACACGTTAGCGTGGGTTTGTAACCGTGGTTTTTGATTAGTAATTAATCATTTACTTTTCCTATAAAAGTTGTTACGTTAAATCCCTGTAAGTGATCTATTTCTGCATGAATATTAAATTCAAACTACGTTCATTTGAAACGCCCAAAAATTTCTAACTTAAACGACCTTGTACTTTTTATGTTATTTCAAATCCTACAAATTATCAATCAACAAGCTCAACTTCCTTTCAATTGAACAAGTACTTATTTAAATATCTTGTAAAATTTCCTCATAGTTCTTAGTACATTGTCATATACGTAGAATTTATTCTTTATTAATCTCCTTTGCTTAGCAAAGGTTAAGTATATGAAGTAAATGAACACTTGTAATGGGTTTATTATCTATACAAAAAAATTCTATCAAGTGGTATTCTGTTATCTCGCAGATGTGCAGCAGTATGAGCAATAAAACTGTTCCCTTTTTAGCAATTCTTGAAAGTTACCTTAAGCTACCTTATTGAAATACCTTGCAGGTGCTATCCGTAAAAATATTTGACATTCTATCGCTGGGAATTGTTTTTTTTAAACGAAAACACGTTTTCGATCCTTATAAATACAGAATGAGTTTTGAAGGCGGTCTGCTTCTATACAGACCCCCTTTCCGTAAAGGAGCTCCATAAGTCGTGCTACTAATTAAGACGCCTTCTTGTTAAGTTGCTTTAATTAGTGTTACAGTCTAGTACAATTGTTTCATATAGTATTCAATCCATCGGCAGGTGTAATACACACTAGTAGGTCCACTACACGTCCTAAGGTACATTTATTCTGTTTTCTTTTTCTTGATGCTACTATGCAAGCTACCTTCTTTGTTGGTAGATAACCACGTAAATTACGTAAATTACAGACTGCGTTTAAAATTGACTTTCTTATCCCAGTGCACAAGTGTTTCTGTAATAATTTTGTAAGTCACATTCATATAAGCCGAAACTCGCGTTAGAACGATTTTCACTTGTTTTAAAATTAATATTATGAAATGCTAAATTCAACAACCTGTTTATTAAATTTTAAGCAAAAGTGAGTTAACATTTGATTTGTACCAGTTAGGGTTACGTGATTTCTTTTAGGAAGTGCACTTCACAGAGTAGGTAAAAATACTGTACACATTATCTCTAATTTTCTTCTTATATATAGTTAGGACTGGAAACATCGTGTAAGTATCCTTGTATGTATTATTTAGATTTTATAATCAAGATTGGCTTAAATGTATTCAGGGTGAAATTAGTTTCATGTCATTAATATAGAGGGGACATAGGGATCAATAAGACAAACAAAAATTGTTAATCAACTTGTGGTTTAAAATGAATGGATAAGCTAGAAACAGACACACAAAAAGTATCTGTATTGTTGTAGAACTTCTGCAATGTTTAGTTATGTCATTAATCAAATACACAATAATATCATTCTTTACAGTCAATTAACAAAGTTTTGACAGTATGAAAATATAAATTATTAAAATATGGTGTCCGTGAGCTGTAAAATGAAATAACCCAATGCATTTTAGCTGCTACTAAGATCAATTAAAATTTTTTTAAAAACATACTGAAGTTCTGATGATAATCACAAAAAGTAATATTTCTTTATGCTGACTTGGTCGACTGTATTAGGTTTGTGATCCCGAAATCAAGATATTCTAGCAATTGATCAATAATTCACTTTAAGTTGGTTGTACTTTTTATTCAACGTGTTATAAGTTTTGCAAGTTTGTTTCTCCTGTTTGCATTTGTTGTTAGTGTCGGATGATGCAATTCCAGCACCCGCTTTGGTAATACACTTAAACGTAGTGTTGTGAGATAACTGTAATTATAGGTTTTAAGTAATTAGAGATACTATGTAGCTTAGTGAAATGCGTGGTTGAACATTTGTGAAATCAATTCATGTGCATGATGTGATTCCGGATTACACCAGCATACACAAGTTATTTTTTTATAAACATGTAATAAAACAAGCAGTTCTAAAACTTTTACCGAGGTATACCTAGGTCAAGCATTTAAAAATCGATCAAAGAATAAAACGCCTTATAGGTTTATTTGTTTAACCTATCAATCTCTACCACCTCCTTAATTTAATGACATAAAACTAATGCTACCCTGCATTACCATGTTGTGTTATATGCAAGTTGACGCTCTTGTTTCCATTATGTTACAACAGGACAATTACGTAAAAGCTCGATTTGGTCTCTGTAGATATTCCTTTTTATAATATGTTAACTAACAGTTTGTAAATAAATTTCTTACTGAGGTTTCCATTTTTTTTTATTTTTGTGTGACCCACCCTTCTCTCCGACGTTCTGAACTAACACGAAATTCAATTCGTTTGGGTTTCTATTCTACCGTTCTGTTTTGTTGCGGTATTCGGTGTGGACAGTTTTCACTACTTACTTTACTACTTTCTTTCTTGCCTACATGGAATACCATAACAAAGTAATTAAAAATTTATGCCCTGCTTAACAACCATCCTAGTAAATTCTACTTACACAAGAGCGTTTTAGTGAGGTAAATGTTAATTACGCCTAAGTAAGGCAAAAAAATTTATTTGAACTTACAAATTCTTTGATCATTATTAGAGTATATGATAAAACTTCATAAAGTATGAATTCTAAAGCATGTTAATGCGCTTCTACGATCATACAGCTGGCCGTGCATTGTTTAATTTTTGGTGTGGTTTGAACTTAGCCACTATTTGAAGAGTGGCAGGCTGACTTTTTAATGAATTGTGCATAATCACTTTCATTTGCACTTAGTGTACCATTTGATGAAATACCTTGAAAAAAATTCCATATTAAATTAAAACCACCCCTGGCAGAGTCATAGTCCGCAATCTGGGTGGTGATAGACCATTATTTCATTAATTATAGTTGATAAACTTTCATTTGCACATGGTCTCTTACATGATAAAATCATAAACAATTTTTTTATTTTACTACAATCATGGCGTCATAGCCCTCGTGTTTACCACTGCCAGACCAACAGACTTACGGCAATCTTTTTGTTTTAGCCTACAGATAGTGTTCACAAAATATAAACAATGATGAAATGACCGACGTTACTGATATTGCAACTAGGACTATTAGAGAAATGTGTCCTTTTGCGTAGCAAGAGCGGGTGCTTTTTACTATAATGCAATTAATATAATAGAAATGCAGCATCCTACAACAATTATACAAATTATTGCTCAGTTGTAGAAGATCTTTTTTGAATAACTGCAAATACAAATCTCGAAAGTCAAGAATGCGTATCGAATTTTTAGTGCTAAAACAAATGTTAAAATATAAACTTTTAATGCTGTATTTTGTTTGAATACTGGTTGTGGCTTTAAAATATAATCTGCTAATTAAGACGTAAGTATTTGCCTGAGACATACATTAATTTGAGCAGTACAAGGTTGCCAGACTTACGGACTTCTTAAAAGGCATCAAACATTTTGGCTCGTAAAGACTGTACAGTGTATACAGTGTATATACGACAGAACTAATGCACCCTCCTAAAGACAATGCCGTCAACTAAAGGCGTATAAGTTGCGATTCTATACTGACTTATGAAGTCCAGGTAAATTTTGTAAAAACGCTATTTTTATGACCATAATTATCGAAATAAAATTTAATACACACAAATTTTTAGGAAGCTTGTTTTGGGCTTCGTAAAACAACAGAGGGCTTCGTATCATCCGCAGAATATGTCGTTTAGGGTTTCGTGTAGCACGTTAGTATGTATATATATGTATATGTATATGTATATGTATATGTATATGTATATGTATATGTATATGTATATGTATATGTATATGTATATATATATGTATATGTATATGATATATGTATATGTATATGATATATGTATATGTATATGTATATGTATATGTATATGTATATGTATATGTATATATATGTATATGTATATGTATATGTATATATATGTATGTATATATATATTGCTCTAGTTTTTATCCTTGATTGGAAAAAGCCCCATGCTTGGGTCGACATTAATGCTGCGGAGTTCCTGAAGTCCCCTAGGATGATTCGTGCCCTATGCTTGGGAAGCCATTTTTGCTACAGAGTTACCCTGAAACAAGCTGGTAAATTCGTGTCACACACTTTAGGTGTCATTAATGCTCTGAAGTTATGGGGTCTAATTTGTACAATTAGGCTGAAGATGACCTACCTTCAAGCACACCAAACTACTGCCAGCTTTTTGCTATACTAAAACCAAACTTAGCTTCTTCAGTAAAGCTCGCCACGGCTGCTCTACTGCTTATACCTAAAATTACTTCAAGTCCCGCAAATTGGTAGCCATAAAAACTGTAAAGTTTTCCTGTGCTTCTTTGCTGCTATCTGCAAATACTGCCCTACTATTCTATACAAGAAACTCAACTACAAAAATTCATCACAATTTATTCACACAGAAAAGTCCTGCACCCAAAACTTTTTCAATTAAGGCATACATTCATTAAATTACATATCTCCTTGTTTTCAAAATAATTAATTTTCTTTATATATTGCAAAATACAATTTTACTCATCATACAAATAAACTATTTAAAGTAACTGGGCTTAACCTCTCACCTGACATTAACCCTTGGCTTAATATGAGCTCACAGTAAAACCATTTTAAACACGTGTGCAAATTTTTCCATAGCAATTACCAAAAGTCCCTTATACTTTGTACATAAACAGCTATTACACAATTATTTTATAAATAACCATCCCTACATAAACATATTTTCAATTAACTAATTATAAAAATTCAATAATAAATTCTTTTGTCTATAATATGCAGAAAAATTCACTCAAAAAGCACAAAATATCATAACATCAAACAAACTCAAAAGACAATGTTTTCATAAAAATCAGTTACCTGGAAAGCATCACATCACAGGTATCTGCAATCCAACCATTGGTGACGTTCCCCTCGACTATAGTTGCATGTTAAGAAGCCACCTCAAGTTGACTTACACCATCCAAGATTTCTCAAACTCCTCTACTGGTCCATCCACCATCAGTAAACCACTAACTCGATACATAAACAATTTCTATTCCATCTTTGGAACGCTTAACTAGCACCAACAACCAAAGTAAACTGTAGACTGTACTTACATATCTTCAATACGCTTCACTTTTTTTTTCTCTAACTGTACTTTACAATTTTACTAGACTGCAGGTACCACAGCACACCAATTTGTGTAGGTTGTTATAAATGAAACTTTTCAAAACACTTGTTACTGACAGACAATAACTAATATTTGTATTCACGTTGATGACAAGTAAAAGCGAAGAAAAAGAGAGAGCCTCTCACCACCTACAGGTGTTTATATAGACTACTCCCCTTTCATTTAATTTTCTCACAATTCACCACCCCACATAAATTAACTTTCTTGGTAAATTTTAAACCGTCACAATACTTCTCAAAACAAAATTCTTAACCGACCAAAATTCTACAAACACCCGAGTCAACCTTCGATAGTTCATTGTATTTCTGCACGCAAACAGCAACGGACTTCAAAATCTCAGAATTTTGACACTCAAAAACAACATCTACCACGAAAAGAGCTTTTAACCATCCAACAATACTTTGTTTCCACGAACCTAGCCTCAACTGACATCAATTTCATAGTTAATCAACGCCCCTCATATGATGCTTATTAACATCATCTCGCTCCCTCTTACATATGAAAACCTTCTATCGCTTCGTTCACGAACTCTATTATCTCCATCATCACATATACCCTCTCTCAATCTTAAACTATCGCTGATCTCACTCCTACCTGTGATGTCCAATTATCTTTCTTTGTTTCTCAAATGCATGCTACATCAGTCCTTGAAGCAATCTACCACTTCTAAATAATATAGACCCTACATCTGTCCTACTCTTATCAATACACAATCTAATAAGCTTTCTTTGTTCATCCTTAATAACTTGTCTGTAGCCTCTCTACCTTGTTTCTCATCCCCATTTAAATTGATGTCTTATACAAATATTCTAAATCTCACTCTTACCTCTAGGCTCTAATCTATCCTTGTTTCATAGTTCGTTTTCAAGTCAAACCAACACCTGACAATTTCATCTCATTCTTTTGTATGCTAAAAACAGTCTGTCCTTGTTTCATATCGATCCCTGCTTGTTTTAACGGCCACCTCTATTCATAGAAAAAATAGATATTATTTTGAGCTTGTTTACAACACTATCCTATAATCCTTGAAATAAGTTATTACTCGGAACGTATTGTAAAACTGGTCTCGTAACTGTCGCTTGTTTATCGAAAACACTTTCATATACTTAATACTCAGAAAATATCTCCTTCTACCAACGATATGCTTTTAAACTAAGATTAAAGCAACTATTATATATAAATAACTTGTCTTTGGTAATAAATTATGCTTCGTTTTTGTTATATGCGGATGACTTAAAAATATTTATTTATTTATTTATTGGAAATATACAGGCGTACGCCTAGTTACATATTTCCACTAAGCTAATTATAAATAATATGGTTTATTCATTTTTATATAATCCTTCCATGTAACGAAATTATGCTTAATTGTAATGAATATTTTATAAATAAACATGACATAAATAATAATAATAAGTAATAAATAATTGGATTTACAAAAATGCACCTTGTGAATAATAAAAACTGAAACTACTTATATTTACAAATTATATGTGTGTGTGTGTGTGTGTGTATGTGTATGTGTGCGTGTGTGTGTGTGTGTGTGTGTGTGTATGTGCCTGTATTACGCAAGTACTTTTAAATTAATTGATAACTTCATACATCGTTTTCTTGAAATTTCGCAATGATTTTTCAAATAAAGGTATATTTGAGCTTTGTTGTAAATTATTGTATAGAGATAACATTTTTATGATAGGAGAATTTTTCCTAAGCTCTGTGTGATACTGTGGAATATGAAATAACTTTTTTAGTCTACCAGAATGGAAGGGTATATAGAACCCAATCTTACTCAAAATAACGGAGCAGTCAATGAGATTGTTGATTATTTTATACAAAAAAGTGAGTTTTATCACGATCCTTCGCTGTTCCAACTTAGTAACATTTAGCATTGACCTCGCAGAAGCATATGGATTTAAACCGATGAATGTTTTATATTTTTTAAAGTACATGTACGAAATAAATTTATTTTGCACCGTTTCTATCATTTGTGAGTGCTTAAGAGTCCCTGGATCCCAGACAGTGATTGCAAACTCAAGCTTTGATCTGACTAAGGTATCAAACAACACTTTAATACTTTCTGTATTCTGAAATTGCCGTGTGTTACGGATGATAAATCCCAGTGTTTTGTACGCAGATGAGCAAACTGTTTCGATGTGGCCGCCAAAATGTAAATTGCTACTAAATATAACTCCTAGATCTTTGATGTTATTCACTTCAGTTAATGTACTATTTAGCAATGTATAATTATTGTTAATCTTGTTTGTTTTAAGCGAATAACTCATTTTAAAACATTTTGTAACATTTAAGTGTAACTTGTTTCTTTCACACCATTGTTGGACTTTGTTTAGTTCAGCCTGCATAGTTTTACAGCTATTCATATCTATCACTTCCTTAAATAGTTTTAGATCATCTGCATACAGTAAATACCTGCAATTATTTAAAGCAAGTGGGAGATCATTGATGAATATCAAAAACATTAATGGCCCTAAATTACTCCCCTGCGGTACTCCAGATGCCACATCAAACTGTTTGGATATTGTGTTCCTATAGCAAACATATGCCTGTCTTTCTTGCAGGTATGACCTAAAAAATTGTATCATAGTCTCAGAAAACCCAATCAATGCTAACTTTTCGAGTAAGACATCATGACAAACTTTGTCAAAGGCTTTTGTAAAGTCAGTATAGATAACGTCTACTTGTCCCCCGTTGTCTAGTACCTCGCTCACATAATCTACAAAAACGGTTAAATTAGTTTGAATTGATCGTTTGGGGATAAAGCCGTGTTGACTAGTATTTAATACAGACGACACATGATGGAAAATCTTTATGTACAGTATATGTTCGAAAATTTTTGCTGGCGTGGATAGAATAGAAATTGGCCTGTAATTAAGAATATTATTTACGGTACCCGATTTATGTATGGGAGTCACTTTTGCCAATTTCCACTTAGTGGGAAATATACCTGTTTCTAGTGACAGATTAAATAAAGTAGTAAGAGGTTGCATGAATATTTCCATACAGCCTTTAAATATGTAAGATGGAATCCCGTCTGGTCCTGCTGACCTCTTGGCTTTCAATCTTTTTATGGCAATTTTTACGTCGTCTTCGGTTATTAATTTTAAATTAAAAGTATCTGAAATACTACTGTTTAATTCCGGCTCATACTTTACTTTGTAACTTGATTTTTCAGTATATACAGTGGAAAAATATTCAAAAAAACCATTCACGATTGCACCTAAATTTTCAAGGTTTTTGTTTTCATATATAAAACTTTGAGCTTCGTTATTGTTTTTTTTCTTATTAGACACGTATGTCCAGAAAGACATAGGATCTGACACAACTCCCTCCTCTACTTGACTGATGTATTTTTGGTAGGCCACGGCTGTGTCTTTTTTTATTTTTTGTCTTAATTGCCGAAACTCTTTATTATGGTAAGCTGATAATGTTTATATTTATGGTAAAAGTTTTTGAGTTCAATATCTTTAATGATATTCCGAGTAAACCAAACTGGATAGTGATGATGGAATCTAGTGTTACGCGGAACACATTTTCTAAACACAGCATAAATAATGTTATAAAAAGCATCAACTGCTTTATTTACATCAGTGAAATTATTAAGAAAAGCAAAATCCGTATTATTTAATAATCTGTACATTATAACAAAATCAGATTTCTTAAAATTAAAATTAAATCGGCTGATAGAATTGCACGTTGAATGTACATATTTGTTTATGTTTAATTTAATAAGTAATGGAGGATGGTACGGATCAGATAGGATAAGACTTTCGTCTGATAAAACTACATTGACAGTCATAGTTGACAACACTAAATCTAATGTTTTCATTGAGTTATTGGCTATATTATTATATGAGACTAAACCACAAAGATCAATAAATTCTCCAATATTTTTGTAAACTGGCGGAGTATTTGTTTTAAAATTAAATTTTCTACCACTGACCAATGGCAAGTTAAAATCACCTAGTAGTAATAACTGGGCTTCATGTGACATATACAGATCGGTAAATATTCTAATATACTCTTGGTATATTTCAGTTTTGAACCTGGCGGAAAATAATTCACACTTATATAATAATTGGATCCTCCAATAGTAGTTTTGACTAAAACTAGGTCCAAGTCAGTTTTAAAATTCAGCTGAACCGATAAATATTTTTGTTAATTGCTATAAGAACTCCGCCGCCCACCGTTTATTTTCAGTTTCTCTATCTTTTCTATATACATTGTACCTATTATCAAATATCTCCGAGTTATATATTCCGGCATGCAACCACGTTTCACTAAGACATATAATATCAAAGTTGTTATTCAAAACATTTAAAGAGAAAATTGTGTTTTGGTTCGTAGTCCCCTTACATTCTGATAATAAATTTCAATCTCTTTCATGCGTTACAACATTTTGAGATATTACTACTTTGGGTATAAAAATCTTAACTGAGTTTTTGATGTAGTGCGTAATACCAATACAAATATTTAGGTAGTTATGAATGAGATGCGCGTGTTTGCCAATACTTGTGTTACTTGTAAGTGTATGTATGTGAAAATGTATTAGTATTTTGTGTATGTTGTATGTTGTGTGTGAGAGCTTAGTTGCGTGTTGATGTGTGTGCAAGAATGTATAGTTGGGCATTTTTAAAGTGTAAGAATGAAAAACAAATATTTCTAAAAAGTAGAGATAATTCCTGAAAGAATTCCTAAAAATTAACCGTATCTCATTATAAGGCCATCCACAAAAATCCTCAATAAATTACTAAAGGTATATGGTACTAGCGTTAAGGACAGTATAATTAATGTTACCAAGAGATTGTCGTTAAAGAATATTACACCTGTGAGTTTTGTGTCGAAGCACTATTACTGTGACTGCGAGTCCAGTAACCTTTTGATGACATCGCCTTTGTTTGAACTATCTGGGTATCCTGAACAGTTTCATTGCTCTGGGCTGCTAGTGGCTTCGGAACACCATCTTCGTCATTTAACTTAACATCCTCTATGTTCCTGACGACCATTTTCTTGTTATTGGGTAAAATACAGAAAATTTTCCGTCTAAACTCCATACTTTTCTTTTACCAACTAAGGTTTGTAATTGTTTTAATAATAAGAACTTTTTTTGGTAAGAGACTCAGTTATAAATAGTTTCGTATCTTTCAATTTGTGTTTTGTGACAATATTATATTTCTATAACGATATGAACAAAATTTTACTATTACTGGTCTATGTCGATTTTTGACAATTTACCAAGCCTATGACATCTGTCGACCATAGTTTCTATATTAAAGTTTTCGATACCCAATGATCGTGTAAATATATTTACCAAAGTATGCTCTAGGTTTTCATTATCCTCTTCTCGTATTCCGTGAATAATTAGCATGTTACGCCTCCCGTACTGTTCCAAATCGTCAATTTTGATATTCACATTTTCTATTAAATTTCTCAACGCTGCAATGCTATTAATAATAACCTCTTTAAATGCATAAAATTCGGTTTCTACACCTGCTACACTTTCACGATCTGCAACATTTGTTGTATTCTTAAGTTTTGCTTCAAAATCTGCCATTTTTGTTTCGAATTGTTCTTGCAACGAACTTAGAGACAAACTTATATTGCTTCTATCCATAATTATTTTATTTGATACAAACAAACAAATAAATATAACCTTTATACACTATGGATACACACGTGTAGTCTGAACGATAACACGACTTACGAGGAGAATTGTATTAGTTGAACTAGCTAATTTTTCTGAATTTTTACATAAATTTCACTTTAATTTAAGAAATTTTTAGTTGCACAGCAGTCCCTTTATTACCGACGCACTCAAACGAAAAATAATATACGCTTAATACCACTAATATTTGTAATTCTTGCGGAGTGACAAATATGTTGTCTACACGGTCATAATTCGACGCGAATACTTCCTATATATATATAACAATTGAAGGTATGGAAAGCTGTAAGTTGTTACAAATGGATCTTGATAAAATAATTGATTGGAGTAAAAAATATAAGCTGTACTTGAATATCGATAAATGTAAGATCTTAACATTTATTCTGAAATATAACCCTATAGTATACAACTATAAAATTGATGGGAAAATATTGGATCATGTAAATGAATATCAGGATTTGGGAGTTCTATTTGATAGTAGATTGTCATTTAAAATGCACATCAATGTATTAACAAACAAAGCAAATAAAATTTATGGATTTATAGTACGTAATACACGACAATTTACAAGTACGTCCTGTATTAGGATATTATTTATAGTACTGGTTAGGACCATATTGGAATATGCATCTGTTATATGGAATCCAGAGTATGAATGTCATAAATATACTATAGAAAAAATACAAACGAGGTGCTTAAGATATCTATATTACAAAGACAATGGTCACTATGACTTAAGTATTACAAAAAAAGAACTATTAGCAAGCTACGATTTACAATCGCAAAATTGCATCTGTTTCTTATCTATACAAGCTTTTAAATGACATGGTAGATAACCCATATCTTCTATCACTAATTGATATTAATGCACAACCGTACAACACAAGAAGCACACTTACCTTCAGAGTGGATCAGGTGCATTCAAATAATTATAAAAATGCACCCTTGAATGCTATGTGCAGACTATATAACAGCATACAAAGTGAATTGGACATTTTTAATAGTAAACTAGAAATGATGAAGGAAAGACTAGATATTGTTCTAATATAATGACATATTTGTGCCACGTGATAATGAGTTCCACATTACTGTATACATTTTTTTCTTTTTGTTATTATTTTTCCTACTCTATAATTGGGTCAATGACCTGTTGAGATTGTAACTAAATAAATAAATAAATTATGCTAAATTATTCACTAGGAATATTTATACATGCTAAATGATACTAAATTAATATTTCAACTTCATTAGAATTATGCCTGTAAAATTATTGATTTTACGCCAAAGTAAAATGAAAAGCTTTTTAACTACTATACATTGAATCTGGTATAATTGAAGTTGCATCCTTATACTGCACACTAATGATTGTCCGATTATAATAAGTATATAAAATTAACTGTTTCTGATCCCTATCATACAAATATTATGAAAGCCCTTTACGAATATTTGCAAAGCTGAAAATGAAGGAAAATTAACTCTAAAACTTTTACTCTAAAGTTTTAAAGCACATCTTAACTTTTTAATAAGTGGTATTTACACATGGCAACCTACACTAAATTGTCCAATGACTTATCTAATCAATTTTAACCTACAAATTACACAGAAATATATATATATATATATATATATATATATAATAACAGGCTTTTAGGTCTGGTGGTTAATAATTATTTTATAATTTTCAAGGTCGTTACACCACATAATTATATATATATATATATATATATATATATTTATATATATATATATATATATATATACACACACACAAAAGAAATATAGCATTTACTTATTATTACAATTTTTTTCTTTGTAGCTTGTTTAAAATTCAACAGTCATATGCAATTAAGTTTGTGCATGCACACATACATGCATGCCCAATATATCATGGATCTTCTGTTAGATATCTACTTACTAAAACTATCATGTTAAGAGTCATTCATATAAAGTTTGTAGATGATTTACTACTAGCTGTAACCGGTGATGGAGGCCGCCAAGAAATAATAACACCAGTAAATAGTTATGACAAACAACTAGAAATCACAATCGAAGAAGAAAACAACAACAGCTTGCCATTTTACACAGATTGTTAACAGAGCAATCCAGATCAAACTGGACTAGTATCAAAAACGAACCTCTTCAAATAGACATATATTTTAAATCAGAGCTCATCAACAAAACGAAAATAAACTTCGTAAGCAAATGAGGAATAGAATAACTAAAATATGTCATCTATGTTAATTAAACATGGACATCATTTTATTAAAAAATTTTTATACAGCAATAAATATCCAAAAAAATGTAATCCATAGATTGAACGAGGATCACACAGATCACAGGATATAACTACTAACACCACTGCTTAACAAGAACGAATAGAAGTTCACAGTCCTGCCACATTTAACATGACTATCACATATAGGCAAAGTGTTCCAAACATATGATATTAGAGTGGCATATAATTACAAGACAAAAGGGTCAGAATTATATAGTAGATTGAAAAGTAAGACACCTATTTTACAACAATCAAACCTGGTAAATGAACTAACCTGCAGTTGTAACAAAAGATATGTGGAACAAACCATCACATTAAGCAAAGCATGATTGGCAGGTTACAAGAGTGATATTTGCACAAATGAAAACCATTGTGCATTAACTAAGCATGTCCTGAAAAATAAAGAACACAAAATTGATTGGGGTAACCCAAAAATCTTAGCTGAAGAAGTTAATTATAACAAGAAAGTCATAATTGAGATGAACCACATACACAAACTGAAATCAACAAAAAGACGAATTCCAACAACTGAGCAATATATACAGATACTTAATGCATTTACAAAATCATTGTCTTGAACACCACAAAGTAGAAACCACTTAATGTTATAGAATGTAATTCAAGTGTCAGTTTATTTTTCAACAAACAAATAAACATCTACAGAACATCTACCATCTGGGTTAGCATGACAAATCCAAGAAGTAATATTGGGTCATGTATCACACAGTAGAACACATTAAATTCTTTTCCATCTAAACCATAAAGAAAACAACACATTAACATTAAAAGTGAAGTTGCGATAGTATTTAATATTAACTAACCTACAACTGTGATATTAAAGTTTTAATATAAAATTAAAAAGGTGTGCTGTTTTATAATTAGTTATAAATTGACTTCAACAATATGTAACTAACAGAAAGTTTTGCATTTGTAATTTTTCGATTGTAGCTTCACTAATAATTTTTAGATGTCTGATGAAACTGCCCAATAGATAACAAAAGCTTGTAATGTAATTTTAATTAAAAATAGAAACATCACATATTTTCATTATTTATAATAAAGAATAAAGATCAATACCTCTAAACACTAAGTATATATATATATATATATATATATATATATATATATATATTAACAGTTATAAGATGAAATGAAAACCCAACTTTATTATGTAAAGTTGAATTACCATTTCAAACCGAACCGGTAATTGAAAACCGCTAAAAGAACAGCTGCAGCAGGATTCAAACCTGGGACCATTAATTTGCCGGATCAACGCTCTAACCAACTGAGCTATGCAGCCAATTGATTAGAATGTGTATTATAATTTATACTACTGAAGCTTATTCTTAATTTCGATTTTCAATTACGTCTTGCATTTAAGAAAATTGATTTAAGTTATATACATAATTCATGTACCAATAACTTGATCATCCTATTTTGCTGCGTTCGGATATTTAATAGTATACTTACATCTTTGTATTCTAACAGGGTTAGAAAACTCTTCTTTCCCTCTATTACTTAAAAAATTCCTTTAAACCAAAAGTTCTTGTAAATTGCTCGTAGTTACAAATCATGTCCTTAGTTGACTTTGAATTAATAAAATCTTACGACTGCTAAATATTATCTTAAAATTATTCGATTCACAACGCACATTTCCAATAGTCTATTACATAAAACACATCACTTATCAACTAAGCTGACCTTGATCACATAAGACTCAAGTTATATTCAAATAAACTGTTTCCCAATATAGACGTCTTTCTCAAGCATTAAAATACAAGGTTATCCAAACTGACATCCAGTTTAAAATCCAAAACACAAATCTTATTTTAGCAGCTCCTAGTCAATTAAATTAAAACAATAACTTGCAGCAAATGCATTAAATCTCAAAGAAGTGGTAGTGATTGGAATTCTGGGTGGTGATTAAAATTCTAGGTGGTGACTATAAGCCCTAGAATTATCCTTTTATCAACAATTCTAATACAGAAATTTTGCTTACGCTTTGAATCGGTTAAGTCGAATTTACACTATTTTCACTTTAAACATTTAATTTTTAATTATTACTTAGACATAACACTTTCTGTATTTACACTTTACTTGCTGACTGAAAATCAATAATCATTCCCTCCTAGTAAGTCTACTGTTATTTATAAACATTAACTCCGATAACAAAGAATTTGCATGAAGAAATTTTGATGCCATGCCTCCTGTAGAACTTGAGAAATTGAAGGTACACAATGACCAATAAACTACTTCCAATTCAAATATAGAAAATTCTATTCGTTGAAAGATTTTTATATTGCTAGTTTCATGTCATTCTAATAGGTAATTTCCAACAATATTCATATTGAAATTAACTCATCTCCAAATGTAAATACCAGCTTTGTTTAGATAGTATCTTTTATTCTTGCAAATGTTAGGTTTGAAAAACAAAATTTCTGCTATGCTATGTGACCGATGAAATGTAATTCGAATTCAAAGTTCTCAATTTAATATCTGCACAATTAGCAATATTTGCATGTCTTTCCAAAATGAATGCTATTTTTCAGTTTACATTAATACGTTTTTTCATAATAACTTTTGATTCTAATGAGTGAAATGATGTTATAAATTATTACTCAATTTCTCCCAAAATAAAGCACGCCTTAATGAAGGTTTCGCAACTTGATATTTTCAAACAATTTCCATGTTGATTGCATGAAGAGATGCTTAAAATATTTCCTAATTTTGCTCATATAAAGCCTATTTTCTACATCAAACGTATTTAATAAACGGTGGTTCTATTGTTTTTGCTTAATTTAAACAAGATTTATTTTACTGTTACAAATCTGCTGGTCGTTGCCTTTATCCATAGCATAATCATCCATCCATGTTACAAAATCGTTGAAATCGTTTTAAAAATACCAATGAATACAAAAAACATCTTTCCAATCATAAGTTTTTATTCCAATTAAGAACTTTGTCTTGCAGTAGTTCGAATATTATTTAATTATTTATTCTCTATTTTGAAACTATTGTAAGTACTTCAAATAATTTTACTCACTTCTGAACATTCAAAACACTTTTCCGTCGCTATTTCAAAGAAATTTTCTACCTACCATAATAAATTTCACTACTAAAGACGGTATATGTTCGATCGACCTATAACTATATAACGTATCATATGATTAGCATTGTGACATTTGAATGAGGACTGAACTGCGTTCTCAAACTCCATTGAGTTTTATAAGAGCAAACCCTGTGACGTAAGCATCTAGAAATTTCGAGTTAACTCCTAATTTGCTGGTTCTCGAAGGCGTGATGCAACATTTGAAGATTTATCGTTTTGTTGCTTCGACTATCAGTAATGTGTCCTTTTCCTAACTTAACAATATTCAAGATTTTATTCCTGTAATTAGCCTTAGTTTATATTATCCTATCGCTTTTACGTTTTATCGTTACCTTCAGCTATTTATGTCATTCATTTTATGTTTTATGTTAGCAGTTTATTGTTCTACAATATGGGTTAATGAACATTTTCCTTACTACTTAAAGATTCGATTTAAAACTCAATCCACTTTATCGTACGTTTGTAAATATGAAAATTAGAAATTGATATATGCGGCTTTACAGAAATGGAGCATTTATAATCTTTCGAAAAACTCACGATCCTTTCATTAATTGTAAAATGAAAATCTTTTACAATATGTCTACGAATTTATGTGGAATCTATATACACAATTGGGTACTTTGATAATAAAAAATGTGGATAAAACTCTTTGAAAAACGTCCTCCTCATGCAGAATATAGCAAATACCATTATTCTTATCTTAGAACACGATTCCTTCATCATTAAATTATGTAATACGAATAAAAACCTTTCAATCATGGTTCCTGTGTATTTATACTTCATGTACCAAGCATTTTCGCAAATATGTTATGCTCTATACACATAAACATCTACATAATTAGGCTTTTTCTTGAATTTTCTCTAGTTTACAGCATTGATTATTTACGATATGATGCTATATGACCTCTCCATAAAATCTAACTACATCATTTTCCCCCAAATTAAAATATAAAATTTGAGATCATCCCACTAAGTTCACGTTGAGTGCCATAGTTTTTACATTGATGAACAAGTTTCTATTTTTATTTCTAATTACCTACTATATACTATTTTTTACATTAGATTTATAATACGCATGAATAATTCTGTACTTATAATGGCCTTTCTTTCCAAGAATTCAAAATTTTACTTCATTCACATATTTAAAATCTAAAAATCAGTCTTCTCTAATCTATTTTTTTATCACTTGAAATCTTTCATTACCTTTCTCTATTTCTTCAATCTCACATATTAATACAAAGTTTCATCAGGCATCAGGTTTAATCCCAATAAATTCTTTCCACATACACCAATTCACAAAATACTACACAAATTTCAATACATATTGGATAAAACCTTCTTCAAATGGTACCAAATTATACTGTATAGCTTCAACTAATACTACCGTGCCTATAGATAAACCAAATGGGACATCTTTAAACTGGTAAATACACACATCTACCGAAAATCCTTTATACTTCCTCTCTAAAAATGAACTCCTCAAATTATCTTCAAAAGACTTTCTTATTACCTAACTTCGCTAAGATACTATCCATTGACGTTGGACAACTATATGTTTATTATTAAGCTGCTTTATACTTCTAACATTCAAACACAATTTCATACCACCATCACTTTTCCTTATTACAATCAAATGATTCACAATAAACGTAGATGATCAAAGTGTCAAAGTTTTCATCAAATCCATAATCTCAAGTCACAAGCAGCCATAGCATATGCTCAAAATTGCATAGTGCTTTTAATGTGCAACTGCAATTCTTCACCGTTTCTATTTCTAAAAATGACTTAAAAGGCATTCCAATTATAAATAGACCTATTTAACCTTCCAATTTTGGTTAACGTCCATTTGCGCTTTCATTTCTAAAGATGTTAAGCATTTTTTAACAGCCAAATTATTATATAGCAACAAATATAATGTTGCGAGGCATAGTATACATTATTCTAATCTAAGGACTTTATATTACTCTGTGCATTTGTCACCAATACAATCGGAGTACTCCAAATATTCCAGAGCTAATGCTTTCATAAGTAGTTTTGATAGTTAAGTAATACGAGATAGAGATATGGAATTTAATTTTAAGTGATATTCATTACCTTAAAACGTTTTGAACGTCGTGCAAATCTAAAATGAGTCACTAATATTGATCATTAAAAAATTTTCAATTTAACAATGCAGTGTCAAAGCATTTTCTTCCAAGTACATTTATATCTTTTCATTGACAGTATAATCTTCAACAGAAAAGCAACACTTTAGAAAATTTCAAGAAATTGTCCTCTTTGTAATTCAGATCATTGCTTAAAAATGCAGATTACTTAAAACCATTCACTTGACTTTCCAACTATACACAAATAAAAATGCAAAAAGAACAAAAGTAGCTTTCTCTTTTCTTGCAAGTACTTTATCAATGACTAACATGATTAGATGATGTAAGAAAACCTGCAGGTTACATATTGATGAAGAAAGATTCTTTTGTCTGTTTACCTGCTGTGGCATAAGCTCAATACAAGTGGATCTTGGCACCTAAAACCAATCTATTAAACTTGCATATTTTGTTGGTTTGAAAGTAAAAGGTTTAGAAAACAGGGTTTAATATTAAGACTGATCTATGGCCGTGGCAGAAAAAAAATAATAAGAATTGCTTTGTTTATATCAGCAATACATTTTATTAAATTAATTAGCAAATGTAAATGAATGCTCAATAATAGTAGTAAATTTACCTGTTGTGGTTTACTCTGTGTGGGCCTAACAAATTCTGGATAGGGCATCACTACAGCAATTGTTGCAGATTTGGGATCAATAAGTGGGGAAGTTCTCTTGTGAAGTCTATTTCTTCGCCTGTCAAGACTACCAAATCTAAAAAACATTAATATAGTTATGTTAGAAACTACTGCAACATTTAAAATATGTTAGAAAACAACACCAAATTTAAACATCAACAAGAGTTTAGTTTAAAGTTGATTCCTTCCTATATATATATATATATATATATATATATATATATATATATATGTTTGAGGATGATTTTCTTGGGATATAGGTCAAAACATTAATATATACTTTTACATTTTATTGTGCCATAACCTCACTCGACCATACGTACGTTTCGACTGCTTGAGCCTTTTTCAATGGTTCAGTCATTCCTATAAATTAATTTACTAATATACTAACCTACCCTTATATAATTTTGTCACTTACCCTAAACTATTCTATTCGTTATACATTTAACAACTAAATACACTAAGCCTATTTGTATGTCATTTACAAGTACGTTACAAAATTCTTAACCTACCTTATTGATGAATGTGTGTATATAACCACATGTGTTGTATTAATACAAAATGTTATCCTAAACTATCTATTATCTATTGATACATTGCTATCACTACAGTAAACCTGCTCCTCTATTTTAAATTATATATTTATATCCGATATTTCTCAATTTTATGTCCATTAGTTTTATTTATTATTATTATTATTTTTGTTCTTTTATTTAATTAAATTATGATAGATTTTACTCAAATTTTTTATATCTATTTTGTCATTAATTGCTGTGGGATTTAATGTTATGAAAATCATCTCATATAACTCTCTTTTTCTTTGGTTTGATTCCATTTTAAGTATTGTCGTTTTTTCGTAATTAAATTTGTGTTTATTTTGTGTTTCATGTTTAGTTAGGGCGGTCGCATTGTTTTTATCATATTTGTGTCCATTCAAACGTTTCTCAAGATGCTGCATGCTCTGGCCAATGTATACACTGTCACATCCTTCTTGGCATGGGATCTTATATACGGTGTGGGTTTTTTTATTTTTAGGTATTTTATCTTTTATTTTAGTAAATAAATTTTATTTAGGTTAATACTTTTATAAGTTGTATCTATATCGTATTTTTAACTAGTTTTGAATATTCTCAGATAACCCATTAATATATGGTAAAGTTATATACTTTTGTCATTTTTTATTATCGCCTATATTTTTGTTATGTTGTAGTATTTATTTATTTGTTTTTAAAGATTGCATCTATAAAGTGTTTAGGTAATTGTTTTCCATAAGAGCATGTTTAGCTTTTATAATTGCTTTATGTCTGTATTCAGGATTTGACAATTTTATGGCTCTGTCTGCCAAACCAATTACCACGGCCTTTTTGTGGGCAAACTACAATTTACCATAGAAATTAAAAAAAACAACAAACTAAATTTTCTGGATATGACTATACACACCAAAAAAGAACAGGTACTAAAAACTGAATGGTATAATAAGAAAACGTGGTCGGAAGGTATATCAACTACCACTGCAACATCATATTGCCCACAAAAGGCCGTGGTAATTGGTTTGGCAGACAGAGCCATAAAATTGTCAAATCCTGAATACAGACATAAAGCAATTATAAAAGCTAAACATGCTCTTATGGAAAACAATTACCCTAAACACTTTATAGATGCAATCTTTAAAAACAAATAAATAAATACTACAACATAACAAAAATATAGGCGATAATAAAAAAATGACAAAAGTATATAACTTTACCATATATTAATGGGTTATCTGAGAATATTCAAAACTAGTTAAAAATACGATATAGATACAACTTATAAAAGTATTAACCTAAATAAAAATTTATTTACTAAAATAAAAGATAAAATACCTAAAATAAAAAACCCACACCGTATATAAGATCCCATGCCAAGAAGGATGTGACAGTGTATACATTGGCCAGAGCATGCAGCATCTTGAGAAACGTTTGAATGGACACAAATATGATAAAAACAATGCGACCGCCCTAACTAAACATGAAACACAAAATAAACACAAATTTAATTACGAAAAAACGACAATACTTAATATGGAATCAAACCAAAGAAAAAGAGAGTTATATGAGATGATTTTCATAACATTAAATCCCACAGCAATTAATGACAAAATAGATATAAAAAATTTGAGTAAAATCTATCATAATTTAATTAAATAAAAGAACAAAAAAATAATAATAATAAAATAAAACTAATGGACATAAAATTGAGAAATATCGGATATAAATATATAATTTAAAATAGAGGAGCAAGTTTACTGTAGTGATAGCAATGTATCAATAGATAATAGATAGTTTAGGATAACATTTTGTATTAATACAACACATGTGGTTATATACACACATTCATCAATAAGGTAGGTTAAGAATTTTATAACGTACTTGTAAATGACATACAAATAGGCTTAGTGTATTTAGTTGTTAAATGTATAATGAATAGAATAGTTTAGGGTAAGTGACAAAATTATATAAGGGTAGGTTAGTATATTAGTAAATTAATTTATAGGAATGACTGAACCATTGAAAAAGGCTCAAGCAGTCGAAACGTACGTATGGTCGAGTGAGGTTATGGCACAATAAAATGTAAAAGTATATATTAATGTTTTGACCTATATCCCAAGAAAATCATCCTCAAACAAATATAGAGTAAAAAGGTCAAGAAAAATAAAAACATTTAACATATATATAGCATGGGTGAAAATATGCGAGAACGTCACGTGAGGTATGCCAGTAACGGTAGTGGTACTAAACTTCTGAAGAGTAAACTATTACAATCTTACAACAAGGTAGCGAATCTAAAAAATCGCCGTATATTTTTGTTAAGATGTAAAACTGATATACTAACTCCTAGCTTTCTAAATATTAAGGTTAGACATATCAAGTTTAGAAATCAAAATTTGGAAAAAAAAATTTATAAATAACGTTTTAAATAGGTTCATTAGAGGGACTCTAAATCTTCTAGTATCTGACACATGTTCGCAATTAAAAATAATAGACACGGAAATCTCTGAAATGATAAAATTAATTAAAAATACTGTTACTGCTGAGGAGTTTGATCATATAATAAAAGAACACCGGTTAAAATATGAAGACATGTTTGTAAAAATTAAAAATAGAAATATAAGAAAAATTAATAAATTACAGAGTAAATACATAAACAATACTAATATAAATACGATTACAGCTAAGTCTAACTGGATCGAAAATTTGTCTGAGGTTACATTACCTGATTATGTTCAAGACACTCTATGTTTAGGACCTCAATTTGCTGTACCGCTTGAAAAACATAATGAACTGCCTCACAATGAAATAATAGTAAATGTGGAAAATGCATTAACAAATTTACCCACTAATAAAAAAGATGAACTAAGATCGCAGGTTTGTAATATAATAACTAATCATGCTCATAGATTTGCAAACAATAGGCATATGAGCAAAATAAACAAGGATATGTGCAGAAAAGTTAAAAGAACAAAAATGTTTTTAAAACGTAATCCTGAACTTATGGTGATAAAACCAGACAAATCTAATAAAACTGTAATAATGAAGGATAGGGTTTATGATATAAAAATTAAGGAGCTGTTACAGGACCAAAATACATATAGATTAATAAAGCAAAATCCCACAATAAATTATCAAAAAACAAATAATGAAATAGTTAAACACTGGGAAAATAAAACATATATATCACCAACAATATGTAAGCAATTAACGATTAATAATTCGTTACCGCCAAAGCTATATGGATTGCCAAAGCTTCATAAGGAAGGCATACCAATGAGACCTATTATTTCGTCCATTCAATCACCATTTAATAAATTGGCAGTGTTTTTAAAAAATATCATAAAAAATATTCTATATAAAAATGCACACTATATAAAAGATTCTTGGCAGTTCAAAAATAACATCAGTAATATCAAGATTCCTGAAAATTATTTATTAATTTCTTTAGATGTAATATCGCTATACACCAACATTCCTGTCGATTTGGCATTAAATATAATTGAAAATAAATGGCAAGAGATTAAAGAATTTACCGACCTACCATTACAAGAAATAATAAAAACTACTCAACTAATTTTAGAATCAACATATTTCACTTATAGAAACAAGGTGTTTAAACAAATAAATGGTTGTGCAATGGGTATGGCTTTGTCTAGCGTGATCGCACAATTAGTGCTAGAAGAACTTGAGACTACCATTTTAAGAAAGATTGAATTTGACATACCTTTTTTCTATAGATATGTTGATGATTGTATTTGTGCTGTTCCAATGGAAAAAATAGAATATACTCTTAAATTATTTAATAGTTTTCATGAAAAACTACAATTTACCATAGAAATTGAAAAAAACAACAAACTAAATTTTCTGGATATGACTATACACACCAAAAAGAACAGGTACTAAAACTGAATGGTATAATAAGAAAACGTGGTCGGGAAGGTATATCAACTACCACTGCAACATCATATTGCCCACAAAAGGCCGTGGTAATTGGTTTGGCAGACAGAGCCATAAAATTGTCAAATCCTGAATACAGACATAAAGCAATTATAAAAGCTAAACATGCTCTTATGGAAAACAATTACCCTAAACACTTTATAGATGCAATCTTTAAAAACAAATAAATAAATACTACAACATAAC
Organism: Platerodrilus igneus; assembly: GCA_036346225.1. Taxonomy (NCBI): domain Eukaryota; kingdom Metazoa; phylum Arthropoda; class Insecta; order Coleoptera; family Lycidae; genus Platerodrilus; species Platerodrilus igneus. The sequence goes on along the minus strand of JARFIW010001100.1, from coordinate 1,125,526 downwards.
AAAAATATAGGCGATAATAAAAAATGACAAAAGTATATAACTTTACCATATATTAATGGGTTATCTGAGAATATTCAAAAACTAGTTAAAAATACGATATAGATACAACTTATAAAAGTATTAACCTAAATAAAAATTTATTTACTAAAATAAAGATAAAATACCTAAAAATAAAAAACCCACACCGTATATAAGATCCCATGCCAAGAAGGATGTGACAGTGTATACATTGGCCAGAGCATGCAGCATCTTGAGAAACGTTTGAATGGACACAAATATGATAAAAACAATGCGACCGCCCTAACTAAACATGAAACACAAAATAAACACAAATTTAATTACGAAAAAACGACAATACTTAAAATGGAATCAAACCAAAGAAAAAGAGAGTTATATGAGATGATTTTCATAACATTAAATCCCACAGCAATTAATGACAAAATAGATATAAAAAATTTGAGTAAAATCTATCATAATTTAATTAAATAAAAGAACAAAATAATAATAATAATAATAAAATAAAACTAATGGACATAAAATTGAGAAATATCGGATATAAATATATAATTTAAAATAGAGGAGCAGGTTTACTGTAGTGATAGCAATGTATCAATAGATAATAGATAGTTTAGGATAACATTTTGTATTAATACAACACATGTGGTTATATACACACATTCATCAATAAGGTAGGTTAAGAATTTTATAACGTACTTGTAAATGACATACAAATAGGCTTAGTGTATTTAGTTGTTAAATGTATAACGAATAGAATAGTTTAGGGTAAGTGACAAAATTATATAAGGGTAGGTTAGTATATTAGTAAATTAATTTATAGGAATGACTGAACCATTGAATAAGGCTTAGTGCATAGTCGAAACGTATCAAGATATAGATCGAGTTTAGGTTATGGACAAAATAAAATGGTTATATATTAGTATATATTAATGTTTTGACCTATATCCCATTGAAAATCATCCATCAAACAAAGTATAGTGCAAAAAGGTTAATGAAAAATAAAACATTTAGAAGTATATATATAATAGTATATATATATATATATATATATATTGATCGACATGTATAAATAAATTAATAAATTGTTTTGACCTTATTATATAAATACTTGAAATTGTGTTTCTTGGGAAAAAGGTCTAAATAAATAAAAAAATATTTTTCACATTATATGCGTGTTAAACAGACGTTTCGACCGTCGCAAGATGGTCTTTATCAATGATGGTTTTACCTATTCGATACATGTACATTATCTCTTATAAATAGCTAAAATATGCTTACCCATAAACGGAGGTTTATATAGTAGTATAAATTGAGTCATTCATTGAATGGTATGAATGCAGTTACTACACTTTAATTTATTTAATATACAATTGTACTAAACATTTCGTCACAAATTAAAATATTGTTGATATATATAAATTATGTACAACCTTGATACGAGTTGCTAAACTCTTAGTCAAAATTTAAAATTCTTAATTTCTTAGTAAACATGTATATTAAAATGTTTAGTACAGAGTTTGATTGGAGACTAATGCTTGATTTATTGGGTTTCTATTTCAAAACGTGTCTTTATCCAGCGCCAAGAAATAGAAACTCCAATAAATCAAGCATTAGTCTCCAATCAAACTCTGTACTAAACATTTTAATATACATGTTTACTAAGAAATTAAGAATTTTAAATTTTGACTAAGAGTTTAGCAACTCGTATCAAGGTTGTACATAATTTATATATATATCAACAATATTTTAATTTGTGACGAAATGTTTAGTACAATTGTATATTAAATAAATTAAAGTTAGTAACTGACATACCATTCAATGAATGACTCAATTTATACTACTATATAAACCTCCGTTTATGGTAAGCATATTTTAGGTATTTATAAGAGATAATGTACATGTATCGTATTATAGGTAAAAAACCATAATTGATAAAGACCATCTTGCGACGGTCGAAACGTCTGTTTAACACGCATATAATGTGAAAAAAAATTTTTTTTTATTTATTTAGACCTTTTTCCCAAGAAACACAATTTCAAGTAATATTATATATATATATATATATATATATATATATAGGGTGTCCCAAATTGAGTAGGATAGCATGGGCATCTTTCTTATTATTAATGATAGAGATCTGCTTAAATGGGCAAAGTTGTGTCATTTGGATAGTTTATTTAAATTCCGCATAGATACATTTGAAATTCCAAACGGTTTAGAAATTATTTTAAAAAAAAACTGAAAACTGCAAATTTCTTCAAAGTCGAATATTTTTGTTATAATAAAAGATACGAAAAAATGTTTCTTATAAAAGTTACTTAGTTCAATTGTGTGCACTTAAAGGTGATATTAAAATTAAATTCCAGATGGCGATCTATATATATATATATATATATATATATATATAAAATACTCATATTTAGACCAGGGTAGAAAATTAATTAATTACATCAAATAATTTTAATCACCGTGTATAAGGAATTTTTTAGATAATACGCTTTATTAAAAAACCGTGGAGAATAAAAATTCATTCGTTTCATTAAAAATAAGAGATTTAAATTATTTACAAGACGCTTTCTATAAAAAGAAGCAGTATTAAAATGCTCAACGTGTAACTTAATTATTCCGAGTAAAGAAACAAATGGAAATTACGTGCAAAATTTATATTAATTAATTCAAGTTTAAGTAACGAGTATTAAACAAAATGTACAAATAATAATTAATATTTAATTAGGATTCACTAAAAATTAAAGGGTATTATTTTAATTGGAGTTAATTGAACCATTAGTAACATATAATATGCATAAAAGCTTGTAAAAACCCAATAATATTCAAATCGTAGAAGTGTTAGTTAGAAGTAGGACGATTGAACACCTGCGTATTTTTAAAAGTCTCGTTCTGCGTAAATTTTGCAGATAACAAATGGTTACAGAGAATGTTGGAAAAACCGTCGCTTAATATTCATGAGAAATGCTAATAAGGTGGGTTATTTCACAGTCCACGTGGATTGAAAATAACCGATACTAAAGAATATTAATTAGTACCACTCAGAACAGGGTAGATAGAGACGGATAATATGCGCAAGACAGAGACACATATAGTAAAAGGCGTGATTTGAGCAACGTCACTGGGTTGCGATTGGTTGAAAATAAGAGGCAAACATGAGAGGTAAAAATAACATTTCTGTATAAAAATTAATTAGTTATTCTTAGACGTTGCGAGCCGTGTCAAAATTTCATAGATTTTAAACTTGGACGTGTGCAAATTTTGTGGAAGCTGTGCCGAGCGATCGAAAAGGGAACATAGAATGACGAAATTCTAGAAACTGTCCGTTTTGGGGACAAAAGCGACGTATAGGCTAGCGATTATATATACCCGTGTTAATATGAGTTGAGCTCTCTTAGTTTTTCGGTTTTGATTGAATAATTTAAACAGTTTGCTCGTATATTTTGGTGATTATTTAATACTTTAAAACAGTTTGCTCTTTACGTACTACGATGAAAGTAATTTAGTGCACTTAGAAAAGAAGATGCAAGGTAATAAAGTCTAGTATCACTGTACCAATTATTCAAATTTGCAACGACAAATGAATACACAAAAGTAGGCAGTTTTGGCGTATAGCGTGAAAGAAGTATGAATTTCTTTGCTATTTTTCGGGGGTGTTAATAATTAAATGATTCGTAAACGTGACTAGATCCACAAAACAAGATACAGATATACACAGATGAGTTCCGGAAAAGCACTGAAACAACTTTAGATGAATGGTGGTGTAGAAAATTTTAAAGGCGACCAGTAATCCGAGGACCTAAACATAACCCAGGTGGAATGGTGTGATTAACAGAGGACGATGTACATTGGAGCCACAAGTGCATTAACCTTCAGGTAACTTATGCTTTGTTGTTCGATTTTTGATGTTTTGGTGTGTGTTGAATAACTTTATAATTTATTTACTTAAAATGGACAATAGTGAATTTGTACTAACAACAAATTTTTAATTTTAAGGTGAAATTTTCTTGTTTAAGTAGAAAGGAGTATTTAGTATTTATGTTCTTGATGAAAATTTGGGTATGTCTTTGAGCTCAATTAGACGAACCTGGTTAATTAACGTAAAGGGGTGGGAGATGCTCCCTTTGTACTCAGACTCAGGTCTGCATATATTGTTATATTAATTAGTAGACATCCTACAAGGACTTTAATTCTGGATGCACATCAAAATGATAATAAATTTAATCTTGTGATTTTCTGATACTGAAATTTATGCTGAAATTTAATTTTGAAATTTTAATGTATTATGAATATTGATGTAAATAGAGTTAACGTTGATGTCTGTGGTAGGAATGTGTTTGTTTTTTTTTATGAATGAGGATGTAAGTTATCTAGGGGAGCAGCCGAGGCGAAAAGAGTAAACAGGCGATTAACAGAAGAAAGTCAACGGACCAGTTAATTTAAAAGGCTTCACAGCATTCTTGACGCCCAATCTGTGGGACTCAATTTGAAAACCTTAGTTTAAGATTAATGGAGAGGCTCTTTGTAGGATTCACAGCAATATATATATATATATATATATATATATATATATATATATATAGGGTGTCCCAAATTGAGTAGGATAGCATGGGTATCTTTCTTATTATTAATGATAGAGATCTGCTTAAATGGGCAAAGTTGTGTCATTTGGATAGCTTATTGAAATTCCGCATAGATACATTTGAAATTCCAAACGGTTTAGAAATTATTTAAAAAAAAAACTGAAAACTGCAAATTTCTTCAAAGTCGAATATTTTTGTTATAATAAAAGATACGAAAAAATGTTTCTTATAAAAGTTACTTAGTTCAATTGTGTGCACTTAAAAGTGATATTAAAATTAAATTCCAGATGGCGGTTATCAAGATATTAGCATCAACTTTCATATTTTAAATGGACGCCATATTGGATTTTTAGATGGTTAGATAGCCTATTTTTTTCTCTTTTCAACGATGTATTACAACATGTTTAAATGAAAAAATTTACTGAAAATAATAATTTTAATTTTTTATCAAGTAGGCATCAACACAAATCAGTTTTAAAACAAAAACAAAAAAAAACATTAGAATAACATTAAACACCAACTAATAAATCATAGCAATTGTTCAAAATGTTGACCGTTATTATTTAAACACAATCGGCAAATGTTTTAGAACACTTTTTGTTACGCGTCGTAATGTATTCCCATTAAGACCGTTTATTGCCTGCATAACCGCTTCCCGTAGTTCATCTACATTATTGTACTGGAAATTACTTCCATATACATTATCTTTTAAAGTGCCCCATAAATAAAAATCCAGGGGTGTTAAGTCTGCTGATCTAGGCGGCCATTTTATAGGTGTGTGGGTCGTGATTACCCTGTCATCAAAACGGTTACTTAAGTAACATCTCTAGCATTGTGTAGAGGTGCACCATCTTGTTGATACCACATTTGATTATTTTGTGCCAAAGGTAGGTCGTCTAATAAATCTTCTAAAGATGTTTGAAGCATTTCCAAATAACGTTGAGAGGTTAAGGTTCAATCGAATATTATAGGACCAAGTAAACGGTTTCCCAATATACCACAAAAAACATTACATCCAAATCGAATTTGATTGCGGCATGGAACTGTTATGCATGGGTTTTCCTGTGCCCAATAGTGTTCATTATGACGATTAAATATTCCACAGTTAGAAAAATAAGACTCATCGGTCCACAAAACGCGATTGATAAAATCATCATTCTCCCTAACTTTATTGATAAACCATCTGCAAAATGTTGATCTGTGGAGATAGTCGTTTGGTTGTAAGTTTTGAGCAATGTGAAATCTGTAAGGGTGATATTTATGCTTTTTTAAAATTCTTGATGCTTGAGACTTGGATACGTTTACTTGGGTTTCTATTTCCCGTGTTGAAATGTTTGGATTAGCTTCCACACAGGCCAGTGTCAACACCTCATCTGCAATGTCTCCATTTATGTTTCGAGTAGGTTTCTTTAAACATCCATACTGCTGCATATTTGTGTCCAATCTTTTTTCGGGAAAGTTTGTTAAGTATGTTTCAGCAGCAAGGCGACTGTTCTTATTACATTTTATGTATGTACAAAACATATGATATTGTTCGCTTGTTGAAAAATTTGCCATTTGAATATTTTATAGAATAAGTATATCACAACTTATAACTGGGAAAGAGAATACACAAATGCCAATTATTAGTACAACAGAGACACTAATTCAACATGCCAGTTTGTTATAATTTCATTTGTTTAAGAGAAATCTGATGATGCCTACTTGATAAAAAATTAAAATTATCATTTTCAGTAAATTTTTTCATTTAAACATATGTTGTGATACATCGTTGAAAAGAGAAAAAATATGCTATCTAACCATCTAAAAATCCAATATGGCGTCCCTTTAAAATATGAAAGTTGATGCTAATATCTCGATAACCGCCATCTTGAATTTAATTTTAATATTACTTTTAAGTGCACACAATTGAACTAAGTAACTTTTATAAGAAACATTTTTCGTATCTTTTATTATAACAAAAATATTCGACTTCAAAAAAATTGGCAGTTTTCAGTTTTTTTTAAAATAATTTCTAAACCGTTTGGAATTTAGAATGTATCTATGCGGAATTTAAATAAGCTATCCAAATGACACAACTTTGCCCATTTAAGCAGATCTCTATCATTAATAATAAGAAAGATACCCATGCTATCCTACTCAATTTGGGACACCCTGTATGTATATATATATATATATATATATATATATATAAATTCTCATATACTGTGCTTACTATTAAAAGAGTGCTCAAGAATGCTTAAATGAAGTCTAACTTACTTTTCATAGATATGAATGTCAGTATGATATATGTATGTGTTGGTTTTAGCTATTCATTGGTAATTACAAAATTATTTAGTTAAGCAATTATTTTCAAAAATACAAAATTGTAAACTGTAAACTATCTGACAGTACATTATAGTACAATTGAATTATTTTTTTTAGCAACTACACAAATACAAAATAAATTTCCAAAGAAAATTCTGTCAAATTATGGAATTATGTAGTAAAGATTTAGCACATGATTTTAAAATTAGAAAAATTAGTTAATCATTATTACATGTTGCTAATGTGTCACAATTCCACCAAGTCTTAAAACAAAAAATTAAATTAATTGTTGGAAAACCATATAGAAAGGAAAAACTTTTGCATATTCAATTTCTTTAGAGCATAAACGGTAAATTGCAGCAGCAAATATAATTTATTTACGTGCTTTTAAATAATAATAATAATAATAATAATAGTAATCATAATAATAATAACAATAATAACAGGTCTTTATTGCAAAGAAAAAAACAAACTTACAAAGAAATTTTTTTATATGGGCAAAATTCAGCTTATAGAGAATCCATCAGCTGTCCTGCCACAACCCACTAATAATGGTAACATTGCAAGTTTTTAATTAACTAGCAGTTGTGTACAATAATTTATTACATTTTAATATAATAAACTGGTATACATTTCAGTTGCGTTTTCAAATGTACGATATTTTAAAACTTGTTACATGCCAATTGGCATTCACCATGTTTAAATTTAATTTGTAAATAAATTCCCGCGTATATTTTTAAATGAATAACGCCAACTTCCGTCGTCCCTGACAGTCGCGTCTGCGCAAAAGTAATGCGGAGTGCGTGCATGGTGTAGAAAGACGCCATTACGTTATGAGCCCTCGATGACGCAACAACTATCTTGGTGTGGTGTCTTTTCTTTTTAGGAATGTAGGTTCCTTTTACTTTTACCTTCGTGTACCTGTTACCTAAATCCTGTCATTCCCCTACGAGTGCAGTAAAAAGAAGGACGGATGCAATTTGATTCAACAAGGCGCGAGCTGAACCCATCCTGCTAAATCATCGTGGGACCCTGAGACGAATTCACCAGATGCGGCCATGTAAGTAATCTGTTTTGATTTAAATTGTGCTTGCAAATTGACTTAAAAAGCATCACTTTTAAAACATGTGCGGTATAAGTTACAATTGATGGGAATTATATCGCGAGTATAACAATTGCGCAGTATACCAAATGCCCAAGTGTAACAAACTCAAATATTATAAGCAGCAATATGAATAAGTAAAATAGTATAAAAATTACATAGCTGCATTTCATAGCAGGTTCATTTTAAGTTGATGTTCAAATGGCATCTCAGAGTTTTAAAGTTGTCAGGCAAATTATTATAAAGTTTTACGATGTTGTAAGTAAAAAAGTATTTATACTGTTCCAAATTTCGCCGTGGAATGGTTATAAGACCACGGTGCCTGATATTGATGTGATGAACATCTGTACGAAACTCAATTTTAGAAAATAGGTATGTAGGTGCTTTGTACAGCATAATACTGTGCTATAGACAAACACCGTGCAGTTTACGTCGCTTCTGCATATTTAGCCACTCAAGTCCGTTATCCTATGCAATACTCGGGTGATTTTTTAATTCCAAGAATCAAGCGTGTACAAGCATTTTGAATTCCTTGTATTCTATTTGAATCTATATTATGCAAACATGAATCACAAAACATAATTTTTATTTCTTTTATGAATGAATGACTATTAGTAAATATTAATTTTAAATTAGCAAAGGCTGACTGAATACATTTGGAAATATGTTTACTAAACCCCAGATCCTGATCTATTGTTATACCTAGATTCTTAAGGGTTTCTGAAAGTTGTAGTGTCTCACCACCGATAGCTAGAATAACAGCTGTGGATATTACCTACCGCTTAGTTTTGAGCAGAAAAGAATAGCATTGGATTTTTTAGGATTAATTTGAAGCATGTGTCTAGTAGCTATGTCTAGTATATTATCTAAGTCGTTATTATTGCGGTTGCACGTAGCTGTGACATTTTCTGGATAAAATGAGTAATACAACTGAGTATCATTGGCATACAGATGATAATTGGAGTGGTTGAAGATAAATGGGAAAGTAGATGTATATACAGGGTGGTCCGGTTTTCATTAGCCAGCGTATATCTTCTAAACTATGCAAGATATAGAAAAATGTTATGGGGAAAAAGTTTTTTGAATGTGTTTGTTCTACAAATATAAGGCATTAAGTATTTTTCATGGCCTACTATATGTGAGCAATAATATGTCACTTTTGTTTTTTAAATAGAACACCCTGTATATTTTTTTGAAAAAATACTCTACTTGAAATTGTCTTTACGGCAATGTATCAAAATTAATGATTTCTTCTCAGAATGCGCTAAATAACTCAAATAAGAGAATTCCAATAAGGAAATGCGATTGTTGTTTATTTACTGTATAAATTAATAAATTGGAATTTTTTTTATACATCCATCTGAAAATAATAGCAAACAAGAAAACTGATTATCTTAGTAAATGTTCAAATTGTTCACCATTACACTCTAAACATTTATTAACTCGAATAATTAAATTTTTCTACCATCTTGCAACATGACCGGGGTAATTAGCAAGGAAGCTGCTCTTATTTTTGCAATTTACTTTTCAAGATTTTGAAAATGGGTAGAATTATATACACTCGGTCTTTTATAAACCCCCAAACAAAGAAGTCAAGGACTGACAAATCAGGTGATAGGGAAGGTCTCAAAATCGGTCCCCTATTACAGATCCAGTTGTCATCAAACTCATTATTTAAATAAGTTGTAACATTGATTCCATTATGTGGTGGAGCGTCATCGTGTTGAAACCATAAGTTTCGCCTGATAGCTAGGGTAATATCATCTAAGAAATCTTGAAACGAAGTTTGCAAAAACATCAAATATCTATTTTGGGTTAAACTACCATAAAAGCAATACGGACCCAGTATGCAGTCACCTACTACACCTATTCACACATTCACTGAAAATCGTACATGTGAACTGGTTTCAACAAATTGCTAAGGATTTTTATCATTCCAATAATCTGTATTTTTTCTGTTAACAATACCATTTTTATGAAAGTTAGATTCATCAGTCCAAATTATACTGTCTAAAAATTCTCTTCCTACATTCAATATCCATATACGAAAACCAACTCGGCTGTTGAGATCATTGGGATGTAATTTTGAACTAAACGCATCTTAAATGCTTTTATTGAACGACTCCTCAAAACATTAAAAATCTGTCTTCTTGAAACGTTTAATTCAGCTGTAGCTTGTCTCGTAGAAACTTTAGGATAAGCTCTAAAGTAGGCCAAAATAACCAATTCACGATCTTCGTTGTGTTGTACTTAATTTCTGGTGGTAGTTGAAAAGCTACAATTGGACCTTAAAGAATTTTCTAAATTCTTAAACGTATTTATATTTGGCTGTCTACGGTCAGGATATAAGTTTCGATATAAAACTGCAACTTGACGTTTATTGTTGTTTGACCTATGAAAACAACATAACATATAAACTTTTTCATTTTTTGAATAATTCATTTCCAATTCTATTATTTAGGTTATTTAGCACACTTTGAATAGAAATCATTGATTGTGGCATATTGCCGTAAAGACAATTTCAAGTAGAGTATTTTTTCAAAAAAATATACAGGGTGTCCTATTTAAAAAACAAAAGTGACATATTATTGCTCACATATAGTAGGCCATGAAAAATACTTAATGCCTTATATTTGTAGAGCAAACACATTCAAAAAACTTTTTCCCATGAAAATTTTCTATATCTTGCATAGTTCAGAAGATATACGCTGGCTAATGAAAACCGGACCACCCTGTATAATGTAGATAATTGGTCTTAACACCGACCCTTGCGGAACTCCTGACATTAATTTTAGAAATACTGACAGTTGGTCAGCTACGACAGCCTGTTTCCTATCATTTAAATATTCTACAAAAAATATAATTGATTTTTTTTAATTCCAATGTAGTGTAATATGAAAAGCAAGAGTTTATTGTTTATTGTGTCAAAAGCTTTGGAGAAGTCTAAAAGTACAAGGATAGTGACTTTGACATCATTATTTGCTCTAAATATACTGTCTGTTACCTTTAATAAAGCTTTGGCACAATTGTGCCCTGGTATAAATCCAGACTGAAACTCAGGAATAATTTTATTGTTTTGTACATGCTCCAAAAGTTGATATTTACTGTTTTTTCTAAAACTTTCAACATTGTGGTTAAAATACTTATTGGCCTAAGATCTTTATAATGATAGGAGTTGTAGTTTTGCGAATCGGCATTATATGAGCTAGTTTCCATGATTTTGAGAATATGTCATTTGCTAAACAGTGATTGATTATGTTACAAAAAGTAGTAAATGTGGAAGACATAAATTTAGCATAGACCTATTCCGTCAGAGTCAGCTGATGTTGATTTTAATTTAACTATGATTTTTAAAACATCTGTTTCAGTAATAGTTTGTAACTGCAGTATTGAGGTCACTGACTGTTTCACATGACTATTATAAGTGTAATAACCATGCTTCTATAGAGCTTTTGGAGAACGTATGCAATTTATAAAGCATATATTAATGTCATCAGGATCTGATAACTTTTCAGGCAATGCATTTCCATGTGTTTTACTGATGTTTAAATTTTTCAGTTCTTTCCACATTTGTTCATAAGTTTTGTCGAAACTGTATTTAAAGTTAAAATACGTTTCTTTTTCACGTCCAACCTTGGAGTATACGCAGTTAACGGAGTTGTTTATATGAATCCAAATGATTAAGATCCTTGTTTTTTTAAATATTTGCATAGCTTTATCTTGAAGTTTTATTATAGCTTTTAAATTATCAGTTTACCCTGTTTACCCCATCCAACACATATAAATCTCTACCAATCAAATGTTTTATAATAAAACCTTCAACAACTTCAACACCCTTATAATTAGGACTTTCTCTTAACTTACCCTTTGTTATTCAAACACTTGCCATTTTCTTGCATTTTTAGAATTATCTCATGCAAATACAAAGTGCCATCATGCATTAGATTATGCATTACAATGAAAATATCATCTGATTTTAGATTTTCATTCACTTTGTTGCGACCTAAAGCATCAGCAACTACACTGTTTCTTTCTTTTACATATCTAGCCTGTTTCTCAAATAGTTCAATTTTTTTACTTCATTCACACATAAAAAATCAATCTTCCTTGTACGGATAAATTAGATTTATGTAGAATTTTCCCCATATTTGATTGAAATTCACTTCTCTCAAAACATAGGTAGTGTTCCCCATGACTCTCCACCACATACGAACCTACATATGGCAACTGTAATATCGCACTCTCTCATTGATCTTCCTCGCATACTTTTATGCTCTTTCTTGTAACATCCTTCTTGCCTTATTTACCATAAATTCAAACTTTTCATTCTGAGGCAGAATTTTCCACGATCTATCTGCATGAATATTTTTCATTAATGCTATAATTTATATGTAACTATTGGGCAAATGGTTGATCTATTTCTCAACCTTGACCATATCATTTTCCCAACTTCCGCTCTCAATCCCTCACAAATTTCTTTCATTGTATCGGTCATTCTGAAAGCCAATCAAATATACTTCATAGAGAGAATTCCTATTAAATCAATAATACACGAGATTCTAATTTTCAAGCAGTTTAATCGAGCACCAGGTTGATGCCAATAAAAGCGCTGTGATCTGAATATGCTTAAATTGGGTGCCAATAAAAGTGCTGTTGTCTGAAGATGCCTGACGTTGGGCATCAATAAACTTTGTTGTGGTCCTGAAACAATGGCGTTCTTAAAAATCTGCATGTCTCTTGTATAAATTTCTTCACTGGATAACCTTGCAGATGCAGAATACTACGGAAAACGACTCCTACATCTTGATCTTCCCAGTGTGAGATGAATCATGTATTGATAAAGTATTTGGGATTGTCAGCCAAAATCTTTTTAAATTTTCCCACTTCTTGAATAAATTGTCATAATTTTGCAATACTCCCTACAGTATTACAATCTTTAGCAGGAAACAATCTTGTATATTTGGAGAAAATATCTACTACAACAAAAACATGTTTGTTCTTCTACTGAGTACCAAATTACTCAGATAATCTATGGCTATCAAATCTAACGGATAATTCACCTGAATACTTCTTATTACATTTTTACTCATGTAATTTGAATATTTTTCTAGTATACATAAGTGGTATACACTAACCACTTCTATGACGATTCTCAAATCTTTAAATGCATAAAAATTTTCTTGAAACAGTAATAATAATTTTCAAATTCCAATATGCCCCTACTTAATATGCAAACCTGAAACAATTAATCTAACATGTGCCCCATGCAACACATATAAATCTGTACAATTCAAATGTTTTATAAAAAGACCTTCAACAACTTCAAAACCCTTATAATTAGGACTTTCTGTCAACTTATCTGGTATTATTTGGACACTGACATTATTTTCTTGTATTTGTAGAATTATCTCATGCGAATACAAAGTGCCCTCATGCATTAAATTATACATTGCAATGAAAATATCATCTGATTTTAGATTTTCATTCATTTTGTTGCGACTCAAGGCATCAGCAACATTATTTCCTCCTTATACATATCTGATTCCAAAATCATTATCTTGCAATAGAAGGCCCATCTATATACTGTTATTTGTAAATCCCGTATTAAGTAATGAACATAATGCTGAATGATCCGTTTCAATAATGAAATGCCTTTATAATCCCATATACTGAGTGTTTTTAATTAGTACGTTACTATGAAAAAGAATATTTACACTATTTGAGCTTTTTCTAAAAAGATTTTTATCACATTAATATATATATATATATATATATATATATATATATATATATATATATATATATATGTTGAAAAGGATTTTTACCAATTTCCTTGAATTTATGATTATTATTTTACAGAATAAGAATGTTAGGTTTATATTTTCAAAATATACACTTGTATCAAGTTCTTTAAATAAATTTTTAGCATTTTAACTCACAATTTGTATAATAACAAATTTATTGAGAAAAATACAAAGTATAAAATTGTTTAATTTTTGTCCTATTATAAATGGGGTTTCAACTGGTTGAGCTCCAATTCATATTAATATAATTCTTGTTGATAAGAATATTCAAAAAGTAGTTTATCTAAAGGATAAAATTTATTACATTGTATTGATTTATTTATTGTTGGTATAATAAACAAAATAGCAATAAAAGCGTAAAATCACGTAAGCAAATACAAAATATAATTCTATTTTATGTGAGTTGACATTATTATACTATTTGTTGCAATAAAATTTTCTGGAACTTATATGAAAGGTTTAATTAATGAAATTAATGCGTTAATCAAAACATATGATTCACATTATATCTTTAATAGTAAAATAAGAATGAAATGGAGTTTTATCAATGTTTCTATTAATTCCTAAAGAGTTATTAGATCATGTTTGATGAAGAAAAATTAAATGAGTAAATACTAAGGCAGTGATTATAAAAAAAAAAAAATGTAATTAAAAAAGGGATTAAGTGTAACATTTTCAATAGCAAAACCTCATCATAATCATTGTACTATGGATGTTCCTATATACGGAATAGTTGATAAGAAATTTGTAATTAGTGTGGCTTCTCAAAATGAAATATGTCTTCTTGAAAGCACATACCTTAAGAATGCAGTTCCTATTGTAATTAGAATAATCATTACTCCAATAGTTCAAGCTTTTTGAGTAGATAAGATCAATATATTGAAATTAGAATAATTGTTACTCCAATGATTCAAGTTACTTTCAGAAGATAATATCCATAATAAAGTTCACAACCAATATGGTAAAGGCAAATAAAAAATATTGAGACACCATTAGCATAGATAATTCGAATCAATCAGCCCTAATTGATATTTCGATAAATATGAGAAACGTTTTCCAACACTATTATTGTATTAGGACAAAGGTGCATTCTTATAAATAATCACATTATAATTTATAATGTTAAACATAGTACCAATATTGATCCGAAATTTCATTGTATTGAAATATTTGATGAAGTAGGTAAATCAATTACAGAATTGTTAATTAATTTTAAAATATACTTTTGTCATAATGGTCCAAAGTTTATTTTTGTAATTTTTACTACAGCAATTAATGTAATTAAAAAAATGTTTTCAATATAAATATTACTTCTAGAATACTAGTTGAAAAACTTTCTTACAATTATATTGAAACTAATATTAACAACTTGAGGTGTATTATTAGTAATAATTGTTAACAATACTATTAATATACTAAAGGTTAAAATTATTGTCCATTAAAGCTTAAACTTTTTGTTATGCAAAATTTTTGCTATATATAAGAAGAGAACCATCCAATTACAGTAGTGAAAATAATAAAAGAGTATCAAACTTTTATAGATAAATTTCCTATATTATTGAAATAAGGATAGTTTATATTATTAATATGTCCTATTGATAGTAAGTGCTTTATGAAAGAAAATATTGTTAAAATTATGAATAGTGCATTAAATATTAATGTAGTAATTTCAGAAATAGTTTATTAAAAAAAATTAATTTTGGTTATTAAAGTTAATTTGTTTCTCTGAAGTTTTAAAGAGGTTCTAAGTTTGATTTAAAAAATCAATATTTTTGCTTAAATTATTAAAACAATGATAATTTTATCTTTTTATATTTGTTTACACTCTTATGTTATTAGCGCAATAAATTTTGTTTGTAAGTGTAAGCGTTTTATGTTAATATTGTTAAGATTGGAATTTATGATGTTATCTATTTTATTTTTAATGTGTCATATGTTTAGTGTTAATCTATATGAATATTATTTTAGATTAATTTTTATTTCTATAGTAATTTGGGAAGCATCTTTAGGTCTTTCTTTATTAATTGTAATGGATAATTTATATCGTAAGATTATTTTCAAGTTTTTAATATTTTATGATAAAATTTATTTTATTCCTTTTTACTATTCCTCTGTATTTATTTTATTATCATATTTTATTTTAATTTTATTTTTACATTAAATCCCAGCATAATTTAATGGTGAATGCAAGTATATCATTGTTAAATTGCATAAGAGTTTGGCATGTAGGTTTTTTTGTAAATGGATAAATCTTAAATTTTATGAGGTCGAATTATGATTTAATTTGACCATTATAAAAATATTTATTTAAATATATCTGATCGGCTCATTTTTGGTTACGAAGATAAGAAAGATAATTAAAATTATTCATGCCAATTTCCAAAAATTTGTACATATTGGGACTTACACAATGAAAAATTGGTGAAATATTAATCAGAGTAATTTTATGAACTCTATATTAGCATCTAGTGGTTATGAAATGTTTTTAGACTTAAGATGTACTGACGATATTAGTCTTCATTTGTAGATTTTAGTGCCCGTATGTAAGTAACCTTTTTGGATAATATGTGGCGAAGAAAGATGTTTGTGGATGTAGCAATTATTATTATTTGAAGGATTGTTTGTTAATGAATATTTGATGTTATTATAAGTACACGAGGGATCAGGTGCCGTACTTAATGTGGACAAAAACATTAAGCATTGTATCTTATCCCTTTTCATATACATTATATGCGCACTGAAGTTTGGAAATGAACTATGAAACATCATCCACACACTGCAAGTTTTATACGCACAGTGAAAGAAATTATTTTAATGTTAGAGTAAATAAGGAACCAGAAAAGGGGCATTATTGTCGAATGCCTCTGGAATGGTGTATTAGAATGGTTAATAAGATGTCACTTTAATGTGCGATTTATCACGGTTATATAATGTTTCAATGTAGTTGATAAACTGAGGTCCAAAACCAAACATATTTAACACTTTAGAAAGATATTCATGATAAACACCATCGAATGCATATCATTGATCAAAATTTCTCACAGCAAGAGGCAATTGCTGTTCATTTACGTACGTAATAATATCTTGACGCAAATGTAATGCATCAAAAATGGTCCTCTTAGATATTGAATAGCTTTGATATGGGCTAACAAGGTAACCGTTAACATTCATTACTCTTCTTGCTAAAGTTTTTGTTAATATTTTATAATCGATGCTTACCAACAAAATTGTTCTCCAGGATTCAATAAGCAATAATTAGTTTTTATTCTTCGGAATTAATCTAAGAACTGATCTTGACGTAGTGTTTGGAAGTTTTTCTAATTCAAAGCTTCGGTAAGGATTTTGTAAAATATGTCTTCGAGTATGTCTCAGAACTGTATATAGAATTAAACTGTTATTCTGTCCATTCCTTGGGCTCTATTTTTGTTTAAATATAGTAATGTTCTCATGAACTCGTCGTTGTCCCAACTGGCCATCCAGCATTTTCATTAGTTGGGGTAATTACCCCACATTCACAATATAGAAAAATGCATATTTGATTAAACATATACAATAAAATTGAAGGTTATTCTCATACGGTACGTGAAAACTTAGAAACGCAATTTTATACATAATATCCTAATTTATAATACTTTAAATTAATGATGGAAGGTAATACTTACAAATTCGGATTAAATTTTCTATTCCTATATTAGAATAAAACTTTGTGCAGCCAAAAAAACGTAACAGTATATAGAAGTTATTGATTATCCATGATATTCTCTGCTGAATTATTAAGCATTTGGAAATGCTCCTTCACATGTTTACATAAAACTTCTCATCAGTAATTACATTTCCTTCAATTTCTAATTTGTTAAGCGAAGTATATAATTGAAGATGTTATAAATTTTAGAAAATCTATCAAAATTATATAGATCTTTGTATTTCTCTATTTTTGCGGATTTCAGTGCTTGTTTGCAATATGAGTTTTGAGTTTCCTTTAAAATTTAACAAAGCTCTTTAGAGTGTGAGCCATACTTATTATGAAGAACCTGTTGTAACTGTTCATTCAATGCATTGAACTCGGTTTATTCCACCATAAATTATTATGTATTTTATATTGGATTTCAATATGCCCCACTGCCCGAGGACATCCGTATCTAGATTGTAGTTTTCTGTTGCTTGTTATAGAAACACACTCAAGCATTCGATATAATTGAGATTATCCAAAAGTATATTATCAAATTTCTAATAAGTTATGTTGCTTCCGGTTTGCAGCGTGTTTATCGTGAATGATCTGAAAAACTGCCATGTACAGCCAGTTTATGAAGTGAACTAATTAATGTTTTGGAATAATATATAGCATGTAGCTTGGACGAAAAAGTCAATATAAGATAGGTAAAATCCCCTTTGGTTTTTAAAAATCCTCCAGCAATCATATAATTCATATTCTTAAACAATTGCGCCCAATTTTAATGTTAGATTTGTATGGTTTATTGCAGACTTTAATCTAATCAAGTCCAGGCTGCAATCTGCAATTAAAATCACCGCTTAATAAAATTTTACAACTGTTTCTACTAGAAAAGTAATTCCAGATGGGTCTCTAAAATAATACAAAATTACTAAAGTTATCTGATTGTCATGGAGCAGATAAACAACTACGACATGCCAAATACTGTTGACTACAGTAATGGAAAGATATTGTAAGTAGGAAGGGTAGAGCACTATATGCTTTAGATTATGGGTGCCGATTTGTCTTACTAATACTGAATTCTCTGTGTACAGAGTACCTACAGGATTATAATGTTAATGATTTGTTAGATGTACAAAGTCTGTGTTGGTTTCTTGTACCAGTGCTATGTTTAGACTATTTTCTGTAACAAATGCTATCAATTTATAACGTTTCTGTTCACTATTTACACTTTTTGTATTCAGTGTAAGAATTTTTAATGAATTTGTTGTCATGTGTTGCTCTACAAAACCACTGGCTAGTAGCAGTTTTGACCACTTGCTACCATTTCCCTAGATGTTGTGCTATACAAATTTAACTGGAATCGCTTACGGAACTGAAGGATTCTATATCATCTATGCTATTCAAGTCCAATTGTCTTTTTGAGAAAACGTAAAAGTCGTTTACACCATGTTGTCAAAGAATGTGTTTTTGAAAATGTTGCAGCCTCCTTCGATAATGCTAATAAGCCTTCAATATCTTCTGTATATTTTCTTGATATATCTACAGGGCTGATTACTGCCATTGTCTCGCACTAGAAAATCGGTAGTTACTAAATCTATTTCATGTTCTCTATAATGCCATACAATTTCTATATCTGAAAATTTTTCATTTCTATCAGCTATTTCGTCCACCCTTTTGCGTTTAGATACTTGTTCAGTAAATTTTAAAGCTCTACTCTCAAAATTACCATTTTTTTACTTTGCCAAGTTCCTTTCTGTTAGTACTTCGTGTACTAGTTTATCACCTTTCACTGTTTGACGTTTTGCATAAGTACTTCTGTATATACTAAAAGGGTTTCGGTATTATTTTCCTTAGTATCCAGGATTGATGGGCCAGGGTGTTTAATTCCATTGCTGCCTTGCACTATACTCAAAGTTTCTGAAATATTAGGAACGGAACCATACATTTAGGGAAAATATAGCCAATTTCTTTTCATATAAAGCATCGTACTCGTTCATTGAAAATAAAAATTCTATATTCTTCGCAGTCATATTTTATAGTGACTGTTTCAGCCAACACTGCGTTTTCATGATCAACAATATATACTTGCCTACAGAAACTCAGAACATGCCAAAATTCAGCAATACCAATTTGTACACCTATAAATGGTATTGGTGATAACAGCTTTAAATTATTCTCAAGAATTATTTTTATATAATTATATTATTTTATTATATTATTATATTATTATATTTATTTTCAAGAATACTGTGTGAAATGCATGGTGACACATCGATAGCATAATTCTTTTTAACGACCATAGGAGTTTTCTAGCTGGAATAAATACATCGCTGATATTTACTTGATCATGTATGCTAACAGAGTTTGATACCATGTCCTTAGTTGTAAAATATATGCAAATTCTGTTATTTGACATGCTAGAAGCAAATGTGACAGATTTAGGACTTCCCACTTTCTCAATTTTATATATATATATATATATATATATATATATATATATATATTACTCATATTTAGACCAGGGTAGAAAATTAAATAATCACATCAAATAATTTTAAACACCGTGTATAAGGAATTTCATTAAATAATACGCTTTATTAAAACCGTGAAGCATAAAAATTTATGAGTTTCATTAAACATAAGAGATTTAAATCATGTACAAGACGCTTTATATCAAAAGAAGCAGTATTAAAAGCTCTGCGTGTAATGTAATTATTCTAAACAAATGGAAATTACGTGCAAAATTTATCTTAATTAACTCTATTTCAAATAACCGGTATTGAACAAAACGTACAGATAATATCTATAGAAACTTGTAAAACCCAAGATTATAATATCAGAAAATAAAGCTCTGAGAATTAATATTATTTTGAACACCTGCGTAGTTTAAATATCACATACGGCGTAAATTTTGTAGATAATTAATAGTTTCAAAGAATCTTGGAGAAACCGGGGCTTAATATTCACGAGAATGTGCGATACGGGGTTATTAAACCCAGATAACAGTCCACATGGACTAAAATATAATCGATAATAAAGAATATCAATTTGCACCAATACGAACAGGTTAGAAAAGGAAAGAAAATGCGTCAAGCAAAGACACATATAGTAAAGGCGGGATTTAAGCAACGTCACGAGGGTCACAATTGGTTGAAAATAGGATGCAAATATCAGAGGTAGAAACAACAATTTCTGTACAAAATTAATTAGTTTTTCTCGGACATGCTTGCGTGCCGTGTGTTGAAATTTCTGAGATTTAAATGGGACGAGTGAAAATTCGTAAAAATCGATGCGCGAGCGACAGACTGGGAACATAGAATGAGGAATTCTTTAGAATTACCCGTTTTGAGGACAAAAGCGACGTGCCGGCTTTTTGCTATATATACGGAGATGAATATAAACAAGCTCTCTTAGACTCTTAGACTTTTGACGATTCGATGCGTTAAAAGCTCTTACATCCGCGACTTGATTGAAGATGTTAAACAGTGCATTTTGGTTTGATAAAATAAATTAAAATTTTGCTCGTATATTTTAGTGATTCAAAATAGTTGGTTATTTACGTGCTAACATGAATGTACTTCAGTGCACTTAGATACAAGGTAATAAAATTTAGTTTCACTGTACCAATTAGCAAAATTTACAACGACAAATGTATACACAAAAGTAGGCAGTTTTGGCGTATATTGGTGAAAGAAGTATGAAGTTATTTGCTATTTTTCGGGGTGTTAATAATTAAATGGTTCAAATACGTGTCTGGATCCACGAAACAAGGGTCAGATATACATAGATGAGTTCCGGAAAAGCCCAGAAACAACTGGTGATGGAAAAAATTTTAAAAGCGTTGAGAATTAGAAGCCGTAAATATAATCCTGTTGGAATGGTGTGATTAACTAAAGGGACGATGTACTTTGAAGCTACGAGGACAGTAACCTTCAGGTAAATTATACTATTTTGTTTGACATTTTTGTGTGTGTTGAATAACTTTATAATTGAGTTACTTTAAATGGACATTAGTGAAATTGTACTAACCATAAAATTTTAATTTTAAGATGAAATTTGCTTGTTGAAGTAGAAAGGAGTATTTAGTTTTGATGTTCGGTAATATGATGAAAATTTGGGTATGTCTTTGAGCTCAATTAGACGAACCTGGTTAATTAACGTAAAGGGTGGTAGATGCTCCTTTATACTCAGACTCGGTCTGCTTATATTGTTATATTAATTAGTAGGCATCCAACAAGGACTTTAATTTTGGATGCACATTAAAATGATAATAAAATTAATCTTGAAATTCTTTTAAAACTGAAATTTATGCTGAGTTTAAATTTTGAAATTTTAATGTATTCTGAATATTGATGTAAATAGAGTTAACGTTGATGTTTTTGGTAGGAATGTGTTGTTTTTTTATGAATGAGGAGGTTTATAACATTAGGTGAGCAGCCGAGGCGAAAAGAGGATCACAGCCGTTTATGACGCCCAATCTGTGGGACTAGAATTTTTTTGTTGAAAGGACCCAGTTCCCGCATTCAGAGGGAGGATTATCACAGCAAATTTTGGCGACCACAACGTGAGGGCTCGAGTTCCAAATAAAATTTTTGTTATTTTATTCCAGGAAACTGGCGATCTGAGAAAGAGAGTTTCTGTTTGTGTATAAATTTAAGAGTATTTTTAGAGTGTGTGAGTGATTTGAACGTATGCAGAGAAAGGAGTGGTTAAGGAGTCAAGGAGTGGAAATTGGAAGTGACGATAGTGCATTGTGTGAGAAAATTTCGAAAATGGAAGAAGCTGGAGGCAGTAGAGATCAGTCGAGGACGGAATCAGGGGATCAAGGAAATGAGTTAATGATGAGAATGTTAGAGGAAATGCGATTAGCTAGGGAGGAATCCAATAGAAAATTAGAACAGCTAAGCGATGAATCGAATAGAGCGAGAGAGGACTCAAATCGAAAATTTGACCGAATGAATGAGACATTAACAGGAGTTAGGGAAACCCTAAGTGAGAAAATAGACAAGACGAATAAAGAAGTTTCAGAATTTAAAATAGTCTTACCGTAAAGATGGGGAAGTTGAAAATAGGGTTGAAAAAATGAGCGTGATATTACAGGTCTTCGACAGGAAATGGGACATTTAAGGTCCGAAGTACGCATTTTTTGTGAAGAAGAGATTAATATAAAAATGACTGAAGTGACGGACTCATGTAGGGATCAGTTAGGCAGGGTAGAACGCGAAGTTAGTAGTATCAAATACAACATGTCAAATTTAACGGGGGATGGTCCCAGATTTTCTACAGGTGGAGTATCATTGGACCAACACATGAAGTTTTATGGCGATAACAGGGTAAATCCACAAATTTTATTAATAGTGTAAGAAATCTAGTGGGAAATTTATTTGACGAACAGACTAAACTAAATACGATAAAGGCTTTATTAAAGGACAACGCGGAAGCATGGTACAATTTAGTAGGACAGGACATAGACACGTATCAGGACTTTGAAAACAAATTTTTACAACATTACTGGAGTGATCACAAACAGGATCAGATTAGGGACGACTTGATTACAGGTAAATTTAAGGAGAGTTTGCAGGTTCTAGGGAGCAATATGCCATCCGCAAATACAGTGTGGCCAAACAACTGAATCCACCATTGACGGACAGACAGATAATCAAGTACCTATCACGACATTTTTAACTGGAAATTAGACAACACGTGGCCTTACAAAACATCACAGAACGGGAGACGTTTTTGGAATACTTACAGAGATATGACGATGTATGTGTTGGACGGACAAGAGAGATACGAGAACGAAACGTTAACACACTTAGGTTTGACAACAGGACACCGAATTATCCGAGACGGTCTGACTATAACAGAAATTTTCGACAGAATTGGGAACGACGAGGACAGGAATACAGAAGTAATAGTGCGACTAGGGGACCAACGCCAAGACCTAGTTACACGAGACAGAATAGTTTACCGAGTAAACAGGACTGTGACGAGCACGCCGAATAGAGACAGGGACACGGATAATAATACAAGGAGGACATACGCACAGGTTGTAGAAGGACAACCAGGACCAAGCACTGAAAACAGGACGAGACAGGATTTTTAGAACGCGACAGACCACTAGATTTCAGTGTAAATGTATATGAACATCCACGTGAATTTTTCAAAATTGAGGAGGAAGTAGAGCCAGAAACTGAGGAAAAATTATGTTTGCCAATTATTAATTTAGAAATTTTGAGAATAATGTAGAAGTATTACTTGATACAGGGGCAGAGGCGAGTTTAATATCGGAGGAATTCGTCAGCAAAATTAGGGATAAGGTTTGTGATAGAATTATGCCTATAAAACGTAGCCATTTAGTAGCTCAAATAAAAAGAAGTTTGCTGTAGTAAATAGTGTTGTGGTGCTTAGGATAGATATAGGAGGTTTAAGCTGTGAACAGGAGTTTGTAATTGTACCTGGACTGAAGTTTCAGAGCATTTTAGGTGTTGACTGTATGATGAAGTTAGGGGTTTTGATAGATATGGAAAGGAAGGTAATAAGGATTAAGGATAGGGTAGTGCCATGGAAGGGCAGTTATGAAGTCACAGAGGATGACACGGGGTTGAGTATTAATGTAGTAGAGGTAGAAGATGATGAAGGTAAACAGATCAACACGATAGGATGTCCAGAGGATAAGATAGTAGAGGTTCAAGCTTTAGTACAAAAACATGCAGAATTAGTGGGGGTAGAAGCAACAGCAGCATATCGGGAGCAGGTGAAGGCAGAATTATTTTTGAGGAGGTTAAGTGGCAAGGTTGTTTTTAATAAAGTAGATTTAAGGAATTCATTCTGGCGGATTCCATTACATAAGAATTCTAGAAGGTACATAGGATTTTCCATAGAGGGAAAAATCGATAATTGTAAAGTAGTATTGTAACAATTTTATTTTTGCAGTAGGAGAATCCATTCATTAAACGTACAATGAATATTAAAATACCTTTATTAATTAAAATAAATATTCAAGTAACAATCAAACTTTTATAGTATTATAATATCAAGGATTATTAGTCGAGTTGTTTCCGAGTTCGGTGTAATTTCACAGCCACTGGCGCGCGCGTGAGAGGTCCGAGAACTAAAATCCGGAACCTCCCACCATGCAAGAAAGCAGCGAGCGCACTCGTCGATAGTTAAAAGCAGCGTCAAGATGCATTCTAAAAGAATGGCGAGTGACCTCCGAGTCGCTCTATGTTTGTGAAACACTTCCTGAGTAACGGTTAGTACCTAATCCACATTTTGTATATTCGTTATCATATTAGCTAATTTACAAAATTTATTTAGCGCAACGACACATCTGAACTCGCAACGACACATCTGAAATCCCAACGAGAAATTAGAAAACTGCATGGATAACGTAGATATCGCACGCCACGTCGAAAATCACAACTGTAAAATTTGAGACAACATGATCCCTTTGAAGTTACAATTTAGAAACTTTAATTTGTTGCCTACGCAATGAAAAATTATATTAGTAAATAAATTTAGACAACGGAAGATTACGTTACGAAGTAATGCTGCCGTGATCCAAGTAAGGAATCCGCTTTGCTCCTACACCTGTGTTAAAGCATGGAAAGCAAGTATAATTAGTTGCTGTTCCCGCACTGCGAGGTAGTTTCCATTACATCCAAGGACAACTGCTGGTCTTGGGTTCATAATAGAATTAAGGATTTCCTGAGTACTTCCCTTCTGAAAGTACATTATTTCATTTTGTTTGTTAGACGTACAAAATTATTATTCAGTTTACCTGTAAATAAGCTGGTTTTCCCAGTATCAAATTTGCTTTCACTTAGCTTCGTAAATATGTGACTACACGTGGCTTCAACGTAATTTAACAGCTGCTATTACGTCACCTGTTTGTTTGAACAATGCCGTCAACAATTGCCCAATGGCTAACACATGTTTGGCATTTTAGTACAACCACTATTGATAACATTAGAGAATATCTTGGTGATTATTTTGACTTCAAACTAAATTTAAGTTTGTTAACTTAAAGAGAAAATTTCGTATATTCATTTGTAAATGACTCACACAGATCTGATTGGGTTATAAAGAAACTCTAGCATTTTTAGTTACATAGAATTATAAAATATTTGAGTAAGGATCAGTTGATAACCCTTACTACTATTTTTGCAAGTATTTCAAATTTTTATTTTATTTAATTACAATGATATTTTATTTACTGAAACAAAGAAAATTCTTATTAGTAAATTAATATTCTTCATTTAAAGTTTTTTATTCTGATCTAGTCTGATCAGACTTGGTAAACAAAAAGCAATAAGAACTAAATTTTATGATCCCATTATGCAGAAAATATTCTCTATACTTTTTAGGTATACTTGAGGGACGCAAATAGTGTTCCCATTTTTATGTGACTTAATTATTATTCTTTCTTACAGGAACAGCGTCTTATTCTGTTAAGACAAGTTTGTGTATCAACGAAGGCGATCTCTTTTTTGGGTCTCCAAGTCCGCCCTTAGAAAATTGCTATGCCCCTAAAATAAATCAATTTGGACTTGGTGGCGCCTGTTTGTTTTTTTGTTAAGTGTAACCCTCCATAGATTTCGACTTACCCCCATTGCTCATTGCTCTACCCCAGGAATAGACCCTAGCTACGTCGGAAGACTTCGTGGAGCTGGTGTAAATATAGAGGATAAGAAAATATCGTTTCACTAGCACCCATGTGTGAGGCTGGCCAGGAAAAATGTAGCACTGGCGCCGGCAACGTTTGGGGCCTCGAAATTTGTTTGTTCAACGAGTAATTTGTTGAAATTCGTTCGTTCATAATTTAATTTAGCTCGAAAGTTGTTTGTTCATAATTTGATTTACCTTAAATTTATTTGTTAAAATTAATTTGCTTCGAAATTTATTTGTTCTAAATTTAATTTGATTCGAAGTTTGTTAGCTCAAAATTTATTTTCCTTTGAAGTCCATTTGTCCAAAAATTATTTTGCTCGAAATTTGTTTGCTTAAGGTTTATTTGACATTTAGATTTGTTTGTTTGCTTTTGATAAAAGATTGGTTGTAACGGTAATCCCCATACACTCAATTCGTTAATTTGGTCAAATTTACTTTTGACTTTAATTCTGTTTTGACCCTTAAATTTTTTGATATTGTTTTGGCAAAATAATTTTACCAAAAACATTTTTGATTTTTACCTTTAGTGGTACGAATTTGTTTTGATAGCTTTTGTAAGATTCGAATTAGTTAGATTTATCGGTTTGATTCCATTAGGTTGTAGTAACCATGTCGGAAAAATTCCAAATTGTTTGTCTACTTAAAGAAGAATTGGAGTATGAACTAAGAATCAGAGGAGTGGTAAGTGAGAGGCCAGTGTTGGAGAAACGGAAAATTTTAGGTAGATTGTTAGCTAAAGAAATAGATAAGCCTGGTTGTTTGATTGACCTTTCGTGTTATGAAGTAGATTTTGCAACGGAAAGTAAAGAAATTTCAGTTTCAGTCGAGTCAGTTCGTAATATTGTGTCAGAGTTTGAGGGCGACTCATCAGACTCAATTTTTAGAAGAGCTTGTTCAAGGATAAACCACCTTTCGGGACGAGCTAAGCGTATGAAAATCCTTCAATAAATCCCGATGAAGCAATTAAGTTTAGAAATGAGACCGTAGCAACGATATTAACTCTTGAAGCTGAGTTGTACGATAAAATCAATAAAAGTACAGAGTCCACCTATTTAGATCGGTCCGTTGTAGTATCTCCTTTAGTTAGTGCACCTATCCATTCGACTTCGTATGTAACACCTACAGTACCTATAGGTTCATGGCCTGTAAAATTCTCAGGTGACCCCAAACAACTACATTCATTTTAGATAGAGTTAGTGATTTGGCACAATCTCGTAAGGTATCCGAAGCTGATTTATTTGGATCAGCATGTGAACTTTTGTGGGTGACGCTTTAGTTTGGTTTAGAACAGTGAAAAATTCTTTGCGAGACTGGAACTCCTTGTTAGAACGTTTAAGGAAGATTTTCTACCTGGTTCTTCGGATGATGACATTTGGGAAAAGATCAGAAATCGTCGTCAAGGTAAAGACGAAAGGATTATTTTATTTGTCGCGCATATGCAAACCCTCTTTAGTAGACTGACCAACGAGCCAGCAGAAGTTACTAAAGTTAAAATGATTAGAAGAAATTTGGTTCCTGAATATATTTCGGCACTTGCATTGTCGGACATTCAAGATTTGTCGACCCTAGTAAATTTGTGTAAAAGGTTAGAAGAAGCTTCTTTGATGAAACTAAACTTGGTTTTGGCGTCTTCTAATAAACCTAACAAGATTTGCAACCCTCTAAGCATCCATATGAGAACAAACATCCTGGGTTGAATGAGAAAGTTTATGCTGTTAAGAGTAGGGTGTTTCAGAATAAATTAGTCAATCCTCAAGTAACAGTAGCGGATAAGAGCTCTTTAGAGTCCTCGGTTTGTAATTCCTTTAGTCCCGATAAGAGGAATCATTTTGTTTGTTGGAATTGCTCCCGTAGTGGACATTGGTTTAGAGATTGTAGAGCAACAAAAAATTTTTGTTTTGGATGTGGTCGAAAAGGCGTTAAGGCAACGTCATGTCCACGTTGTTCAAAAACCAGTAAGGCGGCAGGTACATAGTGGTCGGTATCCTGTTCCGCGTCATAAGGCTACAGTTATGATTTGTAAACAAGAAAAATACTTTAGTAAAGACGAGTGGTCGAGATGGCTTACAGTTGTTAAAAATTTTGTCAGGACTCTCCGAAGCCTAAGAATAATACTCTGTTCATTGAGAAGCAGTGTGATAATCGACCCTACATTATGGTGAAATTAATAGATAGAGACATTACCGGTCTTCTGGATTCGGGATGCACTACCTCAGTGGTAGGATCTTTAGCACTTTCTATTGTTAGAAAATTAGACTTGAAAATTTTTAGTTCAGCAAAACAGGTATCACTACAGCTGATGGTTCAATAAAGTCTGTTGTAGGCTCAGTAGATTTGCCAATTTGTATAGGTAATGATTGCCGCATCCTTAATGCATTAGTGGTTCCGTCCTACCGCATACATTTATTTTCGGTAGTGACTTTGCAAAATTATTTGGTGTAGTTGCAGACTTTAGAAGTAATAATTGGTTTATCCAAAGCAATGTTGGGAACGACATAGGGTATATAGGTCCGTCTTCCATCCCTTTGAACACTGAAGATTCCTTATGTGGTTTACATGACCTCTCAGATGCTCAAAGTGCGCAAGCACAAGAGTTAATAAATTCATTTAGTGAGATTAGCAGCGACGATAGATTAGGACGAACTCACCTAATCGAATTGGACATAGACACAGGCAATGCCAAACCCTTCCACAAGAAACCATATGTCATGTCACCATATATGGGTAAGATATTGAATGAGGAATTGGACGACATGCTTAGACTTAAAGTTATAGAACCGTGTACTAGTCCGTGGTCCTCTCCAGTTTTGTTGGTTAAGAAGGCAGATGGAGAATATCGCTTCTGTTTTGATGGTAGAACCCTGAACGACTTAACTGTTCATGATTCGTACCCCTTGCGAACGTAGATAGAATTCTCAATATGTTGAGAGGTGCGAACTACATTTCGTCTCTGGATTTGAGAAAATCGTTTTGGCAAATCCTCTTAGTGAATCGTCTAAGGATAAGACTGCCTTCAGTGTTATCTCACGAGGACAATATAGATTTACATGCATGCCATTTGGGTTGAAGAATGCTGCGCAGACGCAACAGCGTTTAGTAGATGCAATTTTGGTCCACGTTTTGAACCCCATGTATTTTGCTATTTGGACGACATAATATTATGTTCGTCATCTTTTGAAGAACATCTAAAGTTATTAGTAGAGGTTAAGCAACGTTTAAAAGAAGCTAACCTTACCATAAATATAAGTAAATGTGAATTTTTTAAAAAAACACTTAAATTTTTGGGTTATATAGTAGGTTCGAACTCACTTCGTACAGATCCCGATAAGGTGTCGGCGATGGTTAACTTTCCCCGTCCGAAAACCACAACGGAAATTAAAAGGTTTATAGGAATGTGCAGCTGGTACAGGCGCTTTATAAAGAATTTTTCGTCTTTAGGTTCGCCTATTAATGACCTCATTAAAAGTAAGAAAAAAGGTCAAACTGTAAACTGGAGTGCGGAAGCAGAAAATTCATTTGTGCTAATCAAGCAAGCATTAGTTTCTGCACCTCTTCTTTCTCAGCCAGACTACTCGGCACCTTTTATCGTTGAGTGTGACGTAAGCAACACTGGGTTAGGAGCTGTGTTGATTCAGAATGTAAACGGAGAAGAGCGTGTAATTTCGTACGCAAGCAAAACCCTGAGCCGTACTGAGCGCAATTATTCCACCACTGAAAGAGAGTGTTTAGCGGTTATTTTTGCAATTGAGAAATTTCGTCCGTGGGTAGAAGGAGTTCGATTCACCGTTGTCACCGATCATTTTCGTTACTTTGGTTGAGTAATCTTCAGAATCCAACTGGAAAACTCGCCAGATGGTCAGTTCGATTAAGGCAACACTCATTTGATTTGGTGCATAGAAAAGGAAAGTTTAATATAGTCCCAGATTGTCTTAGTCGTGGTGTTCCTTTAGAAAATCCAGAAGTTAACTTAGTAGAGATTAAACTTGATGCAGTAGACTTGTGGTATGAGTCTTTGAGGAAGAAAATTTTGTTATCACCCAAAAGCTACCTACAATGGAAAGTGGAAGATGGGTTTATTTATAAGTTTATACCTTCCTTATTACCGCATTCGGCGAATGTTGTAGAGTGGAAATATTTGGTGCCAAAGTCTCAGCGTAGATGTCATTAAATCATGTCATGACCCCCTTCAGCAGGACATTTTGGTTCCTTAAAACTTTGTCTCGAGTCCAAGAATTGTATTATTGGCCAAAGATGATCTTTGACGTACGTAAATTTTGTAGGAAATGTTTGATTTGTGGTGCTCAAAAACCACCCAATAGAGGTCCCCTAGGAATGATGGGAAAGGAGAAAGAAGTTGGACTACCATTCCAAACCATTGCATTAGATTTGATGGGTCCGTTTCCTCGTTCCAAACGCGGACATAAATGGCTCTTAGTTGTTGGTGATTGGTTCTCGAAGTATTCGATTTTGCAACCTTTACGTAGTGCTACCGCACATTTGATCGAGAAGTTTTTGGAAGAAAAGGTATTTCTTGTCTACGGAGTACCACAATTTGTTATTTGTGATAATGGTCCACAATTAGTTGGACGTATTTTTAAAGCTTTGTGTGCAAGGTACGAAATTCAAAAATTTGGTATAACGCTGTTTATGCTCCCCAATGCAATTTTGTGGAAAGAATCAATAAGACAGTTGGTACAGCAATCCGTACATACGTAGAAGAACATGATACGTGGGATGTTGAGATATCGAAGATCCAATACGCGATCAACTCAGCAAAACATGAGTCCACCAACTATTCGCCAAATTTTTAGTTTTTGGTCGTCAGGTACCTTTAAGTGGAAAAGCTTATAATGATAATTTTATACCTGGTGAGGATGTTGATGTCGTCTCCAGTAGTAGACCTTCTTATGTTTTGGATCGTCAACTTTTGTTTGATATTTTTGGAAATGTCCGTGAAAATTTGCATGTAGCTTATCAACGTTCGTGTAAACGCTACAATCTTCGGAGAAGAGACATTTCATTCCGAGTCGGAGAGTATGTTTGGAGAACTAATAAGGTCCTCTCGAGTGCTAGTGATAAATTTTCCGCTAAGTTAGCTCCTAAGTTCGTTATGAGTAAAATTCGGAAAAACATTCCAGTTTAGTATATGAGTTAGAAAACGAAGATGGAACAAGAGCAGGAAATGGCACGTAAAGGACTTGAAACCAATTGGAGTATCAGATCCAAATGAAAATGATGATTTTGACGATTAATTCCGGTCCGGTCATCTCTTTGATATTAAGTAATGACGTAGTGGTTCGTTTTGTTTTGTTCCAATTCTTGATTTAGTGTCGGTCCACTAATATTGAGTATTTTGTTTGAGGAGTGAATTAAGTGGTTTGAGATTTTGTAAATTTTGTAAGTTTGAGGTGTGCCTTGGTGCACGCTGGTCGTTTTGCTCGCGCGTTGCTCGGAGATGTGTTTGGAGGATGTCTTTGACAGATATCCTTACAATGTAGAAGTAGGTGGGCTATTTAACTATTGGTCCTGATTTCTACATGTCAAGGTGGAGAGAATGAATTGTTCTTTCCCTTGTTCCTTTTGACCGTTAGAAGTTCTTAGATTTGATAAGGTCAAAGTTGACTTGGTGATTTTCACCGTTTGGTCCATCACTAATGAGATCAGTTGTTCGTTAGCAATTAGTGATAGGATGATCAGTAGGGTGTAGGATTCTACAACCCTAACTGGGTTATTTTGGGTTTGAAATTTGATGAGTAACCTTATGGTTGGGTTGCCTTTATTTTGATCATCCCTTTGCGATGAAGTGATGATATTTGTATTTGAAATTTGATGAGTAACCTTATGGTTAGGTTACCTTTGTTTTGATCATCCCTTTGCGATGAAGTGATGATATTTGTATTTGAATTTGATGAGTAACCTTATGGTTAGGTTACCTTTGTTTTGATCATCCTTTTGCGATGAAGTGATGATATTTGAATTTGAATTTGATGAGTAACCTGATGGTTAGGTTACCTTTGCTTCGATTATCTCTTTGCGATAAAGTGATAATAATTTGTATTTGAATTTGATGAGTAACCTTATAATTGGGGCACTTTTGTTTTGGTTATCACCTTGTGATGATGCTTAAATTTAGACCTATTAGTAGGGTATTTCTTTTGATTCTCACCTTATAGTGATGATATTTTGAATGGTAATGCTGTTCTGATGAGGAAGCATTCCTGTTTTTTTTGTAAATAGAGCTAAATGAGCTCCTGGAAGTGAAGTTTTTTTTGAAATTAGAAGTAAGTTGTAAGTGTTTGATTTTAGGTCAGAAATATTAGCCTTATTAGAAGTAGGAATCTCAAGTCAAGAAATTTTGTAAATTTAAATTCTTTTGTCCCGTGGAGTGTTTGACTCTCTAATTTGACCCTCCCAATTTTGATTATTACCGATTGTGACTCCCCGATTTTGTCTCCCGATGGACGTCAGGTACACGTAGTTACCAACACACTCTCAATTATAAATGAAGGTCCCCCCCATTTGAATAAATTTATAAAATTGCATAGTTGATTAGGAAGATAGGAAAGGCTAGTATTGTTGTAAAAAATTTTTTGTATTAGTTATATTTGAAGTTTTTCTTAAGAAAAAATTTTTTCTTTAGGAAAGAGGTAGTGTAACAATTTTATTTTTGCAGTAGGAGAATCCATTCATTAAACGTACAATGAATATTAAAATACCTTTATTAATTAAAATAAATATTCAAGTAACAATCAAACTTTTATAGTATTATAATATCAAGGATTATTAGTCGAGTTGTTTCCGAGTTCGGTGTAATTTCACAGCCACTGGCGCGCGCGTGAGAGGTCCGAGAACTAAAATCCGGAACCTCCCACCATGCAAGAAAGCAGCGAGCGCACTCGTCGATAGTTAAAAGCAGCGTCAAGATGCATTCTAAAAGAATGGCGAGTGACCTCCGAGTCGCTCTATGTTTGTGAAACACTTCCTGAGTAACGGTTAGTACCTAATCCACATTTTGTATATTCGTTATCATATTAGCTAATTTACAAAATTTATTTAGCGCAACGACACATCTGAACTCGCAACGACACATCTGAAATCCCAACGAGAAATTAGAAAACTGCATGGATAACGTAGATATCGCACGCCACGTCGAAAATCACAACTGTAAAATTTGAGACAACATGATCCCTTTGAAGTTACAATTTAGAAACTTTAATTTGTTGCCTACGCAATGAAAAATTATATTAGTAAATAAATTTAGACAACGGAAGATTACGTTACAGTAATGCTGCCGTGATCCAAGTAAGGAATCCGCTTTGCTCCTACACCTGTGTTAAAGCATGGAAAGCAAGTATAATTAGTTGCTGTTCCGCACTGCGAGGTAGTTTCCATTACATCCAAGGACAACTGCTGGTCTTGGGTTCGTAATAGAATTAAGGATTTCCTGAGTACTTCCCTTCTGAAAGTACATTATTTCATTTTGTTTGTTAGACGTACAAAAATTATTATTCAGTTTACCTGTAAATAAGCTGGTTTTCCCCAGTATCAAATTTGCTTTCACTTAGCTTCGTAAATATGTGACTACACGTGGCTTCAACGTAATTTAACAGCTGCTATTACGTCACCTGTTTGTTTGAACAATGCCGTCAACAATTGCCCAATGGCTAACACATGTTTGGCATTTTAGTACAACCACTATTGATAACATTAGAGAATATCTTGGTGATTATTTTGACTTCAAACTAAATTTAAGTTTGTTAACTTAAAGAGAAAATTTCGTATATTCATTTGTAAATGACTCACACAGATCTGATTGGGTTATAAAGAAACTCTAGCATTTTTAGTTACATAGAATTATAAAATATTTGAGTAAGGATCAGTTGATAACCCTTACTACTATTTTTGCAAGTATTTCAAATTTTTATTTTTATTTAATTACAATGATATTTTATTTACTGAAACAAAGAAAATTCTTATTAGTAAATTAATATTCTTCATTTAAAGTTTTTATTCTGATCTAGTCTGATCAGACTTGGTAAACAAAAAGCAATAAGAACTAAATTTTATGATCCCATTATGCAGAAAATATTCTCTATACTTTTAGGTATACTTGAGGGACGCAAATAGTGTTCCCATTTTTATGTGACTTAATTATTATTCTTTCTTACAGGAACAGCGTCTTATTCTGTTAAGACAAGTTTGTGTATCAACGAAGGCGATCTCTTTTTTGGGTCTCCAAGTCCGCCCTTAGAAAATTGCTATGCCCCTAAAATAAATCAATTTGGACTTGGTGGCGCCTGTTTGTTTTTTTTTGTTAAGTGTAACCCTCCATAGATTTCGACTTACCCCCCCATTGCTCATTGCTCTACCCCAGGAATAGACCCCTAGCTACGTCGGAAGACTTCGTGGAGCTGGTGTAAATATAGAGGGATAAGAAAATATCGTTTCACTAGCACCCATGTGTGAGGCTGGCCAGGAAAAATGTAGCAGTATCGTTTGGTTTGTCGGCAGAAAGGGAAACAATAATAAATGAGAAACAGACAAGTGTAGGGACTGAAGAAGAAGCAATATTTAAGAGTCAGGATAAGAGGGATGATAAGTTTGTTGTATGTGAGATAATAGAGATGTTAAGTATAGATATAGAAGGGGGGGAGATAGGAATGAAGAGTATTAGGATGGTGAGAAGAAAGACTTGGAGGGTCAAGAAGAGAGTTAGATTTAAGTAGGATAGGAATAGAAATAGGATAGGGATAGAAGTAGGTGTTTATAGAAAATAAAGCTAGGTATAGGATAAATATGGGAGATAATTAGAAATAGGTTTAGGATGAGAATAAATAGTAAATGTAGGAAGAAAATAAGATAGGTTAAGTATAGATATTTCATATAAGATTAGTGGAGAGTTAGGAATAAAGTTAGAAATAGGATAGGTATATAGGATTAGGTAGGATGAAGTAAAGTATAGTGAAGATTAGTTAAAAGTTAGGAATAGGATAGGTATATAGGATGTATATAGGATTAGATGGATAAGTAGGATGAAGTTAGGGATAATTTCAGTTTATAGAATTAGGTGAAAGTTAGGAATAGGATAGGGATATAGGATAGGTGTAAATATTTTTTTTTGGATTGGAGACAAAGTAGGTAAGTTAGATAGATAAGGGTAGAGAGAGATAGGCAGTTTGTTTGTAATTTTTTTTGTCTAAATGTTTTATATTTGAAGTCAAATAAGTGGGATTATTTGTATTCAAATAGGGGGAAAATACTCATATTTAGACCAGGGTAGAAAATTAAATAATCACATCAAATAATTTTAAACACCGTGTATAAGGAATTTCATTAAATAATACGCTTTATTAAAACCGTGAAGCATAAAAATTTATGAGTTTCATTAAACATAAGAGATTTAAATCATGTACAAGACGCTTTATATCAAAAGAAGCAGTATTAAAAAGCTCTGCGTGTAATGTAATTATTCCTAAACAAATGGAAATTACGTGCAAAATTTATCTTAATTAACTCTATTTCAAATAACCGGTATTGAACAAAACGTACAGATAATATCTATAGAAACTTGTAAAACCCAAGATTATAATATCAGAAAATAAAGCTCTGAGAATTAATATTATTTTGAACACCTGCGTAGTTTAAATATCACATACGGCGTAAATTTTGTAGATAATTAATAGTTTCAAAGAATCTTGGAGAAACCGGGACTTAATATTCACGAGAATGTGCGATACGGGGTTATTAAACCCAGATAACAGTCCACATGAACTAAAATATAATCGATAATAAAGAATATCAATTTGCACCAATACGAACAGGTTAGAAAAGGAAAGAAAATGCGTCAAGCAAAGACACATATAGTAAAAGGCGGGATTTAAGCAACGTCACGAGGGTCACAATTGGTTGAAAATAGGATGCAAATATCAGAGGTAGAAACAACAATTTCTGTACACAATTAATTAGTTTTTCTCGGACATGCTTGCGTGCCGTGTGTTGAAATTTCTGAGATTTAAATGGGACGAGTGAAAATTCGTAAAAATCGATGCGCGAGCGACAGACTGGGAACATAGAATGAGGAATTCTTTAGAATTACCCGTTTTGAGGACAAAAGCGACGTGCCGGCTTTTTGCTATATATACGGAGATGAATATAAACAAGCTCTCTTAGACTCTTAGACTTTGACGATTCGATGCGTTAAAAGCTCTTACATCCGCGACTTGATTGAAGATGTTAAACAGTGCATTTTGGTTTGATAAAATAAATTAAAATTTTGCTCGTATATTTTAGTGATTCAAAATAGTTGGTTATTTACGTGCTAACATGAATGTACTTCAGTGCACTTAGATACAAGGTAATAAAATTTAGTTTCACTGTACCAATTAGCAAAATTTACAACGACAAATGTATACACAAAAGTAGGCAGTTTTGGCGTATATTGGTGAAAGAAGTATGAAGTTATTTGCTATTTTCGGGGTGTTAATAATTAAATGGTTCAAATACGTGTCTGGATCCACGAAACAAGGGTCAGATATACATAGATGAGTTCCGGAAAAGCCCAGAAACAACTGGTGATGGAGAAAATTTTAAAAGCGTTGAGAATTAGAAGCCGTAAATATAATCCTGTTGGAATGGTGTGATTAACTAAAGGGACGATGTACTTTGAAGCTACGAGGACAGTAACCTTCAGGTAAATTATACTATTTTGTTTGACATTTTGTGTGTGTTGAATAACTTTATAATTGAGTTACTTTAAATGGACATTAGTGAAATTGTACTAACCATAAAATTTTAATTTTAAGATGAAATTTGCTTGTTGAAGTAGAAAGGAGTATTTAGTTTTGATGTTCGGTAATATGATGAAAATTTGGGTATGTCTTTGAGCTCAATTAGACGAACCTGGTTAATTAACGTAAAGGTGGTAGATGCTCCTTTATACTCAGACTCCGGTCTGCTTATATTGTTATATTAATTAGTAGGCATCCAACAAGGACTTTAATTTTGGATGCACATTAAAATGATAATAAAATTAATCTTGAAATTCTTTTTAAAACTGAAATTTATGCTGAGTTTAAATTTTGAAATTTTAATGTATTCTGAATATTGATGTAAATAGAGTTAACGTTGATGTTTTGGTAGGAATGTGTTGTTTTTATGAATGAGGAGGTTTATAACATTAGGTGAGCAGCCGAGGCGAAAAGAGGATCACAGCCGTTTATGACGCCCAATCTGTGGGACTAGAATTTTTTTGTTGAAAGGACCCAGTTCCCGCATTCAGAGGGAGGATATCACAGCAATATATATACAAAGTGAGTTTTTTTTCATT
This sequence comes from Platerodrilus igneus, assembly GCA_036346225.1. NCBI lineage: Eukaryota > Metazoa > Arthropoda > Insecta > Coleoptera > Lycidae > Platerodrilus > Platerodrilus igneus. The sequence continues at coordinate 1,088,034 of JARFIW010001100.1, read as the reverse complement.
TTCACTATGGGCATCTTGGAAACCGTTAGAGATAGGGAGACGCTCAAATGGGAAAAGTAATGCGGTTTTGTCTGCTGATCTCGCATGTGCCTTTCTTTTCTAGAAAAAATCCACGGATATCTAGATATATTGAAAAAACTAAATATCACAATTTTTTTCAAATCAATCTGTCGGCTTTATTGATGGCATTAGAAAAATAATGTAACTAGTAAACTTGTAGTTATTTTTATACTGAATTAAAATGAGTGATTTGAAAATTTTAATTTTTTTTGTTTCATAGATATGTACATAACCTCAATTTTTTAAACGGAAAGCATAGTTGGCTATGGGCTTGTTCAATAGCTTATGTTGTGCAGATTTCACTGATATAGCACGTGATAAAGTTACTATTGGAAATGACCAAAATATTGAGGTTTTATAGATTTATTTAATAAAATAGTTGTTTCAATATACAATCAGAAAAGGAGACAAAAAGGAGACTTTTCGACTGTATTTATTTATCATAACAGTACTTGATAGCTATTTTTAACAACATGTTGGTAACAGGAACAATTAACTTATAAAAAAATCGTTCAAATAACAATAACAATATGTAAACAATTTAATATTATGCACTTTGAAAATCACAAAAACTTTAAAGTATAAGAAATGGAAACAAAACTAAAATTCGAACAAACACAAACTGAATAAATATTGTATTAATAAATTACAAATGCTCAAAAAGCTCACCATTTTGTTCAATACATAGCCTACATCTTTTAGCAATAGAATGCATAGCTTCACGTAGTTGTGCTCTATATGAAATTTTTTAGTATACACTTTATTTTTCACATGTCCATGTATAAAAAAGTCTAATATTGAAAATTCTGGGCTTCGGAGTGGCCACTGAACTGGACCATTTCTACCAATCCAAAAATCCGGATATAATCGATTTAAATAATCCGTAACACTACGGGTGTTGTGCGGCGGTGCGCCATATGCTGGAACCATTTGAGTCCCCTGCGCACTCGTAAAGGAAGTTCATCTACAAGATTCTCTACATTTGTTTCCAACATATTTAAATATTTTTCTCCTGTTAAACTTCCATTAAATATTATAGGTCCTATAATATTAGTCCCTAGAACACCACACCACACACTAAAACCAAATTTTATTTGAGGTCTTCGTTACTGACTGCATGCGGATTTTCTTGCATCCATAGATGCTCATTCAACCTATTAAAGATACCACAATTTGTGTACCTTGTTTCATCTGACCATAAAACGGTAAATGGAAATTCGTGATCCTGCTGACGATTCTTCACAAACCATCTGCAAAATCTAATCCGCTTGCCTTCATCTCCTGAATGCAATGTTTGAGCAATTGATATTTTGTATGGATGAAACTTATGCTTTTTCAGGACCCGAACAACAGATTGTTGCGATATTCCACTGGATAAAGCAATTTCTCTTGTAGAAGTTGAAGGATTGACCTGAACGCTAGCTAATACATTTATTTGCATATTTTCATCAATATTTTGTACATTGTGATCCTTTCTTTGTATAAAACTACCATAGTCTCTTAAATTTATATACAGGTTACGAAATGACAGAACAGATGGTTGATGGCGATTAAAGTAGCGTTCAAAATATAAATCTGCTGCTCTAGTGGAATTTTTATTACACTCAATGTAACAAGTTAACATATCGAGCTTTTCCTCGTTACTATAATTCATTTTAGCATAAAGGAACCTAATTATTAATTATAACGTGAACAATAACACCAATGATAGTTACTTCAAAATACAAAGTGCGATTCTATAAACTTGTTTTATTTTTTTCATGGGTGGTCTGATAATTTTGCACAATAAAAACAAAAAGACCATAATATTTCGGTCATTTAGAAGAATAGCTCCACTATGTGCTATATCAGTAAAATCAGCACAACATAAGCTATTAAACAAGCCCCTAGCAAACTGTGCTTTCCATTTAAAAAATGGAGGTTATGTACATATCTATGAAACAAAAAAAAAATTAAAATTTTCCAATCACTCATTCTAATTCAGCATAAAAATATCTACAAGTTTTCTATTTACATTATTTCTCTAATGCCAACAATAAAGTCGACAGATGGATTTGAAAAAAATACGATATTTAGTTTTCTCAATATATCTAGATATCCGTGGACTTTTTCTAGAAAAGAAAAGCACATGCGAGATCAGCAGACAAAACCGCATTACTTTTCCCATTTGAGCGTCTCTCTATCTCTAATGGTTTCCAAGATGCTCATAGTGAAAATGAAAAAAAACTCACCCTGTATATATATATTGCTGTGATATACTCCTTTGAATGCGGGAACTGGGTCCTTTCAACAAAAAAAATTCTAGTCCCACAGATTGGGCGTCATAAGCTGCTGTGATCCTCTTTTCGCTTCAGCTGCTCACCTAATTTTATAAACCTCCTCATTCATAAAATTAAACAACACATTCCTACCACAAACATCAACGTTAACTCTATTTACATCAATATTCAGAATACATTAAATTTTCAAATTAAATTTCAGCATAAAATTCAGTTTTAAAAAGAATTTCAAGATTAATTTTATTATCACTTTAACGTGCATCCAGAATTAAAGTCCTTGTTGGATGCCTACTAATTAATATAACAATATAAGCAGACCGGAGTCTGAGTATAAAGGGAGCATCTACCACCCCTTTACGTTAATTAACCAGGTTCGTCTAATTGAGCTCAAAGACATACCCAAAGTTTCATCATAATTCAGAACATCAATACTAAATACCCTTTCTACTTAAACAAGCAAATTTCATCTTAAAATTAAAATTTTATGGTTAGTACAATTTCACTAATGTCCATTTAAAGTAAATCAATTATAAAGTTATTCAACACACACAAAAATGTCAAACAAAATAGTATAATTTACCTGAAGGTTACTGTCCTCGTAGCTTCAATGTACATCGTCCCTTTAGTTAATCACACCATTCCAACAGGATTATATTTACGGTTTCTAATTCTCAACGCTTTTAAAATTTTCTCCATCACCATTTATTTAAAGTTGTTTCTGGGCTTTTCCGGAACTCATCTGTGTATATCTGACCCTTGTTTCGTGGATCCAGACACGTATTTGAACCATTTAATTATTAACACCCCCGATAAATAGCAGAGAAATTCATGCGTCTTTCACCAATATACGCCAAACTGCCTACTTTTGTGTATACATTTGTCGTTGTAAATTTTGCTAATTGGTACAGTGATACTAAATTTTATTACCTTGTATCTAAGTGCACTGAAGTACATTCATGTTAGCACGTAAATAACAAACTATTTTGAATCACTAAAATATACGAGCAAAATTTTAAATTATTTTATCAAACTAAAATGCACTGTTTAACATCTTGAATCAAGTCGCGGATGTAAGAGCTTTTAACGCATCGAATAGTCAAAAGTCTAAGAGGCCGAAATTCATATTACCACCGGTATATATAGCGAATAGCCGGCACGTCGCTTTTGTCCTCAAAACAGACAATTCTTAAGAATTTCTCATTCTATGTTCCCAGTCCGTCGCTCGCGCGTCGGTTTTTACGAATTTTCACTCGCCCCATTTAAATCTCAGAAATTCTCACACGGCACGCAAACATGTCCGAGAAAAACTAATTAATTTTGTACAGAAATTGTTGTTTCTACCTCTGATATTTGCATCCTATTTTCAACCAATTGTGACCCTCGTGACGTTGCTTAAATCACGCCTTTTACTATATGTGTCTTTGCTTGACGCATTTCTCTTTCCTTTTCTAACCTGTTCGTATTGGTGCAAATTGATATTCTTTATTATCGATTATATTTTAGTCCATGTGGACTATCTGGGTTTAATAACCCCGTATCGCACCTTCTCGTGAATATTAAGCCCCGGTTTCTCCAAGATTCTTTGTAAACATTAATTATCTGCAAACTTTTCGCCGAATGAGCTTTTTAAATAAACCCTGTTTTGTATTTCGTGCTAAAGCATCTGAACGTTTCCAATATCCTTAGAATCGACATGTTTATCTAAACAAATTAAACTGAAATTGCCTTTTAAAATACGCAGGTGTGTTCAAACATCCTACTTCTAACTAACACTTCTAGGATTTGCATTTTATTGGGTTTTTACAAGTTTCGGTAGATATTATCTGTACGTTTTGTTCAATACCGGTTACTTGAAATAGAGTTAATTAAGATAAATTTTGCACGTAATTTCCATTTGTTTAGGAATAATTACATTACACGCAGAGCTTTTAATACTGCTTCTTTTGATATAAAGCGTCTTGTACATGATTTAAATCTCTTATGTTTAATGAAACTAATAAATTTTTATGCTTCACGGTTTTAATAACGTATTATCTAATAATATTCATTATACACGGTGATTAAAATTAATTGATGTGATTATTTAATTTTCTACCCTGGTCTAAATATGAGTAATATATATATATATATATATATATATATATATATATATATATATTGCTGTGATTCCTCTTGAATTACCTGGTCTGTTGATTTTCTTCTGTTAATCGCCTCGGCTGCTCCTCTAGATAGCTTTCATCCTCATACATAAAAAACAAACACATTCCTACCACAAACATCAACGTCAACTCTATTTACATCAATATTCACAATACATTAAAATTTCAAAATTAATATTCAGCATAAATTTTAATATCGGAAAATTTCAAAATTAAATTTATTATCATTTTAATGTGCATCCAGAATTAAAGTCCTTGTAGGATGCCTACTAATTACTATAACAATATATGCAGAGTACAAAGGAGCATCTACCACCCTTTACGTTAATTAACCAGGTTCGTCTAATTGAGCTCAAAGACATACCCATATTTTTATCATAATCCAGAACATCAATACTAAATACCCCTTTCTACTTAAACAAGCAAATTTCACCTTAAAATTAAAATATTATTGTTAGTACCATTTCACTACTGTCCATTTTGAGTAAATCAATTAGAAAGTTATTCAACACACACCAAAATCTCAAAGTTCAAACAAAATAGTATAATTTACCTGAAGGTTACTTGCACTCGTAGCTTCAATGTACATCGTCCCTTTTGTTAATCACACCATTCCAACTGGGTTATATTTACGGCTTCTGATTCTCAACGCTTTAAAAATTTTCTCCATCACCATTTATTTGAAGTTGTTTCAGGGCTTATCCGGAACTAATCTGTGTATATCTGACCCTTGTTTCGTGGATCCAGACACGTTTATGCACCATTTAAGTATTAATACCCCCGAAAAATAACAAAGAAATTCATACTTCTTTCGCCAAGATACGCCAAAACTGCCTACTTTTGTGTATTTATTTGTCATAGTAAATTTTACCAATTGGTACAGTGATACTAAACTTTATTACCTTGTATCTTCTTTTCTAAGTGCACTAACGTACATTCATTGTAGCACGTAAAGAACAAGCTGTTTTAAATCACATAATATTCGAGCAAACTGTTTAAATTATTTAATATTAAAACCGGAAAACTAAAAGCACTGTTTAACGCGTTCAATCAAGTCGAAGATCTAAGAGAGCTTGTTTATATTCACCTGGGTATATATAGAAGTTAGTCTGTCTGTCGGTCGAGTCCTCAAAACGGGCAATTCTAAAGAATTTCGCATTCTCGGTTCCCATTCCGTAGCCCGCGCGTCGGTTTTTACGAATTTTGTACTCACCCCAGTTAAATCTCAGAAAATTTCCACACGGCACGCAACGTCTGAGAATACCTAATTAAATTTTATACAGAAATGTTATTTCTACCTCTCAATTTTGCCTTTTACTTTCAACCAATCGCAACCCCATGACGTTGCTCTACTCACGCTTTTTACTATATGTGTCTCGGTCTTGCGCATATTATCTGTCTCTATCTAACCCGTTCTTATTAGTGCAAATTGATATTCCTTATTATCGATTATTTCAGTCCATGTGGAGTGTGAAATATCCCACCTTTAGCATTTCTCGTAACTATTATGCGATGGTTTCTCCAAGATTCTTTGAAACCATTTGTTATCTACAAAATTTTCGCCGAATGAGCTTTTTAAACTACGCAGGTGTTCAAACATACTATTAATTCTCAGAGCCTTATTCCGTGGTATTTTAATCTTGGATTTTCACAGACTTTTATGCTTATTATTAATAATGGTTTAATTAACTCCAATTAAAATTGACTTCTATCCTTTCATTTTTAGCAAATACAAATTAAATATTAATTATTATTTGTACACTTTGTTTAATACCGGTTACTTAAAATAGGGTTAATTAATATAAATTTTGCACGTAATTTCCATTTGTTTCTTTATTAGGAATAATTAAATTACACGCAGAGCTTTTTAATACTGTTTCTTTTGATATAAAGCGTCTTGTACATGATTTAAATCTCTTATTTTTACTGAAACGACCGAATTTATTTATGCTTCACGGTTTTAATAAAGCGTACTTTTTCCCAAAGCTTCTACACGGTGATTAAAATTATTTGATGTGCTTATTTAATTTTCTACCCTGGTCTAAATATGAGTATTTTCCCCCTATTTGAATACAAATAATCCCACTTATTTGAATGCAAATATAAAGCATTTAGACTGCCAAAAAATATTTAGAGAAAAAAAAAATTGCCTATCTCTCTCTACCCTTATCTATCTATCTTACCTACCTTATCTCCAATCCAAAAAAAAATATTTACACCTATCCTATATCCCTATCCTATTCCTAACTCTCACCTAATTTTATAAACTGAAATTATCCCTAACTTCATCCTACTTGTCCATCTAATCCTATATACATCCTATATACCTATCCTATTCCTAACTTTTAATTAATCTTCACTATACTTTACTTCCCCCTACCTAATCCTATATACCTATCCTACTCTTACTCTATTCCTAACTCTCCACTAATCTTATATGAAATATCTATACTTAACCTATCTTCTTTTCTTCCTACATTTACTCTTTATTCTCATCCTAAACCTATTTCTAATTATCTCCCATATTTATCCTATACCTAGCTTTATTTTCTATACACACCTACTTCTACTCTTCTATATACACCTATTCTATCCCTATCCTATTTAAATCTAACTCTCTTCTTGACCCTCCAAGTCTTTCTTCTCACCATCCTAATACTCTTCATCCCTATTTCTCCCCCTTCTATATCTATACTTATCATCCCTGTTATCTCACATACAATAAACTTATTATCCTTACTCTTAAATACTGCTCCTTCTTCAGTCCCTACACTTGTCTGTTTCTCATTTATTATTGTTTCCCTTTCTGCCGACAAACCAAACGATACTACTTTACAATTATCGATTTTTCCCTCTACGGAAAATCCTATGTACCTTCTAGAATGCTTGTGTAATGGAATCCGCCAGAATGAATTCCTTAAATCTACTTTATTAAAAACAAACTTGCCACTTAACCTCATCACAAATAATTCTGCCTTCACCTGCTCCCGATCTGCTGCTGTTGCTTCTACCCCCACTAATTCTGCATGTTTTTGTACTAAAGCTTGAACCTCTACTATCCTATCCTCTGGACATCTTATTGTGTTGATCTGTTTAACTTCATCATCCTCTACCTCTACTACATTAATACTAAACCCGTGTCATCCTCTGTGACTTCATAACTGCCCTTCCATGGCACTACCCTATCATTAATCCTTATTACCTTCCGTTCCATATCTATCAAAACCCTAACTTCATCATACAGTCAACACCTAAAATGCTCTGAAACTTCAGTCCAGGTACAATTACAAACTCCTGTTCACAGCTTAAACCTCCTATATCTATCCTAAGCATCACAACACTATTTACTACAGCAAACTTCTTTTTATTTGGAGCTACTAAATGACTACGCTTTATAGGCATAATTCTATCACAAACCTTATCCCTAATTTTGCTGACGAATTCCTCCGATATTAAACTCGCCTCTGCCCCTGTATCTAGTAATACTTCTACATTATTCTCAAAAATTTCTAAATTAATAATTGGCAAACATAATTTTCTACAGTTTCTGGCTCTACTTCCTCCTCAATTTTGAAAAATTCACGTGGATGTTCATATACATTTACACTGAAATCTAGTGGTCTGTCGCGTTCTAAAATCCTGTCCAGGTCTGTTTTCCCTACTCGGTCCTGGTCTGGCCGTCACCTCAGCGTATGTCCTAGGCGTTTCCACTCGTTCCGTGTCTGTGTTAGCAGTCCCCTCATGTCCGGTGAACTATTCCTTCTGGTAGGTTCCGGTCTCGGTGCAGGTCCCTTCCTAAACTATTACTCCTAACGTATGGTCGTCTCTGTTCCCAATTCTGTCGCTGGTATCCGTAATTATTCCCCTTCTAGCATAGTTGTCCCGTCTATTGTCAAACCTAACTGTGTTGATCTGTCTTTCCCTATTTTCCCGAGGTCGTCCACTACTTACGTCATCGTACCTCTGCAAGTATTCTAGAAACATTTCTCTGTCCACTATGTTCTGTAGTGCTACGTGTTGTCTTATTTCTACCTCGAAGTGTCGTGATAAATACTTAATAATTTGTCGGTCCGTCAGTGGTGGGTTCAGTTGCTTTGCTATGCTATACTTGCGTATAGCATATTGCTCTACTTCCTGAAAATTCTCCCTTAAATTTCCCTGTGATTAAGTCGTCTCGTACCTGGTCTTGTCTGTGGTTACTCCAGTAGTGCTTTAAAAATCTGTCCTCAAAGTCCATGTAGGTGTCTATGTCCTGTCCTACTAAATTGTACCACGCTTCCGCATTGTCCTTTAATAAAGCCTTTATCGTATTCAGTTTAGTCTGTTCGTCAAATAAATTTCCCACTAGATTTCTTACACTATTAATAAAAATTTGTGGATTTACCCTGTTATCGCCATAAAACTTCATGTGTTGGTCCAATGATACTCCACCTGTAGAAAATCTGGGACCATCCCCCGTTAAACTTGACATGTTATATTTGATACTACTAACTTCGCGTTCTACCCTGCCTAACTGATCCCTACATGAGTCCGTTACTTCAGTCATTTTTACATTTATTTCTTCTTCACAAAAAATGCGTACTTCGGACCTTAAATGTCCCATTTCCTGTCGAAGACCTGTAATATCACGCTCATTTTTATCAACCCTATTTTCAACTTCCCCCATCTTTACGGTAAGACTATTTTTAAATTCTGAAACTTCTTGATTCGTCTTATCTATTTTCTGACTAATCTCCTCTAACTTCCTGTTCGATTCTTCACTCATTTGCTCAAATTTTCGATTTGAGTCCTCTCTAACCCCACTTAACGTCTCATTCATTCTTTCAAGCATCCTCATTATCATCTCGTTTCCTTGATCCCCTGATTCCGTCCTCGACTGATCTCTACTGCCTCCAGCTTCTTCCATTTTCGAAATTTTCTCACACAATGCACTATCGTCACTTCCAATTTCCACTCCTTGACTCCTTAACCACTCCTTTCTCTGCATACGTTCAAATCACTCACACACTCTAAAATACTCTTAAATTTATACACAAACAGAAACTCTCTCTCAGATCGCCAGTTTCCTGGAATAAAATCAAAAAATTTTATTTGGAACTCGAGCCTCACTTTTGGGTCGCCAAGAATGCTGTGAAACCTCTTGAATTACCTGGTCTGTTGATTTTCTTCTGTTAATCGCCTCGGCTGCTCCTCTAGATAGCTTTCATCCTCATACATAAAAAAACAAACACATTCCTACCACAAACATCAACGTCAACTCTATTTACATCAATATTCACAATACATTAAAATTTCAAAATTAATATTCAGCATAAATTTTAATATCGGAAAATTTCAAAATTAAATTTATTATCATTTTAATGTGCATCCAGAATTAAAGTCCTTGTAGGATGCCTACTAATTACTATAACAATATATGCAGAGTACAAAGGGAGCATCTACCACCCTTTCGTTAATTAACCAGGTTCGTCTAATTGAGCTCAAAGACATACCCATATTTTATCATAATCCAGAACATCAATACTAAATACCCTTTCTACTTAAACAAGCAAATTTCACCTTAAAATTAAAATATTATTGTTAGTACAATTTCACTACTGTCCATTTTAAATAAACAAATTAGAAAGTTATTCAACACACCAAAATCTCAAAGTTCAAACAAAATAGTATAATTTACCTGAAGGTTACTTGCACTCGTAGCTTCAATGTACATCGTCCTTTTGTTAATCACACCATTCCAACTGGGTTATATTTACGACTTCTGATTCTCAACGCTTTAAAAATTTTCTCCATCACCATTTATTTGAAGTTGTTTCAGGGCTTATCCGGAACTAATCTGTGTATATCTGACCCTTGTTTCGTGGATCCAGACACGTTTATGCACCATTTAAGTATTAATACCCCCGAAAAATAACAAAGAAATTCATACTTCTTTCGCCAAGATACGCCAAAACTGCCTACTTTTGTGTATTTATTTGTCATAGTAAATTTTACCAATTGGTACAGTGATACTAAACTTTATTACCTTGTATCTTCTTTTCTAAGTGCACTAACGTACATTCATTGTAGCACGTAAAGAACAAGCTGTTTTAAATCACATAATATTCGAGCAAACTGTTTAAATTATTTAATATTAAAACCGGAAAACTAAAAAGCACTGTTTAACGCGTTCAATCAAGTCGAAGATCTAAGAGAGCTTGTTTATATTCACCTGGGTATATATAGAAGTTAGCCTGTCTGTCGGTCGAGTCCTCAAAACGGGCAATTCTAAAGAATTTCGCATTCTCGGTTCCCATTCCGTAGCCCGCGCGTCGGTTTTTACGAATTTTGTACTCACCCCAGTTAAATCTCAGAAAATTTCCACGACGCATAACGTCTGAGAATACCTAATTAAATTTTATACAGAAATGTTATTTCTACCTCTCAATTTTGCCTTTTACTTTCAACCAATCGCAACCCCATGACGTTGCTATACTCACGCCTTTTTACTATATGTGTCTCGGTCTTGCGCATATTATCTGTCTCTATCTAACCCGTTCTTATTAGTGCAAATTGATATTCCTTATTATCGATTATTTCAGTCCATGTGGAGTGTGAAATATCCCACCTTTAGCATTTCTCGTAACTATTATGCGATGGTTTCTCCAAGATTCTTTGAAACCATTTGTTATCTACAAAATTTTCGCCGAATGAGCTTTTAAACTACGCAGGTGTTCAAACATACTATTAATTCTCAGAGCCTTATTCCGTGGTATTTTAATCTTGGATTTTCACAGACTTTTATGCTTATTATTAATAATGGTTTAATTAACTCAATTAAAATTGACTTCTATCCTTTCATTTTAGCAAATACAAATTAAATATTAATTATTATTTGTACACTTTGTTTAATACCGGTTACTTAAAATAGGGTTAATTAATATAAATTTTGCACGTAATTTCCATTTGTTTCTTTATTAGGAATAATTAAATTACACGCAGAGCTTTTTAATACTGTTTCTTTTGATATAAAGCGTCTTGTACATGATTTAAATCTCTTATTTTTACTGAAACGACCGAATTTATTTATGCTTCACGGTTTTAATAAAGCGTACTTTTTCCCAAAGCTTCTACACGGTGATGAAAATTATTTGATGTGATTATTTAATTTTCTACCTGGTCTAAATATGAGTAATAATATATATATATATATATATATATATATTACTCATATTTAGACCAGTAAATATATATATATATATATATATATATATATATATATTATATATATATTACTCATATTTAGACCAGGGTATAAAATTAAATAAGCACATCAAATAATTTTCATCACCGTGTATAATGAATATTATTAGATAATACGCGTTATTAAAACCGTGAAGCATAAAAATTTATTAGTTTCAGCAAAAATAAGAGATTTAAATCATGTACAAGACGCTTTATATCAAAAGAAACAGTATTAAAAAGCTCTACGTGTAATTTAATTATTCCTAATAAAGAAACAAATGGAAATTACGTGCAAAATTTATATTAATTAACCCTATTTTAAGTAACCGGTATTAAACAAAGTGTACACATAATAATTAATATTTAATTTGTATTCGCTAAAAATGAAAGGATAGAAGTCAATTTTAATTGGAGTTAATTAAACCATTATTAATAATAAGCATAAAAGCCTGTGAAAATCCAAGATTAAAATACCAGAAAATAAAGCTCTGAGAATTAATATTATGTTTGAACACCTGCGTAGTTTAAAAAGCTCATTCGGCGAAAATTTTGTAGATAACAAATGGTTTCAAAGAATCTTGGAGAAACCGTGGCTTAATATTCAAGAGAAGGTGCGATACGGGGTTATTTAACCCAGATAGTCCACATGGACTAAAATAATCGATAATGAGGAATATCAATTTGCACTAATAAGAACAGGGTAGATAGAGACAGATAATATGCAAGACCGAGACACTATAGTAAAAAGGCGTGAGTAGAGCAACGTCATGGGGTTGCGATTGGTTGAAAGTAAAGGCAAAATTGAGAGGTAGAAATAACATTTCTGTATAAAATTTAATTAGGTATTCTCAGACGCGTTGCGTGCCGTGTGAAATTTTCTGAGATTTAACTGAGGCGAGTCCAAAATTCGTAAAAATCGCATGCCGAGCTACGGAATGGGAACATAGAATGACGAAATTCTAGAAACTGGCCGTTTTGGGGAACAGACCGACAGACAGGCTAACCGCTATATATACGGAGGTGAATATGAAGAAGCTCTTAGATCTTCGACTTGATTGAACGCGTTAAACAGTGCTTTTAGTTTTCCGGTTTTAATATTAAATAATTTAAACAGTTTGCTCGAATATTATATGATTTAAAACAGCTTGTTCTTTACGTGCTACAATGAATGTACGTTAGTGCACTTAGAAAAGAAGATACAAGGTAATAAAGTTTAGTATCACTGTACCAATTGGTAAAATTTACTATGACAAATAAATACACAAAAGTAGGCAGTTTTGGCGTATCTTGGTGAAAGAAGTATGAATTTCTTTGTTATTTTCGGGGTATTAATACTTAAATGGTGCATAAACGTGTCTGGATCCACGAAACAAGGGTCAGATATACACAGAGGAGTTCCGGAAAAGCCCTGAAACAATTTTAAATAAATGGTGATGGAGAAAATTTTAAAGCGTTGAGAATCAGAAGCCGTAAATATAACCCAGTTGGAATGGTGTGATTAACAAAGGGACGATGTACATTGAAGCTACAGTGCAAGTAACCTTCAGGTAAATTATACTATTTTGTTTGAACTTTGAGATTTTGGTGTGTGTTGAATAACTTTCTAATTTGTTTATTTAAAATGGACAGTAGTGAAATTGTACTAACAATAATATTTTAATTTTAAGGTGAAATTTGCTTGTTTAAGTAGAAAGGGTATTTAGTATTGATGTTCTGGATTATGATAAAAATATGGGTATGTCTTTGAGCTCAATTAGACGAACCTGGTTAATTAACGTAAAGGGGTGGTAGATGCTCCTTTGTACTCTGCATATATTGTTATAGTAATTAGTAGGCATCCTACAAGACTTTAATTCTGGATGCACATTAAAATGATAATAAATTTAATTTTGAAATTTTCCGATATTAAAATTTATGCTGAATATTAATTTTGAAATTTTAATGTATTGTGAATATTGATGTAAATAGAGTTGACGTTGATGTTTGTGGTAGGAATGTGTTTGTTTTTATGTATGAGGATGAAAGCTATCTAGAGGAGCAGCCGAGGCGATTAACAGAAGAAAATCAACAGACCAGGTAATTCAAGAGGTTTCACAGCATTCATGGCGCCCATTCGTAGGGCTCGATTCGAAAAGCGGAGTACCCGGATTTTGGTGGTATCACAGCATTCTTGGCGACCCAAAGTGAGGCTCGAGTTCCAAATAAAATTTTGTGATTTTATTCCAGGAAACTGGCAATCTGAGAGAGAGTTTTGTGTGTGTATAAATTTAGGAGTATTTTAGAGTGTGTGTGAGTGATTTGAACGTATGCAGAGAAAGGAGTGGTTAGGAGTCAAGGAGGAAATTGGAAGTGACGATAGTGCATTGTGTGAGAAAATTTCGAAAATGGAAGAAGCTGGAGGCAGTAGAGATCAGTCGAGACGGAATCAGGAGAAACAGGAAATGAGTTAATGATGAGAATGTTGAGGAAATGCGATTAGCTAGGGAAGAATCGAATAGAGCGATGGAGGAGTCTAACAGAAAATTAGAACTGCTAAGCGATGAATCGAATAGAGCGAGAGAGGACTCAAATCGAAAATTTGACCGAATGAATGAGACATTAACAGGAGTTAGGGAAACCCTAAGTGAGAAAATAGATAAGACGAATAAAGAAGTTTCAGAATTTAAAATAGTCTTACCGTAAATATGGGGAAGTTGAAAATAGGGTTGAAAAAATGAGCGTGATATTACAGGTCTTCGACAGGAAATGGGACATTTAAAGTCCGAAGTACGCATGTTCTGTGAAGAAGAGATTAATGTAAAATGACTGAAGTGACGGACTCATGTAGGGATCAGTTAGGCAGGGTAGAACGCGAAGTTAGTAGTATTAAATACAACATGTCAAATTTAACGGGGGATGGTCCCAGATTTTCTACAGGTGGAGTATCATTGGACCAACACATGAAGTTCTATGGCGATAACAGGGTAAATCCACAAATTTTTATTAATAGTGTAAAAAATCTAGTGGGAAATTTATTTGACGAACAGACTAAACTGAATACGATAAAGGCTTTATTAAAGGACAATGCGGAAGCGTGGTACAATTTAGTAGGACAGGACATAGACACCTACATGGACTTTGAGAACAGATTTTTAAAGCACTACTGGAGTGACCACAGACAAGACCAGGTACGAAACGACTTAATCACAGGGAAATTTAAGGGAGAATTTTCAGGAAGTAGGGAGCAATATGCTATACGCAAGTATAGCATAGCAAAGCAACTGAACCCACCACTGACGGACCGACAAATTATTAAGTATTTATCACGACACTTCGAGGTAGACATAAGACAACACGTAGCACTACAGAACATAGTGGACAGAGAAATGTTTCTAGAATACTTGCAGAGGTACGACGACGTAAGTAGTGGACGACCTCGGGAAAACAGGGAAAGACAGATCAACACAGTTAGGTTTGACAATAGACGGGACAACTATGCTAGAAGGGGGGAATAATTACGGATACCAGCGACAGAATTGGGAACAGAGACGACCATACGTTAGGAGTAATAGTTTAGGAAGGGGACCTGCACCGAGACCGGAACCTACCAGAAGGAATAGTTCACCGGACATGAGGGGGGACTGCTAACACAGACACGGAACGAGTGGAAACGCCTAGGACATACGCTGAGGTGACGGCTAGACCAGGACCGAGTAGGGAAAACAGACCTGGACAGGATTTTTAGAACGCGACAGACCACTAGATTTCAGTGTAAATGTATATGAACATCCACGTGAATTTTTCAAAATTGAGGAGGAAGTAGAGCCAGAAACTAAGGAAAATTTATGTTTGCCAATTATTAATTTAGAAATTTTTGAGAATAATGTAGAAGTATTACTTGATACAGGGGCAGAGGCGAGTTTAATATCGGAGGAATTCGTCAGCAAAATTAGGGATAAGGTTTGTGATAGAATTATGCCTATAAAGCGTAGTCATTTAGTAGCTCCAAATAAAAAGAAGTTTGCTGTAGTAAATAGTGTTGTGGTGCTTAGGATAGATATAGGAGGTTTAAGCTGTGAACAGGAGTTTGTAATTGTACCTGGACTGAAGTTTCAGAGCATTTTAGGTGTTGACTGTATGATGAAGTTAGGGTTTTGATAGATATGGAAAGGAAGGTAGTAAGGATTAAAGATAGGGTAGTGCCATGGAAGGGCAGTTATGAAGTCACAGAGGATGACACGGGGTTTAGTATTAATGTAGTAGAGGTAGAGGATGATGAAGGTAAACAGATCAACACGATAAGATGTCCAGAGGATAGGATAGTAGAGGTTCAAGCTTTAGTACAAAAACATGCAGAATTAGTGGGGTAGAAGCAACAGCAGCATATCGGGAGCAGGTGAAGGCGGAATTAAGTAAAGATGGCAAGTTTATTTTTAGTAAATTAGATTTAAGGAATTCATTCTGGCTGATTCCATTACACAAAGATTCTAGAAGGTACACAGGATTTTCCGTAGAGGGAAAAATCTATAATTTTAAGGTAGTACCGTATGGTTTGTCAACGTCAAGTGCAGCATTAATTAAGGCAATGCAAGCAATTTTAGGAGCATATGAGCAATTCTGCATACACTATGTGGATGATATTTTAATTTTAGTGAAACTGAGGAACAACATTACACTCATTTAGAACGGATATTATTAGAGCTTAAATTAGCAGGATTGAGGCTGAATATAGAAAATGTGAATTTTTTCAAAAACCGTTAAATTTCTGGGGTATGTGGTGAACACTCAAGGTATGTGTATCGATAAAGAAAGATTGTCCGAACTTTTGACATATCCGAGACCTAATAACATTAGGAAATTAACAGCTTTTGGGGTCCTTAACTTTTATAAAAAGTTTGTACCGGGATTTGCTGAAAAGCGAGTCCATTGTTTAAACTTCTGAAGAAGGAGTACGATGGAGTTGGACGGAAAGTCAAGAGGCAGCATATTTAACACTGTTGGAACAATTTCACGACCAACTAATTTTGAGGCATCCCAGATTTGATGTAGGTTTCGTACTGAGGACGGATGCATCGGATAGTGCATTAGCAGCAGAGTTGTACCAAGTACAAGAGGGGAAGAGGTGCCCATATCTTTTGTTTCACGCACACTGAAGCCGCATGAAGTAAATTACACGATTAGTGAAAAGGAGATGGCTGCAGTGGTGTTTGGTGTTACGAGTTAAAATTTTTTGATAGGAAGACATTTTGTAATCGAAACGGATCATTCGGCGTTGTGTGCGTTGATGAATACAAGATTTTCTAACAATCGAGTATATCGATGGGGTTGTTACTACAGGAGTTTGACTTTGAGATTAAATATATTAAGGAGAAAATAATTTTATAGCAGACGCGTTTAGTAGAAACAGGGACATGGATAACAAAAGACCGTGTGACATCATGATTGCCATGAACAGTCTACTACAAAATGATTCAGTATATGAAGAAGAGGAGATCTTGAGGAACCAGAGGCAGAGTGAGGAGCTACAGATTGTTAGAACGAAGTTAGAAAACAAACCGGGATTTAAAACTTCCATATGATAAACGGCTTTTGTGTAAAAAATTCAAGAATTGGAAGTGTATGTAGTGGATAGGGTACAAGCAAAATTAATTATCAAAGATCTGCACTTAAGATATGGTCACATAGGGATCCGAAAGACATGGTTAATTTTTAGGAAACGTTTTTTCAACTAAAGACTTAGGGTTAGTAAAGTCAGTCATCAACACTTGTCACTTATGTACTTTAGGAAAGTACAAAAATAGTACGAGTCAAGATGTGGTACAAAGTATACACGTACAAAATCCCTGGACTTAGTTGCTATTGACTATTTGAGTAATCTAGTCAGAAGTACAAAGGGACACAAACATGTGCTGATTGTGACTGATGTGTTTTCGAAATTTACCAAATTATATCCCACTCGGGATTGTAACACAGTCGGAACAAACAAGAAATTGGAACAATTTTGTAGGAAGTAGGAACTTTTAAACGAGTATTAGCAGACAATGCTACTTATTTTAATAATCAAAGATTTAGAGATTAATGGAGAGGCAAAACATTAAAGTGGTGTTTTGTAGCATAAGGCATCCTCAAGCGAATCCAGCTGAGCGATATATTCAAGAGACGGTTAAGTTTTTGCGTTTAGTTTCACATAGGAATCATCGTTTATGGGAGGACAATTTGTCCAAGGTTGAATCTTTTATCAATGAAACCCTAGTACCGTGACAGAAACCAGTCCCATCATGCTGATCAAGCAACAGTATCCCGAAGACCATGGCAAATTGTGCCTAGGGACGATGAATTTCAACAACTTTTGGTAGATGTGAGGGAGAGGTTAAGGAAGAGAGCTGAAAAATATACAAGGAAGATGAACGCGAGAATTAGAAAGAGGGTAAAATTTAAAGTGGGAGACCAGGTAGTAGTAAAAAGCTTGAGAGTAGGGAAGAGATAGGATGACATGTGCTAAACTACACTTGCCATATGAGGGACCTTTTGAGATAGGTGAAGTAGTAGGGGAGTGCACATATTTATTAAGGGAAGTAGGTACGGGAAATGAGAGGGGACGGTTTCACGTCAACCTACTATTCCCTTATACCGGAGAACCAGCACCACAGGAGAAATAGGTGTATAATAGAGTAAAATTTAAATAGGATAGGGATAGAATAGGTGTAGATAGAAGAGTAGAAGTAAGTGTTTATAGAAAATAAAGCTAGGTATAGGATAAATATGGGAGATAAGTAGGAATAGGTTTAGGATGAGAATAAAGAGTAAATGTAGGAAGAAAATAAGATAGGTTAAGTGTAGATATTTCTTATAAGATTAGTGGAGAGTTAGGAATAGAGTAAGAGTAGGATAGGCATATAGGATTAGGTAGGGGGAAGTAAAGTATAGTGAAGATTAGTTAAAAGTTAGGAATAGGATAGGTATATAGGATGTATATAGGATTAGATGGATAAGTAGGATGAAGTTAGGGATAATTTCAGTTTATAAAATTAGGTGAGAGTTAGGAATAGGATAGGGATATAGGATAGGTGTAAATATTTTTTTTGGATTGGAGATAAGGTAGGTAAGATAGATAGATAAGGATAGAGAAAGATAGGCAATTTTTTTTTTCTAAATATTTTTTGGCAGTCTAAATGCTTTATATTTGCATTCAAATAAGTGGGATTATTTGTATTCAAATAGGGGGAAAATACTCATATTTAGACCAGGGTAGAAAATTAAATAATCACATCAAATAATTTTCATCACCGTGTATAATGAATATTATTAGATAATACGCGTTATTAAAACCGTGAAGCATAAAAATTTATTAGTTTCAGCAAAAATAAGAGATTTAAATCATGTACAAGACGCTTTATATCAAAAGAAACAGTATTAAAAAGCTCTACGTGTAATTTAATTATTCCTAATAAAGAAACAAATGGAAATTACATGCAAAATTTATATTAATTAACCCTATTTTAAGTAACCGGTATTAAACAAAGTGTACACATAATAATTAATATTTAATTTGTATTCGCTAAAAATGAAAGGATAGAAGTCAATTTTAATTGGAGTTAATTAAACCATTATTAATAATAAGCATAAAAGCCTGTGAAAATCCAAGATTAAAATACCAGAAAATAAAGCTCTGAGAATTAATATTATGTTTGAACACCTGCGTAGTTTAAAAAGCTCATTCGGCGAAAATTTTGTAGATAACAAATGGTTTCAAAGAATCTTGGAGAAACCGTGGCTTAATATTCACGAGAAGGTGCGATACGGGGTTATTTAACCCAGATAGTCCACATGGACTAAAATAATCGATAATAAGGAATATCAATTTGCACTAATAAGAACAGGGTAGATAGAGACAGATAATATGCGCAAGACCGAGACACATATAGTAAAAAGGCGTGAGTAGAGCAACGTCATGGGGTTGCGATTGGTTGAAAGTAAAAGGCAAAATTGAGAGGTAGAAATAACATTTCTGTATAAAATTTAATTAGGTATTCTCAGACGTTGCGTGCCGTGTGGAAATTTTCTGAGATTTAACTGAGGCGAGTCCAAAATTCGTAAAAATCGCATGCCGAGCTACGGAATGGGAACATAGAATGACGAAATTCTAGAAACTGGCCGTTTTGGGGAACAGACCGACAGACAGGCTAACCGCTATATATACGGAGGTGAATATGAAGAAGCTCTCTTAGATCTTCGACTTGATTGAACGCGTTAAACAGTGCTTTTTAGTTTTCCGGTTTTAATATTAAATAATTTAAACAGTTTGCTCGAATATTATATGATTTAAAACAGCTTGTTCTTTACGTGCTACAATGAATGTACGTTAGTGCACTTAGAAAAGAAGATACAAGGTAATAAAGTTTAGTATCACTGTACCAATTGGTAAAATTTACTATGACAAATAAATACACAAAAGTAGGCAGTTTTGGCGTATCTTGGTGAAAGAAGTATGAATTTCTTTGTTATTTTTCGGGGGTATTAATACTTAAATGGTGCATAAACGTGTCTGGATCCACGAAACAAGGGTCAGATATACACAGAGGAGTTCCGGAAAAGCCCTGAAACAACTTTATATAAATGGTGATGGAGAAAATTTTAAAGCGTTGAGAATCAGAAGCCGTAAATATAACCCAGTTGGAATGGTGTGATTAACAAAAGGGACGATGTACATTGAAGCTACGAGTGCAAGTAACCTTCAGGTAAATTATACTATTTTGTTTGAACTTTGAGATTTTGGTGTGTGTTGAATAACTTTCTAATTTGTTTATTTAAAATGGACAGTAGTGAAATTGTACTAACAATAATATTTTAATTTTAAGGTGAAATTTGCTTGTTTAAGTAGAAAGGGGTATTTAGTATTGATGTTCTGGATTATGATAAAAATATGGGTATGTCTTTGAGCTCAATTAGACGAACCTGGTTAATTAACGTAAAGGGGTGGTAGATGCTCCCTTTGTACTCTGCATATATTGTTATAGTAATTAGTAGGCATCCTACAAGGACTTTAATTCTGGATGCACATTAAAATGATAATAAATTTAATTTTGAAATTTTCCGATATTAAAATTTATGCTGAATATTAATTTTGAAATTTTAATGTATTGTGAATATTGATGTAAATAGAGTTGACGTTGATGTTTGTGGTAGGAATGTGTTTGTTTTTTATGTATGAGGATGAAAGCTATCTAGAGGAGCAGCCGAGGCGATTAACAGAAGAAAATCAACAGACCAGGTAATTCAAGAGGTTTCACAGCATTCATGGCGCCCATTCGTAGGGGCTCGATTCGAAAAGCGGAGTACCCGGATTTTGGTGGTATCACAGCAATATATATATATATATATATATATATATTTCTGTGTAACTTGTATGTTAATTTTAATTAGATAAGCCATTTAATAAATTATTGCAAGTTTCTGCATGTAAATACAAATTAATCAAACTTTAAAACGCTTTCCTAATATCTAGTGCAGTAATTAAAGATTCTAATAAAAAAGTTGATTAAGTGCAAGAGTTAATTTGCATCATTTCTCAATGTTGAAATGATAGGGAGCATAATCCTTTAATCATAAATACCAGTTGCAAATAACAGGTGTTATAATTGTAAATATTCCTAGTGTATATTTTAGCATAGTTTTAGTGAAAAGATTTAGCACTTGTGTAACCTTCAAATACATAATAATAGCAACGACGCTGTAGTTTATAACATATAGTGTTGAAAACATATTCCTAATATTAGTTTACGAGTTGGAAAATTGTTTATCAAGGGTTTCTGGGTAGCGATGTATTAATTGGTAAACAAGTTCAACCGTCGCTCTAGCATATAACATGCACAAAATAACATTTCGATTCTACGAAAGGTAGTTGACGGTTAAACAGGCAAGGAACAAAATAGAATAAAAAAGATTGTTTATAGCATGTATTAGAATGGGATAAAGATATCATGAGTTAAGTGTCCGTTTGATTTTGAAAGAAAACTGTGAGACAAAGAAAGATTAATAGATTGTGTATTTATAAGAGTAGGATGAAGTATTTTGTATATCATTTAGAGTGGTTGATTTCATCAAGGACAGATGAAACTTGCATATGAGGAACAGAGAAGGATTATTGGATTTCACATATAGAAGGGAGACAGGCGATAATTTTAAAATTGTTTAGAGAGGGTAAATGTTATTTTGGGTGTAACCGAACTTGCAAACATGGTGTAAAAAGAATGGAGGATGTAGAATACATGGTAGATTGGGATAAAGCGAGGTAGGAATATGAAATATGGAGTGGGTACGAAGTAAGAAAGAGAAAATTTTCGTATGTAGGTTAGAGTGAGACAACTGTGTATTATGATGGGCGTGTAGTAACCAAGGAACTTATTTCAGTAGGGGTTAGGATTCGGCGAAATAAAGATCCGTTGCAAAGCTAAAGTGTATTTTCGTAGTAAATTGTTGTTTGTATTGTTTAAAATTCTAGGATTTCGATGGCGGTTGGAACTCGGATACGAAATTTACGGAGAATCGTTGAAGGTTAGCTCGTGTGTTGTTGGAATTTAGCGGCAGTTGAAAATTTTGTTTGCGGGAGGGTCTTAACCGTTTCGAAAATCACCAAGAAGGCTAGTTTGTTTGTATTGATGTATTTACAAGAAATTTCAAGTTAAGGGGGGTTTATTTGGTTATATAACCACAAGGAGGTGATAAAGCTCTCTTTTGCTGGTCATCGACGTGCCCACTAATATTGGTGAAGTAATTACTGTTGATTTTTTTTATCAAGTGAATTTTAATATTTGAATTAAAGTGGATAATATCATATACAAGTTGGCGTAATGTTTTACTAGCAGTCCAAAAATTTGACGAAATACATTTTGACAAATGTGAAGCATGTTTGAGTACTGTAAATAAAGGTGGCTTTATATTTTGGTGGTTGGTGCAAGTTGTGCACACTAATGGAGTAGAGAGTATTGAAGGATCGATTTGGTGGTTTACCTATGGTAAATGGACCAGTAGCAGAATTGAGGGAGTTGGATGTACCGTCACTTGGTAGTTGAGAGATTTGAGCAGCTGATTGCCATCACGGATGGTGTTATACAATTTGATGAGGTTTGAGAACGTGTAGTCATTGGTGAGGACATCAGGCACTGATGGTATGATTGTTGTTCTATGTGCGATGGTGCATTCCAGGTAACAGATTTTTGTGAAACATTGTTTATTTTTGTGGTTATTTGGTGTTTGACAATTTTGTGCCTTAGGGCTATATTTTTATAAACTCTATGGACTAAAGACTTACTTATTGAACGTTTATGATTTATTATTTAATTATTTTATGTAGGAATTTATATTCATAAAATGATTTTTGTAATATTTGATTGTGTACAAAGTAAGAGGAACTTATGGCAATTTGCAGTACAAAATTTAGCACGAGTATTTAAAAGTCTTACTATGCGCTCATATTAAAACCAAGGATAATGTAACATGTATGGTTAAGCCCTGTTACTTTAAATTGTTTATTAAAGGATAAAATTTTATTTCGAAAATAATTTGAAAGTAAATGTAGTATTTCAAAACGAGGTTGTAAGTAATTTTACTGATGTGTGAAATAACAATTGATAACGATTGTTGGTGTAGAATTTTTTGTTTGAATAAATCAAGGTAAGTTGCGGTAGTCGAGTTTTCTTTGGTAGAATAGTAGGGTAGTATTTTTCAGATAGCAACAGAGCAGCCGTGGTAAACGTTAGAGCAAGATGTCGATACAATTGTGGGATTTAGCTTTCGTAACCAAAAGACGCCCAAAGGTGGGGCTCGAATAAATTACAATTCAGGTAGAGTTTCAGCAGCAAAATTCGTAGAAAATAGTTTCCCAATTGTGGGGCTACAAGTAGGCTAATTCAGAGAAAAATGACAACCCAATTGTGGGACCTTAGTACAAAAGTAGACCTTCAGAGCAATATATATATATATATATATATATATATATGTAAATATATAAATAAACAAATAACCGATCCATCTATGCTATCATATCAGGCACTTGTAAAAGTTATCAATAGTTAGTTGCTTACATTTGAGTATAGGGGTGCATGAGATACTTTTTGCATATATTAATACATCATGATTTGTATATAATTTCAAGATCTTTATTGGTTGTTTTGTAGAGAGAAATGGTTCAATCTGAGGAGCTGCAATAACAGCAAAACCAGTTATTAGCATTTTCTCTTTAAAAATAACCAACAATTTATATTAATTTTCGTCTACTATGCTCGAATTACTTTCTTAATGCCAGACAAAATTATTCATTATCAAGTAGTTAGAAACGTATTAGTTTCAGTAGGTCAACACCCTCAATTAGCATTGGGAGTAGTATCTTCTTAGAAGCTCCACCACGAGGCATTAAATTTTTTAATATGAAACGAAAAGTAACAAGGATAAGGTAAATGCTTAATAAAGACTGGAAATGCTGTTGTGTGGAAATACCTGTCTTACTTTGCAATTTTAAGGCTTCTAGAGAGTAGCCTCAGATAAAAAATGTAGAAATAACCAGAACAAGAGAAAAATAGTTCTGGCAGTGCTTCATTAGGTTTAATAAAGGTGTAATCATAGACAATAGATTTATATACAATGTGGGCCTGTGACTAGAGTAAATTATCTTCCATAATCTATAACATTCAGGCTAAAGTATTAGACTGATAAAGCACCTCGTAATCGAAAGATAGTATCTACTTTGAAATTAATTAAACAGTTGATTACCTTCCTTTGATAATAAAGTTTTTGTGACTTTAGTTCCACTCGTAATAACATAGCAATATTTTTAGTTCACCAGAAGGTACAGTTTTGTTTTAAAATTATCAATTACATGTGAACATAAATATTTACACAAGAAAGAGTCTTTCTATTCAGTACTCTAAACTACTCTCAGAAAATTGTTAATTATCTTATCATCAACATTAGGTACTCAGTCCTAGAACTGGTTAGATGCGTACGTCCATTGTTTTCTATTCTGAGCTAACCTATACATTTCCCGCAAACTTCCACAATCTATTTGTGTGCAATAGTCTAATTTAGGTTTACATCTACCTCTATTTTTTCCTTTCTCTGCTTCTAATATAATATGCACTATTCTCTGGTGCCTTAGTATGTGTCCTATCATCTTATAATCTCATATTTTTTACTGTTTTCTACATATTTCTTTCTTCCTCTACCATTTCAAGAACCTCTTTGTTCTTAACTTTGTCTGTCCATGGTATCTTTATCATAAATCTGTAGCACTACATTTCAAAGGCTTCTATCTTTTTCCTGTCCGCTTCTCCCACCCACTGTCCACGTTTCACAGCCGTACAGTGCTGTGGTCCACACATATGTTTTCAGCAATCTTTTCCTTGTTTCTATGTTTGTTGTCTTTGAACACAGTAGTTGCTTTTTATTGTTAAATGCAGCACGGCCTTGTGCTAATCGTTGTTTTATATCTTTTGCACTCTTCACATCTTTCGTTATTTGACTTCCTAGGTAGCAGAAATCTTTAACCTTTTGTAAGTTCTCGTTTCCAATTTGTATTCTGATTTTTGACTTATTTACCCCAACTTTACATACTAGTACTTTAGTTTTATTTTTGTTAACTTTGTACTGTATCTTTGTGTTAGTACTGTTTCCATTTCATTCAGAGCTGTTTCTACTTTTCTTTACTAAATGTTAACACCGCCATATCATCTGCAAATCTAAGTATATCAATGGTTTGTCCCTGCATAAAAATTCCAAATGTCTTTCTGCATTTGACAGTATTCATTGCATCTTCAATATACAAGTTAAAATTAACGGGTATAGGACATATCCCTGTCTCACCCCTTTCCTAATATTTATTTCTCTACTTTCCTACTCTAATTCTATTACCGGTGTTTGCTCTTTGTATAAGCTATGTACTATTCACCTATCCCTATAACTCATTCCAATCTTTTTGAGTATTTCAAACATTTTCTCCCATTTTACATTGTCGAATGCTTTTTCCAGACCTACAAACCTTATATACACGCTTTCTCCTTTTCTTATTGTTTTTTTCCATTAAGAACATTAAAGTTAAAATGGCCTCCCGTGTTACTCCGTTTCGTCTAAATTCAAATCTTCTCTTAGTATTTCTTTGGTCCATTTTTCCATCAGTCTTTGTACAATTCTAGTTAATATTTTTGACACGTGTACTGTCAAACTTATTGTTGGAAAGTTTTCACATCTATCTGGACCTTTATTTTTTGGTATAGTGCCTATGGTATTACGTGTGAAATCTTTGGATATCTCACCTGTCTCACATATAACTTACAAGTTGGAAGAGACATTCTGTTACTGCTTGTCCCGCAGTTTTCAGAATTTCTGGGTGCACCTTATCTATACCTAGTGCCTTATTATTTTTCAGACTCTTTAATACTAATTCAAACTTATTTCTAAATATTGGATATCCGCAGTCATCCTTTTGAATGTCTAATTCCTTTTCTAGTGCTTCTAGTTTCTTTCATGCATATAAATTCCCTATATACTGTTGCCATCTAACCACTTTCTCTACATTTTCGATAATGTTTTCCCCTGCACCCTTTATATTTTTCTATACGGTTTTATGTCCCTAAAATTCATTCTAATTAGTTTGTATGCTTTGTCTGTTTTTCCTATTTCCATCTTAGTTTCTACCTCTTTACACTATTCATCGATCCATTGTTCTTTCGCTTTTCTGCATTTGCAAATAGTTTGACATCTTGTATCTCTGTCTTCCTGTTTTGTTTGGTCTGTTTTTTCGCCTTTCTTTCATTAAATTCAGAATATCCTTTGTTACCAAAGTTTCCTATTTTCTTTTTGTTTATAATCCAGAATATTTTGACCGCCATATCAAAGCTGAATTTAATGTTACTCCATTCTGTTTCTATTAGATTGTCATGAAAGTTCTCAGAGTTTAGTGATACTGTTTTTTGTGCGTCTATTACTGAATAAATATACAACGTACTTTGCTTCTTAATATCGCATCTTGTAAAGAATTTTTCGCTGTATCTGATGGTATGAGTTGTTTTTTTATCTGTGTTTAGTAGGTGTATATTTTTGTAGACCTATTTAAGCATGTGAAAGGAGCAATTTCAAATATTTTATTTTCACTTTAAATTGGGGCAATCCGCAGCCAAGACAGCTCAACAAATTAACCAAGTGTGGGGGCCTAATAGTGTTGGAGAAAGCACCATGCGACAATTGTTCCAAAAATTTCGTTTTGGAGATTTCAGCTTTAAAGATGCACCCCGTAGCAGTCGACCTACGGTAATCCAGGACGACAATTTGAAGGCCCTGGTGGAAGCTGACTCATCACAAACGGTTTGTGGAGCAGATGGTTTAAAACTCATTAAAGATTAAAAAGCTTGAAAAGTGGATGCCCCATGATTTGAACGATAGGCAGAAATTGTCACGATTTGAGGTTTGTTTATTTTTGCTTTTGTGCAACCAAAATGACCTGTTTTTGGATCGAATTGTCACGTGTGACGAAAAGTGGAGTCTGCATGATAACCGGAGACGTTCAGGACAGTGGTTGGACGCCGACGAGCCACCCCGGCACTTCCCAAAAGCGAAAATCTATCATAAAAAAGACCATGGTTACAGTGAGGTGGTCGGCAGCCGGTGTTATCCACTATAACTTTTTGGAACCAGGCCAAACTGTCACAGTAATGTCTTACAGAGAGGATATTGACAAAATTGCATCAGCAGCAGCCGGTCCTAGTCAACCGAAGAGGTTCAATCCTGCTGCATGACAACGCCCGCCCACAAGTTTCACAAATCACCGTCCAAAAATTGAACAAGTTCAGCGTCCAAGTTCTGCCCCACCCACCATACTCCCCAGACCTTGCGCCAAACGACTACCACCTTCTCAAGCACGTCGATAACTTTCTCACCGGTAGAACCTTCGGGCGGCTCCGTGGCATAGTGGTATGTGTGTGACCACTACGCTCAAGGTCCCGGGTTTGAATCCCGACACGGTCCGCTTGAAAAATGTTAGGCGAGCATTTTTCACAAAAATACACCCTCGTTCGGATGAGACGTAAAATGGAGGTTCCGTGTGTGAGTGTTGTTACGCACGTTAAAGATCCCTACCTTGCTTGGAACAGCAAGGGTTCGGCAAAATTCCAAATTTTCCAGGTAAAAAAAAACTCGCTTCCTGGCCAATGTAGTACCTTGGGGTGGAGCATTAGAAAAATCACATGTAAGGTAGAACCTTTGCCAATCAGGACCAGGCAAAACAGCCTTTGTGGACTTCATCGAATCCCGAGCACCAACGTTTTTTTGCTGACGGCATAAATCGACTAGTATCGCGTTGGTAAAAGTGAGCAAATTCGAATAGTGCTTATTTCGACTAAATCCCGTCAATATTACAAAAGTTATGACCGTTTAAAGTTTACCAACTAAAACGCTGAGAACTTCATTTTTACTCCTCAAATCTTTTGTAGGTGTCTTTATCGTTTAGTTTCTAAAAGTTAAAGTGCCCTTTTCTGTTCCTTTTTTTTGAAATTTTTAAACTTAAGCACAGCGTTCATAATTACTGTATTGTGGTCAGTGTCTATATCTGCTTCTGGATAGCTTCTACAGTCTTTTACTTGATTTCTAAACCGTTGTCTAACAAGAATGTAATCTATTTGATAGCTCCCTATGTCTCCTGACATCTTTCACATATATCGTCTTCTAGCATGATGTTGAAATAATGTGTTTGTGATGGTTAAATTGCTTTTGTCACAAAATTCTACCAGCCTATTTCCTCTGTCATTTCTCGAGCCTAAACCAAATAAACCTAATACCGCTCCTTCCCTGCCCTCACCTACCACTGTATTAAAATCTCCTGTAATTATTATGTTTATATGTCCTTTTACGAATCTAAGTATGTCTTCGATATATTTGTAGAAGGCGTCGCCGTGGATCAATGTAGTAAGCGTAAGACTACGGATCCCAAGGTCCCGGGTTCAAATCCCGACACGGCCGACTGCTTGCAAAATGGCAGGTGAGCATTTTTCACAAAAATTACGCCCTCGTTCGAATGAGAGGTTAAATGGAGGTCCCGTGTGTGAGTGTTGTCACGCACGTTAAACATCCTTACCTTGTCTGGAACGGCAAGGGTTCGGCAAAATTCTACATTTCCAGGTAACAAAAAACTCGCCTCCTGGCCAATGTAGTACCTTCGGGTGTAGCATTGGAAATGTAAATGAACGATATATTTGTAGATCGCTTCTACCTCTTCTTAACAGTAGTTAGAGGTGGGCATGTATACTTGTATTATTACTGTATTTACCGGTTTAGATTTTAATCTAACCATGAGCATTCTTCCGTTCTTTTGCAAGTAATTTTCTACACAGTGTCTTACCTTGTTCCACATTACTATTCACATGCTTGAATTTCTTTTCTTTGATCCTGTATGAATTAACCTAAAGCTTCCACTCCAAAAATCTCCCGCCTCTGGCCACCGAACTTCACTAATTCCTATCCATTTCAATTTTCAGAATCTTTAGTTTACTTACTTGTTTCATACTTCTGACATTCCAACTCGCAAAATATTCCTTGCTCTTCTTTTAAACTTGATCACATCCCGAAGATCCAAATGGGGGACTAGTTTAACTCCGGAATCTTTTACCCCAGAGGATGCCACCACTTTAAAACATTTTCAGTATGCGTGTACTTGGAAGGTAATGTGGCAGTTTCCCATTGCCTTCCACATCGCAGTAGTGTGTCTAAAAATGCCATACCGATATGCCTATGGTCTCTACCACTGTAAATAGTACCAAAAGAACTGTTGCCCTCTTTCGGTGACTTGTTTTAGTCCAATTTCTCATTGAAGATCCACTAATTTGGTTAAACCTATAGTTTTGCTCTTTAGCTGACTGAAATACGCAAGTCACATTTTACCTGTTCAGAATAGGTTTATTACCTAATAATAAAAATCTGAATTATATATTGGCAGTTGGAGGCACTTGGGATTGTTTCGAAAGTAACACATTCAGAATGAGCAACACCCATTATTCCGGTTATTAAAAATGATGGAAGTATACGGCTGGTAGTTGACTATCGTATAACTTTAAATAAACATATCATCCCTGATGAACATCCCATTCCTACCGTAGAACGAATTCTTGCAACAATTTCTAATGGCAGGAATTTCTCAAAATTTGATATTCGTGAAGTTTCTATGCACAAGTAGTAAAATAAGCATCAACATTAATACATCCTTAGGGCTGTTTAAGGTTAACCAGTTGATGTATGGCATTAGTAATGCTCCTGCAATATGGCAAAGGTCCATAGAATCGTTATTGAGTAGTATTTCTGGCATTCAAATTTTTTATGATGACATAAAACTGCCATCATCTGATACAGACTCACATTTGTGTAGTTTAAATTTGGTTTTTAAAAGATGTCGAGAAAGAGGCATCATTCTCAAACGAGAGAAGTGTGAATTCTTCCCAAAACAAATTACGTATTTGGGTTATATGTTGGATAATCATGGGTAAATTGAGAAAATTCAAGCGGTTCTAAATGCCAAAATTCCCCAAAATACTACTGATCTTCACATATTTATCGGACTGGTTAACTAGTATTTCCGGTTTATCCCTAACACATCCAAGTTGCTACACCCTTTTTATTTGCTGCTAAAGAAGGGGGAAAAATTTCAGTGGAATCAGAATGCAGATAGTTTTCCAATTAGTAAAGAAAGAAATTTGTACTGATCGAGTACTTACTTATTATGATAACAAAATCCTCTTGTTGTGTCAATGAATGCATCTCTGTATGGCACTGGGGGAGTTATTTCCCACATATTTCCTGATGGCAAAGAGAAGTCTACCTTATATAAGCAGAAGTTTAATGGCTACTGAAGTAAAATACTCACAGATTGATCAGGAAGCTCTCACAATTGCATGGGTAATTAAGAAATTGATCTAATTAAACCACTTAATCTCAATGATCATATTGAAAAAAAGCAAAATGAAATGATTAAGTATTCAAACAAGGTAAATAGAACTTTTGAGATAGGTTCTAAAGTATTTTATAAAAATTTCAATTCGTATCATTCAGATAAATTGCTGCCAGGGAAAATTGTAGAAAAATTAGGGGAAGTTTTGTACATCATTAAATTTAAGAATACAACTGTTCACAGACACATTAACCACATAATAGCTGCAACAACAGATTTGAATGATTTTGGCAAAAATTGTTTTTCGGATTTTCTGGGTGATTGGTCTACCACCCCAATTAGAGTACCTCAAAATTTTATTAGAGAGCCCATCGACTCACCAAAACCAAATACTTCACAAAAAAAAATCGTTTATCTTTCTCCTAAACCAATAGATCATACTATTCCTAGTGGCACATCACACAAAAACGGCATAAAAATACAACCAGTAGTAACAACAAGAAACGACCCTAAAGAACTAGATGCTAAACCAGGAGGAAGTCAGATAAATTCATCTTCTACGCCAAGAATAAAGCGGAAAACCAGAGCACCTCAATGATATTCCCCATGGTGAAAAAAAATTTTTTGTATTAGAATAGTATGTTAATTTTTTTGCTCTTGTTCAACAATGTAAAATGCTTAAAAAATTAGTAGGGAGGTGTTATATTGATGTAAATTGTAAACTAAGATTCACATAACAATAAGCGTAAACTTAGACAGTACCTATATAGAATGTCATTGTGCAAATGCAAAGATCAACTCTTTGTTTCTTGCAAAATGGCTATTGTAAGAAAGCCACGCCTAAAGTAACATTCCATTTTTGGATATTATACTGTTAGTTAAATACACCTATGTAAGATAACAACCTAGCTAAACCATACTGTGAATAGTATAATTATCTTTAAGTTATACTTGAATTATCGCAGGTGTTTATGGTAATTCTATTATTCATTTCGATTCAAGAGTTCAAAGTTCAATAAAGTCTAAGACGTGTTCTTGTATTATTCATTATTCTAGTTCAAGATACAACAATGGACTAGTACTAAGTTGCCGGAAATAGTCGTTCCTTGGACAAAACGAACAAGATCCTATAAAAATTAGAAGTAGAATAAACCAACATACACTAACTTAACAACTTTGAATGATCAGTCTCTATTACCTTTAAAAATTATATAACGGATGTACTAGTTTAAACTATGTGCCATACAAAATCTTTATTTATATTATCATTAAATAAACGCAAAAATATTTATATTATTATATACACAATTATGATTAAATCAATAACTGGCAATAGACATTACTTTTCATAAATAAAACAATAAATATTCGTCAATAGGATTAGAACAATGTACTAATTTTCCTAAAGAAAAATACATAACGTAAAAGAAATAACATACAACGAATTTTAAATAATTGTTTTAGTAAAAGCCATTTATATACAAGATGCAACTTAATACAAAAGCTTTTCTATTTTAGATAATGCCTTTAACAATGAATAGTTTCCGAAAATACGTAATAATACACTAGTTTTTGAAAATTCCTCGAACCTATTAATTGAAATTGAATTTTGATATTTCCAGAAGAATGTTAACGTTATTCTGATTGTTTGTATACTCCCATAGCTGATTCCAAGTGATAAAAAATCACATATGCTGATGTGTCAAATCACTTTCAATAAACTCAGAAACATGGCAATGTTTTCTGCAGTTCCTATTTGGTCATCATGAATGCTACTAAACAAAGCATCAAAAATAAACTACAGTAGGACTACTAGTACAAATCCTAAAAGCCCCATCCCACCGGACCATTTTTACCATAACTGTACAAGATCTCACTGAAATTTGCACATTTAGCAATACTGATAATATTAGTTACGGACAATCTTGTAAATATGAAAACTACCAATAAGCAAATACAAAAGTATGTGATGAAATACAAGTTTTTAATGAATCAAAATAAATAATAAGTTAAGTATTTTCAAATTCCTAAGATGATAAAACACATTTATACATCCACTATCTTAATAATGATCATTCCGTGTTCATTACATTAGACTTCAATCCATGTAAAAATTATAAATTTTTAATACTTAACTAATAAAATTAAAATGTATTAAATTAAAGCTTTTTCCCTCATTTGCATTTCTGTTACATAATGATGACAACATACTCACTAGTGAGGATTCAATATTTTAAATATTTTCATATATAAATAAAATTAATTCAAACTATAAATTTTCATACAGCTTACCTCTTATCACACTGCCAAGATTCACTTGGAATTGCACTGCACCATAATAATTCACCAGATGCCATTTTTTTCCAATTACCTCCTAATCCAACTGACATCATATCATGTTCATATCTTTGATGTGGTTGTATTTGATGTGGATTTGAACTCTTAAGTTGAGGCTCCACATATGGATATTGCCTACCATGAGTCATAATTGATGCTGTACTAACTGAAGGTGACTTTGAATGTATGCTTGTCTGACTGTTTGAACCAGGGCTATTAGATAATTTCACCATACCTTTTGGACTACTAGGCAAAGTACACTTCGCATATTCATGTAGGGGTTGTGTATTGAACTTGGAATTATAAAACATGTAACTTTGACGAGAGTGTTGAAACCGCTGCGTTGAATGGGGAAGTGTTTGACTTGCCATTTGCAAATAAGTTAATTGTTGCTGACATAAATTTGAATTATGTTGTGATGAAATATAATGTGGTTGTAGATGTCCATTTCCAATAATATGGCTGTTTTGTTTTCTAAAATAAAAGTCAATAAATGTTTAACATACATTTGTGTATACCTTTCCATATATGCATTATATCCATTCAAACTGAGTCTGTAAATACCAGAAACCATAGCATCCTCCGAACGATGCATTGCAGAATCAGAATTTCTATAATTTGGTTTCTGGTAATATATTCCATCTCTGCAGTCACTAATATCTCCAGTTAAAGGATGTTGTAATGATCTCATGCTATGACGTAAAGTTAAATGCTCAAATGATCCATGTTGTTGCATATTAACATTTAATGATATACTGTCACCTAAAAGTAAAAACTACACTTTATTGATATAGTATCTTCTAAAAATAATAACAGTAGTTTAATAAAATAATAACGCTTAAAACTAATAAAGACACTAATAAACCATTTTAATGGTTAATAAAACACGCTCAAAACAGGCATGCATAACTTTATATTACCTTTATTTTTAATAGTATCTAATTTTACTTACACAAAACTTAATATTAATGAATATGATACAAACCGTAGCCCCACTTTCAGCATAATTTTTCTTGAACACAATGTGTGTGTTCTCATTATCAAGTTTTCTATAGTCAGAACCAAATAAACTTGATTATAACTCATCGATATTTGGAATATAAAAACACAGACTACAACAATTTTGTCTAGATTTATGTAAATACTTTAAAATAGGATATAAACATTCGCATATATCTTATATAAGATATAGGAGGAAATGATATGTTTGTCGTGGATGAATAATGTAAAATTGAAAATTGTTGTGTCTAGGTAATCTCTGCCCTTGTTATTATATTTATAACCTTGAACCAAAAACTGACAATAATTAATAACCAATTACAATATCTTACATTTACAATATAATCACAGACCATATTGAAGTATAGAGAAAACCAAAGCTAAATGTAGACATCAGAAAATGAAACCAAATAATATAAAAGATCAGTTATAGGCAACCCACTAAGTTTATATGCAAATACAGCAGTTTTGTTGAAATACAGTTTTAATATTTTTAATGAAAACTTATTTGTGTTAGACCAACTAATGCATAATGCAAAAATTTACAAGTATAATATAGAGAGGTAAACTGCAAGAGTAAATCAGCTATATGAAAAACCAGCTCACAGTAAATCACTAGCAATTCAAAGCAAATTGGAGCAACATACTTGAAAATTGCATTATGGAAACATGAAATTATAACTTTCCACATACTAAATGTTAACTAAACTATAAATTTTTATGAGATAAACATTTTTCACTTTTATCACATATATACAAATCGCAAACTGTGGTTTAAAGCAGAATCTTTTATAATACACACACACACACACACATGCATGCATGCATGCACGCATCCACACAAACACACATATACATGCATGCATGCATGCATGCACACATGCACTTGTGCATGCACACACATACATACACACACACGCAGATACATACATACACACATACTGTTATACTCAGGAATAACTACATGTCATTGTTATACTTTAACACATAATTACGCGGCAAATTTACCCGCCATATTGTAACATACCGACCAGTTTTTAGGGTGATGCAATCGCTATCTAAGTCAAATTTGCATGCACAATTTAAATCAAAACAAATTACTCACATGGTGGGTATCTCGTAGCTTAATCTCAGGATCCCTCGGTGCTTTGTGAGGTTGGGTTACGTCATTGTTGACATCAAATTTCCATCCGTCCTAAAACTCTTTTCCACTCGTAGGGGATGAAGGAACACCAGGTAAAGGAACGACACAAGACAAGATAAAAAGGAACCTACATACCTGAGATACAAAAAACACACACCCCACTAGATAATTGTTGCTCCGTCTATCTCTCGTAGCTTAATGGCGTCTTTTTACACCATGCGCGCACTCCGCATCACTTTTGCGCAGACGCGACTGTCAGGGACGACGGAAGTTGGCGTATTCATTTAAAAATTCGTGGCAATTTATTTACAAATTAAATCTAAACATGATACATGCCAGTTGGCATGTAACAATTGCAACAAGGCCATAAACGAAAAAAATCTTAAAAAAGAAAAAGACTTTTAGCGCGGTGGGAACTTAAAGTCTAGAGTCTTACTTACATATGAACTAACTTACAATCTACTAAATGTTTATTTTAGACGTCACCTGGTTTTTTCAACTGATAATGAGTCTTGCGAGTAACCAGGAAACGGAATGTGTAGCCCCAAGTTTATCAAACTATATCTATAAATGCACACACGAGTCTTAGATGTGGCACAGTTACAATCGACAGCACAAATTTGTCGGAGAGCACGAAACACTACTACAACTAAAACAAATGCGACAAGTCGCCTAACACTTCTACAATAACCTAAAAGCTAACGTTACAGTTTTTGAGTGCACAAACACATAAGCATTGCGTTTTAACTGTTTTTACTTTGGCAAGAAAATGCCCAAATTTCAAAATTCCCAAGAGAGCAAGTTACTATACATTTTACAAATTTTTATGTGTTGGTACTCTGGCTTAATAAACAGTACACATCAAAACTTTTGAATGACATGGTTGTGAATTAACAAATTTACCAAGAATACCATCTTACTAATTTCTTACATTTCTAACCTAACAAATTACATTGCTACTATCAGGTTAGCTTCTTCACTCAATACTCAAAAATTTCCTACGTCTCATCATAAATATCAAACGTTAGGACAACAAAAGAAAGTAAGACAAAGTCTCAAGTTATTACCAAAGATAATAAGTAAGATAGATATATTAAGATAAAACTAGATAACAATAGATGGATCCGAACGTCTCAGCACGCTAAGGCATGCTACAACTATAAACTTTAAAAAATATAGCGTAGAATTCCGCAGTTTACCAAGCCGTTTCTTCCTCCATCGTAAAGATACAAAAGAGAGTGGCTCCTTAAAGCCGTTACGCAGGAAAATACTCGTGCCCCCTAGAAGACAGCGACCTGTGAAGCAGACCTGTTAGATAAACGGTACGAGGGACCGGAAAAGGCATGTGGGTGCATTCCTGCACCCGGCGTTGAGATCGATATCGATAAGATAAACTCATATATGTACTTACACTCACACACTCATACATACTTTCACTGTCGGCGGCCATGTGTGGCTGACAGCAGAACCGCATGACCTCACAAAAGATTCCCAGAGACGTGGTCCAGGTGTACATAAAAACCCCCCGCGCGACCACACAGTGACTAACAGAAATGAAAAGGCAATAGAGATATAGGAAAGGTAAAAAGAGGGAGGTAGGCTTTTGGATGTGCTAGTGACACTTCCAGGTAGAAGAGAATAGAAGAAGGGCTCGCATTGAGCAAAAGCGATAGAAAAAGGTGGATAGAAAAGCACTACTCGCCTAGCCAATGTGGTCAGTAATATAATTCAGATATTTTAGCTAAGGTTTTCGTAACACCAAAGTGAGCAGCTGTAGGGTCGTCGTGACACAATTTAAGAACTTCACTGCGGTTAGCGGTAAGAATTACAAGTTTTCATTCAGTGATATTAGAGATTTTGTGAGAAAAGGAAGATACAAATTTATATAATCTGTTATTCCTCACACAAAAGGTGGAAAATTTATCGGGATTTTCAAAAACTTTCTTTATCATATCAAGATACCAGGCATCAGGAATTAGATCTGGAAGGTTAAGAGAAGCGACATTACGAGATAAGGCATCAGGTATGATATTTAATTTACCAGGTCTCTGGCGAACATCAAAGGTAAATTGAGAGATACGTAAGTTTCATCTTGCCAATCGACCTGCGGGTTGTTTTAAGTTATTTAACCATGTGAGAGCTGCACAATCAGTAATTACTGTAAAATGTGTACTTTCAACATATCCTCTGATTTTTTCAATGCCAAAGATAACCCCTAATAATTCACGTTCGGTAGCTGAATATTTTTGTACAACAAAAGTTAAAGCACGACTAGCATAAGCAATAGGGTGTTCTAGTCCATTATTTACTTGAAACAACATTGCGCCTAGACCAGTAAGTGAGGCATCAGTTTGAATATAGAACCTTTCGTCAAAATTGGGCGAGATTAAGATAGGTGCGGAAGTGATTAACGTTTTGATTTGTTTGAAAGCCTGCTGGGCTTCTAAATTCCATTCAACAGATTGACTTTTCTTTTTATTTTAAATTCAGACAGTAATGGGTGTAGATATAGTTGAGAGATTAGGTAGAAAAATGCGATAGTAGCTGATCATTTCTATTTAACGTTTAATTTCGGTAACAGTCTTTGGTGTTTTAAAATTAGTAATAGCATCAACTTTAGCAGGATCCGCCCGAAGACCAGTTCCATCAATAATAAAACCAAGAGATGTAAGGGAGGAACAGCAAAATTGACACTTCTCCCAATTTACTTTAAAACCTGCTGCATTTAGGCATTCAGCATCTTCATTAAGTGAAGCGATATGTTCTTCAAAGGAACTTGAAATGACCAATATGTCGTCTAAAAATACAAAGGCACGTTCCTGGTGTAAGATAGGACCTAACGTTTGATCCATAGTACGCTGTAAAGTTTGTGGTGCATTACAGAGACCAAGCGGCAAGAAATTATATTTGAACAAACCCCGACCTGGAACACAAAAAGCAGTCTTTGGATGTGAAGATAAGTCAAGAGGGATCTGATAGAAAGCTTGTCTAAGATCGATAGATGAGATAAATTTAGCATTGCGACGCCGACTCAGGATAGAATCAGTACGAAATAAGGGATAGGGGCATCAGCCACAGTTACAGAGTTGTTTTTTTCCGTCAAAACAAACACGCCATTCGTCATTTTTCTTAGGAACCAATAACACGGGAGACATCCATGGCGAATTTGAAGGAGAGATAACACCGGATTCAAGCATTTTATCTATTTCGGAATTCAAATGTTTTTGTAATGCAGGCGATAAGGGATATTGACGTTGCTTAAAAAAACAGCATCACCCGTAGAGATAATAAGAGTTGCGGTAGTGACACAACCAAGTTCAGAAGTATTTAATTTACAAAATTTGTCAATTGTAGAGTTAAGAATTTCATTCTGGGAATCGGTAAGAGACATTTTATTAGATATACCAGCCGACGCACAAGAGTTTGTTTTAAGAGAAGCTTGCCAAGAGAAATCTTGGAAATATAAAGATAAATTAAAAAGTTGGCAAAAGTCGACGCCAAATAAAAATGGGTAAGCTAGTGTAGGCACAATTAAAAATGGAACATCTCGTTCAAGTGACTCTATACGAATTTTTAATTTAAGGGAACCCGTTACATATATTTTATTATTGTCAGCTAAATTAATAGAGGTTTTTTTCCGGAATAACCTGAAATTTAATATTTTGTTCAGATAATTGCTGTAAGCCTTTGTTATTTATAAGAGAACATGATGAACCCGTGTCCAATAAAGAGATAGGTAAATGAGGGCGATTATAGAGGGGTTTTTAACAAGTTGTAAGGCAGCAGAATTTTTATGGTAAAAGGAATGAACTGTTTTCAACCAATTAGACCATTTGGCAGGAGTCGAACGACATATTTCAGATAGGTGAGGTGAGTTATTGTTTGAATTTAAGGTAGCAGTATTATTATTATTATTATTATTATTATTATTACTAGATACGTTAAATAAAGGTTTAACATTGGGAGTAATTTTATGTTTCAATTCGGTTGACGCCTGGGTGTGTTGAATTGTTTTTGTCGAGGACGATTTTGGTTCCTTGAGATATTCACGTTCCAAGTAGGAATATCTCTAACGAAGTTTTCCGATAAGTTAGGATTACATTTTATACATTTTGATTTATAGGTATTGTGCAAACATTATAAATATGTCCGCTTTTCTTACAATTCCAGCAGGTAACTAAGTTTGTCGCTGGAGAAACAGGAAGATTAATAATAGATACTTTACAAGAGGGTTCTGACTGACATGCTGACGATATTTATCTATATGTATCTCCACTTCTTGAAGAGAGCGGCATAAATCTTTAAATTGAGGTAAAGAAGAGATATGTTGTAAAGCTAAACGTTCAGAGAAATACGGATTTAGGTTCCTTAAAAGTTGATCAATAATTTCGTGTTCGGGTGTTTTTTTATCTAATCTGCTATATAAAGCCTCAATCGAGGTGATAAAGGAGATTACGTTTTCGTTAGGCCCCTGGGTACGATTTTTTATTTCATTCCAAATCAGTTATATAGCCATGAGGTAAAAGTCACGTTTTAAACTAGTAACTAATTCTTCCCATGTAGAAATCTGGTTTCGTATATTTCTATACCAAATCAAAGCAGAGCCAGATAATAGTTCCTCCGCTGAGACAAATAAATCTTGGTCTGTACAGTTACGAGAAATTTTAAAATCATTTACGCGGTCTAGGAATGACATTAAAGAAATTTCCTAATCAAAGTCCGAGAAAGAAATACCCCATTTATACACTGGTATAGATTTCATAGACAAGGTACTCGGTTGCGAAAAGTTCATATTAGAGAAAGCAAGAGGCAAATTTACATCTGAATCTAATTAAGTTTTCAAAATGATTCCTTCAATTAAGAAAACGTCAGATAAGAAAGTTTGCTTAGTTTCATTAGCTTGTTCATCCTTATGTAATGATAACAAGTCTAAAGTTGCTTTAAATGTGTTATACGAAATCTAATAAGTTTTAATTCTAAATCTGAAGGTGCTGGATTTATTTTGTAAACTATATGTTAATATCGTCTAGATTGTTTGATCTCAAAGGTATTTTGTGATAGCTCGGAAGTTAGTGTACGAGGAATTAATTGTTCGTCAGCTTCCTGTGCTAATACGGCCTTTAATTGCAAACGTCTGTGGTTTTGATTTGACGCAGGTTGGATACTGCGTGATTCAAGTTCAATGATCGTTGCGAGAGACTTAAGATGTGACGGATTCATCATATTACTGTATTTTAGGAAGTAGGTATACTAAGATAAGATTAAGGCAAATAGACGATAATAGTTTTTTAAGAAAATAATTTTTTTCTAAAAAATTTGTAAAAACTAGTTAATTATTCAGGTTTACTTTAATAAATACCAGTTACAGATATAATAGTTATACTAAAATTTAGAACAAAAACAAGTTTTAGTAATCTAAAGAAATTCAAGTTCAAAATAATTATTTAATCAAATTTAATGTGGTTTTAAAGAATTTTTAAGATAAGGAATGACAAATGGAGCAATTACAGTAGCAAATTATCTATAAATAACAATACTTACTGGATAGATAAATAATGTACCTCCAAAGTAACATATTTTAGTTCACTCACAAGTTAGGTTAGGTAATAATTGTCAAACACATTATAGATATAAACAACACTATTTTTTATAAAGGAAAATTTAAATAACAATGTTTTTGAAAAAGAAAAGTAAATTACACTAAACTTGAAACTGCATTTTTAAGGTTAGTGAAAGTAAACAAACAAGTAACCAAGGTGACAATTTCAACCAGTTAAATTGACTTTTAATGCTCCTTTCAAGGCTACTAAACCAAAAAAATTATAAAAAATAACTGGAGGTAACTAAAATTTAAAGGTTGCCATATTAAATATCAAAAGTCACTAAAAATCAAACATTATTAATTATTACAGATAATTGAGTGAAAAAAACACTATTTCTAAAAAAGTATAAATATTTTCAAAGCTAACATCTTACAAGTTAGAATAGGGTTAATTATAAACGGATTTAATTTCAACAAACACGTGTAAGGGCACCATTGTTATACTCAAGAATAACTATACGTCATTGCTATACTTTAACGCATAATTACGTGGCAAATTTATCCGCCATATTGTAACTGATACCGACCACGTTTTTAGAGTGATGCAATCGCTATCAATTCAAATTTGCATGCACAATTTAAATCAAAACAAATTACTCACTTTGTGAGGTTGGGTTACGTCATTGTTGACATCAAATTTCCATCCGTCCTAAAACTCTTTTACACTTGTAGGGAATGAAGGAACACCAGGTAAAGGAACGACACAAGGCAATATAAAAAGGAACCTACATACCTGAGATATAAAAAAACACACGCACCACTAGATAGTTGTTGCTTTGTCCATCTCTCGTAGCTTAATGGCGTCTTTTTACACCAAGCGCGCACTCCGCATCACTTTTGCGCAGACGTAACTTTCAGTGACGACGGAAGTTGGCGTATTCATTTAAAAATTCCCAACAATTTACTTACAAATTAAATCTAAACATGATACATGCCAGTTGGCATGTAACAATACACATACACACACAGACAGACACACACATACATGCACGCACCCACCTGCTCACTCACCCATCAAAAGATCTCAAAACACGTTCTTTGAAAGCACAGCATAAACGACTTATAACTTCTCTCAGAAACGCAATTGGACTAAAACCATGGATGATATAGAATCCCTTGGTTCTGTAAGTGGATATCAGTCAAATTTGTATAGGACACAATCTGGGGAAACGACAGAAAGCAGTCAAAGCTGTTACTAGACGATGGTTTTGTAGAGCAACACTTTCACTTATAAAAATACATATACATACATAACATGGCGACAAATTCATTAAAAATTTTTACACAGAATACAAAGAGCGTAAATAGCAAACACAAACATTACGAATTGAATGGCATTTTTTAAAGAAAATAGTCCACACATAGCAGAGCCACAAGAGACCAGCATAGACTTTGTACAACTGACAAATTATCAACATTTAAATATATTACCTTTCTAATCCTGTACGTACTCCGTACACAGGAACTGCAATACTAGTACGACGGGGAATTGGCACCTATAATATAAAGCATATAGTGTTGTACCATTCCTACTTACAATATCTGTCCATCACTTTAGGCAATAGTATTTGGCATATTTTAGTTGTCTATCTGCCTTATGACAAACAGAAAGCATAAAATTTTTTTTAGATATTTTAGAAAGATATTTGGAATATATATCTAACAAAAACAGTGATGATAAAATAGTGTTAGGCGGTGATTTTAATTGCACATTGCCGCTTGCACTAGATAGATTAAGGTCAGCAGAAAACCGTACAAATCTAACAGCAAAACTGGGTGCAATCGTTCAAGATTATGAATTACACGACACAGCTGGAGAATTTTTATCAAAACTAAAAAGAGTTTTACCCATGTTACACAGACTTCTTCGTCCGAACTAGATCGTATATATTGCTCCAAAACATTAGTTAGTTCACTTCCAATAAAATCTAACAAACAATCAATAGAAGGTATTTTATTTCGATCATTTGCAATGCTTAACTCAAATTGCTCACGTGTTACGTGATCCAACTTTTTTAAAAGTAAATTAACTATGAGCAAATTTAATTGCTCTTCCCGACTTGGTAATACAGCTTTTAATGCTGCCCAATTTTCAGAAAATGTATCTATTACCTTCTTCAAAGACGAGGGTGATCTATCGGTAATGTTTTGTATTTTGAACAAATTGTTTAAATAATTGTTAGCAATAATTCGCGTATTTTGGTATTGTTTATTTAACAGATCGAGTGCAACAGAATAATTGGCACCTGTAATTGTTAGACTCTTAACAAGAGCGGCTGCTTCCCCACTTAAATTTCCTACCAAATAACCCAGATTTTCAACATCTGAAAGCTTTTTTGAATTACCAATTAAACTGGTAAATAATTCTATAAAGTTTGGATACGACGAAATATCCCCATTAAATTCGGCCAGTTTCAAAGCAGGCAATTTGATATGTGATTCTTGTAAATTCGCAACCACCGAACTATCTAAATTTGCAATTAAAATTTTATCCAAAAGCCTATTCAAATTTCTACTTTTAGAACGAATGCTATACGAAATATCATCCAATTTATCCCCATAAGCGTGTATTTCCTCTAACAGGGATTCGGATATGCCAACGATACCGATTAATTGTGTTTGTAACCGCGAAAACCGATCAACGGTTTCTGAAAAATCTTCCGCGCGAATTAAACAATTATCAATTTGCTCGCGATTATTCGAAGTTTCGGCATTTTGCATTGAACCTAACAATTTTTCCCCACTCACCATATAACCTTGCAGCTTTTGCAGGAATTCTTGTTGTTTCTCCATTTTGACCAATCACTAATAATGTTGAGTGATCTCCAAATCGTTGAATGCAGCCCAATTGCGTTGAATACTTCCAATGATAATGCTATTTACCCTATGCAATACGGAACGCACTCCCGAAACCAAACCAAAATGACAGATGTAACCGTCAATTTGTTTATCAAATACGTAATTGTTCAAAGAATTCGCGATTAATATAATTCAAAGTCAAATTAATTCACTAATTTTAAGCAATTTAACAAACGAATAAACTACTTGCCAAACGAAAATATTCAAAAGTTAACCTCGAAACGAATATAGGTCAACTCACAAAAAATACAAATTTTTAACAAAAAATACGCCAGTTCAAAATCTGGTTCGAAGGGCCAAAAATGTTGGCGTATTTTACGAGCTAGTGAACTGTATCGACGACGAACGTGTTAATTTAACATGACAAAGCATTGTAAGTACGAAAATTAAAACTTACCAGTGCTAGCGATCGCCATGTTAACCAAAACGATGTTGACGAGCAACTAACTTCTCATCAGTCTTCTAAATGGCAAGTGGGAATAACGAAGATAACCGAAAGTAATGTCCATAAGGCCGCGAAACTCAAAATAACTAAATATTACTTATAC
Source organism: Platerodrilus igneus (assembly GCA_036346225.1). Lineage (NCBI taxonomy): Eukaryota > Metazoa > Arthropoda > Insecta > Coleoptera > Lycidae > Platerodrilus > Platerodrilus igneus. The sequence goes on along the minus strand of JARFIW010001100.1, from coordinate 1,043,922 downwards.
ATGTGGAAACCAGCTAAAATTGTACGTAAACATAATGTGTCCACATCTTATATTGTAAATGATATGGACAAGCAGTTTCGTAGCAGCAGAATTGATAATAACCCATCATACACAATGTCAAGAGAGAATTCTCAACATGAGCAGTTATAATACTTATTTTGTATAGAATAAATGGTGATTATAATGATAGTGAAGTAAATGTTAAAGCAGCATCCAGCTAAGTATATAAAACTAGTCCTAGAAGTAGCTTTGGTCATTTATGTAATGAACAAGCTAGAAATGCATATACTACTAGGTATGGTCGTTGCATAAAACATCCTGAAAAACTTGTCTATAGACGCCACCTGGTATTTTAAACCATAACAATACTTGCAATACCAGGAAACGGAAATGATTAGTCACCCGATTCTAGAACTAACTCAACTAAGCGTGCAAAGGTCTTGTTTGCTGCTGTACCAAATGCACAAATTTAGTCAGGAGCACGAGACTCAAACACTTAAATCTAACACTTAAATTCACTATAAACCTAAATACAAAATTCATTTTGATACTCACATACGAATGCATACAAATTTTCGTTAATATCTTTTAAGATATTTTCTTAAACTAAAATTTCTTACTCACTTTTAACAGGATAAGACAAAATATGTTACAGCAGCCAAGATGTTAAGTTAACAAATTAACCAAGACTACTGCATTAATGATACATAATTCGCTTAATCCTATTCGATCAAATACAAAACCAAAACACAGGTTAGCTTGTTAATGGTTCAATAATAAATTTTATCTTTGGTCATAAATATCGCAGGTTTAGATCAACAAATACATAAGATAATTTCTTAAAGACACTTTAGAAAGAAAGATATAGATAATTTATTTATTCTAAGGTAAAAGTAAGATAGAGTAACATCTTCAAGAATAATTACAAAGAGAAAAATAAATACCTAGTTATTTACGCGTTAGAGTATTATTTAAGGTACGATAAGATCTTGAAGACTGTCTTAGCGAGAAAAATAGATAACAAACCATTGGTGGTTCAAAACGTTAACCAAGTAAGGTAATATCTGTGAAATATTTTCAGGAGAAGATAGTCAACCATTTACGGTCATATATTAATTAGATAAAATAGAATTTCCAAGATAATTTCAAAAAGAAAGATAAGTAACAAACCATTGGTGGTTCAAAATGTTAATTAATTGAGATGAAGTCTTCAAGTAATCATCAAAGAGAAAGCTAAACACTAATAATTTAACATAATAAGTTGAGGTAATGTCTTAAGAAAAAAATTAAAAAAAAGATAATGTACAAATTAATTTTTGGTTCAGAGACCTTATACTTGTCAAATATAATATAATAACAGAAAAAAGACTCAAGATGGAGTAGAGTGCTGCCATAGGAACTTAAGAAGAGGTTTCTACTAATGCCCTCCAAAAGGAAAAGTTCCGTGAAGCGGTACTCGTTCATACGAACAGCATAAGATATCAAATAGAAACGGGAATGCAGTTCCTGCATCCCGACCGTCGATTAAGAGAGAATCAGCACACAGACCAAATCAGATAATAAATTCACTGTCAACAGCTTTAAAGCAAATCAACGAAAGACAGTGGCGATACACAGTTAGATGGAGGTTCTCTAAGCCCACGGCCCAATGTTATGACTGCAACAACTCTCTAATTATGCAGTGACTTAGAAAGTAAAAGGAAAAGTAGAAGATAAAGAAAAGGTAAAAGAGAGGGATGTGATGTTTGAAGTTTTATAGCAACCAGGCAGAAGAGAGAAGAATAAGGGCTTGCATTGAGCAATAGAGACAGAAAGAACAGTAGATAGCTAAGGACTATTCGACCAGCCAAAGTGTAGTCAGCAGCCCAGAGTAAGGGAGCAACAGTCTTATATGATGGACGATTGTCGCAAGACTAAGATAGGTCCAACAGAGTAAAAAAATAAGGTTGATAACGGAGATAGAGGGATAAGAAAAAGTAGAGTTTTATGATAAGCATTCTTGAAAAGGAGTAGAGAGTAGAGAATGTCACTATTAAAACAGATTGGTCTAAAAGACCATCTGCAAGGTTAACGATAAGATAAAACCTACACCAACAAGTAGTTACTTAAAACAACTAGACTCCAAATGAGACCCAGACACATTATCTTCGTACCGAGCACATCCGCTGCAATAAGAAAATCAAATAAAGGTAATGCAATCAACTTAAATATATTCCCACCATAATTTCAAAGACATAACTGCCAAGGACACAGCAATAATTGTACGATAAACAGTTAATGAAGGATTAGAATATGAAAGTTTTCAATACAACCATACATTAAGGAATAATATTTGAAACAACAAAGGCGAGAGCCCCTCATCAATATGTTAAAGAAAAACATGAAAAAAAAATGCATTACTGTTCCTATAATATAAAAACGATTGATAACAAAAATTGTAAGATAGGATTGAAATATTTGTATAAGAAATCACATTTAGTAGAAAATCTTTGTAGTAGCAACTATGGAAATCGATTTTTTACTACAGAAGCATAGCTTGTGCTTGCTATGGATATCCAAAGAGAAAAACATCAACCCAACCAACATCAGTTGGTATAAGTTCTATAGATTTCGCTGGGTTATTCAGACGACAAGGATGTCAACAACGATAAACGCCTGTATTGGGTCATGGAATAATAACAAGATAAAAGACGTAAATTTAAAAGAAATTAGAATTATTTGCATCTAATAATCAATAAAACAATTTTATAACTACGGATGAAAGCTCCATGTTTTAAAACTAAAGAACTATATATGACATGACCAAATTTGGAACACTTATAGATTAAGAGATAATATCCATTCAAGTGTACAATAGAATAAGTCAAAAATTATTAAATAAATTTACATAAGAGGGAATGATATAAAAGTTCGATGATAAGAGGAGGTCATGCTAAAAGAAAAAAATTGGTCGAGATAAGAATGAAAAAGGAGTATATATTTAGATGAAGGTATGAACATAAAAATAAATAAATACTACTCGTTAAAGGCACACGAAAATGGTTTTAAGTCTTTAATGTGCCAACATCCTTGAGGTTTGCGGTTTGAATCTTGTAGTTCATAAATCAATGGAGAAATTACCCAAGAAACATGATTTTTCTTTCATACTTGTTCACCCAAGACAAAGAAAATGTCACTTTTACAGAGTTTGTAAGGTTTTGGTTTTTTTCATAAACCTTGAATAAATTTTTCCTACCAGAGGTAAAGATAGAAGGTAATAGTAGTTGATCTTTGTCCAAACGTATTATTTCATCAAATTCAATCACATCAGTATTGTCTGGAACAGAACCATAATAACTAGCATCAATTAGAGTATAATGGCCAAAAAATAATAAAAGTGAGAGTGAGTGGCTTCATTCTTCAAAGTACGTAAAGCTTGTGCAATTTTAAATATATTTTCGTCACATTTAATATACTTGCAGATGGCATCTGGCATTAACCAAGTTTACTGAACTTTACAAAATTTTAGAATTCTTTTGAGATAAATTGTGTACCACTGTCACAAAGAATAATTTGAAGCATGCCGAAAATAAGAAAGACTTGTTCTAAAAATTGCATAATCACCAAAGAAGTAGTCTTTGCTAAAGAATGAACAAAAACAAATCCAAAACAAAACCAATCAGTTACAACCAATAGGTATTGGTTACCTTTCTTATATCGAGAAAAAAATATTAATAAGTCAAGAGAAACTAATTGAAAAGGATGATACTTTTTTAAACAATCAATAAACCAAGTCGAGCTTTTTGCAAACTCTTCTGTACACCACACACACTTTACAGTTTTTAATATACCAGCAAATGGACTGTCCTAAATTAGGCCAGTAATAAAAATCAGATATCTTTGCTCGAGTTTTGTAATGCTTAAATGTGCAGAGATAGGATCATCATGAAACATTTTCAAAATTCAAGTCCATTAGCGGTAGATATTACTAATTTCCATTCAGGTATATTTGCAACTTTAGATGAGAAAGATGTAACAAATTTATATAAATGATCTATAATACGAAATGAGGGGTAGTTTTCGGAATGTTAAGCAACTTCTTCCATCATATTTGAATACCTGACATCAGGAATTAAGCTAGGAAGATTTAAAGTGGCTACATCATGAGAAAGAGCATCAGGCACGATATTTAATTTTCCAGGTCTATGACGAACAGTGGAAGTAAATTGTGAGATACATAAACTCCATCTGGTCAAGCGTTCAGCGGGTTGTTTTAAATTGTTTAATCGGGTAAGAGCGGCACAATCGGTAATAACTAGGTTCCTTCAACATAACCCCTAAAATTTTCAATTCCAAAGATTATTCTGAGAAGTTCTCGTTCAGTAGCGAAATATTTTTGTTCGGCGGTAGTTAAAGTATGACTAGCATAAGCAATAGAGTGTTCTCAAGCATCTTTTTCTTGAAATAAAATGGCACCTAAGCCTGTAAGCGAGGCATCAATTTGAATGTAAATTTTTTTGTCAAATTTTGGTGAAATTAGAATAGGGGCAGAGGTAAATAAAACTTTTTTTGATCAAAAGCTTTTTGTGCATCAAAGTCCAATCAAAAAATTGTCCTTTCTTTGTATTCTTAATTAGAGCGGTAAGTGAAGCAGAGATAGTAATTAGTTAGGTAAAAAATATGATAGTAAGATATATTATTCCAATTAAACGTTTAATTTTTGCAACATTTTTAGGCATTTAAAAATTTAGTAATGGTATTAACTTTATCAGGGTCAGCTTGTAATCCATTTTCTTCCACAATAAACCCTAGAAAGAAAGTAAGAGTAACAACAAAACTTATATTTTTCCCAGTCGACTTTATCACCAGAATTACTAAAGCATTCAGCTACTTCATTTAAAGTTACGAATGTTCTTCAAAAATATTAAAGATAATTCATAATATCATGAAGATAAATGAAAGCATGCTCTTGATGCAAAATTTGACCCAGTGTTTTATCCATAGTACATTGAAGTGTTAGGGGATCATTGGACAAATCAAAAGGTAAAAAGTTGAGACTTTCCCCTCAAACAGGGTTCTTTTCCGTGATTGAAATAAAGTGAATAATAACAGTTATGTTTTTGTATAATCCTTTAATCCAATAATTTTTAGTAAAAGTATAAAAGAAACAATGAAACAAACACTATTTAAGAAAACTTATTATAGTTAATAGCAAAATAGTAGATATTAATTAGCATTGTCCTTAAATAAACTAAGTCCCAATATCTAAACGTAACATGAGTGACCTATACTAAAATATACTAGGCCTACAACCGGTTTATTTCTTTACTTGCGAACATTGAACTCTCTGGAATGTTAAAAACTCGACTATGCATACGATCCAGCATGCTGAATATCTACTTCACACAAACCCCAGGTATCTATGAGTCCGGTTAAGTAACCCTAATATTTCGAATGACATCGACCTGCACTGACAACAATGAAAATATGAAGATCGATCCTACCTTCATAGACAAACTGTCTTTTGGGGAAGATTTCAGCAAGATTCACTACCAGACTGCATTGTTAAACATAATTCCGTTTGCACTTGCATTAATCACAACGCACTTGCTTACTTTTTAGACATACATCACTCACTACACTGTAAACCGAACAACACAATTTGTGGTCCCTTCATAACTACCTAACAATACTCGCAGAGCTCTTGGGACTCGATTAAAAACAGATTACTCCTCTGTCCTACACATCTTATACTAAGAATATACCAACATAAAATCCAGTAACGGGATGTCATACTAAAAAAGAATGGTTCAAACTAATGTCAAAAGGAATATTAGATATCATAGCTACTGACGCGGCACAAAGTTCAATTCATACAAACCTTTTCAAAGTACAGAAAAAGTAGTTTTTTGACGAGAGGATTGTTCCAAAGGTATCTGATAAAAAGCTTGTTTAAGATCTACTCAAGATATGCATTTAGCATTATACAGGCGATTCAAAATCGAATCGGCATGTGATAAAGGATAGATATCAGGTATTGTATCAAACTTTAATTTACGACCATTGATAAACACATTATTCTCAATTTTTCTTTCCAACTAATAAAATGGGATTGCCCCAGGGAGAAGAACTTGGGGAGATAGCATCAGACTAGATCATTTTATCAATTTCAGCATATAAGAGTTTTTATAGAACAGGCGATAGAGGATACTGAAGTTATTTGAACAGTTTTGCATCAGCAGTTAAAACTTCACAAGATTTATTTATAGTTACACTCAACAGACATAAGCTCTTCTACAGAGTAAATAGAATACAGCTTGTTACATACAGAACTATAAATGTTAATACAAAACAAGTCTAAAAGAGTTAGGCAATAAATTTTATATCAGAGAATAGGTAATGTACATCAGAAAATCATAGTATTCGTTGTAGTAAGTTTTTTAGTGCTTTATGTGATATCGTAAAGATATCACAGTCTGATTCTATATCATTATATAGTTTACACATTACATGCAGCGGTGAATTATTGTGATTATTTGTATGTACTACATGTACCTCGTAGAAAATTTTTGTATTCCTGATGCAGTATGCAGAAACATATATATATATATATATATATATATATATATATATATATATATATACAGTGTGTCTACTTAAGTTGGTGGCATATGGAAAACTTTTTTATTTTTAGTTTTAGGGAAAAAAGTTACTCTTTATAAAAAGTTCTGTTTGGTATGAAACCAAAATAAAACATTCAAATTGCTAAATTTATCAGTCATATACGAGGTTTATCAATAAATATGAATATTTGGTACAAGAGTAAAGTATCTTTATTTTTGAGAATTTTGAAAATTGTTATTACAAAAAGTTATTTAGAATTAAAAACTAGGGTAAAATATGCAATTATAGCTATCTATCGTAAAAAACTTTTTTCTTACTTTTTTCAAACTTTTTTCTAATACATTTAATCTAGGATGCACTGACTAAAATTGTTTGACAGTAAACGTCAAAACTTCAGTTTGTAAATGTATTTGTAAGAAATGCCAGCAACATTGAGTTTGCAAGAAAAAATTGATATTGTGTTAATTGTGGGTGAAAATTATAAAACATTTCGTGAAGCTGCTGCCATTTTCAATAACCGACATCCAGAAAAAAGGGTTCACAATGAAACAGTAAAAAAACTATTAATGAAATTTAAGAGTTTTGGACATGTAAAAAATAGATATACCAATAAACATCAAAAACTGGTTGCTAGTGATGAGATGGAGTTTGAAATAATGCTCTCAACAATTGAACATCCGAAACATTCTTTGCAAAAAAGAACATCTTTGATGCCAAATACTGTAAGTAAAGACACAGTTTTAAAAATTTTTAAAACAAGCTGCAATTTATTTATATGTTAAGGCCAGGAGATCATGATAGACACTTTGAATTCTATTGTGATATCCAAGGAAAGTTGGAAGATAATCCATTTATGGCGAGACATATTCTTTTTTCGAATGAAGCAAAATTTTCATCAAATGGAAGTTTCTTCACAAAATTGCCGTTGGTGGAAGTGAGACTAATCCACATTTTACAAACTATTTTATTATTAAAGAAAGTTTTTCAAAATGCTGAGAAATTACATTTCATTGGACAGTTCTTGTCAGTGCATTTTAGATTAAATGAAATAACGCATAAGCCTAAATAATTTTTTATTTTAAAAAAGTTTAAAAAATTTTTTATAATCGATGGATATTTTGCATATTTGAATGTGGTTTTTTTTTATTCTGAACATTTCATAATAACAATTTTCGAAATTGTCAAAAATAAAGGTACTTTACTCTTGCACCAAGTTCATATTTATTGATAAACCTCATATATGACTAATAAATTTTGAAATTTGAAGATTTTATTTTAGAACAAGCAGAACTTTTTATAAAGAGTAACTTTTTTCCTAAAACTAAAAATAAAAAAGTTTTACATATTCCGCCAACTTGTATGCTGACGTTTCGTAAAATTTATTCACATCACATTATTGTGAAGCTTAGGCTCTAACTACTCGAGCCCCTCCATTGGGAAGCCATGATGTTGTGAAGCTTGCTCTGAAACGGCACTCTAATTCGTGCCCCAACGTTGGGTCGCCATAATTATTGTGAGGTTAATTCTGACAATCATAGAGCCCTAGCTTTGGGTCATCAAAATATTGTGAAGTTTACCTCGGCTGCTCCTCTCTGAATTCTTAAATCCACCAAAACCTTTTAAAACCAACACAGACGCTTACTTGTTAACGCTGAATCTAAAAACTCCCGCTCATTGCTTCTATGCTGAAACCTAATAGAAATTCACACCCTACAATCACACACTCAAAATAACGCAATTCACAAAATACATCACACTCTACATTCGTATTATTAGTAATGCCAACAATTTCATTTTCAAAAGTATTTTAATTCGATAACCTTATTCAAACAAATATTTTATCAGAGTAAGAGGGCGTTTCTCATACCTTACGTTAACCCCTTTGTCGTATTATGAGCTCATAGTAAAACTCGTTAAATGTGAGTGCAAATTTACCTCACTACAAAAATAAAATAAGCCCCCTATACTTCTTTATAACATAGCCTGGTTATCTTTAAATTAATTATCCTTGACTAAATAAATTTCATTTTCATCAAAAGTCTCATAAATTTTCAGTTCATTAAATATATCAAATACAAAACACTCAAAAGCACAGAAAAATATAAAAAAACAAAAAGTATTCACCACACAATGTTTTTATGTAATGTCATACCTGGTAACTGTCTTCCAACCATTATCCACCAACCAGCCCTTAAGGATGATACCGTCCAGTATGGCACTAGTCTATAAAACACCTCCCCGGTTGAATCATCATCATTTTATACCTGCTGCTACCCCAAAATCTCTTCATTTATAATAAAACCATGAGCATCCACTTTCCAAAATGTATTCTTCGTATTCCCAAAAATATTAATCAAAAATCGCCGCCTTCACCATCAAATACTTCCAAATTTTACTAAGTTTCGTGCATTCCAAAGCCATGATAATTAATCGTTTGTACTTACATACAAAACTTACCCTTCGTATAAACTGCCTTATTTGCTTTTTAATAGACTTTGTCATCATACTAACTTATGAGCAATTTTACATAAATTCACTAACTTTCACAAAAAGTAATTTGATGAAACGCGAAGGACTGACGAAGAATTAAGAGAGCGCCACCCCCTTTGAAAGTGGTTTATATAGCCGTTGCTACACCTCCCCTATTTTCCAATTCGCACGTAGAAATGTTAACGTACAAGAATTATTCCGCGTAAAAGCAGCAACCGTTCTTCATTTCTTAAAATTGTTTGCTTAACCGACTCGATATTCTCGCGAAAAGCTCTAACGACTCTTCGTTTAGCTTGAATTATGATAACAAACACGCTAAAATACTTGGTAAGACATTTACAACAGCCAAATGTCACTTCAATTTTGCAAAACTAGCCTCAACCGCCAAGTCGATTCCCACTACTTTCACGCTTCCAAACTCAAACAAACACCTTTTATCCCCTTGTTCATATAACCCCATTTCACACATGTTTCCACCAGCTGAATATTTGCCCTACCTAATACAAACTTGTCGCACGTATACCTGCATCGTCCAATCATTTCGCTCAATTCCTTTCCCTTGCTTTCAATCGATGCGCGTCTGATTATAATATTCCTAGAAATTATTGATTTTGTTTCCTCCTCTAAAATAAGTTTGGTCGTCGTTTCCCTCCTATACTATATTCATAATTAAATCTGTTTTTCACTCGTATTCATACGTTTCTGCTCCGTCCTTGTTCCCCCATGACAGTTGTTTCTAGCTTCCCTCCAATACTAGCTTTATAATTAAAAATCGATATCTTAACAAACACTGCTTCTTCGTCCTACTTATGTGTTTTCTGTTCTGTCCTCATTGTATATTGACTACGCTAACTCCCAACGGTCTTTTTCTTCTTGAAACATATTAGAGCTTGTTTATCGCACGTGTTATCTTGAAATATCTCCCCCTTTATTACTTTGAAACGTTTTCTGGTTTTACCATTGAAAACAATAATCCTATTTTAACGAATCTGCAAAGCTTTTACATTTTTGTATGCTACATTAAATGAAAATTAAAAATGGCATTTTTACCTCGTTTCTAATCCTTATCGCCCTATCTTACAATAAATTTCATGCTACGTCATTCCTAAATAAATATAACTAAAATTAAATTAACCCTACACTATTATACGCTGACTAAGCTCTAAATTAATTATTTAAAATACCTTAATTATCTAAACCGCCTAATAGATTTTCTAATAAGTTGCTACTTTAATCCCAAGCTTGATTTATAACCTTAGTCATAAGGGTCGCACACTACTTGTAAATAATACTAGGTTAGAAAACTAAACAATTGTATCATGAAAAGTACGTAATTCGCAAATTATGCAAAAAGCAAACATTTAACACCCTGTATAAGAATCACAATTGATTTTAATTAATGCCGAGAAGCGCATCCTTCAATAATACAAACATATTCAGTAACATAAATAACTCTGTACATAATTAAATTTATTTAAATCACAAAAGCATTCATAAATTCTACACAAACATGCATTAAGAGCATTGAAAGCTAAAAATCATGATTAGAATTCTGGTAAAATAGGACATGCAATGGTACCAAGAAATAACAAAGCATCTTCGAAATAAACACACATTTAAAAAACCAATACGTTTCGGAAACGCAGGATGAAAAGAAACGCATTTCAATTTACGTCATTATAGAAATTCGCATACGTAATTTTTAACATGAAATAGATTCAAAACCCAAAACATTATGCTGGAGGAATAACCCTTGACTGTGACCATTTGCTCACAATTACGTACATAAGAGGCAAGGAACTGTATAAGATTTGGGTGGAAGTCAAACTCTTCTAACTTTCTAAGAAGTAGATTGTGTAGTACTTTGACAAAGGCCTTAGTAAAATCTGTATACATGACGTCCGCTTGACCACGCTAGTCAATAAAGTGCGATATAAATTGCGTTATGATCAATAAGTTAGTAACAGTAGAACGATTTTTCATAAACTCATGCTGGTGTACAGAGATTCAGTTATATACTGATGTTAAAATGTTCTTGTATATAATCGATTCAAAAATTTTCACAATTACTGACAGTACAGTGACTGGTCTATAGTTCCTCGATATTAGTGTTGTCACCTTTCTTGAAGATAGGACATATTTTAGTCTGCCTCCAAGTATCTAGGAATGTTTTAGTTTTTATACTTAGGTTAAATATGATTTTTAAAGGATAAATAAAGTAATCATACATCCTTTAATAATATATTATGGGAGTAGATCTAGTTTTACTGCTTTATTCAGCTTTAATTTCTGAATTGCTTCTATTACATCCTTATCATCAACTGTCTGTAATATCACTAGATCGGCAGAAATGTTACTACGATAGTCTACAGTGGTATCAATAATCTGCTCGGTGCTGTATACGTCATTGAAATAAGTGGCAAAAGCATTGGCAATCGCTTCACCTTTATTGTATTCCTTACCATTCATAGAAACTGTAGCCGGAATGAAGACATTATTTCTTTAGTTTTTCTTTTGTAGTTTACAAACTGCCGAAATAAGTTTGGGTCTACCCTAATGCTTTCTCGGGCCCTTGTTATATATAGATTGAACGCTTTGACCATATCCCGTTTCACAATTTTTTGTAGTTTATTATATTCAACTTTAATTTGTAAATTATTTGTTCTACTACTAAGTTTCCTAAGGTATTCTTTGTGTTTTAAATTCTTTACTATTTGAACATTGAATCACATAGTATATTGTTTGGATTTGTTTGCTCTAGGTCACATTTATCAAATACTCTATAAATCTCCTTCTAGAAATGGTCAACTGCAATGTTTGCATCATCGAAAGAATTTAAGTCATTCCAGTCAATAATAGATAGTAATTGATGTAACCAATCAAAGTTACTTTTTCTGAAATTAAAGCGAGGAGGACTTGGTTGCAGTTCTGTAAATTTACAAGTCTTTAGTGGAATATCGATTGTTAAAGTTGGATGATATCAGCCCTCTTTTACTAAGCTAAAACTACTTCGTGTCACAATACAACATAACTGTGAAATAACGAAATCTAGAATTCTATGTTGATAATTAAGTACAGAGTTTTGTTGTTTGCAGTTAAGAAATTTTGTAGTTCATATACTAATGCATATCACCATTAGCACTTAAGTAGTACTGATTACGATTAGTAATGTTAAAATCACCAATGATTAGAAAATTCGATTCTGACAGAAAAGGTAAATGCTCTAAAAAGTCATAAATTCCTAATTGCTCTAATTGTACAGTTTGGTACTATGTAGATACAAAGAATGCAAATGTGACAAAAATTTTCCAAACTGACTTTGACACACACAATATCGATTGTAGGGTCTATAAAGTTGACATCTATATGACTGCAATTGTATAAGTTTTTTACAGCAATAAGAACACCACCTCCTTTCTTCTTATTTGAAGCATCAAGGTCCATACCACTCCTGAGCACTATAAAGTCACCAGTAAATAGCTCGCTATTAAATACATCTTGCTCAAGACCTGACTCTGTTATCACAACAACATCGTAGTCGTTTGCGAAAAGGTAAATAGATTCAAGAAATATTGCAGTTTTCGTCCGCAATTCTCTCATGTTTTGATAGATCACCAAGAACATGATCTGGGTTAATGTAGTAGTATTAACTGATGAGGGCATATGTGCCATCTGTAATTGCTAGTCAATCGTATACTGAATAGTAGTTTTTTTTTGGTCCCTTAGCCTCAGAAATACTGAACAGCATTGGTCGAAGGATGTGTGGTAAGCATCATAATATGTTTTTAACTAAGCATTTTAAATTAAGCAATTAACACACATTGGCCGGCTGCTATTACAATCATTAGTATGATGACCTTTGTCGTCACACTTGCCACATGTAGCTTTATTCTGACAGTCCTTGGCTATATGATTGTATTGAATACAGTTAAAGCACCGCAGGAAATTTATATACTCATAACACTGAGCATTTATTAAATCCTATAAATAAATAGCCTAGTTCATTTGTAGACATTATCCTAGAGAATGAGACCAGATCACACTGTATCATTGCAAAACATTTGGTTTTCATTTTTTTAAAAACTTTGACTTCTAATTTACCATCTTCATATACTGAGCTACTGTTCTGTCTACGGATAGCTTCTACTAGGGTTTTTGCCATAAACTCTGGGTCAATTCCTATTATTTTTATTTGGAGAAATTTTTTAATTGGTATGTGACTAGTATATTCTTTACCAAGGTTCTGGTCCACATTTTGCTTAATTTTATTAGCCTCATTTGTATTCGTACATTTTTGTATTACAGAACCATTTCTTGTTTGTCTTAGTGCTGTAATACTAACACCCAGTTCAACAGAGTCAATTCTCTGCATTATTTCAGATTTTGTTTTCAACCCATCATTTTCTATTGAAGATTTTATCACAACGGCACAATCACTCTTTACAATTTATGAGTATAATTTGCTCTTTTCCTTTGTTAATGTAAACACTGGTTTTACAAAACACATGTTTAAATTTTCTAATTTAGATTCCAATTCTTTTATTTTATTTTGTAGCAGACTGATTATCTCTTACTTAACTTTAATAATAACATACTTTTGCATATTTGTTTCTGTTATTAGATTTATTTGGCTTTGTAAATAAGTTAATACTGTAGATTTTGAGGTTACTTCATCTTCACAACAAATAATTATATTCTCTTCTACGATTTTTACACCTTTTAATCTTTCAGCACAACTTTGATGAAATACTGATACACATTTTATGCACACCACAAGTTTACACTTTTTGGTTGCTCAGCACTTATAAAATTTGTCTGGAGGATCATTGAGATTATCATTTCCAGGCACCATCTTGTATCTTGAGATACAGTTGTGACACACCCTAGCTCAGAAGTACTTAGTTCGCAAAATTTATTCATGACCTTTTCTAACGACATATTTTGTTGTTCGATAAGAGATTTTATTTGCAATCCCCAAGGAAGCATAATCATTTTTCTTGAGGCTAGCTCGCCAAGTGAAATCCAAAAAGTTCAGCAAGAAGTTAAAAAGTGACAAAAATCAATGCCTAAAAGAAAAGAATAGGCTAAAGTAAGTACAACTAAAAAGGTGACTTCACGTTCAAGAGATTCTATACGAATTTTTAATTTAATAGATTCAGTTGCCTTAACTTGAGCTGAATCAACGATAATCATATACAGCCGTGCTAAGGCAATAGACCGTATGCGACACTTTTTTTTACAAAAACGCATTTTTGCTACTTATGGGTACAAGTGGAAGTAATCTATCACCCTACTAAGGCACTATTCCGTAAGTATGTCATTTTTAGCAACTTACCAAAGAGCGTATATGCCATTGGCCGCCTTCATGCTAAGGCAGAGAACCGTAAAACCTAATACAGAGGCAGAACACCGCAAAGGCATTCGTTCACCGACGCTTGTGGTGTTTTGCTTTAATGCTGATGCCTTACGGTTCTGTGCCTTAGCATAAAGGAGACCAATGGCGCTTACGTTGGTAACTTAGGATATTATTAATGTTATAGATGTTAATTAATTAATAGAAATACCATTACAACAACACAGTTTGTTCGTTTTGTACTTCGTTTTGTACTTCGTTAGCATTATTATATTATTTAGTAATTCGCCGTGTGTCGGTATAAGTTTATCCCTTTGTAAGGCCAAGCGGCAGTAAGTTGCTCTTTGTTCTTCAAGAGATACATGTCTTGACACGGTAGTTTACAAGTGCAGCTTTAAGTAATATTACTATAATTTCAATTTATTGTTAGTTTAAACGCGATTTTACAATGACAAGCAATTCAATGAATCGCAATCTGCCCAGAGGTAGAAAGATTGTTTGCTTGCTTTAAAAGAGCAGCAACAAGAAATCTCTGATAAGCGTAACGGAAGTATGGAAAGCGATACGTCGCCTGTAGAAACCGTTCAAGAATGTGATGATCCAGATTATGTACCTCCTGATATTAGTTGCTGCAGTTTTACGAGCAATGAAAACTGCATCAACAACTATTTTGACAATCACAATTGTGAGAATGATAATTGTAAGTATCGTATCATTCGTATCCTAATTCATTTGCGTCTAATATTATTATACCGAATTATATTTAGACGTGAATTATAACCATTCAATAATGCAATAATTTATTATGGATACTATGATCATCATAAACTTTGTTTTAGTGTTTGATGTACCGGTGCAAACTTGTAACATACCCATGTATGTGGACTATCCAATTTCCGGGAAAGATTTGTTAGAGGGAAACACTGATTTGGTTCAACTACACCTATGATTGCTTTACTTCCAACCACAGCGGATCAACCTGCCGAACTTCCACAGGTACTAAACATGTCGAAGTTGGTGTAGATTGTTACTTTGACTAGTTTATATTTGCCTATGTTATCAGATGTAGGTTTTGGCAGCAACTTTTTAACAATTTTGTTTGCTTTCAGTCTGGAATTGACGACCCCTCCTGTGTACCTAATGATGTTGGTGAAACGCCTCAACCTGAAGTTGTCGAACAAATTTGCAAACGAAGCAAGCGTGGTACTAATCCAAGACCGATACAGAGAGAACACAACAGGCGCAAATATATCGAAGGTCATGATGTAAAACCAACCTGTAACTTACAAACGTGTAAGAGGAAGTGTGGTCTTGTGCTCCCCGACAAGCACAGGAATAATATAAACAAGCTGTTCTAGACTTTTAGTTATGGTGAGAGGAGAGTCTTTATTCGACAAAAGGCCACTCAATAATTAGTAAAACGGAGAAGGAAGGCTTCTGCAAGCCAAGATGCAAAGATGCTGAAGTGAAATTATACAGTGGCGTACACTCTGCCTACTGCCAATGGCACCAAGGTTTCTGTCTGCAAAGCTTTTTTTCCTTACACCTCTGGGATTCGCACAGAATAATGACACAGTTGTCCAAAAATTCCTCAAAAAAATGGAGGGGGCATTAATTACACCAAAAGGCGATCAAAGGAGTAAACACCCCCCAGCAAATAAGTTTGCCGATGTAAGCGTTATACCTGAGTATATTGAGAGCTACCGTTGTGGATATGCACAAAAACTTTCTTGGTACGGCTAACGTTAAGTGCTCTTACGAATTGTATCGAAGAACGTTGACTGAAATGAATATCAGTTTTGCTAAACTTGGCCACGAAGCTTGTGAGATATTTAGGCTGCATAATCCTATACACAGTCGCAATAATCTTGATATGGCTTGTGAGGAAAGTTTAAAGTGGTGCATGCATCGTAAACGGTACGTTTCAGCACGAAATTTATATGAATTAGATAAGAATTCGAAAACTGCGCCTGACGAAAAATGTTTCTATTCGATAGACCTTCAGAAGGTTATTATGCTTCCTCGGATAGACACATTTAAGGCCCCTGTATTTACGAAGCGCATAATTGCTTTCCATGAGACATTTGACCCCCTCGGCAGAACAACTTTGGAACCAACACGCGCTGTATTTTCCGCAGTGTGGCATGAGGTGACTGTCGGAAGAAAAAAAGAGGATATTGTTAGCTGCTATTACGCGTTCTTATTGAAGATGCGCGATATAAAAATGTTGTTCTGTGGGCCGACAATTGCACAACGTAAAAAAAAATTGGACATTGTTCTCATTTCTACCTTACATGATTAATTCTATGGAAACTTTGACTGACTCCGTTGAAATACGTTTTCTGGAGAAGGGACATACCTTTATGTTTGCAGATTCTGCGCATCATGAGGTGAAACAATCGATGGCAAGAAGAGGAAATATTTACGATTTCCAAGATTTTTTGTGACGCTGTAGCAGCTGTTCGTAAGGGTAAATTCAGGCCGGATCTAACCTCTGTCTATAAACTTTCAAGGTCTAGACCAGGAGTTTTTCTACACAATGTGGTGAGTGTCAAATTCACACGTGGAGATTTCAATATGAAATATAAAAGAGCGCTGATGGACGAAGAATTCTCCACATTCAACTTTCTTCTTAAGCGCTATGAAACGTCTATTCCTCGTCCACAAACACGACAGAGAGCACGGGGAATTCCGCAAACTAAAAAAGACAATATCTTGTCCAAACTAGGACAACTGATGCTGACAGTTCGATGATAATTTTGGCAACAGATTCCTGTGGAAGACGTTCCTGACTTATGTGATATGTATGAGTAAGTGTTAAGTTATCTAATTATTATATCAATCATAGAATAAGTTATGTTTAAGTTACATACACCTAAAAATAATGTTGCTTACTTACGGTCACTGGCCCAATCTTAACCGGCACATTGCTAAAGCACAACACTGTGAGTGTCCTAACACAAAAATTACTACAAATATGTAAAATCTGATACAGCCATCTTGTTTCACTTACTTCGAAATATATGTTACCAAAATCTTCCAAAGAAAAAGCTTAAACCAACAGCGCTAGAGAACTTGAAGTGAAGAAACAAAAAAATCGCAATCCTCTAAAGTTTGACTAGTGGCGATTACAGTTTTCTAGCTTTGAACGGCAGTATAGATATTCTGAGGTATTATTTTAAAAGTAATTTTTTGTTTTCTTAATTGCTGTAAGCCTGTAGTATTAATCAAAGAAGAATTAGAACCGGTATCTAACAATGCACAGAGAGAGGCAATTAATGTAGACGATTATCAAAAGGTTTAGTCTTGAGTTTTCAGAGGTAGAATTAAGATGATGAAAAACAATCTGTTTTTAACCCATTTGATCATTTAAGTGGGGTTGTACGACATATTTCAGTTAAAAGAATAGAAATTTTTGTTGAAGATACATTAGTAGAAACAAAATCAATTTTTTTTGTAGTAGAGAAAGGTATAGTAGACTTTAAATTCAGTTTGTGCATAGATTGTAATTTTGTTGTGCCAATGTTGGATGATTTTGTGAAGAAGGGACGCTTTCACCCTAGACAAAAGCGTCCCTTTGGTGGATTTCCGGAACATTGCAATGGCAACATTTATTTATATAAACGATAGGTGTTCCATAACCATAGCAAAAAACACCCCTAGGTTCGGTACAATTGGTATCGGTGTGATCCCAACAGAAATGGGACTTGTTCCCTTAATATTCGAAATTGGAGACGAAAAATTATTTGAGTTACGAAAGAAATCACTATGGTAAGATACATTTTGCTGGGAAGGTTTTGGTTGGGATTTTACAGGAAGAAGATATTTTTCTAATCAAAGTTCTACTTCTTGTTGGCAATGATAAAGGTTTTTAAGTTGAGATATAGAATAAATTTTTTGGAGAGCTAAGTGTTCAGAATAGTAGGCATTCAACTTTTGAACTAATTGAGTCAATATCTCAGCTTCATCGAGCTTTTTATTTAAACAATTAAATAATGTCTGTACTTCGATAATATAAAATAATGTTTTCATTAGGTGTTTGAAAATGAGCACGAATTTGAGATATGATTCCATAATCATTATCAAAAGTGGTAAGCCTTTCTTCAAAAGCTCTATTAGTTTGGGTCAACTATGAATTCGGTGTTTAATATTGCGGAAACAAACTAAGGCATTTTCAAAAAACAATTCGACGCACTTTTAAATAGCTGTTCATCAGTAGTTACTTGAAATTTTTAGATTGTTAATTCGTTCAAGAAAACAGATCACAGAAAGCTTTGAATTATAACCTGAAAAAGTGAAGTTCCATTTGTAGAATGGCACTGATTTACAAACACCTACATTTTCTGCAGATTACGATAAATTATCTAAATTTGAAACAACTACGGAAATATCAGGGATAATATCTAACTTTTCCAACACAAACCCTCCGACAAGAACTAATTCGGACATAAATTCCCTATTAATTTTTTCAGTTTCGTGAGAGGTTAAGGAAGGAAATAAATCGAGACGTTTTAAATGAATTAATCGTGAACGGATTCGCAATAACTCTATCTTTGTGGGTACCCGATCGTTGGAATAAGCGATAGCTGTTATGTCTTCCATGGAATCGTTAATTTCTGTTTATCAGGGTCCATATTTATGGTGTAGATAAATGGTATATTATTGTTTCTTGGTTAAGGGCGGATTTCGACTGTAGTCTATATTGATTTTAGTTTTGTGCAGGTAGAATATTGTGTGAGGTATGTTCAAAGGAAACCTCCATTTTAAATGTACATGGTTCATATCGATGTTTTTATTTTAAAAACAAAAGCATTAATCCCACTCTATATCTCTATATTCGTATCATAGATAATAAGGCGTATCTAGTTTAAAAAATAGATATTTTAGTTAACAAAAGCAGTTGAATACATTTATGGGCTATTACAAAATTAGAGCCATTGTTTTTTTAAAGGCACGATTTTTTTAAAAATTTAGATAATTGACAAAAAACGATATTTTTAGTAAAAGAATTGGAAAATATATATTGTAAAACGACTTTACATAAAAGAAAACCACTTGTTAGGTTAATTTATGAGTATATAATCAATGATTTGATAATGAAATTTCACAAGCTTATTAAGAAAAAAATGTTTTAAACTTACCCACCATAGATGTTTTAATGTAAAAAAAAAAAGTTTTTCAACGCAGTAAATTAAATGTAAATTATTTGACTGGAACTTCTATATAAGTGAAAATGTAGTTGGCACACGCACAATTTTTAATTGACTATTATTAAACTTTTATTACATGAATTAATTAAAAACAAACTTTTCAATACAAAGAAAAAATATTTGCCATAATTGTTTACATTTTAAAGTTATTGTGAAATAGGTTATATATGATAGTGTCTAGACAGATGACACCGGTAATATTTTAAAGTGCAAACATCTCAGATTAGTGAGATTACTGAAATGCGTGAATTAAAATATCATTATGCTTGTTCTCTCGTTCAAATAAAATACTATTTGAGGAGCTTGATAGAAACCAGTTCTAAGAAGAACTATATTCTAAAAATCAACAAAAACTATAGAAAAGTTTAACTAAACAATAAGTGTAGCAAGTATAACCAGAACCTAAATATTAAGAAAAAGTTGGACAGATCATAGGTCATGTAAAAATGACGTCCTGATAGCAGCTTTACTAATAAATATAAACACATTCTTCCAACATTTTTGTGATCTAACTTAATTAAGAGATATTTCTCATTAGCTTCACTTTTTGATCACACAATAAAAATTCTAAACACATGTTTGTAAAACATATAAAATTCTATTACTTCTTTTGTTGTAAACATCTAAAGTTCGGTTATTTTATTTGGATGTGTGTCTATAATAGAACCACATGCTAATGGTGCAACTATTATGTTTAATAATTTCCACTATAAAAAAAGGCTTCAAAGTCTGCATTATGATATAAATTTAGAGCAAAAAACACACAACAACACACCTTGAACTTAATAAATGTACTCGTAAAAGTGTCTCAAGTAAAAGACTACCATTTTGTTTTAATGCACTGTATTTTATATAGTTATAGTCAGGACCACAAAAGCAGACCATCACTATAACTTGAATATAGAATACACAGATATACATTCAAAGACATACCAATTTCCTAACCAGTACAATAAATATTGCAAGTAAATAATGCGTGTTACTTCAACAATACTCATACACAATTGCTGTGTACTGCATGGAAATAAAGCAAACCCAATATTATACGTCAGAACTTATTTTATAAATATAGATGTTTAACTGGCTAGAGTCGTAGTCTGAATTTTGCGATAATAATAATATAGCCTCACTATTTATTTAATATTTATTTAATATTTATTTAATAAGAAACATACAGGCTTATTAGCCTAATTACATGTTTCTTAGGTAACTACAACAAAACAGATTCTTAATGTGAATACTACAACAAATTAATTTACAATTATACAAAGCACTTGTATGCACAGATCTGAATAAATATATGGTAACTAAATTAATAACAAAGTAACAAAGTAAGGGCTCAGTTACTACTTAGTCAAAACTTAATAATATACTAAGTTTAATTCCTAAACGATATTACTATCAGGATGTGAGTGAATTTTTTCTACGCAGTCACAGCATATTTAGCAAAACTATTCATATTTTACAGCTGCGATCTATAAACAGCAAGACTGTCTCCAAATAATTGGCATGATGTTCTTTTACTTACATCATTGAAGATCTTAGCAAGCCTTAGAACTGGAGACTGAGTTCCAACAGTGGTTCTGCAGCAAGCAACATATAGTAAGGCAGTGTTTCTAAATACGCGGCCTGGCACATAAATACCAAATTTGGATAATAAATCTGGACTATCTATACTATTGTTAAATATCTTATACAGGAAGATTAACGCAAGAATACACCTACGAGTTTCAAGGTTTGTCATATTGAACTCTGTCCTAAGTGGCGCGTAAGATTCAAATGCAGGTGCAACTTTATATTTTTATGTAAATGTATTTAAGAAATTTATTTTGTATTTTTCAACCATCTTTATATCCTTAATTTTATACGGGCCCATATGATTGAGGCATACTCCAAGTTGGGTCGTATCAGTGTCTTAAACAACACACAAAAACTTTTATAGAGGTAAAATGAATACTATTGCATGATATAACCCAACATTTTATAACTCGCTTTACAAACCTTTTCCAAATGAATGTCAAATTTAAAATTAAATTGAAAATGTACGCCGAGGTCTGTTATATCCGAAACCTGTTGTAGTGTATCCGTGCCAATCTTGTACAGGTGTGGTGTGATATATGTGTTCAATGAATACGTCATATAATAACATTTCTGGGTATTAAAATACAATTTGTTTAATATGCTCCATTGATATAACGAATTAATATCTGACTGTATGAGGAGTCTATCTGTAGCAACATTAATTTCTTTGTATATTTTTAGGTCGTCCGCATAAAGTAAACAGTTACAAAATTGTAGTCGGTTAGGCAGGTCATTAATGAATATAATAAATAGGAGAGGTCCCAAATTTGATCCTTGCGGTACACCCGATGTGGCTAGATAGTACTCTGAGTATGTTCCTCTGTATGTAACAAACTGTGTTCTACCTATAAGGTAAGATTTAATTAGTTCTAATAGCTTCTGGCTTAGTCCAAATAGATGTAATTTTTTTAGCAGTATAAAATGGTCTACTTTATCAAACGCCTTTGAAAAGTCCGCATATATAACATCAACTTGAATATTATTTTCAAGTGCCCTTGCTACATCATCACAGAATGTAGACAGATTTGTAACAGTGGAACGCTGTTTTACAAAACCATGTTGCTGCAAAGTTATGTAGCTTTTGACGTGACTGTATATTTTATCGTAGAGAATAAATTCAAGAATTTTAGCTGGTGTAGATAATAATGATATTGGATGATAATTGGAGAACAATCGCCTATCCCCATTTTTGTATACTGGGGTGACTTTTGTAATCTTCCAGGTATTTGGAAATATTTCAGATTTTATAATTAAATTGAATATTATTAAAAGAGGGTATAAAAGGATATCTTTGCAAGCTTTATATATATAGGATGGTATAGTCTGGGCCAGATGACCTCTTCGCCTTTAACTTCTTGAAGGCTATTTCAATTTCATTTAAATATATTTTATTGATGTTCAAAGTGCTATTAATAGTTGGAGTTGTTTGATCAATAGACATATCTAATTGCTTTGATTTAGTGTATACAGATTCAAAGTGATGGGCGAAACCATTAGCTATATTAGTGTCCGTTTCCAACATCCTATCATTTTCTATGAATACATTATCGGTTGCAGTCACCCTGTTTTTACATTTCATGTGGGTCCAGAACGACTTGCAGTCACTTGAAAGATTGGTTTCTACATCTTTTATATATTTCCTATAAGCAATGTTTGATTTTCGTTTGAGTTCAGCTCTGACCCTATGGAATTCTTGCATGTGAAATTCCTACTTGTTTCTGCATTTATGAAAGTATATTTTTAGTTTACAAAGGCGTATTAATTCGGAGTCATACCATTTTGGATATTTATGTTTTGATAATTTTGTTTTAGGAACGGAAACGTCAATACACATATATATTTATTTAAAAAATCTCTAATGCAGTGTTAACATCCTGCTGTTGATTTAGAACGTTCCAATCAATGTTTGACAAAGTATCTACAAGTAGGTCAAAATTAGCAAGATTAAAATTGTAGGTAGACCTATTTATGGTGATTTCTGCTAAATGTTTATTGGCGTTTTGCTTTGGTATTGTATACCTCAAGAGTAGTGGTGGGTGGTGTGCATCTATGCACACGAGTGGCAAGCAATCTTGACTTATATTGGGTCTTACAGTACAAAGCACTAAATCAAGTGTTCTACCCTTAGTATTAGCTACATCGTTACACGAAATTAAATTAAAAGTTGTTAAGAAGTCATCTAGTCTTTTTGAGATGGAGCAACCCTGATGCAAGTTATACGAACTTGAGGTCACCTCGGGAATGTTAAAGTCACCAACAATTATAATATCACAACAGAGCATAGTTTGCAGATGTTTATCAAAACTGTTAAAGTAACATTCATATTTCGCACGTGTAGAGCTAGGTTCAAAGTAAACTGATGATATTATAAATTGTTTTCCATTTAACAATACTTTAACTATCACAGATTGAAAAAAGTTATTATCACTACTTATAAGGGATGACTTAATTGTTTCCTTTACAGCAATCAGTACTCCACCACCACGTGTTTTATTTGATTGTATTTTATCCCTATCACAACGATAAATCACATAATTGTCATCAAAAAATTCAGTATTGCTTACATTTTCATCAAGCCACGTTTCTGTAAGAATAATGATATCATAGTCTTCAAGAGTATGGTTTAGATAAAAGTCATTAAGTTTTGTTTTTAAACCTCTCACATTCTGATAGTAAATATTAAATAATGTAATTTCGAAATGGGAGTGCTACTAGTCGCCCCTCTTCACAATTAAGGACATAATATATAATATAACGGTTAATTTATTAATCCAGCACAAACTTAAGTACGATAAAAAGACTTTAAGATAACAAAAAGACAACTCAATTTAATTTGAAAAGAGATAATTCAAATTTGTATACAAATCTAGCATGTGTTCCAACTACAATATTTTATCAGAATTCTTACAAAACAAACAGACAATCTTATTCTAAAGTTAACTTAAACTACTGCAAACCGATTGATAATTTCTTAATCCAAAATTAATATTAAAAGTGAAAAGAATTGAGTCCGAATGATCATTGCATATTGTACAACTGGCACTTTACTCTCAAAATTAGTGTAATGCACCCAACGCATTTAATTCTCGCACGTTATTTATAAAGTGTCTCGTATTTCCAATTTTTATATTTATGATACTATCATATGTCCAGCAGTTCTTCCAATCATACTTACTGGCTGCTTGTTTAAGTAATTGGTATCTAACTTAGGTTAGGTCCTCCTTAATAGTTATTCCGTCTAACAATTTCTTATTAGCCATCATGATGGTCTTATACCTATGACTGATAAATTTTATTATAATCACTCGAGGTTTACCGTGTAGCTTTGGGCCAATTCTATGACATCTATCTATATGTTCACTAGTTAAGTTGATGTTTTTTGACCTGCATAAATTTATAATTTTCATTTCAATATCATCATTTTCACTTTCTTGAACACCAAAAACCCGAACATTATTGCGCCGAGAATACATTTCAAGCGAGTCATATTTATCCGCAAAATCAGATGCTATAGCCCGTACTGAATCCTTATTGGCAGCTTCTAACTTATCGAAGATAGTGGACTCAATTTTATTACATACTTGATCAACCAAGGTGACTATGAACCCAGGTTTTTTAAAAAAAGATTCAAGAGTGGTTTGCACTATATTTGATATTTCCTGCCGGTCCTCTCTTGTTAAGACCATTTTAATTACTATATTATAAATTGATCGTTGCTTTGTTATCTTTCAAAGACAAACAAGTACATGCAATGTTAATATTCAAGGCAATTGATATATAGTTAAGTAAACATTTAATCTTTTACCGTTATCAGGGCTTTAGTTGAAGAGCAGCAACAACACACGTCTACTCACTACAAATCTTCATCACAATATGTCTACTATAACCCCACTTTTGTCGCCCTTAACACGCTTCTTCACTTTTACCTACTTCATTGAATCCATCGTCAATTTAACGGAAAACGATTCTTATTAGAACTCAATATTGCCAAATGCCAGTCAAAAGTACAATTTTAGGGACATTAGCTCAACAGTTGGTGTTGAACTTATTGGCATAATTTGAACAACTGAATACATTGTAAAAACAGGCAAGCACATGGCGGTTTTAAATTAAAATTTTAAAGTTGAAAATATATCATATTATAGGTAGGACTCAAAACGAATAAAATGCTCTTTAAGCAAGTATCCAAAGGAAATTTCTTGAGAAACAGTTCTAATTGCAAAACAGGTAGATGCTAATTTACTGATGAGTAATTGAGTACGAGCTGTCTCGTATAGTTTATAGTATAGAAATAAAACTAAAAAACTTAGCTATAAAAGCTTAATTTAACGACAATCCGTTAAACATGCTGAGGGCAAAGCTTGTAATACAAATTATTGATGAAGATTTTTAGAGAATTTATAGTGGGAGTAATTTGCCTTAAAAACTCTTATATGAATTTAAATCAGATATAATATTGCTCTCAGCAAATATAGAATCTATATAAAAACCAAAGGTATTAATATAAAATTGAAACAAAATTGGACCTAAGACAGAGTCCTGAAAAACATCAAATTTTAGACCAAGTACAGTGGAGAAAATAGTTTTCTGAATGGCTACAAGTTTTACACATTGAGATCTGCCTTTCAAATATAAAATAAACCAATTGATGACCATTCCCTGAAATTTATACTGTGCCATTTTTTATACAACCAAAAAAATGGTTACAATATATGCACACATATACGCATGCACACCATGACATCCCACATAACATCGAGTCACACAGAATCATGCCACGCCATGCCACTCCATGCTATCCCATGCCACATCATGTCATGCCATGCCACACAATGCCACACACACACCGTATCACACCACACCACACCACCACACACACACCACATCACACCACACCACACCACATCACACCATATCCCATCACACTGACTAATTGAAAGATGGAAGTATACGGTTCCATTCAAGATTCAAACCTGTATTTAAGGCTTTCATGGACCATGCATTTTCCAACTATGCCACCGAGACCAGTGACGACAATTAGAAACTTAACAATTCTAAATCATATACACAACCATACATCAACCTAACTTTCAAGTACGTTTGGCATTTTTGTCATTCACATCTCACAGTGTCAAGTTTTTAACTTATGTCAGTTATAGAGAAGAAGCAACACTCAAAATTGTAGTCTCGGCCTAAGATACAAGTTCGAATACTGTTGGGACTTTATATTTTCCATCTTTCATTTACTAGCTCAATTTGAAACGATCAGTTGGGTTTTGCATAAAAGTCTAAGTTACTATTTCGTATTATTAACTATAATACGTTAGTATTTATCAACTTGCCTTGTGTAATTAATTAGCTAATATATCTATATATTTAATACTTGGTTTATAGCCATAATTATGAGCATCACTTCCTATGTATAACCGACATAAGTCAAAAACTTGACACTGTCAAATACGATTGACAAAAATGTCAAACGCAATTAAAAGTTAGCTTGATGTATGTTTGTGTACATAATTTGCCAATTGTTGTCACCCGTCCCGGTGGTGTAATTTTTCAATTACTAGCTCGATTTGAAATTAGCGTTTAGGCTTTGTAAAAAAGTCTAAGTTATTTTTTCATCTCATTAATAATATATATATATATATATATATATATATATATATTACTGTGTAGGTTAAAGGTCAACGTATGTAAATAAGCCCAGAAGATATTTTTATAATGACCCTGTAGATAAGAAAATAATAAATTATTTATTATGCTTCAAATCAAGAGTTTGCATACTTTAGTATAAGACAAGGTAAAAATCAATAATTTGTATACGTTAATACAAGGTTGACTATTTCAGAAAAACATGTGTAATATTAAAGCTTTGCGGTATATAAAAATCAATAATTGATGCAACGGACATTTATTTAGCATCGTAAACTAAAAAGTACGTTAATTTAATTCGTAGAAGTCTAGAAGAATAACATAGCCAAACAGTCGAGGAGATCAGAGAATGAGAGCTTCAAGTAAATAAATATTTCTTTGAAAGCTATAAAACGTAACGATAACATTTCACGGTATTGTACAACAGAAAAGCCAGGTTAACGAACAAATATGTTATTTTTGAAGCAAAAATCAATAATTTTAAGGGACGGAAAGTCGTTAGAAGGCAACCAAGGGAAACAGAGAATACATCAGTTGGTAGAAAGACAAGGGGTTTTCAAGCGCGTGACAGACGAGTATATTTATAAAGACAAATGGGTGAAACAAATATGCAAGATGTTTGTCGACGATATTGATTTTCAAAGCGCACATTCGGCGAGAGAATCGTAACCGTAAACAGAACGGCGATAGTGAAAGCTCGATGGAAGTAAGGGAAACACAAGGGAGACAGAAAATAGTGGTTATGAAGGCATGACTGCAAGGAAAATAGAGACGCAGGCACTATGGGCGTGTTTTGCAGGTGGTTAGAGATATGGAAAGGAAAGATTTTCTAGGTACGCGTCGACGGTTGCAACTGATGGCTAGTTTTTCGTGGTTATGCCAAAGTGGAAGGAGTGAATTCTGAGTTTTAAAAGATCGTTGGGTATTTAAGTGGAGGAATTTGGAGAATTGTTTGTAACGAATGTGATAGCTCAGCGAAAACTAAAGAAATACGTAACTAGAGAAGGGGTTTAAAGATTATAAAAGCTCTTGCCAGGGGTGGTAGGGCTCTCTTAATCATCTGATCCGCTTCGACTACATTAAGTAGCAACGAGAAGACATCCTAATTTAAAATTAAAAGCCGCAACATAGTGCAGTTCCATTGTACAGTTTTACAAGTGTTCTAAATGCAAGAGTTGGTGCTAACAAATTAAACGTGCTGAAAATAAATTAGTAGAAATAATTGTACGAGTACAACAAAATGCTATTGAGGTAAGCAAACCAAGTATTTCTTGAACGAGAGTGCTGGTGGCACGTTAAATTGAGATAATTTGGATTTGGATGGATGGTGGTATGAAAAGCATCCACTAATAACTGGGGGAACTGGATGAACGGGTTGAGATGGAGTTGCTGTCCATGTAGGAGTGTGAACGTGGGGAAAATCCAATTACGTGAGTTTGGTGGAGGTCATCTAAATAGGTGGTGCGTCCGAAGATCACTCCAGGTAACGAATTTTGTTTTATTGTTGAACTGTGGTGCTGGTATTGTTTTATAAAGCTAGGTGTGTTTAGAATTAGGTGGTGAAAATTTTATGAACTGAAAATTAATTTGATTACCGTATATAAAAGATAATTTTCTATTATTATTTGAGTAGGTAAAAACAGGAGTAATAATTTTTTATGTAAAGAGTAAACGGGTCTTTAGAGTAATTTGACCATGCAATATTTTATGCATATCAAGGAAAAAGGTTTATACTGAGCTCACCATAGACCAAGTAAAGGTAAATTTTGGGTTTCACAAACAATTTAGATTGAAAACGAAAGGGTAAAATGTTTTATTGTAAATATAACAATGTAAATATTGAGATTGTCTGAATAATCATTTATGTCCTATAAATAAAAGAGTGTATGTTTGTTGAAGGATTTTATTTTATTTTTGTATTTTGTTGTGTGTAAAGGTGTTGAAAGAATGTGTAGTTGGGGTAAGTATATCCTAGGAGGTAGTGCACAGAGCTAGCCGAGGAAGATCAACTTGGAAAAGCAATTTTTGTAAAAATCAAACTAGAACATATCATAATCAAACTTCGAAATTTGTATCGAAGTTTTATTTAGGTGCAAATTGCTGGAGTTATATTCCTATCTAGAGGGCACTGCATTTTTATCACGCCCAAAGTTGGAGCTCGATTTTAGGGCTTCTTTACAGGTAAGACCACGGCCATTTAGGGCACCCAATTCGTGGGGCATGCTTTCAAATAGGAGACCATTGCATTTTTATGATGCCCAAAGTGTGGGTACGATTTCTGGGACATAATTCCAGCGAGAGCATAGCATATTTATGGCGCCCCACGTGGGCACGATTTCCCAGATAAAATTAAATTTTTATTCCAGGAAACTGGTGAGCTAAGAGAGTTGAGTGAATGAAAATTTTGTAGATGTTTTTTGAGTGTGTAGGTATTGTAAATATTTTGAGTAGGTGTAAGGGTGAGTTAAACGTATGCAGAGGAAAGAGTAGCTAAGGAGTCAAGGGGTTGAAATAGGAAGCAGTGACAGTGCGTTATTTGAGAGAACACAAGAAATGCAGGAAGCAGGGATCAGTCGAAGACAGAAACAGGTGAACAAAGTAATGAACTAATTATGAGGATGTTAGAAAGGATGAATGAGACGTTGAGTAGAGTAAGAGAAGACATGAATCAAAGATTCGAACGATTGAACCAGGAATCAAATAAAAAATTAGAACAGATGACGGCAACTTTAAGCAAAAAGATCGACATATCTACCCAAGAATTTAATGAATTTAAGAACAGTTTGACAATAAAAATGGGGGAAGTTGAAACAAGGGTCGATAAGAACGAACGAAGAGGTTTGAGTCAGGAAATGGGACAGTTAAAAACTGAGGTAAGAATCTTCTGTGAGGAAGAGATAAAAGCAAAAACACCGAGGTAATGGACTCGTGTAAAAATCAATTAAGAAGAGTTGAAAGAGAGGTAAGTGGCATTAGACAGAATGTATCAAATTTTATGGGGGATAGTCCCAGATTTGTTTCAACTAATGTATCATTAAAACAACATATAAAATTTTAAGAGGATAATAGGGTAAACCCTCAAATTTTTATTAACAGCGTTAGAAATTTGGTTGGAAATTTGTATGATAAACAGGCAAAATTAAACATGGTTAAGGCGTTGTTAAAAGGCCATGCTGAAGCCTGGTATAATTTAATTGGACAGGAAACAGATTCATATAGGGAGTTCGAAGACAAGTTTTTAAAGCATTATTGGAGCGATCACAAAGAAGATCAGGTACGTGATGATTTAATCATGGGAAAATACAAGGGTGAATATGCTGAAAGTAGAGAACAGTATGCCATTCGCAAGTATAGCATAGCAAAGCAGTTGAGTCCACCTTTGACGAACCGACAAATTACTAAGTATCTTTCGCGACACTTCAAAGTTGAGGTTAGGAAACATATAGCGTTGCAAAATATTGTAGAAAGGAAAATGTTTTTAGAGTACTTGCAGAGGTATGACGATGTGAGCACAGGAAGACCTCGTGAAAACAGGGAAAGGAACGTTAATATGGTTAGATTCGAAAATAGGAGAGATAATTATCAAACACGGGGGACTAATTTTAACGAGATTACAGGACGCAACTGGGAACCAAGAAAGACATTTTTCAGGAGTAACAGTGCAAGTAGAGGACCGACACCATGACCGATGATACCACGACAAAACAGTTCACCGGACATGAAGAGGACAGAGACGATGACACCAGTTAGGGACAACGAGAGGACTAATAGGGTAGAGACGACGCCACGGACATGTGAGGAGGTAGTAGGACAACAAGAACCTAGTAGGGAGACTCGACAGGGACAGGATTTTTAGACGGTGACAAATCACTAGACGTAATTGTGTATAAATACGAACATCCAAGGGAATTTTTAAAAATTGATGAGGAAGTTGAACCGGAAATAAAGGAAAAATTTTGTTTGCCAATTATAGATGTGAAAATTTGTGATCATAATTTATGATTGTTGCTCGATTTTGGAGCAGAGGCGAGTTTAATATCGGAGGAATTCGTCATCAAAATTAGAGAAAAGGTGTGTGATAGGATTATGCCAATAAAAAGTAGCCATTTGGTAGTGCCGAATAAAAAGCAATTTGCTGTGATAAATAGCGTTGTAGTATTAAGAGTAGAGTTAGGTTCAGTTAGCTGTGAGCAGGAATTTGTAATAGTACCTGGACTGAAATTTAAGGGGATATTAAGTGTTGATTGTATGGTGAAGTTAGGTGTAGTGATAGATATGGAGAGGAAGGTAGTTAGAGTTAGGGATAGGACATTGTCCTGGAAGGCAAGTTATGAAGTCACAGAGGATGATACGAGTTTGTGTATTAATGTTATGGGATTAAATGATGAAGAGGTGAAAGAGATCGACACAATTAAATGTCCAGGGAAAAAATTAGAAGAGGTACAAGCATTATTGAATAAACAGTCAGAAGCAGTAAGGGTAGAAGCAAGCACAGCGTTAGGATATGAGCAAGGTTTAGAAGGAAGCATACCAAAGCTAAGTAACAAGATTATTTTTAGGAAATTGGAGTTAAGGAAGTTTTATGGGTCAATTTCAATACACAAAAAGTCTGGAAGATATGATAGATTTTCTATAGAGGGAAATTTCAATAATGATAAGGTAGTATTGTTTGGTTTGTCCACAGCAGAGGTAGTAATAATGAATAAAAAACAGACAAGTATAGAGACAGGAAGAAATATTTAAGAATCGCGACAGCAAGGATAGTTTTATTTTCTGTGAAGCAATAGGGATAATGAGTATAGAAATAGAAGGAGGAAAAACAGGGATGCAGTCTATTAAAATTGTAAGAAGAAGGACATGGCGGATCAGAAAAGAGTTAGATTTAAATAAAAAAAGGTGTAGATAGATAGTGAGAGATAGAGATAGGATAGATAATAAGAAATAGATTTAAATAGATAGAGTTAGAGTTATAGATAGAAATAGATAGAGTTAGGTGTTAATAAATAGAAATAAATAGTGATAGATGTGAATAGATAGTGTAAGGGAAGATAAGTTAAACAAATAAAAATAGGTGTACATAAGTAGAAATAACTCAAATAAATAGAAATAAGGGAAGATAGGTATAGATGAATAGAAATAAGTTGAATAAAGAGATAGTGACAGACAGAAATAAATGTAAATAAATAGTGATAGGTGAAGAAATAGTGATAGATGTGAATAGATAGGTGTAGATAGATAGAAATAAATTAAGTAAATAGAGATAGGGGAAGATAGATATAGATAGAAATAGGTAGAAATAGGTTAAATAAATAGTGATAGGTTGGATAGATAGTTATAGGTAGAGATAGCTAGTTAGATAGAGGGATGTAGATATTATATAGGGATAAAAGTCGGTATAATGCTGCATATTTGAATTCCAAATAAGCCAAATAGTTGTTTAAATTTGTATTCAAATAGGGGGGATATACTGTGTAGGTTAAAGGTCAACGTGTGTAAATAAGCCCAGAAGGTATTTTTATATCGACCCTGTAGATAGTAAAATAATAAATTATTTATTACACTTCAAATCAAGAGTTTGCATACTTTAGTATAAGACAAGGTAAAAATCAATAATTTGTATACGTTAATACAAGGTTGACTATTTCAGAAAAACATGTGTAATATTAAAGCTTTGCCGTATATAAAATCAATAATTGATGCAACGGACATTTATTTAGCATCGTAAACTAAAAAGTACGTTAATTTAATTAGTAGAAATCTAGAAAAATAACATAGCCAAACGGTCGAGGAGTTCAGAGAATGAGAGCTTCAAGTAAATAAATATTTCATTGAAACCTATAAAACGTAACGATAACATTTCACGGTATTGTACAACGGATAAGCCAGGTTAACGAACAAATATGTTATTTTTGAAGCAAAAATCAATATTTTAAGGGACGGAAAGTCGTTAGAAGGCAACCAAGGGATACAGAGAATACATCAGTTGGTAGAAAGACAAGGGGTTTTCAAGAGCGTGACAGACGAGTATATTTTAAAAGACAAATGGGTGAAACAAAGATGCAAGATGTTTGTCGACGATATTGATTTTCAAAGCGCACATTCGGCGAGAGAATCGTAACCGCAGACAGGACGGCGATAGTGGGAGCTCGATGGAAGTAAAGGAAACACGAGGGAGACTGAAAATAGTGGTTATGAACGCATGACTGCAAGAAAAATAGAAACGCATGCACTATGGGCGTGTTTTGCAGGTGGTTAGAGATATGGAAATGAAAGATTGTCTAGGTACGCGAGTTATGTGATCCCCCACCTATTGTATCAATATAAAACTAATACTTAAGAAGTTATTAGGAAATGTGCAACAATGTCATAAAAGATAATTTATTACAATTTATTTCAGTTTATAAACGTTCATGGGAACGGAAGCGCTACAAAGTAGCACAAGGATAAATGACACTGCAGATGTCAGGCCACAGACGGTCGTAGGAAGTCACGTACCGAGATTACGCAGAAGTAAGCTCGCAACAAAGTGTTTATGAATAGCTTTTAAGATAGCAACTATGTATCATGAATAGAATCAAGTGTAAGCAGAGATTAGGTCTGCAAGTTCCCACAGAACTGTGAGGAGGTAGGGAGATTATAAAAGGCCCGGGAGCTCCACTCGCAGTCAGTTCATCAAACGTTCAGCTTTCACATTGCAGTTCGTAGATAGCTCACTTGTACAATTATTAAATAATTTTCGACTTAGACTAATTATTCAAGATAACAAAAAATACATTGTTCAAATCTGTTTAAATCAAATAAATTTGTTAAAGTTCAAAGAAGTCTTTTTAAAAAGGACCGCTCGAAACCACAAACCTTAACTGGCGCAGTCGTAACGGATGTCAAAAGGGCACTAGCGAATCCAAAATCGAGGAACTGGTGGTCTGGAATTTCAATTCCGAATTTGGCAGAACAAAACAAAAGTTGGAGGCGAAACAAGCATCGTTCAATCCCAGCAGTTGAAGGAGAAACAAAAATCGTTCGAATTCAACAAAAGAAAAATTGGAGGCGATACAAGAATAGATCAAATCCAAAAGAAAAACCGAAACAAAGAAAGAAATCAATGAAATCAACAAAGCAACTAGTGTAAGTTCATTTTCCTTTAAACCAATTGAATTTTATTTTATTATTAACAAAGACATTTGATATTTTCTAGTTTATGATTTATATATGTATATTAACTATTGTTACAACTATTTTATGCAATTTTTTGAAAATAATCAACTTAGCAATTGCTAGAGATTATCTTCAAGCTTTTATTATTATTATACTTTGTATATATGAAAAGAGAGATAAGAACTGAGAAAAAACTAATTTCTGAGACAAAAAAACTTGAGCCAATTAAAAAGTCGCAAAGCGCACAAGAGACTAGATCACGTTTTAACTAACGCAAGAAAATTTTTAGAAACAAAACCAAACCTCTAATTCAGCAATCTTAACTAGCGCAAGAAATTTTTAGAATTTCTAATTCAACAACTTTAACTAACGCAAGAAACGAATTTCTAATTCAACAATAAGAGAATTAACTGGCGCATAAAATAATTTAAATACACCAAGAATAAAAAGCGAAAGCTAAAATCACGAACAACTAAAACCAAAATCCTAATAACAACGCAACTATTCAAACGCGAAACGGAATACGATCTATAAATACACAACTTGCATTCTATTATTAAAACCACGAGAAGTATTCAAACGGAACTAACATTCATCATATCATCTTTAAAAGTAAATAAAATCTAACCTTGGATAAATACGCATAAATCTAATTATAAATCACGAAACGAAAGCTATCTAAACATCGCGAAAACCTTCAGCATTGTAAAATTTAAAACAGCATAAAATTACGACCAGAAACTTTTTATAAAGTATCAATTTAAATTACTCAAGAAAAATATTAATAATTACGGTACTGAGAACGCATTCAAACGTGAAAATTTTAATTAAATATTTCAGTAAATTAAAGAAGCATGTATTATTCTCAAACACGACATTGTATAAAATCACAACTATTACTGAATAACACCCACAGTATATTAAAAATAACCTTGCAACAGGAACTGACGCAACTAATTAATTGACAACATTGTAAGCATTGCAGACACCTTACAATCGCATAAACCGCGAGAAGAAACAATTATTACGCACCTAACTAAAATCGACATAATTAAAAATAGAGAAGTATTAACTGACGCAACTAACGCAAAACATTCAAACCCGATAAATTACCACAAAAATCACTCAGCCTATTGAAACTTCAAAAATTAAAATTAAAATCGGCAAATTAAGAGTAAACTCAACCAAACCAATACCAAGTGTAAAAACCCATTAAATAACACTGAAAACTACAAAATAAATCCAAATTTTTTTTTCAAAAAAAATTTTTTTTTACTTTTTTAAAATTACCCAAATATTACCTCAGCCAAGATGACTAATGAAATGAAACTGTACTTGGAAATGATACCCAACTTTAACGGTAATGATCAATGTTTACTTAGTAACTATATTTCAGCCTCTGAAATATTCTTAAAAACATTCTATAAGCCAGGTGATAACGAAAGGAACACTTTGCTTATCCGCCTTATTATCAGTAAACTGACCGGAAGGGCACAAACATTAATTGCAAGTCGCGAAAACGTAGACCAATGGGAAGAATACAAACGCATATTAATAGCATATTTCGGCGATCAAAGAAACCTAAAATGTTTAGTAAGAGATTTGACAAACCTTAGGATGAAACACAACCAATCCCCATACCAGTTTGGAATGAAATGCCAAGATGTAAGAAGCTTAATCTTGACAAAACTCAAAATTGAAGAAACAGACCCAAACGTAAGACTTTTAAAAACGAAAATGTACGACGAGATGGCATTAGATACCTATCTAAATGCACTACCCGAACGACTTTCAAATAAAATTAGATTTCAACATCCCCAAAACTTAGAAGAAGCAATGAACATGATAATCGAAGAAGGGAATGTAATGTATTATAGAAACCGACTATATAACCCCAACGCAAATAAAAGCTATACGCCAATGAAAACTATACAACCCGCAAGACAAATAAATCCACAACAAAAATTTAACCCGTTCAATGCACAAACAAACCAAATGCGAACTAATAATCCACATTTTAATAATTCAAACTTTAACAACCAATACAAACAATTTTCAAAACCAACGTTTTACCCGAACTTTTCAAAACCCGCATATCAACCAACATTTAACTCGAACTTTTCAAAACCCGCATTTCAACCGAGATTCAACCAAAATGTAAATCAACAAAGACCAGCATTCAACGCGAATCCTATTAGAAACACCGATGATAAACAATAATAATCCCAATAACTATTATAAACCTACACCTATGGATACCTCATCTGGTAACACCAGACCCAACACGAAAATAACGCACATAAAACCAAACCCCAATCAAAAACGCACTTTTACTTCAGAAGAGCTATTTCATCAAGAAGTAGAAGATTATGAAGATGACCAGAATAATAGCAATCGACCGTGTACGAATAATGAAGAAAACCAATCAAACCACTATGAACGCGAAGAACCATACGAAACTTACGAGGAGGACGACGAAGAAAACGCGTGCTCAAATTTTCAAATGGACCACTTTATAAACGACCAAACGTAATAAACCTAAACAATATGAATCACCTTGTATTACCCTATATCGAAATACCCCACGCTGAATTTAAATTACTAATTGATACCGGATCTTCAAAAACATTAATAAGCCCGTGAACAGTAAAGAAACACTATTTAAACTATGTAGAAAGAGAACCCTTCAAAATTAAAACCGCCCATCAAACAACTCTACACCAATTCGTAGCAAACATACCTTTACCAAAAACCTTTAAGGTAAAGATGAAACACAAATTCTGCATATTTGAATTTAACGACAAATATGATGGACTATTAGGAATGGACCTTCTAAGAAAATTAGGAGCCAACATAGATATTAAAAACCGATTATTAAGAACCAAATATGGACGAATCCCCATCAAATTTCAAAACACTCAAATTGACAAAAAATATACATTAGAACCCCGAACAGAAAAAAGATAAAAATCCCCGTAAGTTCAAATAATAACTTAGGAATAATAAACCCCATAACTTTTCAACAAGGAGTAGAAACCCCAACCGCATTAGTAAAAATCAAAGATAATTACGGCACAACAACAATATTAAACTCAAATGACTACCCCGTAGAACTATCTTTAACAAACTCGATTAACGTAGAAGAATTAAATTTTAACGAGATGGAAATAGACGAAAACTCAAACGAAAATTACAACCCCGTAGAAAACGACGAAATGTTAAGACAAAATTTGAATAATATCCGATTTAACCGCGACATAAATCACGAGGAACAAAAAGCAATACAAAAATTATGTTTTGAATACCGCGACATATTCCATTGCGAAGGAATACCCCTAACCTTTACCAATACAGTTAAGCACAACATTGAGCTAACAGACAACAAACCGATATTCACCAAAGCATACAGATTACCCCAGACAAGTCAGAAAGAAGCTGACAGACAAGTGGCCGATCTATTAGATCAAGACATCATACAACACTCCAATTCACCATGGAGCAGCCCCGTATTAATAGTACCAAAGAAACTGGACGCATCAGGAAAACGGAAATACAGAATGGTAATAGATTACCGCAAGTTAAACGAGTATACGGGTGACGATAAATACCCGTTACCGAATATAACTGAGATTTTAGATAAGTTAGGCAAGTGCCAATATTTTTCGATGCTAGACTTAGCATCAGGATACCATCAAGTGGAAATGGAAGACGGAGATACACAAAAAACAGCCTTTAGCACACCTAGAGGGCATTACGAGTATAAACGGATGCCATTTGGACTAAAGAACGCACCCGCAACTTTTCAACGAGTAATGGACAACATACTACGAGGGATACACAACGAAAAATGTCTTGTGTATCTAGATAATATAATAGTGTATTCAACATCATTAGTGGAGCACATAGAAAGATTACGAGAAGTGTTCGAAAGGTTAAGAACCGTACAATTTAAGGTACAACTAGATAAGAGCGAATTCCTACAGAAGGAAGTAGCATTTTTAGGACACATAATAACACCCCAAGGAGTGATGCCGAACTCCGACAAAACAAACGCTGTATTAAATTACCCCATACCCAAAACAAATAAAGAGATAAAAGGATTTTTAGGCCTTAGTGGTTATAACCGAAAATTCATTAAAGGTTATGCTCAAATAACAAAGCCCCTAACCAATTGTTCAAAAAAGGGAAACAAAATTGTACATACCCCAGAATTTATCAAAGCAGTAGACAAAATTAAGAGTATATTAACAAATCACCCCGTATTAGAATACCCAGACTTTTCGAAACCATTCGTATTAACAACAGATGCATCTAATGTAGCCTTAGGCGCAGTATTAAGCCAAGGAACAGTAGGTAACAATAAACCCATCAGTCACGCATCCAGAACTCTCAACGAAACAGAGCAACGATACAGTACGATAGAGAAAGAATTGTTAGCCATAATTTTGCAACAAAGTATTTTAGACCGTACCTATACGGACGGAAATTTTATATATACACCAATCATAGACCATTAGTATGGCTATGCAAACTCAAAGAACCCAACTCAAAATTACAAAGATGGAGAATCAGATTAGAAGAATATGACTATGAGATCATATACAAAAAGGGAATTTACAACAATAATGCAGACGCTTTAAGCAGAATCCAACTTAACGCACTAGAAACCGAATCAGTAATAGGAAACGTAGACGAGACAGAAATTAGAGAAGACCCAGAAGAAATGGAAACCATACATTCGACACAAAATGACGAACCGGAAACCGCAATTAAAATTTTAAACGAAGCTATAGACATGAAGCCCAATCAATTTATAATCACGGAAGTTTTAAACAACCCCAACCCTGTAAAATATACGAAAGTAGATAATAAAAAAATTTACCAAGTTCAAATAACCAAAGACGACAATGAATCACAGATAATTAAAATTCTAAAGGAATACACCCCCGAGAAAAAACGATTTTACTTTTACTTTAACACGGAAAACTTGTACAAACGATTTACAGAAATATATGTTAAACTATTCATCAATTCTGGCCCCGAACTTATAAGATGCACAAAAAAATTAATAACATTAGACGACCCTGACGAAATAAACGATGTGATAAGAAACCAACACGAAGGAAAGACCAACCATCGAGGAATAAACGAAACCCTAAAGCAAATCATGAGACGCTACTATTTCAAAGACATGAAAGAATTAACTACAGACTTTATCAATCAGTGTGAATTATGTGATAAAGCCAAATATGACAGAAAACCCCCAAAGATACCCTTAATGTTGACTAAAACACCAGACAAACCCTTTCAAAAATTACATGCAGATACTCTAGTAGTAGAAGCACAAAGTTACCTAACAATCGTGGACGCATTTACAAAAATAGGCCAAGCAATACCAATCACTTCTAAAAATAGTATAGACGTAAATCAAGGATTTCTACACTATTTTACATTTTGCGAAAAACCCGAAACAATAACGTTAGACAACGGAAGCGAATTCAAAAACGAAACAATACAAAACACTTTGAAATTACACAAAATAAAAATTCACTTTATAACTGAAAACCACCCTGAATCCAACGGACTAATCGAAAGACTACATTCAACCCTATTAGAACAGATCAGATTAATAAGAATCAATTACAAGAAAGAACACATAACTAACTTAATGTCATACGCATTAATCGCGTATAATAACACAATTCATTCTTCGACAAATTTTACACCCTTAGAACTAACCCTAGGACACTCAGATCCACGCAACCCGTACGATATACATTATAACAAGGAAATCTATCAGCAATACGCCAAGGATCACAAAGAGAAACTAAAAATAACTTATGACAAAGTAAAGGATAAATTAGATAACGACAAAGAACGCATTACCGCGACCCGTAATAAAAACACAGATATAAACAAATTTTCCATAGGACAAACCGTATTCGAGAAAAATTACCAGAGTAAAAGACACAAACCGGCACCGAGAAATTTAGGTCCCTTTAAAATCAAACGAATATCCGATAAAAACGTAGCCGCAATAGACAACGGCAAAACAACAAAATATGTTCACCTCAAAAATTTAAGACACCCTGTACTTTCAGAAGGACAATCATCACCCCTTACCGTCAACCTCCACCCAGGTAGAACGGACACAGAAATCATAATTGAAGACATAAAGAATAACCCCGGTATACTATTAATAAAATTAGGCAAAATTCGGAAAAGAATACGCAGTAGAAATGATGAACTACGACAGTATAACAGAAAGTATTTTGAAAAATATAGAAGACAAATTTAATCGACTAATACCTACAGAACAAATGACGAGAAGAAAAAGAGGACTAATCAACGGATTAGGAAACATAATCAAAGCTATTACCGGCAATTTAGATAATCAAGACGCAGTAACCTTTGCAAAATTAAATACCCTACATTCAAGTATCATAGAACCAATTGATCTATTAAAAGAATTATTGAGAATAAAATCTTTTATAACTAATAGCAAATTACCTTTCGATGTAATAGAATCAAACATTTTAATATTTGAAAAAATAGCCATAGTTAAAGGCTATGTAAAAAACAACGATATAACATTTTTAATAGAAATACCAATAGTAGAGATTAACAGTTACAATTATTATCACTTATTTGCTTTTCCAATAAAAATGACTAGCACATACCAAGTTATTATTCCAAAAACCAAATTTCTATCCTTAAATGAACAAAGATATGGTTATACGAACAAAAAATGTAATGAAGTCACACCCAATCAATACTTATGCCAATCGTTGACAACAATGACAATTCAAGAAGACAGCCCTTGCGAAATACAACTACTAAAATTTACCAATCACTACAAAAAATTGTGAAGCCAAACCTGTACAAATCACCAATATGAAAATTCAGAAAGTAACAGAAAATAAATGGATAGCCATTTTCCCCACCGAAGTAATCGCAACAATGTACTGCAATCAAGATGAAAATAATTTAGCATTAATCGTAAGTAAATTAATGACCCTTAAGGAAAATTGTTATTTGAAATTAAAAAACGAAATAATTAGAGTTTACCAAGATCCCGTACAAAGCAAGAAATTAGCAAATCTACCCGATTTACAAATCAAGATTACCCAAGACGAAGACGAAGAAATAATTCAAAAACCAATGCAATTGGAACACCTGGAATTAGACAACCTCAACCACGCCATCAAACTCATGGAAGATTACAAGGAACACCTGAACGAGATCAAGGCGCCCAAGGTGCACTACGATAACATTAGTGTATGGACAATTATATTGATTATATTGACTATTTTATTGATCATTTATGTAACTTACAAAATATGTATTAGATATAAAAATAATAAAGGAAACGGTTTTAGATTTAAGAAACCCAAAGAAACAAATGTACCCCTAGAAAGTATGAATTTTAAATGAGATTAAACAAATTTAATTTAATTAAAAATCAAGAAAAGGTAAAAACCCTTAATTTTTAATGTACGTCGGGAGAAGTTATGTGATTCCCCACTATTGTATCAATATAAAACTAATACTTAAGAAGTTATTAGGAAATATTAGGAAATGTGCAACAATGTCATAAAAGATAATTTATTACAATTTATTAGTTTATAAACGTTCATGGAAACGGAAGCGCTACAAAGTAGCACAAGGATAAGTGACACTGCAGATGTCAGGTCACAGACGGTCGTAGGAAGTCACGTACCGAGATTATGCAGAAGTAAGCTCGCAACAAAGTGTTTATGAATAGCTTTTAAGATAGCAACTATGTATCATGAATAGAATCAAGTGTAAGCAGAGATTAGGTCTGCAAGTTCCCACAGAACTGTGAGGGGGTAGGGAGATTATAAAAGGCCCGGGAGCTCCACTCGCAGTCAGTTCATCAAACGTTCAGCTTTCACATTGCAGTTCGTAGATAGCTCACTTGTACAATTATTAAATAATTTTCGACTTAGACTAATTATTCAAGACTGTAAAAATTCCATTGTTCAAATCTGTTTAAATCAAATAAATTTGTTAAAGTTCGAAGAACTCTTTTTAAAAAGAACCGCTCGAAGCCACGAACCTTAACTCGCGTCGACGGTTGCAACTGATAGCTAGTTTTTCGTGGTAATGCCATGGTGGAAGGAGTGAATTCTGAGTTTTAAAAGATCGTTGGGTATTTGAGTGGAGGAATTTGGAGAATTGTTTGTAACGAATGTGATAGTTCAGCGAAAACTAGAGAAATACGTAACTAGAGAAGGGGTTTGAAGATTATAAAAGCTCTTGCCAGGGGTGGTAGGGCCCTCTTAATCTTCTGATCCGCTTCGACTACATTAAGTAGCATCGAGAAGACATCATAATTTAAAATTAAAAGCCGCGACATAGTGCAGTCCGTTGTACAGTTTTACAACTGTTGTAAATGCACGAGTTGGTGCTAACAGATTAAACGGGCTGAAACTAAATTAGTACAAATAATTGTACAAGTACAACAGGATGCTATTGAGGTAAGCAAACCAAGTATTTCTTGAACGAGAGTGCTGGTGGCACGTTAAATTGAGATAATTTGGATTTGGATGGATGGTGGTGTGAAAAACATCCACTAATAACTGGGGGAACTGGATGAACGAGTTGAGATGGAGTTGCTGTCCATGTATTAGTGTGAACGTGGGAAAAATCCAATTACGTGAGTTTGGTGGAGGTCATCTAATAAGGTGGTGCGTCCGAAGATCACTCCAGGTAACGAATTTTGTTTTATTGTTGAACTGTGATGCTGGCATGGTGTTATAAAGCTAGGTGTGTTTAGAATTAGGTGGTGGAAATTTTATAAACTGAAAATTAATTTGATTACCGTATATAAAAGACAATTTTCTATTATTATTTGAGTAGGTAAAAACAGGAGTATTAATTTTTTATGTAAAGAGTAAACGGGTCTTTAGAGTAATTTGACCATGCAATATTTTATGCATATCAGGGAAAAAGGTTTATACGAGCTCACCATAGACCAAGTAAAGATAAATTTAGGGTTTCACGATAGGCCCATATACTTTGAAGTAAAAATGTTGAAGTGTACTAACTCACAAACAATTTAGATTGAAAACAAAAGAGTAACATGTTTTATTGTAAATATAACAATGTAAATATTGAGATTGTCTGAATAATCATTTATGTCCTATAAATAAAAGAGTGTATGTTTGTTGAAGGATTTTATTTTATTTTTGTATTTTGTTGTGTGTAAAGGTGTTGAAAGAATGTGTAGTTGGGGTAAGTATATCCTAGGAGGTAGTGCACAGAGCTAGCCGAGGAAGATCAACTTGGAGAAGCAATTTTTGTAAAAATCAAACTAGAACATATCATAATCAATCTTCGAAATTTGTATCGAAGTTTTATTTAAGTGCAAATTGCTGGAGTTATATTCCTATCTAGAGGACACTGCATTTTTTATTACGCCCAAAGTTGGAGCTCGATTTTAGGGCTTCTTTACAGGTAAGACCACGGCAATTTAGGGCGCCCAATTCGTGGGACACACTTTCAAATTGGAGACCATTGCATTTTTATGATGCCCAAAATGTGGGGCACAATTTTTAGGACATAATTCCAGCGAGAGCATAGCATTATATATATACGGCTACAGCAGGATTTGAACCTGCAACCTCTGATTCTCCGGATCAGTGCTCTAACCAATTGAGCTATCAAGCCTAATTGTTTAGATGATGTTATACTTAATACTACTGAAGCTTGGCCCTTGTTAATTATTTTCAATTACGTCTTGCATTTAAGGAAATTGAATCTAGTTATATACATAATTCATGTACTAATAACTTGATCATCCCATTTTAACGTTCGAATAATACAAACATGTAATTATATTATTAATAGAAGAATAATCCACATTTGGAATGCAAATGAATGCTTAATATATATTAATAGTTATTAAGATGATATGAAAACCCAACTTTGTATTTTAAAGTTGAATTACCATTTCAAATCGAACTAGTAATTGAAAACCACTAAAAGAACGGCTACAGCAGGACTTTAGTGGTTTTCAATTACTAG
Source organism: Platerodrilus igneus (assembly GCA_036346225.1). NCBI lineage: Eukaryota > Metazoa > Arthropoda > Insecta > Coleoptera > Lycidae > Platerodrilus > Platerodrilus igneus. The sequence continues at coordinate 999,825 of JARFIW010001100.1, read as the reverse complement.
TTCGATTTGAAATGGTAATTCAACTTTAAAATACAAAGTTGGGTTTTCATTTCATCTTAATAACTATTAATATATATTAAGCATTCATTTGCATTCCAAATGTGGATTATTCTTCTCATTAATAATATAATTACATGTTTGTATTATTCCGAACGTTGCAAAAATGGGATGATCAAGCTATTAGTACATGAATTATGTATATAACTAGATTCAATTTCCTTAAATGCAAGACGTAATTGAAAATCGTTGACAAGAGCCAAGCTTCAGTAGTATTAAGTATAACATCATCTAAACAATTAGGCTAGATAGCTCAATTGGTTAGAGCACTGATCCGTAAATCAGAGGTTGTAGGTTCAAGTCCTGCTGTAGTTATCAATTACTAGTTCGATTTGAAATGGTAATTCAACTTTAAAATACAAAGTTGGGTTTTCATTTCATCTTAATAACTATTAATATATATTAAGCATTCATTTGCATTCCAAATGTGGATTATTCTTCTCTATTTATATATATATATATATATATATATATATATATAATATACATGTACATATTATCATGGGAAGTAGTCCAAATCAAATTTAGATTTGGACTACTTTGCATGATAATATGTACATGTATATTATACTATAAGACTGACCAGTCCATTATTTATTATTTTATATATATATATATATATATATATATATATATATATATATTGTAGTGGATTTAAAGGTTAAATTTGGGGTAAGCAATGCAATTTCAAATACCCTGTATAGAGAAAGGAACAATTTATTTACGCGCAAAATTTATTTAATGTATTTAATTTAAACGAACAAGTATTGACGGATTTTATAATTAGGGAGTGAAAAGTAATAGGTTCATAAAGGAAAACCAGTTTTAAAAACAAATAGAAACGCATAATTAATTTGATTTATTTTAATTCAACGGGTAATAACGTCAGAAAACGCACCAGGGTATATAAAATCAATAATTCCAAGGCGAAAAGCTTTCGCTGTAACAAACAAATATCTCAGTTGGGTTGAATACCATGAAATATAAACTCCAAGAAATGTTATTTTAAACGAGTCAATAATTAGGAACTCCTGCATGTTTGAAAGGGAAGTTTCATGTATTTGAGAACATAATAAAGCGGGTTTGATAGAATATATTGTTCAACCGTCAGTGGCTTCGCATAAAAGCTAACAAGAGTTTCTTAAAGAGCGGAAGGGATGCACAATCAATAAGATGCCACAGATAAAGACGGGTATAAAAGCATTCGATTTCTAAAGCACGTATTCAATCCACGTGGACGCGGTCAGCAATATCGATTTTCTACAACGCAAGTAGGGTTGGAACGTGACATCCAATATGCATAAGACGGAGATAACAATATTACAGGCGGAGTTTTATGTTGACATAGGACTGTGTCATTGGTCGAAATAGTTAGTTTTACAACAGACGAACACTCGGCAGGTGAATGCGGGTTTTCAGATTATATAGCGTGTTCACGAGCGAAATTTCGGGAAGTTTTAAAGCGGTTATATCCAAAATTTGCAGAAATACTATTTTCAATTAAGTATTTCGCGTAAAGAGTGGCCAAGGGGGGCAGTTTTAGTGTATAAATACTGAAAGAAAATTAAAATCGCTCTCTTTTACTCTCTTGACTACTCTTGATTTTCGTATCGCTTTAACTACGTAAACCGAGTTATAGTAAAGTTTTGTGAGTATTAAAATTTATTTGTAACATAGTAAGGTATTACTAGCTCTTATACCTTGGTATTTGGGAGGCCTTATAGTTATTAACGCGAGTAGTGACGAGTGATTTAAATTAAACTGAGGTCCAACCAATATCTTGTCAAGCTAGTAAATTAATAAAGCAATAAACACAAGTGTAAAATACGTGAATTTGGATGCTGGGATGGTATGTAATTGGTAGCACAAAGCTCAGTATAGACTGAGTCATCATCTATAAATATCTTGGTGAATCAGAGCGCAGAGACGAAAGGCCAAGGGATTTCGAGGACAGCGTCATCGACGGAGATGGAGCCTTGAAGCATTTATCAGGTAAATCATTTGAATTTGCTGTTATTTGATAAACTGTTGGCATTATTTGTGACGTGTGAGTGAACTTTGGGGGTTATTTATGTTTTTTAACGTATTGGAAAAGATACGTGTACTTGACTATGATGAGGGTATTTTAAATATTAAAAGAAAAAGGTGTATGTAAAGTTTACTCAATTTCATTACGAATTTAAATTAGATTGTTAAGAGTACATGGGTTATTAATTTTGTAGTAATTTTATGCTAGGTGAAAAGCATACATTAATTAACTGGGTTATTATGAGCTCACCCTACTCCAGTGTGTAATAATAAATATAAGGAATTATTTGGGGCCCATTTACTCCTGTTGTATTAAATGTGTTTACAATTAAAATTTTAAAACAAGGACTTTACAAAAATTGCACTTTTTGAGTTGTAACTAGAGGACCGAAATGTACATATCTGTGAATAATTTTTGTAAATAGTGGTAAATAAAGATTGTATGATTGTTGTATTATTTTGTGATTTTATTGATTGATGTGTGAATGGGAAGGAAGAATTATTGCGAATTTAGGCATCGGAGAAGAAACACAGCTGAGCTAGCCAGGGAAGCTGCTGAAGATATTTTGTTGCAGCAGAGAATCTGGATAAGGAATATTTTTATAAAATTTTATATATTTTTTGAAAATCAGTTGTTGACGCTGGAGAGGTTAAACCCATTCATCCCATACCACAGCAATATATATATATATATATATATATATATATATATGTATATAAAATATCGTCTAATTAATACGTTAAGGGTACATAAATAGATTTTAGGACAAGCTAGGACATATAGACAGAATATACAAGTAGGTTAGTTACGTCTGTTAGATTAGTTACTTAGAGCGTAGTCAATTTAATTTAGGGTTAATTAATTATAGCTTTGCATTTATTTAGTAAGGGATAACATTTATTTATAGCATAGGAATAATATTTATAAAGTAGGACACGAATGGTCAAAAGCAACAAGTTAAAAATACCGCTTTATTCTAATTTAATTGTAGTTGAAATAATATAAAAGCTTTTGCGTGGTTCGTTAGCATAAGATCGATATTTGTAGTAAACCAGAAACATTTCAAAACAGGGGAAAAATTCTATGTATTAATTATAGCAGATGTTACGATAAACAAGTTTAACACTTTTCGGTTGGAAAGAGAAACAAACACATTAAGGAGCGTTCCAAGTAGTCATTTACCTCAAGGTTTATATGTAAACAGCATAAACAAGCTGTTAAATTTTCCAAGAAGAGCTAAAACCGTTGACATTGGTAGGGTCGATTTTAAATCTTAAAGGTAATATAGTAGGGAGACCACAATCAAGCAATTAAGAGAAACAAGAATGGAGTATAAAACACATTAGCATAAGAAAGACTTAATTTATTTTGTCGAGATAGTATAGGAGGGAGAACTAAACGTCTTTTGCATAGGGAAATAAAATCAATAATTTCTGGAGAGAAATTAAGCGATCTCATTGGACGTGACATATAGATGCGTAACAGTTTTAAGACGTAGTAAGGAAACATTCAACAAGGATGTGTAAGAATGTAGCATATGTGAAACAAGGTAGAACATAGGTGAAAGTGAGATAAAATGAGTATGGTTTGGGTAAAGAGGCATGATTGTAGGTAGAATCAATTTCCGTTGGAGTAGTTTTCGCAAAAATGCAAAGACGGTTGACTGTTTACATACACTTTCTGATGACTTTTAGGTGTTTTGAGCGTGATAGTTCGGAGAAAACGAAACCGTTTGAGTTTTTAACAAGAAGTGGACGACGGTTGGTGATTTTCCCAAAATGTTTGTCAGTTTGGGGGTCAAATACGTGCCGGACTTCAAAACAGGAGGTCTAAGAGTTCTTATAAAACCACCTTCAACGAGGTGGAGAGTCTCTTATTCTTAACTTCTTCAGTCGTCGAGTTTACTTCGAATAGTGCAGTAATTGAGTTAATATAATTGATTATAAGTGAACACGAGTTGTCGTCATAAGTTCAGTAATTACAATTCTAAAATGAATAGAAAGTATTTAGAACGGAGCATATGTAAGTACTAACGCTTATTAATTTGGGTGAATGGAATGTACCAAATTGGTTAAAATTTGGAATTGATTGGTGCATGCAGCAATTTTGATTGGCGTTTTATGAATGAAAGGAAGATGTGAATTTCTGGGACGTTGGAAACAATTGGGTTTAATGTAAATAAAGTTAGATTTGGATAGCAGCGTGACGGATGAAATGGTAATTCGACCTGGCAGCGGTTCCACAGCTTAACGATATACGTGACGGCATCTACTTTAAGGCTGGTTGGCAGAGATCCGCAGGAGAATGGTTACCAGGTAACTAGCTTGATAAAACATTTGGTGGTAGTTATTAGCTGTGTTTCTGTTTATTTCTCTTGTGCTCTGGGGTGATTTTATTTAATAAAATTTTAATGAACTGAAATTTATAAGGGACTTTAGAGGTATAAGGTAATTTGCTGAGGTCAGTGTGCTCTCAACTAATAATATTTATAATGACCTATTTGCTCCTCTAATATCTGTAATTATGTACTTTTGTTACTTGGGAGTTTCTCTTGTTTATTGTACTATGACTTAACCTACCCTAAATTAACCCTATAATTACAGCTATATATATATATATATATATATATATATATATATATATATATATATATAAAAATAAAAACTTTAATGTGCGGGATTAAATTTGGAATGCTCCTTATTTATGATTTTCTCTAAAGTGGAATTCAATTTACTAATGGCTATTCGCAGAACTGTTCCTAAATTTTCATCTATTAATACTCATCTAATATTGTTCTTTGTATTTTTCATTAAAGAAAATGTAGTTTTGTGAAGGTAGGCCAATCCAAACAATTCTGTGCATTATCTAGAATATTTTTAAACATTTCTAGATTTGACAAACCTTTCATTGTTTTTTTGACACATTCATTCTCTAATACTAAATTTGATTGCAAATTGATCAGTTACAATTAGGTACAAGGTGGTGCATCATTTAAAATATTAAAAGTAAATGATAAACTTACTAAAGATAGATCTTTCTGAAAATCATAAAATTTTCTTGAAAATTTTTGAAGTAAATTACTTGCTATAGCCTCATATTTTTAAAATCAACATATTTTCAGGATTTTTTTATTTTGTAAGATTCGAAATAAATTAAACTGTCCATTTTTAAAATATTGGGGAAGTAACTTGAATTTTCTCGCAAAGCATGTGACATTTGTAAACATATAAAAAATTTTCCTTGTTTGAATAAATTTAAATCATTTTGTTGCAAGAACATACTAGGAACAAAAAGTCCTTAGTTACTGTTCATTTTTTAATTCACAAAATTTGTTCAGCTTGTTCTTAGCATCACCCAACAAACCTTGTAATCATTTTCACACTACTGCAAAACATGTTTGTATGATGTAGAATATCAGTAAAATCACACTCAAAGTCTTTTGAAAATGTGATAAATTGTCAATGGTTTAAACTTTTCCACAAAGAATTATATTGTTTAGAACAAAAATGACAAGCTTATTATATCTTCTTCTAAAATATCCTTTATTTTGAAACTAACTCTTTTTAATAATTTGATTTTTTGTCAAACTAGGACTCACAGTTTCTTGATGAGCTATAAAACAATCTTCGCTAGTCATTGTGTCATTCACAGGATATGCAGAAACGAAAAGTAGCTACTCCAAATTTCAAATGTTTAACTTATATCTAGAATAAATATTAAAGGTTGGTTCGTATCAATAATGCTACAAGACTCATCTAGAGCCAGGGCATGGCAAGTACAGTATTCCAACTTTAATTTTAATTCATCACATGGGTTGAAATTAGCAACAGAAATTTACATCAGCTTTTTTATCAAGGCATAATAATTCAAAAATATCTGTCAGTTCCTTCACAAATTCCACATCAGAAAATGATTTGCACTGTTTGCAACTTTAGTGCAGTAACAATAGCTTTGGAGTTCTACATGAATTTGACAAAATTTTCAAAGGATTTTGTTGCTCACATAAACCACAATTTGATTTTTCTGCTTTAATCTTTATTGTTCTTGTGAAAGTAGCTTCTATTTTACGAAATATTTTGCTACAAAACAAAAAACAAACAGCTTTATCATCTATACTTGCAATTAAATATTTGAATGTCCAATTATCATTGAAAATGTGGCTCCTGCATCAATTTTTCTTTTTTAATTGACTCACTCTATGGGCTATAAAGTATATCAAATTAAAAATTGCAATACTTATAAAAGGCGTAAACTTATAAAATATCGTAGAACAATATAATTTTTTCGATACATCAAACCCAAGGAAACTTTGTTCGATCGATGTTACAAAAATAATTAGAAAATCATAATCTTTAATGCTGCATGGAATCGACTGGTTAACTGCTTAACTGCTGTATGTACTTTGGTCAAATTTCTCAATTGAACCAAATTAAGTTAAATGTCAAATGTCTCCCTGTGAAGTTAAACATGCTGCGTCACTGGATTCTGTGATGCTCATGTGCAAGAACATTACTGTAATCCAATCAGAATACTGTCAGCAAAATTTCTATACAGATATTAATGAAGAGATTTACTTATTTTCTATTACCGTCAACTATAAAACAATGACAGCTTTTGAGTTTCTTAGTTACTATTCAGGTATGGATTTTCTATACCAATGCATTCACAAAGCAAGGAAAATTCAACACAGTCGCAGATCCAGACCAGCTGTTGCCCATACCTGTTGTATATAGTAAATCTTCTATATTGATTTTCATTGTTTGGAATACTCAAATAAATAGGCAACGCGTTTTACATAATTACTAATATAAATATATAGACATTTAAAAAATAATTTTATACTGTCAGTTTAGCTTAGTAGTTAAACTGTATATACTGCTCTCCAAAAGCATACAACAGTTATAAATTCCCAATTTTACAATTTAATGCAGTCTGAGACAGAGATGTAGATTTTATAAATTTCTGTATTAAAACCAAAGTTTATATAATAAATATTGTTTTCAATAAAAGTAATAACAACTGCACATACTTTGGATGAAAGACATTACAACATATTACATGCAACTTTAATATACTATCAATTTAAGATATTTTCAAATTGGTAATCTACTAAAATATCAATAATACTCATAGCTGTAAATTAACTAGGTAACCTTACCTTGGACGGTTGGCCTGGGTTTCTTCTTTTGTTTAGGCTGTTGTGGTACTGATGCGTTATTATTTTGTTGAGACATTTGTGCATGTACTTTCAAAAATGATAATTTTTCTTCCAAGATGTTGTATTGCCTTTTATGATGTTGATATTGAACCATTTGTTGTCGGCGAATAGTCTACAAGTAAAAAATTTTCCAATTAAAATTTTTATAAAATAAAATAACTTTTTATATATGACAGATGAAAAAAAACAACAAACATAGAAACAAGAAGAAAATTGTTGACAGCATATGTGTGGAGCACAGCAGAGTATGCCTATGAAATACAGGCAGTAGGAAAAGCAGACAGAAAAACGGTAGTAGCCCTTTGGAATGTTGTGCTTCAGATGTATGAGAACGATAGCATGGACAGACAAAGTTAATAACAAATAGGTTATAGAAATAGTAGGGGAACAAGGATATCTGTGGAAAAAAAATAGGAGATCAATAGAAGGGCAGACAGAATACGTTCTAAAGCATTTTTGGGGAATAGTATGGGATATATTATGAGGAGAGATAAGAAAAAGGAGGTAGATATAGACATAGATCAGATAGTGATAGATGCAGACTGTGCAAATTTCAGAGAAATGTGTAGGTTAGTTCAGAATAGGAAACAATGATGATACGTGTCTAACTAGTTCCAGGACTGAAGACCCAATAATGATGATATGACAGATATGGTGTTACAGTGCAACAATAACGCTAACATCTAAACATATAAGTGTGTAAATTATCACCAATTTGAAAGAAAAGATATATAAATAGGTTTGTTTTAAATTCGAAAATGTTTTATATTGTTAATACAATTTTTAAAAATTATACTGAAAATTAGTAATTTTTTAAAAAATATGTATAACCATTTTTTTAATTTTTATTTGTAATTTAAACAATAAATTAAACTGAACAATACTTTATATGATGTTGATGCACAAATGATATGCTAAACATCTGACGAAAATGTGACACCTCAATAACAAATTGTTTAATTACAAATCTAGTTAAATAATTTTATACAAACATTTATAATTAGTTTCTATCAGTAATTGTATTGAAAAGATTGATATTTGAGTCATTTTTATCAGTCCACAAGTTTTCGCACAATGATAATAGAAATTCAGGATCATAATTAGATTTTGGAACTGACAAGACAAACGAAAAAACTAACTTATTTTTGTAGATGCAAAGACTATTTGTCTTAAATACTGGTATATAACAAACCCAATTATTACAATAAGATTTACTGACTTTTATGTAACTGATATTCAACAATATAAATCTAAAAATGAATATGCAGAAAGCTATTTTTAAAAAAAATATGCCTTGCTATGTAACAAATGTTTTAATAAAAATAATATCATTATAGAATGTTTAGGTTTTATGGTTAACAGTTTAAACCAAACCGCTATGGCTTGGAATGAATTTGTTTATTTGTTTTCTTTTTATTCTATTTTTGTCTACATGTTCAAAATCCATTAATATCAATTTTAATACATTATGGGAAAATGCATATCATCCAATCTAAGTATATAAGTATCTGTCCTGAGATACACTGCTTCTGATTTTCCCGGAAAGATTTTTTTAATGGCATTGAAAAAGTTTCAACAAATAAAGCAAAACGACACTGCACATTTTAAAGTTGAAAGTATATCATATTATAGGCGGGACTCAAAACGAACAGAATGCTCTTTAAGCAAGTATCCAAAGGAAATTTCTTGAGAAACAGTTCTAATTGCAAAACGGGTAGATGCTAATTTACTGATGAGTAATTGAGTATGAGCTGTCTCATATAGTTTATACTATAGAAATAAACCTAAAAAGCTTAGTTATAAGGGCTTAATTTAACGACAATCCGTTAAACATGGTGAGGGCAGAGCTTGTAATACAAATTATTTATGAAGATTTTTAGAAAATTTATAGTAGGGATAATTTGCCTTAAAAACCTTATATGAATTTAAATCAGATATAATATTGCTCTCAGCAAATATAGAATCTGCAAAAATTATATAAAAATCAAAAATATTAATATAAAATTAAAACAAAATTGTACCTAAGACAGAGTCCTGAGACACATCAAATTTTGGACCAAGTACAGTGGAGAAAATAGTTTTCTGAATGGCTACAAGTTTTACACATTGAGATCTGCCTTTCAAATTTAAAATAAACCAGTTGATGACAATTCCCTAAAATTTATACTGTGCCATTTTTTATATGACCAAAAAAATGGTTACAATATACGCACACATGCACGCATGCACACCACAACATCCCACATCACATCGAGCCACACAGCGTCATGCCATGCCATGCCACTCCAAGCTATGCCATGCCACATCATGTCATGCCATGTCACACGATGCCACACACACCACATCGCACCACACCACACCACACACACACACACACACACACACACCACATCACACCACACCACATCGTACCACACCACACCACACTACACCATATTCCATCACACCTACTAATTGAAAGATGGAAAGTATACGATTCTATTCAGGATTCAAACCTGTATTTAAGGCTTTCATGGCGCATGCATTTTCCAACTATGCCACCGAGACCGGTGACAACAATTGGAACCTTAACAAATCTAAATCATATGCACAATCACACATCAACCTAACTTTTAAGTACGTTTGGCATTTTTGTCATTCATATCTCACAGTGTCAAGTTTTTGATTTATGTCAGTTATAGAGAAGAAGCGACGCTCAAAATTGTAGTCTCGGCCTTAGATACAGGTTCGAATTCTGTTGGGATCTTATATTTTCCATCTTTCATTTACTGGCTCAATTTGAAATGATCAGTTGGGTTTTGCATAAAAGTCTAAGTTACTATTTCATATTATTAACTATAATACATTAGTATTTATCAACTTGCCTTGTGTAATTAATTACTTAATATATCTATATATTTAATACTTGGTTTATAGCCATAATTATGAGCATCATGTCCTGTGTATAACCGACATAAGTCAAAAACTTGACACTGTCAAATACTATTGACAAAAATGTCAAACGTAATTAAAAGTTAGGTTGATGTATGATTGTGTACATAATTTTCCAATTGTTGTCACCCGTCCCGGTAGTGTAATTGAAAAATGCACGGGTCGCAAAAGCAGAACATACAGGTTCAAATCCTTACCGGGACCTTATATTTTCCATTTTTCAATTACTAGCTCGATTTGAAATTAGCGTTTAGGCTTTGCAAAAAAGTCTAAGTTATTATTTCATCTTATTAACTATATATATAAAATATCGTGTAATTAATAGGTTAAGGGTACATAAATAGATTTTAGGACAAGCTAGGACATAAAGGCAGAATATAGTTACGTCTGTTAGATTAGTTAGTTAGGGCATAGTCAATTTAATTTAGAGTTAATTAATTAAAGCTTTGCATTTATTTAGTAAGGGATAGCATTTATTTATAGCATAGGAATAATATTTATAAAGTAGGACACGAATGGTCAAAAGCAACAAGTTAAAAATACTGCTTTATTCTAATTTAATTGTAGTTGAAATAATATAAAAGCTTTTTCCGTGGTTTGTTAGCATAAGATCAATATTTGTAGTAAACCAGAAACATTTCAAAACAGGGAAAAAATTCTATGTATTAATTATAGCAGATGTTACGATAAACAAGTTTAACACTTTTCGATTGGAAAGAGAAACAAACACATTAAGGAGCGTTCCAAGGAGTCGTTTACCTCAAGGTTTATATGTAAACAGCATAAACAAGCTATTAAATTTTCCAAGAAGAGCTAAAACCTTAAAGGTAGTATAGTAGGGAGACCACAATCAAGCAATTAAGAGAAACAAAAATGGAGTATAGAACACATTAGTATGAGGGAGACGTAATTTACTTTGTCGAGATAGTATAGGAGGGAGACATACGGGAATAAAATCAATAATTTCTGGAGAGAAATTAATCGATCTCATTGGACGTGACATATAGACGCGTAACAGTTTTAAGACATGATAGGGAAACATTCAACGAGGATGTGTAAAAATGTTGCATATGTGGAACAAGGTAGGAGATAGGTGAAAGTGAGATGAAATGAGTGTGGTGTGGGTAAAGAGGCGTGATTGTATGTAGAATCAATTTCCTTTGGAGTAGTTTTCGCAAAAATGCAAAGACGGTTGACTGTTTTCATACACTTTCTGATGAACTTTAGGTGTTTTGAGCGTGGTAGTTCGGAGAAAACATGAAACCGTTTGAGTTTTTAACGAGAAGTGGACAACGGTTGGTGATTTTCTCAGAATGTTTGTCGATTTGGGGTCAAATACGTGCCGGTTCAAAACGGGGGGTGTCGAGGAGTTCTTATAAAATCACCTTCGACGAGGTGGAGAGTCTCTTATTCTTAACTTCTTCGCTCGTCAAGTTTACTTCGCATAGTGCAGTAATTGAGTTAATATAATTGATTATAAGTGAACACAAGTTGTTTTAATAAGTTCATTAATTACAATTCTGAAATGAATAGAAAGTATTTAGAGCGGAGCATTTGTAAGTACTAACGTTTATTAATTTGGGTGATTGGAATGTACCAAATTGGTTAAAATTTGAGATTGATTAGTGAATGCAGCAATTTTGATTGGCACTTTATAAATGAAAAAAAGATGTGAATTGGGTTTAATGTAAATAAAGTTAGATTTGGATAGCAGCGTGATGGATAGAATGGTAATTCGACGTGGCAGCGGTTCCACAGCATAATGATATACGTGACAGCATCTACTTCAAGGCTGGTTAGCAGAGACCCGCAGGAGAATGGTTACCAGGTAACTAACTTGATAAAAACATTTGGTGGTAGTTATTAGCTGAGTTTCTGTTTATTTTTCTTGTGCTCTGGAGTGATTTTATTTCATAAAATTTTAATGAACTGAAAATTTTAAGGTATAAAGTAATTTGCTGAGGTAGAGAAAGGATAATTAATATAAAGATAACCACAATGTTGTACAAAGTAAAGGGGACTTAGTTTACTTTTTTTAGAGTGCTGTAAATTTGCACTCAAGAGTAAAGAGTTTTAATATGAACACATGATAAGACTGGGGTTTAACATCTGGTATGAGAAAAGCCCAATTACTTTAATAGGGTATTTGTTTTTATTTTGAGGTTATCTAAATTACATTGAATTTTTGAAAAAGGATTTGTTACTAATTCAAGTGATACAATTGTAAATACGAAATGAGCTTTGAAAATGTTATATTTATTTTGTGAAAATAGAGAGTGTTGTATTTTGAGAGTTGATTTATTTTGTGTGTATGATTGAAGGGAGTGATTTTATTCTAGATGACGGCAGAGCTAAGCAGTGAGCAGCAGTGAGCAATACAGGTAAGCGGCGTTGTTGATGGGCATATTTTTGGGGTGTTAATTTGAGCAGCCGAGGTGTTTCAGAATATTCTAACAACCAACGTTGGCGCTTGATCAGAGCGGAAACTTCACAACATATATATATATATATATATATATATATATAAAAGTTTACAACTAAGACAGCGTCTGCCACAAATACTGCTAGTGTTTCAATATACATGCATGTATATTAAACCGTTTAGAATGGGATTCAGTCTAGGGAGTTTAAAAATTATCGTTACGAAAATATCTACTTTTACTTTTCCATCTTCACTACGTCCTTTAATATTGCACACTTCAAGCTTCCGACATATATACTCCTTCCATATACAGCCCAACTATGACATCAACCCAAGATCCAACAACGTTGCCAGCTTTTCACATATCTCGTAGTCAACAAGTTAATTAAGTGTTTATATGCTTTTTGTGCAGTTCCTGTATGAATCTCGTCAAAATTAAAAGTGATGAATATCGTTTATATTATAAATGGAATTTATTTCATCATATTAGTTTTGCTTATTCTAGGAATTAAGCCATGTAAACATGCTTCATTTTAGGTGACAATTGACATTATTTGTCTTAAAAGGCTACCTACATAACATTTCATAAAAAGTAAAAAAGTTTTTACAGAAGCAATGGAAGTTGAAATGCGTTAAAATATTTGTTTAGAACTACGCATTGTAACTGTTGTTAAAATGGTATAGATATCACGTTTCTCAGTTTTCATTAATTTTATCTGTCAGAAGAGTGAGAATTAGATTAAATTCAAGGTCTAAGCAATAGGTATCATATTTATTGTGCGAATATGATGACCGGCAAGTCGAAGGGTTGGGGATTAAGATATCAAGTCCTGTCTAAAAACAATTGCTAACAAAAACAGCTGAAATGTATTTTATTTGTCGAACAAAAACTTTCTGTTTCTATATATTGACGTCTAGCTTGCCAAATATTAAGATATAACACTTGTTCGACGATACAAAACAGTCCTCACAACTTGTAAGTTTAATAGTCTGTCTACTTTTTAAGCACACAAATTTGTTCAAAAGGTACCAATAGTGCAAAAACTTAGCACAGTTAAACACTATAGTATCAGTGTAACATCTTCGAATACCTGAGGGGTACATTTTTTGTGACCGTACGAAACTTTTACAGTACATTTTGCCTAATTTGTTTAATATTCATTTTACCTAATTTAGAAGTCATGGACCTTCGATTTTGAAAATACCAAGTGTTTTTATAAGGATAGAATAAAGCACCCAAACTGGTTATAACTTTAGTCGGCCATAAAGAAAAAGGCACGAGTCGCTCAAGAACGGCTCGTCCGAATTACTGTAACAGAAGAAGAAACGGAAGGAAGGAGAAGGTCGCATTAACACAGTCGAAGATTATTGAACGAAACCAATGAACCTACAGCCCGACAGTAGAGTGTAGAAATACAAAACAAAATAAAGAATTAGACAATAATTAAGATATAAGTAACATACAAATAAAAAAAAAATTACTATCCACATACATACAAGGTGGGACAATACATATAAACTACTCGCTAGCATCTAAACGACAAGTAATATAAAAAAATTTGTTAACAAAGTATATGCAGAATGATGTGTGTTATATTTTTAAAATAATTTTAAACATACAGGATGCCCCAGAAGAGTGTCGTATAAAGCAAATTTTTTGTTCAAAATTGCCGATATTGTTTTTCTCAAATAGGGTTGCTTGATGAATGATATAATATGATCAACTCGAAGCCATGCACCATGTAAAATAATTAACTATTAAATTTTTTTGTTTCTATTAACTAGTTTTCAACATCTACTGGTGTCATCTTCAGATGTCAAAAAAAACTTAAGTATACTAAAAACATTACAATTATGTGAAATTTCTAAAATTAAGATTGAAATGGTAAACTTACCATATGGAAACTTTATATATTAAATGTTGTCAAAAACATCAACTATTTTTTTTTCATATATAATCTTGACAAATAATGCGGTCTACTGAATAAAAGTATCAAACATTTTCCATTTTTAAATATAAAACAATTTCAAAACGTTTTATATTTAAAAATGGTATTTTTAAAATGGAACACCCTGTATTTTTATGCATATTTTAATTATAAATTAAAAAATAGTGTACGTTTCTTAAAATGTTCCTACCCCTATCTATGACTGTTTTTGTGATAAATTGATTTTAAGCAAATTTCAGAATGCACGCCAAAATAAAATAACTGCGAATTTAATAGGAATAAACAAATTCATCTTTAACCAACTTATTAAAAACATTTGCCATACTTACTACAACGTTTACTGTTATGTCACATTATACAGAGTGTTCGAAATCAAGCCGTATATTTTTAACCAACTCGGGGTTAAATAACGTGTTTAACTCAAATGGAACATGTACTTTTTACTCGTTCGTTTGCTCAGCTGATTTCCTATCAATCCGTATCGGGGTTGCCTATACCTAATTCCCATAGTTTCTGAGAGATTTCAAAGTTTCATAATTCATTATTGTAGTTTATACTAGTATAGCAATTTGTTAAATTTTAAGTTGGCTTTAAAAATATGTCAAATTAATATTGTATATGCATCTAGGACATTCGTAGTGCTGTTCTAAAATATTTGTGGCAATTCTATTGTTATCAATTTATGTTTTGTACCTTTAAAATTTGATTTGCATATCACTAATCTAAAATGAAAACTTATTCTACACAAAAAGGAATATATTATGTGCTCTTAGTTTCTTACGTTCGCGCCGTGGTTACATATAAAAAAGTTCTATAAATGCAACCCCGGAAGCGAGGTGTAATAGACACTATCAACAGTTGGCAGCACTAATTCTTATACAGATTTGGGCGCGGTCAACTACTAATGATGTCATCAATATTACGCAATACTACGTAAATTTACTCAATTTTTAACACAAAGAATAAAGCACACTAATTAAGTAAAAGATTACTTACATCAGAAATCCTGCTTTCGCCCGAAATTGCGCTCGGGTAGGCCTCTAGCCAAGTCCAGTCGGGGCTCCTTCCGGAGGAATTAGAGATGATACGTCGACGCTCTCAAATGCGTACGAATCAGCTCCGGCTAGCTAAGGTAGACATGAGGCCTTCATCCACAGACGTGAAGATCAGTATGCCTAGGTGGCGGCAGATGTCTTACCTATGTAGGGATTGGGCGGGAAAATAAGGTATGAGGGTAGATAAACAAAGATAATTAGATAGGATATCTACATAGGTAAACCTAACGATACGTTACCAGAAAAGAAACGAGCACTCAACTCGACGATACCCGGTAAAAAGCCACGTTCTCGCGAGAGAACCGAAAAACTCTCCCACCCCTTGTCTAGTATTGCTCTACCCTTCTAGGGATAAGCACACTGCGCAAGCTCACTACTCTGACGTACGGAAGTACCGCCTAGTCTATTTAAAAAATTCCCGCGCACCGCGTATTTGAAAATATGCCGCGAAACTTCCGTACACCAAAAACTAACCTAAAACAATGTTTAAGTGGCAATGGCACGTAACAAGTTATAGGTGAGTGTCAAGAGAACTTCTTTTTAACAAGTAGAGTATATGCTCAAATACATCCAAATAGGGAACATCCCAATACAAATGTGTTTAAAAAACTGTTATTAGCATTTTTGCAGTATCGGAAATGTGGAATATAGAAAACTCAAATAGACAAAGACGTGTAGTTGAGGAAAATAATTAATTCAATATTATTGTTTGGCTATTAGAAAATTCTTATACCAAGTCGGAGACATATTAGTGAAGAAGTAGGTATTAGCAGAAGTGTTTCTAGAATAATTAAAATGCACAAATTTCATCCTCATCATAATTCAGATGCGTCAGAAACTCTATGATAAAGATTTTGACATGCAAATTGGATTTTCCTTATGGGTTTTGGACAAAATGGTATGTGAAGATAACTTTCTAATTTCATTTTTTTAAGGGATGAAGCTACTTTCCATAATAATGGCTAATAAATCGAGACAATTTTTATTATTACATTGACGAGAATTCTCATTTCTTTAGAACTCTTGATCATCAACATTGCTGGACTTTGAATGTATGGGAAGGAATCATAAGATCGCATGTAATAAGTTCTTATTTTTTTGAAGGTATTTTATATGCCAGAAAATACAATGGCATTTAGATGGTGCTGCAGTTCATTACTGTCAAATCGTACAGCATTGTTTGAATGCTCCTTTTCCAGATAAATGAATACAAAGAGGTGGCGCTTGCGAATGGTCTGGCCTCCAAGGTCCCCTTGTTTGACGCCACTCGACTTTTTTCTTAGGGGTTACACTAAGAATATAGTTTACAATACTAAGCCAACCACTCCAAGAGATATGAAAGAACAAATATGAATAGTATTTTGATCAGTAACACTGCAAATGTTGCAAGATGTAATGAGCAATTCGTTAATATGAGTACAGGCATATATTGAACAAGATGGACATCAGTTTGAACATGATCTTTAATTTTTATGAAAGTAGTGTGTACATAATAATTAAACTTTTCTATTAAAACCAAAATATTTCAATTGCAATTCAATTTGTGTTTGTACAGAATGAAACAAACCTGTTAAAAGACTGTAGTAAATGTAAAATTTAGATTAATCAAATTATTTCAGCTTCAGTTTGTTAATAAAGAGAAAAAAATTATGTCTATCATAATGAATCGTAGATAAAAACAATAACATCAATCTGACAAGTATTAGCAAAGCAAACTTAAAGTTTAATAAATTGTTATATTGATATAATAAACTAAAATGGTGAATTATAAATTTTTTCAGAAACTACTGGAATTAGGTATAAGCAACCCTAATATGGATTGAAAGGAAATCGAACAGGTAAAAATATTTGGTATTCCATTTAAGTTAAACAAGTTATTTAACCTTGAGTTGGTCAATAATGTAAAGAAAAATATATCTGAAATAAGTTCTTTATTCTCAGTCTGATTATGCAAGCCTC
Organism: Platerodrilus igneus; assembly: GCA_036346225.1. Classification (NCBI taxonomy): domain Eukaryota; kingdom Metazoa; phylum Arthropoda; class Insecta; order Coleoptera; family Lycidae; genus Platerodrilus; species Platerodrilus igneus. Next base: position 982,205 of record JARFIW010001100.1, on the reverse strand, counting down.
TTTAACACTCGCAGCCACAACAAAATTTCTAAAAACTCACATAATAATTTACTTTGTTCCTAACGGCACAAGTATTTTTATCTTCTTAAAATTACGATATCTTCATAACTAAATCAATCTGGAAGCACTATAATTAATTTATCTAATCACTACAGTAATTTATATAAAAAATTATTTATACGATGTCTATATCACACATGTATGACTATCCGAGTTTTAATTAGAACGTAATTTCAGAATTAATATCATTATCACAGCTCAATCGGAACTGACTTGCTGTACCCCTTAATGCAAATTTATACTTTATCCACTTGTTTGAGATTAATCTACAGCAACCCAAAATATGCAAATTACATCCTCAAGATTTCCCATTGCAATCCAAATAACCCTTAAATGCAATAGCCTTGTACCTGTCAATCAAGTGATCTCATAGTAGAACCAGTCAATCATCTTCATTGAAGATGTCACGCCACAGAGTATCCACCAATTATCTTTTGTATTCAAACCCTTCGTTTGCATTGTAATGTCATCATTTTGGTCACAGGTAGACCAAGCGGTGCCACCTTGCTCTCCTCTTAAATCCGAGCTGTTCTGTCACAGAACATATTTTGACTCGGATTTTGAAAGTTTTTATAGAGGTAAGAACAGTCCGAACCGTTTCTGCAGAATCTATTTTAATAGAAGTAGCAATCAACACTCTTCATAGGAGACGCCGAACCATTTGGATTGAAACCATATACCAAAATCTGAATCCCGGTATTGTGAAACTGTACCTCAAGCATATTTCGTATCACCTTCCAGTTCAATCCATCAAGCCCACAACAAATCTTGAGAATGGCCAACCTCTTGTCTTCAAATGTGATCATCTGCCCTTGAGGAACATAAACGCCTTTCACAGTTCCTGGTAATTCGGTTTATCAGAAGGCTGGTGCTTAGTCATCAAGTAGTAAATGCCCCAGTGTCGGTTCTTTATTCGTATGGTCTTTTCAACCTCTGGTTGTTGTTGAATTTGATTCAGATCACAAAATTTATTTTAAACAACTGAACAAGTCCTTGGGACATATCAAGGTCCGCCGTTACGTAATGTGCCATGGAGTATTCCGATAGCGCACCAAATAGATCACCTTGAATTTCTTCCATGACCCCCTAATATCGCTTTGCCGATGCTGCTGTACAGAAATATGAACCAATCATAGCTCGGTTCAGACCTTTATATTCTTCCTCACGAACGTTACTGATTGTCTCACTGCGTGCCGTTCTTCGGCACTACCGGCGTCATCACTACCGTAGGATGCTGACCTTTTGGAAGCTTACGAATCCGATATACCGCGTCGTTGATTCTTTTTACAACTTTGTATTGACCCTCGCGATGTCTTTGTAACTTTGTGGACAATCCACGTCTCCGTCTGGGGTTGTACAACCAAACGCGGTGGCCCTCTTAAAAACCAGCTTCCTGCATATTGATGTCAAATCTGGTCTTTATTCGATCACTTGTGATCTGGATATTTTTTATAACGTCATCATGGATGTCCTGCATCTTGCATTTGAGTCCTCGACATAGCCCTAACACACGATATCATCTCAGACCCGCCACCCAAACTCAAGATCACACGGCAGACGTATCTCGCGCCCCAGCATAGCACATGCAAGAATCTGTCTAATGCTCCCATTGTGCCCAGTACGACTTCAGAGTGCTACTCAATAGACTAATGTCCTGCCAGGAAGTGCGTTCTGCTCCGACCTTCCATGCCAGAAAGAGTCGTAGCTCTTTGTCATTCTCCTGTCCCGTTTGCATCTGTATAGACTACCAATCGTCTTTAATCACGGTAGTACAATCAAGTAGAACATACTTTGTTTCTACCCGTGAGCAATGGCTACAATCTTTGGGGAAAGTCCGTCTCGAAAACGCATCCGCATTACGATGACTTGCTCCAGCACGGTGTTCCGTGTCAAAATCATACTGCTGCAACGTTTCTATCCATCTGGCGACTTGGCCTTCGGGTTTTTTAAACTGTAATAGCACCTTCAAAGCGGCGTTGTCGCTTCTCAGGTGAAATTTTCTCCAGTAGAAGAACTTATAAAAGTGCTCTACAGATTGCATAACTGCCAACGATTTCCGTCCTGTAACGCAATAATTCCATTCTGGTTTCGAAAGCACCCTGCTAAGGTAACCAATGACTTTCTCTTGGCAGCTTTGCATTTGAGATTGTACACATTCGATGGTCACATTGCTTGCATCTGTACCCAGGATGAATTTACCTTCCAACTGATGATAATAATATAAGATCGGGGCTGTACTTAATAATTGTTGGAACGCAGACTGGCAATCTTCATTCCAAACGTAATCACGCACATCTTCAGCCAACTTGGTCAAAAGCTTGCCAATCTTCGTAACTCCGGAAACGAATCTTCTACACTAAGTACACAATCCCAGAAAGCAGCAGCTGATGGTTGTCTTTTGGTGCCCGCTCTCTTGTACCGCCTGAATCGTTTTCGGGTCTAGCCTGACTCCATTGAGTAAAACTGCTTGCCCAAGGTACTTCACATCATTGCTTAGTAGGTGACAGTGCTTAGGCTTACCTGAGTCTTCAAAACACCTTTTCCAAGTTTCCCAAATATTCCCTAAATGACTTTCCAATCACATTCACTTCATACAAATATATCAGACACCTTCTCCATGAGAGCCAGGCAAGATGCCATCCATTAAACGTTCGAAGTTGGCAGGAGTGTTGCAGAGTCCAAATGGCATGACTGTAAATTGCCATAGGTCAGTACCAATAGTGAAAGCAGTCTTGCCTTGATCTTTGGGTTCCATATTCATTTGCCAGTAGCCACTCTTCAAATCCAAAATTGAGAACCATCGCTATCTTGAAAATATATGTAGGATGTTGTCAAATGTTGGAAGTAGGTATTTATTCTTTTGATGACATCATTCAATCGCCTGTAGTCAAAACAAAACCTTGTAGGTCCGTCCATCCTCTTAACAAGCACAACAAGCGATGCCCAAGGGCTATCAGAATGCTCAATTACTCCTTGCCTCTCCATGTCTCCAATCATCTTCTTAACCTCCTCGTGTCTGGCCAACAGAAGTCTCCGCACTTGCTATTTTATTGAACGGGCATCTCCTGTATCGATTTTGTGCTCGGCTACTGAGTTCTTTCTTAATCGGCCGCTGTCGATTGCGGAACCTTCCGAGTACTGTCGGATCAAGTTCTTAAGTCCTGCCATTTGTTGTTATTCAAGAAGCTGGCGCAGTTTCGTCAATTGGTCCAATAACTTTATGGAACACTTGTTGGTGGGTGATTCTTTTTCAACACCGTAACACCCCGTCACGTAAACAACCAAAGAACGTTCCTCGACCATTGAATTCTTTTTTAGCGCGTTAGAAGTCATTGGCGTTTAAGATTCTAACAGATACAGCATCCGTCACTTTCGTCATAGTCTTCCCAAAAAGCACGCCATCTCTAAGGAATTCGTCACTAATCGGTTCAATAGCAAGCACAAAATCTTCCCGGAGAGCAACATTCAAGCGTCCCAGTACAACATTGTCTTTCCTTCAGGTAGGACAACCATGTCCGTCAAATAACTTCGCACAGGCACGTCGTCTGTTTCGCAAAACGGCACTTCTTCGTTCCCTACTATCAAGATATCCTCTTTCATATCTACATGGGATTCGTATCTCTTCAAGACATCTATTCCCAGGATAACTTCTTCGGTGGTGTTCGTAATTACTACCTGGTGGTCAAACATTTAACTCCCAACTCCGATTTTTACATCTAGCACTTCGTGTGTTTGAATTTCCTCACCAGCCACAGTTCGAAGACACGCCGTGCGGGTGACACTACACCACTGTCGGGAACTTCATCCGGATTAGTAATTGTCCTAGATACTCGGTATCAACCAAAAATTTCACAATTTTGCCGTTAAACTGTCCATATATGTAAATGTTGTCTGCATGCTTAGATCGTGCGATGTGGATGATGGTCTCCTGCGCAGAATCCTTGCCGATTGACTTTCGCCCCTTCCAGTCAAACCCCTTTAGTTTCCGACTTTTCTACTTCCCTCTTGGACTGCTTATATTTGGACTATATATGCCCAAACTCACCACAATTCCAGCATCTTGGTCCCTTCCTATTTGGTTGGTGTTCATGAACTACCCATCAAATCACCTTCTCCATGCTTTCTGGGCGCTGCTCCTATATGGAACATCTTGCATTTGCCACTACTATAATGCGAAGCTTACTTTGCTACTTGAAATTTCAAAGAATGAGCTAGCGTATCATCTAGCGCCTTGGTCGAACCAGCCGTAGTGCTTGCTGGATCTCTCCATCATGTATCCGGTCAACAAAATTCTGTACTGTCAGTTATTGTAGGAAGTTATCTGGTGCTGTTGGGTAGGCTAGTCTCACCAAGCATGCAATATCTGCTTTGAACTCTTGGACATTCTTTTGGTAACGGTTCTTCGCTTAAGCGTGATACACTTGTTACAGAGAGTCGTTGTACTTCATTTCTAGCCTTGATGTTAAGGCCCCATAGCCTTTTTGGTCATGATCTGGTATGTTCTGCAGAATATTCAAACCTCACCTCATGACGTGACAATTAACTCAGTTGCCCTTTCACTATCGCTCCAGCGTTAGCTCTTGTGGCAGTTGCAAACTGTTTAATATATGCCTGTCAAGGTGACTTTCTATCAAATGTGGGTGGTTTTATTCTGACACTTGACATAAATTTGTGTTCTCCGACATTCTTAAATTTTGGGACCTGTCGTTGTATCACCGGCACTAGGTGCCTGGTGCTTGTACTGTTTTCGGCGAGGCTTGTGGCATTTTCCTGTAATTTCTCTTCTAATTTTGTTGCCAGGCTTGCAGAGTTTTGGTCTTGTCTCTTTAAGTGTTCTTGTAAGTTTTCGGAATTTTTAGCCAAGCTATCCGCAACGTTTGACTTAAACCCCTTCAAGAAAGAAAGGATTTCGCTATTCGTTTTCTGTTGACTGAGTTTTTGGCATGCAAATAAAAATCGTTCTAAAGTTATTATCCCCACTAAAATATCACCAGTTGACACAAATGTAACAAAAAATTTATTTGCAATAACAGTTCTTTATTCTTATGCTGATTATACAATCCCCTTCAATACTCGCAGCTACAATAAAATTTGTAAAAACTCGCACAATAATTTACTTTGACGTAGTCACTAAGAGTACAAGTATTATCCTCAAAAAATTATGATGATGTCTTCTTAATTAACTTGATCTCGCAGCACTATAATTAATTTGCCTAATACTACAGTAATGTATGCTGTGAAATAAATCGTAAATACAATGGCAATATTTGTTCTATTAATTAAACACATAAAATAAAATACATCTCGCAACAAAACTGTTTAAAGCAAACGTCAGAACTTCAACAACAGAAGTCACTGTACATTTTTCAAATAAATCAAAAAGAAAATAAACCGCTATGAGCATGCGCTAAACTAATTATTATTTTAAATATTTCACATATATGAACAGTTATTTATATGAACCCCCTATATCACATATGTTCGACTATGCGAGCTTTAATTAGAACACAATTTCAAAACTAACATCGTAATTAAAGCTGGATCGGAACTGACTTTGCTAAACCTATTAACGCTAATTTATACCTTATACAAAATATTCTAGATTGATCTACACCAACCCAAAATATGCATATTACACTCTCAAAATTGCAATCTAAATAACCCTTAAATATAAAAGCCTTGTATCTGTCAATCATGTGATCTCGCACTGCAGTACCTTCAATTATCTTTATTTGAAGGTGTCACACGACAGGGTACCCACCAATTATCTTTCGCATTCAAACCCTTTGGTTGCGTTCTTACATCATGATTCTGATCACAGGTAGAGCACGCTGTGACACAATAATTTATTTATTTATTTATTTCTTTATTTACACTACTTAAAATGCAAATCCAATTACAAAGTAGGCACAAAATCAAAAACATTAATATGCAAAGTAACAAAATTAAAAGAAAAAGATGTTAAATAAGTAAATACAACAGTAAAAATAAAATTAAACAAGAAAAAAGCAAAAACAGTAAAACATAACCTGAAAGCAAACACAGTCAAAACACAATGAAATGCAGAGGATGGATAGGTAAGGACCACCAAATAATTGGTTAATCCGTGCACAGGCACTTTGATTTAATGCGTGACAAAGAAACATGGAAGATCTCAAGGGATTCACATTTGTTTTGAAATGTTGTGCACATAAAGTGCAGGGGGAGAACTTACGCACATTGGTTCTTGGGGTGTTTAACTAAAACATACCGTGGCCCCTGGTAGATGTAGATACTCGGAAATTTACAGCAGATAATAAATAAGGAATGTCTATAAAGTTATTAACTAATTTGTATAGAAATATCACAGCACTTAAATCCCGCCGGGATTTAATTCTAGTTACAGAGAATCTGTGTAGAATTAGATTATGGTCGTAACCTCTACACAAATAAACTGAGTCCTCCTTGTATGGTAGGTATTTAAGAAAGTGACATTGTACCTTCTCAATCATATTTACATAGACAGCATATGAAGAATTCCAGACTATACTACAATACTCCAATTTCAACCTAACGTAAAAAAATAATATTTTTAGAGTATCAATGTGAGGTGTTTATCCATCCTAATAACAAAACCCATCAATTTATTTGCAGCCCTAATAGTGTTGAGGATATGCAAATTAAATGTTAAGTTGGCATCAAACAGAACACCAAGATCAATAACACTATCAGTGATTTGAAGTACTGAACCTCAATGCTATAAGGGAATTTAATTAAATTATGCTTTCTAGAGTAATTTGTAACAGAACATTTATCAGGATTAATTGGGAGGTTGTTTATAATACACCAGAAATGTAGATTATTTAGATTCTGCTGCAGTTTTGAGCAATCTTCAATTTGATTTATCGTGTTGAACTATTTTATGCCATCTGCATAGATTAAACATTCAAAATCAATATCAACAACAGCATCATTGATGAAAATGATAAAGAAATAGGGTCCAAGGACAGAGCTTTGTGGAACTCCAGAGGTAGCAGTAAAGTACTCAGATTGAAAGCCTAAGTAATCGACATAGAGTCTTCTATTATTTAAATAGAAAGAGTACAAGGTCAGCAGCTGAGGTGTAAAGCCCATATAAGACAGTTTCCGTAGTAACATATTGTGATCTAGCCGATCAAATGTTTTTGAAAAATCTGTATATATCACGTCTACCTGCATTCCCTCATATAAAGATTTAGAAAGTTATTGTGTCATACTGGTTAAATTAGTTGCAGTAGATCTACCAGAAACAAAGCCGCGTTATTGCAGACATACTTTAAAATGTGAGTGAAAGTGGATGTAATCATCAAGAACGAATTCAAATATTTTACTGAAATTATTAAGGATAACAATAGGGCGATAATTTATTATACAGGATCTATTCCCGTTTTTATAAATAGGTTGTACTTTAGAAGATTCCCAAATATTGGGAAATTGAGAATGTTTGAGAGGGAGATTAAACAGAAAGGTTAAGGGTTTGATAAGATGAAACTTGCAACATTTAATAACAAGAGAGGGTTAGTTGTCCGGACCCGCAATATATTTAGATTGCAATTTGTCAATAGCTTAGAGTACATCCTGTTCCTCTATCACAGGTACACCAATATTGGGACAAGAGGAGACTGGTTCAGGATCACAAATATGGGAGCTGGAAGTATAGGCAGATTTGAAAAGTTCAGCAAACTTATTTGCTATAACATATGGATCAGAATAGGACTCATTGCCATAGATCATTTGTCTTTGTTGGTTCATTGACTTTCGTTTATCATTCACAAATGCCCAGAACCTCTACAAATCAGATTTTATTTCGTCATTTATTGAACTTTGGAAATTATTGGGAGTAATATTCATAGCATTATTTAGCCTATTTCGTAGGATTCTAAAATCGTTGCATACTAATGTAACACTACTTAATTTATATTGTTTCCATAAAATTTCTTTTTGTTTAGTAAGATTGATGATCTCCTTAGTGAACCACGACAGATAAGAGTTGTTTCTGGGAATATGCAAATCAATAACTTCCACGAGTAAAGCATAAAAGTGAGATGTAGCAGCTTCAATGTCGTCAAAGTGGTACAGAGAGTTCCAGTCTAGTGTAGCTAAATCATCATAAAAGGCAGTATAGTTGACATTTTTTAAATTGTAGTGAACTTCTTTACTGGATATTTTAGCATAGTTTTTTTACAAGTAGTTTATGTACTTCAATGCAAAGTGGTGGATAATAATTGTCAATAGGTAGGTCAACATACTTTGGTTCAGATATGTTGCAAGTGGAATTAGAAACAACTAGGTCCAGTAGCCTGTGATTTAGATTGTATATGTAGTGGTACTGTATGAGATCAAAGAAAACTACAAAATTATTAAGAGGTGCCAATCTGGGCAGGTTGTTGCAACTCGATGCAAATTCAGGTAGGTTAAATTCTACTATGATTATAAGATTTTTGTCTTAGATAAAATGAAGATTTATCAATTCATTAAAGAGAAGTTCATACTCATCCTTCACTTGATTTGGCAGGATATATACCATTATTATAATCATAGACTATCTATAGGGATTTTTAATTTCAACAATTAGGACATTAAAGTTAATATTTGTACATGTGCAGGGACCTGATGAGATTTTTTGTAAACAGCAAGAAGTACCCCTCCTCCCCTGCTAACACCCAAATCAGTACCACGTCGATCTGTTCTGAATACATTGAAGGTATTACAAAAAAAGTTCATTGTCATGGATATCATCTCTCAACCATGTCTCAGTTAAGCATATGACTCCATAATCACATATTAAGGAGATGTTATATAGTTCAACCAATTTGGCACAGAGACCTCTAACATTTTGGTAGTATATATAACTGACCAACGCCTTAGAATTAACTACATTTGCAGAGTGAGTTATAAACTTTGATTGCTACCCAGAGAAGACAGAAGACCTTACTGCACACAACTTTAATTTATACACAAAGCAGTCAGTATTCTATACCGTGTGATTAACATTGATTTCTGTCTTATCGGGATGCATTTTTTTGTAACTAATGCAGTTAGTATATTTTACCTCATCGGCAGTACATTTATCAATCGTATGTTCAAGTGCACATCAAGGACTAATGGGATTACTCTTGCAGGCTCCCTTTTTATGGTTATAAGAGCAACAATTAAGACATCTAAGTGGTTCAATTCCTTCATAAACAGAACAGTTATCAAGTTCCACCATTAGGGTATTTTTTTCAAGAGCCATCAAATTATTAAAAGAAAGCATATCCAATTCCACAAGAGCTTGATAGACGTGGCAGTTCTTTTTGGTTCATCATATCCTAAGCACTTTGCATGTAAAATTTTGCCCAATGAAGTGGCCATTCTGATTTATTAGGAATTTCTCAAGACGAGCGGCATTAAGTTTTTGAGTTATATCCACAACTTTAATTTTAGGTTGAGAATTCCTTATTTCAGTTATATTATAATTATTAGACATGTTATCATTCATAATTTGTTTTATTTTTTGGTTTGAATCATCTGTATCACTACTGATGAGAATCCCACCCTTATTGATATGTTAAACTTTAGTAATTGGAATAGTGGAATCAATCAATTTTGGCATGGCTTTTTGAAGTACCTCTGCCTTCGTGATCTTGTTCTCTTGCTGAACATTTTTAGGTTAGGTATAACTATTATTGCTGTATTACTCCTTTGCTCTACTTGTGAAAAAGATATTGGGATATCTTTATGGGGCTTAGAAAGAACAGTAGATAAATGATATTCAGCTGCATGGTATGAGTCATTAATTTTAGAAGTAACTGCGCTATCAACTTCTTTAGTGAGTAATTTGCTTTCCATTTCAATGAGTTGATTTTTCAGCTTAGTATTCTCATATTTAAGAAGTTTAGACCGCTCCAAAGCTTTCTCAGAAGACTCCTTAATGTGTTCAAACGTTCTAGAAATACATAGTACAGAATCATTTAAATTAGCAATTTCCTTCACTAATGAAGGCACTTGTTTAAAATAAGACCTACATTCCGAGCAGTAGAAAGTGAGTATGCATTTTTTCAGATCACTAATTCACTTGTAAAATTAGTTTATAAGAGAGCTAAATAAACACACACCTGCTTGTTTACAATTTGAATCAACTAATATACGGTTTGATTACAAACAACCTGTATAATATGGCTTAACAGTAAACATTGTAGTAATTAAGGCAAAAGTTCTTAATCAGTTGATAAAAGACGAATTTGTTTATTCTTATTCAATTCACAGTTATTTTATTTTGGCGTACATTCTGAAATTTGCTTAAAATCGATTTATATCAAAAGCAATTATAGATAGGGATATGGGCATTTTAAGAAACACCTTGTTTTTTAATTCAAATATTCATCAAAATACAAGGTGCTCCATTTACAAAATATCAAGTTTGATAGAACACATATTTTTCAAAAATATAGCACTAATCATTCTGTATATACTTTTTGTTAAGAATTATTTTTATTTTACTTGTCGTTTAGATGCCAGTGAATAGTTCGTATGTAGTGCCCCATCCAGTATCTACGAATAAATAAAACGTAATGTAAACTAGCAAAGTTGTCGTTTTATAATGATTGGTACTCTTCTAATATTTACCTGAAGCATGTTGTTCGGGAATCTAGATGACTCACCGACATACCACAGTAGCCGGCCAAAATAGTTAAAATAGGATTTGGAATTTCCAGGTCAAGGACAGATGAGTGTGGTCCAGAGGATCAAAAGACAGCAAGAACCCATGACTCGGACTTAAGTATGGGTTACAGATATACCCAAAATACAAAATCCGGAAGCTGGGCTAAAAACATGAAATATTTCCACTAGGGGAGCAATAAAAATATTAGTCATTTACCAGTCACGCAGAAAACAAAGGAAAACTAAAGGAATTTAGCTAAAGTAAAATTTGAGATAAAAGTTCTTGAAAATGTAGTAAATACAAAAATAATGATCTCAGTTCAAACTTTAAAATAGTGAGACTATGCAGTTGAAATAAAAGCGCAAAAAATCCGAATGTATTAACGTACACTAGGGTGAGAAAACATATGTCAACTTTTGCTCAAATTTTTAACATATCCGAAAATGACCTTGAGCAATTGCCACATTCATGGGACACACAATTGGTATTCATAGGCGATCATACTATTTGCCTGGCGATATATATCAAACGGCTAAGACAACAAAACTACTTATGTTAACTTAAGTTGTATATGTAAAAATAATTAATTGTAAGATACCATAAAACACATTAAATGCAAATGCAAATTGATCGTTTTAAGATAAATACAAAGCCATTTATTTTCACTTATTAATTATCAATACATTTTTGATAAAAATGCTTTTGATTTGCTGTAAATAGCATAGAATAGTACTAGCTTTATGCATTTAGCATAAAAAACTACAATCCTGTTAGAAAACCACGATCCTAACCTTAATAGGTGTATTAAAAACACGTTTTGCTGATAAAAGCAAATATGTCTAAAAATGCAACCCCTTTCGCATTAAAAAACAATTAAAATATAAATTCACTACTCTGTAGATTACAGAAATTTATTTTAAATAAAGTATTTTCTAGAATATTAGAAATATAAAAAGTATCAGTATTTAAAACTACGTAAATATATAATAAAACATTTATTTATTTATTTATTTGTTCCAACGTTTCAGTAGTTTGCTACCTGAAATTTAAGCAGATCTGGCTTCCCCACAGAAAGTAACCATCATGTGTTATGTGTGTATGTGTGTGTGGGGGGGGGGTGTATGTGTGTTGTGTGTGATGTTGGTCCGTGTTTCGTTTCCCCTCTAGGACCACGACCATCGGCAGCCGGATATCCCAGTCGTCAAGGAAGAACGCACAATGGACGTTGCCTTGTCAGTCTGGACCATCGGCAGCCGGAAATCCAGATGTTGAAAAGGCAATGGAAGCGTGTGTTTAGGCATGTGTGTGTGTGAGAGAGAGAGTTGTGTGTATGTCTGTTGTGTGTGATGTTGGTATCCGTGTTACGTTGCCCCTTTAGGACCAGGACCATCGGAAGCCGGATATCCCAATCTTCAAAAAGGAACGCTCGACGGATGTTGCCTTATCACTCTGGACCATCAGCAGCCGGAAATCCAGATGTGGAAAAGGCAATGTAAGTGTGTGAATGGTGTTTTGTGTTTGCACAGTGCATAAGAGGTGTGTTGTGTGTTTGTGTGTGTGTGTTTGTGTGTGTGTGTGTGTGTGTTTGTGTGTGTGTGTGTTTGTGTGTGTGTATGAAGTGTGTTTGAAATGTTAATATGTGTTTATGTTTGCCCAGGTTACTAAAAGGTTGGAATGAATTAGTATAATTTTGTACATGTTTGAACTTATACTATTACATAAATAAAAAATTAGGTTCTTTCAGAGGAAAAGATTTGTTTGCTGTATTGTTTGCCTCGGTTAGTGTAAGTTCTTAAAATTTAGCGTTTGTTAAAAAGAAAAGAAATTCCCTATTCTACTACTTAAAATTAACTTATACTACTACTTAAAACTAACTTATACTACTACTGTTGGTTATTATTTGTGAGAGACAGGGTTGCTAATAGGTAGAAGCATGCAAATTCTACATATTAGGGGGTTGGATCGTTGCAAAGTCGGGTTGATGGTTTGATCTTGTTGCTTCTGGTCGTCAAGAGCAGAGCTCTTGCAATTCCAGGAGATCGGTCCCCAGTCTCCGGGGCAGAGCCTCGGTCCAAGGAGAGGTGGTACTTTTATGTCTCTGTCCGGGTAGTTTTGTTTGTGTCTTTTATCCGTCAAGATAACGTTGGTGGATAAGTGCCGTGGTTTTATTCCAAAAAGCGGCCGGAACACCAAATACTGACAAAATTCATGAAATATCCGATAAAATTAATTATCTTCCATATTAGTATGCGACGCCACAATAATCGTATGTGTTAAACAAGTACAAAGTGCGCGTCACGAATAAGTGAAACGAGATGATCTTTGAAGTATGCAAAGTGATGTTTTAAATGCATAAAAAATGGAATTTATTAATTACAATCAACTAAGTTTAATCTCATCCTACTTAGGAAATCAAAACATGGACAAAAAATCACGGCTGACATGAACTATATTTAGAAAATACTTAAGGAGCTGAAACATTCTGAACATCTTCCTCATCACTTATCGCAGAGCTATAGGTACTAAACATTTCTTTTCACTTAAATTTGAAGATAAGGGTAGATTGGAGGGGAGAAATTTAAATACAAAATTATTTACTACTTTACATTATGGTAACTATAAAGAAATGTTCTGGTACACTCTTACACTACTCATAATCAAACTGGAGAGACAAACTAAAGTGCTTCACAATGCATAAATTTGCTAGAATGACAAGCTCCTCTATGAGCCTCACCTAGACTTATAAACAAAATTGCTAGAATGACAAACTCTTCTATGAGTCTCACCTAGACTGATAAACTAAATAAGCAAAAAGAAATTCCATCATAACTGACTTCAAATAATCTCAAGATTGCTAAAGCGACAAACTTACCACGATTCTCGTATAGACTTATATGACGCTGAGCAACCAACCCTTCCTGAGTCTCGTCTAGACTAACATAATGCTACGCGACAAACCACAACGACAAGTCTCGCTTAGATCAAACATAACTTAACATACTACGTTGCAACGCGGATATAAATAAAAATTGCTACCCAAAACAAATCAAATCAAATCAAAACGTGCCTATGCACAAGAGCAATTTTCAAACAATATTTCAACAGTAAAAACTAGTGTACCATTAATCAAACAACTAATATAACTAATAGGAATGGAAGATGAACCTACTATCGATGTAGTACATCCAGAATCAAATAAACCTGTAATATCTATATCAAACTACTTTAGCTTTTTATCTAGAAACAGGAAATTCGCTACTCAACTTCTGTTCTTTTACTCGTTTTGTTGGACACGACGGACAAGTGATACTAGTCACTCCTTTACGACCACAACCATAACAAAATAATCTTTTAAAAGATCTACAAACACTGAAAGTATGTCCATAACGTGAACAATTCCAACATACCAATTTATGTTTAAAAGAAGGGTTACCTACTCCATTCGTTTCTGATATTGGGGTAGTAGAATTAAGAACTTGAACTGGAGAATGCGAAGACTTGAAGCATTCTCAAATGAAATAGGGGATTTACTTCTAAAATGAGGATTAAAATTATTAATAGGCTGCTTGTTACTATATGACACAACTGAAACAGATTTTTGTTTACTTAAGGAAGCTTCTTCTAACTTCTTACATAATTTAACTAAAGTACGAACATTTTCGATCTCTATAAGAGCAAGGTGCTGAATAAAATATGGCAATAAATTTTTCTTGACTATTCTAACTTTAGTATGTTCTGCAGGAATAATAGGTAATCGGTTAAATAAACTTTCCATATTAGCAATAAATAAAACAACTGATTCACCATTTTTCTAAAATCTATTTTTAATTTTTTCCCAAATATCGTCCTCAGGATGTGCTGGTAAAAAATCTTCCTTTAATCTACTAACCAACGAACTCCAATCTGTTAATGAACTACGAACGCAACGATATCATACTAATGCATCACCAGTAAACAATTCAACCGCAGAATTAAACAATTCTACTTCAGATACTTTTCGTGACTGTGCAATGTCACTAATATTTTCCAAAAATTGATATAAGAGGGACGGGTTTCCTGAACATTTTATAGACCAAGATTCAATAGGAACTGTCTGTGTGACATATGTGACCATTGGAATGGGCACATTAGATGCAGCAATAGAATTTATACTTATATTATTCTGATTCGAACCTAAATCTTTATTTAATCTCTCATGAAGATCTGCCTCCACAACAAAAATAGTAGCCAAACTTTCATTTTTAAATAGCACCACTTCCTCAAAATTTTCTTTAGGGAGCTTTAACCGTTGAATTCTACCTGTAAGATGTATTAATCTTGACCGTATCCTTTTGAATATAGAATCGGCGGGATCATCAATAAATTCTAACAAAACATTTTTTACTGACCCTATACTAGACTCAATTTCTTCTTTCTCTATCTCGAAATCCGCCTTATAACTTGAAAGATCAATCAAACAACCTGGTTTATCTGTTTCTTTGGCCAACAACCTAGCTAAAATTTTCCTTTTATCAGAAACTGGTCTTGAATTTTCAATGCCTCTAATGTTCAATTCATATTCTAATTCATTTTTAAGTAAATGAACAATGCTATATATTTCTGCCATAATAAATATCTATATTTCTCTAAAGTATCCTAATAATATAATCTTTGTAGATAAATTCACAAACAAAAGATGTCCTAACAATATTGAGAACCCACAAGAACTGTAACAGACTGTAACAAAAATGAAACTACAAAATCACATTAGTAAATTCGATTCAAACCTCAGTCGCTGAGTACAAGTGTAATGAATATAAGTGCAAACAATTTAGCCCCAGTGTACAAGTGAAATTATTCCAGCCCCAGTGTGCAAGTGAAATTATTCTAGCCCCACGTTGTGAGCGCAAGTGAGAACAAAAAAAATATTTATCCTTCGTGAATATCAGATAACAAATTGCACCTTTATATTTCCTAAACCCTTACCTGATATCACAAGGTCGAGAATTTCTTATTAACAATGAAACCCCAAGGTAAAGTTGGATGGAAAACGGCTTGAGGAAAAGAAAACTCTTTAGACATAAACGGCTAGTAGAGTGTTAGCTCTGGGTAGATCATGAGCTTGGGTCATGGGTTGTCAAATGACCAAAAATATAAATAATGAGCGCCACCGTATTTTTCAATACAACAACCTACAAAAATTAACTGTGCTTGTATTAGGGGAATGCAGAAACCTTATATCAACACCACTAATATAGCCATAAAACCTGAATTTCACTCTTTTAAAACACTTACCAAAATCTCAAACACCAGATGTCATACAGATGTCTCGACTTAACCTGTGAACAAACAAATGCACAACATGGACACCGTTTGTGTCCTCAAAAATATTTACCATAAATAAAGTAATAGAATTTAAGTTTCAAAAATATACACCCAGGGTATTTGTTATCATTACACACAATTTCTGATCAGGAATGACTTGTAAACTTTACTTGTATTTTAAATAATAAAAGAGTCATGCAAAAAAAATAGATTCTATTTGATTAAATTCCTTGATTCATTTTAATATAATATTTTTCAACTAATAATTTTTTTTATAGAACAGAAATATAATAAGGATTTGTATTCAAAAACATAAAGATCTCTAAATGAATCTTTCTTAATAAATTTTATGAACAGTTTGAGTTCTCTTAATTATTCATATTATATATTCTTCAGTCATAGTAGTACTACATTGACCTAACAATCAAATTTAATTACTTAAGTTCAGATAAAATAGCATGTATCAACCTAAAGTTAGTTTTACTTAATAGGTATTAAAAGAATTCCTCATGTTGATTGAAAATCAAAGTACATCACCTCACAATTATTAAACATATTTTAAATTAGCGTAACATGACATGTGAGGTCTAAATTGGACAGCTGAGTATTTTTTTATTTGACATTATATGCCACTAACAACTTTTTAGTTTAGTTAACGTTATCTGTTTGAGCAATAATTATGACAAGCAATGAATTTATTACGTAATTCTTTCTTTCCTTAAACGATTTTTTAAATGACTTTAGTGTAAATAAAGTTTCAACCTTATATTGTCTTATTGCGATTTAAATAATAATGAAAGTGATTAAATGCTAAATAACACTCACGTGTGGAAATACAGTACGACCAAAAGAAATCGAACTATATCCTCAGCTGTCGGAAATTCCATTAACATCTGCGTTCTGCAATGCACAAATAGGAGCCACGTGAATACGTACGAAATTATTGCTGGAATTTTGAGAACTCTTCTGAATAAAACAGTATTTAACGAAACCAATTTCTCCTTAATTACATGATATAAACTGTATTCAACAAATTTTCTAGATTTAAGATATTACTTATATGATGTTACTTATTTGATATTCATCTATGATATTGCATGTTTTAATGATGAGGGGGAGCTTCTATCTCCTTACACAAAGATTCAATCAATTAAAATTATTTTTCGGACCGTGTTACAGGCCACGTGCTTAGACACGACCATCTTGACTTTACTACGCTGCCGATAGCAGCTTACCTCTTCAAACGCTGATAGCAAAGTGATTGAATTGACAACTTGACGAACGTACGAAATTATTGCTGGAATTTTGAGAACTCTTCTGAATAAAACAGTATTTAACGAAACCAATTTCTCCTTAATTACATCCTATAAAATTTAGTATTCCAAATCCCAAACTAAATTTTCTTGAAATTAACTGCATGATATAAACTGTATCCAACAAATTTTCTAGATCCAAGATATTACTTATATGATGTTACTTATTTGATATTCTTCTATGATATTGCATGTTTTAATGATGAGCGGGAGCTTCAATCTCCTTACACGAAGATTCAATCAATTAAAATTATTTTTCGAACCGTGTTACAGGCCACGTGCTTAGACACGACCATCTTGACTTTACTACGCTGCCGATAGCAGCTTATCTCTTCAAACGCTGATAGCAAAGTGATTGAATTGACAACTCGACGAAGCTTAGTAACGAAACTTAGACCTCAAAGGTAAAGGAGTCTATATGCTATTATAAATTTTATGTATTATTTTTACTAAACGGAAATTTACAAATTATATATTTTTATATTATTGCTGTTTTATTTTATATTAATAGACGAAGTGTAACTACAAAAAAAAATACGTTAGAACGCTATCTAAAATTTTATTAAATAATCGAAAGGAAGATTTAACCAAAAATGTACTAAGGTAACTGCTGTTTGTAATGAGGATTTTAAATATGGAAAATATTGTAAGCTGGTTTGACGTCAATTTAAAATAAGAAGATATTTAATTCCGAGGAACGTTTTTGTGGATTCTGCAAGTATTACTTTTAGATTTAATTTTAACTGATATTAAAGTATTTGTATTTAATTTAAGGTAGAATAATAAGTGTTAATCACATAATATTATCTTGTGAGGATTTTTGGCCAGGAAAGTTTGTGTTCAGAGTTCAAACTACTCTGACCTTTTAATAGATTATCTGTCAAGAATTTTTTTGGCCAAAACAAATCTTACAACCGTGGGAATAATCATAACCAAGTAAACCATCCATAAAAAAAAGAAATTTAATTTTGTAAATTTAAAATAAGGTAAGGAACTCTTTTTATAAGTACTTCGTAGAAATTATTTTATGTTTGAAAGAAACCATGTTATAAACGCTTTCGTACGAGAGAAAATATTTCATACTGTATAAATGCTTTGTGTAATTGCTGTGTTTGATTTCATTTTGAAAACTCCGTCAATTCCGTTAAGCTAGCCAGGCAAAGTAAGAAAGGAAGGTAAGTGAACAATTTCAAATTTTATAAATTGCTGTATCATCACAGCACTCTTTCAGCGACGCTCGCAACGCGGTCCTTGTCACATCACTCTTTTAGTGGCGCCCAACGTGATGTCTTCTTCAAATCACCATTTTAGTAACGCCCCAAAGCGAGGCGTTGTCACAGCACTCTTTTAGTGGCACCTCAACGTGCGGTCTTTTTCACATCAGTCTTTTAATAACGCCCCAAAGCGAGGCGTTGTCGCAGCAATATATATATATATATATATATATATATAGATAAGTTGATATTTTAATTTCTTGGGATCCCAAGAAATTAAAATATCAACTTATCCATATATTTACGTTCGCTAAAAAAGAATCTATATATATATATATATATATATATATATATATACTGATGTGGTAATGCCCGCGTTGAGAGCATCACTAAAATAGTGCTGTGATACAGATATAGCAATTTGTAAAACTTGAAATTGTTCACTTACCTTCCTTTCTAACTGCCTGGCTAGCTCAACGGAATTGACGAAATTTTCAAAATAAAATCAAATGCAGCAATATCACAAAGCATTTATACAGTATGAAATATTTTCTCTCATACAAAGGCATATAGAACATTTACAACATCGTTTCTTTCAAACATAAAATAATTTCTAAAAAATGTTCTTTACCTTATTTAAAATTTGCAGAACTAAATCTCCTTTTTTTATTTTACCTGATTTCGTTTATTGCCACGCTGGTAAGGTATGTTTAGCCAAAAAATCCTTGACAGATAATCTATTAAAAGGTCCGAGTGTTTTAAACTCCGATCACAAATTTTCCTGGTAAAAATCCCTTACAAAAAAATTATTAAGACTATCTTAAACTAGATAGAAATACTCCAATATTAGTTAAAAATAAATCTAAAAGTAATACTTGCAGAATCCACAAAAACGTCCCTAGTAATTAAATATCTTCTTATTTTAAATTGATGTCCAAATCAGCTTACAAGATTTTCCATATTCAAAATCTTCGTTTCAAACAGCAGTTACCAAAGTACATTTTTGGTTAAATCTTCCTTTCGATTATTTAATAAAATTTTTAAAATAGCGTTATCTTGAAGAATTTTCCCTCTTTATTGTAAATAATAAATTCCATTTTTTTATGTAATTTGCATTTTAAAACATCACTTCTATATTCATTGTAAAATAATTAAATTAAGGTATGCTTACTGCATACTTCAAATATCATCTTCGCAAAGCAATGGCTCGCGACTTCCATAAAAATAACATTTCACGATCGACTTTATGAATCAAATCAATCTAATGAATCAATCGAATGAATAAATGAATCCACGTTCTTAATAAACGCTTCCTTATATACATAAATTATCTATATTCAGAAGGTTGTAGAATAGTATGGAACATTATAATGCAAGGTTTCACAGAAAAATTCATTAGCGTCTAAAATCGCGGCATAATCTCGTTCTAGTTATTCGTGACTCGTGCTGTTTGTCCTGCTCTAGCACATACACTATTATTGTAGCGTCACATACTAATGCTAAACATAAGCAATTTTTATTACATTTTCTAGGTTTTTTAGTGTTCGGGACGCCTCTTGGAATAAAATGTTTCATTTATTAATTAGATATTTACGTAGTTCAAAATACCGATGATTCATCCTTTTATATTCCTACTATTCTAGAAAAATCTTTATTTAAAATAAATTTTTGTAACCCATTTTATAGAAATATTTGGTTTCAAAAATGTATTGATAATTAATAAGTGAAAATAAATGGCTTTGTATTTATCTTAAAACAATCGATTTCCATTCGCATTGAATGCGTTTTACGGTATCTTACAATTAATTATTTTAACATATGCAACTTACGTTATTTGCTATTTACTTACAATACGTTTCTATCATACAGGGTAATTATTTATACAGGTGCAATTGCATTTTTCGCATGGCACTTAAATGAATAAAAGTACGCTCGTATTTTACAGCACATAACCATGAATTTACGGAAATTTTAGTTTTATCTGGATTCTATTATATTTTATCAAACGGAATAATGAACACTTAAGCAAAAATAATGTGCCAACATGCATGTAACAATTTATAATAATAATGAATGCAATTTTCAGAAAAATTAAAGGTTCTTTTAAAAAGTTTCACATAATAATAGACAAATAATACAAAATGGTGCTTATTTGCCTTGGCAATAAATATTTGAAAATTGTATGACGTATCTTCTAGCTTCAGACTCGTCTCTAGCGTCCAAAATTTGCATAGTTGTCACTAAAAACAAACCACACATATCGTCTTACTTTTTACTTGTCAAATATGGTGGAACAAGTAGTTAAATCCTTTTGTTTAAAAAATTTAAAACCTATGTTCAATCCAATTTTTAAACCAAAATAATATTAATCACTAAAAAGTCTTCGATTTTCTAAATTTGAAATCTGCATGCTTAAAAGATGTTTTCCGAAGTTAAGAAGTCTATGTAAAAGTATTGCTTAAGAACATTATTCTATTAAAACTGCAAGATCATTTATAACAAAAAAAATAATAAACAAAGTATAAAACCACATGAATACAGTACTAATGTTTATTCTGAAGATCTTAAAAAGAATTTCCAACTTTGTCTAATATGATAACATTCAAACAAATAAAACTATTTTGAAATTTTTAGGTTTCCACTGACTTATTATAAACATAGACTTTAATTGAATAGTGATGCATTTCTTTGCTTCAAAAATATCGCAACTGATCATCAGTATTTCCATTTTTGCTTTCTTTGGAATTTGCATCTTTCTTATATGTTATAAGTCTTGTAGTATTTTAATCAAACTGAGGTTTCTGGATATGGATTTGTAGAAAAAGTTAAGCTTACTGTTTAATAAGCATATGTGGAAATGAGATACTGACTCAATGATTTTAGTTTTGTAAGTGCTGATCTGATAGTGTTTAATGTTATATGCTCACAACTTCTCAACCGATACAGGAAATAGCTAGAAAATATTAAATTATAATAAGTGTTGCAAACACTACTCTCCAAAATGTATACATTTAATTTTTAAGTGCTTAAATGTACTACGCCAAATAGAAGATTAGATTTGCTATATCTTGTGAATAATCTAAATTGCTTATTATACTTTAAAAATTGATAAGCAATGCTGTAGGTAGGTAGCATTTTATTAAAAATTATAATATATCAAATTCTTTGGTTGTGATTAACTATTGTGCAAAACTCAGTATATAAATTATTTGATACTGTTTATTGAATATTTTACATGGCAAAATTTTTGTAATTAATGCTGCAATAATAAGATATAGATTCAAATTTCGGGATATATCCTTTAATGCATACTGGATTAAACATAACCTATTTATTCCACAGCCTACAAGATTTAAATAATATCAGCGGGTTATTGTTTAGTTTTAAAAAGTAAACAAAAATGTGGAGAACAACTACTTTAGCATGGTTCCCTGATTCACTCACCGACTCGTCTGCCAACTACCCGACCGACCTACATACTCACTAACTAACCACTGACTAGCTTGCCAACCAATAGATATATTCACTTAATTACTTATGCACTCATGGTATCATTCACTGACTTGTCAACTGGCCGACCAACTGACACACTCACTGACTGATTCACACTCCAACTCGCGAGCAGCACACTGATGCACACACTCATTTACTGTATCAATCGTCAACAGATCAACCTACTAACCAACCAACACACATTCACTATACCACTCAGTGACTCAAGCCGCTCATTTACTGACACTCACCAACCAACTCGTTCTCACCGACTCACTCACTCATTCACCGACTCACTTGTCGACTGACCGATCAACACACTCTCTCGCTGACCGACCAATCAACTCATCTACTCATCCGCCAGCTGAATGACCAACCAACATGCTCACTTACAGACTTACCCATTTGCTGGCTGCCTGATCGATCAACATACTCACTCACTTGCAACTAGCCAACACAGTTGCTGACTCACCTGTAGATCAAAATACCAAATGACACTCACTGATTCACTGAATGACTCACTAACTGGATGATTTGCGACTGACATACTTACTATCAACTGCCACACCCACTCATTGATTCGCTCACTCGCTTACTTATTCACCTACTGACCGACCACTAACCAACTGATATTCACTATATCACGCACTTACACTCTTTCACTCCCTGATACTGCAACTCGCTGGTAGACACGCCTTCACTGACTGACTCAGGTGCTGTTTTGTTAACCCGTGCACTGGATCATTCCTCAAATACTCGATTACCACACTGATTTGCAGTCATTCACTGACTTACTCGTGGACCGATCAACACACTCACTGGCTCACTCAAAAACCGACTGCTACAAATCTACTCTCCTACCGACCAACCCACCCACCCACTCATTTACTCGCTGCCCAACCTGACTTCTTGATTGACACACACTTACCCTGTCTCATTCATAGACTCATTTGCCAACAAACTGATTGGTACTCATTCACTAATTGACTCTGTCGACTGGCTGACCAACCAACACTCACTCAATGATTCACTCCTGACCCACACCCTAACTCGACGACCGCCACACTGGCGGATTGCATACTCATTCACAGTATTATTTGTTGATGGGCTGACACACTCACTATATCACTTATTGGCTTATTCTCAATCACTAACTCACTTCCCAACTTGTTGACCGATAGATTCTCATTGACTCATTCACCGGCTCACTCGTTGAGCGACCGATCGACATACTCACTCGCCGATCAATCAATAGTCATGATACTCACGATACTCATGTGCTTACTTTAGTTTAAGATTTACTCGCTCATAGACAGGCTAACCGATCATCACATTTACTCATTCACCCACTGACTCATTTGCTAACTGACCAATAGACACAATTACTCACCCGTAGACTTTTTTGCTGACCAACCAATACACTCATTTACAGACTTACTAGCTCACTTGCCGGCAACCTGATCGACTGACACTCATCTACTTGCCGACTCGCCAACCAATTGACCAACCTACTTATTCACTCACTGATTTACTCAATGATTCATTCGCCAACACACTGACTCACTCACTGATTGGCAACAACTGACTAACTGAACAATATACTCACTGATTTAGTCAATGATTCACTCACCGACTCATACATTGACTGACTCACTGACTGACAGACTGACACACTCTTTCACCATATATTTTATATATATATATATATATATATTGCTATGATAATAGGGTTATTTAGGGGTATATAAGGTCGCAGGGGAGGTATACTTCATGTGAACATCATAAGAATCAAGAAATCAAACATTTAAATCATAAAGGGTACATAATTCGTTCATTATGCAAAAAGTAAATTCCAATCACCTTGTATAAAATCAACAACTAACAACAATCAATAAAAGGAGGCTCATTCTGTAGTAACTTAAATACATTAATCAAAAATAAATAATTTTGAAAGTCATTCAATACATTTCTAAACATTTAAAACTTTCTCAAGCGCCAAAGCAAATACAAATCACCTTGTATAAAATAAAACAAAGCTCATTCTGTAAGAACCTAACCACATTTAGTAAAATAAACAGCCCTGGGCGCAACTCAATTCATTTTAGAAACATTTAAAGCATTCATAAACTCCAAATAAAAACAAATTAGGGATATTTAAACGCGAAACAAATCTCCTTTAAACTCGACGCATTGCATAAAGAATAGAAGGCAATAAAATGCATAAAACAAACTTTAAAAAACGAGCATATTTCATAACGCCATAAGGTGTAGATATTGAGGCAAAAGGAGTACCTGACATTATAAATGTAGAAATTGCCACATTTTTATAAAGCCCGGCATGGGTAAACAACATATGGAATCATAAGTTTTGGTATATGTGCAGAATTAAATGGAAATTTTAATAAATTCCTTTACAAAATTTATGTCTACGTGATGTTTTAAGCATAAATAACAAAACTTGTTAGCAAATCCCAATACAAAACGTTGAAATACGTGCAACGTTAAATGCATAGAGTAAGCAATTTTGAATAAAACCCAACAGGTTAAGAGATAGGAGGGAACGAACTTGGTCTATATAAAGAACCAAAACTGATAACATGGATTCATTCCATTAACGACGCACGGCTGCACCAGTCTAGACAAATTTATTACGTAAATCTGAAATTAAGTGAAGTTAAAAGTGACAAAATAGAAGAATGTAAAAATTCAAGTAAAAAATAATAGAAATGCACGTATGAGTTAGTGAAAATTTGCTGTTCATATTAAAAACGTAAGTCTAAATAAACGTAATCTTTACCGTTTATTAATTTAAGACTCTAAGTAGCGTTCTAAGAAACTATCTGAGGTAGGATCTGAGTGCGGATCTAAAAAATTCTCTAAATAATCATCTGAGAAATTATCTAAGTAATAATATAAATAAGGATCTAATGATGATGTTAAACCAAATAAGCAACTAAAGGATTCACTAAAGAACATCTACAAGTTATTGGAAAACTGTGGATTGTTGGGTTAAAAGCTAAGCTAAGGGTCAACGACTGGAACTAACGATCGATCTGGGTCACAAAGCTTCCTAGGAGTCAACAGAAAGATACAAGATAAGAATTTAAATTTATAATTTCTTGAATGTTGCATGTCTTATTTCAAATACTTCATAAGCATAACACTCACATGTAATATATGTAATTTTTGTGTAAAATCCAACAAAAAAATCTTGGTTGTACGTAAAAATTACGTTAAAAGGGGAATAGTTTTTTTGAATGTTCAACGAAGCTTTCAATATAAAACATAGTTATTTTTGCTGGCTTTAATTGCTTAAAATCTTGGCAGTGAACAAATTTAATAAGACTATTTATATTCATATGATTAAAAAGTTTTTATAGCTAATAATATTACAAGGACAGAGTTATAAATTGTACATTTTCTTAGCCTATTATACAAAATTTGGGGAATTTCGTTTGTCTTATTCAGGTATATGAAGTGTTAGAGGAGAGTTGGTAAATATTCTCTGTTATCATATCATTGTTCACTCTGTGCAGGGTATAACTGAGTTAGTCAAGGCATAAATCTAATTGTGTTGATTTTAAAGTTATTTTAGATTATTTTAGAAGCACAGAGAGGTGGCGAGCAGCAAGCAACTGAGCATTAAACACACCAAGCGTTCGGCGATATTGTAGCTATATATATATAGCAATTTGTAAAACTTGAAATTGTTCACTTACTTTCCTTTCTAACTTTGCCTGGCTAGCTCAACGGAATTGACGGAATTTTCAAAATGAAATCAAATACACCAATATCACAAAGCATTTATACAGTATGAAATATTTTTTCTCATACAAAAGCATATAGAACATTTACAACATCGTTTCTTTTAAACATAAAATAATTTCTAAGAAGTATTTATTATAAAAAAAAAGTTCTTTACCTTATTTTAAATTTCAAGAACTAAATTTTCTTTTCTTTATAGATATTTTACGTGACTTTGTTTATTCCCACGCTTGTAAGGTTTGTTTGGCCAAAAAATTCTTGACAGATAATCTATTAAAAAGTCAGAGTATTTCAAACTCTGAACACAAACTTTCCTGGTAAAAATCCTCACAAAAAAATATTATATGATTAACACTTATTATTCTACCTTAAATACAAATACTCCAATATCAGTTAAAAATATATCTAGAATCCACAAAAACGCTCCCCATAATTAAGTATCTTCTTATTTTAAATTGACGTCAAATCACTTTCTTATGTAATTTGCATTTAAAATATCACTTCTATATTCATTGCACCATCGTAATTATTAAATTACAATATGCTAACTGCATACTTCAAATATCATCTGCTCAAATCAACAGCTCGCGACTTAAATCAAAATAACATTTCGCGATCAAATTTAAGAAGCGAATAAATCTCTTAATTAATAAACGCTTTCCTATATATACAAATTATCTATTTTCTAGAACCTAGTAAAATGTGTATGGAACATTATGATGCAAGGTTTCACAGAAAAACTTATTAGCGTCTGATATCGCGGCATTTATTACCTCGTAATCTCGTTACACTTATTTGTGATGCGCGCTGTTTGTCCTTGTTTAACACGTATACGATTAGTGTGCGTATGCTTCTCTCCAACAGTGAATGCGAAGATCATAAATATTTCTTATCAATTTCTATTACATTTTTTGGGTTTTTAGGGTCCTAGTCACTTCTTGTAATAAATGTTTCAGTTATTAATTAGTTTATTTACGTTGTTCTAAATATGTATAACTAATATTCTAAAAAATTCTTTATTTAAAATAAATTTCTGTAATCCACAGGGTAATTAATTTAAACTTTAATTACTTTTTAATGCAAATGTGTTTTTAATACACCTATTAGAATTGGGGTTTCAAATACACAAAATTACTTATTTTTATCCAAATACATAAAGCTGGTGCTATTCTATGCTATCTACAGTAAATGAAAAGTATTTATATCAAAATGTATCGATGCTTAATAAGTGAAAATAAATGACTTTGTATTTATCTTAAAATGATCAATTTGCGTTCGCATTTAAATGCGTTTTACGGTATCTTACAGTTAATTATTTTAACATATACAACATACGTTACTTGTTATGTATTTACAATATGCCTATATCATACAGGGTGATTATTTATGTACGGAGAATTTGATCTTCTACTTGTACCTCAATGAATAAAAGTATGCTTGTATTGTAGAATTTGGGTTTCAATGATCTATATATACAGGGTTTTTCAAAATTGCACAACACTATTTTAAGGGAGTGTTTTTTAGCACAAAATAAACATAAAACTTCTAATAAACATATGCCCTAAAATGTACCCCTATGGAGTTATAACCCCTTTAAGGGGGCTAGGTGAAATTGAGTTTTTTTAATCATCTGAAGAACCACAAAAGCTATTTTATTAAGTTTTTTGTTGTCCCTCTTGTTTAGCTTGTACATTCAAGACTTTTCCACAACATTGAAGTTTTGTCGTTACCACTGCTATGCAGATGACGTGCAGATTTATTTCCATTTTTCTCCAACAGAAATAATTGAAGCGTTCCAGGCAGTTAATGATGATCTATCAAGGGTTGACGATTGGTGTAAAAATAATCCAGTCAAATGCCAGGCTTTGCTTCTGGGAACACAAAATTTAATTAGATTAGTTCAGTCAGTGGATCTTCCCATGTTAATGCTTGGAAAATCGAACATAAACTTTTTACCTATAATCAAAAATCTAGGTATCCTGTTGGATTCAAACCTTAGATGGAAAGATCAGGTATCAAGCGTGTGTAGAAAAGTTCTATTTACTCTGCATACCCTTAAATGTCTAAAACGCTTTATACCGACTAAATTAAAGTTAAAGTTAGTAAAATCATTAATTCTTCCACATTTTGATTATTGCGATGCATTATATACCAATCTTTCATCTAATTTAAGTTTACGTCTACAACGCTCGCAAAATAGTTGTGTACGGTTTATCTTCGAACTAAAATATTGGGAAAGAGTCGCCCCATTTTACACAAGAATGTTGTGGCTTAAACTAAACAATAGGCGAAAACTTCACTTGGCAGTGCTTGTCTATAAACTTATTTCTAACCGAAACCCGTTCTACCTAAGCCAACATATTTCTTTTCTTTCAAATCGTCGCTATAACACTAGGCGAGATGACTTGCTATCTATCCCCATACACCATACCCATACATTCCATTTGTCTTTTCTTGTTTCCAGTTCCCTCTTGTGGAATAATATTCCTCCTGATATTAGGCAGGCTCCGAGCGTGCAACGTTTTCGTAAACTCTTGCAGGAACATCTTTTAAACTTTTAGGTATAGAGGCAAGAGTGCATTTTCCTAAACTGATGCTCGATGAGTGTGTGCATGGATTTGTGTGTGTGAGAGAGGGTTGTGTGTGCATGTGTGTGTGTGTGTGCATGTGTGGGGTGGAGGGTGCGTTCGTGTGAGGGTGTGTGCGTGTGTGGTGATTTTTTTTTATTATTTATTATTTTTTACCTTATTCAAGAGTACAGCTGCATGCAAGTTAGGTGTAAGACAGGGCCTAACGACCCTAATCGCGCTTGATGCAGTTCGTATCAAAACCTTATATCTTATAATGTATATTTAATTTAATAATAAAGACGTTTCAATTCAATTTAATTCATTTTTTATGCCAAATAAGATAGGCTTATTCATTTTTCGATAATAAGATCATGAGCGTCCCATTCGGGGGTGGGGGTTGGGGACAATCACA
Organism: Platerodrilus igneus; assembly: GCA_036346225.1. NCBI lineage: Eukaryota > Metazoa > Arthropoda > Insecta > Coleoptera > Lycidae > Platerodrilus > Platerodrilus igneus. The sequence goes on along the minus strand of JARFIW010001100.1, from coordinate 953,412 downwards.
TTTAACCCTGTAATTTTTTTGTGTGTAAGCTTTTATAAATTATAATGCCAGAATTAAAATCTTTTGAAATTTCTGAGTAAAAAAGTCACTCTTGTTTGAAGTCGATATCTGTAGCCGTTTCGATTTAATTGAGGTGAAGCATTCAGGATGCCCTATGATACATATCTTATTTGTTTAGTTTTAATATGAACTTCCCATATGTATAGGTATAAACCTAATAAACATATGCCTTCAATATCTCTGTAACAACTTGGCATATGTATAAACTATACATATGTCTCAAATTAATCAATGTATTACTTAGATGTTGAAGACTAAAGCTAAATGTCAAAATGCGATGTTAATCAAATAGCCTTGGATATTAGAAGCTCTACACTATAACAGTTGCATATCGTTTATTTGTTTGACAGGTGTTATGTATCTACTATGTATTACCTTTGTTATGTTTAAACACTGTGTAAGTTACTAATATGTGTTACTAGTTCTGTTAGTTTTTGTGTAAATTGGTACTTTGAAGACACTTTAATTTGTTGTATCATGGGAGACACCACAAACTTGTTCACATTTGCAAAACAAACAGACATGCTGTTAGTTTATGGGGAAGTACAGAGAAATGCTGCTGCAGTCCGCAGATACCAAGAACAATTTCCAACTAGAAGGATACCAAATCGTAAAACATTTCAATCCATTGAAACACGTCTTAGGGAAACTGGCACGCTAAAACCTACACGAGTAAATGCTGGTCGACAAAGATTTCGACGAGATGTAAATGTTGAAGAACAAATACTCAATGCTGTTCAGTTATCTCCTAGTACTAGCTCCAGAAGATTGTCTCTTCGTTTTGGTGTTTTATCTGCAAGCGTTTGGCGAACATTGCACGAGCAGCAACTGAACCCATTTCACGTGACATCTGTGCAAGATTTGTTACCGCAAGATTACATCAAACAAACCAATTTTTCGCAGTGGTTAATTCGAAAATGCACATAACATCGTAACTTCTTGACCCGCTTGCTAGTGACTGATGAATCTACCTTTACAAGAAATAGAATTACCAATTTTTGCAATACCCATACTTGGGATGAAGAAAACCCCCCTACCACTGTCACAAATCATTATCAGCATACATTTTCCTTAAATGTCTGGTGTGGACTTCTTAGTGACAATCTCATCGGCCCCTTCTTTTCACCACAAAGACTTTCAGGAGTGTTTTATTTGAATTTTCTGCAAAATAACCTTTTTGAGCTGTTAAGAGGATATTCCAATTCCCGATAGATCTGGGATTTGGTTTATGCATGATGGTGCCCCAGCCCACTTCTCTCATATTGTCACTGACTATTCAAACGCAGAATATGGTAACCAATGGATTGGCCGAAATGGACCTGTTAAATGGCCACCTCGATCTCCCGATCTAACATTGTTAGATTATTTTGTTTGGGGTTGGATGAAGACTATAGTTTATTCTAAGCCTATCTACACGTAAGAGGACTTAAAGAATCGGATCGTGGAGGCTGCTGATACTATTAAGAATCGTCCTGATGTTATAAGACTTGTCAGAGAGCAATGGATTTGCCATGCTGGATGCTGCATACAACAAAATGGTGGGCATTTTGAACAGTTACTTTAAATGTTTAATTGTAATAAATATTTTCAACTCTCAACATCTATGTAGGTATGTAAAGTATCATAAGGCATCCTGAATGCTTCACCCCAATTAACTCGAAAACGGCTACAGATATCGACTTCAAACAAGAGTGACTTTTTTACTCAGAAATTTCAAAAGATTTTAATTCTGGCATTATAATTTATAAAAGCTTACACACAAAAAATTACAGGGTTAAATGTGATTGTCCCCACCCTCCACCCCCGAATGGGATGCTCCTGATCTTATTATCAAAAAACGAATAAGCCTATCTTATTTGGCATAAAAACATGGGTAGGCAACAAAAATACAAATAAAATATTTTTTGTGGTTCTTCAGATAATTTCACCTAGCCCCCTTAAAGGGATTATAACTCCATAAGGGTACATTTTAGGGCACACGTTTATAAGAAGTTTTGTTTATTTTGTGTTAAAGAACACTCCCTTAAAACCTAAACCTAAATTCAAGAATTCACTTTCATATATATATATATATATATATATATATATATATATATATATATATATATTATCTTGTAATTAAAAGTTCATTGAGATACATAAGGGCATTAGCTAGATATTAGAAAATCAAATTAGTCATTTGATAAATTAGGATATTTTAAACAATTATTTTAGGAGCTTAGCTAATATATAATAATGTACGGTTAATGTAGTTTATTCATAGTTAGCTAGGAATAATGTAATATAGTATTTATTTAAATATAGGACATAAGAAATAATAATAATGGGGTAAAAGTATAGCATATTTAATATTATAAAGGATTGTAAAAGCGTTGAATATGTGTTAAAATAACAGTCTTATTTTTCCAAGGTAAAACCCAAACGTTAAAAGCAGAGCAAAATAACAAGGGGAAATATATTTCTAGATAACATTGATACAAACAAACTTTAATAGCTTACAGGAAAACAGACGACCGTTGAAATTAACGTAGTCAATTTCAACAGGGACAAAGCAAAACCACATAAATCTGACAAAGACGCAGTATGTTTGTTAAGATATCGATTTTAATTCTGAAGCTAGTATAGGAGGGAGCTAGAGAAAACTGTCACGAAAAAACAAAGATGGAACAAAAACGTATGCATAGAAGCGAGATACATAGAGTTAATCATGGAGCTAATATTGTAAAGAGACTTGAACAAATGTATTGTAGCGGGGTAAGAAAATCAATAATTTCAAGGAATTTTAAAAGCAAGCACGCGTCGGTTGAAAGCGGGAGAAAGGAGCCAAGCAAGGTGATTGGAGGATATAGATATACGTGCCACAGGTTTAGATGGGAAGGGTAAGTATTCAGCTGGTGGTGGCATATACATGAAAGGAAGTTATAGGTACAAGCAAGATAAAAGATGTTGTTCTAGTCAGGAGACGTGGAAGTCGTGGGAATGAACCGAACGGTGGAGGCTAATTTTCATGGAATCGAAGTGACAGTTGACAGTTAGAAATGTTTTACCGGGTATTTGTATGTTTGTGTTATCGAAATTTACGCGAAACCGAGATCCATTAGAGCTTTTTCGCTAGAATACGAGGCGGTTAACAAATAATTTTAAGAATTGTTGAAATGGGTACGAGTTGTACGCACGATTTTGAAACAGCGGGGGTGAATTCTTGATTCTTTAACCATTTTCGAAGAGAGGCCTCGTGCTCTTTTAATTTCATCAGTCATTCGCGACACGTCTAGTTACTTTCAAGTGAATTAGTACAGTTTAATGAAAAGTTAAGTAAAAGCCATTTAAGTAAAAGTTAATGTTGTATGTAAGTACAAACAGATTGTATTGTGTTGTTGGAATGCACGAAATTAGTAAAGATTAAAATTATTTAGATGATGGAAGCAGCAATTTTTGGGCATTAAATTTAATTTGAAATAAGAGGAGGAAAATTTGAAGATTGGATGTTTTGGTTGCATATTATTTTTGAAAAGATAGTTTGGAGTAGCGGCAGACATGGTGATTCGACCGGGGAGTTATTTGATGAACTGAGGACATACTGGACGGCAGCATCTCCAAGGGGCTAACAGTCAAAAAATAGCTACCAGGCAAGGTTATTTATTTATTTTGTATTTAAATGATTTTCAGAGTATTGACCACGAATGCGAATTTGTTAATCTATATGCTGATGATACCCTACTTGTAATCAAAGAGTCTGATATACAAATAGCAACAAATAAAATGAATAATAGCTTAGATAAAATTTATAGATACTTTCAAATAAACAAGTTGAAACGTAATACAAGCAAAACTGTGGCAATGGTTGTTGGAAATACTAATAAATTAAATAAACTTGATAGAACTGCTATTACATTGAAGATTGGGGATGAAATATTACAAATTGTTGAACAAACTAAGTATTTAGGTATTATGTTGGATAGTACTTTAACATTTAAAAATCACTTTGATTATGTTAAAAATAAAATTACAAAAAAACTATATTTCTTCTCAAGATTTGCACCTAAATTGTCTTTAAGAACTAAAATTACAGTTTACAAAACAATCATTCAACCACATTTTGACTACTGCACAACAATACTATATTTATTTGAAGGAAGGAGTGGTTAAGAAGCCAAGAACTGGAAATTGGAAGTGATGACAGTACGTTATTTGATAAAGCAGGAAAAATGGAGGAAGCTGGAGGTAGTAGGGATCAGTCAAGGACGAAATCAGGGAAACAAGGGAATAAATTGATGATGAGAATGTTAGAGGAGACGAGATTAAGTAGGGAAGAATCTAACCGGAAATTTGATCAGATGAATGAGACATTAACGGGAGTTAGGGAGACACTAAGTGAAAAAATAGATAAGACAAATAAAGAAGTTGCGAATTTTAAAGATAGCTTAACGATAAAAATGGGAGAAGTAGAAAATAGGATTGATAAAAATGAGCGAGATGTTAGAGGTTTGAGTCAGGAAATGGGACAATTACGGACGGAGGTAAGGATCTTCTGTGAAGACGAAATTAACGCTAAAATGACTGAGGTGACAGACTCATGTAAGAATCAGTTAGGTAGGGTAGAGCGAGAAGTGAACGGAATTAAACAAAACGTATCGACTTTGATGGGGGATGGTCCCAGGTTTGTAACAGGAAATATGTTGCTGGATCAACAAATGAAATTCTATGGGGATAGTAGGGTGAATCCTCAAATATTTATAAATAACATTAGAGGTTTGGTTTGTAATTTTTTTGATGAACAGGCAAAACTCAACATTGTAAAAGCGTTGCTGAAAGACCATGCTGAAGCCTGGTATAACTTAATAGGACAGGAGATTGACACATACAATGACTTTGAGGACCGATTTCTAAAACACTAGTGGAGTGACCACCGACAGGACCAAGTACGAGACGATTTAATAACAGGAAAATTCAAAGAGGAGTTTACAGGAAGTAGGGAGCAATATGCTATACGCAAGTATAGCATAGCGAAACAGTTGAATCCACCATTGACGGACAGACAAACAATCAAATATCTTTCACGACATTTCGAGGTTGAGGTTAGGCAACATGTAGCGTTGCAAAACATTGTAGACAGGGAGATGTTTTTGGAGTACCTGCAGAGGTATGACGATGTAAGCAGTGGACGACCTCGGGAACGACAAGTAAACACAGTACGATTCGACAACAGAAGGGACAGTTCATTTACATTTCCAATGCTCCACCTGTAGGTACTACATTGGCCAGGAGGCGAGTTTTTTGTTGCCTGGAAATTTAGAATTTTGCCGAACCCTTGCCGTTCCAGGCAAGGTAGGGATCTTTAACGTGCGTGACAACACTCACACACGGGACCTCCATTTAACCTCTCATCCGAACGAGGGTGTATTTTTGTGAAAAATGCTCGCCTAACATTTTTCAAGCGGACCGTGTCGGGATTCGAACCCGGGACCTTGGGCGTAGTAGTCACACACATGCCACTACGCCACGGAGCCGCTCTAAACAACAGAAGGGACAACTATACACGCTGGGGGACAAATTTTGGATATAAGAGAGAATTGGGAACCTAGACGGACATTTTCAGGAGTAACAGTGTAGGTAGGGGACCTGCACCTAGACAGGGAGTAACGAGACAAAACAGTTCACCTGACATCAGGAGACTGCAGACGACGACGCATAACCGAGAGAGCGACAACACAAACAGGGCAGAGACGCCACAGACATATGCTGAGGTAGTAGCGAGACCTAGACCAAGTAGGGAGACCAGACCTGGACAGGATTTTTATACGAGGACAAACCACTAGACATCACTGTGTATAAATATGAACATCCGAAGGAATTTTTAAAGATAGAGGAAGAAGCTGAGCCAGAAATAAGAGAAAACTTTTATTTGCCTATAATTAATATTAAAATTTTTGAGAAAAATTTAGGAGCGTTATTGGATTCAGGCGCTGAGGCAAGTTTAGTATCAGAGGAATTCGTCAACAAAATTAAGGATAAAGTGTGTGACAGGATAATGCCAATAAAAAGAAGTCACCTGGTTGCGCCGAATAAAAAGCGATTTGCTGTTGTGAATAGTGTAGTTATATTAAAAGTAGAGTTAGGTTCAGTAAACTGTGAGCAGGAATTTATAATTGCACTGGGGTTAAAGTTTAAAGGGATATTAGGGGTCGATTGTATGATGAAGTTAGGAGTTGTAATAGATACGGAGAGGAAAGTAGTTAGGATTGGGGATAGGATATTGCCCTGGAAGGCAAGTTATGATGTCACAGAGGATGACATGGGGTTATGTGTTAATGTTATAAAAGTAGATGAGGAAGAGGTGAAAGAGATCGACGCAGTTGAATATAATGAGGAAAAGTTAGAAGAGGTACAATTGGTAGTGAAAGAAGAGCCTGAACAAGTAGAGGTAAAGTCAAGTGCAGCATTTTTAGGGAACAAAGAGTCACAATTAATAAGAGTAGAGGCAAACGCAGCACTATGTTACACACAAGAGTTAAAAGTAGGCATAAGTGAGTTAAGTGGCAAAGATAATTTTGGTAATTTTGATTTAGGAGATTTTTACAGGGTGAATATTGTACATAAACAGTCTAGAAGAAGTAAATAATTTTCTATAGAGGAAAAAGATGAAGATGTTAAGGTAATCGTTTGGTTTGTCCGCAGAAAATGGAATTGTGGTAAATAAGAAACAGACAAGTGTAGAGACTGAGAAAGAGATATTTAAGAGTCAGGATAATAGGGATGATTTTATTTTATGCGAAGTAATAGGGATGATAAGTATAGAGATAGAAAGAGGAAAAATGGAGATGAAGTGCATTAAGATTGTGAGAAGAAAGACATGGAGGATCAAGAAAAGAGTCGGATTAAAATAAAGGGAATGAGATTTAATAGATAAAAATATAGAGATAGGTGAATAGTAGGGTAGAATTTAAATAGATAGAGATCGAGATAGGTGTATATAGAAAAGTAGAATTAGGTATACGATAAATAAGGGAAGATAGTTAGATGTAGATATAGAGTTAGGTGTGTATAGTTAGTATAATAAATAGATAGTGATAGTAATAGGTAAGGTTAAATATAAAGATGGGACATAAGTAGGAGAAACTTAAATAAAAGTGAAGGTAGGCAAGAAAAATATAGAAATGATGTACTTAAAAAGTCAATAAATGACACAAAGGTAAAAGGGAAATATATAAAAATAAGGAGGGTGGAGAGTTAGTAATAGATAGAAATAGTTAGGGAAGCAGAAGAAATTCGAAGGCGTCCTTAATAAAAGGGTAAGGAATTTTTTTTTGTTATTTTTTGAAAATTTTAGGTTGGCCCAAGGAGGAGCACAAATTTTACAGAGGTTCCATGGCAATTTTATGACGGCCCAACGCTGGGGCTCGATTTGAAAACCTTATTTCTCGATTTTACTGACTTCCACGGCAATATATATAAATATTTTAGGTAGTTAATTACACAAGATAAGTTGATAAATACTATCATATTACAGTCAATAAGATGAAATAATAACTTGACTTTTATGCAAAGTCCAAATAATCATTTCAAATTGAGCTAGTAATTGAAAGATGGAAAATATAAGGTCTTGGACAGGACTTGATTTGAAATGATTATTTGGGCTTTGCATAAAAGTCTAAGTTATTATTTCATCTTAGTCACTATATATACAGATACATACAGTTACGTAAGTAACCAAAAATTCAAAGTGCTGTGTTAAGTAGTTCTCCATAAACGTCTAATAGGCCATCCACCATCAATACCCTGTATGTATCTGTATATATATATATATATATATATATATATATATATATATATATATATATAGTGACTAAGATGAAATAATAACTTAGACTTTTATGCAAAGCCCAAATAATCATTTCAAATCAAGTCCTGTCCAAGACCTTATATTTTCCATCTTTCAATTACTAGCTTATAAGCTCAAAACTATTTTAATAAGTGCATTGTGTGACTTGTTTAGTTGCTGATAACTGAAACACGAACTGTATTGGTCTGAACAAATGTACTACGCAAAGTTCAAGTGTGAAATTAAAATACGAATTCTAAGTGAAAATCTGTAATTAAAAATTTGAAGTACAAGCGCACGTTCAAATATACAAGAGTAATAAAAATACGCCGTTGACATAAAACGTAAGTCCAAATTTTAATTAAGGTAAACATGATCTTTAACATTTATTAACTTAAGGCACTGAGAAATCCATTAAGAATTCCATGGAGAAATCCACTGAGAGATTTACTAAGCAATTCAATAAACAATTCACTACGCAAATTCAATAAGAAATCTAATGTAAAAATCCAATACTACAAGTACCAAACATAATAAAGGGGAAAACTCTGAATCAGAACGTTACGCTGAAAGCAACCACAGGTCACTGATTAACATGTGATTTTTTTCCAATGCTCCACCCAATGGTACTACATTGGCCAGGAAGCAAGTTTTTTCTTTACCTGAAAAATTTTGAATTTTGCGAACCCTTGCTGTTTCAAGCACAGTAGGGATCTTTAACATGCGTGACAACACTCACACACGAGACCTCCATTTTACCTCTCATCCGAACAAGGGCGTGCTTTTAGGAAAAATGCTCACCTAACTTTTTCAAGCGGACCGTATTGGGATTCGAACCCGGGACCTTTGGCGTAGTAGTTACACGCATACCAGCCACGGAGCCGCCTGGTTACTTGTTAACAGCACGTAGCGGCAGTTCAAAGGATTGGGGTATACGCAGAGCAACACATTCGAACCAGGAAATCAACTGGGAAAATACCAGGTTAGAGATCATAGTTAAAACTTTTTTTTTGAACATTTAAAACTTGCATAAACTTAGATATTTATGTAAAGGGTCATCAAAAATTTTGTTGATACATAGAAATTACGTTAAGAGAAAGAAAACTTCCAAAACAATACAGTTATTTGTGATAGCTTTAACTGCTTTAATAGGGTTATAATTTAGTGATGAACACATTTATATTATTTACTTTGATTCAAGAGTTTTATACAGCAAATAATATTACGAACGATGTAGAGTTGCAAATTGTACATATTTCTTGGTTTATTATACAAATTTTGGTTAGTTAGTTTATCTTATTCAGGTATGAAGTGTTAGAGAAAAAGGGGGGTAAAAATTTCTCTGTTATCGCATCGTCGTGTACTCTGTGTGGGGTTGAACTGAGCTAGTCGAGGTATAAATCTGATTGTGTGAAATTTAAAATTTATTCTAATATCGTAGCAATATATATATATATATATATATATATATATATATATATATATATATATATATATATATATATTATATTAATGTACAAACTAGTCAAAACTTTATACAAATGATTTTGTGTTCTAATTTTAACAATATTTAGTTGAAAGATTACTAAATGCAAGAAAAGTAAAAACATCAGTACACTATCCACAACACATTGTTATCAAAATCCGCTATTTTTAACATAAAAAACATCATTCATCACTCTATACATTGGTAATGGCTAAAATGTAGTGCCTGGTAATGTTTATTATTCAAACCTAGCTCTAAAGCAATCTGCGTGGATCATAGCTAGTGCTATCAAAGTGATCCACATAACTTATTATTAATCATTCAAAACTCCTTTAGCGTTCTACAAAAACAATAAAATATCAAAGATTACTTAGATATGTACTCCTAATCTATTGCCTAAATTAATGTGTAGGTGCGAGTGTACTTGCTAGAACTAATATCTGATAACATTAAAAGTAATATGAATTTAAATTAAAAAGTCAGTATTTTTTGGGATTATGTAACAATGCAGAAAAAAGTACATCTTAAATACATTTATAAAAATATGTATTTTTAGTGTTAATTGATGTTTTTGATATATCTCTCAAATTTAACATCATTTGTAAATTGTTAGAAGGGATTTGTTAAACTTCATTATACCCATTACACGTAACCATATGTTTATTAAATATTCATTCATACGTACATACACAAATATATTATTGTTGAAATTTTTATTAATTAGTTATACCTACTATAGCAGAAAATATCCACAACTAGTATTTCATTTATATAAACCCACCAAAGCATTAGGTTTAAGTTTAAATACATTACTAAATGATTAATATTTATAATCTATTTATTTCTTACATGGAAAAATATTTGTCAAGTTGAAAACAACATATTACATGACCAGTAATGTATTTAATAAACATAATTATTATGTATTGTACACAAATTAAATGAAATATACTCACTTTACTGATACTAGATTCATTTGCAAGTCCAAGTGCAGCTTCAGCCAGATTGGCCTCTATTTGCATATTGAGCTCCAAAGAATTGATACACTCATCATTGTACAACAGATTGATAAGATTTTCCGATAACTTATATGATGTCTCGATGCAACGTCTAGAAGATGATGGGGAGTCGCTGGGTTCAAGAGGAACTTCGGGTGGCATACTTCCTGATAATTCAGCTTCCTGGTAAAAAACAATCAATGAAAATCTTAAATAATCATTCAAAAATAAAGTTACCTGTACACAAAGTTGTCGCAGTTCTTCATTCCGTTTAGCCAGACTCTCTTCAATTGCTTGCTTACGTTCTTGTAATGCAGCAAGTCGAACTGCAATTGGATTTGTGCTAGCACCCATTATATTATAATAGCATTTATAATGAATCGTTTCTTTAAATTTATTATTAATTTGTCAAGGAGAGTGATTAATACCCTGCACAATTATTGTCACTTCTAAAACTGGTCTAGTAAGTATATGATGTTCCTTTGTGCAGGTACCATAGGGTAGTTTTCTTTAATATGATTACCTACTTAAAGCCACACGGCCCAACTAAAACATTAAAATTAAATTTATTTGAAACTTTAGTTTAAATATATAAGTTCACGTTAACATAAATCTAAACAACAATGCTTGACAACAATACTTAGGCGAGCTTACTTCGCCATAGTTTACCCCCACCCAACAATAAAATGACAAATAGCAAAATACAAGATTTGATTACCTTCATGTTTCTATTGTAAAACTTCAAGGATTCATAATAACCAATAACAGAGTAGCATATTTTTTATTCCAATGAAAATCGTTTTACGAAAAATTAATAGAATCTCGTATTTCAACAAATTATACAACTGAAAAACATTAAATCCGTGTTTCTCGAATCTTAGAAGTGTAACGTAAATAAACACAAGTATTTCAAATTATTTCATATGTATATGGGTACGATAGCTTTGTATCCATCGGAATGAAATTTGTGTTATATAATATTATAAAATGCAGCGCCAGTCAATTTTTCATTACGTCAATGGCAACATTTTTATAAAGCCTAATTTATACCGTAATAAGAAATACTAGAAACAAACGTATAATTTCAAAAATTCTCAGCTCAATATATTGTTAACAGAAGTACAAAATAAAAAGATACCAAAACCATATAACCTATGTGAAGGTAGCAATAAAAACTATAGCAATAGAATCAACATTACAGCAGACCAAATCAAATATTCAAAAATGTTTATTACAATGACTCAAATGAAAAGTGCATGCAATATAGAAAAAATTATAAACTAGACACTTACAAACATGCTACTATTATAAAATTTAAGCATAAAAGCCAAAACTTTAAAAATATATTTTGAGTATTTGCACATTTTCAACTACGTATAACAATCCGATATAAGCAATATAAGCGATTCGTTTTTCTTGTGCGTATTTCCACATGTAAAAACTATCCGATTTACTAGTCGAAATAATTTTCCAGGCCGTACAAAACCCAAAAAAATTATTATTTTGAGTATAAACACTTACAGATACTATGTCAAAATTCTCAATAACGATTCCGTGTACGCAGTTTATTTTTCTAGGGCATGTTGCTACATATATAGAGTATCCAATTCTAAATTCAAAATAGTTTTCCAGGCCGTACAAAACCCAAAAAAAAATATTTTGGGTATAAGCACTTAAAGACACTATGTCAAAATTCTCAATAACTATTCTCTGTACGTAATTCATTTTTCTAGGGGATGTTGCTACATATAAAGACTACCCAACTCAAAATTCAAAATAGTTTTCCAGGCCGTACAAAACTCAAAAAAAAATTATTTTGAGTATAAGTACTTACAGACACTATGTCAAAATTCTCAATAACGATTCCGTGTACGTAATTCATTTTTCTAGGGCATATTGCTACCTATAAAGATCACCCAATTCAAAATTGTTTTCCAGGCCGTACAAAACGCAAAAAAAATTATTTGGAGTATAAGCACTTACAGACACTATGTCAAAATTCTCAATAACGATTCTGCGTACGCAATTCATTTTTCTAGGGCATGTTGCTACATATAAGAACTACCCAATTCAAAATTTAAAATAGTTTTCCAGGCCGTACAAAACCAAAAATAAATTATTTTGAGTGTAAGCACTTAAAGACACTACGTCAAAATTCTCAATAACGATTCTGTGTACGCAATTCATTTTTCTAGAGCATGTTGCTACTAATAAAGACTAAGCAATTCAGAATTCAAAATAGTTTTCCAGGCCGTACAAAACCTCAAAAAAATTATTTTGGGTATAAGTACTTACAAGACACTATGTCAAAAATTCTCAATAACGATTCCGTGTACCCAATTTATTTTCTAGGGCATGTTGCTACATATAAAGGATCATTCAATTCAAAATTCAAAATAGTTTTCCAGGCCGTACAAAACCGCAAAAAATTATTTTGGAGTATAAGCACTTACAGACACTATGTCAATAATTCTCAATAACGATTCCTGTGTACGCAATTCATTTTTCTAGGGCATGTTGCTACATATAAAGAACTACCCAATTCAAAATTTAAAATAGTTTTCCAGGCCGTACAAAACCCAAAATAAATTATTTTGAGTGTAAGCACTTAACAGACACTATGTCAAAATTCTCAATAACGATTCTGTGTACGCAATTCATTTGTCTAGGGCATGTTGCTACATAATAAGAGACTAAGCCAATTCAAGAATTTAAAATAGTTTTCCAGGCAGTACAAAACCCAAAATAAATTATTTTGGGTATAAACACTTACAAACACTATGTCAAAATTCTCAATAACGATTCCGTGTACGCAATTTATTTTCTAGGGCATGTTGCTACCAATAAAACTATTCAATTCAAAATTCAAAATAGTTTTCCAGGCCGTACAAAACCCAAAAAAGTTATTTTGAGTATAAGCACTTACAGACACTATGTCAATAATTACTCAATAACGATTCCGTGTACGCAATTCATATTTCTAGGGCATGTTGCTACATATAAAGACTACCCAACTCAAAATTCAAAATAGTTTTTCAGGCCGTACAAAACCCAAAAAAAAGTTATTTTGAGTATAAGCACTTACAGACACTATGTCAAAATTCTCAATAACGATTCTGTGTACGCAATTCATTTGTCTAGGGCATGTTGCTACATATAAGAACTACCCAATTCAAAATTTAAAATAGTTTTCCAGGCAGTACAAAACCCAAAATAAATTATCTTGAGTGTAAGCACTTAAAGACACTACGTCAAAATTCTCAATAACGATTCCGTGTACGCAATTCATTTTTCTAGGGCATGTTGCTACCAATAAAAACTACCCAACTCAAAATTCAAAATAGTTTTCCAGGCCGTACAAAACCCAAAAAAAAGTTATTTTGAGTATAAGCACTTACAGACACTATGTCAAAATTACCAATAACGATTCCGTGTACGCAATTCATATTTCTAGGGCATATTGCTACCTATAAAGATCACCCAATTTAAAATAGTTTTCCAGGCCGTACAAAACGCAAAAAAAATTATTTGGAGTATAAGCACTTACAGACACTATGTCAAAATTCTCAATAACGATTCTGTGTACGCAATTCATTTGTCTAGGGCATGTTGCTACATATAAGAACTACCCAATTCAAAATTTAAAATAGTTTTCCAGGCAGTACAAAACCCAAAATAAATTATCTTGAGTGTAAGCACTTAAAGACACTACGTCAAAATTCTCAATAACGATTCCGTGTACGCAATTCATTTTTCTAGGGCATGTTGCTACCAATAAAAACTACCCAACTCAAAATTCAAAATAGTTTTCCAGGCCGTACAAAACCCAAAAAAAAGTTATTTTGAGTATAAGCACTTACAGACACTATGTCAAAATTACCAATAACGATTCCGTGTACGCAATTCATATTTCTAGGGCATATTGCTACCTATAAAGATCACCCAATTTAAAATAGTTTTCCAGGCCGTACAAAACGCAAAAAAAATTATTTGGAGTATAAGCACTTACAGACACTATGTCAAAATTCTCAATAACGATTCTGTGTACGCAATTCATTTGTCTAGGGCATGTTGCTACATATAAGAACTACCCAATTCAAAATTTAAAATAGTTTTCCAGGTAGTACAAAACTCAAAATAAATTATTTTGAGTGTAAGCACTTAAAGACACTACGTCAAAATTCTCAATAACGATTCCGTGTACGCAATTCATTTTTCTAGGGCATGTTGCTACCAATAAAGACTACCCAACTCAAAGTTGAAAATAGTTTTCCAGACCGTACAAAACCCAAAAAAAAAAAGTTATTTTGAGTATAAGCACTTACAGACACTATGTCAAAGTTCCCAATAACGATTTTGTGTACGCAATTCATTTTTCTAGGGCACATTGCTACCTATTAAGATCATCCAATTCAAAATTTAAAATTCAAAATAGTTTTCCAGGCCGTACAAAACGCAAAAAAAAATTATTTGGAGTATAAGCACTTACAGACACTATGTCCAAATTCTCAATAACAATTCCGTTTTGTCCGGCCTAAAAAACTATTTTGAAATTTGAATTGGGTAGTCTTTATATATAGCAACATGCCCTAGAAAAATGAATTGCGTATACGGAATCGTTATCGAGAATTTTGAAATAGTGTCTGTAAGGGCTTATACCCAAAATAATTTTTTTTTAGGTTTTGTACGGCCTGGAAAACTATTTTGAATTTTCAATTGGACAGTCTATATATCTAGCAACATGCCCTAGAAAAATAAATTGCGTACACGGAGTCGTTATTGAGAATTTTGACATAGTGTCTGTAAGTGCTTATACTCAAAATAATTTTTTTGGGTTTTGTACGGCCTAGAAAACTTTTGAAATTTGATTTGGGTAGTCTATATATGTAGCAACATGCCCTAGAAAAACGAATTGCGTACACGGAATGGTTATTGAGAATTTTGACATAGTATCTGTAAGTGCTTATACTCAAAATAATTTTTTTTGTAGGTTTTATACGGCCTGGAAAACTATTTTGAATTTTAAATTGGGCAGTCTATATATTTAGCAACATGCTCTAGAAAAATAAATTGCGTACACGGAATCGTTATTGAGAATTTTGACATAGTGTCTGTAAGTGCTTATATTCAAAATAATTTTTTTTTTGGTTTTGTACGGCCTAGAAAACTATTTCGTTATTGAGATTTTTGACACAGTGTATGCAAGTGCTTATACTCAAAATAATTTTTTTTGGGTTTTGTACGGCCTAGAAAACTTTTGAAATTTGACTTGGGTAGTCTATATATATATATATAGCAACATGCCCTAGAAAAATGAATTGCGTACACGGAATCGCTAATGAGAATTTTGACATAGTATCTGTAAGTGCTTATACTCAAAATAATTTTTTTTTAGGTTTTGTACGGCCTGGAAAACTATTTTGAATTTTGAATTAGTCAGTCTATATATTTAGCAACATGCCCTAGAAAAATGAATTGCGTACACGGAATCGTTATTGAGAATTTTGACATAGTGTCTGTAAGTGCTTATACTCAAAATAATTTTTTTTGGGTTTTGTACGGCCTAGAAAACTATTTTGAAATTTGAATTGGGTAGTCTTTATATGTTACAACATGCCCTAGAAAAATCAAATGCGTACACGGAATCGTTATTGAGAATTTTGACATAGTGTCTGTAAGTGATTATACTCAAAATAATTTTGTTTGGGTTTTGTACGGCCTAGAAAATTATTTTGAAATTTGAATTGTAGAGTCTTTATATGTTACAACATGCCCTAGAAAAATAAATTGAGTACAAGGAATCGTTATTGAGAATCTTGACATAGTGTATGTAAGTGATTATACTCAAAATAATTTTTTTTGGGTTTTGTACGGCCTAGAAAATTTTTAAAATTTGACTTTGGTAGTTTATATATGTAGCAACATTTCCTAGAAAAATGAATTGCGTACACGGAATCGTTATTGAGAATTTTGACATAGTATCTGTAAGTGCTTATACTCAAAATAATTTGTTTTTAGGTTTTGTACGGCCTGGAAAACTATTTTAAATTTTGAATTGGGCAGTCTAGATATTTAGCAACATGCCCTAGAAAAATAAATTGCGTACACGGAATCGTTATTGAAAATTTTGACATAGTGTCTGCAAGTGCTTATACTCAAAATAATTTTTTTTGGGTTTTGTACGGCCTAGAAAACTTTTGAAATTTGATTTGGGTAGTCTATATATGTAACAACATGCCCTAGAAAAATGAATTGCGTACACGGAATCGTTATTGAGAATTTTGACATAGTGTCTGTAAGTGCTTATATTCAAAATAATTTTTTTTTTGGTTTTGTACGGCCTAGAAAACTATTTTGAAATTTGAATTGGGTAGTCCTTATATGTTACAACATGCCCTAGAAAAATAAATTGCGTACGCGGAAAATCGTTATCAAGATTTTTGACACAGTGTATGCAAGTGCTTATACTCAAAATAATTTTTTTTGGGTTTTGTACGGCCTAGAAAACTTTTGAAATTTGACTTGGGTAGTCTATATATATATATATATATATATATATATATATATATAGCAACATGCCCTAGAAAAATGAATTGCGTACACGGAATCGTTAATGAGAATTTTGACATAGTATCTGTAAGTGCTTATACTCAAAATAATTTTTTTTTAGGTTTTGTACGGCCTGGAAAACTATTTTGAATTTTGAATTGGGCAGTTTATATATTTAGCAACATGCCCTAGAAAAATAAATCGCGTACACGGAATCGTTATTGAGAATTTTGACATAGTGTCTGTAAGTGCTTATATTCAAAATAATTTTTTTTTTGGTTTTGTACGGCCTAGAAAACTATTTTGAAATTTGAATTGGGTAGTCCTTATATGTTACAACATGCCCTAGAAAAATAAATTGCGTACGCGGAAAATCGTTATCGAGATTTTTGACACAGTGTATGCAAGTGCTTATACTCAAAATAATTTTTTTTGGGTTTTGTACGGCCTAGAAAACTTTTGAAATTTGACTTGGGTAGTCTATATATATATATATATATATATATATATATATATAAGCAACATGCCCTAGAAAAATGAATTGCGTACACGGAATCCTTAATGATAATTTTGACATAGTATCTGTAAGTGCTTATACTCAAAATAATTTTTTTTTAGGTTTTGTACGGCCTGGAAAACTATTTTGAATTTTGAATTAGTCAGTCTATATATTTAGCAACATGCCCTAGAAAAATGAATTGCGTACACGGAATCGTTATTGAGAATTTTGACATAGTGTCTGTAAGTGATTATACTCAAAATAATTTTGTTTGGGTTTTGTACGGCCTAGAAAACTATTTTGAAATTTGAATTGGGTAGTCTTTATATGTTACAACATGCCCTAGAAAAATGAAATGCGTACACGGAATCGTTATTGAGAATTTTGACATAGTGTCTGTAAGTGATTATACTCAAAATAATTTTGTTTGGGTTTTGTACGGCCTAGAAAATTATTTTGAAATTTGAATTGTGTAGTCTTTATATGTTACAACATGCCCTAGAAAAATAAATTGAGTACACGGAATCGTTATTGAGAATCTTGACATAGTGTATGTAAGTGATAATACTCAAAGTAATTTTTTTTGGGTTTTGTACGGCCTAGAAAACTTTTGAAATTTGACTTTGGTAGTCTATATATGTAGCAACATTTCCTAGAAAAATGAATTGCGTACACGGAATCGTTATTGAGAATTTTGACATAGTGTCTGCAAGTGCTTATACTCAAAATAATTTTGTTTGGGTTTTGTATGGCCTAGAAAACTATTTTGAAATTTGAATTTTGTAGTCTTTATATGTTACAACATGCCCTAGAAAAATAAATTGCGTACACGGAATCGTTTTTGAGAATTTTGACATAGTGTCTGTAAGTGCTTATACTCAAAATAATTTTTTTTGGGTTTTGTATGGCTTAGAAAACTATTTTGAAATTTGAATTGGGTAGTCTTTATATGTTACAACATGCCCTAGATAAATAAATTGCGTACACGGAATCGTTATTGAGAATTTTAACATAGTGTCTGTAAGTGCTTATACTCGAAATAATTATTTTTGGGTTTTTGTACGGCCTAGAAAATTTTTGAAATTTGACTTGGGTAGTCTATATATGTAGCAACATGCCCTAGAAAAATGAATAGCGTACACAGAATCGTTTGTAAGAATTTTCACATAGTATCTGTAAGGCTTATACTCAAAATAAATTTTTTCTTAGGTTTTGTACGGCCTGGAAAACTGTTTTGAATTTTGAATGGGCAGTCTATATATTTAGCAACATGCCCTACAAAAATGAATTGCGTACACGGAATCGTTATTGAGAATTTTGACATAGTGTCTGTAAGTGCTTATACTCTAAATATATTCTTTTTTTTGGGTTTTGTACGACCTGGAAAATTATTTCGACTAGTAAATTGGATAGTTTTTATGTGTATATATAATGTATATATAATAGGCACCAAAAAAAAACGAATCGCGTACCTCACGTTCTAGTGCCAAAACTCAAAATAGGTTTTTTTTGTGTTCGTACGTACGGCCTGGAAAACTACTACGAACAGTGAATCGAATAGTTTTTATGTGTAGAAATACGCACAAGAAAAACGAATCGCTTATATCGGATCTTTATACAATAATGACAACGAAGTTGCAAATGCGAAAATACTCAAGATATATTTTTAAATTTTTGGCTTTTTTTATGCTTAAATTTTATAATAGTAGCATGTTTCTAAGTGTGTAGTTTATAATTTTTTCTATATTGCATGAACTTTTCATTTGAGTCATTGTAATAAATATTTTTAAATATTTGATTTGGTCCGCTGTAATATTAATCCTATTGCTATAGTTTATATTGCTACCTTCACATAGTTAACCATATATCATATATATATATATATATATATATATATATATATATATATATATATATTATTACTCATATTTAGACCAGGGTAGAAAATTTAATAATCACATCAAATAATTTTAATCACCGTGTATAAGGAATTTTATTAAATAATACGCTTTATTAAAACACCGTGGAGAATAAAAAGTCATTCGTTTCAGTAAAAATAAAAGATTTAAATCAGGTACAAGACGCTTTATATCAAAAGAAACAGTATTAACAAGCTCTGCGTGTAATTTAATTATTCCTAAGAAATAAACAAATGGAAATTACGTGCAAAATTTATATTAATGAACTCTATTTTAAGTGACTGGTATTAAACAAAACGTACAGATAATAATTTGTATTCGCTAAAAATGAAAGGGTAGAAGTCAATTTTAGTTGGAGTTAATTGAACCATTATTAATAATAAGCATAAAACTTGTAAAAACCCAATAATAGTCAAATCGTAGGGAGGTTATTTAAAATGTTACGTTTGAACACCCCTGCGTGTTTTTAAAAGGCAATTTCAGTTTAATTTGTTTAGATAAACATGTCGATTCTAAGGATATTGGAAATGGTCAGATGCTTTAGCACGAAATACAAAACAGGGTTTATTTAAAAGCTCTGAGAATTAATATTATTTTGAACACCTGCGTAGTTTAAATGTCAAATACGGCGAAAAGTTTGCAGATAATTAATGTTTACAAAGAATCTTGGAGAAACCGGGGCTTAGTATTCACGAGAATGTGCGATACGGGGTTATTAAACCCAGATAACAGTCCGCGTGGACTGATATAATCGATAATGAAGAGTGTCAATTTGCATCAATAAGAACAGGTTAGATAGAGACAGATAATATGCACAAGACCGAGACATATATAGTAAAGGCGTGATTTAAGCAACGTCACGAGGGTCACGATTGGTTGAAAGTAGGATACAAATATCAGAGATAGAAACAACAATCTCTGTATAAAATTAATTAGTTTTTCTCGGACAGGTTTGCGTGCCGTGTGAATTTCTGAGATTTAAATGGGGCGAGTGAAAATTCGTAAAAATCGACGCGCGAGCGACAGACTGGGAACATGGCATGAGAAATTCTTTAGAATTACCCGTTTTGGGGAACAGACCGACAGACAGGCTTTTGCTATATATACCGGCGGTAATATGAATTTCGGCCTCTTAGACTTTTGACTATTCGATGCGTTAAAAGCTCTTACATCCGCGAGTTGATTCAATACGTTAAACAGTGCATGTAGTATGATAAAATAATTTAAAGTTTGCTCGTATATTTTGGTGATTCAAAATAGTTGGTTATTTACGTGCTAACATGAATGTACTTCAGTGCACTTAGATACAAGGTAATAAAATTTAGTTTCACTGTACCAATTAGCAAAATTTACAACGACAAATGTATACACAAAAGTAGGCAGTTTTGGCGTATATTGGTGAAAGAAGTATAAAGTTATTTGCTATTTTTCGGGGGTGTTAATAATTAAATGGTTCAAATACGTGTCTGGATCCACGAAACAAGGGTCAGATATACATAGATGAGTTCCGGAAAAGCCCAGAAACAACTGGTGATGGAGAAAATTTTAAAAGCGTTGAGAATTAGAAGCCGTAAATATAATCCTGTTGGAATGGTGTGATTAACTAAAGGGACGATGTACTTTGAAGCTACGAGGACAGTAACCTTCAGGTAAATTATACTATTTTGTTTGACATTTTGTGTGTGTTGAATAACTTTATAATTGATTTACTTTAAATGGACATTAGTGAAATTGTACTAACCATAAAATTTTAATTTTAAGATGAAATTTGCTTGTTGAAGTAGAAAGGAGTATTTAGTTTTGATGTTCGGTAATATGATGAAAATTTGGGTATGTCTTTGAGCTCAATTAGACGAACCTGGTTAATTAACGTAAAGGGGTGGTAGATGCTCCCTTTATACTCAGACTCCGGTCTGCTTATATTGTTATATTAATTAGTAGGCATCCAACAAGGACTTTAATTCTGGATGCACGTTAAAGTGATAATAAAATTAATCTTGAAATTCTTTTTAAACTGAATTTTATGCTGAAATTTAATTTGAAAATTTTAATGTATTGTGAATATTGATGTAAATAGAGTTAACGTTGATGTTTGTGGTAGGAATGTGTTTAATTTTATGAATGAGGAGGTTTATAACATTAGGTGAGCAGCCGAGGCGAAAACAGGATCACAGCAGTTTATGATGCATCAATCGGTGGGACTAGAATTTTTTTGTTGAAAGGACCCAGTTCCCGCATTCAAAGGAGAATATCACAGCAATTTATATATATATATATATATATATATATATACTGAATACGGTTACTGAGGTCTGAAGTATAAAAATTAAAAATTAAAAACTTGGATTGTATGCGATGTTTCCTGAAATTTATTCACATTATCACAGTTACAAAAAGTACAACTAAGTATAAATTAAAATTAGTTAAAAATACGTACCTTAACACTTAAATAATTAAAAATAAATGACTAGACCTAAACGTTAAAATCTAATTAAAAGGCGTGTTATAGATATTAACATAAAGATATGAGTGACCAGTTGAGTGAGTATAAATTGTTGTTAGTGTAGAAAGGATACATAATATAAAATTTTCTAAATGTATGTATATATATATGTATGTATATATATATATATATATATATATATTGCCGTGGAAGTCAGTAAAAATCGTGCCTTACCTGGGCCTAACTTTCAAAAAAATTTAAAAAAAAATTCTTTACCCTTTTATTAGGATGCCTTCGAATTTTTCTGCTTCCCTGGCTAGCTCAGCAATCGGCCTCTTCTTGAATACCTATCTTTAAGTACATACCTCTCTTATACTCACACACCATCAAATAAAATTACCAAATAATACGACAGCCACACAACCTATTATTTACACATATTAACAGATAAAATATATTTACACATGTGTCCAAACAGTTTGATACAATAATTACCAGCTGAATTTAATGAATATTTTAAATTCCTTGATTTTTAAAATGATTTTAAACAAATTCGATTAGATATGAGTAGATGGGCCCGCATGTAACCCTAATTTGACTTCACACTGGTGTATTGTGAGCTCATTATAACCCAGTTTTGTTTGTATATGCCTTTAAACCTTGCATTAATGAAAAAAAATTTACAGACCCGTTTACCCTTTACAACACAATTTATAGCTTGAATAAATGGTTACTATATCCTAAATAAACCTTTTTTCAATACTCAAAATCATTAAATTGTCCTGTACATGTATCTCGTTAAACAAGTTTCTAAAACAATAAATATGCCAACCAAAAGTCAACCACACAACACTAAAATTCCACAAATGTTTATATAAAAACAGAAATTTTAAATTAATTACCTGGAGACACCTTCACTCTTCATTACCGTCGGAGATGGCTACCAGCAACCCCTCGTCGTTGTTTCCATCTACTACGCTGATTTCAGGAACCACAGATCTCTACCATTTAATATCTCCGCAAGATATTCGCTTCGTCTCACAGTACCATTCCATACTAGATATATCACCCATACAAAATTGATTTCCAGTTCTGCTTACCCCAATATATCATGCATCCATTTAATAATTTTGTCGTAATAGCTGGACCTTTTATTTAAATACGCACTAACTCATGCATCACGTTAACGTGAGGTCCGCTACTACAGTTTCATACTTTCAAATGATATGTTAATTGTAACTTTACTACACACCACATTTTAATCAAAAGCTTTATTATTATGTTGGTCTGAACCCGTATTCAGAACTCGATGGAAGTAAAAGAGAAGAGAGCTTTAATATTTTCGCTCGGGTATTTATATTATTATTCAATCCCCTTATTGTACCCGTTTCATTTAAAAAGCTTATTTTCAAAAGCGGCTTCTTAAAATTTAGAACGTAACCGTCTCTAAATTCCGCAAAATTTCCCTCGTCCTACGTGTTATCTACATAAAATTCGTTTTCTAACTTACCGTGTGCGTTCTTTTCGAAAACTGTTGGCTCTCAACCAAAGACAAAATTCTCTGTCGTCACAATGCTCCGCCTAACCGCTATTCATCTTTGTTCTATGCATGTTTGTCGTCTCCTTTCAAACCCCACTTGAGTTACAGAAAATCGATATTGTCGACGTCCTACATCAACTCCACGTGCATATCTTACGTGACTTTCAATCCAACGCTTCATTTATATTTGTCTCTATCTGTTGTATATTACCGATTGTTCATTCCACTCGCTCCTTAAGATATTTGCTACAATAGCTGTTTGTACAAATTGACCGTTGAAAACAATTTCTATGGAATTCTGTATTAACGTACGTTCAAATTCTCTGAACGTAACATTTAACAAACAAGTGTTTTTTGTAATTATCGACCGTTTGAAAATAACAATTAATCGATTTTCTGCTTCTTAGTATATATGTAAATGTACGTTAGTAGATATAATACCTATATTCTAGCGCGCTTCGTGCGAACCAACACACCAATATATATATATATATATATATATATATATATATAATAATAATAATAATCAGCAGTTCCTGGATTTTGGTCATCAAAATAATATGTAATTTATAGGTACAATATCTTTTGTCAGTATAATAAAATAGTTAATAAAAATATAGTATAAATTAGATCAGTTTTTTTGTTAAGACGCGTTTCGGTCAGCGACCATTTTCAATTAAAATTGTCTGTAATGTACAAAATAAGTTAATTAAAAATACTAATAAAACATTTATACAAACCAAAACTTCTTCTTTGAAAAGAGTATTATAATAAATTTTATGATGGTATTATACATACTTGTTTAAATATAAGTTTGACCATAAGTCAAATGTTTTCAAGTGTACATTATTAACAAGGTAATAAATAAATTGCTTGAAACTAGTATAGTAAGTGTGATCACAGTGTAAAGTGGGAGTGACCATGAAAGTTAGATAACTAATATTTGTACACATAACATGTATATTTACAATCATTCTAGCGTTAATAGTGATAATTGGATATTTAAGCAATAAGGTTGTGGTAAATATTAATAAAATCGTGTTGATCGGTTTTTGAATTGATGGCATTTGTGTGTTTGTGTATGTGTAAAGTTTCTATTATGTTTATTTTATTATCATTCTGCTCTGTTCCTAAAATACTAACATTATTAAAATCAAATTGGTGGAGGTTTTCTATTGCATGTGTTGCAAGTGCTGTGCTTTTCTTATTGTTCGTTTTTATTGTGTATTTATGTTCATAAATTCGCTTGTGGATATATTGTTTTGTATTGTCAATGAATATTGCAGGCATTCAGTGCAATTAATTTTATATATTGTGTGGATCCTATTTTTATGTTCTATTGGTGGCTGAAGCTTAGTAAACATATAATTTAATACATTGTTAGGTTTGTGTACAATTTTAATGTTATATTTATGTAGGCACTTTTTTATTTTTTCAGAAAGTCCTGGGGTATACGTATATACGTATATGAAGAAAGGAATTTTCTCCCTGATCCTTCCTTGTGGACCTCCTTGTGGGCCGCCTTGTAGAATTTTTACCTCAATCGAATCCCCCCCTTCCTCAACTAAACCACCCACCCTACCTACTATTTAATTTACATGTAAATTCCCGTAAGGAGGAAATGAGGAGAGGAATTTTCTCCCTACTCCCTGGGTTTGGCACACTTCGTACCTGATCGAACCACCCACCTTACCTACTCGAACCTCCCACTCTACCTACTCAAACCCCCCACTCTACCCACTCAAACCCCCCACCCTACCTACTCAAACCCCACGCCCTACCTACTCGAAATCCCACTTGTTTGATCACAGAAACAGAAATAAGCTATATACATATATATATATATATATATATATATACATATATATTGTAGTGGTTTTAAAGGGCTAAATTTAAGTATAAACAAGGTAATTTCAAACACCCTGTATAGAAGAAACAACCAGAATTTACGTGCGAAATTTATTTCATTTAATGAATTTAAAGTAACAAGTATTATTATAATTTTACAAGTAGTGATTAAGATTTAGTTAGGTTCGTAAAGAAAATAAATTGTAGAAGCTAATGCAAATTATTAATTAATTTAATTGAGTTTAGTTGAAAGGGTTATTACGTCTGATACGCATAAGAGCTTGAAAAATCAATAATACCAAGGTGAAACGTCTTGCTAACAAACGAACAGCCGTTGAGTATAAAATACCTTGAAACGTAAACTCCTAGAAATGTTGTTTTAAAACGTTTGTTAATTGAACACCTACATGTTTTCGAAATGTCATGTTCCCCTTATTTGTGTAGATAAAAGTCAGTATTCGAGGTATATCAGGTAAACGGTCGGACGATTCGCATAAATGCTAACTAAAAGTTTCCTTAAAGCGCAAAAGGGATGGACAATCAATGAAATGAGACAGGCATAATATCAGTTCATTTCGAAACGCACGTATTCAGTCCACATGGGTTAGATAGAACGCGGACAGTAATATCGATTTTCTACCACTCAAACGAGATTAGAAGGAAACATAGAATATGCATAAGAGAGGAATAGCGTTAATACAGGCGGGGTTTTAAGACGTTACTGAATATCTCATTATTTTATATAGTTAGTTGTACAACAGGCAAACACGGGAAAATTTGAATGCGGGTTTTTCGGAAAATATCATAACGACGAATTAAATTTCGAAGATTTCGAAAACGTTTGAACCAAAATTTGAGGAAGTATTATTTTAAATAAAGGATTTCGCGTGAAGAGTGGCCGAGAGGTGGCATTTCGAAGTGTATAAATACTTTAAGAAAATTAATAGAGCTCTCTTAGTATTTTCATCGCTTCAGACTAAGTACAGAAAGTTACCACGAGCTTGTAAGTATATAAAATTTGTTTAAATTAAATAGTACAGTGTTGGCCTCATAATTTGATACGCGGAGAGTGTCGAGTTTAATTTTATTGAGATGCAACATATATTTTTAACAAGCTCGTGAAGTGACGTAATGTAACGTAAATTAAATTAAGCAATTATAAAAGAAGTGTAATATACGTGGATTTGGATTTGGATGCATCATGAATGCAGAGCAGGCAGCACAACTTAGAGGGTGTTCATCTACAAATAGCTGGCGGCGGCGAGCAAAGCAGAACCACGAAACCGAGAGCGAAACAACTTAACGGCATCGTGAACGGAGTAGGGATCTTCAAGAAATTCCAGGTAACGCTTTAGAATTTGTTGTTTTTGATAAACTATAAAAATTCTTGTGATGTGTGAGAGTGAACTGAAGGTATTTTGCATTATTTGGCGTATTAAAAATAATACGCATAACTAACTTTTACTATGGTATTTAAATATAAATCTAAAGGTGTATATAAAGCTGATTAACGTTCCATCAGAAATTAAATTTTTTTTTTGTGAAGAGTACATGGGTTTTTTGTTTGCAGTAAGCGTATGCTAAGTAAAAAGCATACATTAATCATAAAGAACTGGGTTATCATGATTTCACCATACTCCAGAGTGCCCTAATTAAAATTAATTATAAATAAAGAAAGAAAAATAAGGTATTATTCAGGGCCCATTTACTCCTGTTCCATTCAATGTGTTTGATATGTCAAGTTAAAATACTGAATTTATTGAGGTGTAACTTGAGCACCGAAATGTAAATAATCTTAAAGTTTTATTTGTAAATAGTGGTAAATAAATAGTGTATGATTGTTGTATTATTTTGTGGTTTTATTGAGAGTGTGCGTGAACGATAAAGAGTATGATAGGAAATCTAGGTATCCAAGAGGAGGCCCAACTGAGCTAGCCAGGGAAGCGGTTAAAGAATTAAGTGGGTGGAAGCAGAATCTGGGTAAGAAATTATTAATTTTTGAAAATTTTTCTATTGTGTGCAATTTTCGATTTTGGTAAATTAATAAATTTTCGAATATTTTTGCTACTGAGGATCGATTTTATAAAGGGTACACAGCAATTTTATGACGGCCCAACGTTGGGGCTTGAATGATTTTATATATTTTATATATATATATATATATATATATATATATATATATATATATATATTTTATATATATTTTATATATTTTATATATATATATATATATATTTTATATATTTATATATATATATATATATATATATATTTACAATAATATTATCATTTCACTGGTGTGTGCGATCATCAACAGTGTACACCAAATAAATTACGCTTTAAACATTAATAGAGCGATACAGTAAAAGTGGTGCTTCCCCATAGGTACAACAATAAAAAGGGTGGCAACCATAGACCCAAAATAAATAGGCGTCTACTAAAAGCTACTACAAGTATATGTTACAGTATAGGCAAATAAATATAAAATTAAGTATTTTTCGGTAAAAAGGATTAAAACATATTTATTACAGTGTTGTGCACGCTTATAGGATAAACATATATTTACATTGTGAGCCCTAAAACGAGCAAGTAATATATACTTAACTTAAATCTAAGCAATATATACAACTTATAAACTAGGTGAAATAAAATCTATCTATTTCCTTATGCCCCCATGCATACGTTAAGGTCGTGTTAGGGATTACGAAACGCTTGTCATCTGCGCCTGATAAAATATATATATAGGGTCGTTATATGTAACTTTAACGCTGTCCATCTGTATGAGTGCTAAATTTTCCCCTAGTACCAGATTACAATTATAGTTCGGGCGGGCAATCAGGGTACTCGCGCACAAGGTCTTCCGGTCACACTCCCACCGGGTCACGAGCTTGACATCGACGCGCTTGTTTACGTTATCCATGGTTTTACTAAAGATGGCGTTGTTCATGAGTTTGAAAAGTCCTTCTCAAAAGCGTTGGTGGCATGAGTGCGAAGTTCCGTGTTCAACTCGATATAAGGCTTCAACCATGGAGACTGATCGAACTCGAGAACCCGATGGATGGAGGTCAACACTAATCTATTCCGCACACACTGCTGTAGATTCCTGTAGTGGATAATGTAACGGCGTTTGTCTTCTAAGGTGGCAAGGAGCTTCGGAGTTTTAGATGTGATATATGGCGGCGTCTTCATTTCCGGGCAGAATGGAAGGTCATTGTGGAGCTCGTGTAAATGTGGAGGGTACTCCAAGTCGACCTCCAGAATGAATCCTTTCGCAGAGTCCTTGGGAACATTTAATATGGTGGCTTGGAGACCGGCTGCATCGGTAGGGGACAGCCATCGGAATCCTCCAATAGGGAGAGCTTGGCTCATGGCCCAGCCATATAAGTTATTGGCATCGCAGTAGGCCAAAAACTTGGACGGAGCCGTAGGATCGTACTCTTCCATGTACTTATTATTGGCAGCAGCGTAACGTCCACTACACTGGGTCAGACCCCCTCTGATTCCAGACTTTATAAAATGATACATATCAATATCCGTGAGGAGCTCCAGGTTCACGCCGGTGTATTTTAACATAGCGTCCCAGGTTAATGAGGGCGCTGTCACATACTGGCACGGATCGTGTTCATAGGTCGACATGCACACTCGGCAAAAGTTCTCGAAGACGTCTGCCAACAACAGCATATCTGTCTTCAAATAGAGGTCGCTATATTCTCTGAGCGTGTTGAGACCAAAGTCGCGCCACACCTTCAGAGTCCTCTCGTATTCGTCGGTGGTAATGGATGTAAAGGAGAGATCATTGTAGAAGACAGCCTGTGGTGGAAGAGCTGTTTCCTCCAATACTTCCATACTTTGTATGTAAGTGTATGGAAACACTCCTTTCTTGGTAACCAGTTGGAACTTGGAGTCCTCGGGGAAGTGACGTCTGACCTATTCAAACTGGTCCTGGGTCAAATTCTTCGCCAGTGTCTCCAACCCAGACGCTATAAATCGGAGAGAGTCGATAAACCGAAGTTGGACATAAGACCTGCCGGCAGTCTTTTCTTCATCGTCCAACGTCACTTCTGTATCGTATAGCCGTACAGTTTTCGAAAACGAGATGAATCGTTCTTTATTGCTCGGTATAACATTAATCTTCTCGTTATCATACCCCAGTTCTTTTATGATGAAATGAGCGTCGTATCCACTAAGGTTGTGGAACACTACTGGAATAAACTGCAAAACTCGATAGAGGATGTTACACTTGGAGTGTGCAGGGAAGCGGTACGCCCCATTCATGTGGTTATGATCCTGCACACGATCTGTTCCAAGCGGTTTCTTGCATATCCCACAGTCTTCGGTAGTGTGGAACGAAAGCTCATTCTGGGCATCCAAAGGAATCATGGGCACATTCGTCGTCAATATCTTACCCAGACATCTAGCTTCCTCTTTATGTTTGGTAATAAATTCACGTGCTGCGTCTGGACCCCGGTAGATCTCAAATTTATTGAGAGAGTCGTCATAGCAGCATTTGATGTAATATGCCCAGCTATAAGGAGTATGCAGCTGGAGCGGTGTTGTAGATGATGTGGAGGGAGTCGGGTGTTGCAAAACTGTACGGCTGTAGGAGCGACTCAAAGTCGGCATAAATAACGAATGGGACCTGCATTTGTTTTTGGATGCTCGAAAATTCCAAAACGTTGTTGAAGACGGCGGGCATTTGGGTTACGACATGGTTACAGTCCCGCTCAGTATACCTGGTCAAGGCTGCCTCAGTTGAAAAAAAGATTAAACAGCCATCGCAGATCCATTTATGTAAGTAATCTTTTGGTAACTGCTTACCGACCAGGCGACCCAAATCCTTGATCCAACAGAAGTGACCTTTTTCTTTGTCCTGGATGTAGACCAAGTTAACATGCCGAGCTCTCCTGCGTTTAGTAAAATGCAGAGAACCAACAATAGATCATTCTTCCACTCCGAATACGTTGACACACAGATCGTTTAAAGCCTCGAACTTGGCAATTTTGTCAAAGGCCATAGGAAACTCTATACCGTGCATTTATATTTCCAATGCTCCACCAGAAGGTACTACATAGGCCAGGAGCCGAGTTTTTTGTTGCCTGGAAATTTAGAATTTTGCCGAACCCTTGCCGTTCCAGGCAAGGTAGGGATCTTTAACGTGCGTGACAACACTCACACACGGAACCTCCATTTAACCTCTCATTCGAACGAGGGCATAATTTTTGTGAAAAATGCTCAACTGTCATTTATCAAGCAGTCGGCCGTGTCGGGATTTGAACCCAGGACCTTGGGATCCGTAGTTTTACGCTTACTACATTGATCCACGGCGACGCCGGGAACTCTATACCGCCCATATTTAAGCAGTTGTGTAATGGGGGTTCTTGCTAAGACGTTGAGGGTCACGCTTGGCAGAATACAGCGCTGCTACAATGGAGTAGGCAAAACAAGCGGCGTCTCGGTTTTTTACATTCACCACCGCTTTTTTAGCTTTTATCCAGCGTAGAAGGGTAATGTAAGAGGACCCCCTAAGTGGCTGGTATTTGTTGATGTTTAGTTCCAAATGCAGGACACGTTGTAAGGCCCAACCGGACTGGTGATGTATAAATTCTTGAGACTTATCGAGCATCTCCCGAGAAAACGCCGTATACACTTTGTCCAAATCGCTCGATCGAGTAATAACTTGATTCTTGGTGTTGAAAGATTTAGTTGCTTCGGTATCGCCCAAGGCCATCTTTGTGTACATACCAAACACTTCCACATTAATTTTAAGGCTCGTGTGGACCTCTAACGTGTACCAGATCAACTTCACAAATTGCGGCTTTTGTTCAAGTAAAAAGTCTCCAATGTCTGTATAACCCGACAGATTATTGATGCGGTAGGTAGCGATCCGGGACCGGAAGGTAGACGACAACAGTTGTATCGCTTCTTGTTTAGGGCTCCCTGATTCAGTCTTATGCGCGGCACTGCGTAAATGTCCAGAGAACTGACGTGAAGGAACGTTCATATTGCAATCTTCGCAATATCGTATGTCCTCTTGCCGGCGTTTTGGGGCGGGTGCGGCACGCGGCGGTGATGCTCCACGTTTGATTGACATCGATGTAGTAGAGACAGTATCCCCGTGGAGGGCATGCTGATGTCGGGTTAAATTAGCTCGATGCCCGAACCCCAAACTGCAAATGTCGCACACAAATGGTGTTGGCACTGGTAATCCAGTCGGTGGAACTGGGGCTGTAACCTGACGTGGTAGTCTAACGATATTATGGACCTCCTTTTGTGTCGGTTAAGGCTGCTCTGGGTCGAGAGGCTTTTCTGGCACACATTGCAGGCGAATACTCTGATGGATTCCATTGTAATCTGCACAATAAAACGATGTTTATTACTCAGTTTAAAACACGTATACCACAATGTTTTGTGGTCGTAGAAGAAACACAACTAAGGAAAATGGGCGGAGACTACTTATAAATAGCCAAATGATCAGAAAATAGACAAATTAGAGCGCAAGCGCACAGTCAGCCAATATATAACGTCGCCCCAGGATTCTAATGTAATTTGCACAATAAACGATGTTTAATACTCAGTTTAAAACACGTAAACCACAATGTTTTGTGGTCGTAGAAGAAACACAACTAAGGAAAATGGCTGAGACCCCTTTTAAATAGTAAAATGATCAGAAAATAGACAAATTAGAGCGCATGCGCACAGGTCGCGGATAAAACGTCGCCCCAGTGGGGATACTCCTAGAGGAATGGGGCGCAGTGACGACTGGGGAACTTACGATACAATAAATAGGCATTCTACGCTTTCGGGTTTTATACAATATAGGTCCATGGCGCCAATTGCACCAAATGCTGCTCTAACCTTTGTTCAAACTGTCCCATATATGTGTCAAATTGTCATATTTACTAAGTAACTCACTACAGTTAATCACAATAGCATATTGCAATATAAAGCCTAGGAGTGGGGAACGACAGTTATTTATAGCCACCAGGCAGCGCTTTTTTTATACTGTATCTACCTGGCATTTTAAGAGATAACAACTCACTTTGTACGCAGGGATTGGAATCATCCAATGCCGAAACACTTCCACATTGTGGTACCTATCGTATAAAGATGGCCAACCACCAGTTTAAACCCCAAACTAGGTACAAATATGAAAATAATCCCAGTCGATGCGTCATACTCAAATATGAAAATAATTGTTCTTGTAAAATTTAGCTATCTCTAACCGTTTTCATGCAATTAGCAAAAAACCAAAACGGCACTATGTACAAATATGAAAATTATATCAATCGATGTGTCATAGTCAAATATGAAAATAATTATTCTTGTAAAATTTGGCTATTTCTATCTGTTTTCATGTTATTAGTAAAAAGCATAAACCGGTACTATGTACAAATATGAAAATTATATATAATTGTCTTTGCAAAAATTAGTTGTCTCTAACCGTTTCAAATTATCCTGTGACCTTGACTCATATAAAAACTTTCATAGCAATATCTTTATAGACAAAAATTTTACAAATGTTCTTTTTAAACCGACTGGATTACCAGCGCCAACACCATTTGTGTGCGACATTTGCGGTTTGGGGTTCGGGCATCGAGCTAATTTAACCCGACATCAGCATGCCCTCCACGGGGATACTGTCTCTACTACATCGATGTCAATTAAACGTGAAGCATTACCACCGCGTGCTGCACTCGCCCCAAAACGCCGGCAAAAGGACATACGATATTGCGAAGATTGCAATATGAACGTTCCTTCACGTCAGTTCCCTGGACATTTACGCAGTGCCGCGCATAAGACTGAATCAGGGAGCCCTAAACAAGAAGCGATACAACTGTTGTCGTCTACCTTCCGGTCCCGGATCGCTACCTACCGCATCAATAATCTGTCGGGTTATAGAGACATTGGAGACTTTTTACTTGAACAAAAACCGCAATTTGTGAAGTTGATCCGGTACACGTTAGAGGTCCACAGAAGCCTTAAAATTAATGTGGAAGTGTTTGGTATGTACACAAAGATGGCCTTGGGCGATACCGAAGCAACTAAATCTTTCAACACCAAGAATCAAGTTATTACTCGATCGAGCGATTTTGACAAAGTGTATACGGTGTTTTCTCGGGAGATGATAAGTCCCAAGAATTTAAACATCACCAGTCCGGTTGGGCCTTACAACGTGTCCTGCATTTGGAACTAAACATCAACAAATACCAGCCACTTAGGGGGTCCTCTTACATTACCCTTCTACGCTGGATAAAGGCTAAAAAAGCGGTGGTGAATGTGAAATACAGAGACGCCGCTTGTTTTGCCTACTCCATTGTAGCAGCGCTGTATCCTGCCAAGCGTGACCCTCAACGTCTTAGCAAGTACCCCCATTACACGACCTGCTTAAATATGGGCGGTATAGAGTTCTCTATGGCCTTTGACAAGATTGCCAAGTTCGAGGCTTTAAACGATCTGAGTGTCAACGTATTCGGAGTGGAAGAAAGGTCTATTGTTGGTTCTCTGCATTTTACTAAACGCAGGAGAGCACGGCATGTTAACTTGCTCTACATCCAGGACGAAGAAAAAGGTCACTTCTGTTGGATCAAGTTATCAAAAGATTGCTTACATAAATGGATCTGCGATGGCTGTTTAATCTTTTTTCCAACTGAGACTGCCTTGACCAGGCATACTGAGCGGGACTGTAACCATGTCGTAACCCAAATGCCAGCCGTCTTCAACAACGTTTTGGAATTTTCGAGCATCCAAAAACAAATGCAGGTCCCATTCGTTATTTATGCCGACTTTGAGTCGCTCCTACAGCCGTACAGTTTTGCAGCACTCGACCCCCTCCACATCATCTACAACACCGCTCCAGCTGCATACCCTTTATAGCTGGGCATATTACATCAAATGCTGCTATGACGACTCCCTCAATAAATTTGAGATCTACCGGGGTCCAGATGCAGCACGTGAATTTATTACCAAACTTAGAGAGGAAGCTAAATATCTGGATAAGATATTGACGACGAATATGCCCATGATTCCTTTGGATGCCCAGAATGAGCTTTTGTTCCACACTACCGAAGACTGTGGGATATGCAAGAAACCGCTTGGAACAGACCATGTGCAGGATTATAACCACATGAATGGGGCGTACCGCTTCCCTGCACACTCCAAGTGTAACATCCTCTATCGAGTTTTGCAGTTTATTCCAGTAGTGTTCCACAACCTTAGTGGATACGACGCTCATTTCATCATAAAAGAACTGGCGTATGATAACGAGAAGATTAATGTTATACCGAACAATAAAGAACGATTCATCTCGTTTTCAAAAACTGTACGGCTATACGATACAGAAGTGACCTTGGACGATGAAGAAAAGACTGCCGGCAGGTCTTATGTCCAACTTCGGTTTATCGACTCTCTCCGATTTATGGCGTCCGGGTTGGACACACTGGCAAAGAATTTGCCCAGGATCAGTTTGAATAGGTCAGACGTCACTTCCCCGAGGACTCTAAGTTCCAACTGGTTATCAAGAAAGGAGTGTTTCCATACACTTACATACAAAGTATGGAAGTATTGTAGGAAACAGCTCTCCCACTACAGGCTGTCTTCTACAGTGATCTCGCCTCTACATCCATTACCACCGACGAATACGAGAGGACTCAGAAGGTGTGGCGCGACTTTGGTCTCAACACGCTTGGAGAATATAGCGACCTCTATTTGAAGACAGATGTGCTGTTGTTGGCAGACGTCTTCGAGAACTTTCGCCGAGTATGCATGTCGACCTATGAACACGATCCGTGCCAGTATGTGCGCCCTCATTAACTTGGGACGCTATGTTAAAATACACCGGCGTGAACCTGGAGCTCCTCACGGATATTGATATGTATCATTTTATAAAGTCTGGAATCAGAGGGGACTGACCCAGTGTAGTGGCCGTTACTATGCTGCCAATAATAAGTACATGGAAGGGTACGATCTTACGGCTCCGTCCAAGTATTTGGCCTACTACGATGCCAATAACTTATATGGCTGGGCCATGAGCCAGGCTCTCCCTATTGGAGGATTCCGATGGCTGTCTCCTACCGATGCAGCCGGTCTCCAAGCCACCATATTAAATGTTCCCAAGGACTCTGCGAAAGGATTCATTTTGGAGGTCGACTTTGAGTACCCTCCACATTTACATGAGCTCCACAATGACCTGCCATTCTGCCCGGAAATGAAGACGCCGCCATATATCACATCTAAGGCTTCGAAGCTCCTCGCCAACTTAGAAGACAAACGCCGCTACATTATCCACTACAGGAATCTACAGCAGTGTGTGCGGAATGGATTAGTGTTGACCTCCATCCATCGGGTTCTCAAGTTCGACCAGTCTCCATGGTTGAAGCCTTATATCGAGTTGAACACGGAACTTCGCACTCGTGCCACCAACGCTTTTGAGAAGGACTTTTTCAAACTCATGAACAACGCCATCTTTGGTAAAACAATGGAGAACGTAGACAAGCGCGTCGATGTCAAGCTCGTGACTCGGTGGGAGTGTGACCGGAAGACCTTGTGCGCGAGTATCCTGATTGCCCGTCCGAACTATAATTGTAATCTGGTACTAGGGGAAAATTTAGCACTCATACAGATGGAACGCGTTAAAGTTACATATAACGACCCTATATATGCTGGCTTTTCGTTTTTAGATCTATCAAAAACCTTGATTTACGACTTTCACTATGAGGAAATGATGCCTCTGTATGGGTCTAAGCTTTCGCTTTTGTATACAGATACCGATTCGCTCGTGTATAGTGTAGAAACAGAAGACTTGTACAGTGATATATATATATATATATATATATATATATATATATATATATATATAAGATCCCACTTGTAAACAAGAAAGTGCTCGCAAAGATTAAGGATGAGTTTGGTGGAGAGTTAATTTTAGAATTTGCGGGTACTCGGGCCAAAAGTTACTGTATAGTTAGCGAAAGGGTTGTAATAAAAAAGATTAAAGGGGTTAAGCGTAGTGTTGTGTAGGGAATAAGTGTTAATAGTTTTAAGGAGGTAGCACATAACAGCAACTTCCGAGCCCTTGTGCATTGGATGCGGTCTATTAGGAGCCAAAAACATGATTTGTTTACGCTGTTACTTAGCAAGGTTAGTTTATCAGGCGCAGATGACAAGCGTTTCGTCATCCCTAACACGACCTTAACGTATGCGTGGGGGCATAAGGAAATAGATAGATTTTATTTCACCTAGTTTATAAGTTGTATATATTGCTTAAATTTAAGTTATGTATATATTACTTGCTCGTTTTAGGGCTCACAATGTAAATATATGTTTTTCCTATAAGCGTGTACAACGCTGTAATAAATATGTTTTAATCTTTTTTACCGACAAATATTTAATTTTATATTTATTTGCCTATACTGTAACATATACTTGTAGTAGCTTTTAGTAGACGCCTATTTATTTTGGGTCTATGTTTGCCACCCTTTTTATTGTTATACCTATGGGGAGGCACCATTTTTACTGTATCGCTCTATTAATGTTTAAAGCGTAATTTATTTGGTGTATACTGTTGATCATCGCACACACCAGTGAAATGATAATATTATTGTAAATATAGATATACAGGGCTTTTCACGACGACCGTGCATTAGACATTTCTCAGAAAGTACAGGAGATAGAAGTATGAAATTTTGTATGTAGTGATTGTTCGACATGCCGAGTTGATCTAAAATATTTTCGTTTTGATAGCACTTCCGGTTGTACCGGAAGTTGATATTATCTTTGTTATTTTAAATAGAACACCCTGTATATTTTTGCATTTTTAGAATCTACACACAATTTTAACTTAAATTCCTTTAATAAGTAATATCTCAATATTTTACCGTTTTCGAGATATTTAGCTTTCTATGTTTTTTTTGTAAAAAACTGATATACCTTCTTGACAATGGTGTACATTTAAATTTACAGTTTAGAAACTAATTATTAGCAGATATGCTATTCAAATGTTTGATAAACATTTAAATGTATTTGTTTCTATTCAACACTATACGAGGTGTCCTACATTTTTACTTAAAAGTTTCTTACATAAAAAATCTGAAAAGTCAATTTTATAAATGGAACACCCTGTATATTTTGCATTTTAGATTCAACACACAATTTTAACTTAAATTCCTTTAATAAGTAATATCTCAATATTTTACCGTTTTCGAGATATTTAGCTTTTATGTTTTTTTAAAAACTGATATACCTTCTTGACAATGGTGTACATTTGAATTTACAGTTTAGAAACCAATTATTAGCAAATATGCTATTCAAATGTTTGATAAACATTTAAATGTATTTGTTTCCATTCAACACCATACGAGGTGTCCGACATTTTTACTTAAAGTTTCTTGCATAAAAAATCTGAAAAGTCAATTTTTCTAAATGGAACACCCCGTATATTTTGATACTTTCAAATTGTTCAATCATTTTTAAGGTAACTTTATGTAACAAGTCCTATTCTGAAGTTCAACTGTCTTCAAGTTATTTAATTTTAATGACATTAAGTGGGTCTACTACGATAATAAAAATAAATATCAGCATTATGTTCGTAGGAGGCTTTGACAAATAATCGAACAGTGATACAGAATCCCTGTATGTTTGTTGTGGTTTGTTTAGTATTCTTCTTAATCTTCTTTGGGGATTAAACCACTCATAGTTTTTAAAATTATCTTTATTAACGTTTCGATCCATAACCTAGGATCGTTTTCAAAATAATTATTAATAATTATTAATAATAATAATAACGATCCTAGGTTATGGATCGAAACGTTAATAAAGATAATTTTAAAAACTATGAGTGGTTTAATACCCAAAGAAGCTTAAGAAGAAGTGATACAGAATCATCAAACTGTCAATATTACTTTATTAGATTACGTGTTAGATTGTGTGTGTGTTATAAAATAATAGAAATGTCAAGATTAGATTATAGTAATGAAGATTTCTTAAATTTAATAATTACCTACGGTGAATGTAATAGAATAATTAGTCGAACTTGTCGATTATTTGCAGATAGATACCCGCATCTCCAAAAACCCAATAAGAATACAGTTAATCGTCTACTTCAAAACTGTAGAACGAATGGAGCATTTCTTCCACACATTAAACGCAGAAAGCCGCAAGTTGAAAATGAAGACAACGAAATCACTGTTTTAGGATTTTTCTCTGCTTACCCAACTGCTTCATTACACGAAGCCGAAAGAGAAATAGGTATACCTTATGTGACCATTTATCGTATACTTAATAAACATAAATGGCGCCCATATAAATTTTACTGCATCCAACATTTAAAAGACACTGATTTGCCTCGGAGAGTTCAGTTTTTTGAGTGGTTGCTAACTAAAAGTCAAGAGGACGAAAACTTTTTAAAAAACATTATTTGGACAGACGAAGCAAAGTTTACCAAAAATGGAGTCTTTAATAGGCACAACAGCAATTATTGGGCTCCGCAAAATCCACACGTAGTCCGTGAAAGAAATTTTCAAGACAAATGTCAATTTAATGTATTTTGTGCCATTAATTGCGATTCAATCCTTTATCTCGAATTTTACGATGAAAATTTAACTGGAGAAAGGTATGTTCATATGTTAAGAAATGGAGTGCAGCCAATAATACAAAACCATCCACAAAGAGATTACTTATGGTATCAAATGGATGGTGCTCCATGTCACAATTACCGACTGGTTGGCGATTTTTTAACAGGAATTTTTCAAGACCGATGGATTGCAAATAATGGTCCATTTCGATGGCCCCGAGAACTCAGATGGTAATCCACTAGATTTTTCTTTTGGGGTTACTTAAAGAACATCGTCTATTCAGATCCTATCACAACCAAAGCCAATATGAAAGATAGAGTTAGAGCTGCTATAAATTCATTAACACCACAAGCAATAAGAAAAGAAACACACGATAACCTTATTAAAAGAATAAATGCATGTTTGGAAAGAAATGGTGACATTTTCGAGCATATGTTATAGTATAAAGATTAATTATTATTTTATTCTTTTTCAACTTTCATTAAAGTCTCTTACGAACATAATGCTGATATTTATTTTTATTATCGTAGTAGAACCACTTAATGTCATTAAAATCAAATAACTTAAAGACAGTTGAACTTCAGAATAGGACTTGTTACATAAAGTTACCTTAAAATGATTGAACAATTTGAAAATATCAAAATATACGGGTGTTCCATTTAGAAAAATTGACTTTTCAGATTTTTATGCAAGAAACTTTAAGTAAAATGTCGGACACCTCGTATGGTGTTGAATGGAAACAAATACATTTAAATGTTTATCAAACATTTGAATAGCATATCTGCTAATAATTGGTTTCTAAACTGTAAATTTAAATGTACACCATTGTCAAGAAGGTATATCAGTTTTTTACAAAAAAAAACATAGAAAGCTAAATATCTCGAAAACGGTAAAATATTGAGATATTACTTATTAAAGGAATTTAAGTTAGAATTGTGTGTAGAATCTAAAAATACAAAAACATACAGGGTGTTCCATTTATAAAAATTGACTTTTCAGATTTTTTATGTAAGAAACTTTAAGTAAAAATGTAGGACACCTCGTATAGTGTTGAATAGAAACAAAAACATTTAAATGTTTATCAAACATTTGAATAGCGTATCTGCTAATAATTGGTTTCTAAACTGTAAATTTAAATGTACACCATTGTCAAGAAGGTATATCAGTTTTTACAAAAACATAAAAGCTAAATATCTCGAAAACGGTAAAATATTGAGATATTACTCATTAAAGGAATTTAAGTTAAAATTGTGCGTAGAATCTAAAAATGCAAAAATATACAGGGTGTTCCATTTAAAATAACAAAGATAATATCAACTTCCGGTACAACCGGAAGTGCTGTTAAAACGAAAATATTTTAGATCAACTCGACATGTCGAACAATCACTACATATAAAATTTCATACTTCTATCTCCTGTACTTTCTGTGAAATTTCTAATGCACGGTCGTCGTGAAAAGCCCTGTATACAAAGAATTTATTACTACTGTGTATAGATTGTATAATACATTTTTACTTTATATATTGAGGTTTATTTTTGTTTTTGTGCTTAAACAAGGTACATTTTTCTCGTGGGTGGAAATGTGGAGAAAGATTTATCCTGCAGAGGGTATGTATGTAAAAGTGTAAGGGATGGTCGGATTTTAAATCTGTTTGCAGATTCGAATTTTGCATAAAATTCTAGACTACTGTGATGTATCGCATGGCTAAAAAATGTATAAGAACGGCCATAAATCGCTATCGGTAAAAAATCTTAAAATGAAGGTAGCTCCCTGGGGGATGATTTTATCTGAAAAATTTCTAAAGATTCGGGTAGTTGAGAAAAATCTAATATTAATTGATACCAAACAAGATAGGTTTATCTCGAAAGATGCAATGGTTAGTCGAATAAAACTATTTGGTGGTGGTGGTGGTGGAGGATACACGACCGACTTCCTCTATCTACTATAACCCTATGACGTCACAATATCTTAGGTGGAGGTCTGCACGTGTCAGGGCCCCCTCAACAACCGCCAAATAGTGGGGGGGGGGGGGGGTTTGATCGAGGTAGGGGGTCGATCAGAAATAGTAGGTAGGGTGGAGTCGAGTAGGTAGGGGGGTCGAGTAGGTAGGGTGGGGGTTTGAGTAGGTAGAGTGAGGGGTTTGAGTAGGTAGGGTGGGGGGTTCGAGTAGGTAGGGTGGGGGGTTTGATCAGGTACGAAGTGTGCCAAACCCAGGGAGCAAGGAGAAAATCCCTGTCCTCATTTCCTCCTTACGTGAATTTACATGTAAATTAAATAGTAGGTAGAGTGGGGGGGTTCGATCGGGGTAAAAATCTTACAAGAAGCCCCACAAGGAGGTCTACAAGGAGGGATCAGGGAGAAAATCCCTCTTCTCATATATATATATATATATATATATATATATGTTGCCGTAGAACTTGGGTAAAAGCCTCACCAACAAAAATATATTCGAAAATTTTATTAAATTTTCAAAACTCGAAATTGCATATAATAGAAAAATTTTCAAAAATTAAATACGTCCAAAAAATTATAATTTCTTACCCGTTCCTTCTTCTCTTCCTCGGTTGAAATGCTTTCTTCCACTGCTTCCGGTTAGCTCAGTTGGACCTCCTCTTGGATATCTAGATTCACTCTCATATTTTCTATCGTTCACGCACACTCCCAATAAAACCACAAAATACAACAAACATACAATCTTTTATTTATCACTATTTACAAATAAAATAAAATATTATCCACATATCAGTGATCAAGTTACACCTCAATAAATCCTATTTTGTAATGTCCTGTATTTTAATTTAAATTATCAAACCCGGAGTAAATGGGCCCTGAATAATACCTTATTTTTCATTCCTTCTTTATAATTTATTTTAAATCTACGTAACTCTGGAGTATGGTAAGCTCATGATAACCCAGTTAATTATGAATAATGTATGCCCTTATATTTTGCATACTCTTACAACACTAAAAAAACAACCCATGTACTCTTCACAAAATGTATCTTCCTGATGGAACGTTAATAAGCTTTATATACACCTTCAGATTTTTATTTAAATATCATAATAAAGTTAGTTATACGCATTATGTTCAATACGCCAAATAATGCACAATACCTTCGGAATCACTCTCATACGTCACCCAATATTCATAGTTTATAACAACACAATTTCAACGCGTTACCTGAAGATCACTGCTCCGTAGACGATGCCATGTATTTGCTTCTTTCTGGTCTGCAGGCCGCTTCTAGCTATTAGTAGAAGAACCCCATGTAAGTTGAGCTGCTAGCGCTGCCTTCACGGTGTATCCAATTTCCAAATCCAAATTAATTATACGTCTTTCATGATTATTTAATTTAATCCGCTTTACATAACGTCACTACACGAGTTTGTTAAAAAATATAAGTGATGCCTCAATAAATTTTAGACTTGGCACAAGTCGCGTACAAATTATGAGGCTAACACCGTGCAATATAATTTAAAATAATTTTATTATACTTACAAACTCGTGATAACTTTCATACGTGGTCTGAAGCGATCGAAATATTAAGGGCTTTCATAGTATTTTCGAAAAGTATTTATACAATTTAGGCTGCCTCCTCCTGGCCGCATTCACCCGAAATCCTTCATCTATATCAACACGTTCTTAAAATTTTGAGCTCAACCGATTTTTAAGTCCGCGAATTTCAGCGCGTCGTTATGATATTTTCTGAAAATTAATATACACTATTCTCGTATTTGTCTCATGTCCAACTAACAATATCAACCAATCGTCTATCCACTGACGTTCTACAAATCCCGCCTATTTCCCGCCGACCCTTGCTTATGCATTTTCTACGTCTCTTTCTAACCTTGCTTGAGTGGTAGAAAATCGATATTCCTGACCGCGTTCTACAACTCCATGTGGACTCAAAATACGTTTTAAATAACCCCTCATTAGTGTTTACTGCAAACACATTCGACGTTTTACCCGATATTCTTTGAAATTTGTTTGTTATCTATAAAAATAATTGGAACTTAACATTTATAAAACACGCAGATGCTTAATTAACCGACGTTTTAACGCAACACTTCTAGGAGCTTCTTTTCATGGTATTTCAACCCAACGGATTTATTTGTTTGTTATAACGAATGCTATTCGCCTTGGATTTATTGATTTTTCATGCTTTTATGCATGTTATACGTAAATAACCGTTTAATTAAACTCAATTAAATTAATAAATTAATTGCATTGGCCTTTACCATTTATTTTCTTTGCAAACCTACTAAATTTTAATCATTATTTGTAAAATTTTGTTAATACCTGTTACTTAAAAATGAAGTAACTGGAATCAATTACGCACGTAATTTCGGGTTGTTTCCTTTATACAGGGTGGTTTGAAATTGCTTCATTTATTTTACTTTTAACCCTTTAAAACCACTATATATATATATATATATATATATATATATATATATATATATATATTGCTGTGTTGCTTTGCACGAAGTGCGCTAGAACATAGGTATAATACCTATACGCCCGCTCGCCTTTTGCTTTCGTGCGTTTGATTAAAAGTAATTATAATTAATTATGCGTATCCTTGAACTTCTATATGCTTTGAAACTTTCTTCCTTCATGTAATTCTAACATTCCAATTATTAAATATAAAAATACCTTAACACTCGTCCGTTTTCACTAAATGAATAAATAATTTGCTCTTTTCTATATACATGGTTGCTGAAATTTTATTGTATACACCTATTTACCCCTTTGAATCACAACAATATATATATATATATATATATATATATATATTGTTGTGGATTCAAAGCATATACCTTTTACCCTTTGAATCCACAACAATATATATATATATATATATATATATATATATACGTGAGGTTTAATCCTTTTATTCTTTCCCCACGAATTGGGTCGACATAGTTTCGTGTAGTCCTGTTCAATCGAGCCCCAGCGTTGGGCTGTCCTAATATTGTGAGGTTTACCTGGAATCGTACCCTATAAATTGGGCTGCTATAATATCGTAAACTTTTAGCTCGAATCTCGCCTCGGCTGCGCCTAAAGCGTCCTCTTAATTCGATGCTTCCAATATATTACATACACTTACCTGTTACATCAAACAAACTTCTCATTTTTACCATAGAAACCTAAATCGAAATCCACTTCCATCTTGCACTCAAAAATAACTCAATTAACCAAAATATCACACTCTATTTATCTAAAATCCAAATTACATTTTTTTTCAAATTTAAAATACCATTGCTTTTTATACTAAATTTTATAACAATCATTCTGCATATGGATAACCTTTTTAACACATAATTTTCTATTAAAGTAAGAGGGCATTCCGCATACCTTACGTTACCCTTCGTTCTAGCATGAGTTCACGTTAAAACTTTATAAATGTGCATATAAATTCTCTGCACGACCAATATCAAAAAACCCCCTCTACCTTTTTACAACTTTTGCTTATCTGCAAATTAATGAATAATGCTCAAAAATCAATTTCGTTTTTAACCGTCTTTTAAATGTCTGTTCAAATAAAAATCAAAGCAAATAATCATAAAACATCAAAACACCACAAACACTATGAAAATATTCACCATGAAATGTCTTATTCTATCTCCTACTTTGTAGTTGTCGTCGTACTGCAATGCACCAACTAGCCCCTTGTAGATGTTGCCGAATGGTAGGTTCTCCGTCTATCCATTAATTCCATGGTCAAATACCCATGTACCATACAAGCCTCTACTCCAAAACCTCTTCTTTTATAAATATGCAATCTCCAAATTTCGTTCCTTTTGTTAAAAATACATTCTACTATTCCAAACCTCGCTTTGATCCACAACCAAACAATTTTCAAATTCTAGTACTTACATCTCAACTTTACTATTCACTAATACAGCTTTATCAGCTTTTACATAAATTTAATTCGACTGCACTTGTAAGTAAACTTATTTTATCCTCGATGGAATCAAAGAGCAAAGAGAAAAGAGAGCGAGACTCCTCTCTGTTCCTGATTATATAATCGAACCTGTCCCCTCCTGTTAAAGAAATAGCACGTATATCTGTTTAACCGTTGTCTTATTTT
Organism: Platerodrilus igneus; assembly: GCA_036346225.1. Classification (NCBI taxonomy): domain Eukaryota; kingdom Metazoa; phylum Arthropoda; class Insecta; order Coleoptera; family Lycidae; genus Platerodrilus; species Platerodrilus igneus. The sequence continues at coordinate 908,588 of JARFIW010001100.1, read as the reverse complement.
CCTCGAAAATCACTAAAGACCGTCGATTTCTCGTAATTTTCATAACATAACCCAACAGTACGCGGTAAACCACTTAAACGCGTCAACTGTCGTTTCCAATTCTCCGGATTAGCATATATTCCACACCTCTAACTTCAAACAAACATTATTTTATCTTCCTAGTACATATCGCTCTATTGCACACATATGCTTCTACCACCTGAATTTCTACCCCTTCTTATTTAACTTTCACCAATCAACTCGCTTGGCTCCAATTTCCCACTTTTCTGAGACGCGTGCCTTGTTTACAACTATCCTTGACATTATCGATTTTTAATTCCCTTCCTCTGGATATACTTTATGTATCTCTCTTATGCTTATAGGCTTTTAGCCAATCTTGGTCTTTTCATTGCTCCTTCCGACTCTATATCTAAGATTAAAAATTAATATTTTAACTAAAGTATACTGATTTTACATCAATTCTGTGTGGTTTTGTTTACAGCCTTGACTGCTTTCATCTCAACGGTTGTTGGTTCTACTAAGCTATTAAATTTGTTTGCAGCAAACTTTATCAAGAAATGCAATTTTCCCCTTGTTATTTGAAACGTAGAAATCGTTATTTTTAACGTGTTTAACGCTTTTAAAACTGTGCCCTAGTAACTTTATTATGCTATAATTTAACCCCAAATTATTTTTGTTTAGTCTTTTACATAAATACTATGATGCATGGTCCCTAACTAAATCTAATTAATATAAATTATTTCTACTTTAATCACGCGTTAAACTAAATCGATATTCCCTTATTATCTATTAATTAAGCTAGAAAATAATTGTTGAAAATCTTTTAACGCAATAAATTTATTTGACTGCACCTAATCGCTCTTAACCCTATGAGTTAACTTGTATTTTATTTTATTATCCCTTTTAATTACACGATATTATATATATATATATATATATATATATATATATATAGCCGTAAAACCTCAGTAAAATTCGAGCCCCTACTGGACCACACATAAAAATTTTCAAAAAAAATAAAAATTTTTTTTTACTTTTATTGGACGCCTTTGGATTTTTTTGCTTACCTTGGCTAACTCAGCAATCGGCCTCTTCTTGAATACCTATTTTTAAGTACATACCTTTCTTATACTCACACACCATCAAATCAAATTACCAAAATAATACAACAACCATGCAGCCTTTTATTTACACATATTAGCAGATAAAATATTTACATGAGTACAAACGATTTGGTACCATTGTTACCAGCTCAATTATTAAATGCTTTAACGTCCTTGGTTTTTAAATTATTTTAACAAAAATTCTACATGATATGAATAGATGGGCCCCACATGCAACCCTAGTTTGACTTCATACTGGTCTATGGTGAGCTCATTATAACCTAGTTTTTGTAAATGCTTTTAACCTTGCACTTTATTGAAAACAAATATACAGACCCGTTTACTCCTTACAACCACAATTTATAGCCTGAATAAACCTTTATATATCATCAATAAACCCTTTTTTAATAATCAAAATTAATTGTCCAGCACATGTACCTTTTTAAACAAGTTTTAAAAATAATAAATACGCCACCAATAAGTCAAACACACAAACACCAAAATATTACCACAAATGTTTATACAAAACAAAAATTTACAGTTCGTTACCTGGAGTCACCTACGTTCTTCGTCACTGCTGTAGATGGCTACCAGAAACCCTCGTCGATGTGTCCATCTACTACGATGAAGTCTGGATCGACAGCTCCCCACCATCTAATATCTCCGCTACCACTCCGGTTCTTCTCCCAAGATATTAGCTTCGTCTCAACAGTACTATTCCATACCAGATATATCATGCATACAAATTGCTTTCAGATTTGCTTACCCCAAATATCATCCATCCATTTAATAACTTTGTCGTAGTAACGGCATCTTTTATCTAAACAAGCACCAACTCGTGCAAACACTTTTATAACTTGCGGTCCGCTACTACAGCTTTTATGATATTTAACAGGATGTTTAATGTAACTTTACTAAACACAATAATTGCTAACCGAACACTTTTACTATTATAGGTTGAAGATCTAAACCCGTATTCAGAACTCAATGGAAAGAAAAGAGAGCTTTAATATATTCGTTCGTGTATTTATATTATTCCAAACCCCCCCTAGTGGAACCTGTTTTGCGTAAAAAGCTTATTTTCAAAACGGCTTCTTAAAATTCTAAACGTAACCGACTATCATTTCTAAAAAATTTCTCCCGTCCGTCGTGCTGTTTACATAGAATTTCTTTTCCTACTTTACCGTATGCGCACTTCTCGAAAACTGTTGGCCGTCGACCAATGATAAAATTTTCCCCCGTTCAGACGCGCCACCTCTTAGCTATATATATATATCCGTTCCACGCATATCTGTTGTCTCCTTTCGAACCCTACTTGAGTTACAGAAAATCGATATTGTAGTTGTCCTTCACAAATACCCGTATATCTTACGTGACTTCAATCCAATGCTTCATTTATACTTTTCTCTGTCTGTTTTATATTATCGGTCGTTTATTCCACTCACTCCTTAAGGTACTGGTTATTTACCAGCTTATACAAATCAACCGTTGCAACAAACTTCATAGGAATTCTATCTTAACGTATAATCTAGTTCTATAAACCTGACATTTAACAACAGGTGTTTCTTGAAACAATCGACCGCTTGAAATAACAATTCTCGGTTTATTCGCTTCGTAGTATTTGTATAACGAACGTGGCTTTTAAAATTGAATACATTTGAAATTATTGATTTTCTATGCAAACACGCTCCCTTTTTTTGCTTCCATGCGTTTGATTAAAAGTTGTTATAACTATTTATGCGTATCCTTGAGTTGTTTATGTACTCTAAAGCTTTTCTTCCCTTATGTAATTTTAACATTTCAATTTAAATATAGAAAAATACCTTAATAATCATCCGTTTTCACTATATGAATTAATTAATTCGGCGCGTAAATAATTTGCTCTTATTTCTATATACACGGTTTGCTAAAATTTTATTGTCTACACCTATTTACCCTTTAAATCCACAAATGGAAAATATAAGGTCTTGGATAGGAGTTGAACCTGTATATTGGTTTTGTCAAACGAAATTGAAAGTTAGGTTCATGTATAGCTGTGTACACAAATTAAATTTGTAAATCGGTGGCGAAATTGGTAAACGCATGGTTCCGGCAAAACTAAGGTACAGGTTCAAGTTCTGTCTAAGACCTTATATTTTCCATCTTTCAATTACTAGCTCGATTTGAAATGATCATTTAGATTTTGCATAAAAGTCTAAGTTATTATTTCATCTTATTCACTGTAATACGATAGTATTTATCAACTTACCTTGTGTAATTAACTACCTATGCTTCGTCAATTTTTCAGATATTATTCCGTACAGCTGGCTGGTTCTGAAGTGAACCGCAGTCAATTTGGCGACGTATCGGTAAAATCACATCTGTCATCTTCAGTCACCAAATTGACAGCGGTTCACTTCAAAACTAGCCAGCTATGTGGAATAATACCTGGAAAATTTACGAAGCAGACAACGTCCGCAGAAACCTCAAGATTTACCATCAGCATTATTTAATAAATTATTACGTCCGTAAATTTGTCTGCTTTTACACTATATAGATACAATGACATTTTTTGACAGACTTTCTTAATAAATGGATACAAATCACTTAAATACATTTCCTGCTAGCTATTTGCCGGTTGATATTAAATGTATTTCAGAATATAGTATAAAGATTTGTTAGAACAGAGCAAAACATAATTATGTAAAAAATTGCATTGGTTCAGATGGTAAGTCGGTAGGTATAATATTTGAGATATGCAGTTTCGGATGCAATGCTCGCCTGCAACCATCGTCTTCTTATGAGAACACTTTGTCGTTGATATGAGTATTTAACCATATGGTTTGATGCATGTTAGAAGGATCTGCATAGCGTTATCATGTCTCATTTATGTTGACTTGTCGGAAAAAATTAATTTAAAATGTTCTTAATATGAGTTTCCTTGTTGACTAATATAGTTTAGACAAACTGTAACATTATTTTGAAATGTTAACGTTTTATCAGATTAAATAATTAATTAAATTTAAGTAATTTGTATTACTTATAGGCAGAAATTCTATAATAAATTACCGTTATATTTTAGTAAGCATCCCTTATAATAAAGACCGGGTTTAAAAATAGCTTTACTCTTAAATATTATAAATTCCAGCGGCTGTCATCATAATTTAAAGCTCCAACCTTGCAAACCAAATACAATAACCCTTTTAAAACTTATGTCGATGATAGATTGACAAGTCTGATAGATTTAAATGGAATAGTACCTTTTAACGCAAACAAAGAAAAGCAATTTTCAGTTGTAAAACTTAGTTTTTTTAATATGTCGATGATTGACTGGAGTTATAGAAAACGAAACATTATAAATAGCCAAACTATTTTCCAATTTGATTTGTTCAAAGATTGCAAGTAATTTTAAGTAGTCTGGAGACATCCATTGTATTAAAATCCATTTTAGGTATCCGGTCTTTTGTCAATGGCAGACAATTGTCGCCAATAGATATGATTAACAAATTTCAGTAATTAAAATTTCAAGAAGATACAACATATTTAAACCATTAGAAAAATAATTGCTATCCGTGAAAGGGGTTGGATTTGGGTTTTTAAAATTATGTTTTTGGGAGGTTCTGTTAATAGTCATTGGATAACAGAAATATGACGTAAATAATGGTTTAGAGTAGGATTAATATATAACTGTCAAAAGGTAAAAAGAAACGTAGCCACAGAAGTTCGTTGGTAGCGTTCTCCTGCATCACAGATATGATATTGCACTTAGTATCACAATAGTGAAATTGGAAAGGAGTAATTAACTCTTCCAGTTCGCGAGGGTTACGCCCGTGTGTTCGCGGATTTATAAGTGATATAAAGTATATAATAGAAAGCTTGTATGCGTGTGACGCACAAGTTAAGTTAAGTTATCAACAAGATCCTGCCGGGTTCGTGTGGCATTGAATTATTTAATAATTGCTAAGTACAAGAGCAAGAAGCGAGATTATCTCCCCCAATTTAAGAACTGTTCTGCGTTGGAAGGCAAACCATCAACCAATTGACGATTTTTAGTAAGTAAGTTTTTTATAGTTAAGCTAGTATGACGAAGTTTAGTTAATTTATTTGTTAGGACATTTTAGCCATAAACCGTAGGATTAATTTAGTGTAAAATTAATAAGATAAGTTTCTTCTATATAAAGTATTTGGGAACTACTCATGTACATAAAATTGTCATAATTCCATATCAACCATTTAATTAAATTTCTAAATTAAAATCCATGAATTTTCTAATGTAAGAGGTTCACGTTTATTGTTCTGTTAATTAAATAGTTTTGTTTGCCGTTAATTAAGTCAATGTTTTTTTAATTTTTTGATCATGAAAGTTGCATAAGTAGTCAAAAAGGTAAGAATGGATTAAAAGAAACAATTGTTCTCCTTGGGATGACAAGTCTTTCAACGTTTTGCACGAACATTTGAACATTCTCAACTTGTCTGGCGCCCTTGGTAATTGTCATTAAGCCACAATATTTTATGAAAGGTAAGTGTCAAAATTTTTTTGTTGTATATCATATATTAATTTAGCCCTTTCTGCAAACTTTTAACTCTCTATATGATCCACGACCTTCCGCTAGTGCCGGTGACATCCCTTTAATTTTTGTTTCACAGGCCGCCTCCATTTTATAATTTTAATGAAAATAATATACTTAGTAGCTTTTCCGCCTGAAACAAAACGTTGGGTATGAATGAGTCAAATATAATTAAAGTAGCAAGTGCGTGGGTAATCAGAGTAGCGACTTCTAAACGTCACGCTTTTATTAGTAATTTACATTACTTTCAAAAGATGGCGCACTATTTTGTGTTTGATCACTATGAGAAATGTTATTGTGAGAGACTTTATACTGTTGATAAAGATTTAACTATAAGCACATTCTTGAATTTTTCTATTTGCAAATTGATTTTGTAAAATATGCTAAAACGTTTAAGAATGACTAGTTGCTAAATATAGAGGGTGCAGCACAACAGTCTTCTATTTGTAATAAGCCTTCGGTAAATTTTTAAGAACCGACCTATTGAGTGAAAATGAATTAATAGATATTTTTTATAAAAAGTAAGTGACTATACAGAGTATTAGAAACATGTATCATGATATAAATTGACACTAGATATTCGCATTTATTATCATTCTGTATAAATGAAAGTAGAATATCTGTATTTTTCGACACAAATAAGACTTTGTTGTCGTGTTAGCCCTTATTGCATATTTGTACATCCGCATTTAATTTTTGTATCAATTTTAGTAAGACTTAGACCCAATTGCACAGGTCTTCCTTAGCTAAGTGACACGTAAATTTAAGTATCGCTTATTTTTAGTTTGCATTGCACATCATATTTAAGGAAATCTTAGTTAAGCAATACCTAAAATAGAAAATACTTGGCAACAACGCATATTTCTAGTAAGGTTTGCTTTTTTGTATAACCCAATTTGATAATGTCAGTTGTCAATAAAATTAATTATTGTGGCACGAGAGCACGTTGTTTTGTGTTATTCTGGTTTCTAATTATTTTTTAATTATTGTTTGTAATGTCTTCATCCGAGGAATTCTTGCGAAAAGAAGCCGCGGAGCGAATTACAGTGCCCAAGAAAGAAGCGTTTTACTAAATGTTATTTCAGAGTATAAGCTTGTGGAGAATGAAGAACAGAATTTGGAAACATATAATGTAAGTTATTAATTTACTAATAATCTAAACTTTCAAGGGAATTTTACTAGGACTAATATATCGACACCCATATCGAACAAGGACGTAATTCACTTTTACTAACTTTTCAGGACGACGTAAAATGTAAAATCTTTTACGTGTAGTTGTATTACAATTAACATTTTATTAATATTTATTTACATCATACACATACATCATTTACACCATTGGTGTGTCTCCCTCCTGGCTTCACCAAAATGTGATAGCCGAACGTCCTTGGGGTGTCAATATGTATTACTTTTTGTTCTTCCAGTGATATATTTGTTTTGATACTGCATACATTGCATATTGGAAAATAAAATTGTTATTGAGGTTTCTTTTTTACAGGTGGCCAGTTCTAGTATGGTACCACAATTGGACTGGGGAGATTACAAGGCGAGCCATCTCAAAACACCAGTTTCCAAAGAATTATCCTAACCAAAAGACTGGTCCGCAAGGAGACGTCTTATAGCCACCTCGTTAACGTCGTCTAACATTACTGAAAATTACTTACAGCTTGCACGCATTAAACAGGAAATTGCTAAAAACCAATTAGAGAGTGATATGGCAGAAAAGGCGTTTAAAGACAAAGAAAATGCCATTAAATTAGAAGTATTAAATTAAAAAAAAAAAAAAAATCATTACTTTTAGATGTAGAGTTGAAAGAGATAGAAGTGAAAAAAAAAAATGAAATTAGAATTAAGTAGATGTAATTTGTAACTTTCTTTGTATATTTATTATGTATTAATTGTATTTGTTACTATACATTAAACCTTGATATTTAACTTGATAAATTAATTGACAATTTAGAACTTTATAATAATTGAAAATTAACTAACATTAAAAGTAACACAAAGAACTACAAATTTGCAAAATATTGATTAATCAACATATTCCTTAGTTGAAAATTGCCTTGAGCTCTATCATGGTTGTGAATTTCTGCTTCCAAAAGAAATTGCTCAAATTCGTTAGCATTTACTTCATCTGGTAATGGTGGAACTTCCTCACTCGTGTTTTGGCAAATGTTATGCAAAACAGCTGTAGCAATGATAACAGTCATTATCAAGGCCGCCCACAGAATAATTTGTAGAGGGGGTCAAGACTACTTTCAAAAATATTAGTTATGTTACACAAAGGATGAACACTGTTAATGTAACCCCGTTACCGGACGTATTGGAAAGTAATGTAAGGCATAAAATTTTATTTCCTTAAAGTAGCTCAAAAGCAGTTAGGACCATCGATAATGCAGCGTTTTTTAATATTATAGTTGAAATCACGAAAGAATGCATTCACGCCATAGGTTACTGAATTTAAAAGCGATATACATTAAAAGTATGTCGGTGTTTAATTCAGAAACCTATGACGCGAACGCATTCTTTCGAGAATTCGGCTATAGTATTTAAAATTGAAAAAAAAACGTAGGATTGATAGTTTCTTAATAAATGCAGCATTCTTTAATTAATCGAATTTTCGTAAAGTGTAAAGTTACTTACCAATCTGGTAAATTGCTGGTGCAGCAGGCTATCAATTCTTTTGGCTTGATGATGCACAGGGTAGCAAATGGAAAAGATTGGATTTTACATTAACACACACTAATTGAAAATTGAATGGACTTATTCCAATACACGTAATAAGCCGCCCGTAAGAAAATGTAAAAATACAGACACGACACAACCATATTTAACGGAAACAGAAAAGCCACAAGGTCAATCAAATGGCCACAAACCACAGATATTAATTAATAGTAAATAAATATCCGACCGGCACTTTAAATAGTGTCTTTAATATTTGCTGCACAAACAAACATGACTAAGAACTAAGAAGGGTACAACAAACTATTATAACTGGCACTGCTGAATAGAACTGTTCTCGCGTTTTATTAATCATCATCATTTTTGAATAAAAATATCAATCTTCTTCGGTCTTGACCAAATCTATTTAGGACTTTATTTATAAATGCTTGTTTCTCCCTACCTACCGTGTCCTTATGTACACTAAGCATGCATAAACCTGATAATCTATCCCCTGACATGCTTGATCTAAGCCACGATTTTACCCGCTTTAGCGTACTAAATGACTTTTATATTGTTGCAGTAGATGTGGGTAATGCCAAAAAAATATTCAGCGCAGTTTTGATGGCCGGAAAAAAGAAACTTCATTATCAAGCAAACGTACAAAGTCTGTATCTTGTTGAATCTCTCTATTTTGCCAAAGTTCAACCCACGTTTGCAATTGTTCTGAAAAGTTATCAATGTTGTAACTTCTGGCTATTTCTTCTTTTTTATTTAACAATGCTCTTTTTATATTGTTGTCTTTTAAGTTATTTGGATGTAATCCAGAGAGTACAAAAGAAGTCGTAGCATCTTCAGAAAACCTTGTGGAAATAGACTGTATAACAGAATCCAAATAATGAATAAAAAGGCATACTCGAAAGTAATCTTCAACACTACTCATATGATAATTAGACCTATGAGTTTGTCTTGGTGCAATACGTGGTAATGTAATTTCCAATCCAAAACCATGGGCATGTTCAACACTTTTTTTATAAACCTCTTTAAAATATTGTTCATGATCACAACGGTGTGTCTTAAAAAGTTTGAGTAGTTCATCTATGTACTATTTAACGGAAAATAAGTTTATACTTTTAGACTGCAGTGCATTACAAACAGGTTCCAATTTGCTAGAATATTTGGCCATAATATGCAGACAAAAAATAAATTTCGAGGAAGAAACGCAATTTAAAAGTTGACTGGCCCTATTTCTTGTCTGAGCATTTATTTCACGGTTATGAGCTAAATTTTCCAGAGCGTTCATAGTATCTGCAAAATGTTCCGCAAACAACCTCATTGATTTATATTTGGCGGACCAGCGTGTTTCACATAATAGTGGAATATTAGAAACATATCTACGTCTTAATGGAATATCTCGAAAGAAAGTAATTACTTCTTTAATGGTACCTACTGAATTTTGAATATCCGGAATCTTCTTCAAATCATTTATCACTAAATTTAATCTATGAGACGCGCAGTGAAAATATATCGCTTTTGGATATTTATTTTTAATAAGTTTTTGGACTCCCTGCTCATGACCTGCCATCGTCAAGCAACCATCAAACCCTAATCCAACTAATTTATCCATACAAAGACCATATTCATTAAAAGCGTTTAACATTGCAGCAGTTATACTTTCTGCGTTCATCGATGTAAGGACTACAAAGCCTAAAAATTCTTCTCTGACCGAATTGTCATTACTAACAAATCTTACTCCAAGTGATAACTGTTCTACCCCAGCAATATCTGCACTTTCGTCAGCCAGAATTGAAAATGCTTCACTCAAATTCACATCTTTCACAATTTTTTCCCTAATTAATGTTCCACAAATTGAAATTATTTGATTTTGAGTTCTGTGAGAGGTGTATTTTGAGTTCTTCTTGCAAAACTTTAAGTGCTTGTTTAGAATGTGATCCCCACTTTCTATTCTGAATTGTAAAATGTAAAAAATTGTAAAATTACCTTTTTTATCACCTCGTAATGGCAAATCATGCATACCACAAACAATGACGGTGGATATTATTGGTATAAATTTTTTGCGATTCGATTCAATCAAATCCCGCTCAGCTTCATTTATTTGAGAGGTAATTGATAGACGTTTTCCTTCAATAATTTTTGTAAAACTAGAAGCTTTTATAGTTGAATCACGATGCCATTCGGTTGTAGCATGTGCTTTTGCAGAAGCGACAAAGTCATGATATTTTGTGAAGGGCTTCACAATGAAAGAACCAAGAACCCCTCTTTTAACAGTTGGCCGAAAAACTACTCAATATTTGCAAAGTGCGCCTTTGAGTTTTGGAGAATACGCAAGCCAATCGTATTGTTGAAGCCAGTCATATCTAAAAGCACGTCTTTTTTCTTCGGAATCGTTCTTGAAATTATATTTAGGATCTGGTTTGTAAGGATTTGTTAATAATGAAAAGCGAACATCGTCGGAAAGTGTTTCATTCGAGTTAACAAAATTGCCCAAATCGAGCATGTACTCATTCTTATCAGTTGAAAGATCGGTGTCATATTCACATGTGAGAGATTTTAAAGTATTAGGTGACGAACTACCAGCTTTATTTAGATCATTGACACTATTATGTACTATACTATTACACTCAAAAATAGCATTAGCACCAGCACCGCTACCACTACAGCCTATGCTAGATGATTCTTCTAGTTCATTTCGTTTGAAAAATTCTCTAATATCCATTGTTAGTATTGTTACTGATCTTAGATCTGAATTTCTGAAAAAAAATAACACGCTTTACTTTTCTGATACTTCAAAAGAAGAGATTTGTTAATCAAATAGACTTTAAAGAAAAAAAATAAGAATCTCCCAATTGCAAATAAATATTATTTTTAAATATGTTTTCTCACGCATTAGGTACATTAGTACTTACTGCTATCCTATCCGTAACTAAACTGTAACTGCAATCTTCGGCCTTCTTTAAAAACAAAAACCAGTAATTACACTACTTATCAACACTGATAACAATAACTACAAAAAAATGACCAATCAATATCTATCAACATACACGTCTTCTACTAATTCAACAGTCAGATAAAGTTTCCTAAGTCACAAATTAAAAGTACACCGCATTCGAAAAACACTGAATACAAACTGAAGTCACTGAAGATATAGACGTTCTTTACTGTTATAGATAAAAAATATATTTTTTCTCAGAATAGAACACAATGAGACATTTGTAGAACATTCCAAAGTTTTAGTTGTAGAGTACCTGAACCTGTACAATAAGAAAGAAACCATTATGAAAGCCTTTATTTATATTTCGTTTGAATAGAAACTTTCAGGGTAAAGATATTTAGATATTAAAGAATGAAAATAACAGTTTTGTTATAGGCGGTTAGGGTTACTATTGTAAGGTAATCGCATTAATTCGCATTTCCTGCTTAAAATGACATACAAAGTCGGTCTATTTATAATTAGACAATAGGCATATCTGTAGTGTAATTTCAACATTTAGGTTTACTTTATTTTTAAACAATAGTATAACCCATAGTGAAATCGTAATCTTCTTCAATCTCTAGTGAAAGTGCACTTCGTGTTGCGATTTCTAACGGAAAAAAAAACAGAGGGACATATTCAGGGGGGGTCAGGCGACCCCCATTAACCCCCTTTGTGGGCGGTTTTGGGCATTATGTTATCTAGTGCTCTTGATGCTCCATAAACAATGCGACAAGCAGTGGAAATGTGAACTGCATAATCTGCTACCAATTGAACGTGACTGCCGGTTGCAAATTACCTCAAGGCTGTTAGGAACTGTTTCGTAGGTGATGCACTGTTGTTTCTAAAATAGAGATCGAAGACTAATTATTATAATATATATTAATAAATTTTGTTAGTTACCCATCATAAGCAAAATCTAGTTGACCTTCAATTAAAGGAAGAATATGTAAAGCAGTTTCCTTGGTGATTCGAAATCTTTTAAAAAACTCCAATTGAGTCAAGTTGTCAAAATAATCTACTCTAGACAATATTATACGTAGTATTCCAACTTCAATCAACTCGACTACTTCTACATCATCATCATTTAAATCAAAGTCAAAATAATTCATTGTAATATATATATATATATATATATATATATATATATATATATATTGCTGTGGATTCAAAGAATTAAATCAGTGGGAAAAGAAAAGAACAAATTATTTACGCGCAAAATTTATTTAAGTCATTTAGGGAAAACGGACAAGTATTAACGTATTTTTATAATTAATAATTGGAATGTTAAATTTACATAAAGAAAAAAAACAGTTTTAAAGCAAATAGAAGTTTAAGGATACGCATAATTAATTTTAATTTAGTTTAAGCAAACACATATAAGCAAAAGGAAACGTGCTGTATAAGAAAATTAATAATTCCAAGGCAAATGTATTCGTTGTTACAGCCAACCTCAGTTTTATCAAATACAAAGAAATATAAACTCTAGGAATTGTTATGCTAAACGTTCGATAATTAACAGAAACACCTGCGTTTTAAAAGGTTATGTTCGACGAACTCGAGAGCATGTTACGATAGGTTTTCATAGAAATTATTTTCAACCGTCAGTTTGGATAAACAACAAGGCTAACAAACATCTTAAAAAGCGAGGAAAATGCACAATCGGTTATATACAACAGAAAAAGACAGATATAAAAGCGTTGGGATTGAAAATGCACGTACCGTATCCACGTGGAGTGAAGATGGAATGTCATCAATATCGATTTTCTGTAACTCAAGTGGGGTTTTGAACGAGACAGCAGACATGCATAAGACAGAGATAAATATAGTTTAGGCGAAGTTTGTGACGACAGAAAATTTTATCATTGGTTAAAAACAGACAGTTTTCCAAACGTACGCACACGCGACGGTTGAAAGTGCATTCGGATATACGGCACGTAAACCGGAGCGAATTTTACGAATTTTGAGACGGGTATATTCAAAATTTTGGGAATTAGATTTGAAAATAAGCTTTTCGCTTGAAGTGCGTCCACTAAGAGGGTTTTTAAAGCATATAAATACTCAACCTAGATTATAGAGGGCCTCTTCTCTTCTCTTCGTTTCTATGTTACTTTACTTCGATAAAGTACTGAATGCCGACCACGATAACAGTAAAGCTTTCTGTGAGTATTTTATGTGATTATATTACCGTAAATATAAAAGTTGAAAGTGTAAAACAGTAGTAGCGGAAATCTAATTATTGACGTGAAGTACGAATAGTGCATTTTAAATTAGTAAAGGTCCGGCTACTACAATACAAAGCACGAAAATCAATAAATGGAAGCATGATATATGTGGGGTAAGCATCACAAATAATCAAGTTTGTATGCATAATATATGGAATGGTACTGTGAGACGAGGCGCTTGGCTTGCAGAGGTGGCAGACGGTGGAGGCCTGTGGATCTGCTGAGTAGCACGGTGAACGGAAACGAAGCCGAGGTGTTCTGGCAATCATCTTCGAAGGAAAAGAAGCCTGAAGAAGTGTTATAAAATTTTAACTTTTTGGTTAATATAATGCAGAGGGTGGTTTCAATTAAGGCGACATAGAGCCAAGCAGTGTTTCCAAAAAGAATTATATAAGTTCGCGGACTAGTCTTGGGGTCTATTCCTGCGGAGGTATGAGATGGGGGGGTCTTTTTATTAATTAACTTGTCTTTGTACAATTTTAAGGCGCCACTACGTCAAACACATAAACAAAAAAATAATCTTCTTAAGGAAAGACGTAGATAAACCTTAAGGGAATCAACTTATACCTGAAGATAGATACTCAACAACATAACTGTGTTTTTTTACACTTAAACCTTTTGTGGCTAGAATTTTCAAAAATAAAACTATTACCTTAGTTTGCAGATATGTAATAAAGTCATTTCGAGTTCTTGTATGTACAAAAAAATAAAATAAATTAAATTAAAGACAATCAAAATTATAAGACATGAAGTGAAAAGATCTTATCGATGTTGAATTAAGAAAATTAGCAGTTACTAGTGGGTGAAGCCCATCATAAAAATAACATTTCATTACATTAGACAAATGCTTCAAACCTAGCAATTGTTAATGGGTGAAGCCCATCATAAAAATAGTATTTCATTACATTAGACAAATGCTTCAAGCAAAGATCTTTGTTCTCGGCTCACAAAGATAAGTCAAAGATTAGCTTATCATACAATTCATTTGTACAATATACATTTACTTTTTTAAGTAAACATGCAAGTCTAGATGTTTATCTGACAGATGTTAAACCAAGATGTGCCTTAATTGACTATTTAAATTCAACAATTAATACAAAAAATTTAGCCAAATTATCTAACATATTATTTTAAATAAGGTGATTTTATTTTTACTGGAAACTTTCTAATTCTGCATTCAAAACAGTAAAACTATTTTTAAATCGTTAAGCTAATTATTTTATATATATTCTGTGGCAGATAATTGATTCTAATAAAAGAGCTTTTATACCTTAGTATATGAAAATATGCTACAATTTTATAATCGTTTAACAGAAAACTTTAATATATTTAAGTATCAGAAATTTATTGAATTTTCTTAAAAAAATCATTTAGAAAAATATATATCCTCCAAGTATGCTTAATTCTTGTTTGGGTCGGTGTTTGATATAACAAATAATAACGTACTCACCGCAGTGAAGTGTTCAGAGACTTACAACACCTGCTGATTATAACCACGTGCAACTTCGCTACATTACGAACGAATGCATCATCACCTCGAACGCCCATCGACTTCCATACAAACCAAAACCATGCTAAACAATTCCGAAATCCATTATTATATATATATATATATATATATATATATATATATATATATATACTTAAAGATGAAACTTATACATGAAATTTATAGATGAAACTGCTTGCTAAAAATTCAATGAATTATTCTCTATAAAGTCGCCATATTGTCATGCTTACGAACCGTTTTATCGACCTTGTTTATGCTGCTGATTGTCTTCAATAATAATAATCTATGCCCTCTTCATGCACCAACCGACGTGTCTCTCCCACGAATCCAACTTCAAATCACCCATCTTGGTAGGGAACTTTCCACCACGTTTCTTTAATATTAGTCTTTACTTGACTACATCTGATACAATAATGGATCAAGTACATCGGGCGGATGCCTTGAAGCCAAGCGCATGACGGCGCGGATCGATAAACAAGTCGACACATACTTACGCCTGGATCGCGGCAATACATCGAACATATAGCAGTTTGGTACTTGCCTATATATGAAATATTACACTGCCTCTCTCCGAAAAGAAAAAAAATGAGAGGTTAACAAAATCAAAATAACCAAAACCGAACTTTTTTTTATACGGATCAAGTAAACAAAGAACAAAGCCTAACATAAAATATGACGACTTCAAAAAAAATTAACCACCTAAGGGATTAAATTGGGGGGTGTATTGGGCAATAATTAATACACACCAAAATTAATCAATTGAGTGCTACGGTAACTGCGCGTACCACACGTCCGTGAGGAGTCAGAATTGGGAATACACAATCGGGAATTGTCAAATAGGTAAGTCCAACACTCAAAAGTTAAAAAGAATAGAATGACATAAAATGCAAGTCAAGGATACTTGTACAATTACAACAAGATTTAACAAAAATGCCCAAACTTATATCGATAAATGTTGATACTAATTTCAAAAAATTTACAAGATTTTTAATCCTACTAATATTGACTTTATACCTAAATTTATTTACATAATTACAACTATATTCGTCAGCTCCACTTAACAAAGGAACTTCAAAGTGCTGAAGAATAATAAACATCGAGGTCAGAATCACCAATCAGAACGGAATTCTGCCTGACCAAATTTATATCTCTCAACTCTGTGATCATGTAGTCTCTCCTAGACATTACCACAGAACATCAACCATATAATGAAGCATTCAGCTTCTTAAAAATTCAACCTGACAATAGTTCAAGCCAAACACCACCGTAAACTACTCCTACACCATATTATGATATAGTCTTTATATCCGAACAGGATATATCAAAACCCAAAATGAACTAAGTTCAAATAAACCAAACATGTTGGTCTACAATCATCTTATTCCAGTACTACCTATTGGCAAACAGCCAATAAAGAATTTCATCTGAACCAAAAAAAAAATAAAGGTATGCCCACAAATAGGAATTCCTTAACTATACTGTACATACTATATCAAATAACCATGAACAAAACAAAAACTAATATTTACACAAGTAAATTACTCTAAAGCAGCTTATTTAAAGAAGACATACTAACCCAAAAAAAAGCATCAAGATCTATAAAACGCAAGCTCAAAAAAAACGCGTGCACTCAAATGCACTTTTTCACCACGAAGATGTCCTTTCTTAACTTAACATCTCCACTATCATTACGGTAAGATCACATCGAAAAAAGAAAACAGGACTAAACTACTAGAAAACGAAAAAGCGTTAAAAAGTGTTTCCTTGCGAACCATCTTCTGGAATTAATAAAGTGAAAACATACTAGTTACCATCAAAAATATATTCTATAAGACCAAAAAATTCTTAACCAGAACAAACAATAAATAGACAAGTATGTTTCTTATTTCTAATCAAGACATCAGGAGCATTGCTTAACCTTCAGAAGTGTCATTTGGATCTAAAGTAGAAAAAGGCTTCAAATCTTTAACATGCCATCTACCGGCTCTTGGTCCATCTACATTATTCAAATCATACATCACACTTGAGCACTTCTTTTTGACAACGCTCAACACAAACTTTGGTGCAAGTTTAGCTGTAAACTTATCACCTGCGCTAGAGAGCACTTTGTTCACTCTCCATACTTTATCACCAACTTTAAAAGATATGTCTCGTCTTCTCAAATTATATTGTTTACTGGAACGTTCATAGGCTAAAAGTAATTTTGCACGAACATCTTTAAATATCTTAAGTAGACCTAAACGATCTAAAACATACGAAGGACGACTATCAAGAACGACTTCAATATCTCCCTCAGGAGTAACATCATCACCAAAAAATTTATAGATTCGCTTACTTTTAACCTTCTATTGAGAATAACAATAAATCAATGTTCTGGTACACTCTTATACTACTCAAAATCAAACTGTCAAAACTAACAAAAGTGCTTCACAAAGCATAAACTTGCTAGAATGACAGACTCCTCTATGAGCCTCACCTACACTTATAAATAAAAAAATTACATCATAACTAATCTCAAATAATGATGCCAAAACTGCTAGAGCGACAAACTTACTACGAGTCTCGTTTAGCCTTATATAATGCTGAGCGACCAACTCTTCCTGAGTCTCGTCTAGACTAACATAATGCTACGCGACAAACCACAACGACAAGTCTCGCTTAGATTAAATACAACTTAACATACTGCGTTGGAACGCGGATATAAATAAAAAATTGCTACCAAACCAAATCAAAACAAAAACGTGCCTATGCACAAGAGCAATTTCCAAACGATATTCTGACAGCAAAAACTAGTGTACCAAATTATTAAAGCATCATTTAAAATTTTACTCATGTATGACGACATGACATAAGGCTTCCTCCAGTTTCTTACACAATTTTCTCAACGTAGATATGCTATCTATTTCAGACAATGCGAGTTGTGAAATTAAATTTGGCAATAAATTTTTTCTTATAATCCTAACTTTTGTAGTTTCTGCTGGGGCTTGTGGTAGTCTAAAAAACAAACTCTCCATATAAGCAATAAATAATACCACCGGCTGATCCTTCTGCTGTCTACTTGATTTTATATCTTCCCATATTTCATCCTCACAATGAGCAGGTAAAAAATCTTCCTTTAATCGACACAGTAGAGAACTCCAATCAGTCAATGAATTCCTTACATTTCTATACCAAAAAAGTCCTTCTTTCTCAAAAAACTCAACTGAACTATTAAATAGATCTACCTCCGGCACCTTACGAGACCGAGCCAATTCATTTACTCTGTCTAAAAATATATACAGCTTCTTAGGGTCTCCACTAAATTTTACAGACCAAGAACTAAAAGGTATTGGGGGCGAAAGATACGTTACTGTGTGCATAGGCACACTGACTGTTGAGAAAGATGCATTAATTGTATCATTATGGGAAGTGGATTCTGAAATTTTCTCCACCTTATCATATAACTCAGCTTCTAAAATAATGACAGTAGCTATTGTTTCATTTTTAAATTTGATAGCCTCTTCAGGGTTTTCTAAAGGAATTTGCATTCTCTTAACGCGACCAGACAAATGTGTCAACCTAGATTGAACCCTCTTAAAAACAGAATCCAAAGTATTTCCTTCAAATTCAGGCAAAATATTTCTTATCGAGTCAATAGTGGCATCAATTTCGGCACATTCCACAGAAAATTCTACTGTATATTCTGAGAGATCAATTAAACAACCTGATTTTCCAACTTCTTTTGCCAACAAACAACCTAGAGTTTTTCTCTTCTCAGAAACAGACCTAGTACTTCTTATACCACGAATATTTAATTCATATTCTAGTTCCTCTTTGTGTAAATATACAATCTGATAAACATCTGCCATTTTTAGATTCAGTACAAAAAAGTTTGATTAATCCTTACTAAAATTAAAGTTCAGTCACGACTACAAATGAATTCATCAACATCGACAAAATATACTAGCTCAAAATTTACTACTATAATAAAGAATTTAATACTTCAGGCTTAACCAAAATTACTTCACTAAATGTGAACTAACAAAGACAAGTTTAATTATTCAAACGACAGTGAAATTAGTCGTGCAACAGTAAAAATTTAGTCGAGTCCCACGTTTCGGGCGACAGTGTTATAAAATTTTAACTTTTTGGTTAATATAATGCAGAGGGTGGCTTTAATTAAGGTGACATAGAGCCAAACAGTGTTTCCAAAAAGAATTATATAAGCTCACGGACTAGTCTCGGTGTCTATTCCTGCGGAGGCATGAGATGGGGGGGGGGGTCTTTTATTAATTAACTTGTCTTTGTACAATTTTAGGGCGCCACTACGTCAAACACATAAACAAAAAAATAATCTTCTTAAGGAAAGACGTAGATAAACCTTAAGGGAATCAACTTATATCTGAAGATAGATACTCAACAACATAACTGTGTTTCTTTTACACTTAAACCTTGTGGCTAGAATTTTTAAAAATAAAACTATTACCTTAGTTTGCAGATATGTAATAAAGTCATTTCGAGTTCTTGTATATACAAAAAAAATTAAATAAATTAAATTAAAGACAATAAAAATTATAAGACATGAAGTGAAAAGATCTTATCGATGTTGAATAAAGAAAATTAGCAGTTACTAGTGGGTGAAGCCCATCATAAAAATAATATTTCATTACATTAGACAAATGCTTCAAGCAAAGATCTTTGTTCTCGGCTCACAAGGATAAGTCAAAGATTAGCTTATCATACAATTCATTTGTACAATATACATTTACTTTTTTAAGTAAACATGCAAGTCCAGATGTTTATCTGACAGATGTTAAACCAAGATGTGCCTTAATCGACTATTTAAATTCAACAATTAATACAAAAAATTTAGCCAAATTATCTAACATATTTTAAATAAGGTGATTTTATTTTTACTGGCAACTTTCTAATTCTGCATTCAAAACACTAAAACTATTTTTAAATCGTTAAGCTAATTATTTTATATATATATATTCTGTGGCACATAATTGATTCTAATAAAAGAGCTTTTATACCTTAGTATATGAAAATATACTACAATTTTATAATCGTTTAACAGAAAACTTTAATATATTTAAGTATCGGAAATTTATTGAATTTTCTTAAAAAAATCATTTAGAAAATTATATATCCTCCAAGTAAGCTTAATTCTTGTTTGGGTCGGTGTTTGATATAACAAATAATAACGTACTCACCACAGTGAAGTGTTCAGAGACTTACAACACCTGCTGATTATAACCACGTGCAACTTCGCTACATTACGAACGAATGCATCATCACCTCGAACGCCCATCGACTTCCATACAAACCAAAACCATGCTAATCAATTCCGAAATCCATTATATATATATATATATATATAAATACTTAAAGATGAAACTTATTGATAAAATTTATAGATGAAACTGCTTGCTAAAAATTCAAATGAATTATTCTCTATAAAGTGCCATATTGTCATGCTTACGAACCGTTTTATCGACCTTGTTTATGCTGCTGTTTGTCTTCAATAATAATAACCTATGCCCTCTTCATGCTTCAAGCGACGTGTCTCTCCCACGAATCCAACTTCAAATCACCCATCTTGGTAGGGAATTTCCCACTACGTTTCTTTAATATTAGTCTTTACTTGACTACATCTGATACAATAATGGATCAAGTACATCGGGTGGATGCCTTGAAGCCAACGCGCATGACGGCGCGGATTGATAAACAAGTCGACGCATACTTACGCCTGGATCGCGACAATACATCGAACATATAGCAGTTTGGTACTTGCCTATATATGAAATGTTACAAAACATTTGTAAAATTTTGTGCTGTGTGGTTGACTTTGTAGGGCATATTTATGGTTGTAGAGACGTATTGAAAAAGATACATGTACTGGACAATTTACTGAGGTTAAATATTGATAAGGGGTGTATTTAAAACATCCTAAATTTTATTCAGGATATAAATTGAATTGTAAAGGGTAAACGGGTCTGTTAATTTTGTTTTAATTTATGCAAGGTGTAAAGGCATATACAAACTAAACTGGGTTATTATGAGCTCACCATACTCCAGTGTGCAGTCAATTTAGGGTAACATGTGGGGCCCATCTACTCATATCTCATTGAATTTGTTTGAAAATAATTAGAAAAATCAAGGACTTTAAAAACATACCATATTTTGAGTTTTATAATTAGTGTATCAAACTGTTTTTAACACATGTGAATCTAATTTATCTGTTAATAGCTGTAAATAAAAAGTTGTATGGTTGTTGTATTATTTGGTGATTTTATTGAATGGTGTGCGAGTGTGAAAGAGGTATGGTTGTAAATTTAGGTATTCGAGAAGAGGCACAGCTGAGCTAGCCAGGGAAGCTGAAGGAGTTTTAAGGCGAAATAAAAGGGTAAGGAATTTTGTTTTGAAAATTTTTGAATTTTTGTAAAATCTTATGTTGACCCTGGTGACGCTTCGAAGTTAACGAAGGTTCCACGGCAATTTTATGACGCCCAATTCGTGGTGCTCGTATAAGTTAGGTGAAGCATCGATGTAAACGCTTTTTCCCAGCTTCGTTTCCAAATTTTTTGTAAGTTCCACGGCACCCATTGCTGGGGCTCGATGTTAAAAGCTTAGTCCCCGACTACCACGGCAATATATATATATATATATATATATATATATATGCTGTGAAACCTACAAAAAGCCTCACCAGAGTAAAAAAAAAATATTCGAGCCTCTCGAATTGGGCACCAAGATTTGCTGTGATTCTCACCCTGTTGAATCTCTTCTGATAGTCGCCTTTTTACTCTTTCCGCCTCGGCTGCTCACCTAGTTAAAACTTTCATCCTCATTTATAAAAAAACAAACACATTCCTACCACAAACATCAACGTTAACTCTATTTACATCAATATTCATAATACATTAAAATTTCAAAATTAAACTTCAGCATAAATTTCAGTATCATAAAATTTCAAGATTAAATTTGTCATCATTTTAATTTGCATCCAGAATTAAAGTCCTTGTAGGATGCATACTAATTAAGTTACAATATGTGCAGACCTAAGTCTGAATAAAAGGGAGCATCTCCCACCCCTTTACGTTAATTAAACAGGTTAGTCTAATTGAGCTCAAAGACAGACCCAAATTTTCATCATAATCAAAACATAAACTGCTAAATACTCCTTTCTACTTAAACAAGAAAATTTTACATTAAAATTCAAAATTTGTTGTTTATACAAATTCACTACTGTCCATTATTTATCAAACAAATTATAAAGATATTCAACACACACCAAAACATCTAAGATCGAACAAAATGCATAATTTACCTGAAGGTTAATGCACTCGGGGCTCCATTGTACATCGTCCTTGCTAACCCCACCATTCCAGCTGGGTTATGTTTACGTCCTAGGATTCCTGGTCGCCTTTTAAAATTCATCTACAACACCATTCGTCTAAATTGTTTCAGGGCTTCTCAGGAACGCATCTATGTATATCTAAATCTTGTTTGTAGATCCAATCACGTTTACTGATAACATTTGATTACTCACTCCCGAACAAAATAGCAATGAAATTCATAATTCGTTCACGTTATACAAAGCTGCATACTTAAATGTATTTATTTATCGCTACTAATTTGGATAATTGGTACAGTAATACCCGCAAATATAACTAGACTTTATTACCTTATCTATCTTTTCTAAGTGCACTAATGCATAATAACTTGTATCGTAGCACGTATTCTGCTTGCAGTATCGTATAACATCAAAAAATAAAGAGAGCACTGTTCAAAGTATTCAATAAAGTCAAAAATCTAAGAGCCACGTTTAAAGTATTGAATAAAAATCGAAAATCTAAGAGAGCCCAACTCCTATAAACACGGGTTTATATGATAGCGCGCTTGCACGTCGGATTTGTCCCGCAACGGTCAGTTTTCAGAATTTCGCATTCTATGTTCCCTTTTCGACAGTCCGGCACAGCGATTCTAAAAATTTGCACACGCGCCAGTTGAAAATCTAAGAAATTTTTACACGACACGCAACGCGTCTGCAAACAACTAATTAATTTTATACAGAAATCGTTACGTTTACACCTCTCATATCTGCATCTTATTTGCACCAATCGTAAACCTCGTGACATTGCTCAAATCCGGCCTTTTATTATCTGTGTCTCTGTTTTATCTGTTTTATCCGTCTCTTCCTAACCTGATCTGAGTGGTACAAATTGATATTCTTTATTATGGGTTATTTGAATCCACGTAGACCCGCGACGTGACTTACTTGAGTTAAATAACCCCTCAACTAGCCTGTCTCGTTAATATAAGCTACGGTTTATCCGACCGTTTCCAATATACGTAGAATCTGCATGTTTATCTATTCCAAACAAATTAAACAGAACGTGACATTTAAAATACGCAGGTGTTCAATCGTAATACTTCTACGATTTGGATATTCCACGTATTTTAACTTTCTTGATAGATTTGTATGCTAGCAACGCGTCTCATATTTGGTTTTATTGGGTTTTTAAAAGCTTTTATGCATATTATACCTCAATAATCGTTCAATTAACTCCAATTAAAATAATAATGAATGGCATTGACTTCTATCCTTTAATTTTTAGCGAATACTAATTAAATATTAATTATTATTTGTACACTTTGTTTAATACCCGTTACTTAAAAATTGAATTAATTAATATAAAGTTCGCACGTAATTTCTATTTGTTTCTTTTGATAGAAAGCGTCTAGTGAATAATTTAAATCCCTTATTTTTAATGAAACGAATAAATTTTTATGCTCCACGGTTTTAATAACGCGTATTATCTAATAAAATTTTATACAAACCCTACATTCTAATTGAATGATTTAAATCTTCACACTAGGCATTTAATTACGCGTACTTTTTCCCAAAGCTTTCTTATACACGGTGATTAAAATTATTTGACAATTAATTAATTAATTTTCTACTCTGGTCTAAATTTGAGTATTTTTCCTCTATTTGAATACAAATAATCCTACTTATTCGAATTCAAATACGAAACATCTAGACTACAAAAAAAAAATTACAAAGAAAATTGTCTATCTCACTCTACCCTTATCTTTCTAACTTACCTAACTTATATCTAATCCTAAAAATATTTACACCTATCCGATATCACTATCCTATTCCTAACTTTCACCTAATTTTATAAACTGAAATTATCCCTAACTTCATCCTACTTCTCCATCTAATCCTATATACATCCTATATACCTATCCTATTCCTAACTTTTAATTAATCTTCACTATACTCACTTCCCCCTACCTAATCCTATATACTTATCCTATTCTTATTCTATTCCTAACTCTCCACTAATCTTATAAGAAATATCTACACTTAACCTATCTTATTTTCTCCCTACATTTAACTGTCATTCTCCTCCCTACTACGCCCAAGGTCCCGGGTTTAAATCCCGACACGGTCCGCTTGAAAAATGTTAGGCGAGCATTTTTCACAAAAATACACCCTCGTTCGGATGAGAGGTAAAAATGGAGGTCCCGTGTGTGAGTGTTGTCACGCACGTTAAAGATCCCTACCTTGCTTGAAATAGCAAGGGTTCGGCAAAATTCCAAATTTTCCAGGTAAAAAAAAAACTCGCTTCCTGGCCAATGTAGTACCTTCGGGTGGAGCATTGGAAAATTACATGTAATGTCATTCTCCTCCTATATACCTATATCTAATTATCTCCTATATTTATCCTATACCTAGTTTTATTTTCTATAAACACTTACTTCTACTCTTCTATATACACCTATTTCTATCCCTATATTTTGTTCATTTAATCTTCATTCCTTATTTAAATCTGACTCTTTTCTTGATCCTCCAAGTCTTTCTTCTCACCATCCTAATACTCTTCATCCCTATTTCTCCTCCTTTTATATCTATACTTATCATCCCTATTATCTCACATACAATAAACTTATTATCCCTATTATCCTGACTCTTAAATATTGCTTCTTCTTTAGTCCCTACACTTGTCTGTTTCTCATTTATAATTATTTCCTTTTCTGCGGACAAACCAAACGATACTACCTTAAAATTAAAGATTTTTCCCTCTACGGAAAATCCTGTGTACCTTCTAGAATCCTTGTGTAATAGAATCAGTCAGAATGAATTCCTTAAATCCAATTTACTAAAAACAAACTTGCCACTTAACCTCGTCAAAAGTATGTCCATGGATGGTGGACAATGGAATTGCGGTTTGGTCCATTGGTTAATTTTTCGTGGATCTTTATTTAATTCTGCCTTCACCTGCTCCCGATATGCTGCTTTTGCTTCTACCCCCACTAATTCTGCATGTTTTTGTAATAAAGCTTGAACCTCTACTATCTTATCCTCTGGACATCTTATTGTGTTGATCTGTTTAACTCCATCCTCCTCTACCTCTACTACATTAATACTCAACCCCGTGTCATCCTCTGTGACTTCATAACTGCCCTTCCATGGCACTACCCTATCCTTAATCCTTACTACCTTCCTTTCCATATCTATCAAAACCCCTAACTTCATCATACAGTCAACACCTAAAATGCTCTGAAACTTCAGTCCAGGTACAATTACAAACTCCTGTTCACAGCTTAAACCTCCTATATTTATCCTAAGCACCACAACACTATTTACTACAGCAAACTTCTTTTTATTTGGAGCTACTAAATGGCTACGCTTTATAGGCATAATTCTATCACAAACCTTATCACTAATTTTGCTGACGAATTCCTCCGATATTAAACTCGTCTTTGCCCCTGTATCAAGTAATACTTCTACATTAGTTTCAAAAATTCCTATATTAATAATTGGCAAACATAATTTTTCTACAGTTTCTGGCTCTACTTCCTCCTCAATTTTGAAAAATTTACGTGGATGTTCATACACATTTACACAGAAATCTAGTGGTCTGTCGCGTTCTAAAAATCCTGTCTCGTCCTGTTTTCCGTGCTTGGTCCTGGTTGTGCTTCTACAACCTGTGCGTATGTCCTCTTCGTATTCATATCCGTATCCCTGTCTCTATTCGGCGTGCTCGTCACAGTCCTGTTTACTTCCGGTAAACTGTTCTGTCTCGTGTAACTAGGTCTTGGCGTCGGTCCCCTAGTCGCACTATTACTTCTGTATTCCTGTCCTCGTCGTTCCCAATTCGGTCGAAAATTCCTATTATAGTCAGGCCGTCTCGCAAAATTCTGTGTCCTGTTGTCAAACCTAACCATGTTAACGTTTTGTTCACGTATCTCTCTTGTCCGTCCTACACATACATCGTCATATCTCTGTAAATATTCTAAAAATGTCTCCCGTTCTGTGATGTTTTGTAAGGCCACGTGTTGTCTGATTTCCAGTTCAAAATGTCGTGATAGATACTTGATTATTTGTCTGTCCGTTAATGGTGGATTAAGTTGTTTGGCCACACTGTATTTGCGGATGGCATACTGCCCCCTAGAATCTGCACACTCTCCCTTAAATTTTCCTGTAATCAAGTCGTCCCTAATCTGATCCTGTTTGTGATCACTCCAGTAATGTTGTAAAAATTTGTTTTCAAAGTCCTGATATGTGTCTATGTCCTGTCCAACTAAATTATACCATGCTTCCGCATTGTCTTTCAATAAAGCCTTTATCGTATTTAGTTTAGTCTGTTCATCGAATAAATTTCCCACTAGATTTCTTACACTATTAATAAAAATTTGTGGATTTACCCTGTTATCGCCATAAAATTTCATGTGTTGGTCCAATGATACGCCACCTGTATAAAATCTGGGACCATCCCCCGTTAAACTTGACATGTTGTATTTGATACTACTAACTTCGCGTTCTACCCTGCCTAACTGATCCCTACATGAGTCCGTTACTTCAGTCATTTTTATATTTATTTCTTCTTCACAAAAAATGCATACTTCGGACCTTAAATTTCCCATTTCCTGTCGAAGACCTGTAATGTTTTTCTCATTTCTATCAACCCTACTCTCTACTTCCCCCATTTTCACAGTAAGACTATTTTTAAATTCTGTAAATTCTCTCGTCGATTTTTCTATTTTATCCCCTAATTCCTGATTTAATTGGTCAAATTTCTTATTCGATTCTTCCCTAGCTCTATTAGCTTCATCGCTTAGCTGTTCTAATTTTCTATTGGATTCTTCGTTCATCCTCTCTAGCATTCTCATTATCATCTCGTTTCCTTGATCCCCTGATTCCGTCCTCGACTGATCTCTACTGCCTCCAGCTTCTTCCATTTTCGAATTTTTTTCACACAATGCACTATCGTCACTTCCAATTTCCACTCCTTGACTCCTTAACCACTCTTTTCTCTGCATACGTTCTAATCACTCTCACACACTCTAAAATACTCTTAAATTTATACACAAACAGAAACTCTCTCTCTCAGATCGCCAGTTTCCTGGAATAAAATCACAAAAATTTTATTTGGAACTTGAGCCTCACTTTTGGGTCGCAAAGATATGCTGTGAAACCTACAAAAAGCCTCACCAGAGTAAAAAAAAAATATTCGAGCCTCTCGAATTGGGCACCAAGATTTGCTGTGATTCTCACCCTGTTGAATCTCTTCTGATAGTCGCCTTTTTACTCTTTCCGCCTCGGCTGTTCACCTAGTTAAAACTTTCATCCTCATTCATAAAAAAACAAACACATTCCTATCACAAACATCAACGTTAACTCTATTTACATCAATATTCATAATACATTAAAATTTCAAAATTAAACTTCAGCATAAATTTCAGTATCATAAAATTTCAAGATTAAATTTGTCATCATTTTAATTTGCATCCAGAATTAAAGTCCTTGTAGGATGCATACTAATTAAGTTACAATATGTGCAGACCTAAGTCTGAATAAAAGGGAGCATCTCCTACCCCTTTACGTTAATTAAACAGGTTAGTCTAATTGAGCTCAAAGACAGACCCAAATTTTCATCTTAATCAAAACATAAACTGCTAAATACTCCTTTCTACTTAAACAAGAAAATTTTACCTTAAAATTCAAAATTTGTTGTTTATACAAATTTACTACTGTCCATTTTTTATCAAACAAATTATAAAGATATTCAACGCACACCAAAACATCTAAGATCGAACAAAATGCATAATTTACCTGCAGGTTAATGCACTCGGGGCTCCATTGTACATCGTCCTTTTTAACCCCACCATTCCAGCTGGGTTATGTTTACGTCCTAGGATTCCTGGTCGCCTTTTAAAATTCATCTACAACACCATTCGTTTAAAAAGTTTTACGGCTTCTCAGGAACGCATCTATGTATATCTAAATCTTGTTTGTAGATCCAATCACGTTTACTAATAACATTTGATTACTCACTCCCGAACAAAATAGCAATGAAATTCATAATTCGTTCACGCTATACAAAGCTGCATACTTAAATGTATTTATTTATCGCTACTAATTTGGATAATTGGTACAGTAATACCCGCAAATATAACTAGACTTTATTACCTTATCTATCTTTTCTAAGTGCACTAATGCATAATAACTTGTATCGTAGCACGTATTCTGCTTGCAGTATCGTATAACATCAAAAAATAAAGAGAGCACTGTTCAAAGTATTCAATAAAGTCAAAAATCTAAGAGCCAAACTGTTTAAAGTATTGAATAAAAATCGAAAATCTAAGAGAGCCCAACTCCTATAAACACGGGTTTATATGATAGCGCGCTTGCACGTCGGATTTGTCCCGTAACGGACAGTTTTCAGAATTTCGCATTCTATGTTCCCTTTTCGACAGTCCGGCACAGCGATTCTAAAAATTTGCACACGCGCCAGTTGAAAATCTAAGAAATTTTCACACGACACGCAACGCGTCTGCAAACAACTAATTAATTTTATACAGAAATCGTTACGTTTACACCTCTCATATCTGCATCTTATTTGCACCAATCGTAAACCTCATGACGTTGCTCAAATCCGGCCTTTTATTATCTGTGTCTCTGTTTTATCTATTTTATCCGTCTCTTCCTAACCTGATCTGAGTGGTACAAATCGATATTCTTTATTATGGGTTATTTGAATCCACGTGAACCCGCGACGTGACTTACTTGAGTTAAATAACCCCTCAACTAGCCTGTCTCGTTAATATAAGCTACGGTTTATCCGACCGTTTCCAATATACGTAGAATCTGCATGTTTATCTATTCCAAACAAATTAAACAGAACGTGACATTTAAAATACGCAAGTGTTCAATCGTAATACTTCCACGATTTGGATATTCCACGTATTTTAACTTTCTTGATAGATTTGTATGCTAGTAACGCGTCTCATATTTGGTATTATTGGGTTTTTAAAAGCTTTTATGCATATTATACCTCAATAATCCTTCAATTAACTCTAATTAAAATAATAATGAATGGCATTGACTTCTACCCTTTAATTTTTAGCGAATACTAATTAAATATTAATTATTATTTGTACACTTTGTTTAATACCCGTTACTTAAAAATTGAATTAATTAATATAAAGTTCGCACGTAATTTCTATTTGTTTCTTTTGATAGAAAGCGTCTAGTGAATAATTTAAATCCCTTATTTTTAATGAAACGAATAAATTTTTATGCTCCACGGTTTTAATAACGCGTATTATCTAATAAAATTCTATACAAACCCTACATTCTAATTGAATGATTTAAATCTTCACACTTAGCATTTAATTACGCGTACTTTTCCCAAAGCTTCCTTATACACGGTGATTAAAATTATTTGAAAATCAATTAATTAATTTTCTACCCTGGTCTAAATTTGAGTAATATATATATATATATATATATATATATATATATATATATATATATATATATGCAAACAAATAGTAAGGTTAAGTTGCTAAGGAGGACTAAGCGGTGAATATCTGTGGCTTAAATTTGAGGAACAGATGACAACTTAAGTTTTCCTTAAAATTAGTGTGCAATGCAAAATCTGTCACTTAGCGCGTTTAAGGAGCACTTAAAATTTAAGGAGAACCTGAGCAATCGGGCCTTAGTGTTCTATTATATTAAAAGTCAAAAGAGACAATATTGTCAACGATAATTTTGTGTTTGAATACCAATGACTCGTTTCCAAAATGCAAAAAACAAAAAATAAGGCTATACCCTAGAATACAACTTCAAAATTTGTCCTAAAATAACCACCAAGTCTGTGTGTTTCATTATAAGACTATATTCTTATTTTAATTCGTGATAGTAAACTGTTAAGATCGATTCACATTAGAAAAATTATCGTTGGACGCTATATTATAATCCGTTCCACGAGAGAGTAAAATATAGGGCAGGTCTTACGGGAAGCCCTTTACCCCACTAGAATATAGTGAGTGGCATATTCAAAATAGTTACTTAATCTTATTTATTTGACATTCAGCATAACCAAACAAAAGATAACAATCTATAAAAGCAATTTTAATAGTAGCTATACATAAAACATAGTTTTAAATACAATATTTCATCATTTTTAGAAATTTTCAATACATTTATGCCGTTGATTGAACCTCAATCAACGGTAAATCTGTTTATTGAAAACTTACAAAATATTTTAGACTTGTTGCCAGAACATACTGAAATATTACTATGTGGAGATTTTAACATAGATGTCTCTAACAAAACTACATATGCAAACCAACTATTAACAAGTTTGCTAATGAAAGGACTTACACAAATCGTTGCAGATTATACAAGAATTACTGAATATAGTAGAACTACAATTGATCTTGTCTTTGCAAACAATAATAAAATACTGACTAAGGTGCTCAAAAGACCAATAATATCTGATCATGTAATAGTGGACATTTATAAAGAAATAAGCCATACAAAACAAAACTTTGAGTACGTAACAATTAATGTCAGACGATTAAACAAAATAAGTGCACAAAGTTTTGTAGAACAACTTACTAATAAAGAATGGCATAATAGTAACAGTATAGATGTTACAGTTGACATGTTGGTTAAAAAACTTTATAACAATATTACAGAAGTTCTTAATAAGCTGGCACCAAAAACAAAAGTTAATATTATAAATAAGAATGAATGGTATGACCAAGAGCTAAAGACATCAACTAAGAACGGGGATGAAGAATATCAGCGTGTAATTATTATGCGAAATAAAGATAGTTGGGAAAAGTTTCGGGGAGCTAGAAACTTAGTTAATCGAGTTCTTAAAGAAAAAAAGAAAAATACTATGTAAAAAAAATTAAACAAAGTACAAGTGCAAAAGAAATGTGGAAGAATTTAAAAGAAGCCATAAATGGTAAAGTGAAAAACAACAAAGTAACAAAGATGAAAATTAATGGATCAACAATTATCAATAAACTAGATATAGCTGAAGGATATAATAATTTCAATATTGACAGTATAGAGGAACTGGTTTAAAATAAATTAGATGGTAAAGTTGATCTACCAATTAATGAGCAAGACAATAACTTATTTAAGACAGAGCCTATTAGAGAAGATGACTTAAAGAAAATAATGATACTACTTAAGAAAATCCTCAACGGATGAAATAGATGGTCGTATAATTCAGTTGGGAGGAAATTTTATTATACAAAGAATAACAGAAATTATAAATAAATCAATAAGCACAAGTACATTTCCAACAAATCTTAAAAAGGCGGTAGTTATACCAGTCCCTAAACTACTGAATAGTGTTAAAGCAAACGATTATAGACCAATAAATATGATGCCACTATTAGAAAAATTATTGGAAAAGGTAATCTATACTCAATTACTAGGTTATATAAAAAACGAAAACATATTGAGTCCAAATCAGTCTGGCTTCCGTGAGTATCTCTCATGTGAAACAGCTTTACAGTTAGTGGTAAATAGTTGGAAAAAATGGTTAGACAGTAGAAATAATGTAATAGTGACGGTTTTTGTCGACTTTAAATGTACGTTTGAAACAATAGACAGAAATATACTTATGCAGAGGTTACAAGAAATTAAATTATCACAATGTACATTGGGCTGGTTTAACAGCTATCTTAATGACAGACATCAGATAACAAAAATAAAAGATGTACATTCATCAATTAAAGATAACAATTATGGTGTTCCGCAGGGACCTTTACTGTTTATTCTATACTTGAACAATATAAATAAAATAGTTGGAAATGAGGCATTTGTCAATGTATTTGCAGATGACACGCTAATTGCAATTGAAGAAACGGACATTGAGGTAGCTATAATAAAACTGAACACAGTATTAGTGAAAGTGAAAAAGTGGTTAGATAACAACAATCTAGTAATAAATGTGCCAAAATCAAAAGCAATGGTACTAGGAGTAGCAGTTGATAACTTAAGTGCAGTAAAGTTTAATAATGGAACCATAAAATATGTTGACAGTATTCAATACTTGGGAATAACTATTGATAGTAAATTATTATTTAAGAAACATTGTGAGTTATTAGTTAAAAAGGTTAGTCAAAAAGTTAATTACTTTGGCAAAGTAAGTCACAACTTAAATGTAGAAACCAGATTGCTGGTATATAAAACATTGATAAGCCCCCATTCTTATTATTGTCATTCAATATTATATTTTATTAATGAAACATTTATGAATAAACTACAGGTTATGCACAATAAATGTTTAAGATTTATTCTAGAGTGCAATAAATATACACCAGTAAAATTAATGTTAGACTGCTGTCAATTTATGACTGTAAAACAATACTTATATTACCAAATGATATGTTTTGTATTTAAGATAACCAGAAAATTATGTCCAGAGTACTTAAATGTGAATATTACATTTATAAAGGATATACACAAATATAATACACGTAATACTAGTAATATGTATATTGATAGGGTAAGAAAGGAAACTACTAGAAAGTCTTTATTTTTTGAAGGAATAAGATTATATAATAAACTACCAAGTAGTATATCATCAGAACAATCATTCAACACTTTTAAAAAACTATTAATTGATCATCTGAGGCAGTAGGGATACATCAGCTACATAGTAATGTTATGCTATGCTAATTTAAAATTCTTTATAGTATGTGAAATATATTTATATATGCATATTAAAAATACTACTACTACTACTACTAACATACAATCTTAGCTTTTATTATATTTAATTATACCCGTATGAATTTAAAATATATGCTAATTATATCACCTTTCATCGCGATTTATTTGCCTCTCGAATAAAAAAATTAATTTGATTTTATATCAAGGATTTCTTGCTTACATTTAGCAATTTGAATATATTTAAATATTTAATGTATTATACATTCAATTTATAAAGTAGCAATAAAAATTCTTTTACTTTTAATGGTTTGGTGATTGTATAGATGACGTATTAAACATTGTATATATATATATATATATATATATATATATATATATAATCTTCAAGTTTTATTTGCTGATGAATATTAATTTAAAATTATATAATTTATTGAGGAATGCAGCAATTGTGGAAGTTTTTAATTTAATTTTAATTTATATATTTATATATGCATATTAAAAATACTACTACTACTACTACTACTAACATACACTCTTAGCTTTTATTATATTTAATTATACCCGTATGAATTTAAAATATATGCTAATTATATCACCTTTCATCGCGATTTATATGCCTCTCGAATAAAAAGCAATTAATTTAATTTAAGTCAAACCTCGCATTTGTAAGTATCTAACTTCCAAAATTTATTTATTTGTTTACCATTATATGTATTTAGTTGCTCCTGAAGAAGAGAAAAATAAATTCTCGAAAGCTCGAGTTATAAAATAAAGAGTAGACTTCCATAATTGCTGCATTCCTCAATAAATTATATAATTTAAAAATATATATATATATATATATATATATATATATATATAGCTAGTTTAATTTCACCAACGTGATGAAGAATTTTTGGGTTATGCAAAAACGTGCATGTAGTGAAGAATTTAGCGGTACTTTTTAGAGCTTTGCTTTCGTCTTTTTCTCG
The DNA here is from genome assembly GCA_036346225.1 of Platerodrilus igneus. Taxonomy (NCBI): domain Eukaryota; kingdom Metazoa; phylum Arthropoda; class Insecta; order Coleoptera; family Lycidae; genus Platerodrilus; species Platerodrilus igneus. The sequence continues at coordinate 874,596 of JARFIW010001100.1, read as the reverse complement.
TTGCATTAGTTAATTGAAGATAGATTTTTAGGTTAAGCAAAAATAAGAAATGTGGTGGATGACGCAATCACTCTCAAAATGATTAATGGCGGGGGTTGGCTCCTTAGCATGTACTAAACGGGGTTGTGCCCCATTATTTTTGTATTAAATATCAAAAAGAATAGCAGAAATTATTCGACTCTTATTTTATAATGGTTTTAATTTAAAATATTGGTGTGTGTGTGTTTGCAAAAAACATGTTAAGACAGGGCACTTGTTATTTTGTTCATAATTGCATTACCAAAATAATTTATACAATTACACTGAACTCGTACTCGGATCTAAAATATAATCTTAAAATGTATGCAAATCATGTTGTTATTTAAAACGTGGTGAAGAATTTGGATGGTGATGTAATCATTCTCAAATGCGGAATGGGGCTCCATAAGGTGTGCTGAACGGGGGCTTTGCACCCATTAGGTGATTCAATACTTCGGAGATTTTTAGGTTAAGCAAAAACTTGCACGTGCTCTAGAATCTCCCGAGAATTTCAAAAATTATTGTTGTATTAAATATATAATGTTAAAAAGAAACACTCAAAATTTTAATGTTTTATTTATATTAGTTTCACTTACCCGCATATTTTAATTACATGCTAATGAGTTCATATATTTTCATACAGTTTGATTGGTTCACTGCCGAAATAAAACATTTTTTACACAGTTGACAATACTGGGTGCCGTTTTTTTCAATATAATATCAGTAACTATTTACAATACAGCTGAATACTGAATGTGACTTTGGCTTTTCTAATTATGAATTGAATAAAATATAGATATATGCAAATCGCACAAAAACGGGTATGCCGTTATTTGTTCATGAAGAAAAAACCAAGGTTGTAATGCAGGTATTAACTTTAATAGCTTTAAGTTTTATTAAACTACAACAATGTTCAGTAATAAATGAAATCTTACAAATAAAGATTTCTGCAAATATTGTGCAATACCACCGGAAGTTTGTACCTACTTGTATCTACTTACTAGAAGATTTTAGACTATTAACTAGAGATGATTTTGAATTCTGCATGCAATCCTATTGACAAAAGTTTCAACATTTGTCAACTGAAGTAATACTTCCTTTAAAAAACACATTAAAGAAAGTGTATCTTGGTTAATGACCTCGGGGATTTTAATAACTGTAATTTAAATTAAAATAACACCGAGATATATGTAAATCTAATGGTTCTGGTTTATACGTTGTTGATCTTTAAAGAATAAATTTTATAAAACTCAGGTTTAAGAAAATAATCGTTTACAGGTGTGATTAATTTAAAAAAAAAATGTACACCTTGATAATAAAAAAAACCTATCCAATGCCTTTTTTGTTTACACAATTATAACATACTTTAAAATTTAATACCTCGGTAATGGAATATAATTTTTTAATTGTAATATTGTAACATAAAATTTGCATAAAAAATGCAAAATATATATCCGTTTAGAGGAATTCTTTAATACGATACTTACAGATTCTGTTAGTAAGTTTAAAAACTTTTCATCATTGTATACGACTTGTTCTAACTTGCAGTAAATATCAATTACGGACCTATAACAAAATGACAAAGTAACTTTCGCGCATCTATCAACGTGTACTTAAACTTAATTGAATTCTAAAAAATATATGCATATCTATGGCAGGCAACCCAGCATACACCAATTATGTTTGTTTAGTGTACAATTTTATTGTTGGGTGAATAACCAGCTATTTATTATGTAATATTTATTGTTACAAGCATGGTGATAATAATTTTCAATGCGCAAAATACCTTTTTTTGTTGTTAAAAGACCGATTTAATAAAACACAAGAAAAAGATTGTGGATTATTTATTCTAATTAAATTTTACACAGCTAGAGACTCCAATTATTATTATTAGTACTAGATGTAGGTATAACAAAATTTGTATTCCAGATGATAGTATGTTCAAGGGATATTATTATTTAAAAAAACTCTGTAAACATGATTAATGAAATTATTAAAATTAAGGAATGTAAAGCAAAAATTTGTTCATAAAAGCATTTGAAACAGCCTTACCCGTCTTGCGTTTAACTGGTACGGCCCATAAGTATTTAGAAAATACATCGATAACAACTAGAATGTATCTAAATCCTTTATTCATCTTTGCATATGGGATCATTTTCACCAAATCGACTTGAAACAGCTCGTTTAATCCTTTTGTTATTACATGTCTTCTAGGAAAATTAATGCAAACAGGCTTATGTACCTCGTGGACGATTTGCTCCTTTACAGACATATTGCTAATATGTGTGTGTGTATGGTTGACGGCTATATGCGTGCGTTTTTAAGTTTCTCTTGCAACTGTTGAATATCTGCTTGTATTTGTGCAATGTCTATTCTAAATTGTGCTTTTACTTGTTGAATAGCAGAGTCTAATGTCTTATATATGCTATTCATAGAATCATCTACCTTTTCGGTTACGATTTGTGCAACAATAGTGTTCACAGTGACTAGAACAAGGTTACTCATCATCTTTTCAAATTGGCTAAAGTCTGCTCTTGTAACATAGTCGCGCGAAAATTGTGTTATCATACGGTTTGTTGTCTCTTTCACAAGCGTGTCTATATACTGCTGAATAGTGGAACCACTTCCAAGCGTGGGTTCGCCTTCTTGCAGGTGATACGTTGCTAACCGCGATTCTAAGTACGCTTTCGTGACTGCATCATCATCTTCTTGTGGTGTAGCGGCGCGCGCTAATCTCATGTTTGCCAAAATCGTAGTAATCATCATAAGAAATATATGAAGCACAGTCAGACGCATGTTCAAACTTGTGGATAACCATCGTGATAATGAATAACAAGCCGTACTACGATCTACGCTATTATACGCAATTCGCGTAATTCTTCCATAATCGATGTAATTTCGTTGGCGTGGCCGGTGTTACCTGCATCTTGCGAGGCGACCAGAAGCTTGAGCCGTTCACACAGTTCGTTAGAATCATCAAAGTATACATACTCTAGCGGCTTCTCGTTATAATCCATGAGTAGACCACGACCACTCAGGTTCATAGTTTGCTGTCGTAAGCTATACATTGCATTACTTCTTTTTTTAATGTCCACATAATCGTTAATTACTTTAAGTGAGAATTTACCCAAAGGATTGAGAGGAAACAGTTGCTCATATAATCCTTTGGCACCGTTGTAGCAAAATCGTTCTACACACACCTTTTCACCAATCCCGAAAATAATGTCCAAATCAGCAATCATTAATTTTCCTGTCTCCGGATTAAAACGTACTTTATCCCTGCGCAAGTGCTCCGTGTCATTGTTATAATTACCAGTAAAGTTGGAAAACAGATTATCCACATAGTATCTTACCGATGGTAAGAATCGTTGTAAGTAGGTCTGATGTTCTTCGCTGTTTAGGTACCGTTCGTACTCTGCGTGGGTCTACGGAGTGTTGCCGCTACTCTCCGATTCTTCGAAGACTGGACTGGGCTATGAGGATTGTGTTCCCATGCCTCCTCTATTGGTGGTGCGGCGATTGGTGTGGAACTGCATACCCGATCGAGAAATTTAGGGCGTCTTTAGGAGTAGATTGCACGTCATGTTGGGGTGGTGACCAGTGCTGGGTTTCATTCTTGGACTCCTGTTTAATATCTTTCGGCAGACCGGTCTGAAGTGTTTGTAAACGTTTTGTAATAGGTGCATAGGCTTTATTTAATGCAAGCTCCTTTTCAACCACACCTGCTTTTAACGTTTGTAATTTCCTCTTGACTGCCTTTCGTACTTTTATGAGCTCTCGTTTGGTTTTCACGTCGTCTGCCATCGTCTAGAAACGGGTAGGAAGTGATATGCTATTTATGTGCTTTATAAGTATATATAGGCGTCAAAACCTTTTCGGTAGCGACCGCTCTGCAAATCGCCATCTTTATTGATCACCAGGAACCCATACCGATCTCGCCAGCATACGCCGCACAATTCTTTAAACCGGTTAAACGACATATCCGTGTTTACATGGTCAGCGTATACGTGTTTTAAATTGAGTTCGTCTTGTTTCAATAGCACTAGGACATTATCATTGTCTTTAATCAATTGTTTAGATATTTTGGAATAGGTCTGACATAGGTAAAAACAATCAATGGCCTTATGTCGACCTAAAGAAAAATATTTTCGCATTACATTTTGTTTATCGCACGACACGTCATTGAAAATAAATATCGAATTAGGTTTTGCATCCGCTGGAGTAACAATTGCATCCCATTTGTTAAACGCAAAATATCCTATTCCTTTTATTGGTTGTAATAACCTGTTTAGATACTGATACTTTGGTTGATACAAAGATTTTGAGTAAAGATAAACGTTTTCAAAGCGTACACCATTCAGATGTTTCAAGAGACCGATGACTACATTAGTTTTACCACAATTAGATGGACCTGTAATAATACACCGTATTGTTGATGGTAATAGTAGTCCATGCTTTTGCACGTTAGTGTTGTTGCTGCAGTTGTGGTCCGTAATTGGCAACGTCAATTGTTGCTTTACCAGACGCATTCTATCCATATACTAAAACGTAATTGCAGTATGGTAAGCATTTAAGCGAATAATTCTACACGCATGACCAGTATACTTTAAACCTTTCGACTGACAAGATTAATGAGATCCTATTGTGGCTACGGGTTACTCAATAGTGCTATCAATCGTTTACCGGTAGAATTACATTTACTAGGCTATCGCTTCTGTGAACCGGGTACTAAGCTTCAGAAACGCCTCGAGCGTGGTGATATAGGTCGTAATCCCTTAGACGAAGCCTGTAAACTACACGACATCGCCTATGATGTTTCTACAGACTTAACAACCCGACACCAAGCTGATCGACGTCTTGCCGAAACAGCACAAAAACGTCGTACTGCACCCGACGCTTCGTTAGCTGAAAAACTTGCTGCGTTTGCAGTTGGTTCTGCAATGAATGCCAAAGCTAAATTTGGTATGGGTTGTCACAAGAAAACGATAAGGTGTAAGGGAAAACGACGTGGTTAGCGTCTACGTACAGGAAGTGGTAAACCATTCAAGCATTTAATTCGCACCATTTGGGAACACATTAAAAACGTTCATCCGACCGATCTTATTCAAACTGCTAAACTTGCAGTGACACCGATTAAAGATGAGCGGGTGAGGTTTGTGGCATCCCACGTGTAATTCCTGTACCCAAAACTGGTGGTTTGGTACCTTTGATATCTATTTTTGCAGCCCTCTCCGCAATTGGAGCGTTGTTGGGTGGAGCAGCTGGGATTGCAAAAGCTGTCAACGATGCTAAACTTGGACAACAACAATTAGATGAAGCGAAACGACATAATATGGCACAAAAGGCTGTGACACTTGGAAAGGGTCTCTATTTGAAACCTTATCGCCGTGGACAAGGACTGTACCTAAAGCCTTATCTTACACACGGGCAAGATTTGCGTAAACAAAGACAACGATAAAAAAAACACAACGCTTTCGTTAAACCTACCCACGCAAGCGTTAACCAATGTTGACTTGAACAAATACATAAAATGTTTACCAATATTCCACTTTCGTGGAATATTCATGCGCAATTCACTTCCAAACACAATTCGTTGGCGCAAATGTGGTATTCTTAATCATGATACTACACGTGGTGTAGGAACTCATTGGACCGCGTACAAAAAAGATGGTTCAAGGGCAGTCTATGATGATAGCATTGGTAATCTACGACCTCCAAGAGAAATTGTAACCTCATCAAAACCATGCACTCTCTATTATAATTATAAACAATTTCAACCGCTTAACACTGTTATCTGTGGACACTTCGTATTGAAATTTTTACTGCAAAATAGTCCTCCGTTAAGTTTCTAACAACTCTATATATTATTTGATTTTTAGTGTATTTTTTAACTGTTTTGTATAAAAAATGTGTTTAATTAAAAACTATATTTTGCAAGTGTTTCAGTTAATTTGCTTTTTAACACCCCATCCCAACTACGAATACTAGTTGTTAGTTTATCGTCAACCACCGAACATGTATACATTTGTTTTAATTGGAACTGAATCTACGCTCACCGCAATCATCAACCAACCAATTGTTCTCGATGATGACCATGAATACGTTATTGGTCTTACAAACTTTGATACATATTTTTCAATTTCCAATGTAATGGAAGCGAACAATAAATTTTACATTGATGACATCGTGCTTACTTTACCAGAAGAAACTTATGAAGTGGCAGATATTAATAAGTTCGTACAACGTAATCTGAACGATCCTCGTGAACGCACTTCATCCAAACGTTATCTTATTGATATTCGAGCCAATAATAACAGTTTACATACAGAAATCAAAACAGCAGGTATAGTGGATTTTACAGAACTAAATTCACTTGCTTCGATGCTGGGTTTTGAGAAACGTAAGCTGCCAGCCCTCACTACTGCTATTTCGGACCATCCGACACAGGTCTTTTCAATCAATTCTATATGTATTGAATGTAATCTTGTGGTCGGATCGTATCGCAATAGGAAACCTGTACACATTTTGCATCAATTCTTTCCTGCAGTTGCTGCAGGGTACAAGATTATTGAAAACCCCGTGAACGTCACCTATATGCCACTTAATACACGAAACATCGATTGCATCATTGTTAAAATAGTTGATCAAAACGGTAATCTCATCACTTTTCGTTGGAAAACTATCACGAATAGCCTTTATCTAGAGTGTCTTTAAACAATGGTTCTGCGCTACGAGCATAAACACGAGCGTCTCGCGACACATCAGATCTCGGCTGCCGTCAAGGCCATAGCTTCCTTGTTTTCATTACGTTGTCATGTGCCTGGATAGTTATGTTATGTTTGTTGGTGGTTTTAATTTAATAATTCTAATTCTGTAAATGAACAAGTGGAAACCATATCTTCATTACATTATAGAAAAAATTAAACCACTTATTGTATAAGATTGGATCTCACAGAAAGGAGAATAATTGTTGGGGCATATAAACAAGGATTTATTAGTAACTGAAGGCTCATAAGTCATTTATACATAATATATTTGGTAAAGTCCTCACAAGTGTAATTTCAATTGCTGAGAGTGCCATCAAAGTTTTGATGTTTAATCTTCACCATGTAAACAAGTCAACTGAAAACTATGATGACCTTAGCGGCAGCCAAGATCAGATGTGGCGCGAGACGCTCGTGCATAAACCACCAAAACCTATTAATGGACGCATTATCAACAACTTTACCAGTTACATGACACCAGTGCACCGATTAACACCGGAAAGCGTTAAATTTCTGCAAACATTAGGACTCAAAGAGCTAGATCGCTAAAATGGATAGTAATATTCTAAATGTTACGCAATATGCTATATTGGATACAACCATCGTCAATGCCGACAAACATATGCATACTCCGTACTCCAATACCGCGTATGAGAAGAACGATGTTATACGGATTCCAATAGAAAACGAAGATGTCTATACATTACCATGGGACAGCGTAATTTATATTGAGGGTACAATGAATAAGTCAGATGGTGGCGTTTCACCTACAGCCGACTTTGTCAACAACGGAGTTTTATTTTTATTTAATGAAATTCGTTATCAACTTCGTGGAAAGGTTATTGACCGCGTTCGTAATCCAGGTATAACTACAACTATTAAAAATTTTCTATCCTACGATTATAGCAAAAGCCTTCGCTGAAACGCCGGTTGGTCCCCTATCGATAAGCTTGAACTCGTTGCATTCCCTTGCGCATGGTTTTAGGATTTGCGGAGGACTACCGAAAAATTGTTTTGAATATCAAGCAGGAGCTTATTCTTATTAGAAGTAGTGCTGACGATGCAGCTATATCGAATTCTGATAACAAAGAGTCAATCAAAATTACTTTTACACATATATCATGGCGGATTCCACATATAACCGTTGCAGATGCAGAGCGCTTAAAACTACTCAAACATATTCAACGCAATGTCACCATAGACCTAAGCTTTCGCAGTTGGGAACTACACGAATATCCAGAATTACATACAACACACACGCATACGTGGGCTGTGAAGACGGCTTCTCAAGTGGAGAAACCACGTTTTGTTATTGTCTGCTTTCAAACCGATACATCGCGCAAAAAGATGCGCAGTCAGTTCCACCACTGTAAGTTGGCCAATATGAAATTAAATCTGGGTTCATCTATGTATTCTTACGATGATCTTAACATTGATTTCGATACCAATCGCTATTCTATACTATATGAAATGTGTGCACAGTTTCAACAATCGTATTACGGGGGCATCAGCAAACCGATATTAACACCCAATGAATTTTAAACGCACGCTCCACTTGTAGTCATCGATTGTTCCCATCAAAACGAAATAGTGAAAGTGGGAGCGGTTAAATTACGATTAGAATTTCAAACGAAGGAAGCACTTAAAGCTCACACTACAGAGTACTGCCTCATTCTACACGATGGTTTGGTTCGCTACAATCCTGCAACCAATATTGTAAGTGCAGTCTAAAATTAATAGTCCATTAGTTGTCGACGTTCAAGGTTTTAAAATTGCACATAATAACTTTGTGTTTAAGAAAATGGCTGTTTTACCACTATCGTTATCGAATGGAGTTGCAATAACGTATATGCTGAAACCACCATATTCTTGGAACTGACTATCAGTTCGCTTCAAATACCAAAACGTTTTGTTAAGCAGAAACTTTCACGGTAAATCTCCGGATGATGGCAACTTACAATGAATTTCCACGCCTAAATGTTATTAACCTAGAAGATTTAGGGTGTGCTCCTCTACATAAATTAAAGTATTACACCAATCCACCGAAGTGTTTCTACCATACCACACGACATTCGTCATTCAATTGCGCAACCACAAAAGTAATTGTACTCAAAAACTGGTTTGTACATATAACCAATTACTCATTTTTAATGAAGAATAATGTCAACCAACAGATTTACACTAAGTAGTGCTTTTATTTGTTTATTTTATACCTACATACATACATATTCTTTAAAACTAGAAACATGTTTCTAAAAAAATGTCTCGTAATAAGTTTAATTGTCTATTTTGTTGCAAACAACTCATTCTAACATCCCATGCTGTTGTTAAAAAAGATTAATCGAACCCTAAACCCACTAACCTCACCAACCTCGTATGTATAATGAAATTGATATATTTAAATGTATTAGCGTCACCTACATGGGACTTTCTATTTATTCGTCTGATGAATCCCTTCAGTTTTTAGGCGCCACCTAGTTTTTTCCAACCGATAACACGTCTTCCAGATTACCAGGAAACGGAATGTGTAGCCCCATTGAACTACATTTAAAGTGCACACACGAGTCTTTAATGTGGCGCAGTTATAATCGACAGTACAAATTTGTCGGGGAGCATGAAACACTACTAAAACTAGAATATATGCGGCAAGTCGCCTAGCATATATACTAAACTAAAGTTAACGTTACAGTTTTCTAAGTGCATACGCACATGAGCGTTGCATCTAGACTGTTTCATCTTTGGCAAGGAAATGCCCAAATTTCAAAATATTCAAAAGAGTGAGTTACCCTGCACTCTAGCAAATTTTTATGTGCTGGTACTCTGGCTTAATAAACAATACACATCAAAACTTGTTTATGACATGGTTGTGGATTAACAAATTTACCAACAGTATATTACTAACTTCATAAATTTCGTTCCTATCATCAGGTTAGCTTCTTCACTCAATATTCAAAAAACAATTCCTACGTCTGATCGTAAATACCAAACGTTAAAAGGATAAAAAAGATAAAGCAAAATCTCAAGTTATTATCAAAGATAATAGGTAAAATAACGATATATTAACTCAAGTTATTATCAAAGATAATAGGTAAGATAACGATATTAAGATAAAGTTATTATCAAAGATAATAGGTAAGATAACGATATTAAGATAAAACTAGATAACAATAGATGGATCCGAAACGTTCCAGCACGTTAAGGCACGCTACGACTACATACACTAAGGATATAGCGTAGAATTCCCCAGCTCACCAAGCAGTTTCGTCATCCATCCCAAAGATACACGATAGAGTGGCTCCTTGGAGCCGTTATATAGGGAAAATACTCGTACCCCCTAAAAAGAGCGACCTGTGAAGCATACCCGTTTATAAAAAAGCGGTACGAGTGACCGGAAAAGGCATTTGGGTGCATTCCTGCACCCGGCGTTAATCGATATCGGTACGATATCCATTCTTTTCTACATACACTCACACATTCACACACTCATACATACATGCACTGTTAGCGGCCATGTGCGCTGACAGCGGCACTGCATGACCTCACGAAAGATTTCTAGAAACGTGGTCCGGGTGTCTGTGAAAACCCCCCGCGCAACCACACGGTGACTAACGGAAATGAAAAGACAATAGAGATATAGGAAAGGTAGAAAGAGGGAGGTGGGCATCTTGGAATGCATAAGAGGCACTTCCAGGTAGAAGAGAATAGAGGAAGGACTCGCATTGAGCTAAAGAGACAGAAAAGGTGGATAGAAAAGCACTACTCAACCAGCCAATGTGGGCAGTAGCCCGGAGTGAGGAAAAAAGCACTTTTATGTGGTAAACGGGTGTTCCGGGACAAGAACAGGTCTACCAAATGAAAGATAAGGCAGAAACAGAGACAGCAGGATAAGAAAAAGTAGAGTTTCTGGACAAGCGTCCGAGAGAAGGTAGAGAGTTGTCTCTATTAAACACAGGTCGGTCTGAAGGACCACTTGCTATATTAATCAGACAAGTTAAGGTAGATCATAAGTTAAAAAATTACTTTGCTCTTGGTGAGAACTAGTACAATCATTTTCCTAATGAGTGCATCCACTACGATAAAAAAATCAGACAAAAGTTGAAACAACAACTTAAAAGTATCCCTACAGATACATTCACACAAAAAAAAACAACTGTTTCAAGGTCATTTTTAAAAACAGTAACGCCCTAAACACACAAAAATGCCTAATTATAAGCAACTGTCCCAATATGCTAAAAACTACCAAGAATTCAATAAGGTATCAATAAAAAGCGATAGCACCTCACCACGAAGTTCAATAAAAAACAACAAAAAAAAAGTTTATATGTTATGGTGACTTAGTAAAAGGAGAAACAAGTAATGATATAGTATAAAGTGGGCGACTGTAATAATTCAGAAGAAAAACGCATGGAATAGAAACTCCTAGTTTTTTGCAACTGTGAATATGGACTATTTCTTACAATGGCATAGGCCGCGGTTCCTATGTGAGCCCAAAGAAAAAAGCATCCACTTAAAACATCAGCTAAAACCAATCATAAAAATTTAATGAGTTATTGCAACCAAAGTTACGACAATCACCACAAAATTAAACTATGTAAGATAAATACTGAAAACAAAATAATATGTTGTAGAAAAGGTGCGAGGATTAATTAAATGAAGCGACAGAGTTATACTGGGGGATCTAGATAATAAACCGATATATGACTAACAATGAATTCAAGGAAAAGTCAACAAGCAGTAAAAGATAGCTAGTTTAAGCTACATAAGTTAAACGTGTAAAGATAGGTGCTGTGTAAGAGAAGAAATGGGTAAATGAAGTTAACTAATTGATAGTAGGAACAGAAACATTAGGTAAATCGTTAAGGAAATAGAACGTGAAAAATTTAATTAGCATTTGGGTCAGCAGAGAATGGTTTAAGGTCTTTAATATGCCACCTTCCTTGGCGTTTTCCTTTAACATCTTGAAGTTCGTAGATTAACAACACGAGTGACCTTATATAGAATAAATTTAGGAGCTAATTTTGAAGAAAATTTCTTAGTTGCATCCGATAAGACATAATTCTTTTTCCAAACCTGTTCGCCTAAGGCAAAGGAAATATTTCGTTTACGCAGATTATAGTGGTCCTTACTTTTTTCGTAAGCTTTCAGCAAATTTTTTCTAACGTCGTTAAAGATAGAAGGTAATGATTGTTGGTCTTTATCCCAGCGTACTTTTTCGTCAAATTCAATTACGTTAGTATCGCCTGGAACTGAACCATAATAGCCTACCATCGATTGGGGTATATCTTCCAAAAACAAGAAATGATGGAGTAAATTGGGTTGCTTCAGGTTTGGATGTACGCAAAGCTTGAGAAATTTTAAAGATATTTTCATCCCATGTAGTATGGTCTGAATCAATATATGAAAAGATAGCAGTAATTAAGACTCTAATACTCTTTCGGTAGAGTTTACCTGGGATGGTAATTTGCGTTAAACCAAATTTTTGTACTTTGTAGTTCTTAACGAAATTTTGAAAGTCTTTTGAGATAAATTGCACCCCATTGTCACAAAGAATAATCTGAGGAACACCGAAGATAAGAAATACATTTTGCTCCAGTAATTTAATTATAGCGGCAGATGTAGCTTTACGTAACGGTTGCACCATAACAAATTTAGAAAACCAATCGGTGACAACTAAGAGATTTTGGTTACCTTTTTTCGATCGGGGGAGAGGTCCTAATAAGTCAAGCGATATTAATTGAAAGGGATAAGATACACGTTTGAAGTTACCCATTAAACCAGAACGAGCTTCTTGAGAGCTGTTCTGAGATCCACAAATTTTACAGTTCCTAATATAATGAAAGACAGATTGTTTTAATGTAGGCCAATAATATAATTCAGATATTTTAGCTAGGGTTTTCGTAATACCAAGATGAGCAGCTATAGGATCATCATGACACAATTTAAAAACCTCACTGCGGTTTGCGGTAGGGACAACAAGTTTCCATTCAGTGATGTTAGATATTTTACGGGATTAGAAAGATACAAATTTATATAATCTATTATTTGTTACACGGAAGGTGGGAAATTTATCGGGATTTTTAGAAACTTTCTTGATCATATTGAGATACCAGCCATGAGGAATTAAATTTGGAAGATTAAGAGAAATGACATCACGAGATAAGGCATCAGGTACGATATTTAATTTGCCAGGTCTATGCCTAACGTCAAAGGTAAATTGAGAGATACGCAAGTTCCATCTTGCCAAACGACCTGCAGGTTGTTTTAAGTTATTTAACCATGTGAGGGCTGCACAATCAGTAATTACTGTGAAATGTGTACCTTCAACATATCCTCTAAGTTTTTCAGTACCAAAGATAACCCTTAGTAGTTCACGTTCGGTAGCTGAATATTTTTGTTCAGCAGAAGTTAAGGCACGACTTGCATAAGCGATAGGGTGTTCTAATCCATTGCTCACCTGAAACAACATTGCACCCAAACCAGTAAGTAAGGCATCGGTTTGTATATAAAATCTTTCATCAAAATTGGGCGAGATTAAGATAGGTACTGAAGTGATTAACGTTTTAATTTGTTCAAAAGCCTGCTGAGCTACTAAATTCCATTCGATAGATTGGAATTTCTTTTAATTTTTAATTAGAGCGGTAATGAGTGTAGATATAGTTGAAAGGTTGGGTAGAAAAATGCGATAATAACTAATCATTCCTATTAAACGTTTAATTTCGGTAACAGTTTTGGGTGTTTTAAATTTAGTAATAGCGTCGACTTTAGCAGGATCTGCTTGGAATGCATAAGAGGCACTTCCAGGTAGAAGAGAATAGAGGAAGGACTCGCATTGAGCTAAAGAGACAGAAAAGGTGGATAGAAAAGCACTACTCAACCAGCCAATGTGGGCAGTAGCCCGGAGTGAGGAAAAAAGCACTTTTATGTGGTAAACGGGTGTTCCGGGACAAGAACAGGTCTACCAAATGAAAGATAAGGCAGAAACAGAGACAGCAGGATAAGAAAAAGTAGAGTTTCTGGACAAGCGTCCGAGAGAAGGTAGAGAGTTGTCTCTATTAAACACAGGTCGGTCTGAAGGACCACTTGCTATATTAATCAGACAAGTTAAGGTAGATCATAAGTTAAAAAATTACTTTGCTCTTGGTGAGAACTAGTACAATCATTTTCCTAATGAGTGCATCCACTACGATAAAAAAATCAGACAAAAGTTGAAACAACAACTTAAAAGTATCCCTACAGATACATTCACACAAAAAAAAACAACTGTTTCAAGGTCATTTTTAAAAACAGTAACGCCCTAAACACACAAAAATGCCTAATTATAAGCAACTGTCCCAATATGCTAAAAACTACCAAGAATTCAATAAGGTATCAATAAAAAGCGATAGCACCTCACCACGAAGTTCAATAAAAAACAACAAAAAAAAAGTTTATATGTTATGGTGACTTAGTAAAAGGAGAAACAAGTAATGATATAGTATAAAGTGGGCGACTGTAATAATTCAGAAGAAAAACGCATGGACTAGAAACTCCTAGTTTTTTGCAACTGTGAATATGGACTATTTCTTACAATGGCATAGGCCGCGGTTCCTATGTGAGCCCAAAGAAAAAAGCATCCACTTAAAACATCAGCTAAAACCAATCATAAAAATTTAATGAGTTATTGCAACCAAAGTTACGACAATCACCACAAAATTAAACTATGTAAGATAAATACTGAAAACAAAATAATATGTTGTAGAAAAGGTGCGAGGATTAATTAAATGAAGCGACAGAGTTATACTGGGGGATCTAGATAATAAACCGATATATGACTAACAATGAATTCAAGGAAAAGTCAACAAGCAGTAAAAAGATAGCTAGTTTAAGCTACATAAGTTAAACGTGTAAAAGATAGGTGCTGTGTAAGAGAAGAAATGGGTAAATGAAGTTAACTAATTGATAGTAGGAACAGAAACATTAGGTAAATCGTTAAGGAAATAGAACGTGAAAAATTTAATTAGCATTTGGGTCAGCAGAGAATGGTTTAAGGTCTTTAATATGCCACCTTCCTTGGCGTTTTCCTTTAACATCTTGAAGTTCGTAGATTAACAACACGAGTGACCTTATATAGAATAAATTTAGGAGCTAATTTTGAAGAAAATTTCTTAGTTGCATCCGATAAGACATAATTCTTTTTCCAAACCTGTTCGCCTAAGGCAAAGGAAATATTTCGTTTACGCAGATTATAGTGGTCCTTACTTTTTTCGTAAGCTTTCAGCAAATTTTTTCTAACGTCGTTAAAGATAGAAGGTAATGATTGTTGGTCTTTATCCCAGCGTACTTTTTCGTCAAATTCAATTACGTTAGTATCGCCTGGAACTGAACCATAATAGCCTACCATCGATTGGGGTATATCTTCCAAAAACAAGAAATGATGGAGTAAATTGGGTTGCTTCAGGTTTGGATGTACGCAAAGCTTGAGAAATTTTAAAGATATTTTCATCCCATGTAGTATGGTCTGAATCAATATATGAAAAGATAGCAGTAATTAAGACTCTAATACTCTTTCGGTAGAGTTTACCTGGGGATGGTAATTTGCGTTAAACCAAATTTTTTGTACTTTGTAGTTCTTAACGAAATTTTGAAAGTCTTTTGAGATAAATTGCACCCCATTGTCACAAAGAATAATCTGAGGAACACCGAAGATAAGAAATACATTTTGCTCCAGTAATTTAATTATAGCGGCAGATGTAGCTTTACGTAACGGTTGCACCATAACAAATTTAGAAAACCAATCGGTGACAACTAAGAGATTTTGGTTACCTTTTTTCGATCGGGGGAGAGGTCCTAATAAGTCAAGCGATATTAATTGAAAGGGATAAGATACACGTTTGAAGTTACCCATTAAACCAGAACGAGCTTCTTGAGAGCTGTTCTGAGATCCACAAATTTTACAGTTCCTAATATAATGAAAGACAGATTGTTTTAATGTAGGCCAATAATATAATTCAGATATTTTAGCTAGGGTTTTCGTAATACCAAGATGAGCAGCTATAGGATCATCATGACACAATTTAAAAACCTCACTGCGGTTTGCGGTAGGGACAACAAGTTTCCATTCAGTGATGTTAGATATTTTACGGGATTAGAAAGATACAAATTTATATAATCTATTATTTGTTACACGGAAGGTGGGAAATTTATCGGGATTTTTAGAAACTTTCTTGATCATATTGAGATACCAGCCATGAGGAATTAAATTTGGAAGATTAAGAGAAATGACATCACGAGATAAGGCATCAGGTACGATATTTAATTTGCCAGGTCTATGCCTAACGTCAAAGGTAAATTGAGAGATACGCAAGTTCCATCTTGCCAAACGACCTGCAGGTTGTTTTAAGTTATTTAACCATGTGAGGGCTGCACAATCAGTAATTACTGTGAAATGTGTACCTTCAACATATCCTCTAAGTTTTTCAGTACCAAAGATAACCCTTAGTAGTTCACGTTCGGTAGCTGAATATTTTTGTTCAGCAGAAGTTAAGGCACGACTTGCATAAGCGATAGGGTGTTCTAATCCATTGCTCACCTGAAACAACATTGCACCCAAACCAGTAAGTAAGGCATCGGTTTGTATATAAAATCTTTCATCAAAATTGGGCGAGATTAAGATAGGTACTGAAGTGATTAACGTTTTAATTTGTTCAAAAGCCTGCTGAGCTACTAAATTCCATTCGATAGATTGGAATTTCTTTTTATTTTTAATTAGAGCGGTAATGAGTGTAGATATAGTTGAAAGGTTGGGTAGAAAAATGCGATAATAACTAATCATTCCTATTAAACGTTTAATTTCGGTAACAGTTTTGGGTGTTTTAAATTTAGTAATAGCGTCGACTTTAGCAGGATCTGCTCGTAAACCAGTTCCATCGATAATAAAACCAAGAAATGTAAGAGAACAGCAAAATTGACATTTCTCCCAATTTATTTTAAAACCTGCTGCATTTAGGCGTGTCCCGGGTTCAAATCCCGACACGGTCCGCTTGAAAAATGTTAGGTGAGCATTTTTCACAAAAATACACCCTCGTTCGGATGAGAGGTAAAATGAAGGTCCCGTGTGTAAGTGTTGTCACGCACGTTTAAGATCCCTACCTTGCTTGGAACAGCAAGGGTTCGGCAAAATTCCAAATTCTCCAGGTAAAAAAAAACTCGCTTCCTGGCCAATGTAGTACCTTCGGGTGGAGCATTGGAAAATCACATGTAATGCATTTAGGCGTTCAGCGACTTCATTAAGTATAGCGATATGTTCTTCAAAAGAACTTGAAATGACCAATATGTTGTCTAAAAATACAAAGGCACGTTCCTGGTGTAAAATAGGACCTAATGTTTGATCCATAGTACGTTGCAAAGTTTGTGGTGCGTTACAGAGACCAAATGACAAAAAATTATATTCGAAAAGACCTCGACCTCGAACACAAAAAGCAGTTTTTGGGCGAGAAGATAGGTCAAGGGGTATCTGATAAAAAGCTTATATAAGATCGATAAATGAGATAAATTTAGCGTTTCGAAGCCGGCTTAAAATCGAATCAGTACGGGGTTAAGGGTAGGCGTCCGACACAGTTACAGAATTAAGCTTTCTACCATCAAAACAAACACGCCATTTATCATTTTTCTTGCGAATTAATAACACGGGAGACATCCATGGCGAATTTGAGGGAGAGATAACGCTAGATTCTAGCATTTTATGTATTTCGGAATGCAAATGTTTTTGTAATGCAGACGATAACGGATATTGACGTTGCTTAAAAAGGAGGGCATCACCTGTAGAGATAATATGTGTTGCAGTAGTAACACAACCAAGTTCAGAGGTATTTGATTTAAATTTGTCGATTGTAGAGTTAAGAATTGCATTTTGGGAATCGGTAAGATAAATTTTATTAGATATTCCTGCAGACGCACACGAATTTGTTTTGAGGGAAGTAGAGCGATAAATTAAAAAGTTTACAGAAATTACGCCAAGTAAAAATGGGTAAGCTAATGTAGGTACGATCAAAAATGGAACGTCACGTTCAAGTGATTCTACTCGAATTTTTAGTTTAAGGAAACCCGTTACATGTATTTGATTATCGTCAGCTAAACTTGTAAAGGTTGTTTCCGGAACAACTTGAATTTTAATGTTTTGTTTAGATAATTGCTGTAGGCCTTCGTTATTTATAAGGGAACATGAGGAACCTGTGTCCAGTAAAGCTATTACATTTAAGGAACCAATCGAGATAGGTAAATGAGGACGAATATCAAGGGGTTTTTTAACAAGTTGTAAGGCATTACATGTGATTTTCCAATGCTCCACCCGAAAGTATTGCATTGGCCAGGAAGCGAGTTTTTTTTTTTACCTGGAAAATTTAGAATTTTGCCGAACCCTTGCTGTTCCAAGCAAGGTAGGGATCTTTAACGTGCGTGACAACACTCACACACGGGACCTACATTTTACCTCTCATCCGAACGAGGGTGCATTTTTATGAAAAATGCTCGCCTAACATTTTTCAAGCGGACCGTGTCGGGATCAAGTTGTAAGGCATTATAATTTGAATTAGGGCCGCTATACTTGCGGCCACGTCCCCAATGCTCCACCCGGAGGTACTACATTGGGTTTAAACGCGAAAAATAGTCGTGCTCCTAATTTATTCTTACTTCATAGTTGATTCACCCTAAATAAAAACTAAATAAAAATCTAACAAACCTAAAAATCTAACAAACCTAACAAACTCTAACAATCTAACAAACCTAAAAATCTGACAAAAACTGGAACAAAAACAAAACAAAAACTAAAAACAGGGTTGTAAATAATGGTATCCCTAGCGCTGACTTTCGAGTGTACCCGATCAACAAGCAAAAATGAGAGGGGGAGGGATCCGTAATACCGGAGAGCAGATGCCGGTTCTGCTTACCAGTGCGACCTGAAGGGTCGTCTTAAAACTATCCAAATCTAGCTAACTAATTTAAATCCATCCCTAGCTTTCCTATCGTTTCCTAACTGATTTACATTATGATTACAATCTTCGCAATTCTGCTCGTCCTTCCCAAATATATACTGCAACCAAAATGGCGACAGAACGTCAAACAAAACAAATAAGCCACATAATACATGCTATATATAAATAAATATAAAGTGTAAATATAAAATATAAATAAATATAATTATGTAAATATATAAATAAATGTTTAATAAGCGTTAAGCATATAGCAGTGCACAAAATAGCGAAAGCATCACCCTATTTATCAGGTGCACTCGCACAAGCATTATGTCGGCTAGCGCCTTTACACACCAAACGTGCTTGTTATATTATTTCGAAAACTACTAATTAATGTAAATCAATGCTTGTGCGAGTACAGCCGCCACAATTTAAGTCTTACCTCGATAATAAAATTCTCCAGCATCCGAAGATCTGGTCGTCTGTAACTTACTTCTAAAGGTGGGACGGGTGCACAGCTAAAGTCCTGGTGGGTATGCACTAAATGTTTTGGGGATCACAATCACTATCACTATCACTTCACTTTCAAGTCCTGGGGATGCGCGGTTGCACTCTGTTTTATTATCCTTGTTTACTTTATTGATTTAATTTAATGAGGGTTTATGATTTATTTGTTATTGTTTATTTGGTATTATTTATTCCCGATTTTCCGCACATAATTATGAAGATAGGCAGTGATTGTATTAATGGAGTGGGGGTTTCTCGTGCATATTGGACATTTTGGTATAATTATCTTTTTTTTTTTTTTTTTTTTAATATCAGGTTTTGGTTATGCTCGTATCCTTACTCACGCCAAGTCAATCTAAAATTTTTCAATCCTCCCACCAACCCCACCGAATTTTTACACGCGGTCGTCATTGATTGTCTAATCTCGCGACCCTTCCCGCGAATTCTTTTAAGGCTGTCCAGAACGCCTTCTGGTTAACCACTTCCCCGACTTCCTCTAGGCTCTTTGGCCATGCCAGACCTAGGATAGCTAGTTTGCTATCAGCCAACCCTCGATTTCCCGCCTCAAGCGGGCAGTCGAAGAGCACGTGCTCTGCGCTTTCCGCGCCCTCACCGCATTCGCAGCGGTCGCTATTGGTTAGACCGAACCTTTGTAAATACGCCTTCAGGGCGCCGTGCCCTGTTATCAACTGCACCATTTTGTGATCGAGCTTAACCTCGATCTTACCTCTGGCTTCTATGCTCGGTATGAATTTGTGGGTCAACCTGCCCGTGGCAGCGTTGTTCCACCTCTTCCCATTGTCGAATTGATTTTTCGCGCAGCTTTCTTTTGATTAAAGACCTCGGTATCGACGAATGTGATATTCGAAAGTCGCCCGTCGCGGCCTCTTTAGCTAATTCGTCAGCCCTATCGTTTCCTACGTTACCATTGTGCGACCTGACCCAACAGAACTTTAAACGTCGAAACCCTAGCGCCGTACGCGCTATCCTCCAGACGTCCGCTTGGAGATCTGTCGAGGTGTTCATGTTTGTTAAAGCCGTTAGCGCCGATTTACTATCACTGATTATATAATACTCGTCTCTGCCCGTATGGTTTATTACGTAATCGATAGCTTCTCGTATGGCTACCAATTCGCACTGGAAGATAGTGCACCAGTTCGCGAGTTTGGTTTGAAACCGAAACACCTCCCTTTCCTGCTTATACACGACAAACGCCGCGCCTGCTTGCCCATCGTCCATACGTGAACCGTCCGTATAAATTCTGATACCCATCGCGTCCTCATCACCTTCGACAAACTCGATCCCTCTAATATCAGCCGGGTGCCCTAACTCAGATACAACAATCTTTCTTGCAATTTCCCTATTACCAAGATTAAGATCTTCGATAATTTCGCGCCCTTTTCCTATATTTATTAATCGTCTATCTCTAATCTCCCTAACGACATATTCGATAGGGAGAGTCCTACTGATCACCAGGACAAGTTGTAAGGCAGCAGACTTTTTATGGTAAAAGGAATTAATGATTTGGAGCCAACTCAACCATTCCGACGGGGTAGTATGACACATTTCTGATAAGGGAGCTAAGTTCTTTTGTAAGTTTATGGTAGCGGTATTATTCTTAGACATATTAGGTAAAGATTTAACGTTAGAGGTAGTTTATATTCACGTCCCGAGTAGGAATATCTCTGCAAAAGTTTCCCGATAAGTTAGAGTTACAATTTGTACACGTAGATTTATAGGTATTTGTGCGACCGCAACCATAACAAAAAATATTTTTAGGGTATGTGCAGATGTTGTAGCTATGTCCACTTTTTTTACAATTCCAACAGGTAAGTGAGTTACTTGAAGGGGTAGCAGGAAGATTAATAGTAGATATTTTACGAAAAGGTTCAGCTTTACAAGCTAGATCAGGTTCTCATAGCCCAGATTGTTTTTCTGGGAGAAGACGGTATTTATCGACACGCAATTTTACTTCTTGGAGCGAGCGACATAAAATTTTGAACTGAGGTAAAGAAGAAATGTGTTGTTGTGCTAAACGTTCAGAAAAATATAGATTCAAATTTTTACAGAGCTGATCAATAGTTTCAGATTCTAATGGTTTTCTATCTAATCTGCTATACAAAGCTTCCATTGAGGTAATAAAAGAGATTACATTTTCGTCAGGTCCCTGGGTTCGGTTTCTTATTTCGTTCCAGAGATCGGTAATATAGCCATGCGGTAAAAAATCTCGTTTTAAACACGTAACTAATTCTTCCCAAGTAGAAATCTGATTTCTTATATTTCTATACCAAATTAGGGCAGAACCAGAAAATAATTCACCCGTCGAAACAAATAAATCCTGGTCTGTACAATTGCGTAAAATTCTAAAATCGTTTACTCTATCGAGGAATGACAATAACGAGATCTGGGAGTCAAAGCGCTGAAAAATTAAACCCCATTTATAGAAAGGTATTGATTTCCCCAATGATGGAGGTTGCGAGATTATTAAGTTCGACAAGGCTGTAGGTACATTTACGTCCACATCTAAGTTAAGTTTGTCAAGGATTGCTCCTTCGAGGAAGAGAATGTCAGATAGAAAAGTCTGTTTAGTTTGGTCAGCCTGCTCAATGTTAAATAAACACAACAACTCTATCCGTTGCTTAACGTGAGTAGTGTGGTAAGGCCGGTCTGAATTCAAAACGTGCCCACACGTATTTTACATATGTAAAATACATGTGCACCGTCTTGAATTCAAACCGGCCTAATATACTTTCAATGTAAAATAGTTGTGAAAACATGAATTCAGACCGGCCTTATATACTTTCAAATGTAAAATACTTGTGGGCACGTTTTGAAGTCAGACCGGCTTTATATTACTTTCAATGGAACATACTTCAAAACACACGTATGTTGAAAAATGTAAGTGCAGAGAAAAATGTGTAGCTGTTTTGAATTCGGTTTTCTAGCGAGAAGTTATAAAGTATGCCAGATGCAAAATATCGCATTCAAGTCAATTGTGTTTAATTAAAGTGGATTCTGATTTATGTTTTTTACTTATGTTTAGAGGCTGCAAATACACATGGGCCGGTTTCAATTCAAAATGTGTGTTCACTCTTGTGATAGGTTGAAAAGTAGGTTGGCAAAGTACACAGATGGTGGTAATCAGCTATATAAGGAGATTGCTCCTAATATTAATTTAATTAGTCGAAGAAATGCAATATGGATTTTAATACTCTTAATAAAACCACATATCGCAGATCTTATGTAAATTCAAAAGATCTTGTAGTGAATAAGAGGTTTGAAGTTTTAAAAGTGGAAACAGTCAAGACAAAATATGGAGAAAGAGTATTAGTGGAAACAGAAGAGTCAAGAGTATATTGCCATTGAGATATTTTGAATACCTTCAAGCACATGGAGTGAAACAATTAAATGAAAGTATTGGCTCGAACAAACACGTATGCATAACTAGTAAGGAATCGATCGGTCTAACTGTCAACATAGAATTTTCAGAATAATATGTCACTAATCTAGGAAATTAGTTTATTATTATAATAATATACATCTTGTTCTTTACTGTTTATTTTATTATAACACATCTAAGTCGATTGTATAAAGAATGATGTATTTAATTAAAGTGGGTTCTGATTTATGTGTGTTTTACTTTGAGGTTACTACCTTGTTTAGAGAAAGTCTTGTTTCAAAAAAGAAACTCTTATAAAATTTTCAACATACGTGTGTTTTGAAGTATGTTCCATTGAAAGTAATATAAAGCCGGTCTGACTTCAAAACGTGCCTACAAGTATTTTACATTTGAAAGTATATAAGGCCGGTCTGAATTCGTGTTTTCACAACTATTTTACATTGAAAGTATATAAGGCCGGTCTGAATTCAAGACGGTGCACGTGTATTTTACATATGTAAAATACGTGTGGGCACGTTTTGAATTCAAACCGGCCTTACCACACTACTAACGTGCGCTATACGAGATATAACTCGCTTAAGCTCAATTTCGCTAGGTTCGGGATCAATTTTATGTACTATATAAGTAATATCATCAAGGGATTGTTTAATTTCAAATATATTTTGAGGTAAATCAGAGACCACAACACGCGCAATAGGTAAGCTTTTAGCTTCTTGAGCTAATATAGCTTTCAGCTGCAATCGTCTGTCATTTTGATTAGATGCCGCTTGAATGTTTCGGGATTGAATCTCGTAAATCAATTCAAATGATTTGAGATGAACGGAATTCATTGTAGTATGGTGTTTAAGGAAACAGATATAACGAAATCAAGTTACTATAGCGTTTTAGAAGGTAAAAGATATACCAAGAACTCAGTTAATTGCAAAAGCTATATTTAGAGACCAAATTTTCTTTAAAAAGGAATTCATAAGTTATAATTGATTATTTAGATTGTTAAAGGGACGTTTTAGAATAATACTAAAGTAAAGTTATATGATAATAATCTATAGGAACACTGTGGCACGATTTAAATAAAATTAAATAAAAACCCTTAACCACAAAAAATATTTGAATTACTAGATACGTATTTCGACCACTATGTGGTCATCATTAGTAAAAAAAAAAAAAAAAAAATCTGTTGTTCTGGAACACTTCAGAGGATATTTTCCTCACCATTTAGGCTGAAGTGAACCTTCCCAACCTATAATTTACTATATTGTTGCTTTAGACACTATCGAGGATATTCTCCTCACCCGCAGGCTGGTGTTCTCAACAACAAACAAGTGAATTGTTGAGAACACCAGCCTGCGGGTGAGGAGAATATCCTTGATAGTGTTTAAAGCAACAATATAGTAAATTATAGGTTGGGAAGGTTCACTTCAGCCTAAGTGGTGAGGAGAATATCCTCTGAAGTGTTCCAGAACAACAGCAATTTTTTTTTTCTACTGATGATGACCACATAGTGGTCGAAATACGTATCTAGTAATTCAAATATTTTTTGTGGTTAAGGGTTTTTATTTAATTTTATTTAAAAGTTATATGAGTTATCTAAACGACGATTTTTAAAAAATTAACCCAAAAAAAAGGTTAAGAAAAATTTCAGGGTTAAAGTAATTATACTTGGTGTCATTATAAGAGATTTTTTTCTATTTTTAATCATAATGAATTGAAAATAAAGCTATTTATTTATAATTAGAATACTTACATAAGAAAAATTAATAATCCAAAAGCACATGCTTCCACATAGAAGTAAGGTTAAGGGAATCTGCCAAACATATTTAAAAGGTATACTCCAGCTTTATGCTAAATTAGATTAAGTAATTATTTAAGAGAATTTAGAGCAAAAACACTATTTTTTATAAGGTAAGATGTGATTTAATTGAGTTAGCAATACATTTATGGAAGGTATAAACAGTAATCAATATGGCTGTCCATATCCGATTGACACCGACTGTATTTCATGTCATTTCAACTTAAGATAAATGTAGGCAATTGCAATGTTGCCAACTTATATTTTTTCTATTTGAAAGTTATTGAAAAATTAAAATTTTTATTTTTGAGCGAATAAGACCCAATTGCTACAGATATATTCAAACACAAAAGGCGAAAACAAATTTTTCAACAAAAAAACGTTGAGACGCCACTGTTATACTCCTGACTGTTTAGTCTAAGGTATACTCGTTAAAGTCCCGCGGGTAATTGACAATAGCCACTACGAAAGTTGGCAATACATATAATAAACACGTACGAAATATTGCGCCACGAAATATTACGTCAGATTTACGTTTCAAATTATTGTATCACATGCAAAAAAATGTTTATTGTGATTATAGGAAAAGATTAAATGTACTCACGTAAACTGTGGAGCTCATTCACGACATTGCAGCTAGTCTGGCGTCAGGATCTCGGCGTTAGGCGTGGGTAGGGCTTCGCCCCCTTGTCGAAACCAGATTAATTTGTCTTCCCTCTTCTTGTGAAGGATCAACCAGGTAGGAAGAACAATAATAAGTACAAGACAGGAAACCTACATATCTGAAAGAGAAGACAAAGGCACACCACAGATAACCACACTGTTCGACGTCTCGTTCACTAGTCCCCGACGTGACGGAAATCACCACTTACTTTCACACTCCGCGTCTGTGCAATCTCGGGTGTCGACGCAACTGTATGAAGTGACGGAAATGCACGCACAAGTCTATTTTTAAAATTATTGGCGCGAATTCACTTACATATTTAAACTAACATAAAAAATGTTTACATAGCCGATTTTCGGCATGTAACAGAATCAGTCATTGGTATCACGGACCTATAATAAAATGGACATGGTACTTGTATCCAAATGCGCAGAAATGACTGTCAGCAAAGTAGACCAAACACAAACAGTATGCAGGGCGGTGCGGTTATGGAAGGGTCTTTACTATCGAATTTGCTTTTGCAGGTAAATTACAAATATTCATATTTCATAGCAGGAAACAACGAAATTAGTAGAAATGTATGCCATTGAAATCAGTTAACACTTGCAAGGACTAATCTACAAAGAAATGCAAACACTAATTACAAGAGCTTAGGAAATTAAGTATTCTACGCCACTTGTCTAAAACACAAACAAAGAACAGCTGATCTTTTGCTTACAAAGAATCAACTTATTCGGATGTCAGATTTATACGTTCGAGTAAATTCGGGAAGGATTTCGCTAAGTTTATTCTTACATTGGTAGATGCGCAAAAGTTACATTGCCTTCATTTTTTATGACATACATACCACGTCCATTTTATTATAGGTCCGTGATTGGTATTTACTGCAAGTTAGAACAAGTTGTATACAATGATGAAAAGTTTTAAAAACTTACTAACAGAATCTGTAAGTATCGTATTAAAGAATTCCTCTTAATGGATATATATTTTGCATTTTTTTATGCAAATTTGGTTACAATATTACTATTAAAAAATTATATTCCACTACCGAGATATTAAATTTTAAAGTATGTTATAGTTGTGTAAACAAAAAAGGCATTGGATAGGTTTTTTATTATCAAGGTAGTTCATTTATTTTAATTAATCACATTTGTAAACGATTACTTTCTTAAACCTGTGTTTTATAAAATTTATTCTTTAAAGATCAACAACGTATAAACCAGAACCATTAAATTTACATATATCTCAATGTTATTTTAATTTAAACTATAGTTATTAAAATCCCCGAGGTCATTAACCAAGATGCACTTTCCTTAATGTGTTTTTTAAAGGAAGTATTATCTCAGTTGGCAAATGTTGAAAGTTTTGTCAATAGAATTGCATGCAGAATTCAAAATCATCTCTAGTTAATAGTCTAAAATTTTCTAGTAAGTAGGTACAAGTAGGTACAAACTTCCGGTGGTATTGCACAATATTTGCAAAAATCTTTATTTGTAATATTTCATTTATTACTGAACATTGTTGTAATTTAATAAAACTTAAAGCTATTAAAGTTAATACCTGCATACAACCTTGGTTTTTTCTTCATGAACAAATAACGACATACCCGTTTTTGTGCGATTTGCATGTATCTATATTTTACTCAAACCATAATTAGAAAAGCCGAGGTCACATTCAGTATTCAGCTGTATTGTAAATAGTTACTGATATTATATTGAAAAGAACGGCACCCAGTATTGTTAGCTGTGTAAAAAATGTTTTGTTTCGGCAGTAAAACAATCAAACTGTATGAAAATATATGAACTCATTAGCATGTAATTAAAATATGCCGGTAAGTGAAACTAATATAAATAAAACATTAAAATTTTGAGTGTTTCTTTTTAACATTATATATTTAACACAACAATAATTTTTGAAATTCTCGGGAGATTCTAGAGCACGTGCAAGTTTTTGCTTAACCTAAAAATCTCCGAAGTATTGAATCACCTAATGGGTGCAAAGCCCCCGTTCAGCACACCTTATGGAGCCCCATTCCGCATTTGAGAATGATTACATCACCATCCAAATTCTTCACCACGTTTTAAATAACAACATGATTTGCATACATTTTAAGATTATATTTTAGATCCGAGTACGAGTTCAGTATAACTGTATAAATTATTTTGGTGATGCAATCATGAACAAAATAACGAGTGACCTGCCTTAACATGTTTTTTGCAAACACACACACACACACACCAATATTTTAAATTAAAACCATTTTAAAATACGAGTCGAATAATTTCTGCTAATCTTTTTTTATATTTAATACAAAAATAATGGAGCACAGCTCCGTTCAGTACACGATAAGGAGCCTCCCGCCATTCATCATTTTGAGAGTGATTACGTCATCCACCACATTCCCTATTTTTGCTTAACCTAAAAATCTCCCTTCAATTAACTAATGCAACGAAAAAAAACCAAGGCGAAGCTCTAAAAAGCACCGCTAAATTCTTCACTACATGTACGTTTTTGAATAACCCAAAAATTCTTCATCACGTTTGTGAAATTAAACGAGCTATATATATATATATATATATATATATATTGCCGTGGACTGCCTTTTTTAATCACAGGAACTGGTATTTTCTAAAAAGCATTCGAGCTCATGCTCTGGTACCCCACGAGTTCAAAAAAAAATTTTCACTCGCGAATATAAAAATTCACAAAATTTTTCTTACCCGCTTTCTGCTCTATAAGATCAATTTCTCCAGCAGCTTTCCTGGCTAGCTCAGCTGTGCTTCTTCTCGTAAACCTAAATTTACTCTCATTCTCTTTACCGTTCACACACCATTCAATAAAATCACAATATAATACAACAATCATACAATATTTATTAACCACTATTTACAAATAATAGTTCAAAGTTATTTACAGTTCGGTGCTCAAGTTACACCTCAATAAATGCTATCTTTGTAAAGTCCAAGTTTTTAAAATGGAAATTTCTAACACACTTAATGCAACAGGAGTAAATGAGCCCCAAATAATACCTTATCTTTGTTAGTACTACACACTGGAGTATGGTGAGCTCATGATAACCCAGTTTATTAATGTATGCTTTCCACTTTGCATACTATTATTACAAACTTAAAAAACCCATGTACTCTTAACAATTAAATTTAAATTCATCAAGCAATTCAATAAGCTTTACGTACATCTTTGTTTTATATTCAAAATACCATATTAATAGTCAGCTATGCGTATCTTTTTCAATACGTAAAATAACGAAAAATACCATCAAAGTTCACTCTCACACATCACAAATAATTTCAACAGTTTATAAAAAAACAGCAAATTCTAATGCGTTACCTGGAAAAACTTGAAGATTCCATCTCCGTTGACGCTGTATTATGTTCCTGAACCCCTTGGCCTAGTGGTTAAGCGCGCGGCTCCACCAGATGTTTAAAGATGAACACAATCTAAGCTGCGCTTCATGCCACCCATCCAATATCAATTTCAATATCCAAATCCATGTATATTACACTTGTTTATTATCGCATTATTAATTTACGAGCTTGTTAAAGTATCCGTTGGACCTCAGTTAAATTTAAATAAACTCGCCACTATTAGCGTCTCTAACTATAAGGTCACAACAATCTAATACTGTACTACTAAATTTACAAATTTTTAATACTTACAAGCCTCGTCAGTTGATTTTTGTACGTCGTTAAGCGATGCAAAATTAAAGAGAGCCAGATTAATTTTCCTAGAGTATTTATATCATAAAATCAGGCCCCTCTTGGTCACACTTTACGCGAAATACCTAATTGCAAAATATTATTTTCGCAAATTTTGTGTAACCGTTTTAAACTTCTAGAAATATTCCTCGTCAACACGCTACATCATACAAACTATCACATCCACCTGTCGCGTGTTCGTCTGTTCTAAAACTATATATTTCGACCAATCATACATTTCAGTGACGTCTTAAAACTCCGCCTGTAATATCTCTATTCACGTCTTATGCATATTTGATGTCGCATTCTAACCTTGCTTGTGTGGTAGAAAATCGATATCGCTGCTTGCGTTTTAAGGACTCCACGTGGATCAAATAAGTGCGTTTTTAATCAAATGCTTTTATGCCCGTCCCATTCTGTAACATATTATTAATTGTGCATCCTTTCGCTCGTTAAGAAGCTTTTGTTAGCGTTTATGCGAAACCACCGACGGTTGAACAATATTTCCTTGAATCTCGTCTTGTTATCTACACAAATAACTGCAAGGTGGCCTTTCCAACATGCAGGTGTGCTAAATTAATGATCGTTTAAAATAACACTTCTCGAAGTTTGTTTTCATGGTATTTTATATAACCGACATCTGTCTGTCTGTTAAGAAAGCTTTTCGCCTTGAGATTATTGATTTTTCATGCTCTTATGCGTTTTCTGACGTTATAACCTCTTAAATTAAAATAAATTAAATTAATTAATAATTTCTATTGGCTTATACAATTGATTTTCTTTATGAATCTATTACCTTCTAATCCCTAATTATAAAATTATGTCAATACTTGTTAATTTAAATTAAATAAATGAAATAAATTTTGCACGTATATAAATGGTTCCTTTCTCTATACGGGGTGTTAGGAAATTGCTTTGTTGACCCCAAATTTAACCCTTTAAATCCACTACAAAATACATTATATATACATATATATATATATATATATATATATATATATATATAAGATGTATCTGTAAACAAACTCTATGCAAATAATAGAGTCTATTGACGAATACAAATCGGGCTGGTAGTTATATAGCCATTAACAAAACATTAGCTTATTACCTCATAGGGGAGGAAACATCCACTGACCGACGGTTTCGGCTTTATTAAGCCTCCTCAGAGTGAAATAGTCTCCAAGAACCCTATGAAGTAATCGAAGCTATTAAACTGGTATAATTTCGAAACAATCAATGTACTATGGCAAAAGTAAATAAAAAAAAAAAAACCGCCATCAGGTGATAAACATCAACACTACTAAGCGTGGAAGTACAAAAATTGAATCGAAACTACATAGTAAATCCTATAGATGGCTATACAAGTACGTGTGGCCATTTGAGATTTACGTAATGTTACAGCAAAATTAATTTGCAAACGTAACAAACCTTCTCGCGGCGACACCCGGGTTCATGCCCCAAGGCAAATCAAATAATAAAAGACAGGTTATTTGCAAATAAATTTTCGTTTGCAAATAAATTTTGCTGTAACATTCCGTAAATCTCAAATGGCCACACGTACAAAAATAGCCATCTATAGGATTCACTATGTAGTTTCGATTCAATTTTTGTACTTCCACGCTTAGTAGTGTTGATGTTTATCACCTGATGGCGGTTTTTTTTTTTATTTACTTTTGCCATAGTACAGAGATTGTTTCGAAATTATACCAGTATAATAGCTTCGAATACTTCATAGGGTTCTTGGAGACTATTTCACTCTGAGGAGGCTTAATAAAGCCGAAACCGTCGGTCAGTGGATGTTTCCTCCCCTATGAGGTAATAAGCTAATGTTTTGTTAATGGCTATATAACTACCAGCCCGATTTGTATTCGTCAATAGACTGTATTATTCATAGAGTTTGTTTACAGATACATCTTATTTTATATATTGTTCTACACAATTTCTTATTGCGGACTGCAAATAACCTGTCTTTTATTATATATATATATATATATATATATATATATATATATATATATTACTCAAATTTAGACCAGGGTAGAAAATTAATTAACATCAAGTAATTTTAATCGCCGTGTATAAGGAAGCTTTGGAAAAAAGTACGCGTAATTAAAATGCCTAGTGTTAAAATTTAAATCATTCAATTAGAATGTAGGGTTTGTATAGAATTTTATTAGATAATACGCGTTATCAAAACCGTGGAGCATAAAAATTTATTCGTTTCATTAAAAATAAGGGATTTAAATTATTCACTAGACGCTTTCTATAAAAAGAAGCAGAATTAAAATGCTCAACGTGTATTTAATTTAATTGTTCCAAGAAACAAATAGAAATTACGTGCAAAATTTATATTAATTGATTCAATTTTTGGGTAACGGGTGTTAAACGGAGTGTACAGATAATGATTGATATTTGGTTAGTATTCGCTAAAAATTAAAGGGTAGAAGTCAATGCCATTCATTATTATTTTAATTGGAGTTAATTGAACCATTAGTAATACATAATATGCATAAAAGCTTTTAAAAACCCAATAATACCAAATATGAGACGCGTTGCTAGCATACAAATCTATCAAGAAGGTTAAAATACGTAGATGTATTACGATTGAACACCTGCGTATTTTTAAATATCAAAGTTTTAATAAATTTGAATAGATAAACATGAAAATTCTGCGTATATTGCAAACGGTCGGATAAACCGTAGCTTATATTAACGGGAAGGCTAGATACGGGGTTATTTAACTCAAGTAAGTCACGTCGCGAATCCACGTGGATTGAAATAGCTCATAATAAAGAATATGGACTTGTACCACTCAGATAAGGGTAGAAAGAGATGGATGAAACGCGCAAAGCCAAGACATCGATAATAGAAGGCGTGATTTGAGCAACGTCACTGGGTTTGCGATTGGTGGAAATAAGATGCAGATATGAGAGGTGTAAACGTAACGATTTCTATACAAAATTAATTAGTTGTTCTCGGACGTGTTTGCGAGCCGTGTGAAAATTTCTTAGATTTTCAACTGGCGCGAGTGCAAATTTTGTAGAATCGCGTGCCGAGCTGTCGAAAAGGGAACAGAGAATGCGAAATTCTAAAAACTGGCCGTCGCGGGACAAAACCGACGTGCAGGCGAGCTATTATATAAACCCGTGTTTATAGGAGTTTCTCTCTCTTAGATTTTCGATTTTTATTCAATACTTTAAAACAGTTTGCTCTTTATTTTTTGCTGTTATATCATACTTCAAGCAGAATACGTGCTACGATAAAAGTTATTAAGTGCATTTAGAGAAGATACAAGGTAATAAAGTCTAGTTATATTTGCGAGTATTACTGTACCAATTATCAAAATTAGTAACGATAAATGAATAAACAAAAGTAGGCAGTTTTAGGTATAGCGTGAAAGAATTATGAATTTCTTTGCTATTGTTCGGGGGTGTTAGTAATCAAATGTTATTCGTAATCGTGATTGGATCCACAAAACGAGATTTAGATATACATAGATAAGTTCCTGAGAAGCCCTGAAACAACTTTAGATGAATGGTGGTGTAGAAAATTTTAAAAGCGTTCAGAATCAGAGCCGTAAACATAACCCAGTTGGAATGGTGTGATTAACAAAGGACGATGTATATTGAAGTCACGATTGCAGTAACCTTCAGCTAAATTATACAATTTTGTTCGAACTTTGATGTTTTGGTGTGTGTTGGATATCTTTATAATTTATTTGATAAAAAATGGACAGTAGTGAATTTGTATGAACAACAACTTTTAATTTTAAGGTAAAATTTTCTTGTTTAAGTAGAAAGGAGTATTTAGCAGTTTATGTTTTGATTATGATGAAAATTTGGGTCTGTCTTTGAGCTCAATTAGACTAACCTGTTTAATTAACGTAAAGGGGTGGAAGATGCTCCCTTTTATTCAGACTTAGGTCTGCACATATTGTATCTTAATTAGTATGCATCCTACCAGGACTTTAATTCTGGATGCAAATTAAAACTGATGACAAATTTAAACTTGAAATTTTATGATACTGAAATTTATGCTGAAAGTTAATTTCGAAATTTTAATGTATTATGAATATTGATGTAAATAGAGTTAACGTTGATGTTTGTGGTAGGAATGTGTTTGTTTTTTTTATGAATGAGGATGAAAGTTTTAACTAGGTGAGCAGCCGAGGCGGAAAGAGTAAAAAGGCGACTATCAGAAGAGATTCAACAGGGCGAGAATCACAGCAAATCTTGGTGCCCAGTTTGAGAGGCTCGAATATTTTTTTTTACTCTGATGAGGCTAATGGTGAGGTTTCACAGCAATTTATATATATATATATATATATATATATACAATGTCTAATACGTCATCTATACAATCACCAAACCATTAAAAGTAAAAGAATTTTTATTGCCACCTTATAAATTGAATGTATAATTACATTAAATATTTAAATATATTCAAATTGCTAAATGTAAGCAAGTAATCCTTGATATAAGATCAAATTAATTTTTTTATTCGAGAGGCAAATAAATCACGATGAAAGGTGATATAATTTGTAGATATTTTAAATTCATACAGGTATAATTAAATATACAAAAAGCTAAGACTATATGTTAGATCCGTCTGCAAGTTCAGTGTAATTGTATAAATTATTTTGGGGTAATGTAACCATGAATAAAATATACGACATACCTGTCTTAACATGTTTTTTGCAAACACCTTATTTTAATTAAATCCATTATATTACAAGTTGAATGTCGATATGATTTGCATATATATTACCATATATATTACGCAAGGTTATATTCTAGATTTCAGTTGCAAATTCTTGTTATTTTATCTTGGTAATGAAATCATGAGATGAACAACTTGTCTTTACAAGATTTTACATGCAGACTTTTTCGTATATTTTTTAAATGTTATTCGATACAAAATACAGCTCTTGAAAAGCGGTAAAAATTCTTTTTCACATGCACATTTTTGCTTAACATAAAAATTCTTCACCACATTTAATTTTTTAGCTTAACCAACAACAAAAAATCTCCCAAGCAGTCAAGTACCTAAGAAGGTATAACCTCGCTCAGAACGTGGACTCCATTTTACATCCATCCCCATGTTATTTAATATTTAATACGGAAACACTGCTAAAAAAATCTCTAAAAATCTCCGACATAGTCAATCACCTAGAGGGGTACGCGGGGGTGCTCATTTATCATTGGACAATATTTAACGTCATCCACCACGTTTATTGCACCCCCATTCACCATACCATCTAACAACAAAGACACCCGACTGGCGCTGTGCGTCCCCCGAGCACAAAGGCCTAATAAGCCCCATTCATCATTAAGCAAACTATCCACCAACGAGGCACCGGAGCCCCAGCGCTTCGCCCGCATTTATATTCCACAGTGGACACCCCAAAAACAAATTTTTCATATAAAGACAATTTTGTTCTCAAAACCGGCGTATACATATCTTGCACACACCGAAGCCCCAGCGCTTCGCCCCCGCATTTTATTCTACACAGTGGACACCCCAAAAGCAAATTTGCACATAAAAACAATTTTGTTCTCAAACCGCCTTATACATATCTTATTGTGCGGCTTGTCTAAAGTGGCATAGCTACACTATTAACAAGAAAAGCAGTTCACTTACAAAAACACTATACCCTTAGCTGGGGATCGCAGTATTATTGCAGCTCCTGAAAGTATTACAGGTCTAAAGTGGTAGTGTAGTTGTATAAAACGCCGCAGGTGTTAGTAACAGTGCAAAGTGAAAACGGTAATATTTCACCTCACACTTCACCGGCGAGAAGTCACAGAAGCGAAGTTCAGTAAGCAGGTACACCACACATTCAAGCAAATAATCCTGAACAAATTATTAGACGTTCTACACGTACAAAGAAACCAGTTTCTAGATTAGATTTATAATTTAAGTTCTACATTACAAATGTTTGTTTTTCAATTATGTACAATTTTACAACTTCTTTCTTACAAGGGAAGGGTGATGCACTATACCATGCCATCCCACCATTCTGTCATGCACGGGTATACTGCTGCCCTCTTCTTGCAATTCAGCATTCAAGGTACAAATGCAGTACATTCGTGTATTTCAATACGAAATGGTCGTATCCAAATGTAAATTACTCCATGTACATATTGTAATAAACGTATTAATTAGTATATAGTGTTCAATGTATCGTACTCTCGAGCCCTTCAAAGTTGGATACCACACAGAAGCATACTTTTAAACACTTCTACTTCCACAATTCTTTCACCAAATTGGTCTTTATGGTTTCTACTTTCAAAATCACAACCTTTTATTTACTGCAAGAGCTTCTGAATTCATATGGTTTTATTTAGAAGATTAAAATACATATTTTTAATTTTTGCACTTACTTAACACTCAAAACTAACCGTTAACTATTAAAGTTAATATAATTATTAGTTGAGTTCTTTACCTATATTGAGATTGGCGATGAATACCACATTTTTTTATCTTGTTGACTCATTGTTTTTTATATACCACAAAAGTGACCATATTTTTGGTTGAAATTAGTCTTAATATATCTTACAACTGACCTACTTATGAATTTCTCGCTTCAGCAAACCTGCCATGAGGTTAAAGGGTTTGGCTTTTTCAATGTATTATGAGAGTACATGCTGTTTGGGTTGAAACTTGCCACTATGTACTGTATGTGCACGTAGTTTGGATTGAAACTGGCCATGCCCCACTGCTGATATGGTGTAAGTTGGTGTAAGTTATAAATGTATAAAAGGGGGTTATCCGGTAATAAATAAATAAATACATATACATTTTTAAATTTTATTAATACTTCATAATGATTATATTGTAGTTAACATACATCTAAATGGCTTATTCGGTAATAGAACAAACTTAGTTTAATCTACACAGCATGACACTACCAAAAACTAATCATGCTGAAACAACTCTATAAAGATCTTAAAGTCCTAAAGCGGAGTTTATTCAGTACAAACAAAAACTGATTAATCTACAAAGCTTAAAACTAACAAACAGTTAAAATATTTAAAACTAATCATGCTGGAACAACTAATTTCGACATATTATAACATACATGTCTTCATAATTTCATTTGTTGGAGAGAACTCATTTTACAATATTTTAAGTATCTCATAATACTTGGCAGTGTATAGCCTACTGATCTAAGATTACTTTTTATGGCAGTGTCTCAAAATGGGCTTTATAAGGTCATTTACCTGTAAACACTATGCGGAATTTAATACATGGATGTGGTTTTCAAATAGTAATCAAAATGCATTTGACATGCTTCTTTGGTTTCAAATTGTTTAAGACAAATAGGGTAACTTTTCTTGAACTTCCTTGCATAAATATATCAGTGTTGGTTATAAGGAGCCCTAAAAAATTATTCAAATAATTATAATAGTAGTAGTTAGATACAAATCACTGTACCATACATTTATAGCACTACAAATTTGCAGTAACAAGTGAATAAGTTTGTTAAATTATAGTGGCGAACAAGAAATTAAATAAAATGCAGTTCCTTAAATTTGAAATT
The DNA here is from genome assembly GCA_036346225.1 of Platerodrilus igneus. Lineage (NCBI taxonomy): Eukaryota > Metazoa > Arthropoda > Insecta > Coleoptera > Lycidae > Platerodrilus > Platerodrilus igneus. The sequence goes on along the minus strand of JARFIW010001100.1, from coordinate 838,247 downwards.
TATCTTCATTTTTTTATTTCCATTTCAAAATTGATATTTTTTACAATATCCAAGTTCTTGTCCCACACTATACTTGGAACATCCTTTTCCTAGGTTGCAAGTTTATTCATTTCTTTCATTAAAATATGTAGGCTTATTAACCTAGCCATCTTTAAGTAAAATTGTAAAATGTTACGAGAGACGCTATAAAGTAATTTAATAAAAAGATATTCCACAAATGTTAGCAAAGAAGCGGATTAAGTGCAGATAGTAAGCAATAATAATTAAATTTTCCATGCATGTATTGCTATTATGTTTAAAGGCTAATTTGATAGGCGATGGCATTGAACTGAGGAACACGTTTGTTATTTTTAATAAATCACACATTTAATTTCATCCATAGAATTTCCAGTCTATTTTGGTTTCGATTATTGGCAAGCCAGTCGTCACTGCTTTTGTTACGCGTTTGCAAATTTAGCACTTTGACTATTATTTTACAATACTATTGGGGTAGTGTGTTTATGGTAGTGAGATTTGTTAATCCCCATAGTATAAAGTATTTCACGTTGTGCGGATTTGTATAACTTTGCCAATACTGTAGGTAAGTCAATTCTGTCTGTACTTTGCCCGTCCTTAATTTCTACTTTATTTTAGTAATTTCTTTTGATTATGTATTGGTTCCGATTATAGCAGATTTCCTTTTTTTACCAGCAGGAATCGTATTTGGCTACCTGTGGTACGTTTCATGATCCCGTTTTTCCACTCAATTAATATGTAATTTATTACAGGTTTTTTTTTTGTTTGTTAATGTTTACGTTTTACAACGTTATTGCTGTTGTACTAAGCTGGTTCCTGCTTACTCCCCGTTTCATTCTACCGTTTGAGGGAGGTCCTCCAGTGGATTACTTAATATAGAATTCTGTTCGAAGTGAAGCGAACTGGCATACATCAGAATTTACATTCACATGTTCTTTTTTGTTATAAATAGATGTAGATGATTAAATGTTAGCTTGATATATATTTGTATTATCGAACCAATAGCTATAACACTTTTGTCAATGCACGCCGATCCCGTCACTGAATTTTGGTTAAACTGGTTAACGCCAGTCTTATTAATTAATGTTCGGATAAGAATCGCTTTCGCGCTGGGGTGGATCCACTTCACGTTTATGCACCCTATCATTTTCTTCAACAAATCATTTTACGCATCTCGCATTGGCGAGCTTTAGTATTAATAAATTGACGCCTTCGTGAGCGAGTGGTTTATTTAAATTAAGTTAATAATTACTCGTATGAGGGCTTGGCGTGTTTGCTTTAATTTGATCATTGGTTATTCATGTGGGATTAGAACCAAGCTCCTTCAACTGATCAGTCACATATATGTTACTGGTTGTCATCTTGTTATTTTGTCAATGTAAAATTTTCTTTCTACTTTGCAGAGCTTGTACTTCCCCAACGTCGTTCAAATCCCGACCCATAGTACCATAGCTGTGGTTTGTTTATTTATCATCAGTTCTCCCAAAGGAGATGATTAGTTTAATTGGCTTCCATCAGAATTTCAATTTGAACTGTGACATACAATTTATGAATTTTAAACTTCAAACTACAATATACCTTGCTATACAACAATTTTTATGGGGATTTGCTATAACAGCATTTTCTTTTAGAGCTATTTTTCAATGTACAGTGCAACTTTTTTCGATAAATGGTTAAAAGTTAAAACTGTTGCTGTACCAAATTTAGTATGTACAATATATTTATATATGCAGAGTGCATGGATTTTGAACGAACAACAGGTAACTTTTGTATTAGAAAATATAGAAAGAAGGTTAAATTTGCACATAGCTGCAGTTTCAAAAGCTCATTAAGAATTCATTTTCAAATTTTACTCGTCATGGTGAGCTTGACTAAGATTTTAAAAAACTAAAATCTTCAATTGCCAAAACTTTTTGTTACTTAAATTGAGATGAGGTTCGAACTAATTTGCACCATAATGCTTGAGATGGTTTCAATTCATAACACTTGTACTTATTTTCTTCAAAATCTTTGAAACTAACCTTTGGCACACCTTGTTAAGTTTCAATTTTTTTTATAAAATTTTCCCTTGTTTATTTACTCGTTCGAATAAATTCCGTTTCAATTCTTAAATTCTTCAATGACCGCTAACTAATTGTGAGTTATTTCATGGTGACATTTAGTTAACTGGTTTTTATTTATTTATTTTTTTTGTTTGTTTTGTTTTCAAACTTAATTAAGGTCGGTTTGATGCAGCTCTAAATTGTTTTCTATTCTGAGCTAGTCTAATAAGGTCTACATACCCTTCACAACCTAAATCTCTAATAATTTGACTAATATAGCTTTCTCTAGGCCTTCCTACTCTATTTTTATTTGGTAGTCTATAATCTAAGACCTTACTAAATAGTCCCTCATGTCTTAGCTGGTGCCCTATCTTTCTAACTCTCCTGTCTTTAATTGTTTCCACATACAGGGTTCCTCACCTATCCTTCTATAAACTTCCTCATTTGTTACTCTATCTGTCCAACTAATCTTTAACATTCTCCTATAACACCAAGTTTCAAAAGCTTCTATCTTTTCTTATCTATCTCTTTAATTGTCCTCTCACTACCGTAACTTTTTCTATTATCTGAACTAATACTATTAGCTATTAGTAAGTTTTTTTTTTAAAAACATTTTTTTAGCTTGAGCTATTCTAGCTACTATATCCCTTCTGCTATGTCCGTCCTTTGTAATTATACTACCTAAATAGCAAAATTCATCTACCTCCTCTAACTCGGTATTACCTATTTTTAATTTTGGTTTAGAACTAGGCTGTAACTCACTTGTCATTATCTTTGTCTTTTCTGAGTTAATTCTCATACTGTAGTTACTCTGTAGTATCTCATCTAAAATATTCAAGAATTCCCTTAACTCTTTTCTAGACTCTGCTGTAATGGCTATATCATCTGCAAAACGTAACATGTCTATTTTCTGTCCCTGCACACTAATACCTATCGCTTTTCTCTCTCTAGCTAAGTTTAAAGCTTCCTCAATATAAACATTAAAATCAAGGGAGATAGTATACAGTCCTGTCTAACACCATTTCTAATCTTAGCTTCCTTTTCTATTTCATCAAATCTAATTACTACGTTTAGGTTTTTATATAGACTGTAAATAATTTTTCTATCCCTATGAAAGATTCCTATTTTTTGCAAAACCTGAACATAACAATCCAATTAACCATATCAAATGCTTTTTCTAAATCTACAAACGTGAAATGAATCTCTTAATTTTTTTGTAACCTTTTTTTCGATAATTACCCTAATCATTAGTATCGGTTCTCTAGTCCCTCTGTCTTTACAAAAACCATATTGATCTTCAAATAATTCTCAGTCAAAGCTTCTACTCTATTTTTAATTATTATTGTAAGTATTTTGGAAGCGTGGGAAGTTAAACTAACCGTTCTAAAATTCTCACACCTATCAGCTCCTGACTTTTTTGGGATTGGGATATTTTTTTTGAAATCTATTAGGACCTCACCTGTGTCATATATTACTTTTACTAGTTCATATAACTTGTCTAAGGTTTTCTGACTTGCATATTTTATTAATTCTGCGGGTATATCGTCTATCCCTGGCACTTTATTTAGTTTAAGATCCCTAACAGCTCTATCAAATTCCTCTCTTAATATCGAGAACCCTATTTCTACATCCTCTTCTTGGTCGTTCTCTAACTCATCCATATCGTGTCCCATATAAATGTTCTAAATATCTTTTCCATCTATCACCTACTTAAACTTTATTTATTAGAAGCTCATTATTCTCATCTTTAATACCATTATATTTTCGTACTCAATCTAGTCATAATTATTCTATCACTAAATCGTAAGTACTCTTTAACTTTACGTCCTAATCTTTTACCTAACACTATTCCTACCCCTGCCTGTCCATTAGTTGCAGAAGTTGTAATTATTCTATAATTATCTTTCCAAAGTCATTACTATCTGGCCATCTCACCTCACTAATACCTAAAATGCCCAGCTTTCCTTATCTCATTTCGACTAATAAATTCGTTAACTTATCTACTCTAAGTTATGACCTTACATTCCAAGTCCCTATCACTAAATTGAACCGTTGTTTTGAATTCTTGTGTTGACGAGTTCCAAGTACCCCTCCCAGAAATCCGAATGAGGGGGTATCTTACCTCCGGACAAGAATTTTACTTGTGAGCTCTCCATAATACATATTTCGTGGTTTAGGCCACTAGGCCATGCGTACCTGGGAAATATTGTGGTAGGTTCCCATAAGGCGTCGCCGTGGATCAATGTAGTAAGCGTAAGACTACGGATCCCAAGGTCCCGGGTTCAAATCCCGACACGGCCGACTGCTTGAAAAATGACAGGTGAGCATTTTTCACAAAAATTACGCCCTCGTTCGGATGAGAGGTTAAATGGAGGTCCCGTGTGTGAGTGTTGTCACGCACGTTAAAGATCCCTACCTTGCGTGGAACGGCAAGGGTTCGGCAAAATTCTAAATTTCCAGGCAACAAAAAACTCGCCTCCTGGCCAATGTAGTACCTTCTGGTGGAGCATTGGAAATATAAATGCACGGTAGGTTCCCATATCTTTCCACAACGCAGTTTTTAAAGATTTTTGCAAAAAGGCGTATCCGTCACGGCCAACCCCCAACAACTTTGTAAATTATTGATGATCGCCCGAGACCAACCGACTCTCCTCCAATATCTTTTAGCCAGCAAGGCTGCTGCCCCTTGCTGCGCCTTTTACGTTAAGCAGGCTTACGATAGTAGTATTCTTTGTCCCCTACTATTAAAAATTCTATTTTTCAATATAACATCCCTATATCTAAAATCAAAAATAAACCTACAAAAATGCATTAATGTGTATGCATGTGTAGAGGCAATCCTATAGAAACAGGTGTCAAATATTATCGTTATCACAGCTGGCTATTCAACACACAAAATTCAGAAATAATTAAAGCGGCAACATAGAAATAACTGTTGAAAAGATTAAATATTTGTTTAGATCAAAATGGTGAAAATTTTGAACATTTAAATTAATAAAAATTCATACAAAATTCAAGTTTTCCATTTTTCTGTATGTCTGTTTCATCGTCTTCTGTTCATTGACATCTATGTATTTCGATGTGTAAAAGTTTATTTTTGTCACTTAAAAGCTGAAAATAACCCTAGAAAATATTGTGCTTTACATTGCTCTGAAATGCATTGATTGTCTATACGCGTACATACACATTAATGCATTTTTGAAGTCTTATTTTTGATTTAGGTATAGAGCTATGTTATATTGAAAATTAACATTTTCAAAGAGCTATCCAATACAATAGTTGAAAATTCCCCTTTCTATTTAAAAAAAAGGTAACAATGTATTTTCCTAAAAATTTTTCAGGATTGTCTCCAAAAATGTATGTCCCACTTCATCGACAATAACTTTTATCTGAACGTTTTTTTCTATACCTTATACTTTTTAAATAAAACTCGTTAGTTGGTTTAAAAATTACACCCTGGTTATACATACATACATACACATGCAGGCACCCCCCCTCACACACCACGTGCACACAAAACACATGTATGCAGCCAACTACCTACCCACCTCCCATGTGCACCCACACACATGTACATACATGCACATACACATGCATGCACGTGCACACACACGCATGCAGTTAGATATACTCCATTTTGAATTAATCTTTAAAAATTTGTAGTAACATATGCAGAGTTCAATTGTAATGTAACTATATTGTTTTAATAAATAATAATAATAACACACACACACACACACACACACACATGCGCATGCACACACACACACACACAACACAGACACATGCACACACCAAAACTCACAGACTCACATACACACACACACATGAACTCATACATACACACACACACACACACACACACACACACACACACACACACACAAATACACATACTTCACTATGAACCGAACGTCTGTACATTATGATTTTACATTATATCCAACGTCCAGTATATGGAAGCCGAATTTCCAGCATGTTAAATTTTTGGAGAAGCTTTGTAAGAGCTAGATACGTCAATTATCAAAAATTAGAGTGGATGTCCCTTGGCTGCAAAACATAAAAAACATACACTTTTGGTTCAACATTTTAAGAGACACTGCGTTCGTTAGGTGTATATCGAGGCCGTATATCTAATTGTCATGGTATTCACAACCACACGTCCACAGAATTGGAAACGCTGTACTCCTTGTAGTCATTCGTTATTTCAGGTCCACAACTAAGCTTTACTTGTTCCATTTACTAGTGTGGGAGGGGAGTTTGAACAGGCACTTGCTGTTTTTACTTTTCCGTAAAATATTAATAGTTCACGTTTTAAAACAATTATGTGACTATTTTGAAGGAGGAAACTACATTCAGCGTTCAATGAAGGAATACAGTAGGCTGTAAAATTGAAAATGCATTCATGTAAATCATCAACTTTAACTAGAACATGATTTAAGACTTAATTATTATTAGCACTGACCGTGAGTGACAAATTGAGAATAATTTTGAACACAAGCGTTTGTCAACCAAGCGCTTTATAATTTTGCTATAAAGTATGACATTAATTAAATTACATTGTGTTTTGATACAAATGTGATTTATCTCATTAATACTTTTTCTTATTTTGGTCATTTTAGAATTTGTGTGTTATGGATCTTAATTTTTAATAATATTTTCTAGACTATCACAATTTAAAAACATTTTTTCCCCTGTTTGTTTGTTGTTTAAGATTGGATTTATACCGTGCCACTGTATTCAAATATTTTTACAGATTTTGTATATTATTAAATTGGTTGGTGAATGTGATTTTTATAGGAGCCAAACTTATTAATTATAATAAAATGTTACCCAAAAATAGTTCTATGGACACTTAACTTTTCTTAATGTGAAATATGATAGGCTTTAAAATGTAGAATTTTTCATATATAAAAGCGGATGAGATTTTTGTTGTCTACAAAATAGGAAATCTACTATAATCGGAACCAATTCACAATCAAAAGAAATCACTCAAATAAAGTAGGAATTAAGAACAGGCAAAGCACAGACAGAAATGACACCTGCAGTATTGGCAAAGCTATACAAATCCGCACAACACGTAATACTTTATACTATAGGGATCAACAAATCTCACTACCATAAACACACTACCCCAATAGTATTGTAAAATAATAGTTGAAATGCTAAATCCGCAAACGCGTAACAAAAGCAGTGACAACTTTGCCTTGCCAATAATCAAAACCAAAGAGAACAGAAAATTCTATGGATGAAATTAAATGTGAGATTTACCAAAAATAACAAACGCGTTTTTCAGTTCAATGTCATCGCCCATCAAATTAGCCTTTAAACATAATAACAATACCTGCATGAAAGATTTAATTATTATTGCTCACTATCTGCATTTAATCTGCTTCTTTACCAACATTTCTGGAATATCTTTTTATTAAATTACTTTATAGCGTCTAGGTATGCACAATGGCCACATGAGAGTCAAAGGCATAGAGAACGTGCCAATGTTAAATTTTCTATTGAACGGCACGTGCACCAAACGGTAGGGGTTATGGTATGGGATGCTATAACATATGCAAGCAGGTCTCATATGGTGTTCATCCACGGCAATATGAAAGCTGAGCGCTATGTTAATAAAGTTGTGGAACCTCATGCCATTCTTTATCTTCAACAGCTCAAAAACGCACTTTTCTAGTAGGATAATGCCTGTCCTCACGTGGCGAGACTACTCTCAACTGCTTTGAAGACGCCTATTTCAATATTTACCATGGCCACCCAGATCTCCCGATATTTCGCCAATTGAACATGTGTTGAAGATTATGAATAGAAGATTGGGGTAACTTCGCAAATCATTTGCGTACATGAGGTCTCCAACACGAAGTGCAGGTTACTTGGAATACAATACCCCAACAGGACATCAACCACCTACTGGATTCGAAACCATGAAGAGTGAAGGAGTTTGTACCAAATAGGGAGCCTCAACACATTATTAATAAAAAATGTGTTAATCCTTTGGTTTTCTTCTTTAAAATTTTAATAAATTATTACCTATGAGTAGTTAAACGTATCTGCCAAGTTTGGTCAAAAAATTCCCAGCCCTGCTTGGTGTTGCAATTTCCATGTCACCGAGTATATTTCAATTGAAAAATAACTTGAAAATGCATTCATTGACTATTCCAGAATAATCCAATGCTAGAATGGAACAGAAAAGCTAAACGACATTGTCCCAATTAGAAGTCATAAATCTTGAATGTCGTAAAGACAACACGTAGGTAAACAGTATTAATCAGGATAGTCTGTGTACATAAAATGACAATGTTCTGAAGGTTGCATCATTAATGAGGATTCTCGATGCTGACATAAAAACACTAGCCCACTTCTAGTTATAAGTAAGATGGTGTTTTTGGAGAATAGTCAAACTTGTATTGCTATAGTTGAATCTCCAAGGAACAATAGAAGGGTTAAAAACGCTTAATATTTAAAATTTAACTTTGTTAAAGATAATTTATTAAGGGGTCACATAAAAAAATCACTGAAACAACTTTTAACTTTACAAAAAGCAGACATTCTCACACATGGATTACAATATGTTCCTTTTGTAAAATTAATGCAAGTGTTATGACTAATGAATTTTAGCGAGGGGGGAAGGGTGTTGAAATGTAATCTTGGTAGCGGAAAGATCTAGTTTGCTTAGTTTAAGCTAAGTTTCTAATATAACTTTGAGAATTTTAATATATTAATATAGATAATGGTGAAAAAAAGTTGATATTATATAAATAAAATAAAGGGGTTTCTACATTCAGGTGTTTGTTTTAAGGATGAAATCAAATGTCTATAATAACTAATTTTCGTCATCTGATGTACTCAGGTAATATTTTCTTTACTTTTTATTTGAACCATGTTAGTATCTAACATATCTGTTATGTCACTGAGATCAAAATGGATTTTATGTTGATTTAATTAAAGTAAATACCATATACATTTTAGAATACCTAAAACTGCCAGGAAGTAAAATATTTATGAATGCATACATGCACATGTGCATAAGTACAAAAACATGCATTCATAAACAGATACAACTAAATACCTATATATGAACTATAAATGTTGGTGACAGTATAAAAAGAAAACATTCTATAGAAATTAAGTACTTACCTAATGAAAAACTTCATTGCACATTTAGACATTGAAATTGAACAATAATACTTGTCCGTCCAGAAGTGCATACTTTTCCCGCATTTATGTTTCTTAGATTTTGCATCATCTTTTGACCTTTTAATTCTTCTTGAAGAATTTTCTAAAGAACAACGCCCCTTTTCTGTATAATTGTTGATTTCCTTCGATTGGTGTCGCCGTTTTCTGCAATTTTTGTTAGATGTAGAAGGATCTGAAGCATTAACTTGAACAACTGACGAACACGATGGTTGTGATACTAATTTTGAAACATCAGAATCCGAGCCTGTATCAGCAGATACACTTTTCTGACGAATAGATCCAGAACTTAATTTTTTATGAGATCTTGATCTCAACAATCTGGAACTACCAGAATTCGAGTCTAAATCAGCAAGTACGATCTTCTTAGAGGTAGATTCAAAACGTACTTTTATACAACATGCATCTCTATACTGTCTGAAACTACAAGAACGCGGCTCTGTATTAGCTGATGCAGTTTCCTTTAGGATAGATATAGAACTTAATTTTATACGACATGCATTACATGCAGTTTTCTTAATGAAACAATGTAATTTTAAAAAGAAAGTATATAAAGATTGTGCTTTCAACAATCTGGCACTGTCAAAATTCAAGTTTCTATTGGCAGATGCAATTTTCATAAAGATGATTCCAAAAGTTATTTTTAGAAAAGGATACATAAAGTTTTTAGAGCGTGGGTGCTCATTATTATCTATTATACGTCTTAGTATTTCAGTATAAGTAAGACCTTCTGAATCTTGTCCTTCATTCAAAGAAACAAATTTTAAACTTTGGCGTTCAACTAAAACGGATCTGTTTTTATGATTTAATACAACAAAATCTCCCTCAGACTCATCAGGCAGTTTCTTAAGTCGTTCAATTCCTTTGGAAAGAGATGTACAATTAATCTTATCCAAGTCCTTCCAGGCAGTCGCATTCGGATTGCCAGCTGTTCTTTCTTTGTAAATGGCCTTGAGATTTGAATATCGGGAGTCATCAGAACTATCTGACTCCGCATCGCTAGATGAAATTTCTTCGGAGTTATATGTATGTATAGAATCTATTGGAGTTGTCAAACATTCCTGCTGTGTGGAATCATGCTCCTCTTGTTCATCGTTTTGTGTCATGCATATTTCTTCTTTAATGACAGTCTCCATTAGAAATAGGCTAAACCTGAAATATACTGTTCAATGAATGCATGCTCATCATTTTTACATGTAACTTACTCTAAACTTTATATTATACGATTGCTATCGGCCAAAAAACTGCCACACCTGAAAAAATACAGATAATAATGGAAAGCATAAAAAATAGGGAATACTACATAAATTATTAACTAATGCATTAAAAATAATTCAACAGAACAATTACTGTAAATGTGCAACCTAATGATTTTAAAATTAAGTTACTGATTAGCAGTTATTGATTAATCAATTAATATTCATTCAAGTAAATTCTAAGAATTGATAACCAGAGCAATCTTTAGGTCATGATTAAAATAGAATTCGTGATATAATTATGTTGTAGTTTGCCGCCTGCCGAAATTGACACGAGTCAATTTCAATTAATTTACCACAAGTGCTTTTAGAAGGTAGTGGTTCATTGACGAAAATATGAGCGTCTCAGAGATGGTCAAGTAGAGATAAGAAAAATAAGTTTGGCATCACTTAAAAAATTTACCACAAAACATAACTAAATTAAAAGCCAAAAATATGCCAAGGCACCAAGAACTAGAAATAAAGTATCATAGAGACCCAGTTGCAACAGTCTCTGATTGAACCAAAAAAAAACCACACTAGATTTTCCTTAGCTTACTACAAATCCAAAACATAACTCAATTATGATATATTCATTAAAATGCTTAGAGTCGTAAATTAACAACAATCAATATCACCAAATACTAAAGCATAATTTTATTACCTTAAAGAACTCTATTTTACTTTTATTATATTTTTACCATAAGCGACAGGAAGAAAAAGAAGATAAGAAATATGCAACTATTGTCTTCACACCATTGCACCCAATAAATAATTACAGGGTGACTACTGAGATTCAAAAACGAAAATTCGTGACTTTTTAGTGACTTTAGTGACCATTTTATAAAATATTAGTGACCTGTGTTAAAAAACTTACTTGTATTTATTCTATTGCAGTTAAGTTTCATAACATTATAATCACAAAATTAAGTAATTAGGACATTTGTCGTACTTAAGTATATAAAGGTTATTTGAGAACAACACAATTTAAATTCATAATGGTTTTAATTTTTTCTTTAATTTTTCCAACTCAATGTCCAATGTTTATAGTTCTTCAAAGTTATGCTTCTCTATGTCCTTCCGTTTCTTTTGTAAGTCTGCAACTTCCTTCACAATCCGCTTTTTACTGCATACTTCCTTTTCCTTAATTTCTTTTTTTCGGCAATAGCTTCACGTCTTAAAGAAGATGCATTTCTTACAGCATGAAGTATTTTCGCAGTTATATCTAAATTCTTAAATGTTGCTTCATAAATTAATCTTTGTGAAATCAATGATCTTTCTTCTAAGGCGCCGCCCTGTAAGTATTCTTTGTTTATAGAGAACCCTCTTTCTACCATAGCATTGCTATGATACATTGTCAAAATTATCATCACAAAAGTAAGAAATTGTTTATTGTTTGTAGAGGATTTTACATTGTATTGATGATAATAAATTTTTGGCAACTTCAAGTTTAATATTAATTAAATCCAAAGACGTTTTTGCACTTTTTATTAATTCGTTTTTATAAATCTTTCCCCAATACAACGCAGCAACGAACTTAGATCGTGATGAAAAAAGGGCAACATCGGCTCATTTGTTTGATATTTAGTTAAAAACGGTTCGAGATCAGACACTATGGACAAAGGAAATTCTAGTTTTGCTAGCAAGAAACTATCTGACAAAGCTTTACTGATTTTCTTAAAACTAGCACAATCTGGTGGACAAGTTGAAACTGCCGTAATATACTTTTTAAGAGGCTCTAATAGCTTTATTGCTCGTTGTAAAACATCACCATTTTCCACCCATCTTATTGAACAAAATTCGTGTGGAAATGTTGTTGTACCTGTATGATAGATAAAAGTTCCTCTTCTAGTAGGAGCGTCTTTGAAAAGGTAATACAATGCACGTAGAAATTCATGGATAAACCAACCAGTGCCATTGTGTGCTGTTTTATATGCTTCATGAACAATATGCACCCCACACGTACCAAGATCAAACATTACGGGATCATCATCCCTACCAGAAATTCGAATGTGTTCTTTTAGTTCCAGAAGCATCTTCAGATTCACATTAGGTCCATCCATGCTGATGTTACAAATTTTTTTAATGGGTAGACTAAGAGAATCCCATTTAAAAGATCGGTGGCAGTGGTTTTTTCAAGATAACACGAAGACAAATAATTTGTTTTAACCATATTATCTACATCATCCCAGTATCTGACAAGAATGTCCATTTGACATTTTTGCACAACTGTATTCAGGCTTTCGTCAAAACTTATGCACAAAAAATACAATCTTTAATTTTATTTAAAAGTTCGTTTTGGAAAAACGGACTCAAGCCAAAAGTGGCTATATAACATATTTTGTTTTCGTGTAACTGCATGTTTTTCGCTATAAAAGAATCTGGGAACATTATTGGAAAAAGTTCAGTAGCATCCTGATGAACTCTTGACGAAGAATAAGATATTATCTTGTGCACAGTCCATAATATTTCAGCTTTAGTAATCTTGTTAGGGATCATGTATGACGCAATATTTTTATTTTCACGATCAGCTTCTTCATAATACACTTTTGCAGTTAAATCAGCTGTTACTGAAGCTGAAATATCATTTTGTTGAGAGTCTGAGACCGGAGTATTTCTAACTAAATTATTCTCAGTAGTTGGTTGCTTCATATTGAGTATTGGATTAGCTATTTTAGAATGCTTTAGTCCCTTGGAATAAAAGTTTAACATTATATATTCCAGCTTTTGAAATATCAAATTTTTTTGCAGTAGCCACAAAAAGCAACATGATCATTTCTAGGTACTGGTTGTAACCAGCTTTTAAAAATCGGATTTGTCAGCCAAAGTTCAAAAAACGAACACTTTCCAGGCATTTTTACAAGAAAGTTTTCACTCTAAGTACATGTATGCACTGTGTAAACTTAAAAACGTAAAATCTTGTTGTGTTACAAATAATCAAAACAAAACACATCTCACAAGGTTTTATTTGCAATTGACTTGTGGTAATGTTCTTTAAATGCGGTCGTCCAGCTGCTACCTACCCCACATTCCAATTCCCTATTACAATGAAGGTCAATGGCACCACGGCCACAGTGTCTGGGGTTGATTACAATAGCAGGTATTTATTGTGGCCGCATACGATAATAAAAAAGCATGCCAGAAATACACACAAAACTGCTGCTGAAGCATTGATAAGCCGCGATTTCTAAATTCAAGGCGTCAGACAAAAACTGCTGGGTTTATATAACCCAACCAAATAAATGTATAATGAAAAAAGACAGGCTGCTTTCGAAGCGATGAAGGAATTTTTTGTCCTTTAACATTTATTTGCTGCAACATCTGAAGTATGGCTATAAAATTTTATGACGTATTTGTGGAAATATATACGATAATCAAACAATGAAGAAAAAAATTCGTGACCGAGATATAGGATTTAGTGACTTTTCGTTACTTTAGTTACTGCAAAACGAAATTCGTGTCTTTTTCGTGACTTTTCGTGACAGTAGACACCCTGTAACTATATTGTTTTAATAAATAATAATAACACACACACACACGTGCATGCACACACACACATACACACACAGACTCACATACACACACATGAACTCACACACATGAACTCACACACAGACTCACGTACACACACACTAACTCACACACACACACGCATGCATGCATGCATGCATGTGCACACACACACACATGCATGCACACACACACACACTTTTGATTTTGTTGTGAAATCACACGTATTTTGTGCTCTGTATTAAGAGTTAAATAAGTAGTATTTTGAACTATTTGAGTGATCCTGTACACCATACTGTTCAGTAAAGCTTTCTCTTTCATGGACATTATTAGTTCGTCATAAAATATAAAAATAATTACAAAAATAGTGATAAATTAGTGCAAATTTGACAGCTGTCAAACGTCATTTACTTTATCTAGTTGTCATAATATGTGTACTACATTAAGGAGAATGGAAGAGTCCGAAGTATTATTTCAAGGGATTTCTGATGTAACTAACATGCCAGTTTTCCACTGGTTATGTTCCAGTTTTTAAATTATTTCTTTATGTATTTCTCCCTTCTTTTTTCTTTATAAATTAAAGAAAGTTTCTCTTTTATTTATCTTCATGTATCGTATTTTGTATATTTAAAGTATGAATTATATTTAGTTTGGTTATGTCATAACACGAATTCGTAATTTTCATCCATGTAAATACTTAATTTCGTTTAAAATAAATGTACCTCTAATTATACCACAATTTATTTGAGTTATTACTTCGAAAGGAAGTAATAAAAAGTAACCTCTATGTTATTGGTAGATATTATCCAGTAACATAAGGGAAGTAGCTTTGAATCGACAATTAGTAAAAGATTCACCTTGACGTAGTTTCCGCCCTGTATTACCAGCCGATCGATTTTGGTTATCTGCACATAGCAGAATCTTTCTTCAAATCCGGCTGTGAGATATCACACCATTTGTTCCTCAAGATGCCAGGTCTTCACATGGTATGTATTAGAGTCCTACGCTGTTATAATATTTTTAACAAAAATAATTTTATAGAAGTACGTGATGTTACAGTTTATATAAGGGCGGCTCCGTGGCGTAGTGGTATGTGTGTGACTACTACGCCCTAGGTCCCGGGTTCGAATCCCGACACGGTCCGCTTGAAAAATGTTAGGCGAGCATTTTTCGCAAAAATACACCCTCGTTCGGATGAGAGGTAAAATGGAGGTCCCGTGTGTGAGTGTTGTCACGCACGTTAAAGATCCCTACCTTGCTTGGAACAGCAAGGGTCCGGCAAAATTCAAAATTTTCTAGGTAAAAAAAAACTCGCTTCCTGGCCAATGTAGTACCTTCGGGTGGAGCATTGGAAAATCACATGTAATGTTACAGTTTATAGTTTTGCAGCTAAATAACCCATCAATTGGTTTAAAGATGGAAGATTGTTATAGATACTTATACAACATTTGTATTGTATGTCCCTTCCGAGAGGTTAAAGCGTACTGGTTTGGAAGTATGATTATTCACTTTGATTTTCTCTAGTTTAATGTAAAAGTACCTCTACTATATTATCGCAAGAAGATGCCTCTGGAATCTTAAGTCGTTTTTAAATTATGTCGTACAAGGCCATCGAAATAACATTGCAGGGGATTCAATTATTTGGGATTTGGCGTTTTACCTTACAACTACATTACAAAATGAAATTGGTGTTTTGTTACCTTTAAAACTTATCTACTTTGGATGGTAGATGTTTTGTTCCTTTATATGAATCGACCCAACTACCAGATTTGAATATGGTTCACAAACCACCTGTCTGAGTTTCTAATTTGGGGCGCAATGTAAAGCAACAGGTACCTTTCTTAACAAACTGTAATTAAGGAAATACACAGGTACATGTTGTATATTTAAGTTTTCTTATGAGATTATTTTACACAAGGAAAATTGAATTAAAAGCTTTGTTACTGTACTTGGACTGCTTTAGTTGTCTGTATGTAGACTTTTCTTAAATTTACATAGTTCCGTTTCAAAGTAACATATGTTCAGAAAATCTTAAGTAAAAAATTTATATAACAAAAGTGTACGCCCTAGGTTTCATGAAACTGGAGGTTTAAGTACTTTTATTGCTCTTTGTTTTTGCTAAAGTAATAAAAGTTTTCTTAAGTATTTAACACAAGATAGGTACATATGTGTTTTTGAAATGTTAATAACTAAACTGTTTCCTCTTATTTGTTGCTTATAATAATAGTAGCATATCTGTAACTTAAAGTTCCTTACACATAGGTGAAACAAAAATTTATTTATGTCTAAAGGTTCTCTCAAACATAGTAAAATTTAAATTGTTTTTAATAATAGTAACAACAAAGTTAGATAAACTAATTTAACCTAATTGTATATTTTGTTTCGAATTGAAGTTATTTTGTAATATAGCCAAGGTACTTGATTTATTTTCTCTCAGTTTAATTGTTGATACCCCCATAATTTCCTCCCTGAGATTTATAAGTCCATGCAGCCTCCGAAGCCTATAAAGGTCGATGCCAGCTGCGCCGAAATATACTCCATATTTCGTCGTGTGATTACTTTTTTATAACACCAGGAAAAAAGGAAGGCACACTGATACCAGGAATGTCCTAGAAAATCCACTACAAAACACCATTATAATTTATTTATTTATTTAAGTACGCTACAGAGTAACTCCAAATGGTACATAGAACATATTAGTAAATCAAACAACAGTCAACTCTGTTGTTTGACATTTAAAAATTATGAGATTTAAAAGTACTAATGCTATTGTGAAACACATCATATTCATTAAAATAACAATTGTAACATTTTAATAATCTGTCAATAAATGCCTTGGTGCCTTAATTAGTACGATGATGACTAATGTGAAACAAGGTGATGCATCGAGTTTCTCTGGATGCAACTCTTAGCGTAATCCTTGCATATAAGTACCTTATATATAAAAACTGCCGAAGATACCAAATGCCTGCATTCAAGAGATTGAAGTCCTACCATTTGGAGCCTAACATCTCTTGCAATATTAGCATGTGGAATGTGGAATTTGAACCATAAGTATTTTACAAATTTAGCTTGAACATTTTCTAGTTTGAGAATTGCCCATCTGTGAGTAAGAAACCAAATAATGCTGTTATACTCAAGAATGCTACGCACAAAGCTACAATAAAGCATAGTTATGGCTTTAGTGTCGTTCATATGTAATGTATGACGCTTTATAAAACCCAACATTCTATAAGCTTTTAAACAAATATTATCAACATGTTCCGTGAAAAACAAATGATTGTCAAAAATTACACCCAAGTCACTTATTGATTCAACACATTGCAACTGAGATTCGTTGATAACATATGACGAATTGATGAAACTTTGGCATTTATAAAAGTGTATTAGCATACATTTACTAAAGTTGATGTTCAAAAAATTTCGTGCACACCATGAAGAAAAGTTATTGATGTCCTGTTGTAGGTTGTTGCAATCATCGATACACGTTATAGCACTATAAAGCTTTATGTCATCTGCATACAATAAGCAAATAGAGGATGAGAGAGAAGTGGTCATATCGTTGATAAATAGTGTAAATAATACTGGTCCAAGGTGGGACCCTTGAGGTGCTCCCCAAGTGACGCTGAATGTAGCAGACTTTGCACCTCTAAGTAGAACATATTGTTGTCTATTATTCAAATAAGAATCAATCCATTTGAGATAGGTAACATGGATTCCTATGATATCAAGTTTCAATCTCAAAAGAGCAAGACACACTATCAAAAGCCTTAGAGATGTCAAAATATATAACATCTATCTGCATGCCCAATTCCAAGGTTGTAGTTAGAAACTGGTAAAAGACACCTAAATTTGTTGCAGTGTAGCAATTTTATTTTCTACCTAATATATATATCTGTATAATCAATCCTTTTATTAAATATTAAATAATATAATACATTATAATGTTATCCAATCCACTTAATTTAATAACATCTATTGTCCAATAAAGAACTAGTATTTAGTTCATGTTAAAAGTTAAATTCTACGGTGACTATATAAAAGCTTTTGTGTAGTATCCTTCTTAAAGCCCCCTCTACTCAATAACTGCAAGGTAAATTGTTACTGGGTAGCAACAAGCTCGGCTGGTACTTCTAACACAGCTGGGGTTCAAGCAGGTCGATAATTGTTCTTAGGAGCGATGTCCGTGATTGATTTTTGTTGTTGGAAGCATTCACGGTGGAAGATTGCTCGTGTAAGCTATCTTCATAAATTGTTTTGGATGGTCCATTTGTTTGTTGAAACCAGTCGTGAAGAACGATGAAGTTTTTGTTAAAAGACCATTAGGAACAGTAAGTGAATTTGTTTCTATAATAATATTAATTGAAATTTTCAGTGTAACTTTGGGAATAATTTATTTTTAAAATATATTGCAACGTAAATTATAAATATGCAACTTTTCTGAATGGTATTCATGCGAAATTAAATGAAAACAATTCTATCCTTGTATAATATGGAATCACATAGATAAATTTATTCAAGTTAATTACAAACAACATTAGTTTTCTCGTGGTGAGAATTACTCATGGAACATCTGTAAATTGAAACGCAGATAATGGAAGCTAAGTGACGTGTTTTTCAGTATGCAGCGCAGCTGTTTGTTTGGAATGGAATTTTCAGTTGTCAATACATATGTCAGCTTTCAAGCAAGTATTTTGGTGCAATATGGAGTTCTGGTATGTACAAAAAATTATGTTCGTATGTTGTTTGAACTGTCAACGTAGTAACGAGATAAATTTTACTTTAACCGACTTGTGTTAACTTTGAACAGGTCAAGGACAGACCTCAATTATATTTTTCGTTGTTATACGATATGAATCTGTAATTTGTTCCTACATAATTCTTTTATTAACTCAATGAAACATCAGAAGATGTCACTACTAATTAAATAAAGTAAATTCTTACAACTTTAATTTTTAGAAATTAAATCTCTACATTTGATATTTTATGAACAAGTTATCTGTAATTATTTACTGTGAAATTAAGGTAAATTTACCATAATGAACGCTTTCTATAAATAAGCAATTTTATGCTTTGTCAATTTGTTACATAAACCTCATTACATAGTAATTGGTACGGATATATTCAGTACCATTGTAATTAACTCTTCCTAATTTAAATTAACTTATAAAGGAAGACATATTTTTGTAGAAAATTACATTATTGAATACCAGTTGAATAGATTCTTATTTTCGGACTAAAGACTATTTTTATTTAAGAGGAATGAAAGTCGATTCTGATTGTATTTAATTATTTTTGAGTTTGAATGCACAAACAGTGCTTTTCTTTGTTTAATCTGTTCACAGGTGCAGTGCAGGATTGCTAAGGTCAAGGTCGAGCCATAAGGTAAGACACTTTAAAGATTAGGTGGTCTTTGAAATTATATAGCGGTTATAGGAGAAAGGTTTCCGCATTAGCCTTGTACAAGGGACTTGTATTAGGTCTTCTCAGTATAAAAAAATACGGTGGCGCCTTATTGTTATTATTAGTGGTTGCAATTACACCCCGACCCACAGCTCATTCTCTACCCAGAGCATATAAGTTTGACTAGCCGCTTTGCCTTTGAGATTTCCTCAACATAGAGCCACCTTCCATCTTAACTTGCCGTGGGATCCTTTTTAATTATCGGAAATTCTCGTTAAACCAAATCGGAATTTAAAAAGATTACAAAGATTACAACGTGGGGCCTCGATTGCTGTACCAATTGTATAAGCACATAAAGTATAGGCTTCGATTGACTTTGGTTGTTTACACTTGTGATTCGTAACTCATTTACCCTCAGATTGGTTTAGTCTATTGATGTTGTTGTTTAATTGAGTTTAATTTGTAATTAGTTAGTTAGTCTATCCCATGATGGCTGAGACGTATCAAGTAGTTTATTTGCATAAAGATGAGTTGGATTATGAATTGAGAATTCGTGGAGTTGTTAGCAGCAGACCGATGCAGGATAAGAGGAAAATGTTAGGCCGATTATTAGCCAAAGAAACAACATTACCTGATTTTATTTGTCAATTAGCTCTAACGGAAATTGATAGTATGTCAACATTAATAAAGTTGTGTAAGAAATTAGAAGAAGCTTTCTTACATGGTAAAATTGTTCGATAGGAATATTATTGTTCTTTTAGTCGCAGCTTGTAGTATTTCAGTGAATAATAATTCACAGTGTAGTTGATAATAGTGATTTGTATTTAGGTTTTTCTTCCATGTGTATTAGCTACAATAGTTGTTTGATAAATTTTTTATAGTAGAGATGATAGATGTTTATAATTTGGTACACTGGTTTTTACTGTCGGTAAACCGTTTCAAGATTGCTCTTGTGCATAGGCACGTTTTGTTTTGATATAATTTATTTTGATAGCAATTTTGATTTATTTATATCCGCATTGCAACGCAGTATGTTAATTGGTTGTAAGTCTAAGTGAAACTTGTCGTCGTGGTTGGTCGGATTAGCAGTATGTCAGTCTAGACGAGACTTAGGAAAAGTCGGTCGCTCAGCATTACATTAGTCTAAACGAGACTCGAGGTAAGTTGTCAATCTAGCAATTTTGGCATCACTATTTTGAGATTGGTGATGAGGTTATAATTTTTGTTTATAAGTCTAGGTGAGACTCACAGAGGAGTTTGTCACCCTAGCAAGTTTATGCGTTGTGAAGTACTTTTGTCTATCTTGACAGTTTGATTATGAGTAGTGTAAGAGTGTACTAGAACATTGATTTATTGTTATCCTAGATGGAAGGTTGAGAGTAATCTAAATTATAAATTTATTATGTTTAAAATTGTCATTGTCTGCGAATTTAAAGAGAAGGTGTTCTTAAAGTTTGAAGTTCATTGGTTTAATGTTTGAAGTCATGTTGATAATT
This sequence comes from Platerodrilus igneus, assembly GCA_036346225.1. Lineage (NCBI taxonomy): Eukaryota > Metazoa > Arthropoda > Insecta > Coleoptera > Lycidae > Platerodrilus > Platerodrilus igneus. The sequence continues at coordinate 817,343 of JARFIW010001100.1, read as the reverse complement.
TAGTTGAGATCAAGTTAGATAATGTGGATCCCTGGTATGTGTCTCTTCGAGAAAAAATTTTAGCTTTACCTGATGATTACCCACAATGGAAGGTAGAAGATAATTATGTATTTAAATTTCTTTCATCAAATTTACCACTCGTCGAATGTAAGGAATGGAAATATTTAGTCCCTAGATCACAGAAGGAAGAGGTTATTCGGATAAATCATGACCCTTCAGTGGCCGGTCATTTTGGTTTTTTTAAAACATTGGCACGCATACAAGAGAGTTTTTATTGGCCAAAGATGCGTATTGATGTGTTGAAATTTTGTAAAAATTGTTTAACGTGTGGTGCACAGAAGGCATCTAATAGAGGACCCCTTGGTTTAATGGGAAAGGAAAAAGAAGTGAAGTTCCCCTTTCAGATTATTGCTATAGACCTCATGGGCCCATTTCCACGATCTAAGGTTGGACACAAATGGTTATTAGTTATTGGTGATTGGTTCTCAAAATTCACGTTAATGTTTCCGTTACGTAGTGCAAAAGCGCATATAATAGAACGTGTATTGGAGGAAAAAGTTTTTTTAGTTTATGGTGTTCCCAAATATATTATTTGTGATAATGGCTCACAATTTAGTGGTAGAAATTTCAAAGCAGTATGTAAAAATATGACGTTCAAAAATTTGGTTTAATGCAGTTTACTCTCCCCAATGTAATTTTGTAGAGAGGATAAATAGAACAGTCTGAACAGCTATACGTTCGTATATTAAAGAACATGATACTTGAGACATAGAGTTACCCCAAATTCAGTATGCGATTAATTCTGCAAAACATCATGCCACTGGTTATTCGCCAAATTTCTTAGTTTTTGGTAGACATGTTCCTGTGTCTGGAAAATTTTATGGTCTTGATGTGGAACCCTCAGTTGATATTGATTTTATTTCTAGTGATAGACCTTCGTATGTGTCAGATCATAAAGGACTATTTGATATTTTTATAGACGTACAGAAAAGGTTACATTTAGCTTACATGCAGTCTAGTAATTCATATAATTTAAGGAGACGTAACATTTCTTTCGAAGTAGGTGACAAAGTTTGGAGGTCAAATAAAGTTCTTTCGAAAGCAAGTGATAAGTTTACAGCTAAGCTTGCGCCAAAATATGTTTTGAGCATTGTTAAAAAGAAGGTTTCGAATTTAATTTATGAATTGATTAATGAAAATGGTTCAAGGGCAGGCAGATGGCATGTTAAGGACTTAAAACCTTATTCAGAGTTCAGTGGTGATATTGAAAATGAGAACGTTTCTGAACATTAATTAGTGTTGTTGATATATTTAATGGTTGATAGTAGGAATTATTTCTGTCTTATCTTTTAGTAAAGGATTTAAATATTGTATTGGAATACTGTTTGGTAGTCTAAAATTTTAGATGTTGGATACGAAGTATAAAAAGAATTTTTGTAGTGCAGTAAGGTTGATACTAGACTGTGCTGATATTGTTAGTTGCAAGTTATTCATTTGAGTCAAGATAAAAAGTTACATGTTTCCGTTTGTCAAATGATTTCATTTGTCGTATGATTCTTTAGTTCAAGGTTATAAAGGAATGTTTAGGTATCTTTATGATTAAAGTGTTTGATAAATAAAGTTGTATATAGTTGGTTATTATTTTCTTTCGGATTTAAGATTAAGGTGTTTGATAATTATAATGGGAATCAAGTAGTTTGAGTCCATATTAAATATTGATTGGAGGTCAATATTGTTAGTAACTTTGATAGTTATGTTTAGTTTGAATATTGTGTAAGCTGACAATGTTCTATGTTTAGTATGAATATTGCGTGAGAAAGCAATGTTCTATGTTTAATTATGGATATTGCGTGAGATAGCAATGTTCTATGTTTAATATGAATATTGTGTGAGATAGCAATGTTCTATTTTGTTCATTCATGCGTGAGTGAGATTTTTGAGGAGTAAGACGTGGTGACGTTTTACTTGTCTCTTCTGGGAAAGAGATATTTCTACATTTTGGTTGCATATACATGCGGTAGATTGTTGAACGTTAGTGATTTCAAGACTTGTTTGCTGTTTTGAAGTTATGTTTGGAGTGGATCTCAAAAGTAGTGAGAGTCCTTTTCTTCTTTTGTAAATATGTAAATTACGGTTAATATAGTAAAAATATGTTTGTCATGATAATTTGATATTTTCATTAAGTAATCATAATACGGCAGTATTATATGTTTTGTTGTTTAAGTTTCGAGTATAAATGAGTGATATAATAACCCCGAATATGATTAAACGATAATGACACCCTACCGATTAAGACTTCCGAATTTGTCCCCTTGTGGCGTATAGTACGCGTAGTTACTCGTCACTCATTTTCAAATACGTTGTATCTTAAGTGGTAATTTTGTTTTATTTTGTAAAATTTATAATAATAAGTTGTGAATATGTAACAATAAAAAAAAAATTCTTAGTATTTATTCCAGAATTTTTTCTCTTAGAAAGAGGCAGTGTAGCAATTTTATTTTCTACCTAATATATATATCTTTATAATCAATCCTTTTATTAAATATTAAATAATATAATACATTATAATGTTATCCAATCCACTTAATTTAATAACATCTATTGTCCAATAAAGAACTAGTATTTAGTTCATGTTAAAAGTTAAATTCTACGGTGACTATATAAAAGCTTTTGTGTAGTATCCTTCTTAAAGCCCCCTCTACTCAATAACTGCAAGGTAAATTGTTACTGGGTAGCAACAAGCTCGGCTGGTACTTCTAACACAGCTGGGGTTCAAGCAGGTCGATAATTGTTCTTAGGAGCGATGTCCGTGATTGATTTTTGTTGTTGGAAGCATTCACGGTGGAAGATTGCTCGTGAAAGCTATCTTCATAAATTGTTTTGGATGGTCCATTTGTTTGTTGAAACCAGTCGTGAAGAACGATGAAGTTTTTGTTAAAAGACCATTAGGAACAGTAAGTGAATTTGTTTCTATAATAATATTAATTGAAATTTTCAGTGTAACTTTGGGAATAATTTATTTTAAAATATATTGCAACGTAAATTATAAATATGCAACTTTTCTGAATAGTATTCATGCGAAAATTAAATGAAAACAATTCTATCCTTGTATAATATGGAATCACATAGATAAATTTATTCAAGTTAATTACAAACAACATTAGTTTTCTCGTGGTGAGAATTACTCATGGAACATCTGTAAATTGAAACGCAGATAATGGAAGCTAAGTGACGTGTTTTTCAGTATGCAGCGCAGCTGTTTGTTTGGAATGGAATTTTCCGTTGTCAATACATATGTCAGCATTCAAGCAAGTATTTTGGTGCAATATGGAGTTCTGGTATGTACAAAAAATTATGTTCGTATGTTGTTTGAACTGTCGACGTAGTAACGAGATAAATTTTACTTTAACCGACTTGTGTTAACTTTGAACAGGTCAAGGACAGACCTCAATTATATTTTCGTTGTTATACGATATGAATCTGTAATTTGTTCCTACATAATTCTTTTATTAACTCAATGAAACATCAGAAGATGTCACTACTAATTAAATAAAGTAAATTCTTACAACTTTAATTTTAGAAATTAAATCTCTACATTTGATATTTTATGAACAAGTTATCTGTAATTATTTACTGTGAAATTAAGGTAAATTTACCATAATGAACGCTTTCTATAAATAAGCAATTTTATGCTTTGTCAATTTGTTACATAAACCTCATTACATAGTAATTGGTACGGATATATTCAGTACCATTGTAATTAACTCTTCCTAATTTAAATTAACTTATAAAGGAAGACATATTTTTGTAGAAAATTACATTATTGAATACCAGTTGAATAGATTCTTATTTTCGGACTAAAGACTATTTTTATTTAAGAGGAATGAAAGTCGATTCTGATTGTATTTAATTATTTTTGAGTTTGAATGCACAAACAGTGCTTTTCTTTGTTTAATCTGTTCACAGGTGCAGTGCAGGATTGCTAAGGTCAAGGTCGAGCCATAAGGTAAGACACTTTAAAGATTAGGTGGTCTTTGAAATTATATAGCGGTTATAGGAGAAAGGTTTCCGCATTAGCCTTGTACAAGGGACTTGTATTAGGTCTTCTCAGTATAAAAAAATACGGTGGCGCCTTATTGTTATTATTAGTGGTTGCAATTACACCCCGACCCACAGCTCATTCTCTACCCAGAGCATATAAGTTCGACTAGCCGCTTTGCCTTTGAGATTTCCTCAACATAGAGCCACCTTCCATCTTAACTTGCCGTGGGCTCCTTTTTAATTATCGGAAATTCTCGTTAAACCAAATCGGAATTTAAAAAGATTACAGCAGTAGAGCGACCCTTGAAGAAGCCATGCTGTTCCGGTATTATGTAGTTCTTATAAGTGATAAATAATTCATCAGTAATAATCGATTCAAATATCTTAGCAATGCATGACATTAAGGAAATGCTTCTATAATTAGCAATATCTGTTTTGTGTCCTGACTTGAATATAGGAACTATCATGGATATTTTCCAAATTTGAGGAAAAACTCCTTGATCAAAGGAGTTCTGAAATATCAATCTTAACGGTCCAACAGGACCAGACTTTTTTCTGGAATCTAAAGATTGTGTTTTCCGAGATATTTTTTCATCAGTAAATACATGATTTGCTAGAGTTGAAAAATTTGATATTATTAGGAGCTTCCATATTTAAGATGTCATGGGTAAAATATGAAGCTTTAAAGTGCTCCGCAAATGCATTTGTAATAACTTCTAATGTATCATATTGTTTACCATACAGATACATGTTATTTGGGATAGCATTGTCATTTTTTAATGAATTTATGTATGACCAGAAATGTTTAACATTAGTAGGTATAAAATGTTCAGTGTTAGTAACATATAACATATAGCATAAGTCAATAGATGCTTTACATTCTCTGCGCAACTGAGAAAAATTATTGTAATCTTCACGAGATCTAGTTACTATTTGCGGAATGAGTTATTTTTGCGAGCTATAAGCTTTCTAAGATCATAAGAATACCATCTTGGAAATTTATTACTCCTAATTTTTCTTTTTGGAACAAATAATTCAAATGCATCAAGTAGTAGTTTATAGAATTTTTGATAAGTACATCTAGCGGCTCGGTCCTATCAGTTAAGAAAGACCAGTTAATATTTTCAAGATGAGCATTAAGTAATCCAAAATTAGCTCTGGTAAAGCAAAAATTAAGTGAACAATCAGATACTTTGATTCTTGGAATAATGGAAATGCTAAAAGAAAGTTTTAAACTGGGATGATGTTCATCTTCTTTTATTAAAACATTGTTGGGTTTCTTGACTGAATAATCCAATAAATCATCAGAAAAAAAGAGATCAAGGATTTTTCCATTTTTGTTCGTAATCAGGTTTAATTGATGAAGTTCAAGAAAGAATAGATTATTTAAAATAATTTCTGCTTCATCAGAGAACCTGTTTGTTGGCATGATCTGGCCCTCCTCATCTGTATACCAACATACTTCAGGAAGATTAAAATCTCCAAGAATTAAAAATTTTGCATGCAAGTTTTTGTTTCTTAACGAGATACACGTATCGACAAATACCTTCCTATGATCTATTGAACACTTTGGAGGTAAGTACACTGACCCAATTATATATGTAACATTATGTATAGTAACACTGATCCACAGGTCTTCAAAATTAAAATGCTAACTATTGGAAATTTCTCGAGATATCAATTTACTATCCACTGCAATTAATGTACCACCACCACGGTTGCACTTAAGCATATATTTTCTATCAATCTATAAACACTAAAATTATTAGAAAACAGTTCAGTAGACAGTATGCCCGTATGAAGCCAAGTTTCCGTGAACACAATTATATCATAATTGTTGGAAAGAACATTTAGACGTAGCTCTGTAACTTTAGATCTTAAGCCTCGCACATTTTGGTAATAACAAAAAAAATATTATTATTCAACTTATTATCAAGTTTTGCTGAACACATGGAAAATTTTGCTCTGAAACTTTATTTAATTGATTCTGTTTGTTATCTTTCTCAAAGAATTTGCGTACAGCAATTTTTTTTGGCCAGAAATGAGGACTTAGTACTTTAGTGAAATATTCAGATTTTATAGTTAACTTAAAAGAGCTGAAGATGTTCGGAAATTTAAAGTTTAATTTATCTATTTGGATGATGGGTGGTATATTCTTAACAAGGTATTTAGTCCGCTGAGAGTTTGCATAATCCACAATTTTTTGTCCTGTACTAGAGGGGTAATACGTGTAACATGTAATGAAGAGAAACGACCACGTTTTTTAACAGCTACAAACTCATCATCATGATCCATTACATCACTATTGGAAGGTGGAGTTCCAATGATCAATCTATTATAATTCAATTTAATTTTTACGTATAACTGTGCTCCAGCGCTGTTTTTCTCCTGAAGTATGTGAAATCACATCTTGTGACTCATTTGTAGTCTTGTTGATGTCCTGTAAAGTAGATTTATTGTTTAGAGCATCATTTTCATTCCCTTTATTAGAGTTGTTTACATTTGATTTGTTTACATCCTCAGAAATCACATCAACATTTAACATTGTAGATACATGTGGAAAATTTGTTTGATCACTACAAGCAAGATTAGCAACAGGTTCATATGTCCTATTCTTGTAATCAACATTATTTATGTCAGCTGTGTTATTAAAACCAAAGCTATGTTTAGCAATGATTTTATTGGAATGAATATTATGATTTTCAGGGGTACTGGGCCCCACAGTAAGTTGTCTGACTAAATCTATGTTAGAGTCACGTAAGTTCTTAACTTCAAACTTTAAGTAAGTAATTTCTTGAAATAAACATTTTGTTTCCATTTCCACAACACATTTAATTACATCTTTAAATTTATTACTCAATATAAAATCAATTATGATATTGTCACCTGATGCTTGATCTTCATGTATATTAGATTGTACACCATCATTATTATCAGGTACAGCACTGTAACCATTATTATTATCAGCATGAACACAATGATTACAAATATACTGCTTGACACCATCAGAAAGGGTTTTTATACTATCTTTTCTACCACCACACGAAGGCTGAGCTCTTTCCTCACACTTGATACATTGTACAAACTTATTAAGCACATTTCCCTTGCAATATGAACAAAGTTTATGTAGCATTGTTTCAATGGACACTTCATTGGTAGCCATCTTGAATACAACTAATGCAAGAAGAAATCAACTATCATATTGACAAGACTTCTGTCCGCAGAGGTCCTGTCAAAAATTAAGAAATTGCATCTACTAGTAAACAAACAACCAGTTTCAATAGTATTTCAAGACCTGGATTATTTTTAGAGGCTATAAAGTCAAACGTTTTTCCCAAAAAAGATTAAGTTGTGATATTTCCCGCCATTGAAGACATTGTAGTAAAAGAATACGTTGTTGCTGTTGGTAACATACATAACCCTAAAAGTATTTTATTTGCTTGTAAGATGTCGAATAATCGAATATGGGTTTATTTAGCTAACAAGGAGCTAGTGACCAAGTTAGTTGTAGAACACGAAGAAATCAGAGTCGGTAGTGTTTATATACCGGTTCGAAGATTGATCAGTCCTTCAAAAAGACTCGTTTTGTTAAATGTCTCTCCGTGCATACCGCACAGCGTCATCGATGAAGCACTTAAAAACTACAATGTAAGGTTACTCTCTCCTATCACGTTTATCGATGCAGGGATCGGTATTAATGAATATCGGCATGTAACGAGTTTTAGGCGACAAGTATATGTTGTTGAAAATGAAGTTGTGCCCGATACAATTAGGTTGCAACATGATACAGGAGATTATCGTATTTTCGTATCTGACGAGAAGATTGTTTGTTACATGTGTAAAAAAATAGGGCATATCTCTTCAAAGTGCACAAAACAAGCAAACGAAGATTGTGCTTATCAGACCCACATTGAACATACACAAAAGAGACCGCCAGCATCCACATTGGAAGATGTTGAAAGTTTATCAAATAGTTGTATAGAAGTAAACGCTGAAGAGCAAATAATTCAATTAACAACATCCACAACAGTAAGCAATGAGCTTCAACAAGTAAGCGAAAAAATAACCATAGAGGAAGTTTTTCAAATACCTAGAAGGAAACAGGTTGCTAAAATGTATGTCTAGAAAACGACTAAAAATCGATCCTGAGCCTGTAAAAGAACACAAATACCAAGATCTAGAGGTTTTATGGCCTAACAAAGAGTACGTATTAGATTTTATTAAGTTTACTGATTTTTTAAATGATGTTAAAGGAAGTGATAACCAATTGGCAGTTGCTCGTAAGTACACTGATAAAATCGAGCAATCGCTGGCTCTGATCAAAAATGCTGCAAGTGCCTGAAAAGAAAGAGCTATAGAAGAACGCTGCAAGAGGCTTGGAGTATCTATTAGGAAGCGATTACAAGAAGAAAATTTAAATGTTTCACCATCACAAGTGGCTTCCAGTGGTTCACAAATTTTACTAGACAAAGTTGTATCCACCGACGACATGGATAGTGATTTCAGTAGTTCTTGAGTATTAACGTTTATATAGTTTGTTTTATTTTTTTTACAAACTTTAATATGGTCCAACAGCCTATAAAACTTATCACTCTTAATGTAAAGAGTATTAGAAGTGAGACAAACCGGTTCAAATTAGTAGAATACATAAATATGTTAAATTCCCATATAGCCCTGCTTCAAGAAACACATTTGAAGGATAGTGAGGTTTTAAAATCTTTAACTAATTATAATTGTTTTGTTAATTCAGCAAAGTTGGATTGCTCGAGGACGGCAATCTTGATTCGTTCACATTTAAAAGTGATTTACTATAAAAGTTTATACGAGTCCTATTTGCAGTTAGTGTCCATCGCTGGAATCGGTTGCGTTTGGCAAGTATTTGCGGTGTACATTCCGCAAAATAGAAATATTGCGCCGGAAGTTTTAAATGCCTTGGAAGTCTGTTTGAGCAATTTAAATAATCAACTGACAAAAGATAAAATCCTCACGGGTGGTGATTTTAACTGCACAATATCACCATCTTTGAATAGATTAAATTCATCAAAAGGCAGTCCAAAAATTTCAAAATGCTTAAGAGATATAATTAACAGATTTGAGTTGTATGACTGCTGGAGGGTATTTAATTCTGCCAAAGGCGGATATACTTATATAACGCGAATCTCTGCCTCTAGAATAGACCATATATATTGTAGCAGCAATATTATAAATTCATTACGTTCAAGTAGTGTACGAGTGTCATTTTCGGATCATTTATGTTTGGAACTATGTTTTAACTTCCACACGAACTATTCTATACCTGTATATTGGAAGTTTGGTAACAGTTTGTTGAATGTACCAGAATTTGTAGAATCCATGCAAACCTTTCTTACTGCTGAAGTCGAAAAGTTCTCGGAAGATTGTAATATTCTCATGAATTGGGATAAACTAAAAATCGGCATTAAGAAAATAGTTTCAATATGTGCTACACCAAAAACAAAAGGAGAGAAAGGAGTATGACCTTATTTGAAATCAACTAGAACATTTGGGTACGAAGTATGGTATAACTATTCAAAACATTTACGAACAAATATCCGGATTAAAGGATGTATTTAAAAGGAAAGCTGCAATTGCGGCAGGTATTTCAAAATATCAGGATTTACATACTATCAACTGTCCAAACCTACTACGTTTAGCACACCGACCTTCTCCCTATCTGAAGGAACTTAATGTTAAAGAAAAAATTACAAATAATCCATTAGAAATGTGTGCATATGCAAAGGAGTATTTCGACAAGGTATATCGAGCTGAAGAAATACATTACATGTGATTTTCCAATGCTCCACCCGAAGGTACTACACTGGCCAGGAAGCGAGTTTTTTTTTACCTAGAAAATTTTGAATTTTGCCGGACCCTTGCTGTTCCAAGCAAGGTAGGGATCTTTAACGTGCGTGACAACACTCACACACGGGACCTCCATTTTACCTCTCATCCGAACGAGGGTGTATTTTTGTGAAAAATGCTCGCCTAACATTTTTCAAGCGGACCGTGTCGAGATTCGAACCCGGGACCTAGGGCGTAGTAGTCACACACATACCACTATGCCACGGAGCCGCGCTGAAGAAATACAAATAAATGATGAGTCCCCATTTAGCAAACTTTGCCAAAATTAAACGACACCGATAAAGAAATGTTGGATGCAGAATTGTCATTGGAGGACTTTACAGATGCAGTTAAAAGTCTCAATAAAAACAAGGCCCCGGGTATTGATGGGTTAACTGTCGAATTTTATTTAGAATTTTGGAATGAGCTTAAACATATTTATTATAAAACCTTCACTGAAGCATTACGACAGCAGCGACTGCCGCAGAATACACAAAGAGCCGTTGTCGAACTAATTGATAAGAAGAATAGAAATTTTCTAGAAATTACAAATTGGCGACCAATTTCAATTTTGAATACGGATTATAATATTTTAGCAAAGAGTATTGCAAAAAGAATTATGGGCATTATGGATACTTTGATTCATCTAGATCAATGCTCGTCTGTACCGAACAGATCACTCTTTGACATACTCCATCTACATAGAGACGTACTTACCTATGTAAAAAAGGATGAATTATCATTAGCGATTTTAAATCTCGATCAAAAAGGAGCCTTTGATAAGGTGCATCACGTATACCTATTCAAAGTGTTAACAATATTTGGATTTGAAGAAAATTTTATCAAATTTATGGAAACAATTTATACTAACCCAATTTTGCACATCAGAGTTGGCAATCTACTAACGACCAAAATAATACATTCCAGAGGTGTATGTCAGGGTTGTCCACTGTCTGGGCCACTTTTTTGTTTTATCTTTGGAACCATTTTTGAATTATTGCCGTAACACGTTAGTTGGATTTTCACTTCCTTTTGATACAAATGATAACTTAATAGTGAGTGCTTATGCAGACGACGTTTTCATATTTATTTCAAAAGAAAACGAATTTGCACAATTCATGGAAGCACACGACATTTATAGTGGCCAATCAGGGGCTGAATTAAATAATGATACAACTAAGGACTTTTGGACAGGTGCTTGGAGAGGTCGGATTGACACATAATTGAATTTTACATGGTCTTCAGACAGTATAAAGGTATTCAGTGTTGAACTATCAGGAAATTTAGTAGATGATACGACTAAAGCTTATAGAATTTTATGTGAAAGAACTAATAATGCATCCGAAAGTGGAATTTAAAAATGCCTTCACTGTCTATTGGAGGTAGAAAAATTGTTGTTAACCAGCATATAGCTCCCAAACTATGGCACTATTTATAAGTACTCCCATTTTGATGAAACACAACTGGCGGCATTTCAAAAGAAATTCATTGACTACATTTGTAAAAGTAAACATTGAACTAAAGAAATGCATCTCAACTTACCTACAAAAAAATGGAAGAATTGGGTTAATTCATGTAGGTACTAAAGAAAAGTCTTTTCGAATATATCTTGGACACTGAATAATTACATGTCCAGATAAACATAGGTGGGCAGGAATGATAAGATTCTTGATTGCAGAAAGCAACCCCTTGGCAATGGCTGTTTTGTTCTGAAAATAAAATGTTGCCTTGTTCCCTAGAGCCATTTTTGCATACATTATATAGAGCTTGGTCAAATCTAACATTAAATATTGAAAATTTTCCTAGGAATAAACAAGACTTGGAAAAAATTCCGACAACTTCAAGTCAGTTGATAGCACAGGATACCAAGCCTCCTTTGTTGAGTTCATTATGGGCACAACACAGTTTCAAAAAAATATGCAACTTTATGTTAAGTGAAAATTGGATGACGAATTAGGAAATAGACCACAAGCTTACTAAAGTTTCGGATTATATAAAAAATATACTTTTAAACCATTATAATAGAATTAAAATATTTTTAACAACAACATATAATTTTGAAAATGTGGAGAATCATCAAGAAAAACAAATTACAGTAAGATTCAAAGAAAATGACATGATGATTACAAAAAACTGTCGTAACCAGTTACAAAAGTGTTTAGTTCTGCAGCATTACGAAATTACACAAAACTTGAAAGGAAACTGGAGTGATGATGAGGTTATATGGACATCATATTTTTCCACACCAACCTTGGAAAACGATTCGATAGTTGCATGGCGGTTTGCAAAAAATAGATTAGCAAACCCAAAATTCCTATACCATGCAGGTTTTTCCAATTCTGAAGGATGTCCTTGCTGCAACGAAACAGGCAATGCATGGCACATAATTATAACATGTCCAGCAGCAATGGTGTTATGGAAACTCGTTAATACACTATTGAAAAAGGTAATGCACAGAAAACACATCTACTTAAGGGAACTATACTGCGGCTTTAAAGAAAAATCTCAAATTAATAATCTAGGAAATTATTTGCTCAACATTGCCAAAAGCACCATATATTGGACAACGCTCGACAAAATTAAAGACAACATTGAAACAAAACCCTATATTGAGCGCTACTTAGAGCAGATTAAATCAAGAGTTACTAAAGAATTCGTTTGGCACTTAAAAAATGGAACATTGTCAAAATTTAAAGAAATATGGTGCATCAGACGAACATTAAGCTGGATTGAAAACAAAACGTTAAACTTCAGTAACGACATAATTACTTAATAAGCTCAAATCATTTTACAACATTATATACATTATTTGAATTTCTATAAATTGTAAATATGTAACTTTTTAATTTTAATAAATAATAATAATAATAACACACACACACACACACACACACACACACGAAAAATAGATCAGCCCCTTGGTGGAATGTAGAACTCACCATATTGAGGAAAAGATGCAATGCATTATGTAGAAGATACCAACGTACAAAAAATAATGCTACACTGCGCGAAGAACAAAAGCAACTTTATCTCCAAGAAAAAACTATACAAAAATAAATTATAATTAGAAAAATTTTAATCTTGGAAGGAATACTACAACTTAACAACCACGTCCAATTCTTGGAATGCAGTATATAAACTAGCAACAAAAAAAACTTTTGGAAAAGCAATCCTCACTACCATACAAAAAACCGATGGCACTTACACAAAAAGTTTAAAAGACGCCCCAGAATATATTAAAATATTTTAGTTCAAAAAACTCTAATAATATTGACAATTCTATTTAAAAACAAAGAAGAAATCTTATAAACGAAAAACTAAATACTGGTAACGACAAACCATTCACTTAAACGGAAGTTAAATATACAATTATAAACATAAACTACAAAAAAGCACCTGGAGAAGATGGTATAAATAGCACAATTTATTTAATTTTATATAAATCACTACCTTTAATCACCACAGAAATCTACAATAAATGTCTAAAGCCTTCTTAATGTTGGCGGTAAAATATTAAAAAAAATGCTAGCTGACAGATTAACGTACTACTTAAATTCGCATAACTTACTCAGCCCAATACAATTTGGATTCACATCGCAATAAAACACCATAGAAGCACTCATGTACCTAAAAGAATTTGTATCTGAATGTTTGAAAAGAAATCAGTATGTAATAATGTAACGTATTGTTTTTACGTAGTTATACTTCGCTTATTAATCTAAAATAATACCGCAATAATATAAAAATATAATTTGTAAATTTCCATGCAATAAAAATAATTCATAAAATTTATAATAGCATATAGGCTCCTTTGCTCTTGAGGTCTAAGTTTCGTTAATAAGCTTCGTCGAGTTGTCATTTCGTGTCACTTTTCTATCGGCGTCTGAACGGGTAAGCTGCTATCAGCGAGGTAGTAAAGTCAAGATGGTGGTATCCATGCACGTGGCCTGTAACACAGTCCGCAAGAAGTTAGAATGGATTGGATCTTCGTGTCTGAAAGTGGTCCCTAGCGGCTTTAACGTGATGGTTTTTTTTATGTTCCACCTAGAGCAGTTCAGTTGATTCCTGCAGGCCAAAGGAGATAGAAGCTCCCCCGCTTTGTTAAAACAGTTGATATGATCAAGTAAATAAATTTTATTAATATTTTCCTCTTAGTGCAATATCTCGGAAGCAATATCTAGAAAATTTAGTTTGGGATTTGGAATACTAAATTCTATAGGATGTAATTAAGGAGGAATTGGTTTCGTTAAATAATGTTTGGTTCAGAAGAATTCTCAGAGTTCCAGTGATAAATTCGTCAGTATTCATGTGTTTCCTGTTTGTGCATCGCAGAACGCAGATGTTAATGGAATATCCTACAGCTGAAGTCATAGTTCGATTTCTTTTGATCATACTGTACTTCCACACGTGAGTGATGTTTAGCATTTAATCACATTTATAATTATTTAATCGTAATATGAAAAATACAAGGTTGAAGCTTTACCTAGATTAAAGTAACTTAAAAATTATTTAGTGAAAGAAAGAATTCCGTAATAAATTTGTAACCTTGCATAAATTTTAAAGATGGCTATGTTGTTCGTTTATCATAATTATTTCACAAACACATAACGTTAACTAAACTGAAAGAGTTGTTAGTGACATATGATGTCAAAGAAATATTCAGCTGTCCAAATTTAAATATCACATGTTATTTGACGCTAATCTAAAACTATATTTAATAATTTTGGGGTCATGTACTTTCTTTGTTAAACAACATAATGAATTCTTTTTATACATATTAAGTAAAACTAACCATATGTTGAAAAATTCTATTTCATGAGACCCTAAATAATTAAATTAAATTGTGAAGTCAATGTAGTACTACTGTTAAGTACACTTTTGTTGATGGTTAGATATGCTTTTGACGTAGCTAGGTAGAGTCTTTCGTAGCGAGAGGTGGTACTTAACTCAGGTCTTGGACCTTGGGATCGAGAAGGGTCTTTAGAAACCGCGATGGGGTTTTGATACAAGACATTCTTGTAACACGATTATAGTAATAAGTGAAATGATAAGATGGAAGTAAACAACAATATTTAATAAACAATAAATAAACTTAAAGCTAAATGACAGCAATAAAAGATTTAAGGAATTACTTACGCGACCATCTGTGCTCAAATGCCTCAGCAACCATAAAAGATTAGGTTACCATTTTGAGGGTTGGCTCTGAGCCGACTTGCTCCAGAGCAATGGATAAACTAGGACCATACACAGACTGACTGACTAAACTAACTAACTAACTGAACTAACTGACTGGCTCTGGTGTTCCGTCTTTTATAGCTGCTGATAACATGAAATGGGTTTTCTGCCAAAGGTTGTGGCAGGAGATAAAAGTGTATGTTTAATAGTGGTAAGCCAAAACTTCCCTGAGTTCTAGGACATCTGCAGGAAATCTAAATGTGGTTGTTACAAAGTAAAGACGACTAAAAGATTAAGTATACAAAAAGATAAGTGTGGTGAGGTAATTTCAAGAACATGACATTTGATAAACATGATGCAAGTTTTCCTAGAACAAAGGATGTTCGGCTTACTGATTATGTTACAATGTAATAAAAAGTAATCTAAAATAATGGCTTCGCTATATACAACACTACACCTGGCTGGGAATTAAAATGTGTAATATGAATTATTAAGTGAACTAAGACTTTTTAGAAAATTTATTATGAAATATTCCATTAAGAGATTTTTATGTTTTTTTTTAATACAAAACCTTATCGATTTTTTTATCTATAAAATTAATAGTAGAAAAAGATTATATTAAAACAAATCAAGGAATTTAATCAAATAGAATCCATTTTTGCATAACTCTTTTATTATTCAAAATACAAGTAAAACTTATAGGTCATTCATGGGCAGACATTGTGTCTACTGATAACAAATACCCTGGGTGTATATTTTTGGAACTTAAATTCTATTATTTTTGGTAAATATTTTTAAGGATACAAACGGTGTCCATGTCGTGCATTTGTTCACAGGTTGAGTCGAGACATCTGTAAGACATCTAGTATTTGAGATTTTGGTAAGTGCTTTACGAAGGTGAAATTCAGGTTTTGTGGCTATATTAGTGGTGTTGATAGAAGGTTTTCGCATTCCCCTAATACAAGCACAGATAATTTTTGTAGGTTGTTGTATTGAAAA
Organism: Platerodrilus igneus; assembly: GCA_036346225.1. Lineage (NCBI taxonomy): Eukaryota > Metazoa > Arthropoda > Insecta > Coleoptera > Lycidae > Platerodrilus > Platerodrilus igneus. The sequence continues at coordinate 801,269 of JARFIW010001100.1, read as the reverse complement.
ATACGGTGGCGCTCATTATTTATATCTTTGGTCATTTGACAACCCATGACCCAAGCTCATGATCTACCCAGAGCTAACACTCTACTAGCCGTTTATGTCTAAAGAGTTTTTCTTTTCCTCAAGCCGTTTTCCATCCAACTTTACCTTGGGCTTTCATTGTTAATAAGAAATTCTCGACCTTGTGATATCAGGTAAGGGTTTAGGAAATATAAGGGTGCAATTTGTTATCTGATATTTACGAAGGTAAAAATATTATTTTTGATTACAATAATGATAAATCTCGACATAAAAGGTGCATTTGATGCTGCTTGGTGGCCGTCAATATTAAACACACTACGAAATTTTAATTGTCCAAAAAAATCTTTTTAATCTGAGTCAAAATTACTTTATAAACAGAAATGCATTAATCATAAAACAATTTTACAATAGAAGAAAAAATTTCTAAAGGATGTCCACAAGGGTCGTGTTGTAGCCCAATCTTATGGAACATCAATTATGACTCCCTTCTAAAACTAAAATACCACAAAAATTCAAAAATAATAGCTTTTGCAGATAATTTAGTTTTACTAATTAAAGGAAACAACTTCTGGGAATGTGAAAACTATGCCAACATCGAACTACACAAAGTATCATATTAGATGGTAACACAAAATGAAATTCAACGAACAAAAATCAAAAACCATGGTTATATCAAAAAGAAGATCTAAAAACATAAGAAATATCAATATTTACCTGAACAACAAAATTTTAGAAATAGCAGACAGATTAAAATATTTAGGAATTTGGATTGATAAAAAATTTAACTTCACCCATCACATAACTGAAGTGAAAATGTCGAAAAATTACAAATGAATTATCAAAATCTGCAAAACTGAAATGGGGTTTGAATCACAAATCACTAAAAGTAATTTATAAATTATAATTATAAATTATATTACCATTGCTATCTATCCTACGGTACACCAGTAGGGATAGAAGCTATATCTAAAGAAGTAAACTCTAGAAAACTAGAACGACTACAGAGACTTATAAATCTAAGAATTGCAAAAGCATTTCGTACTGTATCGTACAATGCATCTTGCATAATTGCAGAAGTAACGCCCATAACAATTAAATTATATGAACTTAATAATCTTTATAAAATAATAAAAAATCAAGATAAAAAATACAATTTTATTAGACCGACACTTCAAAGTATAAGACTACACCCGGCATATATACTTGAAATTAAAAGAATAATAAAAACTTCACATACAATTATGAAGTCTACACAGATGGTAGTAAAAACGATGGAAAAGTAGGAGAAGGATTTATATTGTACAATTGTAAAAATATATTATGTAAATTTAAATTAAATGACAACTGCAGCAACAACTAAGCAGAAGCATTAGCAATTTTAAAAGCCTTGGAAAATATTTTGAAACTATCAAACACCTCAGTAGAAAATAGAAAAATTGCAATATATACAGACAGTAAAGTAACCCTGGACTCTTTAGAAAATCCAAATAATAATAATAATTTAATAAATAAAATCAGAATACAATTGAATACTTTAAACGAAAAATCCTGGACAATCCATTTCGGATGGATAAATTCACATGTGGGGAAAATTGGAAATGAAATGGCAGACAAACTGGCAAAAGATGCAACACAACTTTCTACCAAAGAATCTATATTTAATCGTATTTCAAAATCTGAAGTTATAAGAATAGTACAAGAAGAAAGTGAAAATATTTGGCACATCAGATGATCCAATTCCACCAACGGCTCACAAACAAGAGCATTTTTCCTACAATTCAACATAAAAAGAAAATTGAATTACCAGTATTTCCAACATTAACAACAATATTAACTGGTCATGGTAGATTAAATAGTTACCTATATAAATTTAAAATTAGCACAAATTCTATATGTATTTGTGAAGAAGACGAACAAACAGTAGACCATTTGCTCTACACATGCTCTAAATAAAAATTGAACGCAGACATCTAAGAACCGGAATTATATTAAATGCAGGAGACTGGCCACCTAAAAAAGAAGACCTTTTGAAAGATCACCTACATTTGTTTTTAACATTCGTCAGGAAAATCAACTTTGATTTGATATGTGAATAATGGATTTCAACTACTAGAACAAATACAAAATTATCTACATCAATTGATAATTATAACTAATAATCACGTCTATTTTTGTAGTATACATACCTGTTGTTATATTTAAATTTCAAGTTATTTAAGATAGGATTTTATATCAATTTTATGCATTGTAGCATACTAAATTCCTCAAAAGGTAAATAGTATGTCTGCTCTACCATATAGGCGGCAGAGCCTTGATAGATTACGAGGAGTTCCTGTTTGACGGTTAAGCCCAGGGTAAAAAGGATGTTAAATGGCTTTGAGAGAAAAGGGTCCCTCTAAAGAGATCTTCCAGTCAGCTAAGCTTCTTCAACTTAGGGCAGAGCTATGAGCTAGGGTCGTAGGATGGTATACGATAAAATGAAAGAAATTTTATTGGACGCCACCGTATCTTAATGAATGTTATAATATGAAACTATCCGAAGATCAGATACGGAAATCTTCGAAAGAAAAAAAACTTAAGACGAGCAACATAAAAAAAATACTTACTTTGGTCTCTGCAATCTGGAATGGGAACGACAATCTCGTGCTATCTGAAAATTTAACCACATCTAAACATGTTCAAACTAGGGCTTCGTTAGAGCCTAGTCACTTTATCACAAAAAAAATTATAAATAAATCCACTAGTCAAAATTATACTTTCAAAAAAAACTTCTAACTTTAACACCAATAATATCTTTCTTCAATACCAAAATTTCATATTTGTATGCTGTTTGCTTCTGTAGGACAATTACTGCTGACTTCAAAGAAAGAAAATTTTATGACAACTTATTATTTTTTCTATTAATTTAAAATATATATATATATATATATATATATATATATATATGTATGTACATTGTTTATATAAAACTATCTATACGGAGACTTTCAAAACAGTTTCTTTATTACGATTTAACATTAATTTCTGAGTATTCATGGGATATTTTTTAATTGCATAATTTACATTAATTCTCTATAATAAATATATGATTTTCCTTTTTTTTATGTTACAGTTAATTCATGATACTTAAATAGGATCCTGTTCAGTTTACAAGAAACAAATTAAATGCTCAAAAAATTTTGCAGGTTATAGAACTATATTTTTAATAGATATCTTTAATAAAATCAAAGGTCAAAGAAAAATACTTATTGTCAACATTAAGCTATACTTCAGGTGTACTGTCAAAATGTGTTATACACAATAATTCGGCAAACAATTCTTATCGTATCACATGTTTGGTTATGCAAACATTTTAATACAACTTTGTAACTTCGAAACTAATTTTACAGAAATACCTTGAAAATATTAAGGTCATTTATGTATTATTCAAATACTAAATTTTGAACTAAATTTTACGTGAATCAATTTAACTGATCTTCGGACCTTCACAAAAATATCGAGAATTAACTTTAAATAAACATATATATAGCTTCTTCAAAAATTATTTGTACATCTTAAATGAATGTTCCTTAAAAAGAATATAGGTATAAAATGGAGGATGTCTCACCGCTGGATATCTGCTTGGCGCCCAGGTTTTTTTTTAAAACATCTGCGTTCTTACTCTTGTAGTTGTGTGCTGCTGATGCAGGGGTCCGAATTTAACCTTCATACTAACCAATCATATGTGGGGATTTCCACTCTTTTGCCTAGCAACAATTTGTAACAACCCGATTTTTAATCGCTTTGTTGAGCATAAAATTGTATATTTCACGAACCGTGGTGGAATAATCTCATACAAGCAAATGCTTCTATATTTTAAAAAGCTTTTGTTTTACATCTACGGTACCTGAGATCGCAAAATATTTACAATACAATGTAGTGAGAGGGTTTAGTTTCTGGTATTTAAACATATGGTGCGGCCTATGGCCGCAGGACCGGACGAATTCATTGGGGTTTTTGCAGGAATGTGGTTGCAGATGTAAAGAAACAGCAATGATTCTCGGCTTTTTTTTGTGTGTCTTTGGGGAAAGACGTGTTTATGTGTGCTTAGAACACGTAAGTACTTATTTTGTTTGAAAGGACATTTATTTTTAATAATGCAAGTAACACTTTGATATAAATTTCCTCCTGATACTACATCGATTTATGTAGACAATTATTGAATTGTAACGAGTTAACCTGAGTATTAATTCTGGGTTCCGGTGTACATACATTATCGGGCCTGTCAAATAATTGTTACTTCTTTATGAACAACGTTTCCCGCGAAGTTATTTTGTTGTTTTGTGTTATGAATATTTACAAATGGTTGGTTACAAAGACTTTTCATTGTTGTTTTCTTTGTAAAAGTAAGAAATGGTTTAACACAAGATGTACAGCATTAATATATTTGTATAAATAACGTTTCGCTTTTATACTATACTTACAAATACTTTTTTGTAATATATTGCATCTGTGCACAATATTAATTTTATTAGTATAATTTTTAAAATAGATTCTTGTACTTTTTTGTATTAAACGCTGATGCAGACATTTGATAAGGTGTGGTATTGCGTCTATTTGGAATTTTTAGTTCTGTTTTATCAATTAGCATAGTAGCTTGTAAAACAAGTAATCTGTAAACAATTAAAAATAGGATATGCAATCTTATTAGTGCTTTTGTTAAATTAATTAAAGGTATTAAGTTAATCATAGTTAGGCTAAGGTTAGGTATACGTGACGACGTGCACGTCCCCAGATAACAATTAGGTTAGATAGAGTTACGTTATTTTATGTCGGAATAGTGGGCCCTGTAGGCCTTATTGCATTTAGAGTCCCAGACTGTTTAGTTATTTGTTTATACATGCTTTTCCTGACAGTCGAGGGTATAATAAAATGTTATTGCTTTTCTAAACTACGAGTTTATTTCATGATTACTTTTATTAGGTATCAGTGCCTTTCCGCTGATTGGCGCCCATGTTTATTATGAATTGCTAATATATGTATTGATGATTTTTATCCATATCGCATCTTTGGTAAGTACAAGCAAGGTTTTAGTTAAGAGTTTGAACCACGACCTACGCCGCTGAGTTTAGTCTGCCTGTCCTTAATTAACCGTCTTGACTGGTCTTTACAGACCCTCGACGGACGGTTGATTATGCAATTATTACACTAGCGCCTAACGCTTGGGGCTCGAATTTTGTATCGTTTTACGTTGCTCAATTTTTCAAACATAATTGTACTAACGCAGACACTTTTGAATTGTTGTGCTGAAGCATTTGCTTTTACTTGCCAAGTTGAATGTACATTATAATTTTTGTGGAGTTAACATATGCGTGTATTTTGAATTTATTGAACTGATATTATTATTGAAAATGTTTATAGTAGAGTCTTTAAAAGCTGACGAGCTGAGTCACGAATTATTAATTCGAAATTCAGATCCTTCTGATAAAACTGTTGATGTTAAAAGAAAATTATTACGTTCCAAACTTGCATTAGAAAAATGGATGTTTCAATTTTTTCTAACTACGAAAAATTCAAATTAATCAAAAGACGAATTAAATTGTTTAGAACAAAAATTAATGAATTGGAATCCTTGCTTCATTCTTATAAAATTACTCCTAAGAAAAATGAATATTTACGGTTGCATACCAGACTTTCACACGTCTATCGAAGGTTAACATACACAACCTTCAATGAAGAATATTCTTCATTTCATTCACAAATATTTTCTCGTTGTATTAAGTCTATTGAAATGTTAGAGCAAGTCCATGAAGAACAAGAATTTAATTCTAACTTTACGTATTTTTCTTTAGGTGTTAATCGCGACTCTACTCATGTTCCTACCGGAAAAGACCTACCTTCTACGTCCAACATTGTCACCCACACTGAGCCTTCAGTTGGTATTTCAACTAAGGACCTTAGTACCTTAATTGACTCGCTTAATAGAACTCGTTCAGCGGTTCCGATTTATAAATGGGGTCTCCAGTTTACGGGTGATCCGAAAAATATTTCTGTTTTATCTTTCATTCAACGTTGCAATGAGCTTCAGGTTGCTCGGAAGGTTTCTTCTGAAGATTTATTCGAAGGAGCCATTGACCTATTTTCTGATTCGGCTCTGGCTTGGTTTAGAGCCACCCGTTCCTCTGTTCATTCCTGGGATGAATTAATTTACAAACTTAAACAAGACTTTCTCCCGAGGACTACAATGAAAATTTATTGGCCGACATAAAGGCGCGAAAACAAAAATTGAAGAGTCCCCTATTGTTTATATTTCTACCATGGTAAATTTATTTGCTCAATTGGATGAAGCTATTGCAAACTCGAACAACTGAAAATTATTAAAAGAAATTTGCAATCTTTTATGCCACTCAATTGGCTTTGATTGAGGTTACGGACATTTCGCACCTAATCTCTTTATGTAAAACCTTGGAAGGTATTAAATTACGACATGCATCTGTCGAGGAGCTTCCACTTCCAACAGATTGCCATTCAGTCCAAATCCTAGGGTCCTTGTTTCACCTACTACAAAAATATAGTAGCAAGAACTGATATTTCTAATTTCTCAAAACGAATACTGCCAAGTCTACTACAATTTGTTTCAACTGCAAAAATTAGGTCATTCATTTCATACCTGTGCCGAAAAGCGCGCATTATTTTGTTATTTGTGCGGACAACACGATGTTACTTCATTGGATTGTCCAAAATGCTCCCAGAAGTCAAAAACTAGTTTCGAAGAGTCATTTCGTTAGCCGATGTACCTCTTCACCAAAATTTGCGCTGGCTGACAAAAGATTTGGCCCGATTGGCTTCAAAAGTCAAAATTTTTACAAACTACTAAAATTTCTTCTAATTTCTATAATTCTGAAAGAGATTCCAGACCTCATATCGCTGTTAAAATTTTTAACGATAATTTAGTTGCTCTATTGGATTCTGGCGCAACGACCACGATATTAGGGAAATCGGGAATATTTTTAATTGACAAATACGATTTAAAATTAAATCGTAACGATGAGTTTTCGTCACTCTCTACGGCTGATGGTACTTCACAGTCTATTCTTGGTAAGATTACTTTGCCACTTTGTGTTAATGCTCTCACTCATGAATTATCAATTTTGGTTTCTGATACAATTGAGAATGCCCTTACCCTTGGTGTAGATTTTTGCCAATTATTTGAAATTAAAGTAGATTTTTCTACAAAAGAATTTTTTGCTTGTTCTTCTGAAATTGATACTTTTCATATGATTAAATGTGCTGATGAATTGGATGAAGGTCAAAAATCGGAATTGAATCGTATTATTTCTTTATTTAACTTACTTGATCGTCCAGAATTGGGTCGAACTGATAAAGTCACTCATACTATTATTACTGGCGATGTTATTCCAATTAAACAACGTTATTATCCTTTATCACCTGCCATGCTAGCACATGCAAATAAAGAGATTGATGAGATGCTGGCTCAAGGCATTATTAGCCCGAGTTCTAGTCCTTGGAATTCGCCGATGCTGTTGGTTAAGAAGAAGTCGGAGAATTTCGTGTTTGCTTTGATGCAAAAAATTGAATTCTGTAACAAAAAGATGCGTATCCTCTTCCATTTTAAATGACATACTTGATAGGTTTCGCAATGCCAGGTACTTAACCTCTATTGATTTAAAGAAAGCTTTTGGCAAATACCTTTAGACGCGGCGAGTAGAGAAAGACTGCCTTTACAGTTCCTCGCCGAGGTTTATTCGAGTATAATGTTATGGCTATGGGTTTAACCAACGCGCCTAGTACGCTTCAGCGACTCATGGAGTCTATTTTGGCCATTCCTTGTCGCAAAATGTTTTGTTTATTTAGATGATATTATTGTCGTATCGAGTACTTTTAAAGAACATATTGAAATTTTAGAGGAAGTTTACAAAAGACTTAGAGATGCAAATTTTACCATTAATCTTTCAAAATGTGAATTTTGTAAACCCAAGTTATTATATTTGGGTTATGTTGTTGATAAAGACGGTCTTCATACCGATCCTTCTAAGATAGATGCTATAGTCAATTTTCCGCTACCTAAGACAGCCACAGAAATTAAACGTTTTACTGGAATGTGTTCGTGGTATCGTCGATTCATCAATGATTTTTCCACAATTTTGGCTCCGATTAATGACCTATTAAAAAGTAAAAGGAAGTCTCAATCTATTACCTGGAATGAAGAAGCTCTTAAATCCTTTGCAAAATTAAAGCTTGTCTTGGCCAGGCTCCCATTTTGGCTAGCCCTGACTTTACTAAGCATTTCTACTTACAATGTGATGCGTCGAATTATGGTGTTGGAGTTGTGCTGACTCAAGGCGAGGGCGACAACGAAAAGGTAATTGCTTACGCATCTCGTGCTCTTAATAAGGCTGAGAAAAATTACTCGGTGACAGAAAGGGAATTGTTAGCTGTCATTTTGGCATTCAGAAATTTAGGCCTTACATAGAAGGCACACACTTCAAGGTTATTACCGATCATCATTCTTTGATCTGGCTTAATAGCCTAAAAGATCCTTCAGGTCGATTAGCGCGTTGGAGCGTTAAGCTTCAGCAGTTTGATTATGAGGTGATTCATAGGAAGGGTAAACTACATGTTGTACCTGATGCTCTTTCCAGAGCTCCTGTTGAAATTAATTCTTTAAAATTTTCTTCTGATGATATCGATGACTGGTACAAAAGATGCTATCAGAAATTTCTAATAAACCTGATTCTTATCCGGATTGGAGAGTTGAAGATGGAAAAATTTATAAATATATTTCTAATAATTTATCAATTGAATCAAATTTGGTGGAATGGAAACTAGTTGTTCCAAAGTCGAGTCGTAATGAGATTTTGCAAAGTGTCACGATGACCCTACCTCGGCTCATTTAGGAGTTTTCAAAACTTTTCAAAGATTAAAGAGTTATATTATTGGCCCAAAATGAAGTCGGACATTTCTAAATATATTCGCAATTGTAAAATTTGTTGTGAAAGCAAATCTGCTCAATTTAATCGTTATGGATTTATGGGCCAGGAAAAGCAGATCTCTTTCCCATTTCAATGCCTTTCTATCGATTTAGTTGGTCCTTTTCCTCGTTCAAAACAAGGAATACAGTTCTTTTAGTCATCTGTGATTGGTTTACCAAATTTACTCTAATCCACCCAATGCGCAATGCCTCTGCACAACGCATCTGTGAATATATTGAAAATTATGTGTTTTTGGTTTACGGGTTCCACAAATTTGTATGGTGGATAATGGTCCCCAATTTAAAAGCGTTTTGTTTTCAAAATTAATGAATACTTATAACGTTCAATCCGTTTGGTTTAACGCAAATTACCATCCGCAGGTAAATTTTGTCGAAAGAGTAAATAAAGTTATTGCAACAGCCATCCGTAGTTATATTAAAGACAGTCATAAGGAATGGGATGTTGAAATCCATAAAATCGGACACGCCCTCCGAAACGCTGTTCACGAATCAACAAAATTTTCACCATCATTTTTGGCTTTTGGCCGTACCGTTCCTATTTCTGGAGATTTTTTGGTCGGTTAAAGAATTTCAAAGAGGATGAGTTGTTTTAGAAAATCGAGAACAGTTAGTTCGAGACATGAATGAACTATCTCCAATTTTTAGGAGGTAAAAGAAATCTTCATTTGGCGTATGAGCGCAATACCCGTTCATATAATCTAAGACGAAGACCTTTGAAGTTTAATGTTGGTGATCTTGTTTGGAGAAAGAATTTTGTTCTGTCGGATGCTACTAAATCATTTAATAAAAAATTAGCTCCTAAATATTTGGAAGCTAAGATAATTGAGGTTGTTGGTACTACGACTTACCGCTTAGCGACGGTGGATGATAAACCGTTGGGTATTTTTCATGTTAAAGATTTAAAGCCACATTAAATATTTTCCTTATTACCTTTATCCCCAGTTCTCAGTTGTTAAGTTGAATTCAAGATGTTGGATTTAAGCCTTGTGCATTCACTAGTATTCACATTTTATTTCTGCTTTTGCTGGTGCAGAGGTTGTTTTGGGCGTTGGTCCATACACTTATTTTTGGATTTCGCCTAGAAGTCTATTTTTGTATATTTTGTGGGTTATTGGATTTGAGTTTCGTTGGTGTTGGAACTGATCACTCCATTCACTTTCGCTTATTCAAATTCTGTAGTTGCAGTTTAGACTGCGCATTTTATTTAATAGAAGCTTGGCTTCTAAAGTAGATATTTGCCGATTATTAAGTTTTAATACTTAGGAACTTAGCTTCAAGAGTTGGATTTGTAACTATTGTTTCGATAGTTGCTGGAGCTAATAGTTTTTCAAGTTACCTTTAATCACTTAAGTGTGTGAACCATTTTAATTTGTTGGAGATTGAAGAGAGCTTTGTTTTGTTTTCTCTTTAACAACAAAAGAATATTCCTATCTTTATTTTCCTATTTCCTCTTACAGTTATTCCTTTTCTTATTGCCTGAGGTTGTAGCAATTCATTTTGTTTTAGAGTTTCGATAATTGGTGTCGGGTATGGTGTTTAATATTGACTTGGTGACTTTAACGTATTTCAAGTTCAAAATGTGTCTAGTGTGGTTTCCTTACGTTGAGAGGTTAAAGGGTTGAAATTTCTTCCCGCAATTTCAACTTTTGTGGAGGGGGTGTGTAACAACCCGATTTTTAATCGCTTTGTTGAGCATAAAATTGTATATTTCACGAACCGTGGTGGAATAATCTCATACAAGCAAATGCTTCTATATTTTAAAAAGCTTTTGTTTTACATCTACGGTACCTGAGATCGCAAAATATTTACAATACAATGTAGTGAGAGGGTTTAGTTTCTGGTATTTAAACATATGGTGCGGCCTATGGCCGCAGGACCGGACGAATTCATTGGGGTTTTTGCAGGAATGTGGTTGCAGATGTAAAGAAACAGCAATGATTCTCGGCTTTTTTTTTTTGTGTGTCTTTGGGGAAAGACGTGTTTATGTGTGCTTAGAACACGTAAGTACTTATTTTGTTTGAAAGGACATTTATTTTAATAATGCAAGTAACACTTTGATATAAATTTCCTCCTGATACTACATCGATTTATGTAGACAATTATTGAATTGTAACGAGTTAACCTGAGTATTAATTCTGGGTTCCGGTGTACATACATTATCGGGCCTGTCAAATAATTGTTACTTCTTTATGAACAACGTTTCCGCGAAGTTATTTTGTTGTTTTGTGTTATGAATATTTACAAATGGTTGGTTACAAAGACTTTTCATTGTTGTTTTTCTTTGTAAAAGTAAGAAATGGTTTAACACAAGATGTACAGCATTAATATATTTGTATAAATAACGTTTCGCTTTTATACTATACTTACAAATACTTTTTTGTAATATATTGCATCTGTGCACAATATTAATTTTATTAGTATAATTTTAAAATAGATTCTTGTACTTTTTGTATTAAACGCTGATGCAGACATTTGATAAGGTGTGGTATTGCGTCTATTTGGAATTTTAGTTCTGTTTTATCAATTAGCATAGTAGCTTGTAAAACAAGTAATCTGTAAACAATTAAAAATAGGATATGCAATCTTATTAGTGCTTTTGTTAAATTAATTAAAGGTATTAAGTTAATCATAGTTAGGCTAAGGTTAGGTATACGTGACGACGTGCACGTCCCCAGATAACAATTAGGTTAGATAGAGTTACGTTATTTTATGTCGGAATAGTGGGCCCTGTAGGCCTTATTGCATTTAGAGTCCCAGACTGTTTAGTTATTTGTTTATACATGCTTTTCCTGACAGTCGAGGGTATAATAAAATGTTATTGCTTTTTCTAAACTACGAGTTTATTTCATGATTACTTTTATTAGGTATCAGTGCCTTTCCGCTGATTGGCGCCCATGTTTATTATGAATTGCTAATATATGTATTGATGATTTTTATCCATATCGCATCTTTGGTAAGTACAAGCAAGGTTTTAGTTAAGAGTTTGAACCACGACCTACGCCGCTGAGTTTAGTCTGCCTGGCCTTAATTAACCGTCTTGACTGGTCTTTACAGACCCTCGACGGACGGTTGATTATGCAATTATTACAAATTGAAACTGCATTTCAGTCTTGTACTTGCCATATGGTTAACGATTGTTATAAATAATACATACTTTCCATTACTTTAATACTTGAAACTTGAAATTAATATTTTAAAACTCGGAATTAATACTTGCTTCTTATTTAATACTTGGTACTTTAAAACTCTAAAACTTGCACGTAGAAATATATTTACAACCATCTTAGGTCGATGCTACAACTAAAACTGAACCCCAGGTATACGTTGACTCCACTTTACTATTTGTTGGGGCGGCATGTTTAATTAAAAAACTTCAGGCCCTCGATAACACTTGTATTCGGATTACCTCTGATATCAAAATGGCGCTTGACCACGAGGCAATGTTAACTAATCAAGCCTGCGCTGGGAAAGGGGATATTGAATCAAGATACAAGCAAATAGAAGAGCACTTAAAGTTTACTTTGGCTATTCAAATGTAGATGGGGCAGTATGTATGAATTCGTAATATAAGGTTTCAATAGAAGTTTAAATACTTATTGAATAGGTGTATTGAACAAAAGCGTATATTTAAATAGCAAGAAATCGTAATTGTTACAGTATGTATTATTACAAATATAATGGAGCATACTGAAAATAAATAAATCAATAATAAACACACACGCGCGCGCGCGCACACACACGCGCGTGCGCGCACACACAAACACACACCCATGCACACACTCATACCTAACTCACAGTTCTTCCTTGACGACTGGAATAGCCGGCTGCCAATGGTCCTGGTTCTAGAAGGAGAACCTAACATAGATATCGACATCACACACACCTGCCAATGGTCCTGGTTCTAGAGGGAGAACCTAACATAGATATCAACATCACACACACACACTTGCATGCAAGCCCTACGTGCACTTTCATTCACACGCACACCCAACTGCACATGCACACCCAACTGCACACGCACACCCACACCGCGCGCGCATGTGAACGCACGCGAACGCACGCGCACCCATATGCACGTACACATGCGCGCAACCGTCTCGTCCGGCTAGTTTTTCATTGTATTCAAATGGGGGGAATATATTGTGATATTTGGTATGCTGAAAGTGTGTTACTTTGCAGTTTGAATGTGACTTTTGGATTCAGCATATTAAGATACATCTAAAACAACTTTAAAAACTTTTAAAAGTCAATGTTGAAAAGTTAGATGGTATTTATATTTTCTAAAAGTTTTACGTACGATTTTTAAACAGTTTATTTTCCCTTGTATGAAAGTTAAAGGGCTTTAAAAAACGAAACAAACAACAACGATTCCAGGTAGTTTTAGTTCTCGACGTCAATTAGTGCGGAACTGCTGCATGAAGAAACAAACCCCAAATCTGGATTTCTCTCCCAAAATTCACGCTGCGACCATAAATTACTAAAGTGTTCTCAATCTTCCAACATTCGGCAGTACGCCCAAACTTTTGCTGTGTATCAAAATTCTTCTACATACATCTGACCTGAAATTATGTCCTTGCACCAAATTTTCCTCTGTGGACTATCATTTGTGGCAGTAAACCAACACAATAGAGAGCCTGAAATCAGTGTCCCGCTCATTTTATACCTATTCCCCACCTCTAAACCATTGTCAAATTCTTTGAAGACTGTTTTTTCAATTCCCAAAAATACGGACATTAACAAGTTCCAGTTCTTTAGTTTCAAACCCCTCACACAAATCCACACGTAGTTAAATTCTTCGTATTTTACCTACAAAATTAACTCATTAGTAAGTAAAAGCAACCTTTGAAACGTTATATTTTTAAAAATATTTCTTAGTAAAATCCTCTTTGAGGCCAACAACATGAACACATGCGCTACGTCCTTCCTAGTATTCAAAAAATCAATACTCCGACACCTTGGCATAAAACCCCAAGTCAAAGAAAACCAACATCTACAATACGCCTCTTTCCAACACGTGTTGTCCCTAATTCATTCATATACATGCGCTTGAATCAATGCTCTGTCACCCTGTTTTCAATATTAGTTGCTTGACCGACAGCTACGCCACTGCCTATCTGTTTCTTATCAAGTTTACATTCGTCCCGAGGTCGTAATTCTTTCTTTTACACCATTAATTGACGTCAGGCCCTAAAACTACCCGGAATCGTTGTTGTTTGTTCCGTATTTTATAGACCCTGAACTTTTATACAAGGAAAAATAAACTGTTTGAAAATTGTTCTAAAAGCTTTTAGAAAATACCAACTTTATTATTAAATATGAGGGTTATATTTTTGTGTTTTAAATATTAAATTTGAAATACATTAATATTCACAGGATGTTTCTTATATGCCATGGGTCATATTTCATGTATACTTAATTCTGAAAGATTATGAAAATAAATCTGAAAATCCTGAAAATTTCTGAAAAAAATTAAATTTTCAACATTGACTTTTAAAAATTTTTAAAGTTGTTTTAGATGTATTTTAACTTGCTGAATCCAAAAATCACATTCAAACAAAAATAATGCACTTATATATATATATATATATATATAATTAGTGCTATGATAATAGGGTACTTTAGGGGTAGATTAAATCATAGGGGACGTAGGATAAACGTAAACAACTTCAACTTTAAGAAAAGCAAATAATTCCAGAAATTATAAGAGTAAATCGATGATTCTACATAATGTCAATTAAGAAGACACTGTATATAAAAGATATGTAATTAAATGCAGGAGAACATAAATATGTTTAAGTATAGTTTACAAGTAAAGATAAGATTTGAAAACGCAACAAATTGCATCAAAATTAAATCACCGGGAAACATAGATAAATTGGCATTGCAAAAATTTAACAACTGCGTCGAAAATATCAACGTAAACGCATCTTAAATAATTCATTATTAGAAAATCGTTACGCGACTACAGAAGAACACAATTGTTCAGAAAACCAACATTTTGTGGCAAACGAATAACACCAGGCGGTTCAATTATATGATAAATTGACAAACATCGAATACGTGACTTGATGAAAAGTCAAATGTTGGAAATTCTAGGATAATACTGCAATATGCTGAAGGCGGACGTGATGAATAGAGCATTCGTCGAAGATTTAAACTACGTAATTTCTAAAAATTCAGAGTTCTGCCAGATAAGACAAAAGTACCAGCCTTGATTGTAAACACGCCAATGAAAACTATTGGAGGAAGGCCTTATATATACGATTGAAACTGAACAACATTTTAGTCTATATTTAACTGAGCAACAACTATGTTCGAAGGTGGTAAAAACTCACGTAATTAGTGAAATAAAAATTAAAAATAAATAAAATTTAAAAGTGCAAGAATTTTGTGCAACAAAATATAAACCAATCTACAGATGGATGACTTCTAATTTGGGACGTATTTTAATTTTGGACATACTTTGATTTGAGGACGTACTATAATTTTGAGATGTATTTTAATTTGGTGATACTTTAATGTTGGACGTACTCTAATTTGGTAAGACTTTAAATGGAAGTGATTTTTATGGGAGGCGATTCTTATATGGGACGACACTTTGTTGATGCCATTTTGTGGAGACAAATTTTGTTGATGTCTTAACGCAAACATAAAATACAACTAAGCAAAGCGGACGCAGCAAGGGAATGCAGATCATAGACTAGGATGGAACTCCAGAACCCATTCCAGGTTAGCAATTTTTAATACACTTTATTATTGATAGACTGTTTCAATTTAATATTTGCTATACATTGTATATTTGTAAGAGTCATCAAAAAGGTCACTTAAAAATATGAAAACAAGGGAAGTATCTTGGAACGTTCGAAGGTCCCAGAATGTAATTAAAAGGTATTTTGCTGGCTTTCAGAAAAGCATAAATCTGGTAAATGTAGATATTTTGTATAAAAAGGAAAATTTTGAGTATTGTACATATTAACAACTATTATATTATGTGTTCTAAAATTGCTTTATTTGAATTCAATAAGATTTACTCAGTAAGCTAGTCGGGGTAAAAAAAAACCTTAAAATAATATTTCATATAATAAAGGAAATAGCACAGCAATAAAAGAAATATCACAGCAATTTTATGACGCCCAACATTGGGGCTTAAAATAATAAAGGAATCAGGGGCGAATATCACAGCAATTTTATGACATGTCCAATTGTGGGGCGAATATCACAGCAATTTTATAGTATGCCCAATCGTGGGGCGAATATCACAGCAATTTTAAGGCGACCCAAACCGTTGGGGCTCGAACACCACAAAAACAAATTTAAAAATTAAAAATCGTAGAGGCGAGAACACAAAAAGAAATTTAAAAATTAAATATCGTAAGAGCAAGAAATTTAAAAATTGTAGAGGCACGAATAAAATTTAATTTAAAAGTATAAGGGTTAGGAAATTTAGAATCTGCAAGAAATTTTTGAAATATTAAAAATTTTAAAATTTTGAAATTAAATAAAAAAATGGATAAACGAATAAAGGAAACTAGAGAAGCATTAAGGAATCAAGGGGTAGAAATAGGGTCTCAAGAAAGTGTAATTTTACAGGATGTATCAACATAAATACTAGGGCAACAATTGATACGAAGTCAAAGTGAAGAGCAGCATATATCACAACAATCTGAAATGATGTCTATTTTATTAGCCTTAAATAGAAAAATGGACAAAAGCGAAGAGACCATGAAAAATATTAAGATGCAGATTAAGGAAAATGGAGAAAAGCTCGGTGCTAAAATAAAAATTATAAGCGACGGATTAAAAGAAACAAATCAAACAATCGCGTAAATGCAGGTACAATTTGAGAATAAATTTATTAGAATCATGGACGATGTGGATAAAGTTAGGGACGAGGTTTGGAAAGTTAAATTAGATCAGGAAACGTGTGAAAAGGAAACTAATGATCGGATTACAGGTTTAGGTAAAAATATGCGGAAAATTTAGGAAAATTGTGAGATAGGACTTAATGATGTAAATAGAGAATTAGGTAATTTAAAATCAGAATTCGAAAATGCTAGTAGGAATCAGGGGCAATACACTAAGATAAATAGACAGGAAATATCAGTTGAGCAATATTCCAAATTTTACGGAGACAACAAGGTGAATCCAAAAATATTTTTGAATAATATAAGAAAATTAATACAGGGATTAACGGATGAAAGATACAATTTAAATTTCGTTAGGTCAATGTCGAAAGGAAGCGCGAAAATAGGGTTTGACTTGATAGAAAATGAGATAGGAACATTTCAGGGATTTGAGAGTAGATTTCTAAGAAAATTTTGGGGGAACAATCAACAATACAAGGCGCGAGATAATTTAATTACAGGAAAATATAATCAAAACTTAGGGATGACACGAGAGTTATACACCATACAAAAATTTAGTATATCTAAGCAATTAGATCCTCCGATGGAAGAAACACAAACCATAAAGTACTTAGCGGGACATTTTGGAGAAGAGATAAGACATTATGTGATGATTCAAAATATTGTAAATAGGGGGATTTTCTTGGAATATTTACAACGTTGTGATGAGTTAAGACAGAGTCGTGTGGTGGAAGGTAGGATGATACAAAGACAACAAGAAAACATAGTTAGAATGCAAAGGAGTATTGATAATAATAGACTAAATTATAGGAGAAATCATAGGGAAAATTTTTATAGAAATAATTATAATAACTGTAACGATAATAATTTTAGACGGAATTGGAATACAAGAAACACACCAAGAAGAGAAACAGAGCAAACAAACCAAGACAGGAATATAAATCAGTATACACCACAAGCACGACATCGGGAACAATCAGCACAACCAATAAGAACGAACCGTACCTATGCATAAATTACGAGTCAAGCAAGACCATCTACGTCGAATCAGAATTTTTGAATGAGGTGTAACAATTTCGATTTCCTGTTATTCAAATACTCACGTTTTGTTCGATACACCTAATCAATAAATGTTAAATTTCTATTGGAACCTTTTATTATAAAATTCATACATAGTACGCCCTTTACATTAGAATAGCAAAAGTACACATCAAGTGACTTCTAGTTGTTTGTATCTTGTGTCAATATCCCCCTTTCCCGCACATACGAGTAGAAGGAAGGCTGTCTCGTGGAATAAGCCATTTTTAATATCAGATGTAGTCCGTAGACACGTATTTTTCGGAGCTTGCACGTTTTTAATCAAACATGCCGCCCGACCAGTTATTTAAATGGAGTCAACATGTTACATAAGTTAGTCTTAGTTTTGGTAATAGCATCGACCTAAAATGGTGATGGAAATATTTTTATGGTAAGAAAGATTGCACAAGCTTACCCCAAATTTTTATGCTTTCGTTTCATTTCAGCGCAAGTTTTTGAAGTTCTTGAGATCTTAAAGTTTTTATTCATTTTTTAGTTTAGCGGTATAAGGATTAAACTAACTATCATTAAATATGGAGATAATTTTAATTCCGAATTTTTAAAATATTAAATTCAAGTTACAAGTAAAGAAGTTATGGAAATTTAAAAGCAGTTTCAATTGTTACTAGGCAAGAATGTAGAAACCCGCACATGTTATTGGTTAATACGAAGGTTAAATCCGGACCCCTGTGTCAGCTACGCTCAACTATAAGAGTAAGGACGCAGATATAGCAGATGGTTAGCGGTGAGTCACCCTCCATTTTTATTCTTATATTTTTTTTCAAGAAACTTTCAATTAAATGCTCAGATAAATTTTCGAAGAAGCTATACCTAAGTTTGTTTAAAATTAATTCTCCAAATTTTTGCTAAAGTTCATAGTTCAATTAATTTGTTTCATTTAAAATTTAATTTAAAAATTTAGTATTTAAATAAGGCATAATTGACCTTAACATTTTTAAGATCTTGGTGCAATGTTATGTTTGAAGTTACAAAGTTGTATTAAAGGATTTGCTTTATCGAACATGTGATAGGATAAGAATTGTTTGCCGAATTATAATGTATAACACATGGTAATAATACACCTGATGTATAATTCAATGTCGTCAACAAGTACTTTCTTTGATCTTTGATTTTATTAAAATTTGTTATTAAGAACGTATAACCATAACCTGAGAAATTACTTTTGGATATGTAAATTTTGTTTGTGAACTGGAAAGGATCCTATCCAAGTAAAATGAAGTCATTGTAACGTAAATTAAAAGTAACAGATTTCTTACTGAAAACTAAAATAATTTATGCATTTACTAAAACACTATTCCACGGAACTGTTTCGAAAGTCTCCGTATAAATAAGTTGTATAAACAATGTATATATAAATATTTTTTTTGAAAACAAAATTAATAGAAAATTTTTAAGTTGTCTCAAAATTTTCTTTCTTTGAAGCTTGTCCTACAGAAACAAACTGTTTATAATTTAGAAGCTTTAGTACTGAGGGAAGGTATTATTAGTGTTAATGTTAAAAGTTTTTCTTAAAGGTATAATTTTGATTAGTAATCTACATATAATTATATTTGTGATAAAGTGACTAGGCTCTCATGAAGCCCTAGTTGGAAAATGTCTAGGTATGATTAAATTTTCAGATAGCACGAGATCGTCGTTCCTATTCCAGGTTGCAGAAACCACAGTAAGTATTGTTGTATATGTTGCTTGTCGTAAATTTTTTTTCTCTTTCGAAGATTTCCGTATCTGATCTTCGAATAATTCCCTATAAAACACTCATTAAGATACGATGGCGTCCAATAAAACTCCTTTTGTTTTTTTTTTGTATACCATCCTACGACCCTAGCTCATAGCTCTGCCCTAAGTTGAAGAAACTTAGCTGGCTGGAAGAACTCTTTAGAGGGATCCTTTTCTCTCAAAGCCATTCAACATCCTTTTATCCTGGGCTTGTCAATCAAACAGGAACCCCTCGTAACCTATCGAGGCTCTGCCGCTTGTATGGTAGAGCAGTCATATTTAATAGAAGACTTGAATATGTTACAGAGGATAAACCAAGTAAGCCCTTAAGAATTAATGGATATGAACACCAGCGCGAATATATAGAATGTGAAATGGAGAATGATTTGAATAAAAGCTTACTACCGATAATTAAATTGAAAGTTGGAAATAGTAGAGGTGGAACACATTGATATGGGAGCAGAAGCGTCGTTAGTGTCTGAAGATTTTGTTAAACGGGAAAAGTTAATGTGGAGAATGATGCCTATTAAGAAGTTTAATTTAATAGCACCAAATAGCAAGAGATTTGCAAGTGTAAATAAGAAAATAATTCTGGAATGTGAAGTGAGTAAGATGAAGTTTGAGAATGAATTTATAATAGTGCCGGGGTTAAGAGTAGATGTAATATTTGGTATGGACATAATTGATAAGTTGAAATTAAAAATAAATGCCGAAGGAAAGATAATAGATATAAAAGGGGAATGTACAAAATAGGATAATGAAGAAAGTGTTGAAGTCGAAGGGGACTGTTTAAATATTAATCAATTTGAGGGTGAAGTTGATGTAGAGGGGGATGTTGATGAAATAAGATGTCCAGAAGAGATGAAATATAGAGTGAAAGCATTAGTAATTAAGAATTCAGAATCAGAATCCAGAATAGCAACAGATGATGTGAATAAATCAGAAGTTGTAGACATGGAGCAGTTTAACGTAATTCCACCAGAACGCGAATCAAGAAAATATACCGGTTTTTATATAAAAGAGCAAATTTATAAGTGTGAAGTGGCTCCTTTTGGTTTGTTAGCAAATAAGGCTGTGATATGGGAGCCGTATGAAAAATTTGGGAGTCATATGTTAAATTTTAGAAAAGACTTTAAACGAATTTTGTTAAAATTAAATTTAGTAGTGAGAAAAGTAAACAAAAAGAAATGTGAATTCTTTCAGGGGGAACCAAAATTTTTGGGATACAAAATAGGATATATTAAGGGGAAAAATAATACAAATAATAAGTTAACTTCAGAAAATAAGTTTGAAAAGAGAGTGTGTAGTGGAAATAAGAAGGATGCAACAATGAGAAAAAACTTTTAATAATAGAGAAAAAGTGTACATACGGTAACATAAACTAGTGTAAATAAGGGAAGTAAATAGGGATATAATTATAAAACTTGGATAGGTTTAGGAAAAGTAGTATAGGTTGATGGAAATGAAAAGAAATATGTAAATAGAAACTTAGTTTAGCAGAAATATTCGAAGAAAACAATATTTAGTATAGGTTAATGTAAATAAGAAAAAGTATTGGTAAATAAGTAAAAGTATAGATAGATAAATAGAAGTGGTTCATTAAAAATATGAAGAGATGATGATACATTGTATGAATTCATGAAAAATGGGAAAAGTATAGGTAAATGGAAAAAGTAGATAAATAGGAGTGGTTCATTAGAAATAGAAGAGATGATGATACATTTTATGAATTCATGAAAAATGGGAAAAGTATAGGTAAATGGAAAAAGCAGATAAATAGGAGTGGTTCATTAGAAATAGAAGAGATGATGATACATTTATGCAAAATGGAAAAAGTATAGATAAATAGAAGTGGTTCATTAGAAATAGGAAGAGATGATGATACGTTGTAGGAACTTAGTAAAAATAGGAAAAGTATAGATAAATAGGGAGTGAAATATTAGTAGAGTACAAATATAAAGTAAATTGAGGAGAAATAGGAAAAGTATAGACAAATAAAGAGTGAAATATTAGTAGATTACAATTGGTAGTGTGAATTTAGAAAAAATGGGAAAAGTATAGATATATAGAAAATAGGAAGATAAAATGTTTAGTATAGAGCCTAATAGGTGTAGATAAAATTTAGGATAGCAATTTAGAGATAGGATTAATTAGATTTTGCAAATCATATTGGGGGAACAATTGAAAACAAAAGAGTTAGCAAATAAAATAAAAATATAAGAATTTTCATCAATGGGGATTTAATACCGCCTTGGGCGCCAAAAATGGCATTGATCAAAAATTTTGTATTTTAATTTGGGGGAATAATGCTATGATAATAGGGTAGTTTAAGAGTAGATTAAGTCATAGGGGTCGTAGGATAAACGTAAACAACTTCAACTTTAAGAAAAGCAAATAATTCCAGCAATTATAAGAGTAAATCGACGATTCTACATATGTCAATTAAGAGGACACTGTATATAAAAGATATGTAATTGAATGCAGGAGAACATAAAGATGTTTAAGTATAGTTTACAAGTAAAGATAAGATTTGAAAACGCAACAAATTGCATCAAAATTAAATTACCGGGAATCATAGATAAATTGGCATTGCAAATATTTAACAACTGCATCGAAAATATCAACGTAAACGCATCTTAAATAATTCATTACTAGAAAATCGTTACGCGACTACAAAAGAACACATTTGTTCAGAAAACCAACATTCTGTGGCAAACGAATAAACACCAGGCGGTTCAATTATATGATAAATTAACAAACATCGAATACGTGACTTGATGAAAAGCCAAAAGTTGGAAATCCTAGGATAATACCGCAATATGCTGAAGGCGGACGTGATGAATAGAGCATTCGTCGAAGATTTAAACTAGGTAATTTGTAAAAATTCCGAGTTCTGCCAGATAAGGCAGTCTTGATTGTAAACACGTCAATGAAAACTATTGGAGGAAGGGCTTATATATACGATAGAAACTGAACAACATTTTAGTCTATATTTAACTGAGCAACAACTATGTTCCAAGGTGGTAAAAACTCACGCAATTAGTGAAATAAAAATTAAAATAAATAAAATTTAAAAGTGCAAGAATTTTGTACAAAAGAAATATGAGCCGATCTACAGATAGACGGCTTCTAATTTGGGACGTATAATTTTGGACATACTTTGATTTGGGGACGTACTATAATTTTGAGATGTATTTTAATTTGGTGATACTTTAATGTTTGGACGTACTCTAATTTGGTACGACTTTAAATGGAAGTGATTTATATGGGAGGCGATTCTTTATATGGGGACGGCACTTTGTTGATGCCATTTTGTGGAGACAAATTTTGTTGATGTCTTAACGCAAACGTAAAATACCACTAAGCAAAGCGGACACAGCAAGGGGATGCAGATCATAGACTAGGATGGAACTCCAGAACCCATTCCAGCTTAGCAATTTTTAATACACTTTATTATTGAAAGACTGTTTCAATTTAATATTTGCTATACATTGTATATTTGTAAGAGTCATCAAAAAGTCACTTAAAAATATGAAAACAAGGCAAGGTATCTTGGAACGTTCAAAGGTCCCAGAATGTAATTAAAAGGTATTTTGCTGGCTTTCAGAAAAGCATAAATCTGGTAAATGTAGATATTTTGTATAAAAAGAAAAATTATGAGTATTGTACATATTATCAACTATTATATTGTGTATTCTAAAATTGCTTTATTTGAATTCAATAAGAGTTATTCAGTAAGCTAGTCGGGGTTAAACAAAAAAATCTTAAAATAATATTTCATATAATAAAGGGAATAGCACAGCAATAAAAGAAATATCACAGCAATTTTATGACAACCAACATTGGGGCTTAAAATAATAAAATTCAATATCACAGCTATATATATATATATATATATATATATATATATATATATATATATATATATATTGACATGATAAGAGGCCACAAGAGGTCATTAAAACCCTAATTCTACGAATAAAACCCACCAAAATATAAAAATCCTGAAAAAACGAAAATTTTCGTAAAGTAAAATACAAAAAATGCAATTGCCCATGTATAAATAATCATCCGGTATGATATAAGCATATTGTAAATACGTAGCAAGTAACGTAAGTTGTATATGAAAAAATAATTAATTGTAAGAAACCGTAAACTGCATTTAAATGCGAACGCAAATCTATCATTTTAAGATAAATACAAAGCCATTTATTTTCACTTATTAATTATCAATACATTTTGATAAAAATGCTTTTCATTTGCTGTAAATGGCATAGAATAGTACTAACTTTATACATTTGGATAAAAATAAGTAATTTTGTGTATTTGAAACCCCAATTCTAATAGGTTGTGACGAATTTTCTTTTGAAGCACTAAAAGCACCAGCCCCACGTGGTGAGCCAGTGTAACTATATTTTCTAACTGGGCTCAGCTAGCCTCACGCATGGGCAAGTGTAACAAAGTCTTCCGACATAACTAGGGGTCTATTCCTTGGGTAGAGCTATGAGAAATGGGGGGGTAAGTCGAATTCTGATTGTAAGTTGAATTTAATCCAAAACAAATAAGGCGCCACCAAGTCCTGACTTAATTAGGATAATTGCGTAGTGTATTTCTAGGGACGGACGTGGAAACCCAAAGAAAAAAATCGCCTTCGATGACAGAAACCCGTCCCAACTGAATAAGACGCTGCTCCTGTAAGAAATGGTAATAATTAGCTTAATAGAAGGGTGGAACACTATTTGTGTACCACAAACATACCTAAAGAAATATCAAAAAAAATATCTAGGAGATGACATTAAAATTCCACTCATACGGATATTAGTTTCTTGTAGTTAGTTTTGACCATATTTGATCAAAATAAAAAAGCTTTAATTTTGAACTAATAATTTACTCAAAAGATTCTCTTTTAAAACAAAATTCAGTGCTACAAAGTTTCATAAATAATTAAATGAGTTCAAGGATTTTAAATAAAGTTTCATCAAAATAGTTACTAAGCAAACATTTTAAAACTTAGTGTAAACTTGTTACAAATGAAAGCCGACCCGGGCAGATCTGTTCGAGGGGGTTACAAATTAATACATAGTAAATCAAGTTTCCTTATCTAAATTAATTGTGTTAGTTTCAGTTTCTAATAAAGAAAGATCATAAAAATATTCTTATAAACTCAACTTAAGCAAACATTGTTCAAAGCATATGTTATTGGAACTAAGCAAACATTGTTCAAAGCATATGTTATTGGAACACAGGTGTCAGCAGTAAACTGCAGGCAAACAAGTGACGTAACAAAACATCTGTCGCTGTTACCAACAGGACAAAATGAACCACGTGAATGGTATCTTAAAACTTTACAAGTTGTACATTACACTGAAAAATTCAGCTCAACTAATAATCGATATTTTATAACATTCGTGCTTTTATGCACTAAACAAAAATAGCGTGTTTCTAATTTGAAACACAACCAAATTTCTTAAAGTTATCTACGAACCAAAAGTGAAGAGATGTTGTGAAATCAAAAGTAATCACCATACTTCCATCAGGTTTGTAGTAATAAGTTCTTCTATTAATTATTCAAATTCTCCATTATCAAAGCCGCTTCCTACGGACTGCAATACAAAGCGGTTTTACATCTGTGGTTGGGATAGTTGTTTCTACTGATGATTTTATGGTGGTTAATTACGCGCTAAACAAAATACCTCAATTAAACAAATTAAATACTGTTCATAGGATACCAACCGCTATTTAAAGATGGATCTCGACTCTTCAAAATGTAACCGCAAATTGGCGGCCTGCTTCCAATCATACATTTTGACTTTTCAAGCTTACAGGACCGACTGGTTATCCTCGCACGAGCTACGGCGTGTTCCCGGCCGAACCTTCAACCACAACGCGCCTGCGAACCGTTATCGAAAGCACAGACACCTGACTATTTATAGAAAACTATCTATACAGTGTGTACAGTATAAAATGCAGTACATGGGGATCTTGGAAACTGTAGGAGATACGATCTTGGTTAAATGGGACAAAAGTTGCATAATCATGAGGGTATCTCAGATCGGTTTTCAAATTTCAAAATTTTTTCATAGGTTACTAGATAGAGGCAAAAAACACAAAATTAACGATTTCTTTATTTGCTCGTACTTAGTCTACTAATTGAAATAGAATGTTCAAATTTGGTACATCATGGTAATTCCCCATTGCGCTTCACATTTTCAACTTAGATTTTGTCTAGGGCATCTAGATTTTGCGTGACCACGTTCAACTTTTTATTTTTAAATAGCCGCCATATTGGATTTTTACATTTTTGAAATGCTGACAAAAAACCCTTTCCAAAGAGGTATAACATGGCTATGTTTGATTGAATCAAAACACAAAAAATCACATAATTATGTTTTGGTCGTAGTAGGCTTTAATTTCCATTATGACAAAGAGAAACAATTGCTCAACATCTGAGAAACGTCAAAGTTTGTCCTTTATTTTATGTTTCAAGTAGTGCAGTTTAAAAAAACAGTTAATTAATTTACATAGAAATTTAAGCAAAGCATTTGCGCTTGAAATGGATCGCTTTACTAACCGTGATAAATATCAAATGTTAGAATGTTTTATTCTTTCTGGAAGGAATGATGTTAAAGCCGCTGAATTGTATTTAAATAAATACCTAGAAAAACATCAACCAAACAGATGTATGTTTCGGAGATTACAAAATAATTTAATAAATTATGGTAGTTTTGGCTTGTCTAAGAGAAATAGCCAAATTAAAAAAGATAATGAAAACAGCGTTTTACAAACAGTTGTCGAAAATCCTCGTACTTCTCTTAGACAAATTCAGAATATAACAGGTGTTGCTCATTCTATGGCAAGAGCTATTTTAAAACGTTTCAAGTACCATCCATATCATGAACGACCATGTCAGGGATTGCGTACTGAAGATCAAATTCGAAGAATGGAATTTTGTGCTTGGTACATCAGAAAGTGCAACGAAAATTCAAATTTTGCATATACAATTTTGTGGTCTGACGAAAGTCGATTTACGAATTGTGGTATGTTCAACCGCAAAAATACAATTTTTTGGTCAGCTGAAAATCCACATTTGAACCGCCAAGTTAGACATCAAGTTAAATGGGGATTCAACGTCTGGATTGGTATTATTGGAAGGTACATTATAGGTCCGTTTTTTTATGATGCAAATTTAAACTCTGCGAGATACTTAGATTTATTGCAGGGAAATGTGGCAGATAGACTAATGGAGCTTCCACTCGCTACTTTGCAAAATATGATATTTCAAAATGATGGCGCTCCACCCCACAATGCTCTGATTATTAGAAATTTTTGTAATTCTGAGTATAATGAAAACTGGATTGGAAATCGGGGACCAATTAAGTGGCCGGCGAGATCACCGGATTTAACTCCTCCAGATTTCTTTATATGGGGCCATTTAAAAAGTTATGTGTACTCAAAAACGTATAATGTAGGCCAATTACAACAAGCAGTCTAAGAGGCCGTAAATAAAATAACTCCAACTATGATAAGACGATCTTGTAAAGATGTTTATAAAAGGTGTCGGTTGTGTGTTCAACAAAATGGGGGGTTATTTGAACATTTAAAATAAATAATGAATTCATGTGGCTGACTATTGTTATATATTTTTTTCCTTGATTGTTAATTTGCAATTGTCTGAACATGAATGACAACTAAAAACAGCTTAAATAATATTTTGTATTGAATAGATGCTAGTTTGTATTTATTCTTTGTTAATGCATAGTTATGTAAGTTCTGATTAATACAGATTTATTTTCAATTTTCTACGTTTTTTACTGTTTTTATTACCACTGAAAATTGAGTTTAAAATTTTTAGAGCAATTGTTTCTCTTTGCCATAATGGAAATTAAAGCCTACTACGACCAAAACATAATTATATGATTTTTAGTGTTTTGATTCAATCAAACATAGCCATGTTATACCTCTTTGGAAAGGGTTTTTTGTCAGCATTTCAAAAATGTAAAAATCCAATATGGCGGCTATTTAAAAATAGAAAGTTGAACATTGTCACACAAAATCTAGATGCCCTAGACAAAATCTAAGTTGAAAATGTAAAGTGCAATGGGGAATTACCATGATGTACCAAATTTGAACATTCTATTTCAATTAGTAGACTAACTACGAACAAATAAAGAAATCGTCAATTTTGTGTTTTTTGCCTCTATCTAGTAACCTATGAAAAATTTTTGAAATTTGAAAATCGATCTGAGATACCCTCATGATTATGCAACTTTTGTCCCATTTAACCAAGATCGTATCTCCTACAGTTTGCAAGATCCCCATGTACTGCATTTTATACTGTACACACTGTAGATACAATTTTAGCGTATTACTAAACTTGTTGCATGTATTTTACTAATAATTTGAATAAAAGCGTTTTATAACTTTGCACTTTTATGGTTGGATTTAGTAACTAAGAAATAAAATTGTTACACTACCCCTTTCCTAAAAAGGAAAAAAAATTTTTCTAACAAAGAAAAACTTTAAGTGTAAATACAAAAATTTTTTTTATACATATGCATACTAGCCTCTCCTATATCCCTAATTATCAAAACAAAATCTTATGAATTTATCAAAACGAGGGGGACAAATATTTACAAATTTGAGTGTGTCGGTAGCTACGTGTACCTAACGTCCATAGGGAGACAAAATCGGGGAGTCGCAATCGGTGTAGGTCAAAATTGGGAGGGGTCAAAGTAAAAAGTCTAACACTCCACGGGACAATAGCGCGCGTAATTAACCACCATAAAATCATCGGTAGAAACAACTATCCCAACCACAGATGTAAAACCACTTTGTATTGCAGTCCGTAGGAAGCGGCTTTGATAATGGAGAATTTGAATAATTAATAGAAGAACTTATTACTACAAACCTGATGGAAGTATGGTGATTACTTTTGATTTCACAACACCTCTTCACTTTTGGTTCGTAGATAACTTTAAGAAATTTGATTGTGTTTCAAATTAGAAACACGCTATTTTTGTTTAGTGCATAAAAGCACGAATGTTTAAAATATAGATTATTTGTTGAGCTGAATTTTTCAGTGTTAAAATTATAATTCAGCATTTTTAATGGTTTAAGAAACCATTCACGTGGTTCATTTTGTCCTGTTGGTAACAGCGACAGATGTTTTGTTACGTCACTTGTTTGCTTGCAGTTTACTGCTGACACCTGTGTTCCAATAACATATCCTTTGAACAATGTTTGCTTAGTTCCAATAACATATGCTTTGAACAATGTTTGCTTAAGTTGAGTTTATAAGAATTTTTTTATGATCTTTCTTTATTAGAAACTGAAACTAACACAATTAATTTAGATAAGGAAACTTGATTTACTATGTATTAATTTGTAACCCCCTCGAACAGATCTGCCCGGGGCGGCTTTCATTTGTAACAAGTTTACACTAAGTTTTAAAATGTTTGCTTAGTAACTATTTTGATGAAACTTTATTTAAAATCCTTGAACTCATTTAATTATTTATGAAACTTTGTAGCATTGAATTTTGTTTTAAAGAGAATCTTTTGAGTAAATTATTAGTTCAAGATTAAAGCTTTTATTTTGATCAAATATGGTCAAAACTAACTACAAGAAACTAATATCCGTATGAGTGGAATTTTAATGTCAACTTATATAGGAGATATTTTTTTTGATATTTCTTTAGGTATGTTTGTGGTACACAAATAGTGTTCCACCCTTCTATTAAGCTAATTATTACCATTTCTTACAGGAGCAGCGTCTTATTCAGTTAAGACGGGTTTCTGTCAGCGAAGGCGATTTTTTTTCTTTGGGTTTCCACGTCCGCCCCTAGAAATACACTACGCAATTATCCTAATTAAGTCAGGACTTGGTGGCGCCTTATTTGTTTTGGATTAAATTCAACTTACAATCAGAATTCGACTTACCCCCCCATTTCTCATAGCTCTACCCAAGAAATAGACCCCTAGTTATGTCGGAAGACTTCGTTACACTTGCTCATAACGTGAGGCCAGCTATATATAAGAGAAATTAGTTTCACTGGCTTTCTATAAACGAAGGGCAGGTGCCTCAAAAAACAATATTTGTTTCACTGGTGCCCATGTGTGAGGCTAGCTGAGCCCAGTTAGAAAATATAGTTACACTGGCTCACAACGTGGGGCTGGTGCTTTCAGTGCTTCAAAAGAAAATTCGTCACACTGGCGCCGGCAACGTTTGGGGCTTCGAATTTGTTTATTCAAAAATTATTTTACTTCGAAATTGTTTATTCAAAAATTATTTTACTTCGAATTTGTTTATTCAAAAATTATTTTACTTCGAATTTGTTTATTCAAAAATTATTTTACTTCGAAATTGTTTATTCAAAAATTATTTTACTTCGAATTTGTTTATTCAAAAATTATTTTACTTCGAATTTGTTTATTCAAAAATTATTTTACTTCGAAATTGTTTATTCAAAAATTATTGTACTTCGAATTTGTTTATTCAAAAATTATTTTACTTCGAATTTGTTTATTCAAAAATCATTTTGCTTCGAAATTTGTTTGTTTGAAAATTATTTTGTTTCGAAATTTGTTTGTTCAAAATAATTTTACTTCGAATTTGTTTGTTCAAAATTATTTTTCCTTCGAAATTTGTTTGTTCAAAATTTATTTTACTTCGAAATTTGTTAGTTCAAAATTTGTTTTGCTTCGAAATTAGTTTGTTTAAGAATTATATTGCTTCGAAATCTGTTTGTTCAAAATTTGTTTTGCTTCGAAATTAGTTTGTTTAAAAATTATTTTGCTTCGAAATTCGTTTGTTTAAAAATTATTTGGCATCGAAATTTGATTATTCAAAATTTTTTTTTGCTTTGAAATTTGTTTGTTTAAAAATCATTTTGCTTCGAAATTTGTTTGTTCAAAATTATTTTGCTTCGAGATTTGTTTGCTCAAAAATTGTTTTGCTTCGAAATTTGTTTGCTCAAAAATTGTTTTGCTTCGGAATTTGTTTGCTCAAAGTTTATTTGACATTAAGATTTGTTTGTTTAAAAGTTTGGTTAAGACGTTAACCCCCTTTCAGTCAATTAATTAACTTAGTCGAATTTATTTTTAACTTTCATTCCGTTTTGACCCAATATATATTTTTTGATATCGTTTTGGTAAAATTTATTTTTCCAATACACCTTTTGACTTTTACCTTTAGTTGCCCAAATTTGTTTTGATAATTTTTGTAAGGTTCAAATCATTTAGATTTACCAGTTTGATTTCATTGAAACATTAGGCTTTTGTAATCATGTCGGAGGGATTCCGAATTGTTTGTCTGCTTAAAGAAGAACTGGAGTAGTGAGTGAGAAACCAGTTTTGGAGAAAGGAAAATTTTAGGAAGACTGTCAGTTAAAGAAGCTGATAAGCCTGGAGTTTGATTTGCTTGAGTCAATAAAGAACATTTTTGTCCAAATTTGATGATAAGGCTAGAGATTCTATTTTGAGGGTACATTGGAGTGAGCTGTCGTCGTGTCATTTGAGAATTGCTCTTGTGCATAAGCACGTTTTTGATTTTGTTAGCAGATTTTTAGTTAGATCGGCATTGCAACGCAATTTAGTCTAGGCGGAACTTGTCGTCGTGGTTGGTCGCTCAGCAGTATGTTAGTCCAGACGAGACTCAGGAAGAGTTGGTCGCTCGGCATTACATAAGTCTAGACGAGACTCGAGGTGAGTTAGGCGCTCTAGAATTTCTTTTGCATCATTTTTTTTTTGATTTGATGTAAATTTTTGTATTATTAGTCTAGGTGAGACTCGTAGAGGGTTTGTCACTCTAGCATATTTAGGCGTTGTGAAGCAGTGTAGTTGTTTCGACAGTTCAGTTGGTAGTAGGATGAGAGTATACCTGAACACTCATTTTTTTTGTTAGCTATCGTCGTGATTAGTTTTTTTATTGATGATTCATAAGCAGGTAAATGGCTTTTAGTTGTTGGTGACTGGTTCTCGAAGTATTTGAGTTTACAACCTTTGCATAGTGCCACGGCACATTTGATTGAGAAGTTTTTAGAGGAAAAAGGTATTTCTTGTCTACGGAGTACCACAATTTGTTATTTATCATCTCCTAGATATTTTTTTTGATATTTCTTTAGGTATGTTTGTGGTACACAAATAGTGTTCCACCCTTCTATTAAGCTAATTATTACCATTTCTTACAGGAGCAGCGTCTTATTCAGTTGGGACGGGTTTCTGTCATCGAAGGCGATTTTTTTCTTTGGGTTTCCACGTCCGCCCCTAGAAATACACTACGCAATTATCCTAATTAAGTCAGGACTTGGTGGCGCCTTATTTGTTTTGGATTAAATTCAACTTACAATCAGAATTCGACTTACCCCCCCATTTCTCATAGCTCTACCCAAGGAATAGACCCCTAGTTATGTCGGAAGACTTTGTTACACTTGCCCATGCGTGAGGCTAGCTGAGCCCAGTTAGAAAATATAGTTACACTGGCTTACCACGTGGGGCTGGTGCTTTTAGTGCTTCAAAAGAAAATTCGTCACAAGGTGTACTAAAAACACGTTTTGATGTTAAAAGCAAATATTTTCTATAAAATGCAACCCTTTTTGCATTAAAAAGCAATTAAAGTTTAAATTAATTGCCCTGTGGATTGCAGAAATTTATTTTAAATTAAGAATTTTTTAGAGTATTAGTGATACGTATTTAAAACTACGTAAATAAACTAATTAATAAATGAAACATTTAGCGGATGGAATACTAAAAACACAAATGTAATAGAAATTGATAAGAAATATTTATGATCTTCGTATTTACTTTGGAGAGAAGCAATACGCCACAATAATCATATATGTGTTAAACAAGGACAAACACCGCGCGTCACGAATAAGTGGAACGAGATTACGAGGTAATAAACGCCGCGATTTTAGACGCTAATGAGATTTTCTGCGAACCTTGCATGATAAAGTTCCATATACATTCTACTAGGTTCTAGAAAATAGATAATTTGTGTATATAAGGAAGCGTTTATTAAAAACGGAGATGCATTCCATTCTTAAATTCGATCACGAAATGTTTTGATTTGGGTCACTAGCGGTTGCTTTGTGAAGATGATATTTGAAGTATGCAGTAAGCATACTGTAATTTAATCATTACGATGGTAGAATGAATATAGAAGTGGTGTTTCAAATGCAAATTACATAAAAAATGAAATTTATTAATTACAATGAAGGGAGAAAATTCTTCAATATAACGCTATTTTAAAAATTTTATTAAATTATCGAAAAGAAGATTTAACCAAAAATGTGCTTTGGTAATTGCTGTTTGAAACGAGATTTTTAAATATGAAAAATCTTGTAAGCTGATTTGGACATCAATTTAAAATAAGAAGATATTTAATTACAAGGAACGTTTTTGTAGATTCTGAAAATATTAATTTTAGATTTATTTTTAACTGATATTGGAGTATTTATATTTAATTTAAGATAGAATAATAATCCTTTTTTTTTCTTGCGAGGATATTTGCCAGGAAAGTTTGTGTTCAGAGTTCGAAACACTCTGATCTTTTAATAGATGATTATCCGTCACGGATTTTTTGGCCAAAACAAACCTTACAAGTGTGGGAATAATCATAACCAGGTAAACCATCCATAAAAAAAGAAATTTAATTCTGTAAATATTAAACAGGATCTAAATCGTGTACAGTACTATATATAAACCTAACTTTCAATTACTTATATATTAATACTTGGCTTATAGTCGTGATTTTAAGCGTTGCTTCCTGTCTATATCTGACATAAATCAAAAACTTGACAATGCCAGATATGATTGACAAAATGTAATTGAAAGTTAGGTTTATATATAGTACTGTACACGATTTAGATTTGTAAATTTCCCAATTATAGCCATCTGTCTTGGTAGCGTAATTGGTAAACGCACAGTTCCGGTAAAACTGAGATGCAGGTTCAAATCCTGTCCAAGACCTTATATTTTCCTTCTTTCAATTAGTTATTATTTCATCTTATTAATTGCTATATATATATATAAAATATATATATATATATATATATATAAAATAATATATATTAAAAGTATATTCCTTATTTATAGATGTTTTCAGTCCAATTAACAATGAAGCACTATCACACTAATATCTTCTTAAAGTAAATCCTTAACCATAAGTCTCCTTAACAACACTAACACTACTGTAATTTATTTATTACTCTTTTGTCTATTTATGTACAAGCTGGTGGTACTATATGCACGTTCACATAACACAAATTTATATTTACTATAGAACCTTCAAAACGTGATAACCAACTAACTATACACGATATGATTTATATACGACATTTGGATATAGACTTACTAATGTACACTCATCACCGTTTTTATATATATACCCTAAAAGTAAAACTAGATGATTCATAGTCTGGTGTTTGTTCAAATGTTCTAGATTTTTGTAGAATACACTTCGGTTATGCAACTTGCGTGTTTGACGGGTTGCCTAATAGTTCGTAACACTGCCCCTTCTTTAAAATCGTTACGTCCCTCTTGTTTATTTAGTGGAAAACGCCAGTGTGTTTGCAGGGATGGCAGGAATGATAACACCAAATTTTAGTATGTTTCTGTACCTAAACTCACAGTAGGGATGCTATGTCATTGTTAATCAAAAAGACAAAAAAGTGTGTCCGATATTAAAATAAAGTTTATTCTGGTTAGTAGTTATTCAATTGGGGGTTTAATCCCAGGGAACAGATTCGACAGTTTTGTAACTGTAAAACCATTTTAACGCCAATTTGATGACTGATGACGGTATCGGCAGCTTTCTTTTTTGGTACATCCACCACGTTGTTTGAAATAAGAGTCAACATTCTTTGCTTGGTCTTGGTAGGCAACCGGTTGATAGCAACAAACAAGTACCTGGATGTTGGTTCCTTGGAAAATTACTTCTAGCATATTTCGAACTATTTATTCTTCAATCTAAGCGATCCAGTCCACAGCCTAGCTTGGGCGCCGCTAGTCTCGTTACTCCATTTTCCATCGTCTGAGCCTTAAGACTCAGCAAAGTCCTCTCATAGATATTAATAACTAGGTCTCTGCCATGAAGAATTTTTGGTGACTAGATAGTAAACATAACAATTTCCATCCTGAAAAACCAAGGCTTTTCCTACATTATAATTTGAATAAGGGTCGCTATGCCTGCGGCCACGTTCCCAATGCTCCACCCGAAAGTACTACACTGGGTGGATCTTCCTACATTATAATGTAATTAAAAGCCGCTATGCTTGCGACCACGTCCCCAATGCTTCACCCGAAGGTACTACATTGGGTTTAAGCGCGAAAAGTAAACGTTTTCCAAATTTAATCTAACTTCAGATTAATCAATAGTAAATAAAAATCTAACAAACTGAAACAAAAAATAGAGTTTAAAGAATGGTATTAGTAGCGTTGATTCTGAAGTTAGCCCGATCCACAAGACACACGCAAAAATGAATGAGGAGGGATTCATAATACCGGATAGCAGCTGCCAGCTCTGCTTACCGGTGCGACCTGAAGGGTCTTCTTTAAACTATCCAAATGTAACTAGCTAATATTAAAAATGGATTAAAATTTTCTAAGCATTCGCCAAATGTTTAATAGTAAATCCACCTATCTTGCCTGTTCTATATATTTACAAATTCGTCTTCACCTCTCTTCCCATTGTCTGATTGGCTTTTCGCGCATCTTTCTTTTAATTAGAGACCTCGGTATTGACGAATGTGATATCCAAAAGTCGCCCGTCGCGGTCTCTAGCTAATTCATCAGCCCTATCGTTCCCTACGTTACCATCGTGCGACCTAACCCAGCAGAACTTTAAACGTCGAAACTCGAGCGCCGTATACGCTATCCTCCAGACGTCCGCCTGGAGGTTTGTTAAAGTGTTCATGTTTGTCAAAGACGTCAGCACTGATTTACTGTCGCTGATTATATAATATTCATCTCTGCCCATGTGGTTTATGACGTAATCGATTGCCTCTCGTATGGCTACCAATTCGCACTGGAAGATAGTGCTCCAGTTTGAGAGTTTGGTTTTGATACCGAAACACCTCCTTTCCTGCTTAAACACAACAAACGCCGCGTCTGCTTGCCCGTCATCCATACGTTAACCGTCTGTATAAATTCTGATAGATGAATATTTTCGATAATTTCGAGTCCCTTTACTTTATCTACTATCCTTCTATCTCGAAACTCCCTAACAACATATTCGATAAGGAGAGTCCTACTGATAAGCAGCACCGCCTGCGTGGAGGTGGACCTATACGCCCTCGCCGCCTTCACCGCGGTAATGCGTTGAATGCTTGTCAATTGACGCATCTCTCGGAATTTGCAACCTTCCACCCATACAGATGCTGCGTACAGCATTGCCGGCTCTATCGCTCCGGGATAGACCGTCCTCAGCGATTCGCCCCTGAAACACCAGTTTATTTTCGCCCCCGCCATAATTTTGTTTGATATTTCGCTGCCTTTGCTTTTAACGTAATGCACGTGAGCTTTCCAATTTAACTTATTGTCAATCTTTACCCCGAGGTATGTAATTGCTTCCTTAAACGGTATTTTCTCCCCTCTTAGCTCTAGGGGTCGCTGTCCCGGTTTCTTTCCGCATAGAGCGCCTCTGACTTCGCCGTGTTAAATTTTAATTTTACCGCCTGCGACCATTCGTGTAGTTTATTAAGCGCCTCGTTCGGTTTTGTACGCATAGCCATTAACAATCGCGATTTGACAATTAAATGCGTATAATCCGCAAACCCAACGATTGAGCATGCTGTGGGCAACTTGACCCTAAAGATGCTCTCATACAACAACTTCCAAAATGTGGGACCAGAGCATGACCCCTTTCCCCTTTCCACATCGCGCGACAAAACTTCACCCGGAATTTCAACCTGTGCCAATCGCCCCGAGAAATAACTCTTGACCAAGGACATCAAGTTTCGCGGACAACCCTTATTTTCCAACTCGCAAACAATCGATGGCCACCAGGCAGCATCAAATGCTCCTGAAATGTCCAAAACAACAACAACACAGTACCCTTTAGCATCTTTCGCCTGCTTAATTTTCCCGACAACGAACTCTAATGCGTCGATAGCCGACTTTTCCTCCATAAACCCAAACTGTCGGTTATTAAAACCGCCGCTGTCACTCACTAAGTGTTCAACTCGGGTAGTCATAACGCGATCCAAAACTTTCCCCAGCACCGGTAGCAAGCTAATTGGACGATAGCTGCCCGGGTCTGACGCCTCCGCCTTTTTAGGTTTGGGTATGAATTTTACGTTCTGGACTTTCCAGCAACGCAGAAAGACGCTCCTCTCTAGACAAAGATTAAACAACCCGACAAAGATACACGGGGCTAACAGGCACGCCTTCAGAGCTGCGTCTGAAGTGATTCCGTCATGTCCCGGTGCCTTCTTAGGATTCATTTTCCTAAGAGCCCTGACTACCTTGTAAATTAGGATTGCCTTATCGGCACCTGTTCCTGGCACCTCTGTAGCTTCCCGACGTACTAAATCGTGCGACCCCTCATCCTCCTCGAGATTATCCAAAGAGAAGAATTTCTCTAATAAATATTCCTCCGTGGTTTTAAAACCTTCCGTATATTCGCCATTTGTCTTTCTTATGTTACCGAGCGCGATTTTCTGTTTTTTACCCCTTATTACGCGGTATGCGGTTCCCAAGGTTCTTTCTATGAGTTTCGCGTGCAGAATTCTATGAATTTATTTATTCGCGTTTCTTCTATTAATATCTTATATTCGCGGTAACTTTGATTGTATTCTACTCTCCGTTGTTCTCTTATATTTCCCGAAGCGAGTTGATAGAGGCGCCTTAGGTTACCGTTTCTGCCCGTTTGGTGGTTAGTTCCCGGGTCCACCAGGGTACACTGTCTTTAAATGTTTTCTTTCGCAGCATGGAGTACAACGACACGTCTACCACTGCGACGTTTAAATTTTCAGCGAGTGTTTCTATTTCGTATACCTCTCGGCAGTTAAATAGCTCGTTTTCGAGCGCAGGGATACTTTCGCCAAATTTTTGTTTAAACCGCTCCCAATTTGCTTTTTTTATTACAGAAACGGCGGAAATATAGTTAGCTGCTCGTTTGCGCTTGTTTTGGTTGCAACGCCCCATGTTATTAATTTATGGTCAGAGAGCGTTTCTTCGCCCAACCTTAATTTCCAATCACAAATGATTTCTAACATCTCGTGCGAGGCTGCAGTAATATCAATAAAACCGCTGCCTTTATGCGCCTCAAACGTAGGTGAATTATTACTGTTTATCACACTAAGATCCCATTCCGTTATAAGATCAGCAACCTGCGAACCCCTATCGTCTTCTATAGGGCTAGCCCATAACGGTGACTTAGCATTAAAGTCTCCCCCGAAGTTTGTTATTCCTTCCAATTTGGCGAAAAATGCCTTCAGTCGGATTTATTAAGTCCTTGGTTTGAGGATTTTCCCGTCGGGAGTCGACTGGTAGAAGGTACGCGCTTATCACGTAGAACGTGTTTGTCCGTGTTTTTATTTCCGCGGTGGTTATAAACTCGTTGGACAAATTGTTTAATATTATTCCGGCGCATGTCCCATTATTTATTATTATTCCCAAAATCTGTTATTTTGTGGCCATACAGGTGCGGTTCTTGTATGAACCCGGTGTCGATTTCATTTTCTTTTATGATTTTGACGAAATTATTGGTGGCCCCTTTACCCCTGCCTAAATTAATCTGCGCGCATTTGATTTTCGAGCTTCTCAAAACATCATCTAATGGCTTAGGATCCATAGTCGATGCTCCTGGTGATGACTGCCTTCAACCGCTGCATCGGGGGGCACTGGCTGAACTTCGCATCATGATGAGTGTCGATCCTGACGCTACCAACCCTGTCGTTCGACCTCGCACAGACAACACAACAAGAAACTACCTGCTTACAGCTCTTGAACTCATGCCCCACTTCACCCCTGGGTTAGCGTCGACACGAACTGCGACCGTCGACGCTGCCTTCCTAACCACTGCACCAGCATAGGACATCACACCTCTTGGTCCCCCCTGTCCTACCACGACCTGCTCAGTGCGCGTTGCTGCCACTGCTACCTCCGTCACAGCCTCTTTCATTTTGCCACGCACTATCCTGAGACCCCTAACCATCCCTAATAGCTGATTCGCAACGTCCCGGAACTCGTCCGCGGCGTTGCGAATCACCTTCCTGTCGTCTACGGTAATGGTAGCTGAAGTGGCAGGGACCCGCTTATGTATATAGCCGTGCGACCTCCTCGCAGGGAACATCAAGAGATCCAACTCGTCTAGGTCGCTAGCAGCAACGCTTCCGTTGCTGCCAGTAGACCCACGACGCTGTCCTTTTGATGTTGCAGGCGACTCAGCCTTGTCTCCACACACAAGGGGCGCCGGCCCCTCCGACTCCACCACCGCAGACCCAGGCCTTCTCTGCGACGCGACTACCTCCCCTTTAAAGTGCGACACCAACTTTTCTACCGCAACCACGAGCTCCTTCTCTCCAACCTTCGACCGCTCACCCCTGACCGACTCCGACCGACCACCCCTCTTTTTCTTTGACAACGGTTCCTCATTTCGATGGACAACCATGTTGAAAAATCAGATAACAAAACAACAAAGACAAACAAATCCCAGGTCAAAATGCGCTGACGACGCTAAATAAACTCGAAGCTAAGATGTATAGCTAAACAGCAAAACAACAAGTACAGAACAAAAACGTTGCTCCAATAAAAGACCAAGATTTCAAATGACCCTTAGACTTCTCGGTATTTATTTATTTATTCAAATTTTTTAAAAACCACCAAATAAAATTTTAAATTTATCAAAAATAAAATAAACACTAACGTCAAAATAACAAGGAGGACAAAATAAGATAGCAAGCCTAATAAATATACGTAATTAAAAATCTACTATAACAAAGTTGTATTTATTTATTTAAAATTCAAACTAGCTAATTACCTCAAAAACAAATTTATAAAATACCAGACTTTAATTCTAAATTTAGAAACAAGCTAATTAAAACACGCGTAACTGGAATGCGGTACCGGAAGCACTTACCGCTTGTTTACTCGGTGTTTACTCGACCTTACACCTCTAATTAAAACCAAAGATTGACTTTAAGGAAGCTCAAAGTACACGAGTACTTAAAAAATGGAATATTTAATTAAAATTATTTTAAAATTTACGGTTTTTAGTTATTTGTTTGATTCAAAAAGGGCCTAGATTTTGGTTTTTAAATTGTTATTTTATTACACGCACGTTATATAATTTTCCCGAATTTATTTGCTGGTTTTACGCTGTTTTAGCCTGTTTTACTCGGTTTTTTCAATAAATTTATTATAACGCTTTTTTAAAATTATTTTGAATTTTTTTTTGGTTATCTATTTAGTAGATTTTTAATTTATTATCCCGAAATTTAAGTGGGTATATTTTAAAGCGCGGATTTTAGTTAAATTTTAAGTTAAAACGCGATTTATTGATTATTTATTCGGCTTAAATTTTTGTTTTTGTTTTTATTTACTGCTCTATGTATTAAAATTAACGCCACACAATAATAAAAGTATAATACACTAAATATAAACGTTTAAAATATAATAATAAATTCTACATAAAAACTTACATGTAGCCTTGTAGTCAGAAGCTCTGCAAAACACTGCTAACTAGAAAGTTCCCTTTTCTTACAACTGGTTGTTGTACTAATTTATCCACACATCCAAACTTTCCTTTGAAA
The DNA here is from genome assembly GCA_036346225.1 of Platerodrilus igneus. Classification (NCBI taxonomy): domain Eukaryota; kingdom Metazoa; phylum Arthropoda; class Insecta; order Coleoptera; family Lycidae; genus Platerodrilus; species Platerodrilus igneus. The sequence continues at coordinate 760,828 of JARFIW010001100.1, read as the reverse complement.
GCAACAGCTATTCCTCTTGATATTTGCAGATCTTGAGCTACGCAATGTGCAAGGGAATACCCTTCTGGTGATTTAAACAGATCTTGCTGTTTTTCAACAACAATGCCAAATCTCGCATTAGCGGAACCACCATATGCCGCCATAAAACTTTCAAAATCTACACTTGGCTAACGATTAATAACTCTTTGTACACCATTTTTATTACTGGGGTCTTCCTGATTGTTGCCAGCGTAAGATGTTAAAGGGTCAAAGTGTACCACTTTCGGTTTACCACAAGGACATCTTCTGATCCGGTTACACTACATTATAAACTCTTTTTAACACTTCGTACAGCCCTTCTCATTGTCTCTGTAATTTTGGCGACAATCCACGCTTCCTTTGTGGATTGTACAACCACACTAAATCTCCAGGTTGGTAACCACCTTTTTGTGCTCTCGTGTCACATTGTGATTTCATTCGATCGCTTGCCGCTTAGATATTCTTTTGTACATTTTCATGAATGTTATTTGGTCTTACGCGAAACTTACTAACGTACTCTTCACCTGCAATCTTTTCTCTAGCTTTAAATTCAAACTAAAGATCACATGGTAGCCGCAATTCACGTCCTAACATTACGCAAGCTGGAGAGTATCTTGTGCTGTCTTACACCGAAGATCGGTACGCCAGTAAGAACAAATGTAAATATTTGTCCCAGTCTCGTTGATGTTTGGAGACAACTTTGGCTAGGTACTTTCCTAACGTCCTGTTCATTCTTTCAACCATTATTCCATCCGATTCGGATAAAATGGCGCGGTTTTAGTCTTCCTGATTCTAACATGCTTGCAGACGTTCTGAAACAACGCTGATTCGAAGTTCCGACCTTGATCGGAGTGTAATTCCAACGAAATTCCAAAGCGACAAAACTTCTCCCTCACTAGTACATCTGCAACCGTCTCCACTTCTTGATTAGGTATAGCATACGCCTCAGACCATTTGGTAAAATAATCCATTGCAACCAAGATGTATTTATTCCTCTTCTCTGACTCAGGAAATGGACCAGTTATATCAATGGTCACACTCTCAAAAGGATTCCCCATGTTATACTGTCTCGTTGGGCTTTCCGTTTTATGACCAGGCCTTTTCCAGAGACACACAACTCACATTTCCGGCACCACTTTTTCACATTTTCCTTGCAGTTCACCTGTTAGAATCCTTTTCTCACTCTTTTGAGGGTTCTTTTCACGCCAAAGTGCCCTCGGAGATACCATCGTGCAAGTGCTGCAACACTTCCGGTACTATGCTTCTCGACATTATCACTTGAAGTCGTTTCTTAGTGCCATTTTCACACTTCAGGCGTCATTTCAAGATTCTATTTTCAATCACCAAGAAGTCCCACTGTGCCCAGTATGCCTTCAGGCTTCTACTTGAAATACTAATTTCTTTCCAAGCTGGTCGTTGTCCTCTACTTTTCCACTTAATAATACGTCCCAATTCGGCGTTATTCTCCTGATTTTCTCGTATTCTTTCCAAGTAACATCAGTTACCGTCATTCTATGGATGACACTTATTTTCTCTTCCATCTTGGAGCAATGATTGCAATCTACCAGACACGGTCTTCTTGACAGAGCTTCTGCATTCCGATGGCTAGTTCTTACACGATGTTCTGTGTCAAAGTCATATTCCTGCAGCCGTTCTATCCACCTTGCAAATTGTCCTTCAGGATTTCGAAACTGCAATAACCATTTTAGTGCAGCATGGTCTGTTCTCAACAGGAATTTACGGCCGTATAAGTACTAGTAAAAGTGCTCTACGGATTTGACGACGGCCAACAGCTCCTTTCTTGTCACACTATAGTGCCTTTCTTGTCGCGACAAAACTTTGCTGAAATACCCAATAACTTCTTCTTGACTGTTCTGCACCTGAGAAAGAACGCTTCCTAAAGCTGTGTTGCTGTCACCGGTTTCCAACACAAATTTCTCCTCCATCCGTGGATAACTCAGAATCGGTGCTATAACTAATAGCCGTTTCAGTTGTTGAAATGCGCTGTGGCAGTCGTCATTTCAATTATATTCTTGTCCATCTTCGGTTAATTTCGTCAACGGTTTGGCAATGTTCGCAAACCCTAGTATAAAACGTCGGTAACTTGTACACAATCCCAGAATGGTGTATATCTGCTGGTGTAAGCCACTCTTGCACCATATTTTATCTTGCCAGGGTGGGCTCTTATTCCGGTCTTCAAAACGACTTGTCTCACCTCTTTTCCAAATAGGTGACATATCCGCTCTAGGTTTTCAAGATGTTCTTCAAAAGATAGACCTAACACTATCACATCGTCCAGGTACACCAGACATGTTTTCTAGGGCAGTCCACGCAGTATCGACTCCATCAAACGTTCAAAGTAACAGGAGACTCGCATAATCTAAATAGCATAAATGTTCCTTGCTGCTATTGGCCAACTCATTGTGAGATTTACGTCGTGTATTTAACAGAGTACATCCTTGTACACAGGCGGTAATCTAATCTGTCAAATTAAATTTGTTGTACATAACCACAATTGTTTGTTTTCATTTATTCTGCTTTGCCGGTTTTTATAATCAAGTTATTCTTATTATAAATTTGTTGAAATTAACGAATATTAATTATAACAGTTCTTATTACAATATAGGGGTGTCATGTCGATAAAAGGGAAAACAAGTTCACAAGCCTTAGTTGTAAATTTGTTGAAACATCTCCGGCTGAATAGCATAATGGTGGACCCTTGATTTCTTTAAGTGCAAAGCATGAGGTAAGTTTATAATAAAACCCATATTTCTTATTATTAATAAATTCCATACTATTTTAGCGAGTTGCAAATGCCTTGACGATTAGCTTGTTTACCATGAGTCGTATCAAGTCATGCTGTGGAATAAATTCAATTTTGTATAGTTCTAGAAAGAAACGACCTCGCAAAAAAACCCAAAGTCGGCCAACTTACCAGAATGTATAAAAAGAATAAAAAAGGAAATTTTCTTTATTATAGAGAAACATGCCACTTTCGAAACCTTAAATGCTGAGCTTCAGGAAAGCCAAATTTTTTAAGCAATACCAGTTTAAATCGTACTCTCCATGTCATTGGATTTAAGTCTAACAAAGAAAACAACCACAGTGCTTTAATTGAAAAACCATCCATCACTGAAGCAAGCTTGAAATTTTTGAAAGCATATAAACATAACATGAACTCGCATGTTAAACAAGATCATGTCTTTATAGATGAGACATGGTTATTTTCTAAAGGAAATCCAGGATGCTCATGACAAGAGGATAACAAAGACTGCTCATAAACCAGGATGTTATGATGGTAAACACTTTGGAATTGTACATATTGGTTTTAACGCAGGCATTGGGAATAATGTTGGATTAATATTTGCGTCAAGATCACGAGAAGGATTATTATGTCGAGATAGTGAAAATGTTTTTGAAATGGGTAGATAACCAACTAATAAGAACTATTTTAATTTTTATGGATAATGCGATCTATCATTCAACTTTAGTTAACAGAATACCACCGTCATCATGGAATGAAGATACAATTAAACAGTGGGTGATAAACAATAATATGCATTGTATCAGTAATATGTTCAAATTTGAATTGTTGGTACCGGCTTAGTCGCATAATAAAATCAAGCAGTATCAACTGGACAAATTGCTACAAACCTGCACCAAGCTTGACATTTTGCGATTGCCACCTTATCATTCTGAATGTAAGAGAAAAGGTACTTAATATACCTGTTGACAACTTTATAATACACATTACTGAAGACCTGTAATCAATAAAGTTCTGAAAGTGGTGAAGATTAAATAAAAGTACTTTTTACAACTTTACAATTTTACTTCGAATATTCTTTCTCATTTTAATTGATGTAAATTATAGTCTTTTTACAGCAGATTTGCAATTAAATCTTTAGAAAATATTCCTATTACTAGTTTTGATCTTAGGTTAACGAAAACAAATTTCATGGAATGCATTATAAAAACAATCACATCATAACCTTATTTTTTCTATAAAATTTATACTGCACATCTCTTTTTGAAATACGATACCGTTCTTAGTTTTTTTGTAAATTAAATATACTTCGTAAAGTTTTAAAAGCATGAACAAGAATTAATCTCTTTGGTGGAAATGTCGACAAAGTCACAGTCTTCAGAAGAATTTCAACTGTAGCCAAAGGTAACAGTTTATATTGCAGTTATTGTACTCTCTCTATTCAGATTAATAGGTGTAATTCAATTTTTGAACGTGCGTTTTATTTTAATTGAATTTGTTAAACTCATAAAACATCAGACTGTCGATTTATGAATAATTAAAGCAACTACCTGTTTGAAAATAAAATTTTATTTGCAACCTTGCTTCATTACAGTTTGCACATGAGTGGGGTTTAACGAAAACTTTCGAATTGCAATATTAATTTGGTCTTTATGAACTAGATGCTACATTGACTTATAATTTCCAACTTAATTCATATGAATCAAAACGATTATATATATGTCTTCTTTCTTAATATAACAAAGCCATACTAAGTCTGTATAACATTCAATTTATACTGAAGCTTTGTAAATATGAAGGTATATCACTAATGACATCACACACATTTCGTGTGTGTTTAACATTGACTTTTACCCCATTAGTGTGCCTGTGGCCACAGTGTTTCAATTAATTTATTATCAGTTTTTCAGAATTAAAAGGTTTGATTAAACGCACAAAAAGTAAATAACCATTTGACAATATCACAACACCTACAAGATATCGACCTTTTGCTTTTAATCATTCAAAATGTTTTGAAATAAACATTGTAGGTCTCTCATTCAACAAGTGATTTTAAACGTTATGGTTTATTTTGAATGAGAGCATGATTGCATGCTTCAATTTCGTTTGAAAATGTTTTGTAGGTACGAAAAGAAATATATAAAATGCAGTAAATATAATTAATCAGGCGTTTCTTTGTTGAACTTCCGAAGCATGTGGTTATAGTCTTACGACTTTAACTGGGATTAAGAAAGTGGACTCGCAAGCGAGAAAATAAAATCAGCCAAGTTTATTGGACAGAAAACGCAATTAAATAAAAAGCAAATTTTACGAAGTTGATGACTATAAAAGATTCAGTTAAACGGAAAAGTTACGAGATGCACTTCAGACATAATATTTTGGAGCTAAATTTCACAGTAAATACTTTATATTTATAGAACTTCATGTAACAGCAAAAACACTCTAAAGGAAGCTTGTTACAGTTAAATATCCAATTTGTTGTTATCACTTGACTTCACATACTTCCCAAATATTGTTTTACATTTATTATGTTACATGCAGGGAACAAAAATGGTTTTATATCTGATGCATTACTTTTGCTTCCTTCAATGTCACAAAAAAGAAGATTGAGTCAATCCATATCAAGTAACCTAAAGGAAATTACCTTATTATTTTATGTAAACCTAAGACTTTGTCCTTTTTTGTACTTATACTTAAAAGAAATAAAAATCTAAAGCCCATGACTGGATGTTTGAAGTAAACTCTGAAATAAAAGCAAGAATGAAAATATGCAACAGTTGCAGAAAACAACTTTCAACTTAAAAAAGAATTAAGAGTTTGTTGGAAATTTTTATTCATATTGCTGTTTCGGTTTTGAATAGACCTGCACCTTGATGAATTTCTAGATTACTAGAACGAGTGGAACTGCTTGGCTTGGTTATTCCAACGAACTAAAGAGCCGAACCAAAGGGTCTACCAAATTAATGTGGTCTTTGGTGAGGAATCAGGCTAAGACATGTCCCCGAAAGAGAGCAGCAGCTCCTTCGGTACTTAGAGTGGCAGAGACCATAGAGATCGGTATGGCATTCTAAGGCACACTACTGCATTGCGAAATGCAACGGGAAACCTTCACATTACCTCTCAAGTACACAGCGTACTTAAATTGTAATAAACATGACGGGTTAAAATAGTCTCCCATTTGGATCTCTTGGAGGGGACTACTCTGAAGGATGCGATCGGAAAGCTCAGCATAAGAGTCGGAAACATTTTGCGAGTTGGAGCATGGAATGTTAGCAGTATGAAGCAAGTAGGTAAGCTACAGAACTTGAAAATTGAAATGGATAGGTTAGCACTAGACATAGTAGGGATCAGCAAAGTTCGGTGGCCAGAGGCATGGAATTTTTGGAGTGGAGACTTTAGGGTAATTCACATAGGAGCAAAGGAAGGAAATTTGGGTGTGGGAATAGTTATGCGAAAAAAGATAGGATACTGTGCAGAAAAGTACTTACAAAAGAACGAAAGAGTGCTCATGGTTAGATTAAAATTTAAACTGGTATACAGTAATAATACAAGTATATATACCCACCTTTAGCTACAGTGACGAAGAGGTAGAAGCGATCTACAAAGATATCAAAGACACACTAAGATATGTAAAAGCACATAAAAATTTAATAATTACGGGAGATTTTAATGCAGGGGTAGGTGAGGGTACGGAAGAAGCGGTAGTAGGTTTATTTGGTTTAGGCATGAGAAACAACAGGGACAATGGGTTGGCAGAATTTTGCGACAAGAACAATTTAATCATTACAAACACATTATTTCAACATCATGCGAGAAGACGATATATGTGGAAGATGACAGGAAATATAGGAAGATATTAAATAGATCAAGTAAAAGACTGTATAAGCTACCCAGAAGCACTGACCACAACATTGTAATTATGAAGGCCGCTCTTAAATTTAAAAATTTGAAAAACAAGAACAGAAAAGGCTCTTTGACTTTGAGAAACTAAAAGATAAAGATATCCATGAAAGATTTGAAAAAAAGTCAAATAAATTACTAAAAGATATCGAAAAAATTTTTTATACTAAGAAAGTAGAAACAGATGAAATAACATTAAATCCAGCTTAGACATTACGGCCAGAGATATTCTGAGGTATACACAAAAAGAAAATAAGAAACCATGGATAACAAAGGATATCCTGAATTTATTAGAAAAAAGACGAAAATACAAAAATAGATCAGATGAAACAGGAAAACAGACATATAATGCCATAAAATGAGAAATTATTTGCAAATGTAGAAAAGCTAAAAAACAATGGATTGACGAAGTGTAAAAAGGTATAAACTAAGATGGAAATAGGAAAGACAGACGAAGCATACAAACTAATTAGAATCAATTTTAGGAATATAAATCATATAGCAAAAATATAAGGGACGCAGGAGGAAAGTTATTATAGAAAATGTAGAGAAAGCGGTTAGATGGCAAGAATATATAGGGAATTTATATGCAGCAGAGGAACTAACAGCATTAGAACAGGAATCAGACATTGAAAAGGATGACTTGGGATATCCTATATTTAGAGATGAGTAGGAGGCTTTCACGGCCGGAGTCATTATAAATATTTATGGTTCCGAGTTGGGACCATGTCATTTTATAGACTAAGGTCAACGTTTCGCCCATGCTTGTAAGGGGCTTCATCAGGACAAGAAAAAGAGAATGAGTGATAAAATAAAAAATAATAATAAAGATAAGAATTATAATATTAAGTAGACAAGTTAAAGTGTAAAGAGTAGAGTTACACCTGAACTAGCACACTTACTAACCTATTCAAAACCAAAACGTGTCTTGTGGCGAAGTAACTGGTAAAAAGTAGCAAAAGTGGTAGTTTATATAGGGCGAGAACTTGATGTATGAGTGATCAGGAATAGAGAGGAGTGTCGTGGCGGATCAGTAAACGTCAAAAATTTTTATGTTGGGCATGTACACTGTAATACATCACCGAAAAGCGAAAAAAATGCCTTTCTATCAGAACTACCGCCAATTATACTTTCCATTTAAAAAAACATAACCTCACTCATTTACTCGAACATGACCAAAGCCATGTAAAAATAAATAAGTTTATCTTATTCTCCTTTTAAAATAATTTAAAAAATCTACAACGTTTTACTGTATCTATCACAATAAATGAACCACAAAGCAAAACAAAAAAAAACAAAATTTCGTTATTTTGGTATAACGCTTTTGCTACAGCCTGTATGTTAATTATCTCTTTATGGCTGAACTAAGCGTTAAAAACTGCATTACTTTCCCTATTTAACCTTTTCTTTGTCACAAATAACATAGTTACCCATACAAATAGGGCACCCTGTATATATATAAATATATATTGTAACGGGCTACTACTACCGCGTTTCTTTAATTTAAAACAAGTAATAATAATGGTCTTTATTACTCACTGTTCACAAGTCTAATTAACAGTATATGCCTTATTTATAGATGTTTTCTGTCCACTCAACAATGAAGCACTATTACACTAATGAATTACAAGCACTAATATCTTCTTAATTAACACCTTTACTATAGGTTCATTAACAACACTAACACAACTATTTGTTTATACACTTCTATTTATTTATGTATACTTCAAGCTGCATGTACATTAGACACAGCTTATATCATTTATGTATATATTCTAAAAGCTCAACTACGCTTACTGTACACGATATAATTTATATTAGACATTCAAGAATAGACGGACCCTTGCATTCATTAGCGGTCTTATATATACTCTGGATTACAAGGATGACTCATGCTCCCGTAATTTCTAGAACAATTCTGGAATCCTGGAGAATACGCTGTGCCCCCGAGCGTTTTGTGTGTAATTGATTGCTAGAAGAATTCTCGTATCCTGAAAAGTATGCAGAGTCTACAGCGCTTGTGTGTTTGATGGGTTGCCTAGTAGTAGCTCGCAACACGGCCCCCTCTTTAAAACCGTTACGTCTCGTAACTGTAGATACATTTTGGCGCCAATTCGATGACTGATGACGGTATCGGCAGCTATCTCCTCTGGTGCATCCACCACGTCGTTGGAAATAACAGTCAACACTCTTTTCTTGGTCTTGGTAGGCAACCGGTTGAAAACAACAAACAAGGACCTGGACGTTGGTTCCTGGAAAACTACTTCTAGCATATTTCGGACTATCCTCCAATCTAAGTGATCCAGTCCACAGCCCAACTTGGGCACCGCTAGTCTTGTTACTCCATTTTCCATCATCTGCGCCTTAAGATTTAGCAAAGCCTACCATAGATGTCCATAACTAGGTCTTTGCCATGAAGAATTTTTGGTGACCAGATAGTAAACATAACGATTTTTATCTTGAAGAACCAAAGCTTTTCCTACAGTTGGCTGCTGTTGTACTAATTCATCGACACATCCAAACTTTTCTTAAAACAACAGCTATTCCCTTGACATTGCCAAATCTTGAGCTACGCAATGTGCAAGGGAATACTCTTCTGGTGCTCTAAACAGATCTTGCTGTTTTCAACAACAACGCCAAATCTCGCTTTAGCGGAACCACCATACGCCGCCATAAAGCTCTCAAAATCTACATTTGGCTCATGATTAATAACTTGCCGAACACCATTATCATTATTCGAGTCTTCCTGGTTGTTGCCAGCGTAGGATGTTAAACGGTCAAAGTGTACCACTTTCGGTTTACCACGAGGGATCTTCTGATCCGGTACACTACATCATTAATTCTTTTAACACTTCGTACGGCCCTTCCCATTGTCTTTGTAGTTTTGGCGACAATCCACGTTTTCTTTGTGGATTGTACAACCACACTAAATCTCCAGGTTGATAACCACCTTCTTGTGCTCTCGTGTCATATTGTGATTTCATTCGATCGCTTGCTGCCTGTATATTCTTTCGGACGTTTTCGTGAATACTATTTGATCTTTCACGAAGCTTACTAACGTAATCTTCACCTGCGATCTCTTCTCCAGGTTTAAATCCAAACTGAAGATCACATGGTAGCCGCAATTCACGTCCTAGCATTACGCAAGCGGGCGAGTATCCTGTGCTGTCATGTACCGAAGATCGGTACGCCAGTAGGAACAAATGTAAATATTGGTCCCAGTCTCGTCGATGTTCAGAGACAACTTTGGTCAGGTACTTCCCTAACGTCCTGTTCATTCTTTCAACCATTCCATCCGATTGGGGGTGAAGTGGCGTGGTTCTAGTCTTCCTGATTCCAAGGTGCTTGCAGACGTTTTGAAACAACGCCGATTCGAAGTTTCGACCTTGATCGGAGTGTAATTCCAACGGAACTCCAAAACGACAAAACAACTCCCTGACTAAAACATCTGCAACCGTCTCGGCTTCTTGGTTAGGTATAGCATATGCCTCCGGCCATTTGGTAAAATAATCCATTGCAACCAAGATGTATTTATTTCCTTTCTCTGATTCAGGAAACGGACCAGCTATATCAATGGCTACCCTCTCAAAAGGATTCCCCACGTTATACTGTCTCATTGGAGCTTTCCGTTTTGAGACCGGGCCATTTGCAGAGGCACACAATTCACATTTTCGGCACCACTCCTTCACATCATCTTTGCAGTTCAGCCAATAGAATCTTTCTCTCACTCTCTTGAGAGTTCTTTTCACGCCAAAGTGCCCTCCGGAAATACCATCGTGCAAGTGCTGCAACACTTCCGGCACTCTGCTTCTCGGCACTATCACTTGAAGTCTCTCAGTGCCATCTTCAAATTCCAGGCGTCGTTTCAAGATTCTATTTTCCATCATCAAGGAGTCCCACTGTGCCCAGTATGCCTTCAGGCTCCTACTTAGAATACTAATTTCTTCCCAAGCTGGTCGTTGTCCTCTATTTTTCCACTCAATAATACGTCCCAATTCGGCGTCATTCTTCTGGTCTTCTCGCATTCTTTCGGGTTGCCAAGTATCATCGGTTACTGTCATTCTATGGATGACACTTATTTTCTCTTCCATCTTGGAGCAATGATTGCAGTCCACCGGACAAGGTCTCCTTGATAGAGCGTCTGCATTCCGATGGCTAGTTCCTACACGATGTTTTGTATCAAAGTCATATTCCTGCAGCCGCTCTATCCACCTTGCCACTTGCCCTTCAGGATTTCGAAACTGCAATAACCATTTCAGTGCAGCATGGTCTGTTCTCAACAGGAATTTACGGCCGTATAAGTACTTATAAAAGTGCTCACGGATTTGACGACGGCCAACAGCTCCCTTCTTGTCACACAATAGTTCCTTTCTGGCCGCGACAAGACCTTGCTGAAATACCCAATAACTTTTTCTTGTCCGTCCTGCACTTGAGAAAGAACGCCTCCTATAGCTGTGTTACTGGCATCGGTATCCAACACAAATTTCCCCTCCATCCGTGGATAACTCAAAATTGGTGCAGTAACCAGTAGCCGTTTCAGTTGTTCAAATGCACTGTGGCAGTCGTCATTCCAATCATATTCTTGTCCATCTTCGGTTAATTTCGTTAACGGTTTGGCAATGTTCGCAAACCCAAGTATAAAACGTCGGTAATATGTGCACAATCCTAGAAAACTGCGTAGTTGGTGTATATCTGCTGGTGTAGGCCACTCTTGTACCGTTTTTATTTTGTCAGGGTCAGCTCTTATTCCGGTCTCTGAAACGACATGTCCTAGGTATTTCACCTCTTTTCCAAATAGGTGACACTTCTTGGGGCTCAATGTAAGGTTCGCCCTCGTAATCTTTGGAATATCTCCTCTAGGTTCTTAAGGTGTTCTTCAAAAGACCGGCCTAACACTATCACGTCGTCCAGGTACACCAGACAAGTCTTCCAAGACAGTCCACGCAGTATCGACTCCATCAATCGTTCAAAAGTAGCAGGGCATTGCATAATCCAAATGGCATGACCTTGAACTGCCATAATCCAGTTCCAATTGTAAAGGCAGTTTTTCTTTATCGTTTGGCTCCAAGCCTACCTGCCAGTATCCGCTTTTCAAGTCCAAGGTCGAAAACCATTTAGATCCGGATAGAGTATCTAAGGTGTCATCAATTCTGGGCAAAGGATAGCTGTCTTTCTTTGTTACATTGTTAAGCCGCCGGTAGTCTACACAAAACCTTGTCGACCCGTCCTTTTTCTTGACAAGCACTACCGGGGATGCCCATGGACTATTCGAGGTTCAATCACTCCTGTTCTTCCATATCGGTGATAATTTGCTCAACTTCCTTACGTTTTGCCAAAGGAAGCCGCCTGGGGTGTTGTCTTATCGGTCGCGCATCTCCAGTGTTGATCTTGTGTTGCACAACATTCGTCCTTCCTTTCTCACTATCATCCAGTGCAAACACACCTCGATATCGTCCGACCAGTTCTTTTACCTTGCCCAGTTGGTCGCCATTTAATCCTTGACACGAGGGTATCAACATATCCAGCAATTTCTGTGAGCAACCGTTGGTTGGTTTATTTTTCGTGTCGTCCACACAACGTTTAATATGACATACTGGAATGCAACTTCCCACAATCATGCCTTTCTTCAGTGTCACTGTATGAGGGTTAATGTTCAGCATCCTTACTGGTACCATATTTCCAGACTTTACCAGCGTTTTTCCAATCAGAAGTCCCTCCTGACCCATCCCCGATTCAGTTGCTTCCATCATGCATACTTGTCCTTCCCGGAGCGTACCATCCGGGCGTCCCATTACTATCATCTCCGTCTTCTCGGGTATTTTCATATCGCAAATCATTCGAACTTGCATCGTCTGGTTACTCGTCCCTTGAAATGGAATCTCATCATCATCTATCCGAAGCACATTTTCTTTCATGTTTACATGAAACCCATATTCTCTCATGAGATCCATTCCCAAGATCACTTCTTCTGTAATTTCAGCTACCAACACTCGATGATTAATTAATTTGTCCCCAATTGTCAACATAACGGCAGTCTCTCCGTGAGTACAAATTTTCTCACCACTTGCCGTTCGAAGACACACCGATACAGGTAGCACTTTTCCACGACCAACCAAATCTGGTCTCACAATAGTTTTTGTCGCTCCTGTATCCACGAGTAATCGGACAACCCTACCATTAATTCTACCATCGATATAAATGCTGTCCAGACTTTCCATTGACGATGCAGCACGGATGATAATCTCCGGGGCACTACGTTGTGCTGTCGACGTTCGCCCCCCTTACGTCGACTTGCTTTAGTTTTCCTGCTGCTCAACCGGTTGTTTTTTTTTGGTTGAGTGCAGCGTCTCTGTATATGACCAACTTCGCCGCAGTTCCAGCATCGCAGACCCCATCTCCGCGGTCGTTGTCTTTCAAGCTTTTCCACACGGTTGATTATTTCCTCTATGCTGTTCTGCGCTTGATCAGGTTCCTCTAAGGCAGACCGAACTTTGTGACTCATTCTGTGTGATGTCTGCTTAGCTGCTTCAAATTCAAGCGCATGAGCCAGTGCGTCATCTAACATCTTTGGCCGTGCTAATCGTAGCGCTTGCTGTATTTCGCCATCTTTAACGCCATCCACAAATGTTTGTACAGCCAGTTGTTCGAGGAAACTATCTGGTGCCGTCGGATATGCCAATCTAACTAATCTGGCGATGTCAGCTTCGAATTCTTGCAGGCTTTCACTTGTCTTTTGCGAGCGGTTCTTAACTTGTGCGTGGTAAACCTGTTGAAGGTGAGCGTCTCCATATCTCATCTCTAGCTTCGATGTTAAGAGGCCGTAATCATTCTGCTGGTGATCGGGAATTGTTTGTAAGATGTTAAGAGCCTCCCCCCGTAGGGCTACTATTAAGGAGATAGCCTTCTCTGTGTTGCACCAACCGTTGGATATTGCAGCAGCTTCAAATTGTTTCAAATATGTGGGCCAAGGTGTTTTTCCATCGAATGTGGGTGGTTTCACTTTAAATTTAGACGGTATGGACTCGCTTCTTTCCATGGTTCTTATTTCTGGAATGTTCTCATTTACAACTTGATTTGCCGTTTCAAGTGGCCGTGTTGTTAGTGAAATCACCTGTTCCTGCAGCCTCATCATATCTTCTTCCATTTTTACCAATTTACTGTCCAACTTTTGCTCAACTGTTTTTACCCGTTCAGTGAAATCTTCTTTCAATGCAATGGAGCTTTCCATTAATCTTTGTTCTAGCGTAGCTGTATTTTCATTCAACTTTGCTTCCATTTTCGCAGCATTTTCAGTAAACCTTTCATCTATTTTTGTAGCATTTTCAGTAAACTTTTCACCTATTTTTGCAGCATTTTCAGTAAACTTTTCATTTAGTGTCACTTCCAGTTTAGCCGACCTCTCCTCCATACCGGATTTAAAATCCTTGAGGAAATTCATTAAAGTTTCTGCTTCCATCTTACTTTGACTTCTTGTAGCTGGCATATACAATTTACTTAAATGTCTTTAGACTTGTGTTTTAAATTAATCACTATATACCCCACAAATGCCTGACACCAGTGTAACGGGCTACTACTACCGCGTTTCTTTAATTTAAAACAAGTAATAATAATGGTCTTTATTACTCACTGTTCACAAGTCTAATTAACAGTATATGCCCTATTTATAGATGTTTTCTGTCCACTCAACAATGAAGCACTATTACACTAATGAATTACAAGCACTAATATCTTCTTAATTAACACCTTTACTATAGGTTCATTAACAACACTAACACAACTATTTGTTTATACACTTCTATTTATTTATGTATACTTCAAGTTGCATGTACATTAGACAGCTTATATCATTTATGTATATATTCTAAAAGCTCAACTACGCTTACTGTACACGATATAATTTATATTAGACATTCAAGAATAGACTGACCCTTGCATTCATTAGCGGTCTTATATATACTCTGGATTACAAGGATGACTCATGCTCCCGTAATTTCTAGAACAATTCTGGAATCCTGGAGAATACGCTGTGCCCCCGAGCGTTTTGTGTGTAATTGATTGCTAGAAGAATTCTCGTATCCTGAAAAGTATGCAGAGTCTACAGCGCTTGTGTGTTTGATGGGTTGCCTAGTAGTAGCTCGCAACAATATAATAGATTTTTACTATATTTCTTGACCTTGATATTTGTAATATTGAAATATATGGTTTTCTTGGGTTTTAAGGTCATTTAACTTAAAAAAATATATGTGAAAAATACAAAATTTATGCCATCTTTATTTTGTTGCATAACAATTCCACCAGCCATTGAGAAAGGCTGGAACGTACGGCCGAAACGTTTGGTAGAATTGTTATGCAAAAAATAAAGATGGCATAAATTTTGTATTTTTTATATATATTTTTTTAAGTTAAATGACCTTAAAACCCAAGAAAACCATACATTTTAATATATATATATATATAATGCTGTAATAAGGAGTTGTTTAGGGGTGTATTGAGTAGTAAGGGTCGTGTAGTAACAATAAATTGTAATAGGAATCAGAAAACTGCATTTATTTAGCAAAAAATTAAGTAATTCATACATTATGTAAATAGCAAGCATTTAACACCCTGTATATAGACCGTAATTAACTTTAAACGATGCAAGTAAGCATATCTCACAAGAATAGAACGCGTATTTAGCAGAAAAATAGGTAATTCATACATTAGGTAAATAGCAAGCATTTAACACTTTGTACATAGACCGTTATTAATTTTAAGTAATGCCAGTGAGCATATCTTTCAACAATGGAACGCGTAACCAGAAGAGAAATGATCGTACATGTAATTAAAAACATACGTTGAGAAGTGTTCTCATTAGTTATAAAACAAATACGCAGTAGAATAGATAAAAACTAACAAAGCTTTATGCAATTACGCTTGAACAATAAGCGCTTTGAAAAAAAAACGCAGTTTCAAAGATGCATAAATTCACAAACAAAAACAGCATTAAAGTTGCATCATTTATTTTGTAAAAGGTAATATCTACACAAAACAACGTATGACAAAGATAACGAATAATAAGGTAACAATAGCATAAGCACCATTACATGGAAATCCGAATTAATTACATCAGAAAGCACTTCAAAATGCAGGGAATGTTGAAACCAGGGCCTGGTTGGTTGAGATAATCTGCAGAACTGCTTGAAAACCCAGCCCACATGTAATGGGAAAATGCTGTTTAACACCCATTCTGTGATAAAACGGGTGAGTTGACAACTAATGCACGTCGAAGCTGCGACACTGTTAACCAAAAATCCAAGCGTAAAATAAACAAAGTATAATAGAATATCAAGTTCAAGTTACAGTGAAAATCGTGCAACAATTACGAAGAGTTTGCTGTTTTTTATAGAAAACGTGAGTAGAATTTGGGTAACTGGTTTAAATTAAATATTTATAATGATAGAGCTTTAAGTATGTGTCGACAATAATAATTCAAATCTTGGTCGACAACAATACTGGACATTTCAAATCAGCGTCGACAATTATATTGCTGGTATATTTCTGAATAATTTAAGTCTGCGTTGACGATAATTCAAATTTGTGTCAACAATAATATTTCAAATTTGTGGTATATTTCTGGACAATTTAAATTTGGGTTGACAATAATACTGGACACTTCAAATCAGCGTCGACAATAATACTTCTGGTACATTTTTGAACATTTCAAATCTGTGTCAACAATAATAATTCTGGTATATTTTTGGACATTTCAAATCTGTGTCGACTATAATACTTCTGGATTCTAAGGGGACAATTCTAATCGAATTTTGGTACAATTCAAATTTGCGTCGAAAGCATTTAAGGGAAAAAATTCAAAGCATTTGCAGACAAATATAAAATAAAGAAGCACGAGGTAATTTTTGGAAAACAAAGGGTAACTGTACTCAAATATTGGTTCAACTAAGCAGAGCATTGGTAGACGATTGAAGACAACAAAGGGGTGTTGATTCACAACACGAACAACACATCACAGGTCAGATCCATTTAATTTTATATTTTTCAATTTAAATTTTAATACTGAATTTATTCAATTTATACAAAGCTTGCAATGAAGTCAACAAGAAACGTTGCATACGTTAAACTTACGTAATATATCATAAAGAGGTCTAGAACGTTCCAGATTTTTTTGTAAGGAGGTAGTTGTTGGTGACTTCAGATTGAATTCAAAGTATATAAATTTTGGGATAAATAATACATATGATATTGATCGATTGAGGAGTGTATTTAAAGAATTTTAAAAATTGTAAATAATATTTCTTTTCATTATATGAAATTAATTGACTTTGTTTTATCAATTCAAATATTCAAATAGATAATCATAAAGGGGTGAAAAAGAGAAAATTGATCATCGTAACGTTGTGCACTCTGTGTAGATTAAAAAGGGCTAGCCGGGGCATAATAATAAAATTAGTAAAATTAAATATGAAGTGAGAACACAGAGCGGTGGCGTTAAGTAAAAACGTTCAGAACTCTGAGTACGGCGTTATCATATCAATATATATATATATATATATATTGCTGTGATATACTCCTTTGAATGCGGGAACTGGGTCCTTTCAACAAAAAAATTCTAGTCCCACCGATTGGGCGTCATAAACTGCTGTGATCCTGGTTTCGCGTCAGCTGCTCACCTAATTTTATAAACCTCCTCATTCATAAAATTAAACAACACATTCCTACCACAAACATCAACGTTAACTCTATTTACATCAATATTCAGAATACATTAAATTTTCAAATTAAATTTCAGCATAAAATTCAGTTTTAAAAAGAATTTCAAGATTAATTTTATTATCACTTTAACGTGCATCCAGAATTAAAGTCCTTGTTGGATGTCTACTAATTAATATAACAATATAAGCAGAGTAAAAAGGGAGCATCTACCACCCCTTTACGTTAATTAACCAGGTTCGTCTAATTGAGCTCAAAGACATACCTAAAATTTCATCATAATCCAGAACATCAATACTAAATACCCTTTCTACTTAAACAAGCAAATTTCATCTTAACATTAAAATTTTATGGTTAGTACAATTTCACTAATGTCCATTTAAAGTAAATCAATTATCAAGTAATTCAACACACACAAAATGTCAAACAAAATAGTATAATAAAGTTATTCAACACACACCAAAATGTCAAACAAAATAGTATAATTTACCTGAAGGTTACTGTCCTCGTAGCTTTAATGTACATCGTCCCTTTAGTTAATCACACCATTCCAACAGGATTATATTTACGGCTTCTAATTCTCAACGCTTTTAAAATTTTCTCCATCACCATTTATTTAAAGTTGTTTCGGGGCTTTTCCGGAACTCATCTGTGTATATCTGACCCTTGTTTCGTGGATCCAGACACGTATTTGAACCATTTAATTATTAACACCCCCCGAAAAATAGCAAAGAAATTCATGCGTCTTTCACCAATATACGCCAAAACTGCCTACTTTTGTGTATACATTTGTCGTTGTAAATTTTGCTAATTGGTACAGTGATACTAAATTTTATTACCTTGTATCTTAGTGCACTGAAGTACATTCATGTTAGCACGTAAATAACAAACTATTTTGAATCACTAAAATATACGAGCAAAATTTTAAATTACTTTATCAAACTAAAATGCACTGTTTAACATCTTCAATCAAGTCGCGGATGTAAGAGCTTTTAACGCATCGAATAGTCAAAAGTCTAAGAGGCCTTGTTTATATTCACCTCGGTATATATAGCAAAAAGCCTGTCTATCGGTCTGTTCCCCAAAACGGGTAATTCTAAAGAATTTCTCATGCCATGTTCCCAGTCCGTCGCTCGCGCGTCGGTTTTTACGAATTTTTCACTCGCCCCATTCAAAACTCAGAAATTCTCACACGGCACGCAAACATGTCCGAGAAAAGCTAATTAATTTTGTACAGAAATCGTTGTTTCTACCTCTGATATTTGCATCCTATTTTCAACCAATTGTGACCCTCGTGACGTTGCTTAAATCACGCCTTTTACTATATGTGTCTTTGCTTGACGCATTTTCTCTTTCCTTTTCTAACCTGTTCGTATTGGTGCAAATTGATATTCTTTATTATCGATTATATTATTCCACATGGAGTGTGAAATAACCCACCTTTAGCAATTCTTGTAACTATTATGCGACGTTTTCCCCAAGATTCTCTGAACCATTAATTATCTGCAAAATTTTCGCCGAATGAGCTTTTTAAATAAACCCAGGTGTTTAAACATAATATTAATTCCCAGAGCTTTATTTTATTGGGTTTTTACAAGTTTTTATAGATATTATCTGTTACTAACGGTTCAATTAACTTCAACTAAAATTAATACTCTTTAATTTTTAGTGAATCCTAATTAAATATTCAATTATTATTTGTACATTTCGTTTAATACTCGTTGCCCAAACTTGAATCAATTAATATAAATCTTGCACGAAATTTCCATTTGATTCTTTACTTTGGAATAATTAAATTACACGTTGAGCATTTTAAAACTGCTTATTTTTATATAAAGCGTCTTGTAAATAATTTTAATCTCTTATTTTAATAAAACGAATGAATTTTTATTCTCCACGGGTTTTTAATAAAGCGTATTATCTAATAAACTTCCTTATACACGGTGATTAAAATTATTTGATGTAATCCATTAATTTTCTACCCTGGTCTAAATATGAGTAATATATATATATATATATATATATATATATATATATATATATTTTAAGATTTCAAATTGGGTGTTCGTGATTTTGTAAAGTAGATTTGACAAGTATGTTCTAATGAAGTGAACTACTGTTGCTTGTATATCATAAAATTTTGTTTAAATATTTAAAAGGAAACTTCACTGCCATGTGAATATGTATGTAACGTTAAAATTTGAAGTCACTTAGTACGTTTTTATTAGATTTAAGTTAGTTATATGATATAGAAATTTTATTGACTTTTTAGTGTATAGTTGTAAGTCCATTATATCATTGAAATTCACTTTGTAGACATCCAAGTCATCTAAAAAGAAATTATTTAGCACGTGTTGTTAGGATTAAAATATCAATCAACATTTATAAATTTACGGCCAATGACAGTTGTGTATTAGTTTACTCCAAATTAGAATTTGACAAGAGCAATAAGATCTGTTAATAAAAAGATGGATCATAGAATGTTAGTTGGAAGAGAATTGTAAAGAGTAGACTGGTTTAATTTTTAATAGGCATCTCCAGGGAGATGAAATATTGAAAAAATGAGAGATCGAAAAAAAGATTTTAAAGGGTTAAAAAGTCAAAGAGGGATACTGATGTTTTATAATTGAAAAAGTGTGAAATTTTGGGGTTTTGAATTAAAAAGATAGATTTGTTCTTAAAGTAGAAAAAATTAGTTTTGTCCTGAACTATAAAGCTTGAAATTGGAGTTTTGATATTGAAAAAAAATAGATGTGAATTAATTGAATCCAGAAGTTTTATTTAGTAATGGTGAAAGTAAGAAAGTATACAATAAAGAAAGATGGTTACCTTCAACGACAATTGTAACGAGGAACTTACAAGAAGGTGGATCTATATAAAGTGCATCGTAAGAAAAGGATTAACCAAAGTTGTACAGACGAGTGTCGAAGTGGTGCTATAAGAAATGCTGGGATGGCTGAACCTTCGGTGTCGAGCACGGCGTTGATTTCGCGGAGCTAAGGTTCCTGATAAGATCAACGGCGATAAGTATACGTGTATTTAAAGATTTTTGGCATGCCCTAAAACCTAAAAATAAAAAGCGTAAATTCTGTAATACACAATTTTAAAACGTATTTATCTACAGGTATTAAGAACCCGCATCTGGTTCGAGTCGTCGCTGTAGGCAGTGGAGCTTCATTGCTCAGCATCAAAACGTTTCAATGGAATTCAGGTATTAGTTCTATCAGTGTCATATTTTAAACACTTAACCCGTTATACTCGATTAAAATCTTAATTATTAACCAATATAAACTGTTTACTGTGCGTAATTTTCAAGTAATTGTTTACACTGTCACATTTAGGAATAGCTTATCTAGAATTAACTAGAGGTCATTTGACTGGCAGTGTCACGTACATCTGTGTACAGTCTAGAACTCACGCTGTATGCAGATATTGATTTATTCACAAAATTAACCTGAGATAATAGTTTCATTGATCGAGGCGTAGATCAGTTAAAAAACCAATAGAGAAGTTAGTAATTTATTAATTAAAGAAAAATTTCATACATACTTGCTATTCATTATAAAATTTTATATATATTAAGCGTTCGCGCAAAACAGGGCTAGAAAAGAAACTATAGGAGAATATATATATATATATATATATATATATATATATATATATATATAGTTGAAATCAAATAAAGTCAAGCATGACTCATCGTTGCGCATATGAATAAAACACAGTCACAATATTGTTATGCTACTCTATTACCTGGCTCTCCCCCATCTAAAAAGGATAGCTAGAAAAATATTCGTTGGCTGTATAATTCAATGCAACCACTTTGAACGTATGTCCATAAAATATTTCCGTTTGTAATTAATTGTCAAACATTTTTAAGGTTAGGTTAGAATTTGTGCTTTGTTATTTAACTTGCGATTTTCTACTTTTCTTTTAAAGATAATTCTGATATACAACAAACTCGTTTACAGAAAACTTGTTTGCTTTCAAAAGTTAAAAAAGGATACAATCATTATATCATTACCACCAACGTGACAATTTAAATCGGCCAAGTGTGTTGGCTATCACAAGAAAAGGAATACGTTAGGGCTTTCAGTAAACTGAAAGTGTTTTCGCTATTCCAATTATATTGATATTGTAAATCGGCAAGTCGTAGAACCCCTAAATTATTAGCTCTGTACGTATTCAAAAACAAGATTTCTTCAACCAGACAAACTACAATATGGAATTTTATTTGAGATATTTTGCACACACACGCTCGTTTTTTTAATATTGTAATAAATTTAACAGTTTGATTCTTGCATACTCTTCAATAAACCTTTGCATTGCTTTGTTTTTAATCTAAATATAATTGTTCACGGAACAAAATATCCAATTGAGTAATTAAATAGAAACCTAACATAACCGTCATAACCTATAACTTGTTCATAGACCGACTGAAGTGTAGAGATGAATCGCTCTTTCAATAATATTTTTCAATCCCGGTATCACGAGTCACTTTAAAGCGCGTTCGTTTAATGTATTTAACGTGTTCTTTAATCGTTGCTATTTTTCCCACCTCTAATAAAGTTTAACCGACGACTGTATAACGTTAAGAAATACGTTGTACTACTATTAGTTCTTACAGATTTGAATAATGAGTCATGCTTGACTTTATTTGATTTCAACTATATATATATATATATATATATATATATATATATATATATATATATATATATATATATATATATATATATAATATATAGGTTTACTTTCCCATTCAGTAACCGGAGAATACCTAGATTATTCCCTTCTAACAATTCTGTGTAGTCTGTGTGTTGATAACTAAGCATTGAAAGCTGGATAATGCCACATTACAATCGGAATATTCCTCTGAAATTCTTCAAACGAGGATCAGGTTAAAATTGTTGCATCATATACACAGGCTGAATTATTGAAGTCAATATAACTTGTTTCCAACTAATTGCACCGTTTGACATTTATTGCTTTGTTTACTTTAGAAACCATCTGTTTTAAACTTCCTGAATAAGTTGAAATTTAAAATCTTTGTGTTAGTAATTCTTATTCTAAAATAAAACAGAAGTGTACGAACAGTATATGCTATATTAATTACAGAGAGTATTAAACTTATTACTATCCAAACTGGTTATAAATAATATTGTGCTGTAATCGTCTTACTGCTGCAAGATCAGGATTTACTGCAGCCATATGATCTGCTTCTATGGCGATCTCATGCTCGCTTTATAAACCCCATTCTGGATTGATCAAATCATTTCCATCTGGTTTTAGTACGAGGCTTTAGCAGGATCATAGTGTAATACTCGGCGACGAAGTAGACAGCAAAATATATTTTTAATTAAACCATTGCATTGTTCGATTAGGCGTCTAATGGTACAAAACTTTTCATTAAACCATCTGTCAGGTGTATTTTGTTCTGCATTCCGAAGAGGTGTCAGTAACCATGATCTAAGCGGATATCCTATAAATAAACTGTTGGTTTAAGTTATTGGAATGTTTACCTGAATCACCAATCGAAAATAGGGGATCATTTGGATTATTTCTATACAGATTTTCCATTAATCGGGCCACTTCTGAGTGTTGCCATATATGTAAGTAAATTTTCATTGCATATCTAAAATTTCCATTACATATAATAGTGGAGATATTTACGTGATATATATATATATATATATATATATATATATATATATATATACATAGTTGTGTTACTGTAGCAATACCCCTATGCGCCCTTTTTGTGAATTAAAAAGGTAAAAATTTTTAATCTCTCAATTTTTTATTTTTAATATATAATTTTAATTGCGTCGGCTAGCTCAGTTTTTGAATTATGCACGGAGCTTGCGACAATACGACAAACTAAGCATTTAAACCTACCATTTGCCTCTCCTTCCTGTTTCAATCTTTAAACCAAAACACCATTAAGCACAAATTATTATAATGTTCTCAAAAATATTTACAACGTATGAAAGGTTAAAATTCTTTTCTTCTAATAACTGAATAAATAAATTTAATAATTATCATTCCCAAAGATGATCATAAAAGTCAGCAAAATCACTATTATTATTAATTATTAACTGAAGCCTGATAAACGTTCATTTAACCTCTTTTATTATTTACGTAATATACAACGTATACTCAAAAAAATTAAATCTTGCCGACACCTTACATAAATTATCATGAAAGTAATTTTTAAAGTATTTAAATTAGTGATTTTCAATTAAATGTTAAATTTTAAATGATTCAGTTTAGCAATGTACAATGAAATATCCACAAATAAAATAATAAAATAATAAACATTCAGATTGGCTAACCTGTTGTTTTTCAGCTTAAATCAGTCTCTGGTACAACCGTTTTCGGTATTGTGTGCATCCTTCATAGCATCGCCTTAAACACACTAGCGTACTCCATTAAATTCCTTGACCATTAGTCGTTCAAGTAAATGCTTGTTGCATTTCCTCATTTATTCTAGTAATAATTATTTATAATCGCTTCAGTATTGATTTAAACTTGTTCCCGTATTCATTCAGAGTTGTTTCCAGTAATTATATAGACTTATTTCCAGTGATTATTTAAAGCCGTCTCCCGTAATTATTTAGAGTCCTCCAGTGATTCTTTAGTCCTTTCTATTAAAGTTAATATTAGAATTTAAATTAAAACAACTTTTAGTTACTTACGCTTTTTTTATATTTAAGGATAAAACGACAAATCCATCAATTTTCTATTTTCAGCGGTTACATTAAATAAACAAGAGAAGGATAAACGATAATAGAGGGGGTTAGGTAAAACAGCGCTTGTGAACAAACGGGAGAATAATGTTTAAGGATAAAATTAGACTGAAGATTTTATGTATAAGTGTGAATGAAACGAGAGATATACGCGTCTACAGGGGGCGTATTGTAGAGACTAAAGCTTAAAACAACAGTTGCCAGGATTTTGTGGTAATCGAGCTTGTTTGGAGCGAAAATTTCCTAGATTTGAAAGACGGTTGAGCTCGTTAAGCCAAAAATACGTAGAATTTGTCAAGGATAATTGGATAGTTTGTAGAAGCGTTCAACCGTTGGCGTGTTTGTGCGGTGATACCAAGAAAAGTGCGACAGGGGTGTTGGAAATTGATGTAGGGGGAGGAGTTGGCTTTTGAAGGTGATATAAACCCGTAGGGGGTGGTAAATCGCTCTCTTCTCTTTTGTTTTTACCTACGATCGCCTACCTAACTACATATCAAACTGATTAAGTAAAATTACAGTTAAGTTAGCACAAGTGGGTGCTTTTTATATCTTTGGCTACAAATAAACAAAATTATAACGCAAGTAAGTACAATTTTAGTACTGTGCATTTGAAGGCGGCGTATGTACTCTGAGTACAGAGTAAATATATGGATGGACCAGCAAGTGCACGAGGGCATGGTAGTACCGTGCACTTGTGGGAACGAATTTAATCAGAAACGGTGTGTTACTGATGGTGAGAGGCCACCTGGAGACAGTATCTGAACGTGCAGTAGAGAAGGAGGATTACGTTGGAGATGGTGTCCATGTAGAGAGCACTTGAGACAAAATCCAGGTAACTCTACTTATAAGACTTTTGTTTGTTTTCGTTGGTGATTTTCTGGGTGACTATTTTTTGTGATTTTCTGTATTTATTAGGTTATAAAAATATTTTAATTGATGAGTTAATTCATCACTTGAAGGTGAAAGCTATAATTTTTGTTAGTACGTATATAAAAAGAGGTTTACTATGAGCTCGTATTTGACCTGAGGTATAAAGTAAAAGCTGGAAATAAGCCCAGTTACTTTGTTTCAGGATTGATGTAGGATGATTTTAAACTTATTTTCTTTAAACTGAGCTATTATTTACCACAATTAATAAAATGTTTTTGAGCTTGAAATACATAAAGTATGTAAACTGAATTGATACGCAACTGAATAGATATGTTAATAAATATTTATGTTCTTATGGCAGTCAGTGTTATTTTTAGTAGGTTAGGATTTTCAGGAAACGAGTGAGCAGCCGTGGCGGATATCTCTGAGGAAGCTGGAGGTTTTAGGCGTTCGAGTAAAAAGCATCTTCAGAGGATATCGGTGTTAAATAGTATAAATTGTAAATCTAGGTGGAAGGACTTATATTTACGTAAGTAGAAATTTTGTAATTATATTTAAAAATTTTTGGGGAGTTTCCGAAAGTAAGCATCATGAAATTTTTTATGATAGCCCGTTTCGTGGGACTTCAAATAAGAAAACCTCAGCATATTATGGCACCCAATTTATGGGGCATGAGTTAGAGGCGGTACAACCGGCAGATACTGAGGAAACACAGCAATATATATATATATATATATATATATATATTGTTGTAGATTTAAAGAGTAAATAGGTGTAGACAATGCAATTTTAGCGACCGTGTATATAGAAATAAGAGCAAATTATTTACGCGCCAAATTAATTAATCTATATAGTAAAAACGGACGGGATTAAGGTATTTTTATATTTAAATTGGAATGTGAAAATTACATAAGGGAAGGAAAGCTTTAAAGTACATAAAAGTTCAAGGATACGCATAATTAATTATAATTTCTTTTAATCAAACGCATGAAAGCAGAAAAGAGAGCTTGCATGCATAAGAAAATCAATAATTTCTAACGCAAATGTATTCGTTTTAAAAGCCAACGTTCATTTACACCGATACTACGAAGCAGAGAATCTAGGAATTGTTATTTTCAAACGGTTCATAATTTCAAGAAACACCTGTTGGTTAAATGTTACGTTCAGAGAATATGAAACGAACGTTAATATAGAATTCCATAGAAACTGTTTTCAACGGTCAATTTGTATCAGCAGCTATAATAACAAATATCTTAAGGAGTGAATGGAATGAACAATCGATAATGTAAGACAGATAGAGAAGCAGATAAAGCAAGCGTTGGATAGAAATCACGTAATATATACTCGTGGACTTGGTGAAGGACGTCTACAATATCGATTTTCTGTAACTCAAGTGGGGTTTAAAAAGAGACAACAAACATGCATAGAACAGAGATGGATAGCGGATAGGTGGAGCATTGTGACGACAGGAAATTATATCATTGGTTGATAGCCAGCAGTTTTCGAAAAGTGCGCGTACGTGTAGGTAGGGAATGAAATTCTATGTAAACAGCACGACGGACGGGTGAAATTTTTCCGAATTCAGAGTCGGTTACGTTCAAAATTTTAAGAAGCCGCTTTGAAAACAAGTTTTTTTCATGAAACGGGTTCCACTAGGGGATTTTGAAATAATATAAATACATGAGAGAAGATATTAAAGCTCTCTTTCTTTTTATCGAGTTCTGAATACGGGTTCAGACCTACACAATAGTCAAAGCTTTCGGTTAGAATTTGTGTGTTTAGTAATGTTACATTAACATCTTATTTGAAATTATAAAAGTTGTAGTAGCAGACCGTAAGTTATAAAAATGACGCACGAGTTAGTGCTTATTTAAATAAAAGATCCCGTTACTACGACTAAGTTATTATATGGATGAATGATTTTGGGGTAAGCAGAACTGAAAAAAAAATTTGTTTGCGTGAAGTATCTAGTATAGAATGTTACTGTTGAAACGAAGCTAGTATCTTGGGAGAAGCAGAATAGTGGTAGCGGAGATATTAGATGGTGGGGATTGGAATCGGTGGATCCTGGAATCAGCGTAGTAGATGGACACAACGACGAAGGGTTTCTGGTAGCCATCTCCAGCGGTGACGAAAAGTGAAGGTGTCTCCAAATAATAAATTTGAAAGTTCTGTTTATATAAACATTTGTGGATATTTTTGTGTTTGTGTGGTTGACTTATTGGTGGCGTATTCATTGTTTTAAAAAACTTGTTTAAAAAGTACATGTGCAGGACAATTTAATAATTTTGAGTATTGAAAAAGGGTTTATTGAGGATATATAAAATTTTATTCAGGCTATAAATTGTGGTTGTAAGGAGTAAACGGGTCTGTAAATTTGCTTTCAATAATGCAAGGTTTAAAAAGCATTTACAAAAACTGGGTTATCATGAGCTCACAATACACCAGTATGAAGTCAAGTTAGGGTTACATGTGGGGCCCATCTACTCATATCTACTCGAATTTGTTTAAAATCATTTTAAAATCAAGGACTTTAAAGCATTCTATAAATTGAGCTGGTGATAATTGTACCAAACTGTTTGTACTCATGTGTAAATATTTTATCTGTTATTATGTGTAAATAAAAGGTTGTATGGTTGTTGTATTATTTTGGTAATTTCATTTGATGGTGTGTGAGTGTGAGAGAGGTATGTACGTAAAAATAGGTATTCAGGAAAAGGCCGATTGCTGAGCTAGCCAGGGTGTGCAGAGAAATTCTAAGGCGTCCTGAAAAACTCCATTATAAATTGAGGTGGGTTTTAAGCGCGCATTTTTGTTTGTTTGCATGATGTGTGCTTATCGGTCATTTAATTAGAAATATGGTCGGTTGTATACTCCTAGACTTAGAACAATATATAGTCCATTCAAAATAACTTTAGGATGATGTCAAATGTAGTAATAAAGTATGGGTAACTAGATGCAAATGAATACCTAGAATTACGCTTGAAGAATATTGTCATTTAAGATAATAAAGATTGGTAGTTATGCACGGTGTTGCCACCAATATCTCTTGCAAATCCAAGCATTTGTCATTTGACATCTTGTCATTTTGTTGTCCTGCTGGTTCTTGTTTATTTTTGTTTTTATGTTTTTCTTGGATATTTTATAAAACAATTCCTTTCAGAACTAAAATATATTATCCGAATTGTGAATA
Organism: Platerodrilus igneus; assembly: GCA_036346225.1. Taxonomy (NCBI): domain Eukaryota; kingdom Metazoa; phylum Arthropoda; class Insecta; order Coleoptera; family Lycidae; genus Platerodrilus; species Platerodrilus igneus. The sequence goes on along the minus strand of JARFIW010001100.1, from coordinate 732,627 downwards.
CATATAACATATATGTTAAGTTTTCACAATGCCTAAACCGTTAGATACGCGTGCTTAAGAAATGGTAGCTTCACGAATAGACTATTTTGAGAAAGAAATTGATAATAATAGGTCTCTTCTACCATTCACTTCTTTAAGAGGCGTAAGTAATTTCTGTATTTAGGTATTTGATTCCATTCGAATAATTTCCAATTTAATGAGTTTAAGTAAACTAAACAGTTTCATTAAAAGTTATTTGTTTTAGCGAGTTGCATCGGCATTAAATATTATAGCGAATTCCAATCGGAAAACCAGTGTGTACAAGTGCAGTTTTCATGTTCCAATGACAGTTTACATGTAGCAACAGACTAGTTACACTGTTCCATTGACAAACTCGGAGCACTTCAAGCTGCACCGAGTGCACTTTTTCTTGAACTACCTTGATTAGATCACAGATTATCCATCTCTAACAGATGTGAAGGCTAGCGTTTCCCGCTTAATTGTTTTTCTTTGCGCATGCTCCAAATAAATCAACCTAAAATTTTCTTGTGGTTAACCTAACTTTTTATTTCGATTATTTTTTTAGCGTTTATCAATGAATATGGACGGAAAAAATAAAAAAGATGGCACATTTTGTGCTTTTAGAAAGGGCTCCATAAAATCTTCAAACAATATCTCTATGTTCCAATTCCCAATAATTGATCGCGTAGATGAGTACCTACACTGATTTACCATTAACATAGGATACTCTGTGCCTACAGCATAGTTTGCCTTGAGTAATCTGTGCTTTTAGTAGCTCATTGCAATATTTCTACTTCCACATATGTGAGGAATGGTTAGCAGCATGTAATCGGAACGATTTACTGGCAATGAATTCAGACAAGCTGTATAAAAATTATAAACTGTATGAAAAACATTTTCTGGAAAAATTTTTCTCGAAAACCACTAAAGTTCGCAAAAGACTATTAAGGCAATTCCTACTGTTTTTGATAAACAAGTACCGGATCAATTTGAACATAAACCACAAAAAAATAGTAATTCTATCTGGTAACAACTAACATGTTCTTTGTTTTTGCCTCTAACTTATGTTATATTTCAGATATCACAATTAATACTATAGAAGATTCCAAAATGATATTTCCAAAGAAAGTTACTCCCTTTTATGCGTATATATCTGTACCATCAACATCAAGTAATACGATTTTAATGATAGTGCTATTTTTTCGTAATTCTTATATACAACTTACATACATTACAAATTTACATAATCCCAGAAAATTTCAACCTAATTGGATTAATGACAAAAAAGTTAAAGCAATTTAAAAATGTTAACTTTGTCTTTTATTAGTTAATTTCTTTAAAATGCACAATCTACAATTAATGGCACCTTTAACTTGCCATAATTTTGTTATTATTAATCTGATTAGGTTGAAATCTTCTGGGTATAGAAGATGTTTATGTTCCTTACATTAAGGCAATCATTTGTTTTCGAATCACACTAGTTAAATAGTTGAAAATTAATCCTTTTTATCCATATGAGATATACACAACTACAACAGTTTCTTATTTTTAGACAATATATCCTGCAGGGTTTCACCTTCTTCTATTGGCTCACAAACATCAGCAACATTATCATCGGATACACCAAGTAAACAAGAAATTGGGGCAGAAATAAAAGACTTAAAAACAAAATGTCAATCAAGCTCTCGTTAGAGCAGGTTTCTTTAGAAAGATAGATCTAGATCAGACTATTGCACGTAGATAGTGAAAATGCAGACCGAGGGAATTTCAGCCAAATATATAGGTTAGTTCAGAATAAAAAACAACGAAGGTACACGTCTAACCAGTTCCAGGACTGAAGGTGATGAGGACGCGATGGGTATCAGAATTTATACGGACGGTTCACGTATGGACGATGGACAAGCAGGCGCGGCGTTTGTCGTGTATAAGCAGGAAAGGGAGGTGTTTCGGTTTCAAACCAAACTCGCGAACTGGTGCACTACCTTCCAGTGCGAATTGGTAGCCATACGAGAGGCTATCGATTACGTAATAAACCATACGGGCAGAGATGAGAATTATATAATCAGTGATAGTAAATCGGCGCTGACGGCTTTAACAAACATGAACACCTCGACAGACCTCCAAGCGGACGTCTGGAGGATAGCGCGTACGGCGCTCGAGTTTCGACGTTTAAAGTTCTGTTGGGTCAGGTCGCACAATGGTAACGTAGGAAATGATAGGGCTGACGAATTAGCTAAAGAAGCCGCCACGGGAGACTTTCGAATATCACATTCGTCAATACCGAAGTCTTTGATTAAAAGAAAGCTGCGCGAAAAATTAATTCGACAATGGGAAGAGAGGTGGAACAACGCTGTCACGGGCAGGTTGACCCACAAATTCATACCGAGCATAGAAGCTAGAGGTAGGATCGAGGTTAAGCTCGATCACAAAATGGTGCAGTTGATAACAGGGCACGGCGCCCTGAAGGCGTATTTACAAAGGTTTGGGTTAACCAACAGCGACCGCTGCGAATGCGATGAGGGCGCGGAAAGCGCAGAGCACATGCTCTTCGACTGCCAGCTTGAGGCGGGAAATCGTGGGTTGGCTGATAGCAAACTAGCTATCTTAGGTCTGGCATGGCCAAAGAGCCTAGAGGAAGTCGGGGAAGTAGTTAACCAGAAGGCGTTCTGGACAGCCTTAAAAGAATTCGCGGGAAGGGTCGCGAGGTTAGACAATGATAACCGCGTGTAAAATTCGGTGGGGTTGGTGGGAGGGTTGGAAAATTTTAGATTGACTTGGCGTGAGTAAGGATACGAGCATAGATATAACCAAAACCTGATATTAAAAATAAAAAAAAAAAAAATTAATAATAATAATAAAATAACATGGTAATTATACCCAAATGTCCAATATGCACGAGAAACCCCCACACCATTAATACAATCACTGCCTATCTTCATAATTATCTTCGGAAAATCGGGAATAAATAATAACAAATAAACAATAACAAATAAATCAGAAACCCTCTTTAAATTAAATCAATAAAATAAACAAAGATAATAAAATAGAGTGAAACCGCGCATCCCCCCAGGACTTGAAAGTGAAGTGATTGTGATAGTGATTGTGATCCCCCCCAAGAACATTTAGTGCATACCCACCAGGACTTTAGCAGTGCACCCCATCTTACCCTTAGAAGCAAGTTACAGTTAGATGTAAGCAAACGACCAGATCTTCGAATGCTGGAGAATTTTATCATGGAGGTAAGACTTAAATTGTGGCGGCTGTACTCGCACAAGCTTTGATTACATTAATTAGTAGTTTTTGAAATAATTTAACAAGCACGTTTTGTGTGTAATGGCACTAGCCGAAATATGCTTGTGGGAGTGCACCTGATAAATAGGGTTATGCTTTTGCTATTTTGTGCACTGCTATATGCTTAACGCTTATTAGACATTTATTTATATATTTATATAATTATATTTATTTATATTTTATATTTACACTTTATATTTATTAGCATGTATTGTAGTATTTTATGGCATATTTGTTTTGTTTGACGTTCTGTCGCCATTTTGGTTGCAGTATATATTTGGGAAGGAAGAGCAGAATTGAGAAGATTGTAATCATAATATAAATCAGTTAGGGAATGATAGGGAAAGCTAGGGATAAATTTAAATTAGTTAGCTAGATTTGGATAGTTTTAAGACGACCCTTCAGGTCGCACTGGTAAGCAGAGCCGGCGTCTGCTATCCGGTATTACGGATCCCTCCCCCTCTCATTTTTGCTTGTGTCTTGTTGATCGGGTACACTCCAAAGTCAGCGCTAGGGATACCATTATTTACAACCCTGTTTTTAGTTTTTGTTTCAGTTTGTCAGATTTATATGTTTGTTAGATTGTTAGATTTTTAGGTTTGTTAGATTTTTATTTAGTTTTTTATTTAGGGTGGATTAACTATGAAGTTGGAATGAATTAGAAGCACGATTATTTTCGCATTTAAACCCAATGTAGTACCTCCGGGTGGAGCATTGGGGACGTGGCCGCAAGTATAGCGGCCGTTATTCAAATTATAATGTATAATGTAAATAACATACTAATTACACTCCTCATTAATGTATTGAACAATGACACTCTTATTTATTTACAAACAGAAATGTGTTATACTTAGACGCGTTTTGATTTGAATTGTGTATGCTAAAACTAATTGATTGAAGAAAATGGCAAAGTTTAATAAAATCATTTATTCAATTAAAAAATACATTTATGTCCATGGAGTGTCATGCTAGTAGTTCGATGTGACGTATTATTGTATTCTTCCATAACCTTAGGTAAAATATCCGACTATCTATGACCGCATTGCAAGAAACATCTTCTGTACAACTTGTTTTTGATTGTTCTTAATAATCTTTCGCAAAAGTTGAGTTTAATTGCGGGATACGTAGAATAATGGCTTATCTTTTATTCCATTGAGTTCAGGTATTTGAAAAAGCGCTCTGGTAAAAATAAAAAATCATAAAATCGAAGCTACTTTAATCATCTTCAGGTAATTTGGTAAATCCTTGTGTAAATTGAAATCACCCCTTTTTGTGATCAAGTTCATATAGGTTAGCAAATTGTACTGTCCAAATGTGACACGATACTTTATATAATTAATGTAATGTCGCCATTTGCTCAATTTATATCCAACTCTTTGTTTCCGAACATGAGTCGTGAAAATGTGTTTAGGAATATTTTCAGCCTGATTAACTAGATCCTAATCTTCTTTCGGATCTGCAGCATTCACTACCCTATTCTGTCGTATATCAAATCTCTGGTTATCCGGTGTTAATAGAAATCCCCAATTTGTAGAACCTCCTTGAATCTCTACATTTTTGCGTTTTGGACATTTAAAGCAGTCAATAGACATTTTGAAACAGCAAATTTTTAACGAGATTATTCTATTATATTTTTATCCTTAATCCGATTTGACATCTGTTTCTTGCATTTTATATACATAACTTGAATTCTTCTAATTAGTTTTGCATTTGCCAAATTAAACAAGATTTAAAATATACTTTGGGAAATCTAGATGTTATAATTGGTTTAAAAACACCCTTAAATGGGTTTTTATTCTTTATAATACAATTACCAAGTTTTCTCATATTTTTAGTAAACCTAAGATTTATAGAGTCTAAAACCGAAGTTTTTGCTAAAACTCCTTTGGAAATGGTCAAAGAAATCGTTATTAATTCTTGTAGAAATGTGAGAATGTTTCTGTTAAAACAATAATGAATAAATGAGAAAGTCGAATGTGTTATAATCATGCTAGCACTTATTAAAACACTTTTGAGAATTTTCCATAAACAATATGATGCCATAGCGTTCTGTGAAAGGGTTTCAAAGTTGAGGGTCAGGTTTTAGAAACAGGATTTATGTTGATTGGAATGGATCTGTTTATATCATTAAGATTCATATAAATAGTTCAAATAAATAGTTTAAATATAAGTTTTAACATTTGCAGAATTCGAAGCAAAATAGGTAAGACTTTTTAGTTTAAAATTATCGTTCTTGCATCGAGACACTGAATTATATCTTTTTTAATATCTATATGACAGAGTTTACTCAAGACTGAGCACATTTAAAAATCACACTTCGAACAAACAACAATCATCCTGGACATCCAAAGATTCCAATACAAGAAAAGTGATTTTATAATCAAAGAATTGGCTGTGATACATTTGCATAGTGGGAAATTGCGGCATAAAATTTTGGAAATGTCGTTGGACACTACCGATTTAAGCGATGCCTTCCAGAAGCAAAACAATTTCAGCACACAATACTTGCATGGTCTGAAATGGGATACCCCATCTACAAATGGAGTATCCCCGCAATGTTTAAGTTTATACTTGTAAGAGATGATTTAAGTGGACTCTACTATTTATGCCAATGAGGTGAATAAAACAAAAATAATTGTTCAATATTTGCCTAATAACAACATCAAGAATCTAGAAGCATGGGGTATTCCAAGTTTGAAACAATTAAGAAAAAGTTATGACACTTTAAGCCGCTGTGTATTACATACCAACAACAGTCTTAATTGTGCTCGAAGTAATGTAGTTATGTTAAGAAATATTGTGAATAAATGATTGTATAATTTTATTTGTTTTCGTTTAGCATTGACATATATTGGCAAAAGTCCAGATAAATCCAACAACACCCTACATGGGTATTATTAAATACATACATTAACATAAGAGCAAAAACGTAGAGAAGTAAACATTAGGAAAGGGGTGAGACAGGGATGTGCTTTATCTCCATTGATTTTTAACTTGTACATAGAAGAGGCAATGAATACTGTCAAATGCAGGACGACGTTTGGAATTACTATGCAGGGACAAAAAATTGATATGCTTAGATTTGCAGATGATATAGCGGTATTAGCGTCTAGCAAGGAAGAGTTAGAAGCTGCTCTTAATGAAATGGAAACGGTTCTAACAGAGAGATACGGTATGAAAATTAACAAAACTAAAACTAAAGTTCTAGTATGCAGTGGTGGGGAAAATAAATAAAAAACAAGAATACAAGTATGTAACACGAACTTACAAGAGCTTAAGGATTTCTGCTACCTAAGGAAGCCAAATAACGCAAGATGGGAAAAGCACAAAAGATATAAAACAAAGATTAGCACAAGGTCGTGCTACATTTAACAAGAAAAGCAACTACTGTGCTCAAAGACCACAAACATAGAAACAAGGAAAAGATTGCTTAAAACATATGTGTGGAGCACAGCACTGTACGGCGTGAAGCCTGGACAGTAGAAGAAGCGGACAAGAAAAAGGTAGAAGCCTTTGAAATGTGGTGCTACAGACGTATGTTGAAGATATAATGGACAGACAAAGTTAAGAACGAAGAGGTACTAAAAATGGTAGGGGAAGAAAGAAATATGTGGAAAACGATAAAAAATAGGAAAGATAGGATGATAGGCCACATATTACGGCATGAAGGAATAGTGCGGAATATATTAGAAGCAGAGATAGGAAAAAAGAAAAGAGGAGGCAGACTTAGGTTAGACTACTGCACACAGATAGTAAAAGATGTAGGCTGTAGTTGTTTCAGAGAAATGTGTAGGCTAGCCCAGAATAGAAATCAATGGAGGTACGCATCCAACCAATCTTAAGATAGATAAACTAATGACGAAAAAATAACTGTGCTTAAACATGATGAGTATTATAAGTAACTACAAGAAGTGGTTGGGCAATATTCTCGAATAATGTGTGAAAGGATTTACTGGAAAACCATTATTTCGGCAAATGTCTAAGTGTTGGGGGATCTTGGTAACCACAGGTTGCTTAACCCCCTTCACTGGATCTCGGTGAAATAGGGCATAAAATTAGAAAACAATAGAAGGGGAACAAGCTGTATACACATGCTGTGTGAAAATTTCAGGGAACTATGTAGGCTAGCTCAGAATATAAATAAGTGCAGGTACGTGTCCAACCAGTTTTGAGACGGAAAACCTAATGACGAAAAAATAAGCGCAGATAAATTTGATGATTAGTATAAACAACTAGTTGTTGGTTGCGAAATATCTGCAACTAATGTTTGACTGTGTGAAAAGATATATTGGAAAATATATTAAATCGGTAAATGGTTAAGTGTTGGGGGAACTTGGCAGCCACAGGCTGCTTACCTCCCTTCACAACCGTTCATTTACATTTTCAATGCTCCACCTGTAGGTACTACATTGGCCAGGAGGCGAGTTTTTTGTTGCCTGGAAATTTAGAATTTTGCCGAACCCTTGCCGTTCCAGGCAAGGTAGGGATCTTTAACGTGCGTTACAACACTCACACACGGGATCTCCATTTAACCTCTCATCCGAACGAGGGCGTAATTTTTGTGAAAAATGCTCACCTGCCATTTCTCAAGCAGTCGGCCGTGTCTGGATTTGAACCCGGGACCTTGGGATCCGTAGTCTTACGCTTACTACATTGATCCACGGCGACGCCTTCCCTTCACAACCACTGAAGGTCGGAGAAATACGGTATATAACTGTAAAACAATAGAAGGTGACCGAACTGCATCTAACAAGAACGAACAGCGTCTATGAGGAAAGACAACAAACATAAAACAAGAAGAAAATTGTTAAAAGCATATGTGTGGAGCACAGCACAGTATCCCTATGAAATACGGGCAGTCTGAAACGCAGACAGAAAAACGGTAGCAGCCTTTTGAAATGCTGTGCTTCAGATGTATGAAGACGATAGCATGGACAGACAAAGATAGTAACAAATAGGTTATAGAAATAGTAGGGGAACAAGGATATCTGGGGAAAAAGAGAAATAGAAGGGCGGAATACGTTCTAAGGCATTTTGGGGAATAGTACGGGATATATTACAAGCAGAGATAGGAAAAAAGAGGTAGATGTAGACCTAGATCAAATAGTGATAGATGTAGACTGTGCAAATTTCAGGGAAATTTGTAGGTTAGTTCAGAATAGGAAACAATGATGGTACGCGTCTAACCAGTTCCAGGACTGAAGACCTAATGATGATGACATTAACATACTGTTACGAAATGCTGTTGGGCACTACCGATTTAAGCAATGCCTTCCAGAAGCAATGCAATTTCAACACACAATACTTGCATGGTCTGAAATGGAATACCCCATCTACAAATGGATTATACCCACAATGTTTAAGTTTATACTTGCAAGAGATGATTCCTTGGGCTCTACTATTTATATCAAGAGAGTGAATAAAACAAAAACAATTGTTTGATACCTGCCTAATAACAACGTCAAGAATCTAGAAGCATGGGGTATTCCAAATTGAAACAATTAAGAAAAAGTTGTGACACTTTAAGCCGCTGTGTATTACATACCAACAAGAGTCTTAATTGTGTCCGCAGTAATGTAGTTATGTTAAGAAATATTGTGAATAAATGTTTGAATAATTTTATTTGTTTTCATTTAGTCCAGATAAATCCAACAACACCCTACATTTATTGTATTAAATACATACATTAACATACTGTCACATTGGTTATTTTGTTTGTGTAATGAATGTGTAATAATCGTGCAGGCTTGAAAAATGTTGATTTTGTTTTTTGTTACCCTGTTTATCATTAACATACAAGTATTTGGAAAGTATACACAGACTCATTGACTGGACCTGCAAAATAAGTGTTAGGGGTAAAAACCAAACCTTCTAGATATTTCCATTCTAATTGAGTAGTTCAGGGAATTTCTTGTCATTGACAAAAAAGTCTCGACAGCGATCTATATCTAGGAAGTATTCAGTCTTGCTCCTAACAAAACCCATTTTAAATACACGCTCTTGTAAACCTTGTTTATTGTTACAGAAGAAAATGGAATGCTCAAAAATGTTTATCTGCGATGTTTGTTCGGTAGCGTTCTCTAGAAAAGATAGCCTCAAACACAGCCAAGATTTTAAGCACAGTGTTTCAACGCGTGGTGCAAGTTTGAATTATTTATGTGAAATTTGTAATGCTGTTTTTCGAGGAAGAGTATCCTACAACAACACTAAAATACTCATGAAGGTTCGTCTACTTTTACACGTACAGCACCTGTAGCAACGAGTGCAAGGATTTTAAAGAGTAAACGTCAACTGTTCAATTCTGAAGCACCTTCTGCCAAGAAACCTCGTGTAGATGAAATGATGCAGTGTATCGTCTGCGATATCGCCATACCTTAAAAGACGTTTACTCACCATCTTCGTTCTATGCACATAAAAATGCAGTTGATGGAGCTACTGATAATAACACAGTTCAGATTATTAACTCTGCTTTTAGAAATCGTATAGTAAGTCATCGGATAAAGAACACTCATGCTGTTGGGAACATTAGAAAATTTCTTCGGACCCGAAAAACTCAAATTGTGCTTTTAACTGAAGAAAAATTAAAAGAGCATACCGCGTTGAAAATCAACTGTGAAACTTTGTTAATTATACAAAAGGCAGGTTGGCGGGCGGTTCAGTCAAATGTTGAACAAGTTGGACTTTGAGTCTGTGTATACTTTTCAAATACTTGTATGTTAATGATAAATTCTACAATAATATAATTAATTAAGCCTTGGGTTAGGTTTTTCCTGTAAAGACTTATATTTAATACCATCAGTTAAATCTGTTGATTGACTTAAACAGACTCAGGATTGATCGGCGCATGTCCCATACATCCGATATATAAGACGAGAAATGTGAGACAAAAAATTCAGTTTGCGAAATATCTTCGAGCTAATTGGGTATCAAAGTTTAAAATAATAAACATTGTCGGTGTAGACGTTGTGGATGATATCCCTGTGCCGCTGTTAGACCTAAACTAGTTAGTAAGTATGTCTGTTTACCCTTTAAGTAGATGAGAATACCTTTAACGTGAAAATTACAAAAATTATTTTGAATAAAAGCGAAGTCTTTAAGATATTCAAGATAGGTGAAGTAATAAGCTACAAGCTGCAAAGGTTGAGTAGTTGAGGCTTTCCGGCATTTTACGAGGCGTTTATTGGTAGTGCAAGAAATATAAATCGTGGAGGAAATATCGAGTTGACGGATGAAGAAAGATTTTAATAGAAAGTGAACTACGAGCAAGTCATTATCTATTTGATGATTTCACCAATGCAAATTATCACACACAGCTGAAAATAGTTACATGTCACTCCGATCAATACGCCGATGTTGTAACCGTAGCACTATCGCTGGCACAAATGTTTTGGGAGAGAGTATTTTTCCGAAGATTCCGGTTACCACAGCACATGTTCCACAACGATCCTATAAAAGGCGAATGCAGTTATCACCTGTTCAAATCCAAATTTGTGCTAAACATTATAATGATATATCGAGAACAGTGTGCATATCGTTTGACCTGTGACTACAAAGCGCTGACCTAACCTATCAATTTTTCCTGCTATCTAACCTAAGTCCACACACAAGTCGAACTAACCTTACCTAATTCCAGACAACACTAGCTAACCTAACTCCTGACAAGTCCAATTAACCTAACTCATCAATTTTCGTGCTATCTAATCTAACTTAATTTGTAGATTTTAACCTAACCTAACCCAACCCAACCTCAAAGTTTGATTATTTATAAATCAGTTCTCGAAATGGAAACATGTATGTTTTATATATCCAGGACTTTCAGTATAAGTCAAGCGAATTTTTTGTGAAAGAAATAGCTGTACTGAATGATAGAACGGGTGAGTTATGGCACGAAATTCTGAATTTGTCGTTAAGAAGTGAAAACTTGGTTGAGGATTTCCGAAGACATACTGATTTTTGTAAAAATTACCTACACGGGTTAGACTGGGACATCCCTGCGACCAATGAATTATCAGCTCAATGTTTAAGTTTATTTTTGCAAGAAATAGTACCTGTATATGGAACCGTATATGTTAAAAACTTGTTGAAGAAAAACATCATCACCCGCTACCTTCCAGCTAACGAAGTTGTGAATCTTGAACAGTTTGGTATTGCAAATTTGAAACATTTACGAAGAGATGGTCAATCTAATCATTGTTTATTGCATTCGAAAAATTTTTTGAACTGTGCCAAGCAGAACATTTGTATTTTAAAGAATACTATTTTTTGAATTTATATTAATTTGATTCTTTAATTAAAATGATTTTATAGTTCTAAATAAATTTTATCTTGATCTGACTCTTTTAATTAAATGGTAGGCTAAAGTGGTTTGAAATGATGGTGACTCAGAACATATTTTTATATCTATTGTCAATCATTTTTATATTGATAAAAGACGGTATAGGAAGAATTTCGACGAGTATATAAATATTTGCGATGACATAAATGGTCAAAGTTTACAATCTATGATGTTTTAATTATATCATAGGTTTTGATGTAGGTGGGCGGGTGGGATGGCGGGTTGGCAAACGAGTGGCGGGCGGGTGGGCGGTCGGGTAGGCGGGCAGGCGGGTGGGTGGACGGGCGGCCGGGAAGGAGGGCGGGCGGGTCGGCAGGCGGGTGAGGATGGACTATTTAGTATAAAAGACTGCTTTTTGAAATTTTGAATCAGTCTTAGTTGTATATTTGAAAGGTGTACATCAAGCAAGCTTTAGAGAAAACAATTAGTGGAATTCGGCAAGGTGTGTTAAATACACGTAGAGCTAGTAGGTTGTACAATGTACCTAGAACAACGCTACGCGATCACTTCGAAACTTGGTGCTCGAAATAAAAGTAGAGAACCAAAATTCCAGAAATGGAAGCTGCAAGACAAGAAGTTAAAATATCTATACAAAACTTGATGCATATATTGCTTCTAGTGCAAAGGAAGTTGGTAAATATGGATCTTTGTTCCCACCCAATATAAGGGCAATATTCGCCGGACCATCAAGTTGTAGAAAAACTAGCACTCTAACATCTCTTATTTTACATGACAATGGAGTTAGATTCCAAAACGTTTATATGTTTTCTAAAAGTTTATATCAGCCAAAGTATGAACTATTAAGAAGTGTGCTTGAACCTTTAAGAGAAGAAATTGGTTACCACGAATTTGGAAACTACGACGATTTGATTTGGCCAGAGGATGCTAAAGAAGATTTAATTATTGTCTTTGATAATATACCTGCAAACGAACAAAACAAGATCGTGCAGTTTTTCTCCATTGGTAGACATAAGAGTATTGATTTCTTTTACTTATGTCAAACGTATGCCAGCACAGTAAAGCGCGGACTTAGAGATAACGCTAATGTTATTTCAATAAGGAAGCAGGACGATGCAAATCTTTGGTATATCTTTCTAAATAATGTTGGCGGTAATATGCCCTTTATAAAATTTAAAGAAATTTGCCAGCGATGCTGGAATGGTGGTGATTCGAAACATAGCTTTATTACTATTGTAAAAGATTTTGATGTCGATAGAGGACGATGCAGGAAAAATTTTGATGAGTATATAAATATAGAAGAAGACGTTGATGGTTAGCCCCAATCCCAAGTTTCATGATACCAGACGTTAAATCTTTTATTGCAAATAAACGTACGCTTCTGCTTATTCAAGATGCTGTGCGAACAAGTTTGTGGAACGCAAAAAGGATATACTACTTACCAACAAGAATTTAAAGGCATAGCGCTTATCCTGACACTAGAAGTCTAACAAGAGTTATAATTAGTTTTAAAGTCCTTAGCATTTTCCTAAGGAATGTAATGAATTAGTTCATAAGATACATTCCCTACCTGTTGCTTCGTGCGTGCACACAAATCGGATACAATCGGGCTATATTCGAACAAGAGTAGCTCATATAAACAACTGTTCGTGTAGAAGTTATAATTAGTCGATTATACAGTTTAAAGAGGCGATTAAACAAATATGTATAAAGACTTTGGAGAGTTTATTCAAAGATTTCGCTATACTCTACGAGTAAAAAAGCAGAATGCGGGCAACGGTTTTTGATAGGAGAAAAATGTCTTATGTGTCAGTCATACAAGGAAGAAATGCAGCACTGTACTGATGTGTCAGTAGTGTCCGAGGATTTGAATGATTTTATGAAAATAATCGAGGAGATGGGGTTTATAAAACTGTTGGCAGATATTCACATAGAATTGTAAATTTTAAAGCAAAAATTTAACCACCTCAACTACCATCATAAGAAGTGAATGATGTCAATTTAGAAATTATTTTGTATATATTAGCTTGTTCATGTTATAAAATATAAAGTATACATTGGTATTGTTTAATTCATCAAATTGTAACATTTCATATATAGACAATAATTGTTTTATGAATATATAGGCAATTGTTAAACTCCTATATGTTCGAAGGATTGCCGTGATTCAGGCGCGAAAATGTAGTCGACCCGTTTATCGATCCGTGCTGTCATGCGCGTGAGCTTAGAAGCAGCTGCCTGACATACTTGATCGACCATTATTGTAAGAGATGTAGTCGGCATAACATAATTTAAAAGTGGTAGGAAGGTCCCTACCAAGATGAAGGATCCAAAGTTGAATTCGTGGCAGAGGCATGTCGCCTGGAGTATGGAAAACAGGTAAGTTGAATGAATTGAAGACAATCCGCAGCAAGAAGGTCAAAATTAAACGGTTTGTAAACATGTCAATATGGCGTCTTTGTAGGTAATAATTCCTTTGAATTTACAGCAAGCAGTTCCGCATATAGTCCTACATGTATTTCCAGCTATAAACTTCATCTTTAATTCGTATGGAAATCAATAAACTTTCGACATGATGTATTCCTTTGTATGGTGGTTGAGTTGTACGTGCCTGTAATCTGCAGGGGTAGTAAGTGTTTGAACTCTTTCCTTGGTGAGTACATTATAATTTGTTATATCAAACACTGACCCGAACAAGAATTAAGCTTACTTAGAGGATAGATAATTCTCTAAATGATTTGTTTTGAGAAAATTCAATAAATTTCTAAATTTTAAATGTATAAAAGTTTCCTGCGAAACGATCTTAAAGTTGTAGCATAGTTTCATACCCAAACGTGTAAAAGCTTTTCTATTAATATAAATTATGTGCCACAGAAAATAAGTAAAACAATTGGCTTGACGATCTCTGAATAGTTTTAGTGTTTTGAATACAAGAATAGAAGTTTTGGTAAAAATAAAATCACTTTATTCAAAATATGTTAAATAGTTTAGCTAAATTTTTTGTATTATTTGTTAAATTTATATAGAGTCAATTAAGGCACATGTTGGTTTAACATCTGTCAGGTAAACACCTGGACTTGCATGTTTACTTAAACAAGTACATGTATGTAGCACAAGTGAGTTGTATGCTAAGCTAATCTTTAACTTATCTTTGTGAGCCGAGAACAAAGATCTTTGCTTGAAGCATTTGTGTAATGTTATGAAATATTAATTTTATGATGGGCTTCAGCCACTAGTAACTGCCTTTTTTCTAAATGCAACATCGATACTACCTTTTTACTTCATGTCTTGTAATTTTGATTGTCTTTGATTTATTTGATTAATTTATTTGATTAATTTATTTGATTAATTTATTTGATGAATTGGTTTGATTAATTTATTTGACTAATTTTTTGTATATACAAGAGCTTGAAATAACGTTATTACATATCTGCAAACAAGGTTATAGTTTTATTTCTGAAAATTCTAGCTACAAGGTTTAAGTGCATAAGAAACACTGTTGTTCAGTATCTATCTTCAGGTATAAGTTGATTCCCTTAAGGTTTATCTACGTCTTTCCTTAAAAAGATTATTTTTGATGTTTATGTCTGTGACGTAGTGGTGCCCTAAAATTGTATAAAGACAAGTTAATTAATAAAAGACTCCCCCATCTCATGCCTCCGCAGGAATAGACCTCGAGACTAGTCCGCGTGCTTATATGATTCTTTTTGGTAACACTGTTTGGCTCTATGTCACCTTAACTGAAGCCACCCTCTGCATAATTAACCAAAAAGTAGAAATTCTATAACACTGTCGCCCGAAACGTGGGACTCGCGTTAAATTTTATTGTCGTTTGACTAAATTTTACTGTCGCTTGACTAATTTCACTGTCGTTCGAATAATTAAACTTGTCTTTGTTAGTTCACATTTACTGAAATAATTTTGGTTAAGCCTGAAGTATTAAATTTTTTGTTATAGTAGTAAATTTTGAGTTAGTATATTTGGTCGATGTTGATGAATTTATTAGTAGTCGTGACTGAACGTTAATTTTAGTAAGGATTAATCAGACTTTTTGTACTGAATCTAAAAATGGCTGACGCTTATCAGATTGTATATTTACACAAAGAGGAACTGGAATATGAATTAAATATTCGTGGTATAAAAGTACTACTTCTGTTTCTGAGAAGAGAAAAATTCTAGGTCGTTTGTTGGCAAAAGAAGTTGGAAAAACAGGTTGTTTAATTGATCTCTCAGAATATACAGTAGAATTTTCTGTGGAATGTGCTGAAATTAATGCCACTATTGACTCGATAAGAAATATTTTGCCTGAATTTGAAGAAAATACTTCGGATTCTGTTTTTAAGAGGGTTTAATCTAGGTTGACTCATTTGTCTGGTCGCGTTAAGAGAATGCAAATTCCTTTAGAAAACCCTGAAGAGGCTATCACATTTAAAAATGAAACAATAGCTACTGTCATTATTCTAGAAGCTGAGTTATATGATAAAGTGGAGAAAATTTCAGAATCCACTTCCCATAATGATACAATTAATGCATCTTCCTCAACAGTCAGTGTGTATCTTTCGCCGCCAATACCTTTTAGTTCTTGGTCCGTAAAATTTAGTGGAGACCCTAAGGAGCTGTATATATTTTTAGATAGAATAAATAAATTAGCTCAGTCTCGTAAGGTATCGGAAGTAGATTTATTTAATAGTTCAGTTGAGTTTTTTGAGGAAGAAGGACTTCTTTGATATAGAAGTGTGAGGAATTCGTTAACTGATTGGAGTTCTCTAGTGTCACGGTTAAAGGAAGATTTTTACCTGCTCATTGTGAGGATGAAATATGGGAAGATATAAAATCAAGTAGACAGCAGAAGGATCAGCCGGTGGTATTATTTATTGCTCATATAGAGAGTTTGTTTTGTAGATTACCACAAGCCCCAGCAGAGACTACAAAGGTTAGGATTATAAGAAAAAATTTATTGCCAGATTTAATTTTACAACTAGCATTGTCTGAAATAGATAGCATATCTACTTTGAGAAAATTGTGTAAGAAACTGGAAGAGGCCTCCTTGTTAAAACAAAAATCACTTTCAGCAATGTCAAATAATTCTAATAAAAATATTTTGAGTAAAAGTAATTGTAATTTCAAGCCACGATATATTTATAAACGTTCAGTATTGAGTCGTAATTTTTCGGCATCTACAAGCCAAGAGAATAAAAATAAGACGTCTCCACAAGTCCAAGTTTTAGACAAAAATATTTCTAGTCCTGTATCGGTTAATCCTCAAAATTCATTGAAAAAAAAAATTCTTTTTGTTGGAACTGTTCCCGTCCTGGCCATATGTTTGTAAGTTGTAGGGGTATTAAGAGAATCTTTTGTTATCGTTGTGGTTAAAGGTGTCACATTAAATTCCTGTCCATCCTGCTCAAAAAACGAGTAAGGAAGCAGATGTTGCGTGGCCGACATCCTGCCTCATTTCAAAAGGCTACAGTTATGTTGTGCAACCAGAAAGAATATTTTTGTAAGGAAGAATGGTTTGATTGGCTTAAAGTAGTTAAACAATTCTGTTGTAAGTTCGATGCTCCAAAAACTGATTCTTTGTTTATAGAAAAGCCCTCTGATAATCGTCCATATATCATGGTTACGTTATTTGATAGAGACATCACTGGTCTGTTGGATTCAGGATGCACTACATCGATAGTTGGATCCCTTGCCATCTCTTTAATAGACGAGCTCAAGGTGAAGATATTTAGGTCCGATAGAAAAGGAGTATTTACTGCGGATGGAGCTTTAAAGCCTGTGGTAGGAGTAGTTGATTTGCCAATCTGTATAAGAACTCAGTGCCGTGTCCTTAATGCTTTAGTAGTCCCTTCTTTACCTCATGCATTTATTTTTGGAAGCGATTTTGCGAAATTATTTGGACTTATAGCTGATTTTAAGAATAATTCTTGGTATGTACAGGGAGAAATATGAAATCAATTGTCGTATATAGGACAATCTTCAGTGCCGTTAAAATGTAAAGATTATTTGCTTGACTTAGATGACCTTTCAGATGCTCAGAAAGTAGAAGCCCAACGTGTTGTAAGTTCCTTTAAGGAAATCAGTAGTGTAGATAGATTGGGTAGAACGGATAAAATAGTTATGGATATTGATACAGGCGATGCAAAACCAGTTAGAAGGAAGCCTTATGTCATGTCGCCTTACATGAGTAAAATTTTAAATGATGAGTTAGACGAGATGTTACGTTTGGGAGTAGTTGAGCCGTGTCAGAGCCCTGGAATTCTCCAGTGCTCCTAGTAAAGAAATCTTCTGGCGAGTATAGACTTTGTTTTGATGGGAGAATGTTGAATGATATTACGAAACATGATAGTTATCCGATGGCAAACATAGATAGAATACTTAATTCGTTACGTAATGCAAATTTTATGTCTAGCATGGACTTCAGGAAGAGTTTTTGGCAAATCCCTCTTTCCAAAAGCGCTCAAGAAAAACTGCTTTTAGCGTCATCTCTAGAGATCAATATAAATTTGTTACTGTACCGTTTGGGCTGAGAAATAGCACGCAAACGCAACAACGTCTGGTTGACGCAATATTTGGTCCTCAATTTGAGCCTAATGTACTTTGCTACCTGGATGATATCATCCTTTGTTCGTCGTCTTTTGAAGAACATGTTGAGTTATTGAATGAAGTAAAAGAACGTCTTAAGAATGCTAATCTCACCATAAATTTAGAGAAATGTGAATTTTTTATGAAATCCTTGAAATTTTTAGGTTACATAGTAGGTTTGAATTTTCTTAGAACAGATCCAGAAAAGGTTTCAGCCATGGTTAATTTTCCTTGTCCAAAAACAACCACTGAGATAAAACGTTTCATCGGCATGTGCAGCTGGTATCGTAGATTCATAAAAAAAAATTTCTGCTTTAGTTTCGCCTATAAATGATTTAATTAAGAAGCAAAAGAAGGGTCAAACTATTAACTGGAGCCCAGAAGCAGAATCATCATTTGTTCAAATTAAGCAAGCTTTAGTGTCTGCTCCTTTATTATCGCAGCCTGATTATTCTGTTCCTTTTATAGTAGAGTGTGACGCTAGTCATACTGGTTTAGGTGCTGTTCTTATTCAGAAAATTGGTGATGAAGAGCGTGTAATTTCATACGCAAGTAAATCTCTTAGCCGTACTGAAGGTAACTACTCAGTTACCGAGAAGGAGTGTCTTGCAGTGATTTTTGCCATAGAAAAATTTCGTCCCTGGGTAGAAGGTACCTGGTTCACTGTCGTCACCGACCACTGATCGCTATTGTGGTTGAATAATATCCAAAACCCAACTGGAAAATTAGCTAGGTAGGCTGTTCGTTTGAGGCAACACACTTTTGATTTAGTACATAGAAAGGGGAAGATCAATGTTGTTCCAGATTGTTTGAGTAGAGCACTTCCAGTAGGAAAAGATACTGTTAATTTAGTTCAAGTTAGTTTAGATAATTTAGATCCATGGTATCTCTCATTGCGTGAAAAAATTTTGTTGAAGCCTGAAGACTATCCACGGTAGAAAGTCAAAATGATTTTGTATTTAAATTTTTACCTTCTAATTTACCTCTTTCGTCTAATATTGTGGAATGGAAGCATCTCGTCATTAGGTCACTGCGAAAGGAAGTGATTCGTTTATATTATGATCCGGCTATAGCAGGCCATTTTGGTTTTTCAAAGACTATGGCACGAATACAAGAACATTACTACTGGCCTAAAATGAACATAGATGTGTTGAGATTCTGTCGCAAGTGTCTAACGTGTGGTGCGCAAAAATCTTTTAATTTGGGTCCTATGGGTATGATGGGAAAGGAGAAACCAGTGAGGTTCCCTTTTCAGACTATTGCTCTGGATCTTATAGGTCCATTCCCTCGTTCCAAGGCAGGACATAAATGGTTGCTTGTTGTAGGAGATTGGTTTTTGAATTCACCATATTGCAACCCTTAAGAAATGCCAAAGCGCCTCTCATCGTACGTTTCTTAGAAGAAAAAGTTTTTCTTACTTATGGAGTTTCACAATTTATTATTTGTGACAATGGTCCTCAGTTGTCTGGGAAAAATTTCAAATCTCTGTGTGACAAATATGATGTTCAAAAGATTTGGTATACTGCTGTGTATTCCCACAAGTGTAATTTTGTAGAAAGGTTCAATAGAACTGTTGGTACCGCTATCCGTTCATATGTTGACGAGCATGACTCGTGGGATCTTGAGCTGCCACAGATCCAATATGCAATAAACTCCGCTAAGCATGAGTCTACGACTTATTCTCCAAATTTTTAGTTTTCGGAAGGCATGTTCCAGTCAGTGGTAAATTTTTTGGTGATGATGTTACTCCTGAGGGAGATATTGAAGTCGTTCCTGATAGTCGTCCTTCGTATGTTTCAGATCGTTTAGGTCTACTTAAAATATTTAAAGATGTTCGTGCAAAATTACGTTTAGCTTATTAACGTTCCAGTAAACAATATAATTTGAGAAGACGAGACATATCTTTTAAAGTTGGTGATAAAGTGTAGGGAGTGAACAAGGTGCTCTCTAGCGCAGGTAATAAGTTTACAGCTAAACTTGTACCAAAGTTTGTGTTGAGCGTTGTCAAGAAGAAGTGCTCAGGTGTGGTGTATGATTTGAATAATGTAGATGGATCAAAAGCCGGTAGATGGCATGTTAAAGATTTGAAACCTTTTTCTACTTTAGATCCAAATGACACTTCTGAAAGTTAAGCAATGCTCTTGATATCCTGATTAAAAATAAGAAACATTCTTGTCTGTTTATTGTTTGTTCTGGTTAATTTTCTTGGTTTTAGAGAAAATTTTTGATGGTAACTAGTATGTTTCCACTTTATTAATTTCTTCTTTAGATGTGATCTTACCGTGAAGATAGTGGAGATGTTAAGTTAAGTAGGGACATCTTCGTGGTGAAAAGGTGCATTTGAGTGCACGCGTTTTTTTTTGAACTTGCGTTTTATAGATCTTAATTTTTTGCGGGTAGTATGTCTTCTTTAAATAAGCTGCTTTAGGATAATTTACGTGTCCAAATATTAGTTTTTGTTTTGTTCATGGTTATTTAATATAGTATGTACAGTATAATTAAGGAATTCCTATTTGTGGGAATACTTTTATTTTTTTTGGTTCAGATAAAATTCCTTATTGGCTGATTGCCAGTATGTAGTATCGGAGTAGGGTGTTTGTAGACCAACATGTTTGGTTTATTTGAACTTACTTCATTTTGGGTTTTGCTATATCCTGTTCGAATATAAAGACTATATCATAATATGTTGTAAGAATAGTTTACGGTGGTGTTTGGCTTGAATTATTGTCAGGTTGAAATTTTAGGAAGCTGAATGCTTCAGTATATGGTTGATGTTCTGTGGTAATGTCTAGGAGAGACTACATGATCACAGAGTTGAGTAACATAAGTTAGATCAGGCAGAACTCCGTTATGATTGGTGATTCTGACCTCGATGTTTTATTATTCTTCAGCACTTTGAAGTTCCTTTGTTTAGTGAAGCTGACGAATATAGTTGTAATTATGTAAATAAATTTAGGTATAAAGTCAATATTAGTAGAATTAAAAAACCTTGTAAATTTTTTTGAAATTAGTATTAACATTTACCGGTATAAGTTTCGGGCATTTTTGTTAAATTTTTTGTAATTGTACAAGTATCCTTGACTTGCGTTTTATGTCATTCTATTCTTTTTAACTTTTGAGTGTTGGACTTACCTATTTGACAATTTCCGATTGTGTATTCTCAATTATGACTCCTCACGGACGTGTGGTACGCGCAGTTACCGTAGCACTCAATTAATTAATTTTAGTGTGTATTAATTATTGTCCAATACACTCCCCAATTTAATCCCGTACAAGGTCGAATTTTTTTTGAAATCAAGTCGTATTTTATGTTAGGCTCTGTTTTTTGTTTACTTGATTCGTATATATAAAAAAATGTTCAGTTTTGGTTATTTTGGTTTTGTTAACTTCTCATTTTTTTCTTTTCGGGAAGAGGCAGTGTAACATCTCATATATAGGCAATAATTGTTTTATGAATATTTTATGAACATAACTGAAATGGGTATCTAAGTTCTATGAAAAGAATTATAACAAAGATGTGTATTTATTAAAGGGTGCTATAAACGTTTTACGAAATTTTTAACCAGAATCGTTTTATTTAAAACTATAACATAATTTTATTTGCAGCTATTAATAACTTTAGTTGAAATACAACAATTTAGAAATATATAAGAGGATAAACTGTAATATGCAAAATTATAGTTGTAGAAATTTCTCTAAAATCTATAGTTTAAATTTTAAACATCGCTCGTAAATGCGTGGAATGGTAACCTTTTGTATTCTTCCATATACTCAACTTGTCTACAAATACAGTTTTCAAATAATCTTGGATAGGTTCTTATAAATTCGTATAACATAACCCCAATATCGCTATTACTGTATTTGCTTTTAATTATATCATGTGTGAGATTCTGTAAAACATCATTCCTATTATACCTTTCCATGGCTACATCTAAGAGAAACAGATCTATATTAGGAGTACCGTTTTCCGTTAGTTCTCTTAAAGCATTAGCGTAGTTGATAACGATTTGAGATATCCCTAAAAGTGTTCTAAAGTTCCTTTGGTAAATAATATATAATTCTCATCAAATGTCACCATCTTCACTAAACAATAATTCTTATTTAAATAAAAACGCAAGTTGCCAAATTTGCATATCTAATTTCGCACGCCAACTTTCATAGTGCGTATAATATATGAAAGATTTGATATAAACTTCCTAAAAACGTTGAGGGATACATCAAGTACGGTCAGCGAAATGATGTTAACAAATCTGAAAGTTATTTTATAATCGTCGAACAGATTGAGGTCTACAATTATGATTTTTAAAGAAGATTTTGTTATGGCGTATAGTTTTTTCAAATAGTAACTTGGTTCGCTCTAACTAAATTGCTGCGTTTATACATTCTTCATGCGCTGCGTACAAAGACTAAACTAGTCATTTGTAATATTTAAATTTCTACTTTAAAATTGTTAATACTTTACTTGTTTTATTTCTTATTTTCGGATCATATAAAAATATGGATTTTACAAAATTAAATATGAATATGAAGTGTAAAACTACAATAAGTGCATCTGAACTTCCCACCGATAGAAAATATCGTATCTTAGGAATCAAGTCAGTGTCGACAAAATGTGGGGGTCGTGCTATTGTTAAAAGTAATGATTTTTTTATTTTTTACCTGCGCGCTTTTTCGAATACCTAAAACTCGATGGAATAAAAGATAAACCATTATTCTACGTATCCCGAAACCAAAACCTGTCTCTTCTGCGAAAGATTAATAAGAACAATCAAAACAAGTTGTACAGAAGATTTTACTTGCAATGTAGTCATAGATGGTGGGATATTTTACCTAAGGTTATGGAAGAATACAATAATACGTCACATCGAGCTACTAGCATGACACTTCTTGGACATAAATGTATTTTTTAATTGAATAAATGATTTCATTAAACTTGGTCATTTTCTTCAATCATTTAGTTTTAGCATTCACAATTCAAATCAATACGCGTCTAAATATAACACATTCCTGTTTGTTCAATACATTAATGATGAGCGTAATTAGTATGTCGTTTACACTATACAGCTGAAAATAAATAGAACCTTGACAAATATTACTTAGCTAAATAAACGTATTTGCACTTGTAACATAATTTGTCTCAAATATGTATTGTTTTAGAATGTGTTCTTTTGTTATGTCATTCCCTAAACAACATTTTTTACGACTCATTTTAATGTGTGTATTTCAAATTGTATTGTGTTTAAAATATTCGCGATACTGTAAACCTATAAATTTAAATGGTAAAAGCAATCGTTATTAAGTCTTGCATAAATTTGAGGTTTATGTAAGGGGGTAAAGTTACTGGCTGATTAAGCTAATGACTACTGTCCGCGGAGTCGTGCTATTGTTGAAAACGATGATTTTTTTGTTTTTTAATGTTATTTAATACTGTTACCAGTGTGCGATTATTTTTGGCATGTGTGGTGGTGGTGGCAGGGGTGGTGGTGGCAGTCCAGATCAGGGTGCCGAGAGAAAGATCCGTGCCTGGAGCTAAAAGTGTTTAGTCGAAGAAAACTATTGTGCAGATTTAAGAAAATAATGTTTTTTAATATTGTTACTAGATGTGTGGAGAAAACCCATTAAAAAGCAATTAGTGCTAATGAGTTTTTAATAAGAAAACATTATAAAGCGATTAGCGCTAATGGGTTTTTAATGAGAAAACCTATTAAAAAGCGATTAGTGCTAATGGGGGTTTTAATAAGAAAACTCCTTAAAAAGCAATTAGTGCTAATGGGGTTTTAATGGAAAAACTCATTAAAAAGCAATTAGTGCTAATGGGTTTTTAATGAGGAAACTCATTAAAAAACAAATAGTGGTGGTGGTGGATACAGGCTGAAGGTCTTGCCTCTATTCTTTACAGATATCTGGTTCTCTCAATGTTCTTGATTGTATCGATAGATCTTACATCAACATATGCACACCAGCTCATAAGATCAAAAGTACATACACAAATCGCCATGACTTGCCCACGATCGTATTGCAAGCAGTATGTGATTTTAACAGTGAATTTATTGATGTTTTCACATATGGACCAGAAATAATTTATGATTGTAGTGTCAAATTGTCAGATTTTAGTGAAAAACTCGGAAAGTTTTGTGGTAATCAATACCACATATTAGGGGATGCTGCATTTCACACAAGGATAAATCTTATAACTCCGTACAGAAATTATAGTAATCTTACAACTAGCGATATTCATTTTAATGAAAGGTAAGTTAATAAGCATAATTTTAAATTTAGTCAAATTTGATTGTTTTATAGATTATCTGCTATTAGGGTCCTAATTGAAAATTCTTTAGCTATATTAAAAGGACGTTTTCGTCAACTATTGCATTTGAATATGCATGCAATTGATAAAATGACAAAGTCTGCGATATTTTGCTGTGTTTTACATAATTTGGGTATCAGGCATTGTTATACTTACACGCGGCATATTTCACTCGCCATTTTATAACATATACCGACCACGCTTTACGAGTGATGCAACCGCCTTTTAAGTCAAATTTGCAAGCACAATCAAATAAAATCAAATTACTCACGTGGTGGCATCTCGGAACTTAATCTCAGGTCCAACGGTGATTTGTGGGATGAGTTACGCCATGTTGATTACCAGGTTTCCATTCGTCCTTCCTTCTACTGCACTCGTAGGAGGTCGAAGGGAGATAAGGTACCAGATACAATAAAAGGTAACGCTACAAGAAACCTGCATACCTACTCCCAAAGAAAAAACACACACCACACAGATAGATGTTGCTTGGTTCACGTCTCGTGGCCTAGTCCCGCTTTCGACACTCGCGCACCCCTGCATTCACGTTGCGCAAGTACGACGGTCCACGACAACGGAAGTTATCATTATTAATTTAAAAATACGCGGGAATTAAATATAAATTATAACTAAAACTAAAAATGCTGCGTTGCCAATTTTGGCATGTAACAATCGCAACCAAGCCATAAAAGAAAAAAAAATTTTAAAAATTTACTTTTAGCACGGTAGAAGCTTAAAATCTAAAGCTTTACTTACTTACATATAAACTAACTTACATTCTACTAAATGTTCATTTTAGGCGCCACCTGGTTTTTACAACCGATAACGCGTCTTGCGAGTAACCAAGAAACGGAATGTGTAGCCCCAAGATTATCAAACTACATCTATAAATGCACACACACGTCTTAGATGTGGCGCAGTTAGAATCGACAGCACAAATTTGTCGGAAAGCACAAAACACTACTACAACTAAAAACAAGTGCGATAAGTCGCCTAACATTTCTACAATAACTTAAAGCTAACTTCACAGTTTTTTGAGTGCACACGCACATAAGCATTGCATTTTAGATGTTTGCACTTTGGCAAGAAAATGCCCAAATTTCAAAATGCCCAAGAGAGCAAGTTACTATACATTTTAACAAATTTTTGTATTGGTACTCTGGTTTAATAAACAGTTCACATCAAAACTTTTTAATGACATAGTTGTGAATTAACAAATTTATCAACAGTAAAACCTTTTGTTGCCCCCCGCCATGGGCGATAGTGCAACTTCCTAAAAAGATCTTTATTTTTTTCTCACAAAAGTCGTGCAGAAGATGTAGTTTAATCCGTATTAACACAACTGACTTTTGAAGACTTCCGCACTAGCTCTGAACTCTATCTTCAGCGGTTTAGAGAGACTAATAGAGAGGTCGTTAAATAAATACGGATGAGTAGGGCGCCACTGTACTTAGGTAGGGCTAAAAGCAAGAAATATCGCTAAGAAAAATACAGGAACCTCAACGAGTATATTCTGTTATTGGAATACAAGATTTTGTATTTTTAGATGGAACTACGTTTATCCTGAAATAAAATAAAGTAAATAAAATAATATTGGAGACAGCAGTTTGCGCCTCAGAGTAAAAAAAATCAATAAATTAGACAGGTTTTGTGCATCTATGATTTCTTTCTTTTGTGTAATAGTGCATGAACACTCCACTTATTAAATTTATGCACTTCTGATTTATATGTAATTTATAGAATCCAGTGATAAGTATGCACAGAATAAACACTATTCCTCTAGTGCTTCTTTGAGTGTAATTAACCTTTTCTAAGTTTATAAAAAAATCAAGGCTGCTAAGTATCAACAAATATATTAACTGAAAAATATTTCTGATTTATTTTGACAGATAATTACTATAAGTTTTCTGAATGTTCCGTTAATTTTATATATTTATATTGTTAATCTTGGACAATTTAAATAAAAAGCTTCTAAAGCAAATAGGCACTATAAATATCATTAACACAATTATGAGCTTTTTTGTCATCTTTTTAGTACTGACTAAATGACTCACATACATACAAAATTAGTTTTGTAATAAGATCTTTTAAATTAGTAAACTTAAACTTCGTTAAATAGTTATCATGTGTAAGCAAGTACATGACTATATTCGTAATGCAAATTCATAACGATTTTGTTAGATAAACAATTTTATAATGCATAATTTTGAAATGAAGCAACGTTTAAAATTTAAATTCATAATTAAATATTATCACAAAGATGTTAGTTGCCATGAGTTCAAACTACCAAGGTTACGGTTTAAACATAACGTGAACATCGAACAGATGACTGTCTCAAAAAAGAAGATCACTTACCGACCTCGAATTCAGGGCATAGCTGCTTACAAATCAATTAACAAACAAGCTCGACCCACATGTGGACCTCCAACATTAAACAAACACATGAAAAAAGCAGTTGTCTACATTGTTATAACAACGCCTCGTAAACTAGAGCCATATTGTAAGTTTCCTATGCGTAATCGTTTTATACGCAAATAAATTAACTTTTTCTTACAACCATTAATCGGTTCTCAATTGTTGCTTCCGATTTAAAACAAAACTTCCATGTTGATACACGAGGAACGTATATGTCTTATACGCAATAAAATTAACAGTTTCGCACGACCACTACAGTTTCAGTTCTTAAGTGTTATTTCTTTAGTTCATTAGTTCTTTAATTCTTTAGTTCTTTAGTGTTGCGTATGATGAGTTTCTAAACCAACAGATCGATAGATTGTATGAAACTAAATTGCAACTTGCAAGTGAGCTTTGGATATCAATTTTTTCATGTTGACGTTAGAATGATAAGGGGTCGACTGGTTCGGCTTGACGACAACAACGACCTCAACAACCAGGTGCGCACAAGCACGCTGTTTGATATTACTTTGAAGATACTTTATGGAAATTCTGGCTTTAAAATACAAACTGGACATTTATAACTATGCGCTTTATTTACTAGATAAGTAGAATAAAAAAGGACAATAATTGGGGTGTTTCGAAATTATGATACCTTGTTTTAACTTTGTATTTATTGTAAAAATACGGTTTATATTGAATTATAAAAGTAAATATAAAAATTTTATAGCACAACACATAATTTTTATGCGTTATTTTAGAAGAGGAAAAACAAACTGTTACAACAGTACCTTTTTACTAATTTCTTACATTTCTAACCTAACAAATTACATTGCTACCATCAGGTTAGCTTCTTCATTCAATACACAAAAATCACCTACGTCTGATCATAAATACCAAACGTTAGGTCAACAAAAGAAAGTAAGACAAAGTCTCAAGTTATTATCAAAGATAATAAATAAGATAGATATATTAAGATAAAACTAGATAAGAATAGATGGATCCAAAACGTCGCAGTACGCCAAGGCATGCTACAACTATATGCTTTAAAAATATAGCGTAGAATTTCCCAGCTTACCAAGCCGTGTTGTCCTTCATCGTAGAGTTACAAAAGAGAGTGGCTCCTCAAAGCCGTTAAGTAGGAAAAGTACTCGTACCCCCTAAAGGAGAGAGACCTGTGAAGCAGACCCGTTAGATAAAACGGTACGAGGGACCGGAAAAGCATGTGGGTGCATCCCTGCACCCGGCGTTAATCGAGTTCGGTAAGACATACTCATACCTACATACATTCATATCTACATACACTCATATCTACATACACTCATATATACTTGCACTGTTAGCGGCCACGTGCGGCTGACAGCGGCACCGCATGAACTCACGAAAGATTCCCAGAGACGTGGTCCAGGTGTCTGTGAAAACCCCCCGCGCAACCACACGGTGACTAACGGAAATGAAAAGGCGATAGACATATAGGAAAGGTAAAAAAAAAGGGGGTAGGCATTTTTGCAATGTGCTAGTGACTTCCAGGTAGAAGAAAATAGAAGAAGGGCTCGCATTGAGCAATAGTGATAGAAAAAAGTGGATAGAAAAGCACTACTCAATCGGCCAATGTGTTCAGTAGCCCGGAGTGAGGGAAAAATCACTCTTATGTGGTAGACGGGTGTTCCAGGACAAGCACAGGTCTATCGAAGGAAAAATAAGGCGGAAACGATGACAGCGGGATAAGAAAAAAAGTAAAGTTTTGGACAAGCGTCCGAGAGAAAGTAGAGGGTTGTTTCTGTTAAACGCAGATCGATCTGAATGACCACCTGCTGTGTTAATCAGACAAATTAAGACACTTATTAAGTTAAACAAAATTACTAGACTACCGATGAGGACTAGTACGATCATCTTACTAACCAGCGTATCCGCTGCGATAAAAAGATCAGAAAAAAAATTGAAACAACCAACTTAAAAGTACCGTTGCAGATACCTTCACACAAAAAAACAACTATTCCAAGGTAATTTTCAGAAACGGGAACGCCATAAACACACAGGAATACCTAACTATAAGCAGTTAAATGAAGATACAAACATACTGTCCCCAATATGCTAAAAACAACCAAAAATTCAATAAGATACCAATAAAAAGCGATAGCACCTCACCACGAAGTTAAATAAAAAACAAAGAAAATGTTTATATGTTCTGATGGCTTAACAGAAAAAAACAAGCAATTATATAAGATAAAGTGAGCGACTGCAATAGTTCAGAAGAAGAACGCATGGAATAGGAACTCCTAGTTTTGCAACTGCAAATATCTATGTGTATCCAAAGAAAAAAGCATCCACTCAACATCAGCTAAATCCAATCATAACAATTCAATGAGTTACTCTAACCAAAGTTACGACAATCACCACGAAATTAAACAACGTGAGATAATTACTAAAAAAACAAAATAGTATGATGCAGAAAAGGTGCCAGGATTGATTAGATGAAGCAATAGAGTGAATTGGAGAACCTAGACAATAAATAGATATATGGCTGACAATAAATTCAAGGAAGAATTAATAGCCGGCAAAATATAACTAAAATGAGGTAAATAAGGCAAAAGTGTAGAAGGTAAATGCTGTACGAGAAAAGAAACGAATAGATATAGCTAACAAATTCAGGACGGGAACAAGACATTTGGTAGACTATTAAAGAAATGAAATGTAGAAAAATTAATTAGCATTTGGGTCAGCAGAAAACGGTTTAAGGTCTTTGATGTGCCACTTTCCTCGACGTTTTCCTTCGGTGTCTTGGAGTTCATAAGTGGACTAATAACGCGAGTAACCTACATAGAATGAATTTTGTAGCTAATTTCGGAGAGAATTTTTTAGTAGCTTTAGATAAGACATTGTTTTTTTCCCAAACTTGTTCACGTAAAGCATAAGAAATATCTCGTTTTCGCTGATTATAATGATCTTTACTCTTTTTGTAGACTTTTAACAAATTTTTCTAACATCATTAAAAATTCAATTACGTTAATATCATCCGGAACTGAACCGTAATAACTACTATCACTTGGCGTGTATCTTTCAAAAACAAGGAATGAAAGAGTGAATTGGGTTGATTCGTGTTTAGATGTACGTAAAGTTTGAGCGATTTTAAAGATATTTTCATCCCACCTAGTGTGGTCGGAATCGATATATGTAGAGATAGCAGTGATTAAGACTCGATTTACTCTTTCGGAAGGGTTTACCTGTGGATGGTATTTGGCGTTAAACCAAATTTTTGTACTTTATAGCTTGTAACGAAATTTTGAAAATCTTTTGAGATAAATTGCGCACATGTTGGGCGCTATTGTTATACTTACACGCGACATATTTTACCCGCCATTTTATAACATATACCGACCATGCACTACGAGTGATGCAACCGCTTTTTAAGTCAAATTTGCAAGCACAATTAAATAAAATCAAATTACTCACGTGGTGGCATCTCGGAACTTAATCTCAGGGTCCAACGGTGATTTGTGGGTTAAGTTACGCCATGTTGATTACCAGATTTCCATCCGCCCTTCCTTCTACTGCACTCGTAGGGGGTCGACAAGAGATAAGGTACTAGGTACAATAAAAGGTAAAGGTACGAGGAACCTACATACCTATTCCTAAAAGAAAAGACACACCACACAGATAAATGTTGCTTGGTATACGTCTCGTGACCTAGTCCCGCTTTCGACACTCGCGCACCCCTGCATTCACTCTGCGCAGGCGCAACTGTCTACGACGACGGACGTTATCATTATTAATTTAAAAATACGCGGGAATTAACTTATAAATTATTACTAAAATTAAAAATGCTGTATTGCCAATTTTGGCATGTAACAGCATAAGGATTTCTTAGACAATAACGCTGTGTACTACGATGATGAAGAAGAGGAAGGTAGATGATCCACATGATGAAAAGAAGAAAGCATGAGAAGAGGGTGAAAGGAAACGAGAAATTATTCATAATTATTTAAATACTTTTTGAGTGCTGTGTGGCTATAGTGCATTATGAAATAAAATAACTCTTAACCAGATTATTATTTAAATGACATATTCACATTTAAATTTAAATAAGCTTAATAATGAAAAAACACTGCACCTGATTATTACAAATTCATGAACAATTAGTTATTTTTAAACAATTCACGCAAAAGATTCATTTTTACATGGTTATTCTTTCCTTTGACTTCTTTCTTGACTTGATTAACTTAATATCTTCGTTGTAAAGGCTTTGTTACAAATTTGAAAGTTTTATCCAAGACATCAGTCCGGCTAAAATTCAAAGTTTGTTTATATTTTATATTAAACGTATTTAAATACCTGTTAAAGTTAATAAACTAACCCAGAAATATTTAGTTTACTTAAAACCTTTAACAGTTCATGATCTCATATACTTTATGAAAAACTGGAAATTTTAAGAACCCCACTTTTTAGTAATACTACAATAAATTTGTGTGCCAAGCTCCTTGTTATATTATCCTAAATTGTGTGATGCAAGATAAAGTATAACTACGTTATCAAGAAAAAGTTTAATAAATTATTACCGTTTTGTATGTCAATATACTGTCAAAACATTTTATTTTGATTTATGGAATGTGTCATTGTTGTCAGATATACCGCTGTCTGCTTTCCTAGAGTATGTCATACTTGATAGTAATACAACTTTTATCTATAGAATTAAAACAATACATATAACATTGGCAACGTAGCATTTTATCCAGTTGTGACGTCATCCTAAAGTTCTCGCAAATGAACTATAATAGCTTTCAACCAGATTTCTGTAATCAGAAGTTCTTGTAGTTTACAATACCTTGTTTACCTGTTCCATAATTGCTAAGTTACAAAATGTAATACTCTATAGGATGTCATATTTAATAGTAACATAATTACAACTTTGAATTTCTCTCATATTCACAGATTTCAATACTTGCGAGGTCATGCTTTTTTTTATATAATAAAAAATGGCACAGTTTTCTTATAGCTAAGCACATCTCTACTATTAGTTATTGATTAGCTTGCAATTGATACCTTCCCTGCTATTTAAAATAATGAACTTTCTGCTTATAGTAAAAATAACTACAAAAATAAGCGTTCTTTATCACATATACCAGCAGAATATTAGTTACCATATTATATTAAACCAATCAAAGTGTTAGTTTAACTTTTTTTGTATGAATTTCAATATCTCGTTCACTTTTGACATAAAACTTATTTCATTTTACAGAATATAAAATTCTTCAATGTCATTTATCTCTTATACAGGAATCAGTATCGTAATAAAACAATTATGGCTTCCACTTTTAGGTGGCGTTTTAACATTTTAGCTTAAGGTAAATAAGAATCGAAACCCCTCTTTTACTATTTTAATAAAAGCTTTTGCAGTATTCTCATATGTATTTTATAATTGTTTTCTTAAGCTAGAAACTTATGTATGGAGTAAATAAAGTGCTTAAAAGCGCGAATTCATAATAACACATTCATACTTAAGGTCAACTCTTTATTTTGTTGAAAATAAACAACATTTGAAATCAGTGCACCTATTTATATATCCCAAATACTATAAATTAAATCTTCAACTACTACTACAGAAATTATACCCTAGATCAAACTTATACATTTAATCCTAGGGAATATTGTGACGTGCCTGAAACGCTGTGCGTGATTGGTTAGTTTTGATATAACATTGTATTTGAGGCTTTGTAAAATTCTTTTACGGCATACCAACATTGTAGCCATGAAGCCATTGTAAGCTGTCATTCTTGTTTATCTCATTGACCCCGCAATGGAATGTAAATGGATAGTCGGATAGTGTCTGGCAGCAGTGACTGTTGGAATGACGGTCGTGTATTAAAGTTTTTCTGTATTTCTGTTGTCACAATCAAGTGTGTTCAGTATCGCAATTTTTTGGGTAAATAATGTTAAAATAGTAATAATATGCAGTATTTTACTACTATTGTGTAATTTGAAAGTAAACCAGTTGTAAATAGGACTTCAGTTTATATTTAGACCAATAATTATAGTGTAATTACGTGTGAACAATAGTGTAAGGAAGCTGAGAAACTTGTTAATAATTGCTCTGAATATCAGTTGCGGGATTTTTTTCTAAAAATCAATTTCGATTTACTTCCTTAACAATGAATTTGTTTATTAGTGAAAGTGTTACGGTTATCTCCGTGTATTCTACGTGCTACTGTTTCGTGCTTTGGCTTCGTTTCGTTATTATGTAGGATATGCACCTTCTACACGCTGTATGCAGAATATTCAGAATTCAATAGTTAAAGGTACTTACTTTATTCTAATTATTTATTTTCTAACAGTATAAAAGTGAAGCAAAATTATGC
This sequence comes from Platerodrilus igneus, assembly GCA_036346225.1. NCBI lineage: Eukaryota > Metazoa > Arthropoda > Insecta > Coleoptera > Lycidae > Platerodrilus > Platerodrilus igneus. The sequence goes on along the minus strand of JARFIW010001100.1, from coordinate 699,407 downwards.
AAATCAATTTCTGCAAATATCAAGCATTTCCACATTCCAAACAGTTTATTTTAAACAAGTTTTTGACATCACCATTCTTTTGTTTTATAAAGAAACTCTGATTTCGGGGTTGTGGTTATTTTAAACCAATATTAAAAATTAAGTTATGGCCTACTTTTCATATAAAACGCGTTTGAAAGATAATTTCATTATTATACTATGTGGAAGTTGACCATTTCAACTTTTTGATTGATAATTGTTAATAAAAATAATTTTCATGAAAAATGAAACATTATTAAGTTATACACATATGAATTACAGAAATTCGATTGTAAATTTCTATTTTTAGAATAGTACAATTTTGTTATGCTTGTGCATGTTTAAGTACTAAAAATTAATTTTGTTTCGTTATTCCCAGTTTGTATATCCATTACGTTTAAAGATAACATTGATCTGGGAAGTAATTTGGTCTCCGTCTTTACATAAAAATCTTTTACGTATGGTTAGTTCCTCAGCAGTGTAACTAAAATAAGTTGACTAGTATGATTATTTATTACAGACAAATCTGTTCTATTTTTATACCCATTCTCCTTTTTTTTTAAATCTAGGATAATACCATAACCAGAAATTCATAATTAAGATGAGAATAATTCATCTAATTGAAAACACTGCAAAAGTATATTCTGGCTGACGAATGAAGGTGGTAACCTTGTTATGCTCAGACATTATTATTTCTTTTATTAACAGTGTTCTACAACCGAACATTGAAGAGGAGTAATGTTATGGCAAGGGAAAATAATGATGGGATTGCAAGGTACAGGTGGAAAATAATAACACAAATTATAGGACTTATGATGAGTTAGTAAATCAACCAGGACCTTCTATTTCTAGGCAGGATTTTTTTATAAAAGACACAAAATACACTTAAACCGATTTTAACCTATATGAACATCAACGTAGAGGTTTATGAAATTTTATTCGGAAACCAATATTGAAATATATAATCAAAACTTATTACTTATAATAAATTTAAATGTAGAGGATAAACTAGTTAAAACGCTGATTGATACGGGCGTAGAAGCATCTTTAATATCTGAGCAATTTGTTAAAAGTAATATACAATGGTTTGATAATAAATTAGTAAGTTTAAAAAATGTAACTTAGTAGCTCCAAACAAAAATGAATAAAAACCTCTAACCACAAAAAATATTAAAAATACTAGATAAGTATTTCGACCACTATGTGGTCATCATCAGTAGGAATTTTAAATAATAATTAGCTCTTGTTTCGGAACACTTCAGAGGATATTCTCCTCACCACTCAGGCTGAAGTGAACCTTCCCAACATAAAATTTACAATAATGTTGCTTTAAACACTATTGAGGTTATTCTCCTTACCCACAGGTGTTCTCCACAACAAACAAGTGAATTGTGACGTTATAACTAAAATTTACTTAATTTATACTAATTCAATATCTGCTGGAGTGGAACCAAATTAATCTTGCTTTCTCAGTGATTGTTGACTAATAGGGAAAGCAAGGCAGATGGATGTATGGGCCATTTATCAGTGTTTAAGAGGGGTCCTTTATGTTTAACAATTTTAATCGATTTAAGTATATGCATTTAAGAAGGAAAACGTTGGTACCGCTTTTAACAATTTAACATTTTCTAATTTAACGGGGGGTGGCTGGTTTCAAAAATATGTTTGGCGACCTGAGACCTTTTGTATTTACCATATTTGAAGTGAGCAATGTGCTCTTTAAATCTTTTTGTTATATTTCTCTTGGTCTGACCAATATATTTTTGAAAACACCCTGGTCCTAAACAACTGATTTCATAAATTCCCGACTTTTGCAATTTTTTCACCTTGTCTTTTGAATTACCTAACCAATCTTTAATTTTATTAATATTACTGAAAGCAATTTTGAAATTAATCTGTTTGTATATTTTATCAAGACCCTTTGTGGTGTTGTGAAACGGAAGTTTAACATATTTAAAATTATCGTTAGAGGTGGTCGATTGCAAAGTCGTTGATTTACGGATGTTAATCCTATTTTTACACTTTCTAAAAATATTATCTATAATATCAGAAAAGAAACCATTGTAATTCGCTATTTGTTTAATAAGAGCAAATTCCATATTAAATCTTTTTTTTTAGTTAAAGGGAAGTTCAATAATCTATTAATTAAAAAGTTAAATGAAGCCAATTTATGTTGTATGCTATGATTGGAGGAAGACAAAATAAAGCGATTTACATTGGTTTCTTTTCTATAAATGTCAAATTCCAGTTTATTACCATTTCTAATTACTAATGTATCTAAAAAGGGTAATTGTCCATTATTCTCTAGTTCATATGTAAATTTTATGCCTTGAAATTTTGAATTCAATTCTTTAAGAAAATCATCAACATTTGATTTAGAAGCGTCAAAAACTGCAAAAATGTCATCCACGTACCTTAACCATATTCTTGAGAAGTATTTGAAGTTTTCTTTTAACTCGGTCTCAAAGCGAGACATAAATAAATTTCTTTTTAATCTTCTTTGGGAATTAAACCACTCATAGTTTTTAAAATTATCTTTATTTACGTTTCGATCCATGACCTAGGATCGTTGTCAAAATAAATTTGCTATGAAAGGTGATAGGCTATTTTAAATATTTTTTGTGGTTAAGGGTTTTTATTCATTTTTATTTAAATCGTGCCACAGTGTTCCTTTAGATTATTAACCATGACTTCCCGGTCTTCGGAACTTAATAGGTATTGGAGCTTAGCTCTTAGAATTAGTTTTGTAAAAGCAGATAGTCGATTTCTAAAAAACTGTAAAGTCCACAAAGTGTTTCTAAATTTTATTAACGTAAAAATCAGCTGTAATTGTAAACGTAGTAACGCAATAATCAATTTTGCAAAACATAAATGGCTTAATTTAGAAATCAAATATCTGTATAGTAAACTTAGTAGATTGGAACTGGAAACGTATAAATCGCACCTAGCTCTAACATGCAATTTATCCGAGTCCGGTTTTTAGGAATGGAGTAATTTCCAGAGATTTGTTTTTGAAGTCAACAATCATAAATTGTTAGACAAAATTAATGGTCAAATACTAAGTTGAAGATTTTTTAAAGAAACACATTGTCAATGTACCCACTAAAAAACTAGAAATTACTTCACCTCCATTAGAGTCAATAGTTATTAACGAATCGTCGTAAATCTTCAATAATGAAGACTTGACTTTCCTTGATAGAGGCCTAAAATTTAGAGTAAATTATTTGAAAACTCCTTTACAAGACATTATTCCTGGCATTGAAAAATTCATTTCAAATTAGATGACAATTCAAAAAACTTTATTAGAAACGCATGCAAAATTCAACTTTCGGACAACTGAGAACAAACAAGGAAAGATCATCTGATTATTAAAGACTTACGACAAAAGGATTGTTATTATTTAAAGGCTGACAAGAGGGATATGTTGGTTATTCTAGATAAACAAGACTATGTTGATAGAGTAGAAACTTTGCTGTCTCTGCCTTTATACCAGTGCAAATTTTGAAATTTTTTGTAGTACTATCTTATGGAGATTTTTCCACCCATTTACAAATACATAATTATGGTTCATTATTGTTATTTTTCAAAATAAACAAGCTAACTCGGGAGTCAAGTTTGCAACATCCAATATATATTTTTGTACTTCACAACATGTCTATGTAATAAACTATACATGTAGTACCAGAATTGAATTATTGATATAATAATAGAATAAGTTTACTTATACGATATTCGTGGCACAGAAATCTATAACGTACACTAAATTTGAACAAAGCTAAATGCAGGGCCGTACAAAGGCAATTTAGCGCTTTGAAAAACAATTGAAATGTATTCAATTTCAGGCTAATAAAATTAAAATTATAACATATCTGATATTAATAAACAAAACCACGAAAAGTAAAAGCCCCAAACGCTCAACAATACCAAAATCAAAACTGCAACAAAATATTTACAGTTAACATGTGATTTTCCAATGCTCCACCTGAAGGTACTACATTGGCCAGGAAGCTAGTTTTTTTTTTACCTGAAAAATTATGAATTTTGCCGAACCCTTGCTGTTCCAAGCAAGGTAGGGATCTTTAACGTGCATGACAACACTTACACACGGGACCTCCATTTTATCTCTCATTCGAACGAGGGCGTATTTTTGTGAAAAATGCTTGCATAACATTTTTCAAGCGGACCGTGTCGGAATTCGAACCCGGAACCTTGGGCGTAGTAGTCACACGCATACCAACTACGCCACGGAGCCGCCCTTTATTTAAACCACAAGTAATTCACAACGATGATAATAATATGTAAACATAAAATACAAAATATGATTGTAGTAAAAATGGGCGAAGTTCAGAGTTGAGCTGAAGTTGCAAGCAACTGAGCTCGTTCTGCTCTTCCACTTAACCCTATCTACTAAATAGGTTTAAATTAAATATGGCTGAATTAAACTTAATAAAGTACAACGCAAGCGACAATCAGCAAGATTTTACATAACATAACTATATAGACGAATGGAATCAACTTGTCAGTGCTCTGTATGGAACCATAGTTTATTTGTTTGTGTGGAATAGTTGAAATTTTAACAAATTAATATCCCTTGACTACACAAAAATTTTGAAAATTAAAAATGAAAAGTTGTCGAAAAATTTTGTTATATGGGAAGTTTGAGTGATTTATAACAACTTTTCTTAATACTTTTTTGTTCTATCTTATTCGCTACTTTTCATTTTAATCATAGTTGGCCAGATTTTGACTTTAGAAAAATCGAATTCACTCATAAAGATGCCCTGTCGTGGTCTACACAACTAATAAAAATTTTGCACTGATTACTTTAAAAATAAAAAAGTTATTTAGGTGTCCTCATGGGCAGCATCATATATACGACGTAAGTAATGTAATATGGATTTCCGTATCTTTTTTAAATTACTATTATAAACTAAGTATACTGTCTTTGGATCAATAGAGCAGACGTAATATTGTGTCAAACTTATCATAGATAATTTGTAGATACAATAATTTTACTTCTCTGTAATCAATTTATATTTTGTGATTTATGTAATATGATTTGTTATCCGCCTTCCAAAGAGATTGTAGTTAAAATCAATTGTGATGTTTTTTTGGACATTAACTAAGGAACGTCCCAGATGTAGTAAATATAAATATTTAAAAAATTGTAAATAGAGTAGTATTTTATTAAGATTTTTGTGATCAATGGACTAGATGAAAAACTTAATAATCGATTAAATTTTGTAAAAAGTGACCTAACTTTGAAGAGCCTTACAGACCTGATAAATTAACTTATCTATGACACATACATGTTATAGGTTTCAAAATTTGAGTTTAAGTTACTTAACTTTAAGATTGCTTCTAATGAAATCTTTGCAAAAATAACATCATTTTAAAGCAATATATCATCGCCTAGGTAAAACCTATTTTACTTTTGAAGAGTTTTACAGTACAGGTTTATTTGTTGAATACATAAAGAACTATCATATTTGATTTTGGGATCCTACATCAGCAAAATATGCAGGAAGTACGGGAAGTATGGAAAGTAACAAGGAAGTATAGGAAGTATCGGGAAGTACGGGAAGTATCAAGGAAGTATGGGAAGTATAGAGGAAGTACGGGAAGTACATAGGAAGCATGAGAAGTATCAAGGAAGTATGGGAAGTATCAAGGAAGTACAACAATACTTCCTAGGAAGTACAGGAAGTATATACTTTTTGGGAAGTAGTGTACTTCATTTGGGTCAGCGGTTTTTCTCTTGGTCTGTACAAAACTCTTTAGAGTTTATTAATAAAGTAACAAATATCAGAGAACGAAATCTTAATTTCATTTGATGTCAGTTCATTATTCCCTAGTTTTCCAATACCACGCACTTTAACATATTTAAAGGATGCTCTTATAGATAGTGATATTGATGATGATAAAGCTGAGGACTATCAAGCTTGTTTCGCATTGCATGTCCCAGAACTCTTTTCAATTCAACAACAAGTTGTACGAACAACATGAACGCACTGCAATGGGAAATAGCCTATCACCTTTCATAGCAAATTTATTTATGCCTCGCTTTGAGACCGAGTTAAAAGAAAACCCCAAATACTTCCCAAGAATATGTTTAAGGTACGTGGATGACATTTTTGCAGTTTTTGACACTTCTAAATCAAATGTTGATGATTTTCTTAAAGAATTGAATTCAAAATTTCAACTCATAAAATTTACATATGAACTAGAGAATAATGGACAATTACCCTTTTTAGATACATTAGTAATTAGAAATGGTAATAAACTGGAATTTGACATTTATAGAAAAGAAACCAATGTAAATCGCTTTATTTTGTCTTCCTCCAATCATAGCATACAACATAAATTGGCTTCATTTAACTTTTTAATTAATAGATTATTGAACTTCCCTTTAACTAAAAAAAAAGATTTAATATAGAATTTGCTCTTATAAAACAAATAGCGAATTACAATGGTTTCTCTTCTGATATTATAGATAATATTTTTAGAAAGTGTAAAAATAGGATCAACATCCGTAAATCAACGACTTTGCAATCGACCACCTCTAACGATAATTTTAAATATGTTAAACTTCCGTTTCACAAAACCACAAAGGGTCTTGATAAAATATTCAAACAGATTAATTTTAAAGTTGCTTTTAGTAATACTAATAAAATTAAAAATTTGTTAGGTAATTCAAAAGACAAGGTGGAAAAATTGCAAAAGTTGGGGATTTATGAAATTAGTTGTTCAGGACCAGGGTGTTTTCAAAAATATATTGGTCAGACCAAGAGGAATATAACAACAAGATTTAAAGAGCACATTGCTCACTTTAAATATGGTAAATACGAAAGGTCTCAGGTTGCCAAACATATTTTTCAAACCAGCCACCCCATTAAACTAGAAAATGTTAAATTGTTAAAAGCAGTACCAACGTTTTCCTTCTTAAATGCTATGAATCAATTGAAATTGTTAAACATAAAGGACCCCTCTTAAACACTGATAAAGGGCCCATAGAACCATCTATCTTGCGTTCCCTATTGATCAAAAACCAATGAGAAAGCAAGATTAATTTGGTTCCACTTCAGCAGATATAGAATTAATATAAATTTAGTAGATTTTAGTTATAACGCCACAATTCACTTGTTTGTTGTGGAGAACACCAGCCTGTGGGTGAGGAGAATATCCTCGATAGTGTTTAAAGCAACATCATAGTAAATTGTATATTGGGAAGGTGAGGAGAATATCCTCTGAAGTGTTTCGGAACAACAGCTAATTATTATTTAAAATTCCTAATGATGATGATCACATAGTGGTCGAAATACGTATCTAGTATTTTAAATATTTTTTGTGGTTAAGGGGTTTTTATTCATTTGTATTTAAATCGTGCCACAGTGTTCCTATAGATTATTAGTAGCTCCAAACAACATAAAGTTTGCTGTTGTTAATAACATGGTGGTTTTACAGTGTGAAGTTGGGAATATGAACTTTGCAGATGAATTTATGTGCTACCTGGATTGAAGTTTGATATGATTTTGGGCATGGACCTGACTTTATTTATTTATTTATTTAAACGTCTTTATTATACATGCAAATAGAGGCGAACCTAGTGAAGTTTAGACTATTGAGTCTACTCTTACACTTAAGCTGGAAATAGATGCTGAACATAAGTTTGTGATATGTGGAGAGAAACAAATTAGGTGGATTGAAGAATTAGTTATTGAAGTTGAGGATGATTGTGTAAATTTAAATCAGTTTGAGCAAGAGGTTAGAGGTAATTTAGGTGAGGCTTCAGAGATTATGTGTCTAGGTGAGTTGATAGGAGGGGTGTTGTCATTATTAAATAAATATTCTGAACTGATAGGTGTAGAATCAAGAGTGGCGGCTGGCTGAGTATAGGCTAGAGGTAATGGATAGTGAACTGTTTCATGCAAAGATATATCCCATCCCAATTGCATATCGTGATAGGATGAAGGAAGAGATTGAATAAATGCTGAATGATGAAATTATTGAAAGGTTTAATACTCATTTTGTAAATCCTTTGGTTGTAGTCAAAAAGAAGGACCGTATTATTAGATTGTCTAGATGCAAGGAAGATCAATCAATATGTTACGTTCAAAACCCTGCAAACAATTTTTTCTGCATTTATTTTTAAAACGCCCTAAAATTTCTCAACAAGCTTGATTTCCCGCCATTTGAATTAGTGTTATTTCATAAAATCTCTCAAGTAATTACTCTATATAAAAGTTTGTCTTATAAAATCAAACAGCTGCTTAGGAAACATTACGTTACAAAGTAGTTGCAATATTTCCTAGCACATGCAGTGATTACATTTTAATTAAAAGGTGCATGTAAATGCACAACTTTCTTCTAAAAGATAAGACCACTCACCACCTGCCTACATCTGCTTACAATGGACTTGTTATCTGGTATTCTGCAGCTGTTAAGATCTTACAAAGTAACAAGATTGTTTTCCTTTGTCTAAAAATCTTTTGATAATTGCGTTTATCTGCTTTTTGGCAAGCTGTTACAGTTTGTATTTTGGCAGCTGTTATCTGGGAATTCTGCAAACTTGGTTCTTCGGCGATATCTTTGAATGCCAAATACCTACCCCCATACATGATTCTGGCCTTATAAAATAGAGACCGTGCTTTGAAAGACAAGATTAAAGACCACATCTTCTTACCGAAGATACATGTTGTAAAGTCGTGCTACTAAAATGCTTTCTGCATGAGCATGAGTTGTGTTAGTGGTTCCGAAAGCCAGTCCATAGAGAAATGCAGCCGCATTTTCCCAGCCTTAAGATGAAACCAGCACGAAGCCGATTGCTCAAGGTACAGTTTCCTGTTTTTGTGATTTTGTTTTGATGCTGCTGTGGAGGATAGACATTTTATTTGCTGTTACTCATGAATATCCAATAAATTACCAACACCACGTTATGAAACACATTCACAATGCACGAGCGACGATGTAATAATCATTCTTCAAATTAAAAATTAATTATTCAAAGTTTGTGTTAGAGTCCGTTTGACTGTTTCTTTTGTCTTTTTGTATAAACATTAGCGAAAAGAACTTATGCATTAATTTAAAAGTAGTTAATATTTGATTACTTTAAGTTAGGGTGTCTAATTTTAATGTTATACTATTTCTTGAGTATAGTTTATGTTTTATTTTCTTTTATATGTATTTAAGGTGAACTATTGTAAGTATTTAGACTATAAGATGTTATATATTTTGCTTACCCATTTTATATGCTTATGTTATGACGCTTTGTTTACCAGCACCTAACAAACGATTACGCAACTTATTGGATTTTATTGTTTTGTAAATAGTTTTACGAGATTGGATGTTAACAATATAGTTTTACAGAGGTTTCCAATGTGTTCCTTCTATTTCACCCACGCCCCTCTACGACCTTTTTGAGCTAGCCCGAATTCTACCATTCTGTCCCCGTTTTGTTGCGGTATTCGGCGTAAACGATTTCTTTACTTACTTTTACTGTTTTCTTTTGTGTTTGCGTGGAATACCGTAACAAACATACGATGCCACAGTATAGTTCACCTCGAGCAGTGGACATTATTTTAGCTAGAGTGGGTAGTAAAAAGGTTTTTTGGAAATATATTTAAAGAACTCATTTTGGTTGGTTCCACTAGAGAAGGGATCAAGAAGATACACAGGTTTTTTGCTAGAAGGGTGTATTTATCAGTTTAGAGTTGTGCCATTCGGTTTGTCTTCAAGTACATCAGCTCTGGTCAAAACAATGCAGCACATTTTGGGAACATATGAAGAATTTTGCATACATTATGTGGACGATATTTTAATTTTTAGCGAGGATATTTCACAACATTTGGTACACCTAGAAAGGGTATGATTAGAATTAGCTGGGTTAAAATTGAATTTATTTAAATGTGAATTTTTTCAATAGAGAGTAAAATTTTTGGAATATCAGATTAGTGAGGAAGGAATGTTTATTGATAAGGATCGCATATCTGAAAGTCTAGATTATCCCAGACCAAAGAATCTTAGAACTCTTAGAGCATTTTTAGGATTTATGTATTTTTATAAAAGGTTTGTGCCATCTTTTTTACAGAAGGCGATTCCACTACTTGAACTGTTGAAATAGGTGTTAGATGGTCATGGAATGAAAGACATGAGAAAGCATTTATTTTGAAACATCCTGATTATACAAAAAAATTGTTATAAGAACGGACGCTTCACATAATGCTATAGCAGCAGAGTTATATCAGATAAAGGATTGTATCAAGCTAAGCTATACAATCAGTGAGAAAGAGATGGCGGAAGTAGTGTTTGCATTGACAAAGTTGAAACTTTATTTGATAGGTAGACATTTTGTGGTTGAGACGGATCATCTAGTGTTATGCTCCCTGATGAACACTAGATTTGCGAATAACAGATATAGGTGTCTTTTTCTGCAAAAATATGACTTTAAAATCAGATATATAAAAGGAAAAGACAATGTTGTTACAGATGCATTTAGCAGAAATAGGATGGAGAAACAGGCTAGATTGAATGATATTTTTATTACCATGAATAATTTAGTGCAGGATGGGTCGGTATATTTGTTTGATGAGATTTTACGCATACAAGAATCAAATGAATGGCTAAATGGTTTAAAAGACAGATTGGGGGAGATACAAAAGTACCTGAATTTTAAACTGGTGAATGGGTTTTTGATGAAACATTTGAATGAACAGGACTCGTATGTATTAGATATAGTGCATGCAAGATTAATGATATTGGATCTACATTGTAGATATGGACATATTGGTGTTAGGAAATTGTGGTTGTTATTTCGAGAGAATTTTTTGTGCTGAATGACTTTAGGATTGTGAAGGAAGTAGATAGTGCGTGTCACTTGTGTATTTTGGGAAAGTACAAGAATTATATATGTGAGAATGTTATAAAAAGTATTCAGGTAGAGAATTCATTAGATTTAATTGCAGTAATTATTTGAGTAATTTAGTTCCTAGTAGAAAGAGGAATAAGCACATTTTAGTAGTAGTAGTAGTCCTATTTTCTAAATATGCGAAATTATTTCTGACTAAAGATTGTAATACAGTAGTGGCGATTGCGAAACTAGAACACTACATTAGAGAAGTAGGGAAATTCAAAAAAATTCTAGTTGATAACGTGACATATTTAATAATGCTAGATTGTGGGTCATTGGAAGGAATAGGATACAGGTGTAGTTTTTTACAGCATTAGACATCCCCAAAGCAATCCAGCAGAGAGGTTTGTACAAGAAACTTGCAAATATTTGAGGATAACGTCTTTTCAAGATGATCGTGGTTGGGAGAAAAATTTAGAGAAAGTTGAGATATATATATATATATATATATATATATATATATATATATATATATATAGTGAATCATACGTCCCATACTGTGACAGAAGTATCGCCTATTACGTTGATGAAAAATATGTATCCAGAGAGACCATGGGAGGTGATACCTAGGGATGAGGAGTTTGTGTTAAATTGGCTAGGGCAAAGAGAATATTACAAGAAAGATCTAGGAAATATGTTAGGAAGTTGAACGAAAAATCAAAAAGAGGACCCTATTTTAAATTGGGGACAAAGTCATCATCAAGAATCTTCGTGTAGAAAAAAGGAGTTTGAACACCTGTGCGAAGCTGCGTCTACCATACGCTCCATTTGTAATACAAGAAGTGATAGGAGATATTATGTATGTTTTAAGGGAAGTTGAATCTGAACTAATTAGGGGAAACTTCCGCATAAATATGATATATCTTTACAAGGAGGAGCCAGAAAGAGAAGGTGTGTGAATTTGGAATTGTCAGAAAAGTGAGAATGTCATTCGAGTATTATCCATGTGTAACATTGGTCTAGGAATAGGAGTTTCAGTATATGAATATTTAATAGAAATTAAAATATAGAAATTGTTTACAAGGATGCTTTGGCCTAAGGTTGAGCACCATAGGGGGAGTTTGTTCACAAATTTTATAATTTAATTTGAAGAAAAATGCGGTGAAGCTTAGCTTTATCTAAGATTATTTGGAAATAACTGACAAATAATAATTAGTTTCATAACATGATAGTTAATAAATAAACCAGAAAATAATTTTTATCACAAGAATCAGAACTGTGTGAGTTGGGAAAATAATTTAAATCATCCTATATGTAACATTTATTATACGTCAGTAACACAATTTATTATAGGGTAACATAAATTTAAGACTGCTAGTAGATAAAAGCAAGTAAGATGAAACATACAATTTTAGTTTCTGTATGTAAAAAAAATAAGTGTATGTAAAAGCAAAGAACTCAACTGTAAATAATCACTTGAATATATTTAGACATAAAGTATTAAAACTTTCAAATGGGGCTAAAATTCGAATTCTACGGTGACAGTTGATATCAAAAGCCATTCGCAAACTTCACATGCGTTTTGTCCCTTGTCTTCCTAATTTAGACATTTAGTTGCCATTCGCAAACTTCACATGCGTTTTGTCCCTTGTCTTCCTAAATTAGACATTTAGTTGCTATGTTGTTTTGTAAGGTTACAATCTCACTCACATTTGTTTTGTCTAAAAGAAAGCCGAAAGCCTCTTAGAAGTTTACGAAACTTGGTCGATAGCTTCGAATTCACTGGAGGGTTTTGTTATGCATTAAGAACTTCAAAAAGGAATGGTATAATCAATCAAACATCTTATAGAGTTAGATTCTGTACGATATTTCTTTCCATGTTTTAAGTACTAGCGTTAATTGGTTTAGCTGCCACATGTGTTGTGCTTAACCTGAATGGAGGTATTACTTGCTACAACTTAGGTAAGATTGTTCTCTTTACCTATATCTTGCTATGAGTCACTTTGATTCTAATATGGAGGTTATAATCCTACAACATACAATGTTGTTGGTTTTGTAGTTTATGTTCTATAGGGTTACAATCAAAAGGCTATTTTGAAGCTGATGGAGTTTGTGTTTTCTTTTTATGAAAACTGTATTATTAAAAATGTTGAAATTTAGTATTTATGTGCAGTTCTGTTTATCAATGTAATTTTATAGGTGGTGGCATGACAAATGTTTTTCTATTAATTGCAGTATGTTCACAGATGGCTACATAGTCATTGTGATTTTATGTATTTTAATATAATTACATTTATATTTTTCTATGTTCATAATTATTGGATAATTGAAATATCAAAAGTTATATTTACCTTTTAAAACATTACTCACTAGTCAGTGCTATTTAAGAAAAAGTAGAGAATATCTTGTAAGATCTATGGTAGTGCTACTAAATATTATTAACTCATTAACGATTATTAATAATATTTATTGGTATTGAAGTCAAGATACCCATAATAGATATTTTAGACAATTGGTTATAAAATTCACAGATAATTATGATGATACTTATTTATGTTTCTTTTCATATAAATTGATTTAATAGGAGTGTGAATAAAGTTTAGATATTTACATTGAAACTTAAAGAGAATAGAGATTTATTTTGTCATACATTGATACGTTGTTATCATTATTATAATAAAAAAAAATTAATTGTGTATGCTAGCCGATGAAGATTTTTTTGTTTAGGGACAACAGTTTTGATGTCACATTGTACTCAAATTTGGATTGGCAGAGAAGTGGCATGTTAAAGTCTTTCTTGATTTCTTGAAGTGCTGTGTATTGTCGTACTATTCAGATTTAGAAACTTCACAGCAATATATATATATATATATATATATATATATATATATATATATATATATACTGCCCAGACATTGGAGCCAATAAAAGGCGCTATATGAAAACAGAAATGATCTGGTGTGAATTATCGCCTAAAGATGCCCATATTATCTTACTAGCTCAGATTAAATGAAACAACGAAACTCCAACATTAAAATTATAATATCGTCAAATATTCATTAATAAACAATCTTTCAAATAATAATTGATACATTCAGAAACATCTTTTTTTTATCATACATTTTCCAAAAGATTGTTTACAAACAAGCATTAATGCGGTTTACAACTTAAGTATAAAAACAACATTAAATATTCATAAAGAATTCTCACAGTTTATGTTAGTAATTAGTATTCCCAAAACTTTTCTTATGTAAGCCACTATGTACAAAAATTTTCTTTTGGAGAGGGATATGGATAATATGCAGTACTCTTGTTTAAAATCTGTTTAAACGTAACTGATCAGGTACACCAAAAAGTAACTTTCACAATGATCAAATTAACTCAAAATTTGACCTCAAAAGAATCTGAAATAATACATTTACAAGAAACGTGTATATGCCAAAATCTTATACAAGTTTAACCTACTTAAAATAACTACATCCCGAAAATGTCCTTATAAAGATTTAAGCAATGATATATTTGCGTTTTTGTCATGAATTATGCGGGATTCATAAATTTGTCAAATCAAACCTTTGATTAAATTTTTATTTTCATTTCTTTCCATTCTTAAAAATAATTCATCAATAAATGCTCTTGAAAATCCAAGTCATATTCCATTTATATTTAAATTTTCAATATTATACAGGAATAAATTTCATTAAATTCATTAAACCAATATTACTTTCAATCTGTGTTGTTCATACTTTAGTAAAATTTAATTTGTATGTTCTTGACAAATATTTCAAACATGAAAACATGAACTTGAACACACTTTTAAGTTAATTACTACTTGTAGTTGATTGAGAAACGGACAAGCAATCATTAATCCACGTCCCTGATTATTTACCGCTTTTATAGTATCAAGGTTTTTATGTCATAAACTCTGAAAAAAATCTATAATCTGGTTGAGGTGATGCAATTTTGTTGAAATTTCTTCGAAAATCAATTAATTATACACATTTATCTTATCTAAATAGCTGTCATTTCATGTTTATTAGGTCATAAAGATCTCACCATTGTTTCTTAATTGTTATCCTTACTAAAAGAATGTGAAATGCTTATCTGTGAGCTTGTTATTGGGCTATGTTATCTAATTTACTAGATCATTAAACGTCTTATCGCGCTTTTACAATCTTGCTCATTGGGCTGCCCATTCATATTACCTTCACCTGCTTATATTTACAGCTTGATTTATAGGTTTTATTTTTGGTACCGAATGAATGAATCTATTTTTCGAAAAATCTAGAAATCAAGTAGTTTCATTTAAAATACAGTATTTCATGTTTTGCATTAAAATGCACAAAATGAGAAAAATTAAGTAGAACTGGTTTCTAATAACATTTTCAAAAGTTCGCTATGCGTTTTAAAAATACTGTTTTAAACTTACATAGAACGCGTTTTGAATGTCATTTAGTATCAAGGAATGATTTGCATTTTCATGAACTTCTTAATTTATGTGTTATACTATTTAAAGATACTTTTATGTAACATAAATAAAGCTTTTTAAAATACTATATACAAAGAGTTTCTACACCGAAAAGAATTATTTAGTATTAGAAAGATTTGTTTGCTTTTCTCCGGTTCTGAACTGTTATATATATATATATATATATATTATATATATATATATAACTGTGGTAAGGCCCGTGTTGGAGCGTCGCTAAAAGAGTGATATGATAAGATCTCGCGTTGGAGCGCCGCTGAAAGAGTACTGTGACAACGCCGCGTTGGGGCGTTACTAAAAGAGTGATATGATAATGCCACGTTGTGAGCATCACTAAAAAGGTGCTGTGATACAGATACAGCAATTTGTAAAACTTGAAATTGTTTACTTACCTTCCTTTCTAACTTTGCCTGGCTAGCTCAACGGTATTGACGGAGTTTTCAAAATGAAATCAAACAGCAATATCACAAAGCATTTATACAGTACGAAATATGTTCTCTCATACAAAAGCATATAGAACATTTACAACATAGTTTCATTCTAACAAGATAATTTCTAAGAAGCATTTATTATAATGTAACCTCATTATTTCCTCTAAAGGAAAATAATATGTCTGCTCTACCATACAGGCGGCAGAGCGTCGATAGATTACGAGGGGTTCTTGTTTGATAGTCAAGCCCAGGGTAAAAAGGATGTTGAATGGCTTTGAGAAAAAGGGTCACTCTAAAGAGTTCTTCCAGCCAGCTAAGTTTCTTTAACTTAGGGCAGAGCTATGAGCTAGGGTCGTAGGATGGTATACGATAAAACAAAAGAAATTTTATTGGACGTCACCGTATCTTAATGAGTGTTTTATAAGAAATTATTCGAAGATCAGATACGGAAATCTTCGAAGAAAAAAATTTACGACGAGCAACATAAACAAAAATACTTACTGTGGTCTCTGCAACCTGGAATAGGAACGACGATCTCGTGCTATCTGAAAATTTAATCACGCCTAAACATTTTCAAACTAGGGCTTCTTTAGAGCCTAGTCACTTTATCACAAAAATAATTATATGTAAATCGACTAGTCGAAATTATACTTTCAAGAAAAACTTTTAACTTTAACACCAATAATACCTTTCTTCAGTATTAAAGTTTCTTAATAATAAACAGTTTGCTTCTGTAGGATAATTACTGTTGACTTCAAAGAAAGAAAATTTTGAGACAACTTAATATTTTTTTCTATTATTTTTTTTTTAAATATTTATATATACATTGTTTATACAACTTATTTATACGGAGGCTTTCGAAACAGTTCCGTTTTCATTATTTAATATTGATCTCTAAGCATTCTTGGAATATTGTTTTATTAATTGCATAAATTATTTCAGTTCACTTTAAAAAATATGTTATTTTAACTTTATGTTACAGTGACTTCATGCTACTAGAATAGGATCCTTTTCAGTTCACAAAAAAATTACATATTCAAAAATAATTTCTCTGGTTATGGTTGTACAATTTTAATAATTATCTTTAATAAAATCAAAGGTCAAAGAAAAGTACTTATTGTCGACATTGAATTATACTTCAGACGTATTATCACAATGTGTTATACACAATAATTCGGCAAACAATTCTTATCATGTCACATGTTCAATAAAGCAAACCTTTCAATACAACTTTGTAACTTCAAACATAATCTTATACAAAGATCTTAAAAATGTTAAGGTCAATTATGCCTAATTCAAATACTAGATTTTTAAATTAAATTTTAAAATGAAACAAATTAATTGAACTATGAACTTTAGCAAAATTTCGAGAATTAATTTTAAACAAACTTTTGTATAGCTTCTTCGAAAATTTATATGAACATTTTAATTGAACGTTTCTTGAAAAGATATAAGTATAAAAATGGAGAATGACTCATCGCTGGCCATCTGCTTGGCGGCCGGTTTTCTTTTTTTTTATTTAAAAAAATTTTTTATAAACATCTGCATCCTTACTCTTATAGTTGAGCATGGCTGACGCAGGGGTCCGGATTTAAGCTTCATACAAACCAATCACGTGTGCGGGTTTCTGCATTCCTGCCTAGTAACAAGTGAAACTGCTTCTCACTCTAGTGCATGCCTTATGTTCAACGATTGTTTTCTTTATAATACTTAAATTTCCATAACCTCATTACTTGTAACTTGAATTTAATATTTTAAAATTCGGAATAATTATCTTTATATTTAATGATCGGTAGTTTAATCCTTAAAACTCTAAACTAAAACAAAGAAGAACTTGCGCTGAAATGAAACGAAAGAATAAAAATTTGGAGTAAGCTTGTGAAATACTTTCTTACCGTAAAAATATATCTACAACCATTTTAGGTCGATGCTATTACAGAAACTAACTTATGGTACATGTTGACTCCACTTAACCAATTGTTCGGGCGGCATGTTTAATCAAAAATCTGCAAGCCCAAGATAATACTCGTCTACGGACTACATCTGATACCAAAATGGCTTATTCCACGAGGCAATTTTAGTTATACAAGCATGCGCCGGGAAGAAGGATATTGAAACAAGATAGAAACAACTAGAAGTTCACTTTAAGTGTACTTTTGCTATTCTAATGTAGATGGCGTACTATGTATGAATTTATAATAAAAGGTTTCAATAGAAATTTAACATTTATTGATTAGGTGTATTGAACAAAGTTGTATATTCAAATAACAGAAGATCGTAATTGTTACAATAAAAAGAATGCTTCTTACCTTATTTTAAATTTACAGAACTAAATTTCCCCCCTTTTTATGGATATTTTACCTGACTTTGCTTATACCCACGCTTGTAAAGTTTGTTTGGCCGAAAAATCCTTGACAGATAATCCATTAATAGGTCAGGTGTTTCGAACTCCGATCACAAGTTTTTCTGGTAAAAAACCTTTACAAAAAAAATATTATATGATTAACACTTATTATTCTATCTTAAATTAAATACAAATACTCCACTATTAGTTAAAAAATCGATTTAAAAATAATACGTGCAGAATCCACAAAAACGATCCTCGTAATTAAATATGTTCCTATTTTAGTGTCCAAATCAGCTTACAAGATTTTCGATATTTAAAATCCTCGTTTCAAACAGCAATTACCAAAGTACATTTTTGGTTAAATCTTCCTTTTAATTATATAATAAAATTTTTAAAATAGCGTTGTATTGAAGAATTTCCCCTCTTCACTGTAATTAATAAATTCCATTTTTATGTACTTTGCATGTAAAACATCACTTCTGTATCTCTTGTACCATGGTAATTATTAAATTACAGTATGCTTACTGCATACTTCAAATATTATCTTCGCAAAGTAACAGCTCGCGACTTAAATCAAAATAACATTTTGCACTATTAAAACACTTGCTCAAACTCCATCTTTCCTAACTTAATTTTCAGAATTATGATACTCTTGATAACTGCAAACTTTTTATTATTCGGCCATACTAAATTATTTCTTTTAATAGGGATAACTTTTTGCATTAACTCTTCTGAATTATCTTTAATAAAATCTTTACTTATTAATATTGCTTCAGCTCCTGTATCTATGAGTAATTTTATCTCTTTTCCCCTCCACTTGCAATTTTATTTTTGGTAGTAAATCATTTCTTTCATTAAGTTTTTCATCATTTTCCAACGCAAGTTTTATAAATTCACGTGCATGTTCGTATTTATTAATTTCTATATTTTCGTCGCTTGATTTATCTGCATCTAAAAATCCTGCCTACTTAACATTCCAAGCTGATTAACTATTTCTGCACATGTCCTTCTATTCTCGTTGCTACTATTTATGCCATTTCTCTGTGCATTTGCCATATTTTTCCTTCCTTGGGCAACGGTTCTATTCTCAATGGTACGGGATTCATTATTCTCCATTCCCACAGGTTTCCTAATGGCATTTCCTCTATTCCAATTATTTCTTTGGCTACTCCCCCTTTCAAATGGTCTGGCTTGATATCTCTCCTGTCCATTATTCCTCTGGAATCTAAATGTGTTCGTGGGCTGACTCCTTGGCCTGGTCTCCATTCTTCTTGGTTGACCCATATCATCGTATCGTTTAAGATATTCTAAAAACACATCTCCATCAACAATATTTTGTAAGGCTATGCATTGCCTTACTTTCATTTCGAATTACCTGTTAAATACTGTATAATTTGCTTCTCCTTTAAAGGAGGATCAAGTTGTTTGGCAACGCTAAATTTCTTGATCGCACACAACTCCCTTGTCATGCTTGAATCGCTACTATGTTTACCCATCAATAAATTATCTCTCACTTTAAATTGCTGGTTGTCTCCCCAGTAATGTTTTAAAAATTTAATCTTGAAGTCTAAACAAACTCAATTCATTTTCAATTGGTCCATACCAAATTTCAGCACTACCATTCAACATGGACCTCACAATATTTAACTTTGTTTGCTCATACAAGCTACTTTGTATTAAAATTTATAAGTTTTTTAAAAATATTTTGGGGTTAAGTTTATTATCCCCCATAAAATATTGAGTGTTGTTCCAACGGAACACTGGTTGGACTCCATCTCATCGGTTCCCTAACATGAATATTTTTAACTTTATCTTCTAGATTGTCAAACTTAGTTTCTAAGTATGTTTTAAGATTTCCTAAATCATTTCTAAATGTTTTTAAACCAGCTTGGCAGCTTCTCTCTATTTATTTACTTTTTATCTAAAGTTTTAATTTTTCCATTAGTTTCGTTTTCATTTGCTTCCTGATTCGCCTTTATTTGAACTATTTCTTTTTTAACATCATCCATATCCTCTACAATTTGTATTACCTTTCCTCTAAACCCAAAGTTATTCTTTCGCTAATCTCTTTAAATTTCATTTCATTCTTCTCACTTTCTAATCTTGAACTTTCCCCCAATTTTGCTATGTTCTCGCCAAATTCTGCTTGTAACTTTTCAGTATTTTATCAGATCTTTCACTTATTTCTTTTATATTCTCGTTCACTTCTAGCATGCCTTTCTCATTCTTTTTGCTCATTTTTTTCATGCCTTTCTCATTCTTTTCACTCATTTCTTTCATATTTTGATTTAGACTTAATAAAAGAACCATTATTTTTTCTTTTGGGTTTCTCTTACACTCTTGGCCTCTGGATTCTCCTTTTTCTATTCATCAACATAAACGCTTTCCTGAGAACCAATTTCCATTCGCTCACCTTTCAAACTTTTACGAACTTTTTCATTCTATCAGTCATGCTTGAAATTAATCAGATATTACAAAAAAAGAAAAAAACTCTAAAAACAAATCCTACGAGAGAAGGAACTCTAATTTACAGACGAATTAATCGAGCCATATGTTGGGTCGCTACTAACAGAGTGCTGTGGTAAGCGCCATACGTTGGTGCGCCGCTGAAAGAGTGATATGATAATGCCTCTCGTCGGAGCGCCACTAAAAGAGTGCTGTGGTAAGGCCATGTTGAGAATGTCATTAAAAGAGTGCTGTGGTAAGACCCGCCTTGGAGTGTCACTAAAAGAGTGCTGTGATACAAATACAGCAATTTGTAAAACTTGAAATTATTTACTTACCTTCCTCTCTAACTTTGTCTGGCTAGCTCGTCGGAATTGACGGAGTTTTTAAAATGAAATTAGATAGCAATATCACAAAGCATTTATACAGAATGCAATATTTTCTCTCATACAAAAGCATATAGAACATTTACAACATCGTATCTTTAAACAAAATAATTTCCAAAAAAAAATTATGCTTATATTTTAAATTTACACAATTAAATTTCTTCTTTTATGGATGGTTTACCTGGTTATGATTATTCCCACGCTTGTAAGATTTGTTAGGCCAACAAAATCCTTGACAGATAATCTATTAAAAAGTTAGAGTGTTTCGAACTTCGATCACAAACTTTCCTGGTAAAATCTTTTACAAAAAAACGCTTCTCGTAATTAAATATCTTCTTATTTTACGCTGGCGTCAAATCAGCTTACAAGATTTTCCATATTTAAAATCTTCATTCTAAACAGCAGTTACCAAAGTACATTAGCTTAAATCTTCTTTTCAATTATTAAATAAAATTTTTAAAATAGCGTTATGTTGAAGAATTTTCCCTCTTTGTTGTAATTTAAGAAACTCCATTTTTTATGTAGTTTTCATTTAAAACATCACTTTTGTATTCATTGTACCATCGTAATTATTAAATTACAGTATGCTTACTGCATACTTCAAATATTATCTTCGCAAAGTAACAGTTCGCGACTTAAATCAAAATAACATTTCGCGATCGAATTTAAGAATCGAATGAATCCCCGTTTTTAATAAACGCTTCCAGAAGGTAGTAGAATTTTCGCTATTCCATTCTAAATAATAAACACCTATCTTACGTAATATTCTTGGAAATCCTCATTAGCGTTTAAAATCGCGGCGTTTATTACCTCGTAATTTCATTTCACTTATTCGTGACGCGCGCTGCTTCGTCTTTGTTTAATACCTAAAGTTAATGCTCGCGGTCTCCTTCTATCCTGTAGTGAATGCGAAGATAATAAATATTTCTTATCAATTTCTATTACATTTTTTGTGTTTTTCGTGTTCCGGCTTCATTTATTAATTAGATATTTACGTAGTTCTAAATACGTATGACTAATATTCTAGAAAATTCATTATTTAAAATAAATTTCTGTAATCTACATTGTAATTAATTTAAGCAAATAATGAAAGTACGCGTGTATTAGATTTCCGTTTTTTCGTATTCTTTTATATTTTGGTGGAATTTATTTGTAGAATTTGGGTTTCAATGACCTCTCGTGACCCCCTTTTATCACGTCAATATATATATATATATATATATATATATATATATATATATTGCAGTGGTTACCTAAATCACACCCCACTATTCCTCCTTCTGACATAGTACTAAAACTCCTCCACAGGTAGCGAAAACCTGTCGGAACCACTACACAACGACTTCGCAGGAAGGGTAGCAGGTCATCTGTCGAGTCGTGATGCACTTCGATATTACCACCTTTATAATTTAAGAAAGAGGGCAAAATGAACGTTGAACTTGAGTTTCAGGTTATATTCGGAGTAGTTTCAGTTTGTAATTTGTGCGAAATTAAAGTTATAAAAATGCGAACGTCTCTTGTCTTTAATCATATTCAGGCACAACGCAATAACAACACCATTAACATACTGACGGAGCAAGCAGGTGTTATAAAGATAGCTGCCCACGTGGTGCCGATGTGATTTTACATGCATATACATTCTCATTTTTTGTAACAAAACTTGAAACGTGTTTGTGTTAAGTATTTTATGCTCCCGGTGAAATTCCGATTTCGGAAAAAATATGCACGTGTAAATGGTAAAAATAATTCGTTTGTTGTATTGATAAATATTGTGGTTTAGTGTAGCGTTTTGTGTTTGTTTACACTGCAATTTGGATACCAGAAACCAGAAAGGAAAGGTATATTGTATGGCACCACATAGGTGAATCAACTGTAAGTAGAATACATTGCTTTTGTTCGTATTCCATTGTTTGTGAATCTTGCTCTAACATAAGGGAAGATCAAGCAAGATATTGTTTACGTTCAATGTCACAGCGAACTTTTCGCGCGCGTGTGCTTGTAACGGAAATCGTTGCTGATATCTTAAACGATATTATTAATAAAACTGTTGTCGAACATTGTTCTGAAAATTATTCTACAATGGCACAAAATGTGGTTTTTAGTGACGAACAATTTCAACAACTGTTGTCGCGATTAACGGTAGCTCAACAGACAGGTCCGGCATTAGCTGATACTGGTAACTTAGCAAATTGTGCTTCGCGATTTGATGCATCAAAAGGATCAGATCTTAATGGCTTTATAGATGCGGTTACTATTTATACAGACTGTATGAGGGTATTGGATGCAAATGCACTGAAAGGTTTGCCAATGTTGTTAGACAGATTTGCGTTAAAGTGGTATCAGGGAGTCAAAGCTACCGTAAATTCGTGGGAAGACGCGTTAAAATTACTGAGAACAACTTTTGGACCACAAAAACCTCCATACAGGGTGTACCGAGAATTATTCGCATATGAACAAGATTCTGTTACTCACTGATGCATTCATTTGTAAAACGCGTTCGATTATTTCACAATTACCGCCGCGAATGTTAAGTGAAGAGATTCAGTTAGATATGATTTACGGACTCTTAAATAGTAAAATTCGAGAGAAAGTTCCGCGTGATAAAGTAAGTGATTTCAATGAACTTTTGTCTCAAGCTAGATTAGTAGAGGAAACTTTTGAACGGCATATCGCGGTGTCTTCGAAAGGAAATAACAATAAGCGATGTGATTATTGTAAGAATTCAGGTTACATTAAAGGTGAATGTCAGAAACTTCTGTCCAAACAATCTAAAGTGGACGACGACCAAAAAACGAGTAGTTTCTCGCGCCAAGAAAATGGTGAAAATAAAGATAGGCCTTTGGCAAAACCTATAGCTTGTTATGGATGCGAAAAGTAAGGTTTTATTCGTGCAAATTGTCCTTCTTGCAAATCTGTAGATACTGCTGTTTTGGAGTTTCTCAGTGCTGACACCTTGATTTCACCTCAGCCAAGACCGGTTCTGAAAGTAAATATTTTAAACCATTGGGGTTTGGGCATGGTAGATACAGCAGCAAAACAACGCATGGCTGGTACTAAATTTTATCGGATGTTAGAGAACGAAGGCGTTCATTTTGATAAAGAAAATGTCACAATCAAGCTTGCTGCCGGTTCTTTCAAATTAAAGGATGTATTAACAACCTCTGTTAATGTAAAATTAGAAAATAGGAATGTACCAACAAAATTTATAATTCTGCCTGACGCAAAAAACAACACTTTGTTTGGAATCGATTTTGTAAGAGATGCCCAATTAGTTTTAGACGTTTCTGCTGAAGAATGGAATTTTTCGGATTCACCTGGTCAGAAATTTCCTTTGCTCTTTGAGAATACTTATGATTTGCAAATCATTGAAAGTAGCATCTTGCCAGTCGAGTTAAGTAGTTTTGATTTTTTGAGGTCAGATGAGGGAACGATGTTGACTTCTGAGGAACGTCGCCGTTTCAATGCATTCCCAGATGAAAGAAAGGATACATTTAGTCTGGGGTGAGACCCTACCCCCTTTGCAACGCATTATATAAATACAGGAGATCACGCACCCCTCTCCTCGCCTCCTTACAGGTTATCACCAGCGAAAAAGGAATTGTTGAGGTCAGAGTTGGATCGTTTATTGAATGAAGGAATTATTGAGGAATGTGAAAGTGCTTGGACTGCGCCCGTTGTGCTTGTACCAAAAGGCGATGGTGACATACGGTTGTGCGTGGATTATAGAAAGTTAAATGCGATCACCGAGAGTGATGCGTATCCATTACCGCGTATAGACGATCTGTTGCACGCTGCCAAGCAAATTTTTTATATGTCCGTTATAGACTTAAGGTTGGGTTATCATCAAATTAATGTTTGTGAACGCGATCGTGATAAGACTGCTTTCGTAACACCTTTCGGAACGTTTCGTTACTTAAGATTACCATTCAGCTTAAAAACAGCTCCAAGTACGTTTCAAAGACTTATGGACCAGTTCCGTCGTGGAATAAGTGGTGTATTGGTACTCACATATTTGGACGATTGTATAATTTTATCAAGGACATTCGATGACCATATACAAGATTTAAAGTTAGTATTTATCGATTGGATCAATTTAAACTACGTGCTAATCGGAGAAAATGTGTTTTCGCGAGCGTACAAGTTTAGGTACCTAGGACATATTATTACGTCTAGTGGAATTGTGGTTGACCCGGAAAAGACCACTGCAATTGCAGATAGATCTGCTTTGCGTAATGTGAAAGAGGTTCAGTCATTTCTACAGACTGCTAGTTGGTATCGGCGTTTTGTAAATGGATTTGCCGGGATATCCCATCCGTTAAGTGAACTTACTAAGAAAAATGCTGTCTGGCACTGGGGTGATGCACAACAAAATTCTTTTGATATATTGAAGCGCTTACTAGTGACTGCTCCGATTTTAAAACAAAGTGATGAGACTAAACCTTTTATTATACGTACCGATTCTACTGGATACGCGTTGGGTGCTGTGTTGCTCCAAGGGGAAAGACAAGAAGAACATCCTATTGAGTATGCCAGTAGACTTTTAACTAGTGCAGAAAGAAATTATGCAACTACGGAACGAGAAGCTCTTAATGTTGTATGGGCATTAAATAAATCTAGGGGTTACATTGAAGGCTCACCGCTTACAGTGCAAACTGATCATCAACCTTTGAGATGGCTTTTGAGTCTGAAATCACCAAGTGGGAGATTAGCTCGATGGTCTTTGCAGGTGCAAAGTTATGATATTAAAATCGAATATTTGCCTGATAAAAGAAATGTGGTCGCTGATACTTTGTCTCGCTCTCCTTGCGAGCATCAAGAAAATCAAATTTGTGATGTTTGATTAATTGCAGTAGAGTTGCCACATCGCTCAGCTAATGAAATCCGCCAGGAACAGTTAAAGGATCCAGAGTTAGAAAAGATAATTCGCAGTTTTGAGAACCCTAATGATGAAGAATTCGCTAAATGGACAGATCGTGGATATTTGCTGTCGCAGGGAGTTCTTTATCGATATGCTGCTGATGATGAGGAAGAAGTTCAGCTTGTGGTACCTGTTCCAGAAAGAGAGATTATACTCAAGGAACTTCATGATGCGCCAACCGCTGCACATTACGGTGTAGAAAGAACTTTGCAGCGGATTGCAAAAAAATATTATTTTATCGGTATGAGAAAGTATATTACCGAGTATGTTAATCAGTGTCCGGATTGTCAGAGATATAAGGCAACAAACCCAAAACCGCCAGGTACTTTGCAAACCCCCGCATATGCACAAAGGTTTGAAGTACTCTCAGTTTACCTCTTTGGACCGCTACCCGAAAAATCGAAAGGGGAAAAAATGATACTTATTGTAGAAGACACCCACGAAGTGGGTGGAATTATTTACTCTAGTTGAAGCCGTTACACTAGTAGATGAGATATTCTTGCGTTATGGAATTCCAAGGAAAATCATTTCGGATAATGGCACGCAATTTGTCTCAGCCGTTATGCAACAAGTATGTTATGTTCTGAACATTAAAGAGTCATTCACTCCATTATATCATCCATCCGCTAATATGGAACGAAAAAATCGAGATCTGAAACCTCGTCTTGCGGTTCTTGTCGGGACAGATCATAGAAGTTGGCCAGAGAAATTACCGTCTATACGGTTTGCTATGAATTCATTATGATGTGAAAGCACTGGGTATTCAGCTGCTTACCTTACTTTTGGAAGAGATTTAAGGACTTTGGACGATGTCAGGAATGACGTTAAAGTGGTATTAGAGAGTGATACTTTTGTACCTCAAATTTCGCCCTACTTAAAGAAAATTGCTAATACTTGGGACGAAGCAAAAGGACGAGTTGAGATGAAAAAAAAACCAAAGGAATGTCTATGCAAATTCTAAGAGGAGAGACGTGTCACCTTATAAAATTGGAGATTTAGTTTGGGTCAAAACCCATAGTTTGAGTAATGCTGCTAAAGGTAGGATATCAAAATTCTATCCAAAACGGGTTGGTCCGTATAAAATCAGAAGAATAGTATCTCGTACCAGCTATGAAATTGCAGGAACGGATTCAGTCGATGAACCCTTAGGTGTTTTCCATGTGTCGTATTTAGCGCCGGTTAATATTGCTTCATATGTGCAACCGGTAATACCAAAAAGAACCGACCTCCAATGAAACGTGCAGTTGTTAATGTGCTGGCCACTAATCGGGACGAGCACGCGGCCAGGGGGGGGGGGGAGTGTAATGTACGTCCTAGTTCCGACCCTGGTGTACGATCCACAGGTGGCGAAAACCTGTCAGAACTACTACACAACGACTTCGCAGGAAGGGTAGTAGGTCAACGGTCGAGTCGTGATGCACTTTGATATTAGCACCCTTCTAATTTAAGAAAGAGGGCAAAATGAACGTTGAACTTTAGTTTCAGGTTATATTCGAAGTAGTTTCAGTTTGTAATTTGTTTGAAATTAAAGTTACAAAAATGCGAACGTCTCTTGTCTTTAATCATATTCAGCCACAATGCAATAACAACACCCTTAACATACCGACTGAACAAGCAGGTGTTATATACCTAAATAAAACTTTGTTACAAATTTCTTGAATTACGATATGTTCTAGTTTGGTATTTACAAAATATGCTTCTCCGAGTTGATCTACCACGGCTAGCTCTGCTCCCTATCTTCTACGATATACTCACCACGGCTACTCATCTTCTCAACACCTTTCTAATAAAAGAAATAAAAAAAAAAATTCCAAAAAACATACACCCTTTTATTCATATAACTCAAATCATTATCTGCATAATCTCAATATTTACAAATAATTTCACGATAAAACATTTCACACTTTGGTTTGTTATTGAAACATTAATCTAAAATTTTCGTGAGCTTTTATGTTACTCTATATGACAAAATATAATTCGAAGCAGATGGGCCTCCCTCAAACCCCTAAATTTATGTTTTCCAGGTCCATGTTGAGCTCATTATAAACCTTTAATTTTGTATGCCTAAATTATTGTCTTTTACATATGTCAAACAAATTACTTTTCAGTTTCCAAAAATTTCACCAAATAATTCAAAACACAGCGTTTTTGATAACACCATATTATCACAACAGTTCAACAACAAAAAAAAACGTTACCTGGAATGTTCTTCTCAATCACCACCTCGGTAGTTGATCTTCACCAGACCCACGTTCCTGGATTACACCTTCTTGCTGTTTTCCAACTTTGACTGCATTTCTCTTAACTCATTCATCCAGTTCTCAGCCAATTTTTGGACGTCTTCCACACGACTGCCTGTACAAAATCCAAACTTCGCTTCCTCCTTTAACTACCTCGTTCATCCAGTTCTCTACCAATTCGCTTACTATCTTGTCATCCTGCTTCAATGATCTTAATTATTTATAATTATGTCCGGCTCGTTTAAATTATTTGCACCTACTCGTGCATTTCAAACACTTGTAATTATTCGGACTGCACTATTACATGATTTTCAGCTAGGATAGTCTTTTCTATACTACCAAAAGTAAGTGATGCGACACAGAAAATAATAGAGAATAAGTTAAGAGATTGATTGCCCCTCTGGCAACCCTTATATAGCTTCAAAAAACCTCCTTTAGTGTCACGTATTTTCTCTGCATTCTCTGAACTCCAGTAACTGCCACTTAATTCCACAAAATTTTAGATGTACACAACACATAACGAACTTTGAAAACCAAGAATTTTACCACCCCAACGACATTATACTTTGAAAACACCCTAAACTAACCAATTGTCCAATTTTTCTGTGAACTGTCTCCCTTTTCTATCGCCTCTCAGTAATCCTAAGCATGCCTCTTAATGTCCGCGTCTATATTCTTATTCCACTCATACGTTTATAATCACCTTTCTTGTCTTTGTCTTATGGTTCCACTATTGCCCTGTTGTCTATGTTTAACGCTCCCGTCTTCTATATGTGCGCCTTGAAAAATCGATATCGTGTGACGTAAAACCTGTTGCATCTGCGTCCCTATCTTAGCCTCTACAAATATTTGTTTACCGCGCTCTTGAAACTGATTGTAACTAAAACACCTGCTATATTTTCCATCTGCCTCTATTACATTCTAAAGATTCTCTATCCCTTACACTTTTATCGATCTGTTTATGAAATAGTAGATAGGATTAAGTCTTGCAGAAAATGTATCTTTCTGTTTGTATAAAATAAATACAAGATTTTATTTTAATACCTTTTTCGCAATGCATTTAAGTAACAACATTTATAAAAATTATTTTGTCATGATTTAATATTATTAAAGTTTTACATAATTCAAGGATTGACATCTTTAGAAGATGAACACTTTTAGAATATTATCATGGTTTTATATTGCTGAAGTTTTATATAACCTATGAATTACCTACGTAATGGGTTTATCTAATTAAGCATCAGGCAGTTGTTAGTTTGTAAGGGGTTTATTTTATTGTTATGAAGCTTTTCCCGAAGTACTAAAGTTCTTGGAATACATGGATTTTATTTGTTCCTGATTTGTTAAAAAAAGAGTTTCTTCAATCGACGGGTAAATTAAAACTGTTATTTTGTTTGTTTGTCGAACTCAAAACCAGAACCAGAACTACCATAAAAACTTTATTAAAAGTAATGAGCTTTTAGTGTTTGTTTTAGAAAGCGACCACAGGATACTTCACAACTTTTATTTCCTTAGGTTGCAAATTTGATTCTTAAAATTAAATATTAGATTATCTTGCCATAGTTGTTAAAGGCAACTTTGTATTAGTTAAACTTTTTTAAATCAGAAAGTATCTCAGTAATTAAAATTTGAAGTAAGAATTGTTTTAAAAACTCACATGTAAATTTGTAAGCAAGACAGATATGACTTTCATATTTGATTCACTGTTAATTCCATCAATAACTTAAAGATTTAGGATTTGGTCATAGATTTAAAATAGAATATTTAATATTTGGTCCTTTATCATGTAATGTAAAAATAATTCTTTTTACTAAACTAAACGTTTAATTCCTCAGGCTTATAGGATTTAACCTTCAAAATTTTTGTTTAAACATAGTGTGAACTTAAGACTTGATTTAGCTCAGTAATATCGAACTGAAAATTTGTAAGAACTTCAAACAAGGAGATTTGCTTATGTACACACTGTAGACATGTTTATCATAATTTTTTTGTTTTGTTCAAAATGAAATTTATTAAACAGTTAATATATATTTCGATGCAAGTATACATTTTCTATTGAGGTGGTCTTAATGTACATGAGTGTTTATAGTAAAATTTTGAAACCTTCAGAGGTTCATTGAAATATTATTATATATTTTATTATTATGTTGAGACACAAACTCCTGTTTTCATTTGTATTATAATAACTTGTTTTTATTTCAGGCTTACCCTGCTCATAGTCAATCTTTTATTATTAGTGATATTTACCTTGGGATTCTTACACCATCTCTAGGGTCTTAACAACTAGTGTTGAAACAGGTGTAGTGACACCTAACTTTCATTCGTTTACATCTTAATTTTACAGTGAACCTCCATTGTGCATTGCTCTAGCACTGGAGTAAACTCTAGAGTTAGCAAATACACCTTTATCATCTTAAACATGGAAAAAATTTGTTACATAGTAAACTAATATTACAAAAGGGTTAATTGTAAAAACAGAATGTTATAGCAGATATGTCAGATAGACAATGATTAATACCTACATTTACTATATTTAGGCATTGGAGAAAAATCTCATGTATTCTAATGGACACATAGAATCATTAAATGACTAAAAGTAGGTATGATTTTTTTGAGAATTTAGTCACCTTCTTCTTGGAATGTGTACATATGTGGTGAACTTAATCTAAACAAAGTAGAATATGTACGAATACGATGAGTAATGTACAGGTGTAATATTTTCTTATTACTAACCCGTTGACCACTTCTACCTTTTTTGATGTTTTATTGTTTATAATAAAACATTCACCTATATACACATTACCTGTACCTGGATGAGTGTCCTTATATTCTCATGGTTAAAAGTCTTTTTCCGTCAATCACTTGACTTTACTGTCCTACCAGATTAATTGTAACCTAGCCATGTCTAACTTACAAATTTCGCACTTTCCCACCTTTAAGACATTCTGAACATTGTAGCGCTTTCTTCCTCTTTTGCAGCTTCTTTTTTCCTTCCCTTCCTAGTGACTCTTGTTCTTTTCCAGAATTCAAATATGGTCGAGTGTTATAAAATGAAATAGATTCTGAGACAAGGATTCTATCCACCTGTGATATATCAATGTTAAAGCCACACTCATAATGTGAAACTGTGTTGATTTCTTTCTATTTGACTTTTACTGAGAGTTGTGAAGGAATTGTTGAAAGGGCATTGCTTTAGTTATCTTATGATAGATTTGAGACAATCATGTCTTTGTTGCAGTTGAGAATCTTATATAATATCTGAAATATGTTCATGACACATTTAAAAGGTTGAATTTTGTTTATGATTATCGCTTAATAATTATTTTAAATTTTTAAAGATTTGTTTAAAGCAATTTTTTTTATAAAATAATTGCAGGTCAATTGCATTTCAGTTTGAAATGTTTATATATTAAAGGATGTGTTCATTAACCAAAGTGACATTAGCGTTTGATGAATTCACAATGAGCTTAAATGTGCTATTGAATGTATTTAGCATTTATTTTTTATATATCCAGAAGTTGCAATTATTTACTTGTATTAAATATGTAGAATTTAGCTTCCTATAGTGTGTTTAACGAACAAATATAGTACGTGCTCCTTTAATAAATGAGTGCAAATTTTAAATAGAAATTTTGTATTTGTTGGCAGAGTTCACACAACCAATCAATAAGTTTTGTATTGCTAACCTGCAAATGTCAGTAAGTTTCTCACACGTATTTGTATTTACTTCAATGAGTTAATTTGTTTGCTGTGAATCAAACTCCTGCTCAGTTTGGAGAATATTAAAGATTAGTTGGACAGATAGAGTAACAAATGAGGAAGATCATAGAAGGATAGTTGAGGAACCCTGTATGTGGAAACAATTAAAGGTCAGGAGAGATAAAATGATAGGGCACCAGTTAAGACATGAGGGACTATTTAGTAAGGTCTTAGATTATAGACTACCAAATAAAAATAGAGTAGGAAGACCTAGACAAAGCTATATTAGTCAAATTATTAGAGATTTAGGTTGTGAATGGTATGTAGACCTTTGTAGACTAGCTCAGAATAGAAAAGAATTTAGAGCTGCATCAAACTGACCTTAAGTAAGTTCGAAAACAAAACAAAAAAAGTAAATAAATAAAAATTAGTTAACTAAATGTCACCATGACATAACTCGCAATTAGTTAGCGGTCTGGCATGTTGGTAGTGATTCGTTGCTTAAGCCTTACCATAACATATAACTTAATAAACGTTTCCATGGCATTACTCACAATTAATTAGCGGTCTGGCATGTTGGCAGCGATTCATTGCTTAAGCCTTACCATAACATATAATTTAACACTTTTTTTTTTTGGAGGGGATAACCAGGTAATATTTCATTTCTTTATAAATGGGAATCATGTAAACATGTTGGAGTTCTTTAACAACCATCAGGTTGCTAATATCTATGTAGAGCCAGGTAGATAGGAAAAAGATAGAAGAGTATAGGAGACCTAGACCAAGCTATATTAGTCAAATTATTAGAAATTTAGGTTGTGAAAGGTATGTAGAACTTTTAGATTAGCACAGAATAGAAAAGAAGTTAGAGCTGCGTCAAACCGACCTTCAGTAAGGTTGAAAACAAAATGATGATGATGCTCAGTTTGTACTGTGCAACTAAAGCCCATCCTATTATTTTAATTACTGAATCTGTTTGTTAAACGTACTATAGATGCAGTTGCTGTCAGGACAGTGCTGTAAATACTTTCTAATGTCTAAATTAATTCTCATGTAGGCTACAAAATAAGCAATTATTTATTGGTCTTAATTTATATTCTCTTAAATAGACAGAACATTTTATACTGCTTTTATTAAGACAATTAATTTTTTAATATTTCTAGCTTTATTAATTAGCTATTTGTTTTACTTATTAGTACCAATTGAAACTATCCACTTTTTTCAAGTGGTTGGCAGGATTGTTTAACAATCATAGCCATAAATACATTATTCTATTTTAGGATTTTTATTTTTACTGAAATTCCTGATTGCTTTGAAAGTATTAGTAGGTAATATGTTACCTGTTAAATTCTTTGCCTAATAGAGCATGCATATTTAATTAATAATTGATTCGGGCAAATTGTATGTGAGATAATTGCATATGATGGGTTAATTTTCAAGTAATATAATTTTTTGAATTACAACCAATGTTTCTTAATTATAGTGTTTATTGCAATGTATAAAACATTTGAGTTATACTTTCTTATATTATTACCTTGAATTTAATTTTTTTTTAATCTATTTTATATCATGAAGTCTTATTTAGTGGTAATGAACTACCTAAATTTACATATTAATAAAAGCTTGTGTGTACTATTTTCTACGCAATAAATTTCTACAGTTTCTTATTTATTTCATCTGTTATAAATGTCATTGTCACAAATACTTTATCCTATTTTGTGAATCATGCTTCTTGTTTAAAAAATTATGTTGAGTCTTGCAATGTAATAAAATGATACTGATAAAGAACAATTTAAATTTATTACATTTTATAAGGTGCGACACCACAATTGAATTTGTATGTTATACATCTACACCTTATGAATACTGCATAAAGACCACAGAGCAGTTACAAATAGAGGTATTTCTGCAATGCTGAAGTCATACAAATGTTAACGCCATCCAGTGAATGGGTCGTCAACTATTTCGAATAAGGCACCCAGCGGAACTTGAAATATACTATCCAATATTTTTTCAATTTTTGTGATACATGTGGCATTGAAAGAACACTATATATACTAATTTGCTTATTTTTTTATAATTAATAATATACATTTTAAAACCTATTAATAGAAAATTACATTCACATTGTCGACTAATGTAATTTCAGGTTCCACACAACTATATGCATGCTCTATTAAAACAATGTTTCTTAAATAGCTTACTGTCTATATCACCACAGCTGGGGACACAGCATTTTTTAATGTATTTAAGTCACATTTCAAATTGTTAATGGTATATTTATTTAGATTAAGCTCTTAAACAATCGGTATGAAACTACCACAGGTTAGATAAACAATAACAATGGCTGCCAGTTTATTGTGAGATTGGACAAAACGGCAACACCGGTGCTACAAACGATTGGGCTGGACCCCAACAATTAAATTTCCTATACAGAAATTCCTCTATTTGTAGCTGCTCTATGATAAAGACTGTGAAACTAGTCAAGCGAGTAATTATATACAAACGTAAGGGTGCAAAGGCTGAAAGCAGGAAAATCACAGACAAAGAGTACAACTTCTTCACAGATTTAATAATGGTTGGTTAACATTATTCAAGATATAAATACATATAACTGATCCTATGAAATACATAAATGATTAAATATAAATTGACGGATTATTTTATAACTAATGCACAATGATATCCGACAAATTATTAATTGCTTTTGATTGTTTTATTGTTGCATTTTTTACCTAAATCAATGGAACTGCAAGATGATACCCAGATGACCGATGCCAGCTCTTTTCAAATTTAATTACTGCTTTAAGAAGTTGCTTTCAATATAATGATAGTTCTTGATCTGGTTGTATTCTCATTTTTTACTAATTGCATTTGTAAATCTTTCCGAGACACTTTTTAAATGGACTGAACCGCATGTTTTTCATATGCAGTGCTTAAGCATTATAATGAATCTAATGAATATATCTTGTATGTTGCTCTGATAGCCTAAACTAATAATTGGATACCACGAATTGGTAATTACTGCATTCACTAAAATGACCATTGTGTATACACTTGCAAAAGAATAAAATATTTTCTTTCGGTATAGAAAACCAAATAGTTTAAATATTTTGTTGCCTCAAATACCAAAAAGTTGTTATATACTTAGTCTGGTACTAAATTTATTGAAATTAATTGGACACTTAAAATTCTTAGGATTTATGTGCTGTTTTTCTTCAATCAACCTCAAAATGTTAAAAGTTTATTTTACTCCCACACAGACATGCAAATTGGATATATTTAAATATTCACACTTTTTTTATTAAGTGTTCAAAACCTTTTATACCTAGAACATTTTATTATAATATATGGATTATTAAAAATTACTTCAACTTATAAAAATAACTTTTAATTATGTACCAGAAAGGTCTTCTACAAGTAACCTTCATGTAGCTCTTTTTTTAATTACTTATACAAAGGCTTAATACTATTTACTAATGTTAAGCATTTATAATTAATATTTTTCTCTCATAATTCTTAATATAGTTTTTGTATTTTGAAAGGACTTTACTGTATTATATTGTAGGATTTCTAGTTATTGCATAAATTATATTACGGTGACAGATAGTTGTTTAATAAAAAAATTTTCGAGTTATTTGGTAACTGATTAGAAATTTTTTATAAGATCATTATGCATGAAATTCTAAATTACTGAAAAGTATGGCAAGGTTCCTACCTGGGGTACATAAAGCCTTGTACTGCTTCTATAATGCCTATATTATTAGGTGTGGCTATAAAATAACAAGACTGCTGATGTTGTAACACTGTGAAGTTCCTTAAAAATACTTATAATCACATTTCATTGTAATAGTTTCTGTATTTGTAAATTCCATCAATAGGATTAGGTTATTTCCTTTAAGAAATATAAATTTAAGATACTACAATTTTTATCTAAGGTATAATTATTTTGTATCAAATGCGGTTCATATTCAAAGATTTATGTCAGTTTTTAAAGGTTAGAGATGATGTCATCATTGTAATTAGTAGTTTCGTGATCCAGTTGTTTTGATTAATAAGGTATTATGCTGGTGTCATGATGATCTCATCCTGTGAGCACAAAGATAGGTCATGTGCAGTTTTGTGCTAACTCAAATAGATGGGAATTCCAGTTTCTGATTATGTTAAGTTATACTTTATACTCTTAATTCATCCGTCCATAGTTTGCCAAGGTTATCTCGAATGATTTTAAGAAGGTTGGATCGATTCTTTTCATAAAGCAGTTCATATGTAACATTCAAACCATCAACGTGCCGCTTTTATGGATTAATTACCTTGATTAGAAGGGTATCAGACAAATTTGGTTCACAGATCAACAACCTTGTGTTGGAAATAATCATGTTGAAGCTAGTGAAGTCCATGGTATCCACCATAACGATAGTCAATCACCTCAGGTATTTATAACCATTGGTAAGCTTTGTGTAGTAGTATTTTGAACATTATTTATTGTATTTCTTTTTTCATGCATAGACCAAAATTGTTGCTAATGAAATTAACATTGGTAACCAACCCAAATGTACGTTGAACATACAGCAACTAAGAGTT
Organism: Platerodrilus igneus; assembly: GCA_036346225.1. Lineage (NCBI taxonomy): Eukaryota > Metazoa > Arthropoda > Insecta > Coleoptera > Lycidae > Platerodrilus > Platerodrilus igneus. The sequence goes on along the minus strand of JARFIW010001100.1, from coordinate 663,010 downwards.
TTTGTCCTGCAAACATAACTATAAAGTGGTCATGTGAATTGTACAATGCACTCATGCTTTATTTTACATACAATTACTTTACAAAGAAAATAATTTATAAAGTAACATTATACTATATCCTTAACAAATCTGTTTGTTTTAAAGTAAAATATTATATTGTACATTGTCATAATATCTGGTTAATCTATAATGTGCTCTGTTAGAGCTTTCCAGTTATTATCATTTTCTGGTACAGATGTTTCACTGTCACCATCTTCAATAACTAACTCATTAACTGTTATGTCTAATATTTTTTCATGTTTACATCAATCAGTCATTAGTTTCTCTGTATGAGTGATACATTTTTTTCAAACTTCTTTCGAGCATGTAACAATTTTTTTACGGTGTAACAATTCTTTGTAGAGTGTAACCATTTTGTGTTAGAGGAAGAAAAAATGAAAACATTTACTAAACATTATTAATTTTCCATTCTAAATACTTTCATATTCATAATAAGTTTTTAGTACCATATGAAAAACATTAAACGATTCGTTGTTTCCTATTAATTCTATCACAAGGCTAAATTCCATATTTTGTTGCAATAAGAAAATAAAGTACTTCAGGTGTTTAAAACCTTGCTATGAATTACACGGTAATCATTTTAAATAGTATTTCATCATTAACAATTTCGAACCAATAAGTTATTGTTCACAAATATATCAAGGTTTCCAAGTTGTTTGATAAATCCGGCGCATGATCAGTTCCAATTGTTAATCATTTGTTTTGATTAGTATAGAATTCTGGGAAGATAAAGTTTTCCGGGTCAAATTGTCTTTATGTATTGACTTAATAATTTGATCGCTTCCATTTATGCTTTGAGTAATTCGGAATGGAGGTTGTTGATGTGCATAAATCCTAAGGGCAATAAATCTGCCTTTCACTTAAGAAGAGTTGATCTGTAGTCCTTAATTTTGTTATCTGAAAACTGGCTACAGATAAATATTTATGGCCTGAAGCTTGTATAAGAATAGTTCCTTCGGGGTAGTTGTCTGAGACCTGCTGTTAAGCATCCATGATTTATTTTGCCGAATTCCTAAACAAATTTATAAAAGAAAACCGGTTGTATTAATCAACCCCCTTCAAGCATGAAAGGTCAATCTACCAGTCGTAAAAATCCATCATTTCTGTCCATAGGTTTCGTTTCATAAAAACCATAATAGTATTTAAAATTATCGATTTTTTGTAACTTTTGATAGTTTGTGAAAGAACATCACTTAAGTATACATTCTTTAATTTTTGTAACAATTGGAACTTTCTCACTTGCGAGAAGCAGAACTGAAATTATGTTAAAAGTTTTATTTGTAACATTTGTAAACTATATATTTTTCTCTTTATTTATTTGTTTCTATTTCTATAGATGTCATGGGGTGGAGAAACTTATATTAAAGATGTTGATTAGGGTGTTACGAGTAAGTATAGAACCACCTAAATTTTTCTCAGAAGTAAACCATAGATGTTGTTTTATCCATATTAACAATAAGTACTTCTGGAGACTTCCGGACCAACTCTGAACTCTAACTTCAGCGGGATGAGACTAATAGGGGGGTCTCTATAAATATAGAAATGTCACGCGCCATTAAACTCAAAGATTTGACATAAGTGAGGCAGCGTCACTAAAGAGAGTGTAAGAACTTTAGTAACGATTATACGCACGTAAAGTACACAGGCTAATATTGTTATGTTTATGCAATATTATTTCTGAAAAAAAAAGTAATTATTAAATATCAAATAGATCGCCGATTGCATCTGGGCAAGAATTATGTGTTTATATCAATTCATAATATTGTAAGAGAACTTAAACTGATCTGTACGCACTACTTAATTTTCATACTTCATTAAGTTTGCTAGTGTATATATATATATATATATATATATATATATATATATATATATAGTGAATAAGATGAAATAATAACTTAGACTTTTATGCAAAGCCTAAATGATCATTTCAAATCGAGCTAGTAATTGAAAGATGGAAAATATAAGGTCTTGGACAGGACTTGAACCTGTATCCTGGTTTTGCAAAAACCATGCGTTTACCAAGTACGCCACCGAGACCGATGATACAATTGGGAAATTTACAAATTTAAATCGTGTACACGACGATACATCAACCTAACTTTCAATTACGTTCGGCATTTTTGTCAATCATATCTGACATTGTCAAGTTTTTGACTGATGTCAGTTGTAGACATCAACTGGCGCCGCCGTGGATCAATGTAGTAAGCGTAAGACTACGGATCCCAAGGTCCCGGGTTCAAATCCCGACTCGGCCGACTGCTTGAAAAATGGCAGGTGAGCATTTTTCACAAAAATTATGCCCTCGTTCGGATGAGAGGTTAAATGGAGGTCCCGTGTGTGAGTGTTGTCACGCACGTTGAAGATCCCTACCTTGCCTGAAAGGGCAAGGGTTTGGCAAAATTCTAAATTTGCAGGCAACAAAAAACTCGCCTCTTGGCCAATGTAGTACCTACAGGTGGAGCATTGGAAATGTAAATGAACTGTAGACATCAACTTACCTTGTGTAATTAACTATCTAAAATATTTATATATTTAATACTTGGCTTATAGCCATAATTTTGAGCGTCACTTCCTGTCTATAACTGACATCAGTCAAAAACTTGACAATGCCAGATATGATTGACAAAAATGCCGAACGTAATTGAAAGTTAGGTTGATGTATCGTCGTGTACACGATTTAAATTTGTAAATTTCCCAATTGTGTCATCGGTCTTGGTGGCGTAATTGGTAAACGCATGGTTCCGGCAAAACCAGGATACAGGTTCAAGTCCAGTCCAAGACCTTATATTTTCCATCTTTCAATTACTAGTTCGATTTGAAATTATCATTTAGGCTTTGCATAAAAGTCTAAGTTATTATTTCATCTTATTCACTGTAATACGATAGTATTTATCAACTTATCTTGTGTAATTAACTATCTAAAATATTTATATATATATATATATATATATATATATATATATATCAACTTACCTTGTGTAATTAACTATCTAAAATATTTATATATATATATATATATATATATATATATATATACTTTTACATATCAAATTTAATCATAAGACTACTTTCTAATAAAAATGAATAAAAACCTTAACTACAAAAATATTTAAAATACTAGATATGTATTTCGACCAGTATGTGGTCATCATCGGTAAGAATTTGCAATTAAATAATAATTAGTTGTTGTTTCGGAACACTTCAGAGGAAATTTTCCTCACTACTTAGGCCGAAGTGAACTTTCCCAACATATAATTTACTATAATATTGCTTTAAACACTATCGAGGATATTTTCCTCACCCGCAGGCTGGTATTCTCCACAACAAACAAGTGAATTGTGACGTTATAACTAAAATCTACTTAATTTATACTAATTCTAAATCTGCTGAAGTGGAACCAAATTAATCTTGCTTTCTCATTGGTTGTTGACCAATAGGAAAGCAAGGCAGATGACTCTATGGGCCCTTTATCAATGTTTAAGTGGGGTCCTTTATGTTTAACAATTTTAATTGTTAAACATAAAGTTGGTATGTTTTTTGACCTTTTATTTTGTTACGTGCCAAGGGTCACTTTAACATTGTATTTAGGTTAAGTTGTTGTATGGAAGTTTCCCGCCATATTTTCAAATACGCGAGACGCGGGAACTTTTAAATGGACTAGGCGGTACTTCCGTACGTCAGAGTAGTGAGTTTGCGTAGTGTGCTTATCCCTATAGGGGTATGGCAATACTAGACAAAGAGTGGGGTCGAGTTTTGGTGACGCTCGGAATCGTGGCTGTTCTCTTATGATCTTCAAGTGAAATAGTCGTGCCGGGTGCCGTATCTTACTATGTAGATTCCTTTGCCTTGATTATCTTTGTTGTCTTTACCTAATTAACCTCTTCCTTATCGTTCCACTACATTTAGGATGGATCCGACCCCTGGAGCAGCCCACGACCCGATGTCCAAGCTCTACCAACAGCACCGGAGCCGAGGCTACCGTAGCGTGACTTCCTGCCGGATACCGGATTCCTCACGTGAGTAAATTCTCTAATTTTCATTGTTCTAATTTTATGTAAATTTTCCTAATTATGGCGCAATATAAATTATCGGTGCGTCATGCTGGTTGGCTACGCGAAACCTGTAAAAGAGGTTTGCTCTTCCGGCCGCCAGGGCGTAGCATTGCTGTTTATCCATTGCGCTTGCGCGATGTATTTTATGAACTTTGATAATTGTATTACCGACTTTTAGAAACTATCACCAGTAAAGTGGAATAACAATCTTTCACGAAAATAGTGATATAACAATGGCGCCTTCAATGTGTTGAGGTTATGAACTTTGGGGGTCTTTTATCCTTTGTTTTTAGGTTATAATAATTTCCTTTGTTTTTTATAAACTTTTAATGTATTTTCAATGTTATAAAAAAAATAGTTTTTTCACTTAAAGCCAATTACCGAGTATCTATAACCTTGAGTTTTATACCCGCATTTTGGAACACGCCACATTCCTAAATGTCAAAATCAAGTTGCTATGGCAACTGCCAAGTGAATACCGCCATTTTGAAAATATAACTGTTCTTTTTACAATGTGTTTTAAGATAATGCTTTTCTAAATTTAGAATGTGCGATCTGTTTGTTAACTTCAATTGTGTTGTTGTGAGTGAGTGGTTTATTTTCGGATTCAAATATGACCTTTTGGAAATTAGCTAACCCTATTATTTTTTGTTACGCAAGTAAGTATATAAATAATTAAGCTTTTATCTTATTTTATGTCTTTAAACAATGTTTATTATGGAGATTATCTATATCTATTAAATTTAAAAACATAACTCTTCCTGTCTTTTAAAAAACCGTGTTTAAATTTCCTTGTATGGTTAACCAGTATAACCTATAAATGCGTTTTATAAAGCTTTTGCCTTAGATATACTAACGAAATTACCTAGATCATATTTTTACCTTTTAAAATGTTGTAATAAAAGGCATTTCTTTATATCTGTGCCTTTGAATATTAAAGTAAAGAAATTTCCGTTAACGTTATTATTTAAACTCATTTACGATACTTCTGGATAACTTTTGCAATATTGAAAGGACATTCCAAAAATTTGGTATACCTTTTATATATGTATCGTGGAATTTTTCTTTCATGTTGCGAGTTTGATTTTGTCTGACTGCATATTTTTTTAGTTATTGAAATTTCAACCTACCTTAACATCTATTGAGCGAGGTTTACAGTCGGATTTGGTCGTGTAGCTCTGTAAGTCTAGAATGAGGCCCATTGGCCAGTCGTATAGCATTATAAGTCTAGACGAGGATTCGGTTGGTAAGTTGTCGCTTTAATTTGTAAATCATTTTTTAATAATGATGTTGAAATTTTCCCTTATTGGGTTGGAAAGAACTCAAATGAGAACTTCCCATCCCAGTAAAAATATGCTTTATAGAATGTCTATTGCTGTTGTCTCTTTACATATCGATTTGAATCTCTTTGAATGCCTTAAAATTGTCTTTAAAATCGTTTAACTTTACGTATATCTAAGAGCTTGTCACGTTTACTGCTTTGGCAATGTACCTAATGTTTGTAGCTTTCACTTGGCTCAATAATTTAAAATAACCCACAGGTTGTTTGGCAAGATGGAACTTGCATATATCTCAATTTACTTTTGACGTTAGGCATAGGCCTGGCAAATTAAATATCGTACCTGATGCCTTATCTCGTGACGTCGTCTCTCTTAACCTCCCAAATTTAATTCTGGATACCTGGTACCTCAATATGATTAAAAAAGTTTCCGATAATCCCGACAAATTTCCTACCTTTCGTGTAACTAATAATAGACTATATAAATTTGTATCTTCGTCCCCGCATAAAATATCGAATATACCTGAATGGAAACTGGTCGTGCCCACTGCAAACCGCAGTGAGGTGCTCAAATTATGTCACGACGATCCCATTGCTGCACACCTTGGTGTTACAAAAACTCTCGCTAAAATATCCGAATTATATTACTGGCCCACACTTAAGCAATCTGTTTGTCGCTACATTAAGAGCTGCAAAATTTGTGGTTCCCATAAGAGTTCACAAGACGCTCGCCCTGGTTTAATGGGTAACTTTAAGCGTGTATCTTATCCCTTTCAATTAATATCGCTTGACTTATTAGGACCTCTCCCTCGATCGAAAAGAGGTAATCAATATCTTTTGGTTGTTACCGATTGGTTTTCTAAATTTGTTATGGTGCAACCCTTACGTAAAGCTACATCCGCAGCTATAATTAAATTCCTAGAACAAAATGTCTTTCTTATCTTTGGTGTCCCACAGATTATTCTTTGTGACAATGGTGCACAATTTATCTCTAAAGATTTTCAGAATTTCGTTAAAAGTTATAAAGTACAAAAAATTTGGTTTAACGCAAAATATCACCCCCAAGTAAACCCTACCGAGAGAGTAAATCGAGTGTTAATTACCGCTATCTCTTCCTATATTAATTCAGACCATACTGCATGGGATGAACATATCTTTGAAATTGCTCAAGCTTTGCGTACATCTAAACACGAAGCAACCCAATTCACTCCGTCTTTTCTTGTTTTTGGAAGATATACCCCAATCGATGGGAGTTACTATGGTTTAGTGCCTGACGATACTAACGTAATTGAATTTGACGATAAAGTACGTTGGGACAAGGACCAACAGTCATTACCTTCTATCTTTAACGATGTTAGAAAAAATTTGTTAAAAGCTTACGAAAAGCGCAAGGACCATTATAACTTACGTAAACGAAATATTTCCTTCGCCTTGGGCGAACAAGTTTGGAAAAAGAATTATGTCTTATCGGATGCATCTAAGAAATTTTCTTCAAAATTAGCCCCTAAATTCATTCTTTGTAAGGTCACTCGTGTCATTAGTCCCCTTATCTACGAACTTCAGGATGCTGAAGGAAAACGCCAAGGCAGGTGGCATATTAAAGACCTTAAGCCATTCTCTGCCGACCCAAATGCTAATTAAATTTTTCACGTTCCATGCTCCTCACCATTTACCTAATATTTTTCTGTTTCACCATCAATTAGTAACCTCAATTACTTATTCCTTCTCTCATATAGTATATAATTTCTTACACGTTTAACTTTACTTACCTTAATTTAGCTATCTTTTTCTTTTGGTTGACTTTTCCTTGACTATACCGTTGGTTGTGTGTCACTTCATTCTCTACACCCCCCAATATAACTCTGTCGTTTCATTTAATTAACCCTTCAACTTTTCCTACTACATACTGTTCGGTCTTTAGTATTTCTCTTATATGGTTTAATTGTGTGGTAATTGTCGTAACTTTGGTTGAAATAACTCATTGAATTTTTATGATTGGTTTTAGCTGATGTTAGAGTGAATGCTTTCTTCCTTGGACTCACATAGGAGACGCGGCCTATGCCATTGTAAGAAATAGTTCATATTCGCAGTTGCAAAGGACTAGGATTGCCTATTCCATGTGTTTTTCTTCTGAATTATTGCAGTCGCCTACATTATACTACATCATTATTTCTTGTTTTTTCTATTAAATCTACGTAACTTATAAACATTTTTTTTCGTTGTTTTTTATTGAACTTTGTGGTGAGATGCTATTGCTTCTTATTGTTATCTTATTAAATTCTCGGTTGTTTTAGCATATTGGAACAGTGTATCTGTATTTAACTGCTTATTATTGGGCATTTTTGTGTGTTTAGGGTGCTACCATTTTGAGAAACTACCTTAAAACTGTTTGTTTTTGTGTGTCTGTATCTGTAATGATACTTGTAAGTTGTCGTGTCAACTTTTGTCTGATTTTCTTATCGTAGTCGATGCACTCGTTACGAAAATGATCGTACTAGTTCTCTTAGGAGCCTAGTGAATGTTAAAAAATGTGTATACCTTATCTTGTCGGATCAATATCGCAGGTAGTCCTTCAGACTGCGCTGAACAGGGACAACTCTCTACCTTCTCTCGGACGCTTGTCCAAAAACTATACTTTTTTCTTAACCCGCTATCTCCGCTATGCCTTATTCTTCTTTCGGTGGACCTGTTCTTGTCCCGGAACACCCGTCTGCAACATAAGAATGATGTTCCCTCATTCCGAGCTACTGACCACACTGGTTGGTTGAGTAGCGCTTTGCTATCCACCTTTCCCTCTGTCGCTTTTGCTCAATGCGAGCCCTTCCTCTACTTTCTTCTACCTGGAGGTGCCTCTTATGCACTCCAAAAAACCAACCTCCTTCTTTTTACCTTTCCTATTTCTACTGCCTTTTCATTTCTGTTAGTCACCGTGTGGTTGTGCGGGAGGTTTTCACAGACACCTGGACCATGTCTCTGCGAATCTTTCGTGGGGTCATGCGGTGCCGCTGTCAGTGCATGGGCTCTGGCAGTGAAGGTATGTATGAGTGTGTGAATGTGTGAGTGAATGAGTATATCTTATATACCGTGTGGATATCGGGTAATAGTATCACCGATATCGATTATCGCCGGGTGCAGGGATGCACCCAAATGTCTTTGCCGGTCCCCCGTGCTGTTCTTGTGAACGGACCTGCTTCACAGGTTTCTCTTTTTAGAGGGCACGGGTCAATCCCATTTAAACGGCTCTACTGGAGCCACTCTTTTGTTGTTATTCATTGTCTTGGGTAATAACTAGGCCAATATCTTTGTCTTCTTAATTATCTTTGACAATACCCTTAGTTTTAATATCGTTATCTTACTGATTACCTTCAATAATAACCTTAGTTTAGTATCGTTATCTTACCGATTACTGTTAGTAATAATTTTGGTTTAATTTCTCGTTATCTTACCGACTACCGTTAGGAATAACTTCGAGTTATTTCGCGTTATCTTACCGGTTATCTTTAGTAATAACTTTTATTTAAATTCGTGTTACTTTACCTACTATCTCTTATAATCACTTTAACTTAATATCGCGTTATCTTATCGAGTATCTCAAATAATAACTAAAGCTTAATACCGTTATCTTATTCATTACCTTTGAGGATAACAACTTAAGCTGAATATCATTACCTTATCTATTATCTTTAACATCAATTTGAGATCTTGTCTTATCTTTTTATCGTCCTAACGTGTGGTATATATGACCAGACGTGGGAATTATTTTTTTTCTCTGAAATTTAAGTGAAAAAGCTAACCCGATTTAGAAATGTAATTTGTCAGGTTAGCATATAAGGATTTAGTAGGTGGTACTTTTGGTAAATTTGTTGATTCACAACTATGTCATGGACAAGTTTTAAATGTGCATCGTAGAAAACCAAAGTACCAGTAACGAAATTTGCTAGAGTGCAGAGTGACGCACTCCATGAACATTTTTTAAATTTGGGCACTTCTTGCCAAAAAGAAGAATAGTTTTGTTGCAACACTCATGTGTGTTTGCGCATAACAACTTTTATGTTAGCTTTAGTTAGATAGGTTTAGATAGTTTAGGCGACTTGTCGCACCCGTGTTAGTTTAAGTAGTGTTTCATGCTCCCCGACAAATTTGTGCTGTCGATAATTAGTGTAGTCAAAGACTATCGGGCTGCCTATTTCGTTTCCTGGTACTTCGGTAGACGTGTTATTGGTCGAAAAAACCAGGTGGCGCCTTATATAAATATTTTGTAGGTTTTAAGCTAGGGTTTATGTAGGGTAGTTAGGATTTAGATTTTAAGCTGTTACTGTGCTAACAGACTTTTTCTTTTTTTAAGTTTTTTCTTTTGTGGCTTTGTCGCGATTGTTACGTGCCAAGGGTCACTTTAACATTGTATTTAGGTTAAGTTGTTGTATGGAAGTTTCCCGCCATATTTTCAAATACGCGAGACGCGGGAACTTTTAAATGGACTAGGCGGTACTTCCGTACGTCAGAGTAGTGAGTTTGCGTAGTGTGCTTATCCCTATAGGGGTATGGCAATACTAGACAAAGAGTGGGGTCGAGTTTTGGTGACGCTCGGAATCGTGGCTGTTCTCTTATGATCTTCAAGTGAAATAGTCGTGCCGGGTGCCGTATCTTACTATGTAGATTCCTTTGCCTTGATTATCTTTGTTGTCTTTACCTAATTAACCTCTTCCTTATCGTTCCACTACATTTAGGATGGATCCGACCCCTGGAGCAGCCCACGACCCGATGTCCAAGCTCTACCAACAGCACCGGAGCCGAGGCTACCGTAGCGTGACTTCCTGCCGGATACCGGATTCCTCACGTGAGTAAATTCTCTAATTTTCATTGTTCTAATTTTATGTAAATTTTCCTAATTATGGCGCAATATAAATTATCGGTGACGTCATGGTGGTTGGCTACGCGAAACCTGTAAAAGAGGTTTGCTCTTCCGGCCGCCAGGGCGTAGCATTGCTGTTTATCCATTGCGCTTGCGCGATGTATCTTATGAACTTTGGTAATTGTATTACCGACTTTTAGAAACTATCACCAGTAAAGTGGAATAACAATCTTTCACGAAAATAGTGATATAACAATTTATCAAATCAATAAAAATATTCTTAGAATATAGGTCATTTATTAAAATATATAATTATTTCAAAATATGACGCGTTTCGGTCTTATTGACCTTAATCGCATACTAAAAATCTAATATATATATATATATATATATATATATATATATATATATATATACTGTAATGAATGTCCAAACAGTATCAGTATAGATAAGATTATTTTTACATATATATGTGTTCATTTCTATGTATTTGATTATTATTTAGTAAATTTGTAAAAGTTTAATAAAAAATTTTTCTTTTTATATATATAGGGTGTTTTACTTAAATTGTTAGTTATAATTATAATATTAATATTAAACGACTTTATTATTAATGTTAGTCATATTTTAAATTATTTTAAAATTATGTGAAATCTTATAATTTATTTAATGTATTACAGGTATATTTAAAAATTATTTTTAAATAAGTGCATTGGCTATATACTTTTCATTTTTATAGTAGATTTATTAAATCGTTTGGGACGATGGTCTCATAATTTTTCAGAGCAGGCTTAGGAAAAGTCATTCTTTTTTTAAAAGATTCTGATTAAGTTGGTTCAAGAGTTTCTATAATATCTATATTTGAGCGTGATTTATTTTTTTTAATTGTGGATATTAAATTTTAATTGTAGATAAATATGTTTGCACCTTTCTAGATTTTTATAAGTGAAGTTTTCTAAGTGTATTGATAGAATTAAGCCTTAATACTTAACAAACGACAAGGTTGTTCAGCATTTTATCGATGGTTATTAAAATGTTGAGATCATTGGTAGTATAGAGTCTCAAGGTTTTCAGACTTAAGAAAAGATATTTTTGTAAATAAGTGCAAGTTTTTAGCGTGGGTCATTTAAGGTTTATGAATATCTCAGAAGAGCATTATTTATGGTTTTAAGTAATTATTTACACAGATTTGTCCATTTTCATCATTAGGTCTTCATTCCTGGAACTGGTTAGACCCGTACCATCATTGTTTCCTATTCTGAACTAACCTACACATTTCCCTGAAATTTGCAGTCTGCATCTATCCCTATCTGATCTAGGTCTACTCTACCTCCTTTTTCCTATCTCTGCTTGTAATATATCCCATACTATTCCCCAAAAATGCCTTAGAACGTATTCTGCTCTTTTATTTTTCCTGTTTTTTTCCCACAGATATCCTTGTTCTTCTACTATTTCTATAACCTATTTATTATTAACTTTGTCTGTCCATGCTATCATCATCATACAGCTGAAGCACAGCATTCCAAAAGGATGCTACCGCGTTTCTGTCTGCTTTTCCTACTACCCGTATTTCATAGGCACACTATGCTGTGCTCCACACATATGCTTTCAACAATTTTCTTCTTGTTTCTATGTTTGTTGTCTTTCATCATAGGCGCTGTTCTTTCTTGATAAATGCAGTTCGGTCCCCTTCTATTGTTTTACAATTATATACCCTATTTCTCTGACATTCAGTGGTTTTGAAGGGGGTAAGCAGCATGGGCTGCCAAGTTACCCCAGTACTTGAACATTTACCGATTTAATATTTTTTCCAATATATCTTTTTGCACAGTCAACATTAGTTGCAGATATTTCACAACCAACAACTAGTTGTTTATAATAATCATCAGATTTATCTGCGCTTTTTTTTGTCATTAGGTTTTCCGTCTCAAAACTGGTTGGACACGTACCTGCACTTATTTCTAGTCTGAGCTAGCCAACTCAGTTCCCTGAAATTCTCACAGCGCATGTATACAGCTCGGTTCCCTTTCTATTGTTTTCTAATTGTATGCCTTTATTCACCGAGATTCAGTGAAGGGGTTGAGCAGCCTGTGGCTACCAAGATCCCCCAACACTTAAGATTGCCGAATTAATAGTTTTCCAGTAAATCCTTTCACACAATTAACATTATTCGAGAATATTGCCCAACCAATACTTGTAGTTGCTTATAATCCATTTTATATTGATGATAATTCACATTTGAAGTTATCACTGGAAGTTCTTTTTTGTGGCCCAGTATGCTACATTGAACATTGTTACAAATTAGAAAAACTTGTGCATAAAGAGTTTATATATTTTGCTTGTTCAGATCTATATATGTAGTATGGAAAATGAATGTTTTTTGTTGTGATAATTATGCTGTTGGAGCAATAGTAATCAGTGTGACAAATGTAAGGGGTCACTATGAATTGGGTTCTAATAAAAGATTTTGATTTAGAGCTATATGCTTCAAATTTTGAATTTTCTTAGAGCTTTTATTTTTGACAATGTGTGGATGGCTCCATGAAACCTGCGGCCACAGCATATAGTTCTTGAAATTTGTTTTGCTACTCATTTCTCTTATTTAATTAACTGTTAAAGTATAATCGTGCAAATTTCTATTTACGAGTTATAAAAGAGTATCACTTAACGGTTCCCGAGCCTCTGGCAACAGAACACTCTTAAGGGTCCTTGGGGTCTGGTTTTCTCAATTTCCACTACCTTGCTGCCTCATGTTCTCAGTAGTGCTCTAGGGAAACATAAGAGAATAATGATAAGGTGGACACTACATTGACACAAATGAGAACGTCACTCCAAAAACGCTGTTGCTTTTGCCAATTCCTGCACTAAAGTGGTCAATTTAAGTTCATGTAAATTATTTGTCACTCCTAGGATTGACTTATTCTAACCGGTTGATGTTTTACAACCAATTGAAATAAAGAACATTGTCACATGATATTACATTCTCCAGGTGCGATAAAAATTGCTCTGGGTATCATAACATAATTATACATTTTTCTTAATCTTCTTTGGGAACTAAGCCACTCATAGTTGTTAAAATCGTTTGATCTAGGATCGTTGAGACGATTTTAACAACTATGAGTAATTTAATTCCCAAGGAAGATTATGAAAAATACAAAACAAACCACAACAAGCATACAATTGATACATATTAAAATTATTATAGTCTTACAATGTAACTAATAATTTATATAAATATCCAGGACCGGATTCAAGAAACAGAAGGAATTCTTTTACTTTTATACCCAATATAGTAAATTTAATTAATATATGACATGGAAACTATTTAGAGAGTTAGTTTCAAGCGATTAAGGATAACTAGTCATCCTGTATTGATTAAGGTTGTATATTATAAGAATTGTAATAGTGTGCATAGTAGTTTTTTTCATGTATAGAAATTTTTTGATTGTCTTATTAAAGTTAATAGTCCATTAACAATTGTGGGTCAGATATATTTGACGATAGAAGTTTTTGATTGTTAAAATTCTACTTCTGTGAATTCTTCTGAGTGGAAGGCTGCTGGTTTAAACTTTTTAAAATAAAAGGGTACAGAAATGCTCAAAACAAAATAATCTGGCGAATTATATAATAGCACTAGTGAAAAGTTTCATGATATGTTTGTGTCTAATCGCAAAATATAAAACAGAAGCAATAATACAGATTATATACAGCAATCTGCACAAGGAATAAAATCAAGAATCTTCAGTGTATTTATTAGGCACCAACATGAAAAACACTCCAGTTTCTACAGTACATGGTGTATTAATATAAATTCTATATTGGATCTAGGATGATATGCTATGATGTACAGACATCCTCATTCTTCTTCAGTTTTAATTAATAATAATAATAATAATAATAATAATAATAATAATAATAATAATAATAATAATAAATAAACACAGTGTGAGTGCCGGATCAGAATAGTTCTATGGAATGACCTGCCTGTTATAGGAGAAGACTAAAGCGACGTTACATTTACACACACATGCATATGCTCATGCTCACACTCATATTCATGTACATGCTCATACACACACACACACACATACATGCATGCAATGCACCCCCACACATACTTGCATATTACACATGCACTTCACATTTACACATGCATGTATCCATGCACTCACACATATGTATATATACAAGCATGCATGCACATTTGCCCATCCATGTATGCATACATGCACACATACATACCTACATATATACATGCATGCATGCATGCACATACATACTCACATACACATATACCTGTGCTCATGCATGTAGCGTATATATATATATATATATATATATATATATATATATACATACATACATATATACATACATACATACAAACACAGACACCCACATCCATGTGTGCACATACATATGCATGCACATATAGTCTTCAATTATCTAAAAATCTTTTGTGCCCAATAAATTGGGTTTTCTTAGTAATTACTCATTTATAATTTAGATTTAATTATTTTAATTTTGTGATTTAGTATTAACATTTTTTTCTTTTTATTTATAGCAGTGCCATGGTCTTGCATGGAGAGACCTGGCCTGGCCTCCTGCTTCTACTTTACTGTTTCTATTGTGCTACAGAGAAAACAGCAGGTAAGAATATAAAGATTTAAAATGTTTAATAACTTTTTATACGACATGCTATGTTATGAGCAATTGTTCAGAGAAGTTGGGAAAAATCACTTTACTTGAGAAAATGTATAATTGACAATTGAAATAAAAAATTAATGGGGGTATATATATATATATATATTCAAAGGGCGCATATTGGGGTAAGCAATGCAATTTCAAACACCCTGTATAGAGAAAGGAACAAATTATTTACGCGCAAAATTTATTTCATTTATTTAATTTAAACGGACAAGTATTGACGTATTTTTATAATTAATGATTGAAAAGTTAGAAGTACATAGAGAAAACCAGTTTTAAAAAACAAATAGAAACCCATATTTTATTTAATTTATTTTAATTCAACGTATAATAGCATTAGAAAACACACCAGGGTATAGAAAATCAATAATCCCAAGGCAAAAGGTTTCTTGGTAACAAACAGACGTCAATTGTATCGGATACGGTGAAATATAAACTCCAAGAATTGTTGTTTTAAACAGTTTATAATTAAGAACACCTGCATGTTTAAAAGGTTACCTTCTTCGAAATTATCAACATAATAAAGCGGGCTTCAAAGAAAATAGTTTTCAACCGTCAGTGGCTTCGAATAACAAGCTAACAAAGTTTTTTAAAGAGTGGTGGTGATGCACGATCAGTAATATGCTACAGATAGAGACGGATATAAAAGCATTGGTTTTCAAAACGCACGTTCTTATCCACATGGAGTGATGCTGTCAGCAATATCGATTTTCTATAACTCAAGTGGGGTTTGGAACGCCACATCAAATATGCATAAGACAGAGATAAAAATATTACAGGCGGAGTTTTATGACGACACAGAACAGTATCATTGGTTGAAACGGATAGTTTTACAAACATACGAACATGCGACAGATGGAAGCGATTTTCGGATCATACGGCGCGTCCACGAGGTGAATTTCTGGAAGCTTGAAGTCTGTTGTATCAAAATTTGCAGAAGTGTTATTTTAAAATAAGTTTTTCGCGTGAAATGTGGCCTAGAGGTGGCATGTTGAAAGATATAAATACTTTTGCAGGAAGTAGGAAGGCTCTCTTTGTATCCTCATCGTTTTTACTACTTACAACGATAGACCGACGTTATAGTAGAGTTCTTGTGAGTATTAAAAATTATTCATAAGACAGTAAATGTAGTACTAGCACTTGTAACTTGGTAGTTGAGGCCTTATAGTTATTAACGTGAGTAGTGTCGAGTGAATTAAATTAACTGAGGTCCAACTAATACCATACCAAGCTAGTAAATCAATAAACAGAAGTATAATATACGTGAGTTTGTATGCTGTTATGGAATGGTAATTGGAAGCACGGCGCTTGGCGAATACTGAGGTTATCATCTATGCATATGTGGAGTATCAGAGCGCATAGTCACGAAGTCAAGGGGTTCTGATGATCACTGTTGAAGGGATGGAGGCTTGAAGCATTTTCCAGGTAACTTATTTGTATTTTCTGTTATCTGATAAACTTTTGGAATTATTTGGTGATGTGTGAGTGAACATTGGGGTTATTTATGGTTATATAACGTATCGGAAAAGATACTTGTGCTTGACAATTATTAGGGTTATTTAAAATATTGAAAAAGGGGGTATGTAAAACTTACTAAATTTCATTATGAATTTAAATTGGATTGTTAAGGGTACATGGGTTTATTAGTTTTGTAGTAATTTTATGCAAGGTAAAAGGCATACATTAATAAACTGGGTTATTATGAGCTCACCATACTCCAGTGTGCAATAAATATAGGGTATTATTTGGGGCCCATTTACTCATTTTATATTAAATGTGTTTGCAAATAATAATTTAAAACAAGGACTTTAAAAAAAGATCACTTATTGAGTTGTAATTAGTGTACCAAACTGTTTATACCTGTGAATAATTTGTTTGTAAATAGGTGTAAATAAAGATTGTATGATTGTTGTATTATTTGGTGATTTTATTGAATGGTGTGCGAGTGGGAAGGAAGAATGATTGTAAATTTAGGTATCCGAGAAGAGGCACAGCTGAGCTAGCCAGGGAAGCTGCTGAAGATTGTTGCAGCAGAATAAACGGGTAAGAATATTTTTATAATTTTTTTTTTTTTTGAAAATCAGTGTTGACACTGGCGATGTCAAACCCATAAGTATCCTATCACAGCAATCTTATGACGGCCCAACGTTGAGGCTTGAATGGTTTTTAGGGAGATCCAAAGACTAAGTCCTTGATCCACAGCAATCTTATGGGACTCGAATGATTTTTAGGGAGATCCTAAGACTAAGTCCCCGTTCCACAGCAATATATATATATATATATATATATATATATATATATACATATTTCAATGGACCTGCACCTTGCCGCAGTTTTAGATTACTAAAACAGGTGAAATGGCTTGCGTGTTCTAATGAGCTAAAGAGCCAAACTACAGGTCAAACCAAAGTAGTAGGGTTGTTAGTGAGGAACCAGACTAAGGCAGGTTCCCGAAAGAGGACAGCAGCTCCTTCGGTACTTAGACTGGCGGAGACTATAGAGGTCAGTATGGCAGTCTAAGACACACTACCGCAATGTGGAAGGCAACGGGAAACTACTACATTACCTCCCAAGTACACAGCGTAATTAAATTGTAATAAACATGATGGCATTCTCTTGGGTAAAAGATTCCGGAGTTAAAATAGTCCCCCATTCGGATCTCCGGGAAGGGACTACTTCAGAGATGTGATTGGAAAGTTCAGAATAAGAGCCGGGAATATTTTGCGAGTCGGAGCATGGAATGTTAGAAGTGTTGTTCCGTCATGCAAGACTATAAATTATGTTTACGTGTAAATAAATTGTGCAAAGACTTTATTCGTAACTTTAAGTGTATTGTGCGCGATGTGACAACAGTGCTGTGCGAATTCAAAGTCGACGCTATCTATTAACATTGACATTCACTCTCGAACCGTTGTGAACAGTGGACGTGCACGCAAAGAAACGTGTTTTCCAATCAACAATGGAAAGTGCCTTCACATCATGTTAAAACAAGGTATTTATCCTTTATTATGTCTTGCATTTATATTACTACAATTGTGATTAATCAAGCTCGTATTCATGTATAACAAGTTGTTCCTCGAAACCATAAATATCGAGGTGGTCCTTCAAAGTAATTAACTTTATACTTTAAATAAAAACAACCACCAGCTATCATTTCTATCCCAAGCCTAACCATTTGGTCCTATCGCGCCATATCTGAATTAGTCCTATGATAAATACATCCCAAAAATTTCCTGTATCAACAAACGTGTATTGTTTATGGGTCAAGTTTGTGCCGGAATTATCTTATAATATCACGTCAAGCATAAATTCCAATGTGTTTCGTAGATATTAATAAAAACAAAACGTATTTCTATTTTAACGATTTTAAACAACGACGAGCTTACATTGTAATTCAATATTTATCAAACATTTGTGCGTTTCTATAGGATACAAATACCTATCGAAGCCAAGGCTTTCTGCTACCCTAACGCTGTTTGCTTCGTTACCGTAGCAACATATTAAAACATAGATAAAGATAACAATTTTATCGTTCTGTTGAACACATGTTAAGACCTCAAGTTATCCTTGAGTTTGACTAGTAATTTCCAGCATTTATCGATTATTTGTCTGTCTCTTTTCCACGCGCAGTTATTATTGCGAGTGTTTATAGTGTCTAAATTTCTGTTAACAAACATTTGACGTTTTATAGTTTACTATTCAATACGTTTAAAATGCCTCCAAAAAAAAGTGACGTTACCGAATTAAATATTTATAAAGATCGTGTCAAAGAAATTCAAAAGACTTGGCGTGTATTTCCGTCACGTCAGAGTGCGTTTGCGCCAGATCGCGCGACGCGAGTGGAGTAGGAACAAGAGTGGGGAAGTTTCCGGGGGATTCTGTAACGTGGCTGTTTTGCCTGGAACTTCGAGTGCAGTGGACGTTTTCGGTAACGTATCGTTATCTTTATTTATGTAGATTTCCTTGCCTTTGCTTATCTTGTTTGTCGTCCTTATACCTGTTTCCTTACTCGATCCCTACATAGGTAGAGGTAATTTGAAGCCGCCTAGGGCGAACCGGAGTCCACGACCCTGGACGAACGAGTCCATTACCGCCGTAGCTGGTCGGAGCCATCCTGAAGGACGCTATCCTGTGGGACGCCATCCTTGGCGTACTTATTGGGAAGCTGGACCTATTACGTGAGTACCTTATTGTCTATCCTGTATTTGTAATGTTTATTATGATATTTATTGCGTAATTGCGCACTTAAATTTGTATATTGGTGACGTCATTGACAGATGGGCGCGCCAAAATCTGTATAAAGATTAGCGCTACCAACTGCCGTTGTATCTAGTAAACCGCGCTTGCGGAATTGTAAATTATGAACTTTTAAATTGTAAGCCCCCCTGAATGTACTAAATCGCAATCCTCTTCATCGATTCCAACTCAGGCCCTATCGTCAACAGCAGATATTCGTGAGGGAGTTACTGTTTTACTTTCTACTGCTCTCGTGGAAGTTCAAGACGGAGCTGGTCGGTTTAAGGCAATCAGAGTTCTTCTTGACCCTGGTTTACAAGCTAGTTTTATACGTCACGAATGTGCAAGTAAGTTAATGTTACCAATACGTCGTTCCCAAGTCCCCATCTATGGTCTTGGTCAAACGAATGCAGCTGCCAATCGGGGTGCTACTAGTTGTACTATACGTTTCATACTTGACAATGAACAATCTTTAGAAATCGCAACCTTTATTTTATCAACGATTTCTGGGAATTTACCTAGCACTGAAGTTGCAAACTATTTTGCACATTTTAGAGGTCTACACTTTGCCGATCCAACATGGAATAAACTCGGTCAAATTGACATGCTCCTAGGAGCCGACGTATACCCCTTTATTGTTAATGGTGGTATCATTCAAGGTAAATTTTTACAACCAGCTGCTATTAATACTATTTTCGGTTGGACAATTCTGGGTCCAGTCCAAAGTCTGCGGTCTGATACTGTCCAGGCGTTTTTCGTTGCTTTAGAGAATCCGATCGATCAAACCCTTAGACGATTTTGGGAGATTGAGGAAATTGCTACCAAGCACCATATTTCTCTATAAGAGGAAAAAACAAATAAAATATTTGAAACTACATATGCGCGTACTGAGTCCGGACGTTTTGTCGTGGATTTACCCTTTAATGATATAATTCCTATTTTTGAAGATACCTATGATATTGCACTACGGCGACTATTTTCTTTAGAACGTAGATTATCGGTCAATCCTGATTTACGTGTTCAATATAATAATTTCATGCAAGAGTACCTAGATTTAGGTCATATGAATCGCATTCGTTTCTCGCCTGCCAGAAGTGATAGTTATTTTATACCTCATCATGCCGTGGTCAAATCGGAAGGTAATCGATCAAAGATTCGTGTGGTTTTTGACGCCTCTGCTAAGGCCAAAAATTAAATTTCTTTAAATGATACTCAATTAGCGGGACCTAGTCTCCAAAATCATATATCACCAATATTACTAAAATTTAGGGCTCATTCCTATGTTTTTGTTTGTGACATCCGACAAATGTATAGGCAAATCTTAATCGCTAACCAACATAAAAGGTATCAATTAATTTTATGGAGGTTTTTGGTGAATGAACCTCTACAAATGTATCAATTGAATACCGTCACATATGGTGTTAAGCCATCACCGTATTTGGCTATTAAAACGCTGCAACAACTCTCCTTAGAAGAGGGAGAAAGATTTCCTCTGGCTGCTGAGGCCATTAGGTCTAATCTATACATGGATGATTTTGTCTGCGGTTCAAATTCAATAGAATCTACCCTGGAAACACGAAATCAAGTGATTCAACTTTTAAATTTAGGTTGTTTCGAACTTCGGAAGTGGAGCTCCAATTGTTCTCAGATTTTAGAGGGCATTCCTCCCGAACATTGTAAAATAAACACATTTAGTTTCGACTCTGATGAATGATGATGTTTTCTTTTTTCAAGTTCAAATTGGTAACCCAACTTGTACGAAAAGCAATATTCTTTCCCAAATGGCTAGAATCTATGATCCTTTAGGTTTTCTAGCTCCACTTACCCTTGTCGCTAAACGCCTCATCCAACATTTATGGATGTTGGGATTAGACTGGGACGAAAGTCCTCCAGTCGATTTGCTATCTCAGTGGCAACAATATCAAGAGGAGTTGCCATTTATTTCTACTCTAAAAATATCTCGCTGTCTACCTCCCACTGATCCATATAGCTGTGAAGTTCATGGTTTTGCGATTCCAGTGAGGTTGGATATGCAGCTGTAATATATCTTCGATTTGTAAATCTAATTTCTGGCGAAATAACTGTCATTCTAGCTGCAGCTAAAACTAAAGTTGCACCCATAAAACGCATCTCAATTCCACGTTTAGAATTATATGCTGCCACTTTGTTGTCTGATCTACTTGTTTTAGTGTTAGACGCCTATCAAGGACTTATCACAATTTCTGAAATATTTGCTTGGAGCGATTCCACAGTGGCTCTCAGCTGAATTCGCGCACCTCCTTTTCAATGGAAAACCTTTGTTGCTAATCGTGTTAGCCATATTCAGCAAATCATCTCACCTAGCAGATGGTTTCACATAAAATCTTCTGACAATCATGCGGACCCAGCTTCTAGAGGTCTCTTGCCAAGGGCGGTTCTAGCATGTTCCCTTTGGTGGGCGGGGCCACGGTGGATTCGTTCTGCGCAGGAGTTCTGGCTCCCTCCAATTACTGTTTCAACTTCAACTCCAGAGATTACTACCGAACAAAGAGTATTGACATTTGTTGCTCAAACTATTGAAGTCGAGTTCAACATAATTGACAATTTACCGAAGGGTTTTTCGTCATTACGCAAAATTCAAGGTATTTTGGCCTACGTCTACCGGTTTTTACAACCTAAAGTACAGCGTCCTACGGGACCCCTTACTGCTGATGAATTATTTAATTCCCTTATGGTCATTCTTCGACGTGTTCAAGCTACAGTCTTTGTCAAAGAAATTTCCTGGATCAAAAATAAGACAAAGTTACCAAAACATTTACGTCGACTAACACCCTTTTTTGACACTAAAGGCATTTTACGTGTTGATGGTCGTTTGGTACATTCAAAGTTACCTTACACAGCAAAATATCCGGCATTATTGCCTCGTCGTCACCGATTGACAGAGCTCGCAATTTTGTCCATTCATTATAAATATTGTCATGCTGGTATTTCAGCTACAGCTTACTTAATTCAGCAAATCTTTTGGATCATTTCGATCAAACAATCAATTCGATTTTATCTTTCGTCATGTATTAAATGTTTCCGCACCAAGCCGGTTCCGGGGACACCTTTTATGGGCGACTTGCCCCCAGCTCGTGTGAACCAAGTTAAGCCATTCAGTTGTGTGGGTGTAGATTTTGCAGGACCCATTCCAACTAAGGTTTCTAACTTGAGAAAGGCAAAAATTCTTAAGTCGTATATATGCATATTTGTGTGTTTTGCCACCAAGGCTACACACATTGAGCTTGTTTCTGATTTGTCTTCTGCCGCATTCCTTGCTGCCTTGCGATGTTTTGTGGCTCGTCGAGGGCGTTGCTCTAATATATTCAGCGATTGCGGTACGAATTTTGCAGGAGCTAACAATCAACTGCTTGCTTATATGCAAGATGGTACTAAACAAGAAGGTATCACTTGGTCTTTTAACCCCCCTAGTGCCTCCCACTTTGGTGGTCTCTGGGAAAGCGGCGTTAAAAATATCAATACTCATCTTTTTCGTGCAATCGGGGAACAGGTACTCACGTTTGAGGAACTATACACCGTCCTTACCCAAATAGAGGCGTTATTAAACTCTAGACCCCTCTGTGCCTTAAGTGCCGACCCAAATGACCTGCAGTGTCTTTCACTTGGTCATTTTCTTACAATGGAACCTTTAACAGCTCCTCCAGATGAAGTTCTATCTCAAATTAAAGTACCTCCACATGATCGCTGGAGATTATTACAAAAAATGCATAAGGATTTCTGGTTGCGCTGGAGCCTAGAATACTTAAATACTCTCCATCAGAGGTCAAAATGGCATAATCAAGGTGATCCACTCACTGTAAACGCCTTAGTTTTAATCAAGGATGAGCGGTTGCCCCCATTACAATGGAAGCTTGGGCGTATCACCCGTTTATATTACGGCCGCGATGGTATTGTCCGTGTTGCAGATATTCGAACCAATAATGGCACTTTTCAACGACCCATGGTCAAACTGTGCCCTTTACCTTTATGTTAATAATGTCTGTATTTTTTCCTTTATTCTTTTATTTTTTTCTTCTCTCTTTTCATATCTACATTACTTCCTTAATCCCTTATTTCCTAAATTCCTTGAATTTGGTGGGCAGAATGTTCCGTCATGCAAGCCTATAAATTATGTTTTCCTGTAAATAAATTGTGCAAAGACTTTATTCGTAAATTTAAGTGTATTGTGCGCGATGTGACAACAGTGCTGTGCGAATTCAAAGTTGACGCTATCTATTTAACATTGACATTCACTTTCGGACCGTTGTGAACAGTGGATGTGCACGCGAAGAAACGTGTTTTCCAATCAACAATGGAAAGTGCCTTCACATCATGTTAAAACAAGGTATTTATCCTTTATTATATCTTGCATTTATATTATTACAATTGTGATTAATCAAGCTCGTATTCATGTATAACACGGTGTTCCTCGAAACCATAAATATCGAAGTGGTCCTTCAAAGTAATTAACTTTATACTTTATATAAAAACAACCACTAGCTATCATTTCTATCCCAAGCCTAACCAAGTATGAAGGGAGTAGGTAAGTTAGAGAACCTAAAAATTGAAATGGATAGGTTAGTACTAGACATAGTAGGTATCAGCGAAGTTTGCTGACCAGAGGCGGGAGATTTTTGGAGTGGAGACTTCAGCGTAATTCATACAGGAGCAGAGGAAGGAAATGTGGGTGTGGGGATAGTTATGCGAAAAAAGATACTGTGTAGAAAATTACTTACAAAAGAATGAAAGAGTACTCATGGTTGGATTAGAATCTAAACCGGTAAACACAGTAATAATATAAGTATACATGCCCACCTCTATCTACAATGACGAAGAGGTAGAAGCGATCTACAAAGATATCGAAGACATATTAAGATACGTAAAAGGACATGAAAATTTAATAATTATGGGGGATTTTAATGCAGTGGTAGGTGAGGGTAGGGAAGGAGCGGTAGTAGGTTTATTTGGTTGTGGCACGAGAAACGACAGCGGAAATAGGCTGGTAGAATTTTGTGACAAGAACAATTTAAACAGTACAAACACATTATTTCAACATCATGCTGGAAGACCATATTACATGGAAGATGCAAGGAGATATAGGAAGATATAAAATAGATTACATTTTTGTTAGACAACTGTTTAGGAATCAAGTAAAAGACTGCAGAAGCTACCCAGAAGCAGATATAGACACTGACCACAACATTGTAATTATGATGGTCCCACTCAAATTTAAAAATTTGAAAAAAAGAAACGGAAAAAGGCACTTTGACTTTGAGAAACTAAAAGATAAAGATATTCAAGAAAGATTAGAAAAAAAGTCAAATGAATTGCTGAACGATAATGGGAAAATATCTGATACTAAGGAAGTAGAACCAGACTGGAATAACATTAAATCCAGCTTAGACATAGCGGCCAGAGATATTCTGGGGTATACACAAAAATAAAATAAGATTGGATAACAAAGGATATCCTGAGTTTAATAGAAGAAAGACGAAAATACAAAAATAGATCAGACGAAACAGGAAAACAGATACAAAGCCATAAAATGGGAAATTATTTGCAAATGCAGGAAAGCCAAAGAACAATGGATTGATGAAAAGTGCAAAGAGGTACAAACTAAGATGGAACTAGGAAAAACAGATGAAGTATACAAACTAATTAGAATCAATTTTAGGGATATAAAACCATATAGCAAAAATATAAAGGACGCGAGAGGAAACGTCATTATAGAAAAAGAGAAAATGGGTAGATGGCAAGAATATATAGGAAATGTATATGCAGGGGAGGAACTAACAGCATTAGAACAAGAATCAGACATTGAAAATGATGATTTGGGATATCCTATACTTAGAGATGAGTTTGAATTAGCATGAAAGGGTCTGAAAAATGGCAAGGCATTGGGTACAGATAAGGTGCAAGCATAAACTTTAAAAGTCACTGGACAAGCAGTAACAGAACGTCTCTTCCAACTTGTAAGCTATATGTATGTGACAGGCGAGATACCAAAATATTTCAAACATAACATCATAGTAACTATACCAAAAAAGAATGGAAAAACGAGCTGAAGAAGTACTAGGAGAAGATCAATTTGGGTTTAGGCGAAACAGGGGACATGGTGTTATGTATAGAGTGGGTAGAGCACAAGCGAGGGTTTTACGACAGTTCGTAAAACGAGGACATTATGATTAATAGCAGGATTAAGAATGGTGGTTTGACCAGGCGTTGTACACTAAAGTGAATAAAGTTATTACAACTGTTTTTATTATTAATGTCTGTTAATTAATAATATCCCAAGTAATTACATAACATTGGCGACGAGTCGGTTTAGTAATTCACGTGAGTTCAAGCAAATCTTGATTGTAACGTTCGCGGTCAAGGTCAGTTTAATACACGTTCCGGTTTTTGTTGGTTCAGAAAAAGTACACTTTTTCTTGGCGAGTTAAATAACAGTCGGTTTTGGTGAATGTTTTAGTGTAATTAATATTACACCAGTTTAATAAGTTTATTAAATATTAGAAATGGATAAAAACGACAGAAATGGAAACCGTTACAATGTAGCTGTTTCACAGTTAGGGGTGAATGAACCGTTCCAAAATTATTTGGAGCGGCTGGAACTGTTTTTTGAGGTTAGTCACACAAACGAGGCAGAAAAGGTTGCTACACTGTTAGTGGTAATCGATCCAGAAATTTATGGTGTACTGAAAAATCTGATGGTTCCGGTGGAACCTAAAAATAAAACGTTTCGTGAGTTAGTGGAAGAGCTTAAAAAAGATTATGCTCCACCGCAATTAGAAATAGCTGAACGCTTTAAATTTTACACGCGACGTCAACAAAAAGATGAATCAATAAAAAACTTTATCGTTAGCTTAAAGTAGTTATCAAACACGTGTAATTTTGGCGAATTTTTAAATGATGCCCTCAGGGATATTTTAATTGCTGGTTTAAGAGATGAATCCATGGTTCGTAAACTTCTTTCAGAACCTAAGTTGGATTTTGAAAAAGCTCAGAAATTATGCATTGACATGGAGTTGATAAAAATGCAAAGTCAAGTTTTTCAAGAGGTATCAAGTTCAAATGTTAGTAAGTTTTCGAAAGTGAACGCAAAGTCCAGTTACGTTCCTGCAGTTGTTCAACATCCGTTGAAAATTTTTACAGGTCCCACCCTTACAAAAACAAAAGTTGTTTGTTCAAAATGCAATCGCAATCACCGTGTGTCAGAATGTCCTCGAAATAAATGGAGATGTTTTGTTTGTAATCAATATGGTCATATTGCTAAAGACTGTAATAAAACAGTGAAAAACATTACAGCAGATGGCAACCTTAATGTGCAGATTGTTTCCCAGTTGCTGTAAGTTTAGGAATAAATGGAATTCCCATAAATTTCAAAGTTGATTGCGGATCAGCAGTTACGTTGATACCAAATTTTTGCTACATAAAGTATTTTAAATCATGGCCATTAGGTAAGATTGAAAATTTAAAGTTAACGGCAGCTAATAGTGAGCCCATCGTAGTAATAGGTATGTTCAAACCTCAGGTATCTTATCATGATAATCATTTTAAGTTAACGTTAATAGTTACTAACAATCGATTGCAAAGACCCTTATTAGGTCGAGATTGGTTGGAAATGTTAAACCCTAGTTGGAGAAATTTGTTATTACACTGTAACGTAGTTACTGACAAAAGTTCTATTGTTGAAATTTTAAAAAGTAAATTGCCAAAAGTTTTTAATGTTGAAAATTTTGAGCCTGTAGAATCTTTTGAAGTTAGCATAGCTACAAAAAATAATGCTCAACCAGTTTTTCATAAAGCTTATAATGTTCCATACAGTTTAAAAAATAAAGTTACTACCGAAATTAACAATTTAGTTAAGCAAGGAATTATAAGTAAAGTTACGTCTGATTATAGCCCATGGGCCAGTCCGTTGGTATGTGTTACACGTAAGGATGGAAAGTTACGATTATGTGCAGATCTACGAAAAGTTAATCAGTGTATAGATATAGCGCAATATCCATTGCCCGTAGTCGAAGAATTGTTAAATTCTTTTCATGGCTGTGCTATTTTTTGTGAAATTGATTTACGTAATGCATATTTACAGGTTAAAATTCACGATGCATCTAAAGAATTATTGACAGTCAATACTCATTTAGGTCTGTATTGCTGGAATAGATTATGTTTTGGTTTAGCCAGCGCCCCAGGTCTATTTCAATCAATAATGGATCAAATACTCGCAGGTTTGAGATACACACGTTGTTATATTGATAATATAATCATAGGAGGTACTAATGTTAGTGAGTGTGAAACACGTTTGTTTCAAGTATTTACACGATTAAACCAATTTAATGTTAAAGGTAATATCAAAAAATCTCAGTTTTTTTTGTAAAAGTTTATCTTGTTTAGGTTATATGTTAAACGAAAAAGGTATTTCACCGTGTAAAGATAAAATTACGGATATTCAAAATACGCCCAGACCTGAAA
This sequence comes from Platerodrilus igneus, assembly GCA_036346225.1. Lineage (NCBI taxonomy): Eukaryota > Metazoa > Arthropoda > Insecta > Coleoptera > Lycidae > Platerodrilus > Platerodrilus igneus. The sequence continues at coordinate 635,331 of JARFIW010001100.1, read as the reverse complement.
ATGTTAAACAGGTAAAGGCTTGGTTGGGTTTACTTACATTTTATCATAAATTTTTACCTAGAGAGTTACCAGTCATCTTAGAACCGTTACATAATTTGACTAGAAGTGGTGTATCCTTTGAATGGACAAAGGATTGCCAAAAAGCGTTTGAAACAGACAAACATCTATTGTCTGAACAAACCCTACTTATGCTGTACAATCCCACACTACTGTTAGTTGTAACTTGTGACAGTAGTAGCGTTGGAGTTGGAGCAGCTTTAGCTTAGTTAGTTGATGGAAGAGAAAGTCCTATTCTGTTTGCTTCCTCCACTCTATCTCCTACAGAAAGGGGATATAGCCAAATTGAACGGGAAGCGTTAGCAATTGTTTTTGCTGTTAAAAAGTTTGCAAAATATTTAATCGGTAGACATTTTACTTTAGTCACCGATCACCAACCGTTACAAACTATTTTTAACCCTATGAAAAATATTCCACCACTTACAGCGGCAAGATTGCAGCGTTGGGCAATTTTACTGTCAGGTTTTAATTACTCTATAAAATATAAAAAGGGTAGTAACATCCCTAATGCGGATCCATTATCGAGGTTACCAGTTAATCAACCCACGTTAATTGGTGATAGTCTAAATATTGAGTGTTTTTTTGTTACTCAAAAGTTTGTTTCGTTTAGTGAGGTTGATGAAGCCACGGCTCATGACCCTATATTACTGGAAGTTAAAAATTACATTGTTAAAGGATGGCCAAAGAAAGTTAAATACGAACTTAAGCCATATTTTAAAGTTTGTACAGCACTATCAATTAAAAATAATTCGATTCTGTTTGGGAATAGAATAATTATACCCACAACGTTAAGAAGTAAAGTTATAAACCTACTTCATGAAGACCACACTGGTATTGTTCGTACAAAAATGTTAGCCAGATCAGTTTTATGGTGGCCGGGTCTTAATGACAAAATAGACAAGATGGTTCGATCTTGTGAAAGTTGCCAACTTACCCAAAATGATAGTGAAAGGAAAGTTTACATTCCTGTGTCCAAGTCTACACAAGCTTGGCAAAGAGTGAACATTGACTTTTTAGAAACACATCAAGAGAAATTTCTATTACTAGTTGATGAGCACTCGAAGTGGTTAGAGTGTTGGGTTATGAAAAATACTACTGCTGAAGCAATAATCGAAAAATTAAATCAAGCTTTTGCTTGCTTCGGGTTTCCACAAGTGGTGATATCCGATGGTGGACCTCCGTTTACCAGTTATGCCTTTAAATCGTTTCTAGAGAGTAATAATATAAAGGCTGGGAATAGCCCCCCTACCACCCTAGTTCTAACGGGTTGGCAGAACGTGGGGTGCAAACAATTAAAAGAATGTTACTAAGACCAGTAATTTCTAGTAGGAGCAATGATTCCTTGGAACTGAAACTGTTAAAATGTTTATTGACATACCTTAATACACCGTGTACGGTTACAAAGCACGCTCCAGCTCAAATCATGTTTAATTATGTAGTTAGGACACCTTTGTCCATGATCCACCCTCATGATAAATTTCATCCGTTGTCTTATAAGGATAATAAAGTGTTTTCCTGTTACGTTGTAAATGACAAAGTTCTTGTTAAAATTCAAAAAAGGAGATAAGGAAATGGATACCAGGTAGGATTTTTGAAGTAGTTAGTAAACTTACCTACCTAGTCCGTTTAGAAAGTGGTGTAGTTCGTTTGGTTCATCGTAACCAAATGCGAAAAAGTTATTTAGGCGATAATAATCATCCTCCGCTGTGTCCCGGTTTTGAGGATGACTGGTCAAATTTAAAAGTTATGGTTGATAATTCGCCCAAACCTAATTCTGTACCTGTAGAGCTGGAACGCCCAATTAGAACCAAAACTGTACCTATTAGGTTTAAAGACTATTTGTAATTTATTTAAAAAGGAAAGGAGTGTTATGTATAGAGTGGGGAGAGCGCAAGCGAGGGTTTTACGACAGTTCGTAAAACGAGGACATTATGATTAATAGCAGGCTTAAGAATGGTGGTGTGACCAGGCATTGTACACTAAAGTGAATGAAGTTATTACAACTGTGTTTTTATTATTAATGTCTGTTAATTAATAATATCCCAAGTAATAACATAACACACGGAAGGCTATTTTAGGTCTGAGAGTGATAATGGAGAAAACAATAGAAAAAAGGGAAAGCGTGTATATAGGCTTTGTAGATCTGGAAAAAGCATTCGACAATGTAAAATGGAAAAAAATGTTTGAAATACTCAAACAGGTTCGAATGAGTTATAAAGATAGACGAATAGTACATAGCTTATACAAAATCAAACAGCAGTAATAGAATTAGAGCAGGAACGTAGAGAAGTAAACATTAGGAAAGGGTGAGACAGGGATGTGCCCTATTCCCATTAATTTTTAACTTGTACATTGAAGAGGCATTGAATTCTGTCAAATGCAGGAAGACATTTGGAATTACTATACAGGGACAAAAAATTGATATGTTTAGATTTGCAGATGATATAGCGGTATTAGCATCTAGCAAGGAAGAGTTAGAAGCTGCTGTTAATGAATGGAAATGGTTCTAACAGAGAGATACTGCATAAAAATTAACAAAAATAAAACTAAGGTAGTAGTATGCAAAGGAGGGGAAAATAAATCAAAAACAAGAATACAAATATGTAACAAGAACTCACAAGAGGTTAAGGATTTCTGCTACCTAGAAAGCCAAATAACGCAAGATGGGAAAAGCGCATAAAACAAAGATTAGCACAAGGTCATGCTACATTTAACAAGATACAGCAACTACTGTATTCAAAGACAACAAACATAGAAACAAGGAAAATATTGCTTGAAACATATGTGTGGAGCACAGCACTGTATGGCTGTGAAGCCCGGACAGTAGGAGAAGTGGACAAGAAAAAGGTAGATCCTTTGAAATGTGGTGCTACAGACGTATGATGAAGATATCATGGACAGACAAAGTTAGAACGAAGAGGTACTACAAATGGTAGGGATTCATGTAGGGATCAGTTAGGAAGATTTGAAAGAGAGGTCAATGGAATAAAACAATGTAACTGCTGTAATGGGGGATGGTCCAAGATTTTTTTTTCAGGTAATATGTCGTCAGAACAACAAATGAAATTTTATGGAGATAATCGGGTGAACCCTCAAATTTTTATAAACAGTATTAGAACCTTGGTTTGCAATTTGTATGATGAACAGGCCAAATAAGACGTTGTGAAAGCTTAGTTAAAAGATAATGCGGAAGCCTGGTACAAAGACAGGACATAGAATCGTACATTGATTTTGAAGAAAAATTCTTAAAGCATTATTGGGGTGATCATAAGCAAGATTAGGTAAGAGACGACTTGATCACACGCAAATATAAGGGTGAGCTTGCATGATCGAGGGAGCAGTATGCTATAAGAAAGTACAGCGTTGCAAAGCAGCACCTTTAATAGATCGCCAGATAATAAAATATCTTTCTAGGCATTTCGAGGTTGAGATTAGGCAACATGTGGCGTTGCAAAATATAGTGGAAGAGAGACATTTTTAAAATATCTTCAGAGGTATGATGATGTCTGTACGGAGAGACCTAGAGATAATAGGGAACGAAATATCAACCAAGTTCGATTCGAAAATAGGGAGGAGAATTTTGCTAATAGACGTGGGATGACTTTTAAAAGGAATTTTAGAGACTACTGGGAGCAAAGGGGTAATTTTTACAGGAGCAATAGTGGTACAAGAAGGCCAACACAAAGACTGGAGGTTCAACGACAAAATAGTTTACTAGAGATGACCAGGACACAGACAGGGACTAGTGTTAGGGACACTGAGATAAGAGACAGGCCAGAAGCCACAAGAAGAACATATGGCGAGGTAGTCAAGGGACAACCAGGGCCAAGCAGTGAGACTAGGAGTAGGCAGGATTTTTGAAGAAAGACAAACCACTAGAAATTGATATATTAAATATGAACATTTGCGGGAATTTTTAAACATTGAAGAAGAGATAGAACCAGAAGGAGTTGACAAAATTTGTTTGCCTGTTGTAGAAATCAAAATTTTAAATTATAGTGTAGGATTGTTGCTTGATTCAGGAGCATAGGCGAGTTTAGTATCGAAGGAATTCGTCAAGGAGATCAAAGAAGAAATTTCTGATTGAATTATGTTGATTAAAAGGAGTCATTTGGTAGCTCCAAATAAAAAGAGGTGTGCTGTGATGAATAGCGTTGTGGTATTGAAGGTAGAAATAGGTTCATTAAGCTGTGAGCAGGAATTTGTTATCGTTCCTGGATTGAAATTTAAGAGTATCCTAGGTGTAGTTTGTATGATGAAGTTGGGGTTGATAATAAATATGGAGATGAGATTAGTAAGGATTAGGGACATGGTATTGCCCTGGAAGGAGAGTTATGATGTCACGGAGTTAGATTAAGGAGAGTTTAAAGAAATTGATACTATTAAATGTCCAGAAGAAAAGTTAGAAGAGGTTCAAGCTTTGTTAAACAAACATTCAGAGTTAGTGGCTGTAGAAGCGAGCACAGTGCTAGGATATGAACACGTTTTGGAAGTAGATAATTCCGAACAATTTAATGCAAAAACTTATCCAATACCTGCAGCATATAGGGAGCAAATCAATTTTGAATAGTGACAATGTTAAGTGATGGCATACTTTTAAAAGGGTTAAGTGGCAATTTTATTTTTAGTAAACTTGATGTGAGGAATTCTTTCTGGTGGATTCTGCTACGTAATAATAATTCTAGAAGGTATATAAGAGCTTCTGTAAAGGAAAAAGTTGTTGATTTAGAAGTAGTATCGTATGGTTTGTCTGAAAAACAAATAGTAGAGAATAAAGTCAATGATGAGGTAGTATTCCTTGAAGTAGTTGTACATTTAGTGATAGTGATAAAGAAAATAAGAATCAAGGTGGCGAAGTATATTAGGAGAGTAACTTTTCGTATTAAAAAGAGAGTGAGGTTCAAGAGGTGAATAGGTGTAATTATTAGTGTATAGTTTGACGTAAATAATAGTGGATAGTTTGATATAAATAATAGTGATAGGGATGAGTAATAATAATTGTACATACAAATAAGTGATAGATCTAGGGATATTTGAATTCAAATCAAACACAAAAGTTTGGTTGTGATTTGTATCAAACCAGGGGATTGTTCTGTGTATTTATAGGATGAAGTAGAGTAGATAAGGCATCTAATTATTTATGGCAGGATACCGCATGTATATACAATTCACTTAAAATTTTAAAATGTTTTCCGTAATTATAATGTAAGAAATTTCATTTTAAAATAGATTTCTAAGCTAGGTTTGCTTCATTTTAGAGCAATTGTAAATACCAATTACAAATACTAGGTGTAAGAAATGCATATCCTTAACGTGCAGTGTAAACACATGCATCTTATTTAGATTAGAGTGTAGGTATAGGAGTTCGAAAAGCTTTCAATTTTCTGTAGTGTAGAAATCAATAATTTAAGACCGTTATCAAGGAGGATGAACGATTAACGGATATTCTAAGTGTAAATATTCTTTGCACGTATCTTTATTATATTTTAGTAGGAAGCTTTAACATTTGTATAAATTTCAAAGTTATAGCAGAAGCAAAATAGTTATAACGAATATTGTTGAAAACAAGTTCTTAATAGTAGTTTATTTCAAGGTTTTCTCGACAGCTTGGTGATGTTGAAAGTTTTCTGAATAGTGTTGTAAACAAATAATCGTTGCTAAATTTCTCGGTAGGCAAACAAAGGACGTGCTCAAATGACAGTTATTTTCTGCGAAGGTAGTGATGGGTGGAACAGGCAGGGATTGGTATAAGATAAAGACAGATTATTTCTAGCATGCATTCGAGTGGGATAAAGGATATCATATGTTAAGGGTTTGTTTGACTTTGTAAGAAACCGTGGGACAAGGAAGGATTAAAGTTTATAAGTACGAGTGAGAGGCAGCATGGGTATATAAACATCGTTTGAAATGTGTTGAGTAGAGAATAGATATCGAGAGACAAGATTGCATAGGAGGCACGAAGATAGATTATTGGATCTCATATATGGAAAGGAGATAGACGATCATCAAGAGAGAGAGAGATAATGCTAGTTAGGGTAATCGTGATTGTAAACAAGGAGTAAAATGGGAAATGAGATATTGAATACAGGTTAGACAAGGATATAGCAAATGAGTAGTAGGAATAGAAAACATAGAAAGGGTACAAAGAAAGAAGTAGAAAATTTTCGTATGTGAGTTAGACTAAGACAACCTGAATATGCATATTTTGAAGGCGTGTTTTAGATTGTAGAACTTGCGTCAGTTGAAGTGAGGGTTTCGGCGAATTGAATATCTGTTGTATATTTTCGTAGTAAATCGTTTGTTTTGAAAATTTCTTAATTTGAAAACGGTTGGTGCACAGCTGCGAGTTTTAAGTGGAAATAGTGAACATTATCAGAGGAGTTTTTATAATTACCGACGGTTGAAAGTTGTTTGTGAGCGTGCGGTTTGTAGAATCGTGTTGACGGTTTAAAAATTTGCCAAGGTCTAGTTGTTTGTAGTGGTGAGTTTGAGAAATTACAACTAGACAGAGGGGCAGAATGTCTATATAAACACTGAGAGGCTGTGAGAGACTCTTTTTTACTCCTCATCTAAGCTTCGAGTAATATTAGTAAGCCAATTACGTAACTAGTGATTTTAATAAATTAATTCAAATTAATTAAAACATGCACAAGTTGGTGTATTATTGCATAAGCAGTTCAACAATTTTATACAGTACTTTTGAGTATACGAAACTTGCTTCTGAACTGTAAGTCGAGATTGCTTCCTATTTTTGGTTGTTGGTGCAAGATGAGCACTTGTATGGAATAGTGGGTGTTAAACGGATCGATGTGGTGATGTACTGAGGATAGTTGGATCTGTAGATGAAACCTAAGGTTTAGAAATACTGTAATTTGGTGGACGAGAGAATTGGATAGCAGATTTCCGTCAAGGAGGTTATGATTCAACTTGGAGGTTGGTTCCTGAACGTGCAGTCATAATCGAGGGCAACGTCATTGATGGTTTAGTTGCAGATCCTTATGAGGTGGTGCTTACCAGGTAACAAATTTTGTGAAACTTTATCCTGTTGTGTGCATTTGGTGCATTATGACATTTTGGTGTCGTATAAGCATAATTTTAGAGATTATAAGGACAAAATAGTTTACTTTTGAACTGTTATAAAGTACTTTTGATCATATTTTTATGTGAGGGTTTATATTTATAAAATAATTTTTCAGCATCTGTTTATGTACAAAGTAAAATGGTCTATTGGTGATTTCAGTGCAAAAATTAGCACATGTGTACAAAAAGGGTTTTTACTATGAGCTCATATTAGACCTGGGGTTAAAGTAAGGGTATGGTTAAACCCAGTTACTTTACTGAGTTTATTGATGAGTAAAGTTGTAGCGCAAATATTGGATTGAAAATGAACTATTGTAAAACGAGGATGAATGTAATTTATTTTATGTGTGAAATAATTATTATATAAAGATTTTTTTGTGTATAGAATTTTCTGTTGGAATAAATTGTGGTGAATGTTTGGTAGTCGAGTTTTCTTTGGTAGCAAATAGGGTAGTATTTTTAGGTTTAGGTAGCAGAGCAGCCATGGCGAACTTCACTGAAGAAGATGACTTTTGATGACTAGGAAGGTAGGTCATCTTCAGCACAAGTTTAGGGACTTTTTCCAGGTATATATTCAGAGTAAAGATGTCGACCCAACCGTGGGGCTCAAATTAGCGATCCGGCCTATTACAGCATAGACCTTAGAGTAAATATGACGCCCAAATTGTGGGGCACGAATCATCCAGCATATGTCCAGGTAGACTTCAGAGAATATATATATATATATATATATATATATATATATATACATACAGGGTGGGGCACTACATACGAATTATTGTGTAACTTCTAAATGACAAATAATTTCAAAAAAGTTTCTTAACAAAGTTTAACCAAAATTATAAGGGCTACATTTCTAAAATATTTTTAAACAAACAGGATGTCCTGAAAAAGCGTGTCATATCAAAGTTAGTATTTTTTAAATGGAATATCCTGTATTTTTATGAATATTTAAATTATAAACTAAAAAATAATGTATATTCTTTAAAACGTCCCTATCTATATCTTCTATTGTTTTCGAGAAAAAATCGATTTTAAGCAAATTTTGGAATGTACGAAAAAATAGAATAATAGTGAAATTAACGAGCATAAGCAATTTTGCTTTTTACCAACTTATCAAGAGCTTTTAGTATACTTACTATAATATTTACTGTTTTCTTACGTTATACAGGGTGCTTGCAATAAAGTTGTACATTATTGACTAGCTCAAGGTTACATAACCCGTTTAACTTAAATGGAACACCCGCTATTTTTTTATTGATTTAATTGCCCAGCTAAATACCTTTCAATTGGTATTAGGGGCGCCTATACCTAACTCCAGTAGTTTATGAGAAAATTGGAAATTCTATAATTCATCATTGTAATTTATACTAATATTAGCAATTTGTTGAAATTTAAGTTGGCTTTGCAAATAATTGTCAAATTAATATTATTTAGTAGTCCATGTTGTTTCTTGTGTTGTTTTAAACTGTTTCTCACAGTTCTATTGCCAATTTATGTATTTTGCTTCTAAAATTTGATTTAAAAATCTAATCAAAAGTGAAAACTTATTCTAAACAAGAAAGAATAGATATGCTGTTAGTTATTGGTGAGTGTGAAGAGAACTTTTTTTGGCTAGTAGAGTATATATTCAGAAGTACCCAAATAGAGAACATCCAAATATAAACGTGTTTAAGGGACTGTTACTTACATTTTGCAGTATAAAAAACAAAATAGACAAAGACATGTAATTAATGAAGATAATGAATTCCAGGTAATTGAATCGCTAATAGAAAATCCACATACAAGTCAGAGACATATTAACGAAGAAGTAGGTATTAGCAGGAGAAGTGTTAAAAACACAATTTTTATCCTTAATGCATCAGGAACTCTATTCGAGGGATTTTGACACGTGAATTGAGTTTTCGTTATGGGTTTTAGACAAAGTGTGATGTGATGATAATTTTTTGATTTTGTTCTTTATACTGATGATGCATGCTACTTTCCATACTAATGGATTAGTAAATCGGCACGACTTTTGGAAACAATTATAGAATAATAACAACTTCTTCAACTAATGAACAGGCAGGGATAGGAATAGCGTTAGGTAAAAGATTAGAGTGTAAAGTTAGAATACTTACAATTTAGTGCTAGAATAATTATGGTTAGATTGAGTACGAAACCCACAGACACTGTTTTAATACAGGTTTACATGCCAACAACTCAGTACAAGGATGGGGGAAAAGGTAGGCGAGTATATAAATAGTATAGTGAGAAAAGTAAACGGAGATGAGAATTTAATAGTTATGGGCGATTTTAATGCGTCAGTGGGAGAAGATAGTGAGGGAAAAATGGTAGGAAAATTGGGTATGGTAGACGAAATGATAGAGGAGAAAGATTAGTTGAGTTTTGCCAGGAACATAGATTAGTAACTGTAAACACCCTATTTGAACATGTTAGAAGAAGATATACCTGGAAAGCACCAGGTGATAGGGTTAGATACCAAATAGATATTTTAGTTAAACAAAGATTTAGAAACCAAGTTAAAAACTGTCGTAGCTATCCAGGGGCTGACATAGATAGCAATCATAACTTAGTTAAATTGAAGTGTAAGCTAAAATTAAAAAAATTAAAAGGTTAAAAGAGAGGGATGGGATCTAGGTAAGCTTAAAGATAGTGAGGTAAAAGAGGAATATAAACAAGTATTAGATAATAAGCTCAAAGAGATGGCTATAGGAGGGAACGTAGAAAATAGATGGAAAGAAATAAAAAGGGTTGTACATAATACAGCAGCACAAACTATAGGTAAGAAAAAAATAGAAGCGAGAAAACCCTGGGTAACAAAAGAGATATTAGATTTAATAGAGAATAGAAGAAAGCTTAAGCCTTTCAGAGAATTGGATAGTGAAATTAAACAAAAATACAATAGAGTTAGAAATAAGAAAGGAAAAAATATAATGGTATTAAAGATGGGAATAATGAGCTTCTAATAAATAAAGTTGAGGTAGCAGATAGATGGAAAAGATATTTAGAAGATTTATATAAGGGAGACGATATGGATGAGATAGAGAACGACCAAGAAGAGTATGTAGAAATAGGGTTCTCAATATTAAGAGAGGAATTTGATAGAGCTGTTAGGGATCTTAAACTAAATAAGCACCGGGGATAGACGATATACCCACAGAATTAATAAAATATGCAAGTCAGAAAGCTTTAAATAGATTATATGAACTAGTAAAAGTAATACATGACACAGGCGAGGCCCCCATAGATTTCGAAAAAAATATTATCCCAATCCTAAAAAAGTCAGGATCTGATAGGTGTGAGAATTTTAGAACGGTTAGTTTAACTTCCCACGCTTCCAAAATACTAACAATAATAATTAAAAATATAGTAGAAGCTTTGACTAAGAATTATTTAGGCGAAGACCAATATGGTTCTCGTAAAGACAGAGGGACTAGAGAACCGATACTAATGATTAGGGAAATTATCGAATAAAGGTTACAAAAAATAAAAAGACTCATTTCGCATTTGTAGATTTAGAAAAAGCATTTGATAGGGGTAATTGGATTGTTATGTTCAGGGTTTTGCGAGAAATAGGAATCTCTTATAGGGATAGAAAAATTATTTACAGTCTATATAAAAACCAAAGCGTAGTAATTAGATTTGATGAAATAAAAAAGGAAGCTAAGATTAGAAATGGTGTTAGACAGGGCTGTATACTATCTCCCTTGATTTTTAATGTTTATATTGAGGAAGCTTTAAACTTAGCTAGAGAGAGAAAGAGATAGGCATTAGTGTACAGGGACAGAAAATAGACATGTTACATTTTGAAGATGATAAGATACAATGTAAATATTTAGTATTGTAATAAAAAAAAGGGCAAGCTCAATGTTATTAAGTAAGGGAAGAGATATGATGTATATGTGCAATGAGCTTAATGGGCATTCGGGGATTGACACGCCATCGTGACAAGACGCTACAATCAATGTTGACGGTTTTATGTATACTATGTAAATTGTGCAAATGTTAAATTATTATTACAAACATTATAATAAACGTTATAGCAAGTGTAAGTTGCATTATTGAACTCAATAACACCTCAAAAACAAATCAATTTGTTTGGTGAAATTTCGTTTGCTCTGATAGCAAGTCAAGCCTAGTGCGTAACTTTCTTGAGAACATTCTTTCGGCTGGGGTGATCCCTGTTGTGGCGTGTGCTATATTGCGATACATAAACAGTATTCGGTTTAATATTGTTGTAATCTCAGCGTCATTTTTATTTGTGAAACCCAATTCGTTTTTTAATTTTTGTTTTATCGTTCGAATTGCATTTTCTGCCATTCCGTTACTTTGAGGTTTGAATGAAGCAGCAGTTATATGTTATATACCATTACTTTCGAAAAATTCTTTAGTTTTCTTTGCCACTAATGATGGACCATTATCCGATGTGACTGCACTTGGAAGTCCATATTTGGAAAAACATTCTCATAGTTTCCCAATCGTTGTATCTGCTGTTATATTTTTCAACAAGTATACTTGTATCTATCTCATGTATGCATCAATGATCACCAAGAAATCTCTGTTTGATAATGAAAAAAAATCGATGCTAACGGTTTCAAATTTTTTTTGCCTCTGGACAAGAAATATGTTGTTTAGGTGGATTAGATTTTGTTTGCAAATATTTAATACAAGTGCCACTTATTTCTTCTGTTTTGCTGTCTATACCAGGGAACCACATATACCATCTGGCTATTGACTTCATTCGTACTATCCCTTGATGGGTGTTATGCAATTTTTTTAACATTGCTTCTTGTTAGGGTTGGGTATGACTATTCTATGGCCCCAAAACAAACAATTGTTTATTACATTTAATTTTTGACGCTTGAGGTAAAATGGTTTTAACTCTGGTTCAGTTTTATTGGGCTAGTTACTCTTTACATATGTAATTACTGTCATCAGAAACCTATCGTCAGCTGTTTTTTGTATTACTGTTTTATTGTTTATGGGAGTTTGTTTGTTTATATCAATAAAATATAACTTGTCTTCCCATTCTGTATCTTGAAACTTCGGTGCACACGGAAGCCTCAATAAGCAATCTGCAATTGTTATCTTTTTCCTTGATATGTACAATTTCATAATCAAAGTTTGAAAGATATAGAGCGTGACTCTTTAATCAATTTGCATACATTAGATTCATGTCTTGCCCGTGCCGTCAACCTCCTTCTAGGCAGAGCCGACGACAACGAAATAGTAGTGGACGACATACAAAAAAAACCCCGATATACTACCAATAAAATTGGGAAGCATGCAGAACACAGTAAACTACTGGACTTTCATACAGAAATTTGATTTAACTGAATTAAAATGAAAATTTTATATAGGGACAATTATGACAGAGTGAAAGAATCAATGAACACAGCCAAATTTGGAAATGACTATACCATAAAAATGCTTAACTACAAAAGTATAATGGAAAATATTCTAAAGAGCACAGACGACAAATTCAATCGATTAATACCGACATACCAAACCACAAGACAGAAAATAGCACTTATTAGCGGATTAGGTAATACTATAAAACCTATCTCCGGTAATTTAGATAACCAAGATGCTGAACGATATGACAAAGCAATACAAGAATTGATTGACAACCAGAATGACATAAAAACTGTTGTTAGAAACCAAATTTCTTTAACTCAATCAACTATAGTAAAATTTAATGATAACCCCCGAAAATTAGTAAAGAACCAGGACAGTATAACAAATGGAATATTAACTCTTGAAAGTAGCATGCAAACCACGATATTAGAGATGCAAAATTTAATAAGTTTTAACACAATATTTAACTATATGATAGCCACCCTCACTGTAATTAAACAGATTTTTGCTACTCTAGAAAATGCCATAACATTTTCTAATTAAATACCTTACATGCTAGTATTATCGAACCGCCTGATTTATTGAAGGAACTATTAGGAATCAAATCATTTATTACCCATAGCAAATTACCTTTGGAAGTAACAGAATCTAACATACTTGTATTTGAAAAAATAGTAAAAGGTTACGTAATGAATCATGAAATTACATTTTTAATAGAAATTCCAACTGTGGAAATCAACCTTTATAATTATTATCATTATTTGCTTACCCCATGAAAGTTAATAATCAATATGAAGTTATTATCCCTAAGAACAAGTTACTTTTTTTTTTATGAACTTATGTACGGATTCACAAATGAAAAATGCAAAGAAATGATGTAATGAATTATAATTGTGGTTCCTGTAGTTGGGCTTAAGTGTAATGAATTTGTATAATCTTCCCTCATTGTCAAACGCTAATATTGTGGACACATGGAATTCCTAACAATCAGAGATGAGCCTAAGTATGGGAAGTTAGAGGATGGCTACAAAAAAAATACAAACAACATATTACTTGCGGGCTAAGCTTAAGAATTACCGTATGTGGAGAGACATGAGCTAGGGTTATTGGCGATTTTGTTAACCAAAAAAAAATTTTAGGCGCCACTGCATTTACGAAAACATGAACAAAGTTGAACCTACAAGGGAAGCGCAGAAACCTTCATGTATGACCAAAAAGATATTAATTACTAACCCACTTCATCGATGAACCCACAACTAGAGTGTATCTAAAAACATATTAATCGTAAACTTGAAAATAAACAAAATAATTAAAATTGTCAATGAGAGAACACTATTTGCGTTCTGACAATAAATATTTTCTTTCAGAAATCATTCGCTCGGAGAAATAAAAATTAGATATTAGTTTGAAAGATATAGAGCGTAACTCTTTAATTGATATGCATACATTTGATTCATGTCTTTTTTATTCGAGAAGATTGATATTAGCGACCATTGGTCAGTGCGTAGTGTAAACTTTACTCCATACAATAACTGTTTAAATGTTCTAACCCCATAATAACATGCTAAACTTTCTTTGTGTACCGTAGCATAATTTTGCTCAGCTTTATTATATCCTAGAAATGCATGCTATCATTTTTTCTGTGTTAGCTGGCATTTAATGACTGAGTATGGTGGCTATACCTTGCTCTGATGCATCTGTAGTTAATAATATTGGTAATTTCGAGTTAAAATAAGTTAAAGTTAAAATAAGTTAGTTACTTGATCAGAAGATGATACTACTTTTATGTTTAAAAATGCTTGTTTGCAATTAGCAGACCATTCAAACTTTTTACCCTTTTTAAATAATTTATATAACGGCGCAGCTAAATGTGCTAACGGCACATATTGCACATAAAAATTTTACCAAACTCAAAAATTCTTTTACTTCTGTGATTGTAGTTGGATTTGGAGCTTCCCATATAGCTTGGACTTTGGATTTGTATTTGAATATACCATGTTTAGTTAGAACAAAACCTAAATAAGCAACTTCGTCCTGGAAAAGATTACATTTATTGATATTTACTTTCAGTCCCGCATTGGCTAAGATACCAAATGCTGATTGCAGTACTTGCATATGGTTGTCGCTTTCACGATGACCTATAAGTATATCATCTTGGAATATAAAAACGCTTTTGAACCCTTGAAATAGTTGATCGATGTACTTTTGAAAGTAAAAGCCACTGCATTTAATACCAAAAGGCATACGATTCATTATGTATAGGCCTGTATGCGTAGATATAGTTGCCAAATGTTTGAATTTGTCGTCTAATTTAAATTGCACATAAGCATTGTTCAAATCAATTGTTGTAAATGTAATACACTTATATAAATTTGTGAACAATTTGTTTACATTTGACAATGGATAAAAATATGTTTGTAATTGCTTGTTTAACCTAATATAACTACCACATATCCTTACTGTTCCATTTCTGCATGTGACCTGTACTATGTATGATGACTATTCATCAGGCATGACAGGCGTTATCGTACCATTTTCCTGCATACGATTCAAATCTTGCTCTACTTTTTCCTAGAGTGCTAGTGGAACTGGTCTGGTGTGGTACAGCCTCAGGTTTGAGTTATAAAGTTATTTTTGCATATTTAAAACATCTTATTTTCCCATCAAAGACAAGCGGAAATTTTTGAATCAACAGTTCTTTTACTTTTGCTACATTAGTATTGTTTATACCTGCAGACATATAGTTTAATTTAAATTGTTGTATAAAATCACGCCCTAATAACATTGTATTTGTTGAGATTTTACTACAAAAAATTATATATTTTCTATTATCATCATCATTAGGTCTTCAGTTCTGGAACTGGTTAGACATGTATCTTCATTGTTTCCTATTCTGCACTAACCTACACATTTCCCTGAAATTTGCAGAGTCTGCATCTACCACTATCTGAGTGCGATAGTCTGATCTAGGTCTTCCTCTACCTTTTTTTTCCTATCTATGCTTGTAATATATCCTGTATTATTCCCCAAAAATGCCTTAGAACATATCCTTCCTTTCTATTTCTCTTAGTTTTTTTCCAAAATGATCTTTATTCCCCTACTATTTCTATGACGTATTTGTTATTAACTTTGTCTGTCCATACTATCATCCTAAGACTTCTATCTCTTTCTGTCTTTTTCTACTGCCTCTATTTCATAGACATACTGTGCTGTGCTCCACACATGTGCTTTCAAAAATTTTCTTCTTGTTTCTATGTTTGGTGTTGTTGAACATAGCCTCTGTTCTTTCTTGTTAGATGCAGTGTGGCCCCCTTCTATTGTGTTACAATTATATATCCTATTTTCCCGATATTCAGTGCTATGTGAAAGGGGGGGGGGAAGCCTGTTGCTACTAAGTTACCCCAGCACTTGAACATTTGCCAAATTAATAGTTTTTGCCAATATATTTTTTCACACATTCAACATTAGTTGAAAATATTTCACAACCAACACCTGTAGTTGTTCATAATAATCATTAGATTTAAGTGCACTTATTTTTCCGTCATTAGGTTTTCCGTCTTGAAACTGGTTGGACGCATACCTCCACTTATTTATATTCTGAGCTAGCCTACACAGTTCTCTGAAATTCTCACAAGCCTATATACAGCTCGGTTTCCTTTCTATTGTTTTCCAATTATGTGCCCTATTTCACCGAGATTCAGTGGTATGTGGAGGGGGTTAAGCAGCCTATGGCCTATATCTTTCACTATCTGTGTTCAATAGTCTAACCTAGGTCTACTTCTGCTTCTCTTTTTTCCTGTCTCTGCTTCTAATATATTCCGCACTATTCCCTCGTGCCTTAGTATATGACCTATCATTATATTTCTCTTATTTTTTACTGTTTTCCACATATTTCTTTCTTCCTCTACCGTTTCTAGCACCTCTTTGTTCTTAACTTTGTCTGTCCATGATGTCTTCATTAAACAGATCTAATGTTATTCCATTCTGTTTCTACTTCCTTAGAATAAGAAATTCTCCTGATATCCTTCAGCAATTCATTTTACTTTTTTCATATCTTTCGTGGATATCTTTATCTTTTAGTTTCTCAAAGTCAAAGTGCCTTTTTCCGTTTTTTTCAAATTTTTAAATTTAAGACCGGCCTTCATAATTATGATGTTATGGTCAGTGTCTATATCTGCTTCTGGGTAGCTTCTACATTCTTTTACTTAATTCCTAAATTGTTGCCTAACAAGAATGTAATCTGTTTGATATCTTCCGATATCTCTTGGGATCTTCCACGTTATATCGTCTTCTAGCATGATGTTGAATTAATGTGTTTGTGATGATTAAATTGTTCTTGTTGCAAAATTCTATCAGCCTATTTCCTTTGTCGTTTCTCGTGCCTAAACCAAATAAATCTACTACCGCTCCTTCCCCACCCTTACCTACCACTGCATTAAAATTCTCCATAATTATTAAATTTTCATGTCCTTTTACGAATCTTAGTATGTCTTCGATATATTTGTAGATCGCTTCCATCTCTTCATCACTGTAGCTAGAGGTGGGCATGTATACTTGTATTATTACTGTGTTTACCAGTACCGGTTTAGATTCTAATCTAACTATGAGTACTCTTTCATTATTGTTTTCTATATGCTGCAAATATTTAATGTCTAAATAGATAAATCCTTCTGTAAGTACTAACTCTCCAGTATATCTCATAAAAGTTAAACTCGTAGGCTCAAGGTCTATATAACTAAAATACTGATTGTAAATATTATACCCCAATGCAGATATAGCACAACCTGAAGCTAGTTCTAACTTAAAGGATTTGTTATTTAAGTCAACATTCATTAAAATAGGATTAACATTAGGACTAACATTTTTTATATTATAAATGCCAAATTTCTCTTCGGTTATTGCTGGATTAGAATCAAGACTTAAAACATTTACCTGTCTGTTTGTACAAATGTTTTGCAGATGTCTGATTACACCGCATCATGAATATTTGTAACTAATGTATTTACATTCACCTTTGTAATTCTTCCCGCATGATTCAATATCGGTCTTCTTGCGTTTTTGCATCTTTGAATTTTATATTTTTTTGGATGTTTTGCAATATTGTGTATCTTATAATTCTTTTCTACATTTAATGGTGAGTTTTGAATTACAGCTTCCCTAGCAATAATGATTTCCAGGAGTTGCTCCACTTTTTTGTGTGAGCTTTTTCTGCTAAGCGATCTAGTATTAAAATGAGTACCAAACCTGTTACAAATTTGTCTTTCAAAATATCAACAAGATGTTCGAATCGACAGTTTATTGAAAGTCGTTTTATTCGTGCATACCATTCTAAGCAGATTTTATAGTTATTTTGCTGGACCTTGTAGAATGCTATTATTTCCCTGAATACATTAATCGGCGGACTGAATTGTTTCTTTAACAGTTCGCAGAGTTGATCATATGTTTTAGCTTTAGGAAGAGCGGGAAAACATGATCGCGGAGCAATTTATGTTTCCGTCCCTATTAGACTTATTAGCATTGCTACTTTTAGCTCAGCACCCTCTTTATTTGCTTTACAGTATCGTGCGAACTTTTCTTTATATATCGAGAAATTTTCGTTTGCACTGAATTCAGAAATGTTGCCTACGGCAGCTATCTTTACACGTTGACAGAGGTTACGTATTTATTTTAATTTATTCAATCACAATACAAATCTCTTGTTTCTACGTTTTTCAATTTTATATTTAGTCTCTTGCATACGTAGTTGTATTGATTTTTATGCGTTTTTAATTGCAGTCCGTATTGCATCTGCTCACTTTTACGTTCTATTGATCTCGTGTCTGTTAATAAGTAACAGCTGATTTCCGTATTCGTCGCCAAATGATTCATTTGAGAGGTGTTGATTTCATCAAGACAGCTGTAATGCTTAAGCACTCTGCGCATATATATCATTTATCCTTATTCACTGTTGAAATGAAATAACTTATCAAAACTGGATTTTCTATGCAGTAAAGTTAACCTATAACCTGGAATCAATTAATTTTATTGTAGTGTATTTGTATGACGCATTTAGTAATTAACTTTAATATTTACTTTTATTTATGAGTGCATGCGCTTATATAATGTTTATACCTGGCAACATACAGTTGCGTCATACAAGTTGCCTAACATTCAGCTATGATTGAAAGCATTTATTGGTTGTTGATATACATAAGTTGCTTGTTGATATACATAAGTTGCTTGTTGATATACATACTTGATTGTTGATTTACATGTCACGCATACTTGTCAGTAAGCAAATATGATCAACCAGCACTAGGTGGTAAGAATCATGTCTACCCAATATAAGAGAAGTTCTTTTTCTTTGAACAAAAGACTGGTACAAGGCCTTTGGTGCGGGTAGTCCCATGCCTACTAGAGTAGATGATAGTCGTTCTCTACATCTGAATTGTTTACTTTGCAAGTGGGTTACATCTCTAAGAAAAGACATTTAAATTGGATTAGATTATAACATGAAGTTATGAATGATTGGTTTTCTATTCTATTGATTAGTTTTCTATGATGTATGAAATATGAATGAAAATTCTTTTTTGATCTGTAACTACTACCGACAGGATCTTGGTGATCCAACGCCATAAATTTTTCACTATTTTCTTTCTTAGGGTAATGGAAGAACTCCGTTATTGAAAATACTTTAATTGATCAATATCAGTTCAGCGTGTGTTGAATTTGTAGTGTTTGTTTTACTGTTATCGCTATATACACTGTGATAGGTCACTGTGGCCCGTCAGTAGTATCTACATTAGTAAATAGATTATTTGGAAAAAGGTATTTATCATTGATTTGTCATCATTTCTAATTTTTATTGTGAAGTTTTGCCTTGCCTAGTGCTGCAGAAGTCTAGATTAATAAAATATTTATGTATTTCATCATTATCAAGTCTTCAGTCCTAGAACTGGTTGGACGCATACCCTCATTGTTTCCTAGTCTTAACCAACTTATACATTTCCCTACAATTTGCAGAGTCTGCATCTATCACTATCTGTGTGCGAAAGTCTGATTTTCATCTACCTCTACCTCTCTTTTCCTATCTCTGCTTGTAGTATATCTCGTACTATTCTTCAGAAATGCCTTAAAACGTATCCTGTCCTTCTATTTCTCCTATTTTTCATTTTCCACAAATATCTCTATTTCCTTAATATTTCTACAACCTATTTGTTATTAACTTTGTCTGACCATGCCTACCATCCTCATACATTTGAAGCACAACATTCCAGAAGGCTTCTATCTCTTTCTGTCTGCTTTTCCTACTGCCCCTATTTCATAGATATTCTGTGCTGTGCTCCACACTATGCTTTGAACAGTTTTCTTCTTGTATCTATGTTCGTTGTCTTTGAACATAGCTGCTGTTCTTTCTTGTTTGATTCAGTTCGGTCACCTTTTATTGTTTTACAGTTATATACCCTATTTCCTCGATATTCAGTGGTATGTGAAGGCGGGTAAGCAGCCTTTGACTGCCAAGTTCCCCCAGCACCTGAACCTTTGTCGAATTAATAGTTTTTCCAATTTATCCTTTCACATAATCAACATTAGTTGAAAATATTTCACAACTAGCACCTGTAGTTGTTTATAATAATCGTCAGATTTAAGAGCTCTTATTTTTTCGTCATTGGGTTTTACGTCTTGAAACTGGTTGGACTTGTCCCTCAGTTTATTTATGTTTTGAGGTAGCCTACACCGTTCCCTGCAATTCTCCCAACAGCCGATATACAGCTCGATTCCCTTCTATTGTTTTCTAATTATATGCCCTATTTCACCGATATTCAGCGGTATGTGAAGGGGGTTAAGCAGCCTGTGGCTGCCAAGGATCCCCCAGCACTTAGACATTTGCTGTATTAATAGTTTTCAAGTAAATCTTTTCGCACAATTAACATTAGTTGGGAGTATTGCAAATCCAATATCTTTCGTTGTTTATAATAATCACCATGTTTAAGTACAGTTATTATTTTTGTCATTAGTTTTTTCATCTTGCGACTGGTTGGGAGCGTACCTCCATTGATTTCTATTCTGAGCTATCCTACACATTTCCCTGAAATTCTCACAGCCTACATCTTTCACTATCCGTGTGCAGTAGTCTAACTTAGGTCTACCTCTACTTCTCTTTTTTCCTATCTCTGCTTCTAATGTATTTCACACTGTTCCCTCATGTTTTAGTATGTGGCCTATCATCGTATCTCTCTTATTTTTTACTGTTTTCCACATAGTTCTTTCTTCCCCTACCATTTCTAGTACCTCTTTGTTCTTAACTTTGTCTGTCCATGGTATCTTCATCATACGTCTGTAGCACCACATTTCAAAGGCTTCTTTCTACCTTTTTCTTGTCTGCTTCTCCTACTGTCCAGGCTTCACAGCCATACAGTGCTGTGCTCCACACATATGTTTTAAGCAATCTTTTCCTTGTTTCTATGTTTGTGGTTTTTGAACACAGTAGTTGCTTTTTCTTGTTAAATATAGCACGACCTTGTGCTAATCTTTGTTTTATATCTTTTGTGCTTTTTCCAACTAGCGTTATTTGACTTCTTAGGTAGCAGAAATTCTTAACCTCTTGTAAATTCTCGTTACCTATTTGTATTCTTGTTTTTGATTTGTTTTTCCCTCTTTTGCATACTAGAACTTTAGTTTTATTTTTGTTAATTTTCATACCATATCTCTCCATTAGAACTGTTTTCATTTCATTAAGAGCAGCTTTTAACTCTTCTTTGCTAGATGCTATTACCGCTATATCATCTGCAAATCTAAGCATATCAATCTTTTGTCCCTGCACATTAATTCCAAATGTCTTCCTGCATTTGACAGTATTCATTGCCTCTTCTATGTACAAGTTAAAAATTAATGGGGATAAGGCACATCCCTGTCTCACCCCTTTCCTAATATTTACTTCTCTACTTTCTTGCTCTAATTCTATTACCGCTGTTTGCTCTTTGTATAAGCAATGTACTATCCCTAAAACTCATTCCAATCTTTTTGAGTATTTCAAACATTTCTTCCATTTTACATTGTCGAATGCTTTTTCCAGATCTACAAACCCTATATACACGCTTTCCCCTTTTTCTATTGTTTTCTTCATTATCACTCTCAGAGCTAAAATAGCCTCCCGTGTTCCCCTGTTTTGCCTAAACCCACATTGGTCTTCTCCTAGTATTTCTTCAGCCCGTTTTTCCATTCGTCTTTGTACAATTCTAGTTAATATTTTTGACACGTGTGCGGTCAAACTTATTGTTCGAAAATTTTCACATCTATCCGCGCCTTTCTTTTTTGGTATAGTTACTATGATGTTACGTTTGAAATCTTTGGGTATTTCGCCTGTCTCATACATATAGCTTACAAGTTGGAAGAGACATTCTGTTACTGCTTGTCCAGCGGCTTTTAGAGTTTCTGCTTGCACCTTATCTGTACCCGGCGCCTTACTATATTTCAGACTCTTTAATGCTAATTCAAACTTATCTCTAAGTGTAGGATATTCCAGGTCATCATTTTCAATGTCTGATTCCTGTTCCAATGCTGTTAATTCCTCTCCTGAATATAAACTCCCTATATATTCCTGCAATCTAGCTACTTTCTTTACATTTTCTATAATGACGTTTCCTCCCTTATCCCTTATATTTTTGCTATATGGTTTTATATCCCTAAAATTCCTTCTAATTAATTTGTATGCTTTGTCTGTCTTTCCTATTTCCATCTTAGTTTGTACCTTGTTGCACTTTTCATCAATCTACTGTTCTTTAGCTTTCCTGCATTTGCGAATAATTTCCCATTATATGACTTTGTATCTCTGTTTTCCTGTTTCATCTGATCTATTTTTGTATTTTTGTCTTTCTTCTATTAAATTCAGGATATCCTTTGTTATCCATGGTTTCTTATTTTCTTTTTGTGTATACCCTAGAATATCTATGGCCGCCATGTCTAGGCTAGATTTAATGTTATTCCATTCTGTTTCTACTTCCTTAGTATCAAAAATTTTCCCGATATCTTTCAGCAATTCATTTGACTTTTTTTTTCAAATCTTTTGTGGATATCTTTATCTTTTAGCTTCTCAAAGTTATAGATTTTTAAATTTAAGTACGGCCTTTATAATTACGATGTTGTGGTCAGTGTCTATATCTGCTTCAGGATAGCTTCTATAGTCTTTTACTTGATTTCTAAACCGTTGTCTAACGATAATGTAATCTATTTGATATCTTCCTATATCTCCTGGCATCTTCCACGTGTATCGTCTTCTAGCATGATGTTGAAATAATGTATTTGTGATGGTTAAGTTGTTCTTGTCGCAAAATTCTACCAGCCTATTTCCCCTGTCATTTTTCATGCTTAAACCAAATAAAACTAACTATCACTCCTTCCCTACCCTCACCTACCACTACATTAAAATCTCCCGCAATTATTAAATTTTTATGTCCTTTTACGTATCTTAGTATGTCTTTGATATCTTTGTAGATCGCCTCTACCTCTTCCTCACTGTAGCTAGAGGTAGGCATGTATACTTGTATTAGTACTGTATTTACTGGTTTAGATTCAAATCTAACCAAGAGTACTCTTTCGTTCTTTTGTAACTAGTTTTCTACACGGCGTCCTATCTTTTTTTGCATAACTATCCCCACACCCGAATTTCCTTCCTCTGATCCTGTATGAATTACCCTGAAGTTTCCACTCCAAAAATTCCCCGCCTCAGGCCAGCGGACTTCGCTAATTCCTACTATGTCTAGTGCTAACCTATTCATTTCGAGTTTCAGGTTCTCTAGCTTACCTACGTGTTTCATACTTCTGACATTCCACGCTCCGACTCGCAGAATGTTCACGGATCTTTTTCTATTCTTTCGGATCACATCCTCCAAAGTAGTCCCCTCCTGGAGATCCGAATGGGGAACTATTTTACCTTCGGAATTTTTTACCCTAGAGGATGCCATCATGTTTAACTATTTTTGTACACAGTGTACTTGGGAGGTAATGTGGTGGTTTCCCGTTGCCTTCCACATCGCAGTAGTGTGTCTTAGAATGTCATATCGACCCCTATGGTTTCTGCCATGCTAAGTACCGAAAAAGCAGCTGCCCTCTTTCGGGGACCTGTCTTAGTCTGGTTCCTCACTAAAGACCCCACTAATTTGCTTAAACCTATAGTTGGGCTTTTTAGCTCATTGAAACGTGCAAGCCATTCTGCCTGTTCTAGTATTTTAGAACGCCGTCAAGGTGCAGGTTCGTTCAGAATGGATTTATGTATTTATTTTTTATTTATTTAAATATTATTTTGTTTTAAAGGAGGTGTGTTGGCTTGTTCAAGCAAATGTTTGACAGACACAGAATTGGAAGAAATAATAAATAGTGTGGTATTTAGAGAGGATAGTGAAGATGAACCTGAGATCACTAATAATTCTGCAGAAGCAAATGACAAGATGCATGGCTCAAATTATTTGGAGTACTGCAGATATGAGTGACGAGGTTGAGCAATACCTAGAAATCTTCAGTGATCATAACTCAGAAAGTAATTTTGAATATTTGTCCACTGGTAGCACTACAAGTAATGATAACACTCAACAAAAACTCAAATTTGCTTTGTAGTATGGAAAAGATGCTACAAAACTAAACAACCACCTAAAAAGACCAAAGTCAAATTTCATAATGTTTTATGTGTTTCATCGGGACTCTAATAAATCACCTTCTATTCCTTTGGAAGCTTGGAAGTTATTTATTACGGATAAAATATTGGAAATACAAAGTATCAATTCAAAATATGTTTCAAGAGATGCGAACATTCTCTTTAAAAATTTGCACCAACATTTATTAACATTACAAACAAAATTGAAATTAAAACCATGATTGGTTTGTTGTTTATGCAAGGTTTATTCAAATCTGGTCACGAAGACTTGAGATTGTTGTGGACAACGGATAGCACAGGAAGAGAGTTGTTTAGATGTACAATGTCCTTGTTCATTTTCTTTTTCTATTATCTTGTCTTAGATTTGAGAGCCAAAATACATGACTAGAAATAAAAGCTAGCAAATTAGTAGTCATTTTGAATCTGTTCGATAATTTTGTCAAAAACTCGAAAGGAGAATTTTGTGCAAGGACCTCACATGACCATAGACGAAATACCTGTTCCATTCCAAGGAATATGAGGGTTTAAAATGTACATCCTTAATAAACCTGCCAAATATGGAACCAAGGTGCATATATTAGCCTACTGAGAAATGCACTATATGCTAAATGCAGAAGTTTACATTCAGAAAAGTTTAAGCACAGAAAAAAAGGTTTGTTTTTACATCCGACGGAAGTTGTACTTCGGATGATAAATCTTTATGAAATGACAAACCAAAACATAACTGGTGACAATTGGTACACATCAGTTGAACTGGTCAACAAATTGAAAAAAAATTGAACTTACTGTCTGGGCACCGTGTAAAAAAACATAAAAAAAGATACCTCCAGAATTTCTTCCTGGCAAAAATCGTCGTGTACAATCATCCAATTTTGGATTTACTTTAGAAAAAAACATTAGTTTCATACTTGCCTTAAAAGGAAAGGCCGTAGTGTTGATTTCTAGCTTGTATCACAATAAAATATTGATTAAATTTACAAAAAAACCTGAGATAATATTATTTTACAATAGTACCAAAGCAGGTGTAGATGCCTTGGATGAGAAATGTGCTACATACTCAACATTACGTCAAACACGCTACTTGCTTATGGTCATTTTTTTTGCACATTTAATATATCTATCGTAAATAGTCATGTTGCTTCTCAGTTTGCAAAAGGTGAAAAGATATTGCGCTACAATTTCCTAAAAGAGCTTGGAATTGCATTATGTACTCCTCATATGAAACTAAGGATCATCCACAAAAAGGTGCTACTCAAACTTTGTAGTCTTACAGCAGACATAGTTGGGAATACTATTGAATATCAATCCAATCCAGTACAAGCTCAGGGAATGGTAAAAAGAGAGCAAAATGCAACATGCCCTGCAAAAAAGACAGAAAAACTAATATAAAATTGTTCAATATGTTATATACCAATTTGTGGACAATGTGCAGTTAAGGTGTGTTCAAATTGCAAATAAATCAATTTACGTATTCAGCGCTTATCTCTACATATAATTTTCTACTACGTAATAAAAAATTTAAATATTTTGTCTCAATTTTATCGTTTACTTAATAGTTTTTAAGTGGGTCTTCATGGCCCATTGATACCAGTTGTTTATAATGATTAGTCGGTAGCAGTTATGGGTTAAGACTGACTTCTTACAGACATCTAACTCAAGCAAATTATTATGTTGTAGACAGAAAAATATGCTTTTATGTAAGTTAAATCTATTTAGTAAAATGAATTTGCATTGCGTATAAATATGGAAGGACATACTTGCTATGAATTTTTATTAGTTCTTTGAGTTATAATAATTAAAGGATTTAATATATGTGATCTTCAAATTTTATTTACTTTATAGATTTAACTTTTTTTTATTAAGTTAAATTGAATTGTTACTGCATGTAGGTGCTATTTAGAATGTAGCTAGTTAAGGTGTGTATAAATTGTTTCCATGATACACTACATTACATTTGATTTTTCAATGCTCCACCCGAAGGTACTACATTGGCCCGGAAGTGAATTTTTTTTACCAGGAAATTTTGAATTTTGCCGAAACCTTGCTGTTCCAAGCAAGGTGAGCATTTTTAACATGCGTGACAACACTTACACATGGGATCTACAGTTGTCCTCTCATCCGAACAAAGGTGTAGTTTTGTGAAAAATGCTCTTCTAACATTTTTCAAGTGGACCGTATCAGGATTTGAACTTGAGACCTTAAGCTCATTTATCGTGCGCATACCAACTAAGGCACGGAGCCATCCTCATTATACACAACACTACATTTTCCAATGCTTCACCCGAAGGTATTACATTGACCAGAAAGCAAGTTTTGTACCCGGAAAATTTTGAATTTTTCCAAACCCTTACTGTTCCAAACAAGGTGACAACACTCATACTCCACACCTCCATTTTGCCTGTCATTCGAATGAGGGCTTATTTTGTGAAAAATGCTTGCCTAACATTTTTCAAGCGGACCGTGTCGTGATTCGAACCCGGGACCTTGGACATAGTAGTCATACGCATATCAACTGCCAAACGGAGTTGCTTTATGATACACCAACAGTGCATTTTTACATTTCCAATGCTACACTCAAAGGTACTACATTGGCCAGGAAGCGAGTTTTTTGTTGCCTGGAAATTTAGAATTTTGCCGAACTTTTGCCATTCTAGACAAGGTAGGGATCTTTAACGTGTGTGACAACACTCACACACGGGACCTCCATTTAACCTCTCATTTGAACGAGGGCATAATTTTTGTGAAAAATGCTCACCTGCCATTTTTCAAGCAGTCGGCCGTGTCGGGATTCGAACCCAGGACCTTGGGATCCGTAGTCTTACGCTTACTACATTGATCCACGGCGACGCCCATGATACCACAACATTACATGTGATTTTCCAATTCTCCACCCGAAGGTACTACATTGGCCAGGAAGCGAGTTTTTTTTTACCTGGAAAATTTTGAATTTTGCCGAATCCTTGCTGTTCTAAGCAAGGTAGGGATCTTTAACGTGCGTGACAACACTCACACACGGGACCTCCATTTTACCTCTCATCCGAACGAGGGTGTATTGTTGCGAAAAATGATACCACAACACTACATTTGATTTTCCAATGCTCCACCCGAAGGTACTACATTGGCCAGGAAGCGAGTTTTTTTTTTACCTGAAAAATTTGGAATTTTTGCCGAACCCTTGTTGTTCCAAGCAAGGTAGGGATCTTTAACGTGCGTGACAACACTCACACACGGGACCTCCATTTTACCTCTCATCCGAACGAGGGTGTATTTTTGTGAAAAATGCTCGCCGAACATTTTTCAAGCGGACCGTGTCGGGATTTGAACCCGGGACCTTGGACGTAGTAGTCACACACATACCACTACGCCACGGAGCCGCCTATGATACCACAACAGCTGTTACCTTGAATTATGTACTCTAAATTAGTTAGAAATCGAAACTGTACATTTAGCTTAATTATAATTATTGTGCAAATCGTCGACCTCACCTGCTCAATGATTTATCCACTATAGTGTAAATGAAATATTCATCTGTTTTCATTTCTGAAAATTCAGGTTAAAAATAAATCAAAGTTATTTTAAGTCAGTGTGTAGTTACATCCCGTAGATTTGAGACAAACATACCTATAATTAGACCTCATTAAATGTCATTCTGTATAGATATTTTAATGAAACTGTTAAAAAATTCTTTATATTTCATTATAGATAGGAGAAAATATAAATTAAACTATTATTTCCATGAGACAACTGTTCCATTTTGAATTGTGAAAAGTTGTTTAAGAGAGAAAAACAATTATTTAATTTAAAGTAAGCTTAGGGTTGTCTACATGATTTTCTTTTTTGTTCTACTAGAAGTAGGTAATTGGACCTCACATAGATCTCAAAGCTTGCTTTGACCAAAGTAAGTGTACAACTTGTTAGTTTACATGAATTTTATCATATTTTTATAAAGTTTTCTAAGTGATATATTAATTTGATACTGATGTATACAAATGGAGGCACAAATTGTGACCTCATACTTTTTTTTTATAAATTTTTTTTCAGCTAGGTCTCTGCGACATTGTTTCTGGACATATAAGTTGCATTCAAATGAGTTTTCATATTGTCTCAGATTCTCTGGGATCTAGTTTATAATTTCTTGAAGGGATTTCTGCATTCTTCAAAAGATTTCATCATCATTAGGTCTTCAGTCCTGGAACTGGTTAGACGCGTACCCTCATTGTTTTCTATCCCGAACTAACCTACATATTTCCCTAAAATTTGCACAGTCTGCATCTATCACTATCTTGCAGAAGTCTGATCTCGGTCTACCTCTACTTCTTTTTTCCTATCTCTATGTGTACTATATCCCGTACTATTCCCCAAGAATGCCTTAGAACATATCCTATCCTTCTAGTTCTCCAACTTTTTTTTCCACAAATATCATTCTTCCTCTACTATTTCTATAACCTATTTGTTATTAACCTGGTCTGTCTATGCTATCATCCTTATACATCTAAAGCACAACATTCCAGAAGGCTTCTATCTCTTTCTGTCTGCTTTTCCTACTGCCCCTATTTCATAGACGTACTGTGCTGTGCTCCAGACATATGCTTTGAACAATTTTCTTCTTGTCTCTATGTTTGCTGTCTTTCAGCATATCTGCTGTCCCTTCTTGTTAGATGTAGTTCGGTCACCTTCTATTGCTTTACAGTTTTATACCTTAATTTTCTCGATATTCTGTGGTATATGAAGGAGGATAAGCAGCCTGTGGCTGCCAAGTTCTTTCAGCACTTGAACATTTGTTAAATTAATAGTTTTTCCAATATATCATTTCGCTCAATCAACATTAGTTGAAAATATTTCACAACCCACACCTATAGTTGTTTATAATGATCATCAGATTTAAGTGCACTTATTTTTTTTGTCATTAGATTTTCCGTCTTGAAACTAGTTGGACGTGTATCTCCACTTATTTATGTTCTGAGCTAGCCTACACAGTTCCCTGAAATTCCCACAACAGCTTATATACAGTTCAGTTCCCCTTCTATTGTTTTCTAATTATGTCCTATTTCACAGAGATTCAGTGGTATGTGAAGGCGGTTAAGCAGCCTGTGGCTGCTGGGGATTCCCCAACACTTAGACATTTGTTGAATTAATAGTTTTCAAGTAAATGCTTTCGTACAATTAACATTATTTGAGAATATTGTAAGACCAATACCTGTAGTTCTTTATAATAATCATCATGTTTAAGTACATTTATTTTTTTTCGTCATTAGTTTTTCCATCTTGGGACGGGTTGGATGCGTACCTCCATCGATTTCTATTCTGAGCTAGCCTACATATTTCCCTGAAATTCCCACATCCTACATCTTTTACTACCTGTGTGGAATAGTCTAACCTAGGTCTACCTCTACTTTTCTTTTTTCCTATTTCTGCTTCTAATATATTCCGCGTTATTCCCTCATTTCTTAATATGTGACATATCATCCTATCTCTCCTATTTTTTACTGTTTTCTACATATTTCTTTCTTCTCTTACCATTTCTAGTACCACTTTGTTCTTCACTTTGTCTGTCTGTGATATCTTCATCATACGTCTGTAACACCACATTTCAAAGACTTCTACCTTTTTCTTGTTCACTTCTCCTACTGTCCAGGCTTCATAGCTGTACAGTGCTGTGTTCCACACATATGTTTTAAGCAATCTTTTCCTTGTTTCTATGTTTATTGTCTTTGAACACAGTGGTTGCTTTTTCTTGTTAAATGTAGCACGACCTTGTGCTAATCTTTGTTTTATATCTTTTGTGCTTTTCCCATCTTGCATTATTTGGCTTCTTAGGGAGCAGAAATCCTTAATCTCTTGTAAGTTCTCGTTACCAATTTGTATTCCTGCTTTTGGTTTATTTTCTCCTCCTTTGTATACTAGAACTTTAGTTCAATTTTTGTTAATTTTCATATCGTATCTCTTCATTAGAACTGCTTCCATTTCATTACGAGCAGCTTCTAACTCTTCTTTGCTAGATGCTAATACCGCTATATTTTCTGCAAATCTAAGCATATCAATCTTTTGTCCCTGCATAGTAATTTCAAATGTCTTCCTGCATTTGACTGTATTCATTGCCTCTTCTTTGTACAAGTTAAAAATTAATGGGGATAAGGCACATTCCTGTCTCACCCCTTTCCTAATATTTACTTCTCTACTTTCTTGCTCTAATTCTATTACTGCTGTTTGCTCTTTGTATAAGCTATGCACTATCCATCTATCCCTAAAACTCATTCCAATCGTTTTGAGCATTTTGAACATTTTTTCCTGTATTAATTACTCTAAAGTCTCCACTCCAAAAAACCCCTTGCTCTGGCCACCGATCTTCGCTATGTCTAGTGCTAACCTAACCATCCTATCCATTTCAATTTTTAAGTTCTCTAGCTTACCTGCTTGCTTCATACTTCTGACTTTCTACGCTCTGACTCGCCGAATGTTCCCGATTTTTTTTCTAAGTTTTCCGATCACATCCTCCGAAGTAGTCTCCTCCCGGTGATCCAAAGGGGGACTATTTTTTTTCCAGAATCTTTTACCTCACAGGATGCCATCATTTTAAATACAATTTAAGTACGCTTTGTACTTGGGAGGTAATGTGGTGGTTTCTCGTTGCCTTCCACATCGAGGTAGCGTGTCTTAGAATGTCATACTGACCCCTATGGTCTCTGCCACTCTAAGTACCAAAAGAGCCGCTGCCTTCTTTCGGGTACCTGTCTTAGTCTGGTTCCTCACTAAAGACCATACTAATTTGGTTGAGCCTGTAGTTTGGCTCTTTAGATCACTGGAATGTGGAAGCCATTACACTTGGTCTAGTTATCTAGAACTTCGTCAAGGTGCAGATCTATTCGGAATGGCAGTCAAAAGTAACTCATTTTATTTACTTTTAAGTCTGCAACGGTTCTCATTACTTTTCTGTAGTGAATGACTATCCTCATGCTTTACACTGAGGTGAATTTTAAGTTAGTACGAGACCCCTATCTGAGATTTTTTTACTCTTAAAGTCTCTACAAATTATCCAACCATATGCATCATAATTAGATAACAGACTTTCTGTAAACAACGTGTTCACTCCAAATAAAAAGTATACAGTTGTTTCATAAAAAAAATGAAATGTCTTGTAATGATATCCTCAAATGTACGGGTTTTTGTTGTTTCATTAATTCAGTTATATTTCACTGACACTGAAACGCAGAGGTCTGATTTTGTTCCACTATTACTTGTTTATAAGGACTTTGTTGACAATTTATTTTAGTTGTGCTACATAATGTTTGGACTTATTATTTCTTGTTTTTGTTTTTTAGCAATCTTGTTATGGTTTGAATAGTGTTGTTAATGTCGGGTGTAATTCTCATACCTGTACTGTATAATTTTTCTTTTTGCCTTTTTGTTTATGTTAAACTAATAGCCTTTGTTTTTATTTATAAAATTTTTTTAATTGTGTATAGTTTGATATTTTTTATTTATGATATTAAAAATATTTGTTGACTTTGAATAGAAATCCTACCGCTGAAACTAAGGATGAAGTGGATTTTTTAAAAATATCCATATTTTTCATAAATTAATTAGTTTTGTAAAATGGCAGACATTCAAAATTGTTTACCTGCACAAAGAAGAATTGAAGTATGACCAAGGAATATGTGGTATCAAATGCAGTTCACCCATTTCTAAGAAAAGAATACTTTTAGATCAGCTGTTATCAATAGAAGTGGAAAAATTTGGTTGTTCAAATTATCTTTCAGGTATAAAGTAGAATTTTCAATGAAGTGTGGTTAGGTCAATTCAGTTATAGAGTTGGTAAAAAACATTTTGTCCAAATTTGAAGGAAATCCTCATAATCCTGTTTTTAAAAGAGTTCATTTTGATTGACATATCTTTCTGGCCTTGGAAAACTTAAGAATCTCTCTTCGGAAAATTTAAGGAGCACATTTGAAAATGTGTTAGCTACCATCCTTACTTTAGAGGTGGTTTATTTATTTAACAAACAAACAAACAAAATTAGTATTTTAAATGTTCTAGAACAATAGACCTGTATTATCATTACTATTACCACTAGAATCATTATTTTTTTGTTGAATAATTAACATATTAAAGAAAACCAACTTAATGTTATATGCTGAAACATAATTATTAGTTTTGTAGAGCATTACGAAATACATTGCACCAAAATAACTATTTTACAATAGAATCTGCCATGATTGCATTTTTTCTTTAACTACTAATCATAGCATTACATTTCCATAGCACTTTTTAAATTATCAAATATTTTAAAATACTAAAAGTGAAAACGAAAATACTAAATTAATTACATAACAATTTCTCCCTTTTTCTTTCTTACCCTAAACCAAAACAATATTAATAATTAAAATAATTCCCTTCAAAAGCATTTATAAAGGTGGCAAATTAAAGGTTTTAGTAAGAATATCTGTCTAGTTGATTTTACTATTAATCTATCTTTCCAACCATTTGTCCAAATATAATTTGTGTATGTAGTGATATTGCACATCAACGTGCTTTGACATAATATTAATTACAGGTTTTTCATGAAGTAAATAGCACTTTGATTATCTGCATATAAACTGGGAGCTTTGGAACTTTCTCTAGATTGGAACACTCTTTCAATATTTGCATAATCCATTGCAGTTCTGTTGCTGCTTGGGTCATTACAACATACTCAGATTTCATTCTAGACTTACTAGTACAACGTTGAATACTTCATCTCCAACTGATTGAAACAGATTCCAAAAACAGTGTACAACCGGTGATGGATTGTCTGTTGTTTGTTATTTAGAGATGTCCCAAAAATGCATTAGTGTACATTTTTATATCATTCTTAACAACTCTTGGGAAACAAATTATCAAGTGTCTTGTTGCATAAAGATATTGCAGGACATTCAATATAATAACAATTACCATACATTACTATTCGGGCTTGAAGTAAACTGCACCAACTGAATTGTCGCATAGGAAATATTTAATCTTGTTCTAGCTGCTATAAATTGCAAACTACTACATAGAATAGTACTGGTATTACACATTTGAATAAAAATAAGTAATTTCGTGTTTTTGAAACCCCAATTCTAACCTTAATAATGTATTAAAAACATGTTTTGATGTTAAAAGCACATATTTTCTATTAAATGCATCCTCTTTTGCATTAAAAGCAATTAAAGTTTAAATTAATCACCTCGTGGATTACATAAATTTATTTTAAATAGAGAATTTTTTGGAATAGACGAATTTAAGAAAGAAGTTTTGAGAGGAATTGGGAGAATACCTCAATTCGTATGAACTCATTAATAAATAAACGTTTGTTCCAAGAAGCGGCTCGAATATTGAAAATAAACCGAATAATCCCTGGAATAACTGATAAAAATTATTACCTTTAGCGTTCACTGTTGAAGAGAAGCGACGCCACAATAATCGTATATGTGTTAGAGCAGAAAGAACAGCGCGCGTCACGAATAATTGGAACCAGATAATGGGGTAATAAAAACAATTTTGAACGCTAATGGGGATTTTCAAGAAAATTACGTAAGATAGGCGTTTATTATTTAGAATGGAATCGCGTACATTCTACTAGGTTCTAGAAAATAGATCTTTGTATATATAAGCAAGCGTTTATTAATTAAGGAATCGATTCGATTTTTAAATTCGATTGCGAAATGTTATTTTGATTTAAGTCGCGAGCTATTGCTTTGCGAAGATGATATTTTGAAGTATGGAGTAAGCATACTGTAATTTAATAATTACGATGGTACAATGAATATAGAAGTGATATTTTAAATGCATATTACATAAAAAAGTGGAATGTATTAATTACAATAAAGAGGGAAAATTCTTTAATATAACACTATTTTAAAAATTTTATTAAATAATCGAGAGGAAGGTTTATCCATAAATGTACTTTGATAGTTGCTGTTTGACATGAAGATTTTTAATATGGAAAATCTTGTAAGTTAATTTCACGTCAATTTAAAATAAGAAGATATTTAATTACAAGGAGCGTTTTTATGGATTCTGCAAGTATTACTTTTAGATTTATTTGTAACTGATATTGGAGTATTTGTATTTAGTTTAAGATACTCCTAATAATTTTTTTGTAAAGGATTTTTTTTACCAGGAAAGTTTGTGTTCAAAGTTCGAAATACTCTGACTTTTTCATAGATTATCCGTCAAGAATTTTTTTGGCCAAACAAACCTTACAAGCGTGGGAATAAACAAAGTCAGGTAAAATATTCAGAAAAAAGGAAATTTAGTTCTGTAAATTTAAAATAAGGTAAGGAACACTTTTTTATAATAAATACTTGTTAGAAATTATTTTATGTTTGAAGGAAACGATATTGTAAATGTTCTATATGCTTTTGTATGATAGAAAATATTTCATACTGTATAAATGCTTTGTGATTTTGCTGTTTGATTTCATTCTGAAAACCCCGTCAATTACGTTGAGCTAGCCAGGCACAGTTACAAAGGAAGGTAAGTAAACAATCTCAAGTTTTACAAACCACAAATTTCTGTTTCACAGCACTCTTTTAGTGACGCTCACAACGCGGCGTTGTCACAGCATTCTTTTAGTGGACGACCTTCTCAAAGCAATATATATATATATATATATATATATATACTCGTGGAATTATAGGTTAAATAGGTCTAGATAATAAAATTTCAACAACTGTGTATATAGGAAATAGGAACAATTTATTTACGCGCCAAATTAATCATTTTAGATAGTGAAGACGTATGGTTATTAACATATTTAGTATTTCAAAATTAGAAGGTTAAAATTGCATAAAGGGAAGAAGCTTTAGGGTACATGAAAACTCAAGGATACGCATAACCATTTTTAATAGTTTGAATCAAGCGCATGGAATCAGAAACGGAGCTTTCAAGTATAGAAAAACAATAATTTAAATGCATATTTCCATTTAAATAAACGAAAACGTTCATTGTACAAATCCTAAGAAGGGAATAAACTCGGAATTATTATTTTTAACGAACAAGTTGCTTTGAAGAAACACCTGTTAGTTATATGTCAAGTTCATAGAACTTGAATGAACGTTGGCACAAAATTCTAGAAAATTGTTTGCAACGGTCGGTCTGACAAGCTGCTAAAAATAACAAGTGATTTGAAGACTAAGTGAAATAAAAGATCTATAATGTAAAATAGACAGAGAACACGTATAAGAAAACGTTGGTTACAACTCACGTCTAAAATACACGGGAGACTTGATGGCCATCGATTTTCTGTAGCTTAAGAGGGGTTCTAAAAGAGATAGTAAATATGGGTGTAACGAAGAGAGGTAGCTAAGAGGTGGAACATTATAACGGGGAAAGCTATATCATTGGTCTAAGGCTAGCAGTTCTGAGAAGCTCGCGTCCGTTGAGGTTATTAAATGAATTTCAGTGTAACAGCCCGATAATCTCGGAATTTTTCAGACTTACGATCAAAATTTTGAGAATTGATTTTAGAAATAAGCTTTTTGATGAAGAGAGGTTTCATGAGGGGTATTGAAAAGCATATAAATACTCTGGGAAAGATATTAAAGCTCTCTTGCTCTTAGATATTATATATCGTTTAAATCTCTAACGTAATTGCTATTACGTGCTCTTACATTGTACTAATTGTTGTTTATTCGATTAACATCCTATTTTAAAGCATATAAAGCTGTTAGTAACGTACCGGAATGTATTAAAAGTGATTTGCACAAGTGGGTGCCAGCTTTACAAAAGGTGCTGTTATTACACGATACAATCGAGTGATAGGATGGTACTTGGGTAAGCGAATCGTACAGCTTAACCAGTATGCGTGAGGTGTAGTAGTATGGAATGTTAAGTTTGGACAAGACAATTATCCGGGTAGAATATTAAAGATGGTTGCAGAGATTTGGATAGTGAGTGGGGATCAGTTGGATCCAGGCATAATCACGAAGTATATGAACACAATGACGGGGTTTTGGTTCACATCTTCAGAAGTAACGATGGATGAAACTTACTCCAGGTAAAGAAAATTAATTTCTTGCTTTCTGCTTAAACATTTGTGCTAATATTTTTGTGTTTGAGTGTTTTGACTTATTGGGGGTGTATTTTATTACCATAAAAACTCATCTAAAGAGGTATATGTAGAGTACGATTAATATTGATTATTTAAAAATGTTTATTGAGGATATAAAATTGTTGTTGTAAGGAGTAAACGGGTCTTTAGCTTTATTTTAAACAAAGGAAATCAAACAAGCGAGACGCGATGTGTTTTCTGAAAATATTGGTTAGAAAAGGAATCAGAAATCCAGTAGAGGGTTGCAAACGGAGTACGATTGTTAGATTAGGTGAATAAGAGCAAGATAGACGATAGTATCGATCGGTTAGGTAGAATAGAACTTATGAATAGCGGGGATAAAAATAACGAGATATAACATACGGGTTAGACGAAGATAAGAGAAAGGCACAACGAATGTTGAAAATTAAGAAAGGGAAAAGACAAAAGATGGAAGATTTTAAATGCATGTTAGAGGGAAATGACAGATATGCACGTGCATTAGAGGCGTGTTTTGGAGGCAAGAGTGGATGGCAGTTATCGAGAGATTTCGCGGAAAGTGTCAGCCATTGAAAATTTTAATGAGGGTTTCTTCGTAAAACGATTGTTTGCAACTGAAAATTCCAAGATTTTGCGACGGTTTGAAAGCGGTTGAGAATTTTTACCTAGAATAACTCAAGGGTAATGGTTAGTTTGTGGAATTGAACGACTGTTTGTTGTTGTGTTGTGCATGGGTTTCTGGAACCGGTGGACGGTTTGAAAACGTTACTAAGAAAGTGTGTTACAGGGGTGGTAATAGATTCAAGGAGGCAGTTTTTGAGACTATATAAACCCAGAGGAGGTGGTAAAGGCTTGCTTTTTCTTTCGATCTTCAACCAAGCTACATACAAGTGTAAATGTAAATAAGTGAGTTTAGATTTGATTAAAATTTAATATGCACGTGTTGGTGCAAAGTTAGATGGCTATTGTGAAGTATGTAAAATCCTGTTAATAATTGACACTGAAAGCAAAGTAGAATTTTTACTACTTGTGGTTGGAGAATTTATGTACTATTTGGTGGTATAAAATGAAGGTGTAATATTGTCTTTTTGTACAAAGTAAAATGGTTTTTGGTAATTTCTGTGCAGTAGTTGGCACATAGGAAAAAAAAGGTTTTTACTATGCGCTCGTATTAGACCTGGGGGTTTAAAGTGAAGTTTGGGATAAGCCCAGTTACTTTTGGTTAATTATTGATGTAATTAGAAAACTTTCCAAATTATTTTATTTAAAATGACGTCTTTTAAAATTGATAATATGTGTTAAATATTCAAGATGTATGACGAATGTAAAACTGAAAATTTTGAATAGCAACTTGATATTCAAATAAATCGTGATGTACTTTTGGAGGTCAACTTTTATTTATTTAAATAGTAGGGTAGGATTTTCAGAGGACAAGTGAGCAGCTGTGGTGGCGTCCGAATTGGAAAGCATCTGCAAAGGGATTATTATAGGGTGATATTATTAATTGCAAGTCTAGGTGGTTGGGATTTATTTTAGGTAGGTGCAGGTATTTGTGACAACAAATTTTTAGAGCGTCCTTTCCAGAGTAAGCTTTAGAGCATTTATGTCAGCTCAACGCTGGGGCTCTGTAGTTACGGCCTAGCATTCACAGTAATTTATGGAGCTCATTCGTGGAGCTTGATGACACAATTTCTATATATATAACAGTAATAAGATGATATATGATATATATATATATATATATATATATATATATATATATAAAAGCAAAACTTTCTCTATTAAACCAATTACTGGTATATATTGATATGGAAATGGCCGTACGTTGAAGTGCTTGGAGCGTCGCTGTGAATACTGTGACGCCTCGCTTTGGGGCTTTACTAAGAGGGTGGTATGAAAATGGCTGCACGTAGAGGCATCGCTGAAAAAGTGATGTGGCAACGCCGCACGTTGGAATGCCACTAAAAGAGTGCTTTGATACAGATACAGCAAATTGTAGAACCTAAAATTGTTGACTTACCTTCTGTTTTAACTGTCTGGCTATCTCAACCGACTTGACGAAGTTTTCAAAATGAAATCAAACACAGCAATATCACTAAGCATTTATACAGTATGAAATATTTTCTTTTATACAAAAGCATGTAGAACATTTACAACATCATTTCTTTCTAACACAAAATAATTTCTAAGAAGTACTTATTATAAAACAAAATGTTCCTTACTTATTTTAAATTTACAGAACTAAATTTCTTTTTTTATGGATATTTTATCTGTCTGTATTTATTCCCACGCTTGTTAGGTTTGTTTGGCCTAACAATCTTTTACAGATTATTTATTAAAAGGCCATAGCGCTTCGAACTCTGAATACAAACTTTCCTGGTAAAAATCCTTTACAAAAAATAATTATTAGGTCTATCTTAAACTATCATAAACTAAATGACAAAATTCAAAATATTAGTTACAAAAAAATTATACTTGCAACAATCCATGAAGCATTTCTTTATCCAACTTGTAATTAAATATCTTCTTATTTTAAATTGACGTCCAAATTCGCTTACAAGATGATGCATAAAATCTCCATTCAGAAACAGCAGTTACGAATTTTCATATTTGGTTATATCTTACTTTCAATTATTTAATAAAATTTTTAAAATAGCGTTATATTGAATTTTTCCTCTTCATTGTATTTAATAATTTCCATTTTTTTAATGTAATTGGCGTTTAAAACATCACTTCTATATTCATTGTAACAATGTAGTTATTATATTACAGTATGCTTACTGCATACTTCAAATATTATCTTCGCAAAGCAACAGCTCGCGACTTAAATCAAAATAACATTTCGCCATCGAATTTTAGAATCGACTGAATCCGCATTTTTAATAAACGCATCCTTATATATACAAATGATCTATTTCCAGAATGTAGTAGAATAGTATGGAACATTACGATGCAAGGTTTCCTAGAAAAACCCAACAATATTCGATTATTGTGGCGTCGCATACTAATGCGAAAGATAATGAATTTTAATCAGTTATTTTTCAATGTTTGAGCCGCTTCTTGGAATAAACGTTTATTTATTAACGAGTTCATACGAATTGACTTATTTTTCTCAATTCCTCTCGAAAATACAAGAACATGTTTTTATTTACAATGTTTTATGCTCTACTAAGGATAATTAATATAAACTTAAATTGCTTTTTAATGCAAAGAAGGTGCATTTTTATAGAAATATTTGCTTTTACGGCAAAATGTGTTTTAATACCTAAAATTAAGACTAGAATTGGGGGTTTTTAATACACGAAATTATTTATTTCTATGCACGGAGAGTGCATTTTTATTATAAACAAGTGGTTTTGTATTTATCGTAAAATTATCGATTTGCATTCGCATTTAAGGCGTTTTAAGGTATTATAACGATTAATTAGTTTTACTATACTACTTACATTATTTGCTATGTATTTACAATACGCCTATATCATACAGGGTGATTGAATTTTTTGCTTATACATCAATGAATAAAGGTACACTTGTATTATACAGGGCGTGATCATAAATTTACTGAAATAAATATTTTTTTTGGGTTCTTTTATATTTTGGTGGGATTTATTTGTAGAATTTGGGTTTCAATGACCTCTTGTGACCCCTTATCACATCAATATATATATATATATATATATATATATATATCTTCCATTTTTTTTAGTTCTGTGTTATAATTATATTGAATAATAATAGCTATATTTATATTTTCTTGGATTGCATCTATTAAATTTTGAAGTATATGATTTGTGAATTAAAATAAACGGTTGCTTTATAATGCAACATTTAATAAAGTACATGTAGACTAATTTAATATATTTGTTTTAGAACTAGTACGTTATGATACTGCATATGCATGTGAAAGTAAAACTTTGAAAATAGGATGTAAAGATGGAGAGTTGATTAAACTAATTCGGGCAAATTATGGAAGATATTCAATAACAATTTGTAATGATCATGGAAATACGGACTGGAGTGTCAATTGTATGTCCCCTAAGTCACTAAGAGTTCTTCATAACAGGTTAGTAACTAAGTTTTTATGTAGTTTAAATTTTATAGTGTCTGGAGGTTATTCATAATATAAACAATTATTATATAGACCAATAAATAATTACCAATTCAATACTTCACAAATGGAAAATGAAAATATTAGTAAGTGGTTATAGTGTGTTGTAAAGACAGTAGGCATTGAAAACAATATTATGCAATATACAATCCATATAAGTTTTTTCAACTTTAGTGCCTTGCCTTGACATCCAGATTCCTCATATAATTGTACATTGTATCTACCAACATTCTTAAGTAAGGTACTTTTGTTATACACAGTTTTAAATAGTTGATAGTTTGGCAGTTGTATTGCCACTTTAGTTGTGTATGCGCGCATTTGTGCACTGTGTCTGAGTGTATGTATGCACTATGTGCATGCACACATGTGTGCATGTGGGTGAGTGTACATATGCATGAGAGCATGCATGGATGTGTGTGTGTGTGTATGTGCAGATGCACGTAAACATGTGTTTGTGCATGTGTGTGTTTGAATGTCTCTTTCTGCATAGTAGTCCTTTCTATTTTATGTGGTTATTTATATGAATAAGGATCTTTGCTATTATCAAAGTTATTTTTTAAATTTCTATCTTGGACATAAGAATATTTTACTATTTTACCGTTTGTATTCCAAACTTTAAACTCGTCTGTGGTAAATAAAACGTTTAAACTTGAACTTTTATTTACTTATTTGAAAATATGTATTTTACTGGGGTATATGTTATGGATGTTTGAAGCGTTAAATTATTAAATTTGAAATTGCCCAAAAGGGGAGGAAATTCCATAACAAAATTAAAATGCACCTGCCAACTACAGTGGTGCAGAAGTGGGTTCCTATAACAATGAGTGGAAGAAAATTGAACAAAATTGAATATTGATCAAAAATTTACCTAGATGCAATTTTAACCTATGTTACTAACATCACTTACCTTATAAGGTTTTTAATTTGTCAAGTTTCTCGTCACCAACTGCATATAGTCTAGTAAGATTTCCTGTAAATGACAAGAAATCTAGGGAACTTTATTGCAGGTGTTCTGCTGGGGAATGGGAGTTCCTTTTACAAAATACTACCTCTATGTTTAATCAAATCAAACAGCACTTTCTAATACACAAATTTATATGCCAGCGACAGAACAATATTTCTGTGAGCAAATTAAAACACAGAATTATAAAATTTTATAAACAGTTCATGTTCAATTGGTTATAACCTTTTCAATGCTAATAATTTACAACAGGTCTCAAATATTCACTTAAAACTGACAATGTCCATATTTTATATATATAATAATTTACTATACACTGTAACTAAGGGTGAACGTTATTTAATCTTATCAAAATATTTTCAAACAACATCATACATAAATTCCAAAAAAAAACAAACAGCATAACCTAGTTAGCTATGACTTACAGTACGCTTTTAGGTGGCCAAATGAACTCCACAGAGTCAGAAGTTGTACATCAGGTTGCCATTGGGGTATTTTTCTTTCCATATTTTATTTATTGCTTGGAACCAATTTGTCCAAGTCTATTGTTTGGTTAAGTCGAAAATCCACGGGATGTGCCCACGTTACCGCCTATTTGTTAATGTATATCCACAGTGTTCTATGACCTGTAAGTAATTAAAATTAATTTTGTTTTTCTGTCGGATGTAATTGCATGCCATTTATTATTCATCTCTCCTTGTTTAAGAGGTGTAGATTATGTCATTATGTGGTCCATTCTCCCACGTGAAGCAAGCATAAACTAACATGATCCTATCAACCAAAAGCTATGTGATTGAGATTATTCTATATGAATACCTTGAACTTAATGCTGATGGATTTTGCTGGTTTTTTTTCATTTTATTATCATTACAGTATGTCTAGGGTTCCTTATCTTGTAACTATTTAACATTGTATACAATTTATTTAATTACAAATGAGTAAAGCTCATTTATATTTGGAATAATTATGGTAGAAAATATTCATATTTGTTGGTTTATGGTTATTTACTTTCTTTAAATGACATGCTTCTTCTATCAAAGTTTATTGAACTAAGTACTTGGTTTACCCTTTTGTGGTGTAAATTAATTTATGAATCTGAGTTCATTCTAAATTTATAAATAACTTCCTAGTTTTGTGGTTTGAGTTTATGGCATGAAGTCTGTATTTATTACATGGTTACTAATGGAAACTTCCTTTTAGTGGTTTTTATTTGTTGCAACGTGTATCCTATTATAACCAATGTGTTTTCTTCACATTGTATTAATTCATTTTAAGACTTTTCAAATTTTTATTGCTCTCGTTATACTAATTGACCTAATTGAAATTATATTTTCTAAAACCAAAGGAATTGAAACATAGTATTGAATTACTATTTGCTATTTGTGAAATCCATTATACAGGATGAGTCAATAACAATTAATCTGTTTTAGAATAATTTTTCTCTATTTTTTATTTCTCGTAACACCCAAGCATTACATATACCCCCTAATTTCATATACTGGTTGGTATTTAGTATGTACTGAGGAATTTGGCTTAGTTGTAGTGTATTGACTCATTGGATAAGATGATGTTTTCTTTATACTAGTGGAAGCAAATACTTACTATCTAAAACATTTGTGATATATTTATTAATCACACCATTTTTTAGAATACAATAAAAATATGATTGTATAATTTATTTATTAAAGTACAAAATTATGTTTTTAATAGCATGATGGATAAAAAAAATGGTTTCTTATGCTTTTATATTTCATTCAATAAAGGAACTACACATGAGGATGGTACGGAGATGATTGTACTATAAAAGATTTCCAAATAAGCATAATATATTATTACCCCAGATGAAAAATTTTATTATAGAATTTATATTATCATGTGCATTATTAATCAGTGTGTATAGTTGTAGTTCTATATTTTGTGTATACTTGAAATCTTTAAGATTTAAATGAAAATGAAGACACTGAGGCATGTGTAAATTTGTTAATAAAAATTTATTAGTTGAGTATATGATTCTAAAGACATTACCGTATTGAATAATTAACAGTGCGCCAAAATTACCTTAAGAAGAGAATGTCATATTACTAAATTTGCAATCCTTTACAAATATAATTACTAAAATTGAAATATTCTTGCAATATATTTAATGTTATTTAATTTTTTGTTCTAAATATATTATGTAGCAAGATCCCAAATGTGCAGCAAAAAAACTTACAAGACATTATTAAGGATGCTATTGTATAGAATATTTAGCAATGCAATGTGTAAAAATGCCAATGAATATATTTTATGCATAAAAATAAATGAGAGGAGCTTTTTCATAATGACCCCAATGAAATACTTTGCTCATATATGTTTCCTCATTTTCATAAACCAAAAGTGCAAAATTTGATTGCTATACTTGTCGTAGGACAGTCCCTATAATAGGGGACAAAGAATACTACTATAGTAAGCCTGCTTTTTGTAAAAGGCGATTAAAAGGCGCAGCAAGTGGCAGCAGCCTTACTGGCTAAAAGATATTGGAGGAGAGTCGGTTGGCTTCGGGCGATCCTCAATAATTTACAAGGTTGTTGTGGGTTGGCAATGACAGATATGGCTTTTTGCTAAAATCTTTAAAAACGCGTTGTGGAAAGATATGGGAACCTACCCAACCTTCCTAGGTATGCGTGGCCTAAAACACGAAGTATGTATGTATGATGGAGAGCTCACAAGTAAAATTCTTGTCCTGAGGTAAAAAACCCCCTCATTAGGATCTCCAGAAGGGGGTACTTGGGGCTCGTCATTGTAAGAATTTAAAAGAACGGTTCGATTTAGTGATAGGGACTTGTAATGTAAGGTCGTTACTTAGAGTAGATAAGTTAACGAATTTATTAGTCGAAATGAGAAAAGGAAAAGTGGATATTTTAGGTATTAGTGAGGTGAGATGGCCAGATAGTAATGACTTTTGGAAAGATAATTATAGAATAATTACAACTTCTTTAACTAAAGGACAGGCAGGGGTAGGAATAGTGTTAGGTAAGAGATTAGGACGTAAAGTTAAAGAGTTCTTACAATTTAGTGATAGAATAATTATGGTTAGATTGAGTACAAAACCCACAGACACTATTTTAATACAGGTTTATATGCCAACAACTCAGTACAAGGATGAGGAAGTAGAGAAGGTATACAAGGATATAAATAGTATAGTGGAAAAGTAAAGGGAGATGAGAATTTAATAGTTATGGGCGATTTTAATGCGTCAGTGGGAGAAGGTAGTGAGGGAAAAATGGTAGGAAAATTTGGGTATGGTAGACGAAATGATAGAGGTGAAAGATTAGTTGAGTTTTGCCAGGAACATAGATTAGTAACTGTAAACACCCTATTTGAACAACATGTTAGAAGAAGCTATACCTGGAAAGCGCCAGGTTATAGGGCTAGATACCAAATAGATTATATTTTAGTTAAACAAAGATTTAGAAACCAAGTTAAAAATTGTCGTAGTTATCCAGGGGCTGACATAAATATCCATCAAAACTTAGTTAAAATGAAGTGTAATCTAAAATTCGAAAAATTGAGAAAGGCTAAAAGAGAGGGATGGGATCTACGTAAGCTTAATGATAGTGAGGTAAAAGAGGAATATA
This sequence comes from Platerodrilus igneus, assembly GCA_036346225.1. Classification (NCBI taxonomy): domain Eukaryota; kingdom Metazoa; phylum Arthropoda; class Insecta; order Coleoptera; family Lycidae; genus Platerodrilus; species Platerodrilus igneus. The sequence goes on along the minus strand of JARFIW010001100.1, from coordinate 590,469 downwards.
AACAAGTATTAGATAATAAGATCAAAGAGATAGCTACAGGAGGGAACGTAGAAAATGGATAGAAAGAAATAAAAACGGATGTACATAATACAGCAACACAGACTATTTGTAAGAAAAAAGTAGAAGCGAGAAAACCCTGGGTAACAAAGGAGATACTAGATTTAATAGAGAATAGAAGAAAGCTTAAACTTTTTAGAGAATTGGATAGTGAAAGTAAGTAAAAATATAATAGAGTTAGAAATAAGATAGTACATGAGTGTAGAAAAGCTAGAAATAAATGGATGGAGGAGAATTATAAGGGAATACAAGATGATTTGAGACTAGGTAAGACAGACAGGGCTTACAGGGCAGTTTAAAAGTTTTTCGGAGAAGATAGCAAAAATATAATTGTATTAAACATGAGAATAATGAGCTTCTAATAAATAAAGTTGAGGTAGTAGATAAATGGAAAAGATATTTAGAAGATTTATATAAGGGAGACGATGTGGATGAGTTAGAAAACAATCAAGAAGAAGATGTAGAAATAGGGTTCTCAATATTAAGAGAGGAATTTGATAGAGCTGTTAGGGATCTTTAACTAAATAAAGCACCAGGTATAGGCGATATACCTGCAGAATTAATAAAATATGCAAGTCAGAAAACGTTAGCCAGATTTTATGAACTAGTAAAAGTAATATATGACACAGGTGAGGTCCCAATAGATTTCGAAAAAAAAAATTATTAGCTCACTCCCAAAAAATCAGGAGCTGATAGGTGTGAGAATTTTAGAACGGTTAGTTTAACTTCCCATGCTTCCAAAATACTAACAATAATAATTAAAAATAGAGTAGAAGCTTTGACTGAGAATTATTTAGGCGAAGATCAATATAGTTTTTGTAAAGACAGAGGAACTAGAGAATCGATACTAATGATTAAGGCAATTATCGAAAAAAGGTTACAACAAATAAAAAGACTCATTTCGCATTTGTAGATTTAGAAAAAGCTTTTGATAGGGTTAATTGGATTGTTATGTTCAGGGTTTTGCGAAAAATATGAATCTTTTGTAGGGATAGAAAAATTATTTATAGTCTATATAGAAATTAAAGCATAGTAATTAGATTTGATGAAATAGAAAAGGAAGCTAAAATTAGAAATGGTGTTAGACTGTATACATCTTCCTTGAATTTTAATGTTTATATTGGGGAAGCATTAATCTTAGGTAGAGAGAGAAAAGAGATAGATATTAGTGTACAGAGACAGAAAATAGACATGTTACGTTTTACAGATGATATAGCCATTATAGCAGAGTCTAGATGAGATACTACAGAGTAACTATAGTATGAGAATTAAATCAAGTAAGACAGAGATAATGAAAAGTGAGTTACAGCCTGGTTTTAAACCAAAACTAAAAATAGGCAATACCGAATTAGAGGAAGTAGAAGAATTTTGCTATTTAGGTAGTATAATTACAAAGGACGGAATAGCAGAAGGGATATAGTAGCTAGAATAGCTCAAGCTAGAAAAATGTTTTTAAAAAAGAAAGACTTACTAATAGCTAATAGTATTAGTTTAGATAATAGAAAAAGTTTCTTAAAGTCGTACGTATGGAGCGTTCTATTATACGGTAGTGAGACTTGGACAATTAAAGAGGTAGATAAGAAAAAGATAAAAGCTTTTGAAACTTGGTGTTATAGGAGAATATTAAAGATTAGTTTGACAGATAGAGTAACAACTGAGGAAGTTTATAGAAGCATAGGTGGGGAACCCTGTATGCGGAAACAATTAAAGGTCAATAGAGATAGAATGATAGGGCACTAGTTAAGACATGAGGGACTATTTAGTAAGGTCATTGATTATAGACTACCAAATAAAATAAAGTAGGAAGACCTAGGCAAAGCTATATTTGTCAAATTATTAGAGATTTAGGTTGTGAATGGTATGTAGACCCTTTTAGAGTAGTTCAGAATAGAAAAGAATTTAGAGCTGCGTCAAGCCAACTTTAAGTTCGAAAACAAAACAAAAAAATTAATAAATAAAAATTAGTTAACTAAATGTCACCATGACATAACTCACAATTAGTTAGCAGTCTGGCATGTTGGCAGTGATTTGCTACTTAAGCCTTACCATAACATATAATTTAATAAACGTCTCCATGACATAACTCACAATTAGTTAGCGGTCTGGCATGTTGGCAGCGATTCACTGCTTAAACCTTACTATAACATATAACTTAATTAACGTTTCCATGACATAACTCACAATTAATTAGCGATCTGGCATGTTGGCAGCGATTCGTTGCTTAAGCCTTACCATGACATATAATTTAACACTTTTCCTTTTTTGGAAGGGATAACCAGGTAAATTTCATTTCTTTATAGATGGAAATCATGTAAACATGTTGGAGTTCTTTAGCAACCGTCAGTTTGCTAATATGTAGAGCCAGGTTGATAAGAAAAAAAGTAGAAAAGTATAGGAAGACCTAGACCAAGCTATATTACTAAAATTATTAGAAAATTAAGTTGTGAAGGGTACATAGAACTTTTTAGATTAGCACAGAATAGAAAAGATGTTAGCGCTGCGTTAAACCGATCTTAAGTAAGATTGAAAGCAAAATGATGATGATATCTTAGGACATCAATTTATAGATACAGGATCATCTTAGACTTTGAAATTTTGCTAGTGTGCTTGATTGCTTGAAAGAATATATTAACCTGTGTGCTAACTTTTGCAGAAAAGTTAATAACATGTATAGAGAAGGCAATTCCAAACCCACAAACTGTTATATTTTTGGTTAAATAATTGAGATTGTAGACAAACTCATAGATAAGGTTTTATAAAGGCAAGAATTTCGTTTAAATGGATCAAATACTTTTCCAATTCAAAATAGTTGCATTGTACTGTGCTTGGTGAAGCTGTGATTAGCATATTGGAAGATCGCATTAGAGTTGTATATAAAATTTGATTTCTATTGGTTCTGCAATACGAGACCTCCAAAAAGATTTGTGTAAAATTTCGGTAATCAAATACAGTGTATGGTAGTAAGACTACTGAAGAGGTTGAGTAGAAAACACATGCTATTGAAGGTGAAGACACGATGGCTTTGACATATCCTTTCTCTGGATCAGTGAACTGTAACCAGAAAAGAAGATATTAGAAATAATAAAAAATAGCAAAGCAGTGTAAACTAATTGTGAAAATTGAGAAAGAAAGCTACGATTGTATATTTGTGTAAAAGCTGTTTACTACAATATTAAAATTTGCAGAGCACTTTTGATGTTAGCCATCCACAGTGCAACTACTGCAATTAAGACAAATTATGAAATAATTATTCTAAGACTGATATGAAAAACTTTCTTATCGATGTTTAAAAAATCCTTTCCATTATATGCTACAATAAACTTAACTTCATATCGATATTTACTATATCACAAATTTAAATTACTCAAATGTATAAATATAATGTTACTGTGAGAAAATTTCAGATTACACGTTACTTCTTTTGAGGATAAAGTTGAAAAGACGAATAAATTATTGACAAAAATCAATAACATCTGGTTATGTTTGGTATTGTGGATTAGCAATAAAATTAGATTAAAATCCATATGTTAAGGAAGTTGTACACTAGAACTGTCAAAATGATAGCTAATCAATTATTATTAATTTATATGTTTATATAAAGGTGTTAAGTTTCTATAAATATTAGTCTGAATATTTAAACAATGGCTATTTTTTTGTAAGTTTCTCTCCATTTGTAGGTTCTCAAGAAAATCTGACCTGTTAAGGTTTTGGAGGTCATGTTATGCAGTATTTTTGAATTCCTAGCAGGATCGAAAGTGTGTTTATTGTAATTAATTTGATAATCAAATGTTGATTTATCTGATTTGTGTAAATATTCTCTAATTTTAACTTTTACAAGTGTGCAAATTCTGTCTATGGAAGTAGCTGGAAAGTGTACAATTAACACTATAAACTGCACTTCTAGATAAGAGTTTCAGATGTTCTTTAGACTTCACCAAATGTTGCTTTTAACGTGTTGCATGATTAAAAAAATAGTAGTCGAGTTATTGTATTTAGCTATGGCTATTTTTATTTTGTAATTTAGTGTTGATTATATAAAAGGAATTAAAATGAAATTTTTAGGTGTATACCACTGGTTAAGCTGTATACTTATTGATTAAGTTTTTTAGTCTTAATTCTGTTGATTAAATTTTTAATAAAATTATGTTTATGCTTAATGTTGATTTATGTCTGTTTAATTAAATTAAACACGTTTCTATAATCTGCTCTTGATAAAGGGATGTTAGAAGTCTGTATATGTAACAGTTAAAAGCTGACATTATGTGATCAGTGTGAGTCGGTTTTTATATATGTTATATTGTAGTTGAATATTAAGCCTAGTTATAGTCAAATCTAAGAAATTTAGCTTATTGTTTGATTCTATTTCAACTGAATTTAATATTAGGATAAATGTTATTAATATTATTCAAAATATGATAGAACGTTTCAGTAGTGCTTTCAATGAGAACTAAACAGTCGTGTAGTGGGCCCATGTCCACAATGGGATACGGTGCCGCCAATATTTAAATAGTGCGGGTTTTAAGTGGCGCAAGCTGGAACTAGTTGGAATAAAATAGAGTGGTGGAGCGGTGAAGGGGACTTGTGTTTTGGCGGCCGCGGATGTTAGTAGTATTATTATTTTTATATACACGTAGGTTAGAAAATGAGATAATCTTGTTGCTCACAGTTCTGTACTTTATGAATAAAGTTGTTCTAAGTGTTTGAAGATCGAGTGTGGTGTTTTCTTTTTAGTACCAATTCTTATTAAAGGACAGGAGATAAAAGAGGAATGCTTCAATGGCGCACAACGGGGCAAATAACAATAGGTATTGAAGAGTAAGACTAAGCACCTAAACTGTGAGTACAATAATTTTGATAATAATTAAAGCTTGAGTGAAACATTGTATGGATGTTCCATCGACAATATAGAACACAAACGTTTTTCGTACGAACGTTATTGTGCTGAGCATTATTTAAACTTGGGAGGTTACAAAGAAACTGCACGGAATATCGGCGCTTTTGCAGGCGTGTATTACGGTTGAGAATCGCATATAGTGCGTATATAGCTTTTTAATTGAAATGAAAACAGGATACGACGCGCGCATTACAGCCGAGACAAAGGTTAACAACATTGACATTGACCGTGACCTATAATAACCCACAATATTATACATATTATTTACAGCAGGGAGAAGTGAATAAACTGAGAAATGCGGTATGAAAGATAGACGAGTACAATTATAGTAGGATAATTGAAATTTTGTAATAACCTTACTTTGTTATTTAAATACATACGAATTTTAATTGAGTAGTTAAGTTGCATAATTAAGTAGATAAGATGCCGAAATCACAGAATAAGGAGATCAAAGAAAAGGGCGGCAATAACAAAGGGGATAAAGAGAATAATTATAATGCTTCCTCAGAGGAAATTGATAAAAGTGTGGAGTTAGAATTAATGATTAATACTCTAACCGAAATTATGGTAGCTATGCAAAGCAGCATTTCTATTTTAGCTAAGTCCCTTGCACAAAAACCACAAATTATTAATACAGATAGAGTACCAGACAAACAATATGTCACATTATGGCGGGATTTGGGGGATTCAAACCACACTTTTTACCCCAATGGGAAAACACACCCGGTGGTATTTATAAAAAAATTAAAGCTACTTTTAAAAGAAGCGGGGGTACCGGAAGAAAGTAAATTACGGTTAGCACAAGAATGTTTAAGGGGGTCTGCAGGGGATTGGATGACAATGAAAGAAAAATTATTTTCTAGCTTTGACCAATTTTGTATAGCGTTTCAAAACAGGTACTGGAGTGTAGAGGAACAGAGAAAATTATTTTATGAATTTAAATTTGGGCAATATCCGGGAACGGGTAGCAAAGCAGATTATTTTTTAAATTGGGCTAAGCAAGCATCCTATTTATCGGATACTATGTCGGAAATTGAAATAGTAGATTTATTAGTAAGGCATTTTCCCGCCGATATACAGAGGGGTATGTTTATTGCGGGAATTAAAACCGTGGAAGAATCGGAAAAGTATTTAAGACGGGTGGACGAGATAGATCAATCGGAAAATCAAAATAGACCCGAAAGTAGGCAGGGGCCACGAATAAATCATTCTAGGGGGGTATCCTGGCGAGATCACAGGCGCCAGGGGAACCAAGACAATAATGAAAGGGAGGAAAATTTAGAGAGTGGGGACAGAAGGCCAGGCACCGAGGAGGGTGTCAACCGTAGCATACGTTTTATTTCTAGAAACTGCTATGCGGAAGCCGAGGATTTATTAAGTGATGAGGAAGTTGAAATGAAGGAAGAAAAGTCTCCGATAATAGAAGGAAAAATTGGGGACAAAATAGTACATATATTAGTGGATTCCGGTAGTGCTATTTCAGCGTGCTCTGAGACATTATTTGCGGAACTCAAGGGGACAATAGAACATTTACCTGTTCTTCCAGTTAGTGGGACTACAGTATCCGTAGCAGTAGGGAAAAATAAAGAAAAGGTTTCTCAACAGACTTTGCTACCAGTTGTAATTGGAAACAAACAACTGGAAATCCCAAGTGTGGTTATAAAAGGGTTGAACGCTGAGCTTATTTTAGGGTGTGATTGGTTAGGTGCGATGAAGGCACGTATAGATTTTGAGAATATGAAAATAATATTAGGTTGCAATCCACCCGTGGAGGTTCAGTTCATTAAACATCGTCAGTTGTCACTGGCAATTAATTTTATCAACGCTGAAGTTCAAAAACAGCGGCACCATTATACTGATTATGAGTTTCAGGTAGCAGTCGGCAAGGCCGAAACATTTAATGATAACCAAAAGGAGCAATTGTTGCAACTTTTAACAAAATATGACACTGTCTTTTCTGAAACGCCAGGAAGGACCACACAGTACGAGCATGAAATTTTAATGCGGACTGATGTACCATTTTATCGAAAACCTTATCCTATTGCGGTAATACATCGTAAAGAAGTGAAACGGCAAATAAGTGAGATGCTAGATGCAGGGGTGATCGAGAAGGCACAGACAGAATATGTGTCTCCACTCGTCACCGTTAAAAAAAAGGACGGGTCAGTACGAGTATGTCTTGATGCCCGGTTCTTGAACAAACTGATGGTAAAAGACCATGTTATTCCACCGAAGCCAGATGATTTATTGTTAAAGTTTTCCAACGGGATGTATTTGTCCACGTTAGATATGACTGCCAGTTACTGGCAGATTCCTATAAAGGGGGAGCATAAGAAATATACAGGTTTTTCCTATGATAATGAAACATATGTCTTTAATGTTTTACCTTTTGGGCTGTCAACCTCAGTCGCAAGCTTTATTAAGGGATTAGCGAGAATTCTGGGCCCAGGGGTAGAACCATTTGCGTTAATATTTGTCGATGATATTTTGGTTTTCTCGTCGACAGCTGAATCACATCTAGAGCAGGTGGGGATGATATTAAAAAAACTTGGAGATGCGGGCATAACGGTAAAGCTGAGAAAATCATGCTTTGCCCGAGCTGAGGTAAGATATGTAGGTCATGTAATTTCGGCAGAGGGAATCAAAATGGACCCTGAACGAACAGTAGCTATAACTGATTCGCCGCCACCTCGTAATTTACGAGAGTTACGTAGTTTCCTGGGTTTAGTAAACCACGAACGACGGTTTGTTGAAAAATTTGCAGATCTGGCACTACCGTTAGTGCAGCTATTAAAGAAAAACACTCCTTGGACCTGGACTTCTGTCCACCAAGAAACTTTTGAAGCAATTAAAAAAGCCTACCTCGATGCTACAATGTTGCAGCATCTAAAATTAGATGATACTTTTTACATTCAGGCAGACAGTTCTGGATATGGTCTAGGTTGCTGCCTGTTTCAAAAGGGAGAAGCAGGTGATCGTAAGGTGGTCGCATACAGTAGTAGAACCCTGAAGGGAGCTGAGGTAAATTACACCGTCACAGAAAAGGAGGCGTTAGCCATCGTATATGCTTTAGAGCAGTGGCGAGTGTTGGTTTTGGGAAATCCGTTAGTGATTGTAACAGATCATAAATCTCTCTCATTCTTGATGACGTGTCCTTTTAAAAATGCTCGTCTTACCAGATGGACTTTACGTATTCAAGAGTTTAGTTTTGTGGTTGAATATTGTCCGGGCAAGGACAATATCGTTGCAGATTGGCTGTCTAGGCATCCGCACGAAGCTAGAGGACCGGACGTTCCAGAGGTGAATACAGAGTTGAGGGTATGGATGCTCCAGTACACTAATGAGTTTAAAAGTTTGAAGGAGAATTTGAAAACAATACGAGAGGATCAGAATAATGATGAACGAATAAGGAGTAAAATAGAAATAATAGAACAAGGAGGGGATTCTCAGGGAGATAGTTCGGACAATAAATGGTATACTGTACATAAAGGGATATTATTCAGGAGAGGTGAAGCAGACAATAAGGGTTTCAAATGGGTAGTTCCAAAGCAGCAAATACAGGCATTGATTGGACAGCAGCATGCAGACATAGGGCATTTTGGCTGTTCTAAAACATACCTTCATATGAGAAAATCTTTTTATTTTCCAAAGATGCGAAAGCTGATAAGGCGGATCGTAGCATCTTGTCTGATATGTCAAAAGTCAAAGGCGTCTCCACGTTTGCACGGTACTTTTAATATGGTCTCGGTAGACCAACCAGGCGATTTGGTTTGCACTGACTTAATGGGGCCACTCCCTCCTTCCAGAGGGGGTACCACACAATTATTGGTATTTATCGGTCTTTTCCAGGTATGTGAAGTTGTATGCGCTAAAACGTGCTACGGCACTAGCAATTACAAATAGGTTGGTCAAGGATTATTTCTCTTCGGTGCAGGTTCCAAAGGCGATCCTGAGCGACAACGGAACTCAGTTTCATTCAGAAAAATGGGTGAATACTTTAAATGAATTTGGGGTAAAAATCAGGCACACTTCTGTGTATTTTCCACAGGGAAACGTTACTGAGCGGGTGAATAAGAAGATCGGTAGGTTATTAAGTATGTTTTGTAATGCAAAGCATACCAAGTGGGCTTATACGTTAAAGGAAATAGAGCTATGTATTAACAGTGCGATACATGAGACTACCGGGTATTCTCCATCATATTTGCAATTTGGTGCTGTGGAATTAAATAATATCCGGAAACTCATTGAATACCCACTGGGGAAGGAGGATTCTCGCAATTTACAAGAGGTTTGGTTAGCTGTTAAAAATAAAGTTTCGACTAAAGCAGAGAAACGGCGGGTAAAATATAATAATCAAATTCAACCTGTTGTTTTCCAGTTGGGAGATGAAGTGTTGGTTAAAACCCATCCTCAATCATCTTCTCTTAATGCGGAGATTAAGAAGTAATTTTCCTCTATGAAGGTCCTTATAAGATATATCAGCGGGTGGGGTCAAATGCTTATATGTTGCACGATCCAGAGGGACGTCTTGTCGGTCCTCACAATATCATTAATTTAAAGAAAAGAGTGAAGTATTCACCAGGCCTTTAACCTACTTTTCTTTTATCTCATTATTCGTTGATAGGTGTAGTTTAGTAAAACTTAAGCTGTTGTACATGTAAAATTTACTCCTTGTAATTAGTCATAAATTTTGGGGGGTTATGTAGTGGGCCCATGTCTACAATGGGATACGGTGCCGCCAATATTTAAATAGTGCGGGTTTTAAGTGGCGCAAGCTGGAACTAGTTGGAATAAAATAGAGTGGGGGAGCGGTGAAGGGGACTTGTGTTTTGGCGGCCGCGGATGTTAGTAGTATTATTATTTTTATATACACGTAGGTTAGAAAATGAGATAATCTTGTTGCTCACAGTTCTGTACTTTATGAATAAAGTTGTTCTAAGTGTTTGAAGATCGAGTGTGGTGTTTTCTTTTTAGTACCAATTCTTATTAAAGGACAGGAGATAAAAGAGGAATGCTTCAGTCGTATACATAAGGTACCAATGTAGGATCTGCGAGTTGTTATCTGTTAGAATGAAATTAGTTTTCTGGGTGATCAATAAAGACATCTGCCAGAAAAAAGAGGGGTTATTTCCCATCATTAGTGATTCGGATTGTTTATAGCATTTGTTATTGAAAATGAAAAAATTGTATGATAAACAAAATTTCAATAAGGTCAGCGTAGAAATTATACCGTCTTTTAAAACGTCAACAGATCGTAAAAGATCTCTCACCCATGGTTTAGTTTCAGATTTAGACACAGAAGTGAAAAGTTTACCTACATCAAAGAACAGCATTATGCAGTCTTCAGGTAATTGTGTTCTTCATTTTTTTTGTTATTAGTTTAATTGTATTACTTATCAAACAATAGGTTAAAATTTAGTCCAATTTATAATTAGAGCCAAAATAAATTTTTATAATTTAGACACTGGTGTATTAATGAAACTTACTACTGATAGCCTTATTGGAAATCTCATTTTAGGCAATCTATATAACCTAGGTCTCAGCGGCTTGCTAGAAATTCAAAGTTTTAGGTGCCTTGTGTTCTCTCGAGGAATCACTAAAGTTGTTGCCAAATAATCTTGTTTTAGCAATGAAAATGTTTAAAGCGTCTCTGTCCAAGGGTTTCATTTTCTTCCAAAAACAATTCTACTTTATTAACATAACCCACTCTATCGAGAATTACTAAGCAATTTTCCTTATCTGCTTTTGCGACAAGATTTTGATCTTTAATTTTCTTGAGATTTTTAAAAAATTTTAAATTATGAGTTTGTCTGGTGGTATTCTGTTATTCTGCTGATTGTTTAAACTATGAAGATCCAATAGAGATCCATTTGTAAGACTACCTTTGTTGAGATCTCGTGGGGATGCAATCTATTGTAGCTTCTAATTCAATCAAAAACTCTTTAACATTTTGTTTTGTTATCGAACTTTGAAAAGCATATTTTAACCCAAAACTAAGCAATTTATCAGTGAAGTTGATTTTGGAATTTTTTTAACACAACCATCAAATTTAAAATTATGAAATTGTTGGGATCTATTAAATTTTTTTGAAAACTTGTTTCTGAACAAATCCATGTAATTACTTATTCAATAATTCAAATTTTGCTAGTTTATGAATTTCCACTTTATCCTCAATTAAATTTAATAATTTTGACAATGATAAAAATTCAAATCCCTGACTAATATATTGTAAATGAGCTTTAGTTTACAATTTTGTTAAGTTTAGCATAACATTTGCAAATCTTTTATTAACACAACAACCTGGGTCCTATTTATTTTTTGATAGAGCAAAAGTTGGAGTAACTTTTTCCTTGCAATTTTGAATGAACCACTTATTTATCTGGATCGTTGTACGTTTAATGGAAAGTTCCTTAAATTTTTCAGTCATTATGACCATACTGTCGATATCCAAATTGTTATCAAAAGGCTGTGCACATGGGTATTATTTGAAATACAAAACTACGGTTGTGTATTAGTGTAAATTTTTTTTATTAAAATACTAAAATTTACAGAGCACTTTTGACGTTAGCCATCCTCGGTGCAACTACTGTTACAGTTACAGTTTCTGATAAATTGTAATATGAATTTGCAATGGGTTAAATAGGCTGATGGACCTTCATGGATCGATTTTACTCAATTTAATTATTATTAATCATATTTAAAGTTATTTTTATTCAGATTGTAGGAATTCCAGACGTAAATAATTTTTTGATATTTCAATATCACTTTCAAATCTACATTTATCTTATTTGCTATTCCACTGGTTGAATCTTAGTAGTATGTAAATGTTAGTTCTTTATTAAAGGAATATCAAGGTTACAGGTATGTATTCAGTGACTATGTTATTAATGTGATTTTCATTATCTTATTTTCTCTAATAAACTGGTAAGTTTTAATGTAATAATATTTCTTACTTGTGTATCTGTAATTACAACTTGATATTTTGCATTAATTTCGAGCCATGTAATTTTTTGCCTCGTTATCTGTATATGACATATTAATTGATATGTTAAATTTTGGTACTTTTATGCAAGAAGTAGGCTACCAATCCTACACGTACTCTATAATTCTGCAAGATTGGTTGCAGATACTTCTTAGCTGGTTAGACATGTGTTGTTTTGAAAGCACTACGACTGGTTGTACAAAGTAGGCGTAATTGTGGAATTTTCTTTTTAATCAAAGACAGTTGAAATACACATAGTTTCTCAGTTGAAAATTCATTTTTTACAACACGGGACAATGTGAAGTTGATTTATTCGTTAGTTGCTGGAGTTACAAACAGAATTGTTTTCCGCTTTATCGCATGAAGGATGTAATTATTCGTGTAATTCTTCTTTTAGCCACAGATAATTTTTTTGTACACTGTGTGAGCGATTTGTGCTTATTTTTGTTGTCACCATGGTTAAACTTATTAGATTGGTAGTGGTGTGCAGTTTAGAGAAAGCTTGGAACATTACAGTAGTTGCACTGTGGATGGCTAACATCAAAAGTGCTCTGTAAATTTTAATATTGTAGCAAACAGCTTTTACACAAATATACAACCGTAGCTTTTTTTCTCAATTTTCACAACTAGTTTACACTGCTTTGTCGTTTTTCATTATTTCTTATATTATCTTTTCTGGTTATAATTCACTGATCCAGAGGAAGGGTATGTCAAAGCCATCATGTCTTTATGCAATAGCATTTGTTTTCTACTCAACCTCTTCAGTAGTCTTACTATCATACACTGTATTTGATTACCAAAATTTTACACAAATCTTTTTGGAGGTCTCGTATTGCAGAACCAATAGAAATCAGATTTTATATACAACTCTAATGCGATCTTCCAATATTCTAATCACAGCTTCACCAAGCACAGTGTAATGCAACTATTTTGAATTGGAAAAGTATTTGATCCATTTAAACGAAATTCTTGCCTTTCTAAAACCTTATCTATGAGTTTGTCTACAATCTCAATTATTTAACCAAAAATATAACAGTTTGTGGGTTTGGAATTGCCTTCTCTATACATGTTATTAACTTTTCTGCAAAAGTTAGCACACAGGTGAATATATTCTTTCAAGCAATCAAGCACACTAGCAAAATTTCAAAGTCTAAGATGACCCAGTATCTATAAATTGATGTCCTAGGACATCATCATCATTTTGCTTTCAACCTTACTTAAGATCGGTTTGACGCAGCGCTAACCTCTTTTCTATTCTGTGCTAATTTAAAAAGTTCTACGTACCCTTCACAACTTAAATTTCTAATAATTTGACTAATATAGCTTGGTCTAGGTCTTCCTATACTTTTTTACTTTTTTTCTTATCTACCTGGCTCTACATAGATATTAGCAACCTGACGGTTGTTAAAGAACTCCAACATGTTTACATGATTCCCATTTATAAGGAAATGAAATATTACTTGGTTATCCCTTCCAAAAAAGGAAAAGTGTTAAATTGTATGTTATGGTAAGGCTTAAGCAACGAATCGCTGCCAACATGCCAGATCCCTAATTAATTGTGAGTTATGTCATGAAAACGTTAATTAAGTTATATGTTATGGTAAGGTTTAAGCAGTGAATCGCTGCCAACATGCCAGACTGCTAACTAATTGTGAGTTATGTCATGGAGGCGTTTATTAAATTATATGTTATGGTAAGGCTTAAGCAGCAAATCGCTGCCAACATGCCAGACTGCTAACTAATTGTGAGTTATGTCATGGTGACATTTAGTTAACTAATTTTTATTTATTAATTTTTTTTGTTTTGTTTTCGAACTTACTTAAAGTTGGCTTGACGCAACTCTAAATTCTTTTCTATTCTGAACTAGTCTAAAAAGCTCTACATACCATTCACAACCTAAATCTCTAATAATTTGACTAATATAGCTTTGTCTATGTCTTCCTACTCTATTTTATTTGGTAGTCTATAATCTAAGACCTTTCTAAATAGTCCCTCATGTCCTAACTGGTGCCCTATTATTCTATCTTTCCTGACCTTTAATTGTTTCTACATACAGGGTTCCTCACCTATGCTTCTATAAACTTCCTCAGTTGTTACTCTATCTATCAAACTAATCTTTAACATTCTCCTATAACACCAAGTTTCAAAAGCTTTTATCTTTTTCTTATCTACCTCCTTAATTGTCCAAGTCTCACTACCGTATAATAGAATGCTCTATACGTACGACTTTAAGAAACTTTTTCTATTATATAAACTAATACTATTAGCTATTAGTAAGTCTTTCTTTTTTAAAAACATTTTTCTGGCTTGAGCTGTTCTAGCTACTATATCTCTTCTGCTATGTCTGTCCTTTGTAATTATACTACCTAAATAGTAAAATTCATCTACTTCCTCTAACTCGGTATTACCTATTTTTAGTTTTGGTTTAGAACCAGGCTGTAACTCGCTTGTCATTATCTCTGTCTTTCCTGAGTTAATTCTCATACTATAGTTACTCTGTAGTATCTTATCTAAAATATTTTAAAACTCTCCAAACTCTTTTCTAGACTCTGCTATAATGGCTATATCATCTGTAAAACGTAACATGTCTATTTTTTGTCCCTGTACACTAATATCTATCTCTTTTCTCTCTCTACCTAAGTTTAAAGCTTCCTCAATATAAACATTAAAAATCAAGGGAGATAGTATACAGCCCTGTCTAACACCATTTTTAATCTTAGCTTCCTTTTCTATTTCATCAAATCTAATTACTATGCTTTAATTTTTATATAGACTGTAAATAATTTTTCTATCCCTACGAGAGATTCATATTTTTTGCAAAACCCTGAACATAACAATCCAATTAACCCTATTAAATGTTTCTTCTAAATCTACAAACGCGAAATGAGTCTTTTTATTTTTTGTAACCTTTTTTCGATAATTGCCTTAATCATTAGTATCGATTCTCTAGTTCCTCTGTCTTTACGAAAACTATATTGATTTTCGCCTAAATAATTCTCAGTCAAAGCTTCTACTCTATTTTTAATTATTATTGTTAGTATTTTGGAAGCATGGGAAGTTAAACTAACCGTTCTAAAATTCTCACACCTATCAGCTCCTGACTTTTTTGGGAGTGAGCTAATAATATTTTTTTCAAAATCTATTGGGACCTCATCTGTGTCATATATTACTTTTACTAGTTCATATAATCTGGCTAAAGTTTTCTGACTTGCATATTTTATTAATTCTGCAGGTATATCGTCTATCCCTGGTGCTTTATTTAGTTAAAGATCCCTAACAGCTCTATCAAATTCCCCTCGTAATATTGAGAACCCTATTTCTACATCTTCTTCTTGATTGTATTCTAACTCATCGATATCGTCTCCCTTATATAAATCTTCTAAATATCTTTTCCATTTATCTACTACCTCAACTTTATTTATCAGAAGCCCATTATTCTCATCTTTAATACAATTATATTTTTTCCTATCTTCCCCGAAAAACTTTTTAACTGCCTTGTAAGCCCTGTCTGTCTTTTACCTACTCTCAAATCATTTTGTATTCCCTTACAATTCTTCTCCATTCATTTATTTCTAGCTTTTCTACACTCATGTACCATCATATTTCTAACTCTATTATATTTTTACTTACTTTCACTATCCAATTCTCTGAAAGGTTTAAGCTTTCTTCTATTCTTTATTAAATCTAATATCTTTGTTCCCCAGGGTTTTCTCGCTTCTACTTTTTTCTTACCAATAGTCTGTGTTGCTGTATCATGTACATCCGTTTTTATTTCTTTCTATCTATTTTCTACGTTTCCTCCTGTAGCTATCTCTTTGATCTTATTGTCTAATACTTGTTTATATTCCTCTTTTACGTCACTATCATTAAGCTTACCTAGATCCCATCCCTCTCTTTTAGCCTTTCTCAATTTTTCGAATTTTAGATTACACTCCATTTTAACTAAGTTATGATGGATATCTATGTCAGCCCCTGGATATCTACGACAATTTTTAACTTGGTTTCTAAATCTTTGTTTAACTAAAATATAATCTATTTGGTATCTAGCTCTATCACCTGGCGCTTTCCAGGTATAGCATCTTCTAACATGTTGTTCGAATAGGGTGTTTACAGTTACTAATCTTTCACCTCTATCATTTCGTCTACCATACCCAAATTTTCCTACCATTTTTCCCTCACTACCTTCTCCCACTGACACATTAAAATCGCCCATAACTATTAAATTCTTATCTCCCTTTACTTTTCTCACTATACTATTTATATCCTTGTATACCTTCTGTACTTCCTCATCCTTGTACTG
Organism: Platerodrilus igneus; assembly: GCA_036346225.1. Taxonomy (NCBI): domain Eukaryota; kingdom Metazoa; phylum Arthropoda; class Insecta; order Coleoptera; family Lycidae; genus Platerodrilus; species Platerodrilus igneus. Next base: position 574,236 of record JARFIW010001100.1, on the reverse strand, counting down.
AGTTGTTGGCATATAAACCTGTATTAAAACAGTGTCTGTGGGATTCGTACTCAATCTAACCATAATTATTCTATCACTAAATTGTAAGTACTCTTTAACTTTACGTCCTAATCTTTTACCTAACACTATTCCTACCCCTGCCTGTCCTTTAGTTGAAGAAATTGTAATTATTCTATAATTATTTTTCCAAAAGTCATTACTATCTGGCAATCTCACCTCACTAATACCTAAAATATCCACCTTTCCTTTTTTCATTTCGACTAATAAATTCGTTAAGTTATCTACTCTAAGTAACGACCTTACAATGCAAGTACCTACCACTAAATCAAACCGTTGTTTTAAATTCTTATAATGACGAGCCCCAAGTCCCCCCTTCTGGAGATCCTAATGAGGGGGTATTTTACCTCAACAAGAATTTTACTTGTGAGCTCTCCATCATACATACATAGTTCGTGTTTTAGGCCATGCATACTTGGGAAGGTTGGGTAGGTTCCCATATCTTTCTACAATGCGTTTTTAAAGATTTTAGCAAAAAGTCGTATCTGTCATTGCCAACCCACAACAACCTTGTAAATTGTTGAGGTTCGCTCGAGACCAACCGACTCGCCTCCAATATCTTTTAGCCAGTAATGCTGCCGCCCCTTGCTGCGCCTTTTAATCGCCTTTTACAGTAAGCAGGCTTACTATAGTAGTATTCTTTGTCTCCTATTATAGGGACTGTCCTACGACAAGTATAGCAATCAGATTTTGCACTTTTGGTTTATGAAAATGAGGAAACATATATGAGCAAAGTATTTCATTGGGGGTCATTATGAAAAAGCTCATCTCATTTATTTTTATGCATAAAATATATTCATTGGCATTTTTACATATTGCATTGCTAATTATTCTATACAATAGCATCCTTAATAATGTCTTGTAAGTTTTTTTGCTGCACATTTGGGATCTTGCTACATAATATATTTAGAACAAAAAATTAAATAACATTAAATATATTGCAAGAATATTTCAATTTTAGTAATTATATTTATAAAGGATTGCAAATTAAGTAGTATGACATTCTCTTCTTAAGGTAATTTTGGCGCACTGTTAATTATTCAATACGGTAATGTCTTTAGAATCAAATACTCAACTAATAAATTTTTATTTACAAATTTACACACGTCTCAATGTCTTCATTTTCATTTAAATCTTAAAGATTTCAAGTATACACAAAATATAGAACTTCAACTATACACACTGATTAATAATGCACATGATAATATAAATTCTATAATAAAATTTTTCATCTGGGGTAATAATATATTATGCTTATTTGGAAATCTTTTATAGCACAATCATCTTTGTACTATCCTCATGTGTAGTTCCTTTATTAAATGAAATATAAAAGCATAAGAAACCATTTTTTTATCCATCATGCTATTAAAAACGTAATTTTGTACTTTAATAAATAAATTATACAATCATATTTTTATTGTATTCTAAAAAATGGTATGATTAATACATATATCACAAATGTTTTAGATAGTAAGCATTTGCTTCCACTAGTATAAAGAAAACATCATCTTATCCAATGAGTCAATACACTACAACTAAGCCAAATTCCTCAGTACATACTAAATACCAACCAGTATACGAAATTAGGGGGTATATGTAATGCTTTTTTGTTTTGATTGAGTTGAAAATTTCGTCTCGGTCAAAAAATGGAATTAACTTGTGAACATTTTCGTGCAATGATTTTTTACGATATCCGTCGTGGATTATCTCCACAACAGTGCCTGAATTAACTTATTTCGATTTTTGGGGAAGAAGCTCCAACTAAAATCACTGTATATCGTTGGTATAGTGAATTCAATCGTGGTCATAGTTCGTTAGCGGATGAATTTAAAGAAGGTTGTCCAAAATTGGCTGTTGTGCCAGAAAACATCGATACTGTGTGCAAATTGATAATGCAAGATCATCATGTGACTTATTGTGAGATTCAGACATCCCTAGGCATTAGTATGACAAGTATACATTCGATATTACATGAACATTTAGCTGTGAAAAAGCTATGTGCGCATTGGATCCCACATAATTTGATAACCGCTCAAAAAGGCTCATTTCGATTGGTGCAAAGAAATTCTCAAAAAATACGATTGTGGTACATCAAACGCAGTGTATAACATTTACACAGGTGACGAATCTTGGATTTATTTGTATGAACCCGAAAGTATACAGCAGTCAACTGTATGAGTCTTCCAAGATGAATATAATCCAACAAAAGTTGTCTGCGTTCGAAGCAGTTTGAAGAAAATGCTTCTGTTTTTTTCTGAATAAATGGACATGTCACGACCGTTACTTTAGAGGATCGTATAACAGTTAATTTTGCTTGGTATACAACCATTTGTTTGCCACAAGTTTTAGGAGAAATAAGAAAAATAAACCGAATATGCCAAATCATTCTTCATCACGACAATGCGATCTGTCGCACATCGGCTCAAACAAGTGACTATTTGAGCACTCAAAACATTGAATTGTCGTGATTTGGCACCTAATTTTTTTTTTGTTCTCACATGTGAAGAACAAACTGCGCGAACGACGATTTTCGACACTGAAGAAGCGGTTGATGTGTTCAAAACCCATGTTTTGGAGATATCTCAATCAGAATGCAAAAAATTGCAATGAAAATTGCTTCCAACGTATGCAAAAGTGTAACAATCATCGTGGAGAATATTTTGAAAAACAGTAAAGACGTTTTCACACCCTAAGTTTTGTTTTTGTTACTTATTCCTGATACATATCGAGCACCTCTGGTATATTGTTTCTAATAACATCCTGAGCAAAGTGATCCACCTCGATGACAGTTTTAATATGTTTTCTTATCTTTGGGCCTATAAGTGCTGTACCACTGTTAATTTGTACTCCAATACCTTCAACAGTATACAGACTAATATTGACAGCCGATGCTACTCGCTAGACCAATAAAGGAATACTGAAAATTTTTTTAAACCTCAAACACTTTTCTTCATAATTAATTCAAAGAAAATTCAGCTAAATGTTATCATATTAGTATTAATATGTACTTACTTCTCTTACAGCTATTAGAGGCAGAAGTGGTCCATTGTTATCACACTCGTTTTCAAAATATTTGATGAGCAAAGTCACCATTTACTGACAACATGACTTCTTGTGCTTGAACATATTAAAGTTCACTGAATCAATACGTAATTGATTTAGAATTTTGTTAATTCTAAAATGAACTGTTTTACAATAAAATAATTAATTTTAAGTGAGTAATAACAAAAGAAGGTGGCGAATGTCAAATGATGAATGCAAGTGACAGAGTAAGAAAAGCTTAATAAAACGATAACATATATGTAGCTACACCACATGAAACTATCAACTTCATGCTATTTACATTTAATAAAATTATTCGGAAATAAAGTGATATTTCTGTACCTTAATTTGCCGACCCTAAGTTACCAAGCGTGACGTAGCTGCAAAATTAACATGATCAGAGTATATCTGTGTCCAACTTGAAGGTTGGAAATTCATTATTTATTATAATGTATTTCCACAATTCCATTGATATATTTTCTTCTGTGGGGCTGATTTTTTTTAGTGCTTTCTCCAACGAATAATTGATTTTCCTTATTGAAGCAGTCCACGTTCTTGCCTCTAGGGTTGTAATTTTTAGATCGCTTACCTCCACATTGGCAATTGTAATTTTTGCTCTTCAACACTTTGTCACCATTACATTTTTGTCCACATGCTGGGCATTGATATATTTTATGAGACCTACCACAATCGGTGCACTCGTATATCATTTTACTGGGTGGTCTTGTAGAAGTTTTAATAACAAGCTTGTTGATAAGTAAACATCATGGTTAATGCGTTCTGTATTAAAGTCAAAATTTTGTGGATTTAATCCTGAAATTTAAAGTGAAAGTTGTACCAAATTGTGCATCAAAGAATTATTCATTGTTATAATGCAACAATTCTACAATTATATTACTGTTAAATTTAACTAACTGAATCTGGTAGTAACAATTATTCAGCAGGCGTGAAACACTATTGTGATAAGTTATAATAACTTTATATGCTATCAGAATGAGGTCTAAGACACTTATTCAAACATAAATAAATATATTAGTATCATTAATTTTGAGTGCTAAGTAAGTAGGCGCTTTATAAAATCACTTTATTTTACTGTTTTTGATAATTGCATTAGTGACTTCAAGTAACTTTATATGCAGTGCTTTATTTTGAATAAACATTGTGCAGGATTGGACTTATATAAATCCACAACATATTATTTTTTTATAGGCTAATATGGCTTCTGCATGTCCTACTTGTAAACTACATTTTGGTGAAGCTGATGAAGTGGTCACTTGTGAGTGCTGTCAAGTGATGTTTCATGCCCCTGAATTTTGCTCTAGCTTAAAAACTAGTGAGTTACGTGCGGTAATACTAAAAAACAGGATACTCAACTTCTATTGCACCGAATACAGATAATATTTTAAACAGATACCATTACTACTAAGAGAAATTATTAACCTTAAGGATTTAGTGCAATGTATATCTAGAATGTTTGATGAGCTAAAAATCTTCTGCAGAAGCATGGCAAAGATCTAAGGACCTAGAAGCTGAAAATACAGATCTTAAAAAAAATGCAATAAGCTCAAATGTAAATTATTGATTAAAAATTTGCATGGTAATCACCTCTCTGAGATTAATGTCATTACATCTAAAATTAAAAAATTCTGTCAAATCGCTGAAGATCATTCTTCAGCAGTAATATCTAATATGCAAAAAGTGACTCCGATCTCTTATTTGCAAATGGCACAACGAAGCAACACAGCAATACTAGTAAAGCCCAAAAATGACATGGAAGAAAACAAGATCTACCAAAAATAAATTTGGTAGGCGTAACTGAAAAGCTTGATGCTATTACTATTGAAATATTTCTAAAGAACCAAAATGGTTACTTTTTTGGAAGTAACATTAATTGAAATGGACATGCTTTCTTTCAATAAATTAAGGGCACTAAAAAAGAAAACTGATGGTAGAAGTTGATAATTGTCCTGCGTATGATGGCATTGAACCTAGAAGATATCTCAGTTGTTGTTCTTATAACCATACAATTGGAATTTGCAAAAGTATTACCATCCGTCCTCAATGCTCTCTCGAACACACAATTGAAAAGTGTATTTCAATAGAGGTAAACCATATTAACTGCATTAATTATAATAGATTATACCCAAATAGAGGTGATATTGGCATAGATTGCACAGTTTGGAATAATGAATGCACTGTGTACAAACAAAAACTAAGTTTACTGAAATTATCTATTTTTTCAATATAGCAATTATAGCTTAATAATTATAACTCCAGGGACTTACATAAGTTTAATTCATCAACATTCTACATTTATTATCAAAATATAAGAGTTGTCAGTGGTAAAATGATTGAATTATATAACTTTTCTATCGTAGGTGACTATGATATTATTTGCTTAACAGAGACGTGGTTGAGGGATACTATACATGATAATGAGCTTATTTGTGATGCCTTTAATATATTCAGAAAGGACCGGTGTATTGCTGATCTTGGTGTTAGTAGAGGAGCTGGTGGACTTCTAGCCATTCGTAAAAAGATTACTGCGAATCAAGTCTTGTTTGATTATTCTAACATTAATTTTGATGTTTTAATATCCTATCCTATCAAATCAATCGAAGGATATTTATGAACTTTTCTGTGAGCAATTAATAAATTTGTAGTACATGTATGATAAAGATTACTTATAGGAGACTTTAACCTGCTGAAGTATGCTGATAGATGTAACAACTTACCAAGAATGTTGTTTTTAAATAATTTTGTAACGTTTTTTGATATTATTCAGTATAATTTAATATACAATCCAAATGTAAGTAAACCAGCTTGTATTGATCTGTTCTTGGATAATCAACACCCACCACTATGTATTTAAGTACATATATCGTTAACCAAAGGCCACACTAGAACAATCTCTAAAGGTGCCCATTACAAATTCAAAAAAATGAATTATAAAGCCTTCTATAGGAATATAGCTGCAGTTGACTGGGACACTCTTTGTCACCTTAACAACATACAGGTGGCAGTTTCTCAGCTCTATAAACTGCTTAATAGAGTTATAGGTATGCGTGTTCCTAAAAGTAGGACATCCACAAAATCTTATCTGCCTTGGTTTAAATTGTTGAACTTCTGAAGTGAAAAGAACATCTATGGAAGCATTATAGAGTTACTCGCTCATTAGATCAAGTACGACAAACAAGACAAAGATGTAAATTGCCAGGTTGCAAAGGATATATGCATTTCCAATGTGAAAAATGTGGTATTTATCTTTGTCTAACAAAGGATAAGAACTATTTCTATACATATTATTTAAACTAAACTCAGTTAAAATACGTTTTTTTCTATAATGTTGCAAATTTGCAACAGAGTGTATTTTTTTTGTAAGTTGTAATAATTTTTTTCTTAAAAGCATTATGTTTTGACTTAAGGTTCTCAAAAAATCAGTCAAATATATTTTTATTTTGATTATTGTAAATCATGAAATGAAGGGTTAAATACTTTGTGCGGGAATTTGGAAAAGCATAAGTAAATTAAAAAACATAAGGTAATTTATATTAGAAATAAACAGCATTAGTAAACATGCATATTTAGGTAATACAGTAAAAATCAATAAACATATTACAGGGATGTGCTGTATTGTCAAGCTTGTTTAGATAGTTTATGGAGGAAACAGTAAATGAAATAAAAAGAATATATGTCATAATTCAATAACAGAAAATCCAAATTTGAGGCATCTGCTAAATACAATAGTAATTAGAATAGCTGTAAATGTTAGAACTTGTGTGTAAAGCATAACAGTATATAGTTGCAAAAGGAGGACATTAGGCACAGAATGAGTTATTGGAAGTTAGAAGTGTTTAAGATTTGGTACTATTGTAACGTATTTTTTTTCTAGTTACACCTAGCCTAATAAATTAATAATAAAACAAATAAATTTTAAAGTATTTAATTCGTAAATATTCAGCCAATAAAAATTAAAGTATAATGTTCATAATAACACATGGATTCTAGAAGATATATATTCTAAAGCTTGTTACCAAGCGCTGTCAAGTTGATAACCGGCACTTTGGTCTCCAACGTCCTAGAGTGAAGCCGCTTTTTGTAGACGAGAGATAAAGTCAAGATGATGACCCGTCAGAAACACGAGGCATCTAATCGAGTGAAGAAGAAAACTTGAGCTGAGAAAATGGATTGATAATATACATCATTTTAATACATGCAATATCATATGGACAGGTTTACAGCAACGGTTTTCAATGTAAATTATAATAATTTTCCGTCACAGTAATTAATGGTAAACAGCTATGGTTTCGTCCTTTTATCTAACTACGCAGTATGGAAATGGTTGATGTTACAAAGAACCTTGACACTTCAATCTAACTGATGACTAATACGATGAAATAAATACAACAGCTGAGGTCGTGATTTTCCACCTGCAGTTCTTTTGTCTACACGTGAGTGTTTGAAGCTATAGTAAATTATTATGAAATTTTCTACGTTAATTATTAGAGTAACAGAAAATATAAAGTACTTTCTTAAAGTTTGTAAAACAACGTATAAATATCTAGGTTGTCAGTCACTTGTACAAGCACACAATGTGTTGAGATATTCAGAATCTAAACGCCAGACGCAGTCTTGGTTTAATTTTATATTTTGTTTAATTGAAAAACATGCACGTCATGTAAAAGTCTTTTATTGATACTGAAATTCACGTATATTCTTTTAGTAGATTACCGTTAAAATTGAGTAGTTACATTTTAAGGTCGTTATTGTCCTGACGATCGAATTTTTTTGTGAATGGTCAAGGAAGCGCTTCTATGATTATAGTAAAAATAAAATCCTGTGTTAGGAACTAATAAATTATGACATATTTGCTTAAACTAAATTTTATAGAAACGATTAATCTATACGTATTTATTCTGAAGGTTAAATTATACAAAATTCTTTTTATAAAAATTAATGACAAGATAGTAAACATATGTATTGCAGTCGCATGTATATAGTCAGATTTCCATATGAATAGAATTCCTTTTGTTTTTCATAAAGTCGTTTTATTATTCAATATTTAAAATATGAAAAAGTAAACTAGAGCAAATCCTCCTTAAGAAAAACAGATAGAGAGAAGAAAATAAATGCCTTTAGTATTTCATAGATGTTTAAATTCTCTTATTATATTTTTGGGCATATGCTTTTAAGGACACAAATGGTGTCCATGTGGTGTTTTTGTTTGTTCACAGGTACAGCTGAGACAACTGTTTAACAACTGGTGGTTGATGTTTTGGTAAGTGTGTGATAAAGAGTGAAATTCAAATTTTATGGCTAAGATAGTGGTGTTAACATAAGGTTTCCGCATTTCCTTATACAAACACAGTTAAATTTTGTTGGCACTTGTATTAAAAAATACGGTGGCGCCTATTAAAACTATTTTTGGTCAGTTATCCACCCATGACCCATGCTCATGATCTACCCAGAGCTAACACTCTACTAGCCGTTTAACCCTTAAGAGTTTTCTTTGTCTATAGCCGTTTTCCATCCGACATTACCCTGGGCTTGGAGTTTAAAGAAGAAATACTCGACCTAGTGATATCAGATTAAAATAGAGAGCTTTAGTATATAGCTGATAGTCACCAGGATAAATTTGCAAAAATTTTATTTTAATTACACTTGCGCTCGCAACGTGGGGCTGGAAATTCATTTAGGGGCTCGAAATTCATTTAGGGGCTGGAATTTCATTTAGAGGCTTGAATAACTTCACTTATAGGCCGGAATATTTAGTAGTTATCTTCATCACACTTATATCTACCGACTGAGGTTTGCATTGATTCTAGTAAATAGTTTTTGTTTCATTTTGTTAAAGTTTGTTACAGTTTACAGTGGGTTTTCTATATAGTTAGGACATTCGTTCGTTTGAGATTTCATCTTCAAAATTTTATAATTGAGTTACATTAGAGATATTCCGATATTTAATTATGGCAGAAACTTATAGCATCGTACATTTACTTAAAATGAGTTAGAATATGAATTGAACATTAGAGGCATTGAAAATTCAAGACCAGTTTCAGATAAAAGGAAAATTTTAGCAAGGTTGTTGGCCAAAGAAGCAGATAAACCAGGTTGTTTGATAGATCCTTCTTATTATAAAGTAGATTTCGAAGTAGAGAAAGCAGAGATTGAGTCTAGTATAGAGTCCGTTAAAAATGTTTTGTTAGAATTTATGGATGATCCCGCAGAGTCAATTTTAAAAGGATAAGGTCAAGATTAGTGCATCTTACAGGTAGAATACAACGGTTAAAGCTCCCTAAAGAAAATTTTGAGGAAATGGTGTTATTTAAAATGAAAGTTTGGCTATTATTCTTGTTGTGGAAGCAGATCTGCATGAGAAATTAAATAAAGATACAAGTTCAAATAGTAAAGATATTAACGTAAATTCTGTTGCTGCATCTAATGTGCCCGTTCCAACAGTTACATATGTCACACAGTCAGTTCCTATAGCATCTTGGTCGATAAAATATTCAGGAAACCCATCTCTCTTATATCAATTTTAGAAAACATCAGTGACATTGCACAGTCTCGAAAGGTATCTGAGATGGAATTGTTTAATTCTGCAGTTGAATTGTTTACCGGTGATGCCTTGCTATGGTATCGTTGCGTTCGTGGTTCGTTAACAGATTGGAGTTCGTTAGTTAGTAGACTAAAGGAGGATTTCCTGCCAGCACATCCTGAAGACGATATTTGGGAAAAATCAAGAATAGATTACAGAAGAACGGTGAATCTGTTGTATTGTTCATTGCTAACATGGAAAGTTTATTTAACCGATTACCTATTATTCCTGCAGAACACACTAAAGTTAGAATAGTCAAGAAAATTTATTGCCATATTTCATTCAGCATCTTGCTCTTACAGAGATCGAGAATATTAGTACGTTAGTTAAATTATGTAAGAGGTTAGAAGAAGCTTCGTTGAGTAAATATAAGTCTGTTTCAGTTACGTCATATAGTCACAAACAGCCTTTTAATTATTTTAATCCACATTTTAGAAACAAAACCCTAGTTCATTTCAGAATGCTTCAAGTCGTGTTTATACCCTCCGTCTTCACATTCCCCAGTACAAGTTCTTAATTCTGCCACCCCAATGACAGAAATGAGTGGAGTAGGTAACTCATTTATTAAGCGTAAATTGATTTGTTGGAATTGTTCACGTGATGGTCATACTTTCAATGTTTGTAGATCTTTCAAGAGATTATTTTGTTATGGTTGTGGTCGTAAAGGAGTGACTAGTATCACTTGTCCGTCGTGTCCAATTCAAAGAGTAAAAGAACAGAATTTGAGTAGTGAAATTCCTGTTTCTAGATAAAGTGTTAAAGTTGTTTGATATGGATATTGCAGGTTTATTTGATTTTGTATGTATTTCATCGATAATAGATTCATCTTTCAGTCTTATTAGTTATATTAGTTGTTCGATTAATGGTACACTAGTCTTTACTGTTGAAATATAGTTTGAGATTGCTCTTGTGCATGAGCACGTTTTAGTTTGGTTTGATTTATTTAGAGTAGCAATTTTATGGTCGCGTTGCAACGTAGTATATTGAGTTGAGTTACATCTAAGCGAGACTTGTTGTGGTTCATCGTGTAGCGTTATGTTAGTCTAGACGAAACTCAGGAAGGGTTGGTCGCTCAGCGTTATGTCAGTCTATGCGAGGGTCGTGGTAAGTTGTCGCTTTAGCAGTTTCGACATCGTCACTTGAAATTATTTGAGGTCAGTTATGATGTGATTTGTTTTGCTTATTTAGTTTGTCAGTCTAGATGAGACTCAGAGGAGAGTCTGCCGTTCTAGCAATATTGTTTATAAGTCTAGGTGAGGCTCATAGAAGAGCTTGTCATTCTAGCAAGTTTATGCGTTGTGAAGCACTTTAGTTTAGGTCGACAGTTTGACTATTGGTAGAGTGAGAGTGTACGAGTACAGTTATTAATAGTTATCATGAAGTAAAGTAGAAAATAATTTTGTATTTAAATTTCTTCCCTCCAATTTATCCGTATCTTCATGTTTAAGTCAAAGAAAATGTTTAGTATCGATAATTCTGCGATTGATGAAGATGAAGTTGAAGTTATTAACAATGTTTCTGATCCTTAAGTACTTCAGAGTATAGTTGATGTCAGTTGTAATTCTCTTTAGTCCGTGTTTTGAATCCTTAAGTTAGACAAGTTTAAAGTTGGGAAAATTTTTTATAAAGTAATTTATGTTTTAGTAGTAATAGAGCTTAATATGTTTGTTGATTTAGATATTGCATGTGTTAAATGAAAATTTTTGATGACGATAAAGGAGTGTTAAATGAAAATTTTTGATGACGATAAAGGAGTGTTAAATGAAAATCTCTGATGACGATAAAGAAGTGTTAAATGATAATTTTGATGACGACAAGGATATGTTTATGGATTTTGAATGATGATATTTTTTGAGGTGTTTGAGAATGCAGCATATGCATAGAGATGTTGCAGGTATATAGAGATGGATATGTATTCAGTGAAGTAATACGTATTCAGTAATGGAATATATGATAGAGAGTATAGAGGGTGTTTAGTAGAGTATTGAGTATGTAGTCATATAGTTAGAGTGTGATAGAATGTTAAGCATTAAAGGAATGCTTGAGTTTTGGTTTAATAGTTTGAGACTAGGCCTAATGTGCTTATTCTTATTGAGAGTGTACATGAGCTAGGATAGTTCATGAAGAGTTTTGTGAGTAGTTGGTGGTGGTCACCCAATAGGCTCAATATATGATTCGTTAGTGGTTTTAGAGTTCTTTAGTGATGAGTCATTGAGGTTATATAATTTTTGAGAGAGATAGTTGAGTATGTAGAATAGAGATCTTACAGAAAATATTGTGAGATGCTCACTCAAAGACTAAAAGTGTCTTGTTGATGAATATGTATTGTTAATACTTTGTCTGTTTCTCGAGTGTTAGAGATTCGTTTCGTGAATAGACTTTGTATCTAACAGCTTTTGGTACTTACTAAATTCATCAATTTTATGCACATAAATCTTTAAGATAGATATATTAAATTAGAGAAAATATTCGTTGTACAGATTTTTGTTTAGTAGTGATTATAATGTCCAATCCATTTTGTTTATTACAGTTCTGATTTGTAGTAAAATATTTTTCATTTTAAAAAAAAAAATTTTTTGATATGGTTGTTGCGTTTGTAACTATAGATGACATGCATCCACTGAGTGTTAGATACCCTAAATATACTTAACCGATTGACGTATATACTGGCTATGACTTCCCGGATTTGTCCCTTTATAGGCGTGTAGTACGCGCAGTTACTAATCACTCAATCCCATGCATTAATACCCCCGTATCAATTAGCAAATGATCCTGATATTTTTTGTTAAACTCATCATTAGGTATAGTTAATATTTGTGTCGTCTTGTTGTGAGGTGTAAGAGGTTGGTACAGTTAAGAAGAGTAAGTTTGAAGTTTCAGTTGCAAAATTTTTTAGAAAAATTCTCCCATACCTCAATTTTTCTCTTGGGAAGAGGCTGTGTAACGTATTTTTTTTCTAGTTACACCTAGCCTAATAAATTAATAATAAAACAAATAAATTTTAAAGTATTTAATTCGTAAATATTCAGCCAATAAAAATTAAAGTATAATGTTCATAATAACACATGGATTCTAGAAGATATATATTCTAAAGCTTGTTACCAAGCGCTGTCAAGTTGATAACCGGCACTTTGGTCTCCAACGTCCTAGAGTGAAGCCGCTTTTTGTAGACGAGAGATAAAGTCAAGATGATGACCCGTCAGAAACACGAGGCATCTAATCGAGTGAAGAAGAAAACTTGAGCTGAGAAAATGGATTGATAATATACATCATTTTAATACATGCAATATCATATGGACAGGTTTACAGCAACGGTTTTCAATGTAAATTATAATAATTTTCCGTCACAGTAATTAATGGTAAACAGCTATGGTTTCGTCCTTTTATCTAACTACGCAGTATGGAAATGGTTGATGTTACAAAGAACCTTGACACTTCAATCTAACTGATGACTAATATGATGAAATAAATACAACAGCTGAGGTCGTGATTTTCCACCTGCAGTTCTTTTGTCTACACGTGAGTGTTTGAAGCTATAGTAAATTATTATGAAATTTTCTACGTTAATTATTAGAGTAACAGAAAATATAAAGTACTTTCTTAAAGTTTGTAAAACAACGTATAAATATCTAGGTTGTCAGTCACTTGTACAAGCACACAATGTGTTGAGATATTCAGAATCTAAACGCCAGACGCAGTCTTGGTTTAATTTTATATTTTGTTTAATTGAAAAACATGCACGTCATGTAAAAGTCTTTTATTGATACTGAAATTCACGTATATTCTTTTAGTAGATTACCGTTAAAATTGAGTAGTTACATTTTAAGGTCGTTATTGTCCTGACGATCGAATTTTTTTGTGAATGGTCAAGGAAGCGCTTCTATGATTATAGTAAAAATAAAATCCTGTGTTAGGAACTAATAAATTATGACATATTTGCTTAAACTAAATTTTATAGAAACGATTAATCTATACGTATTTATTCTGAAGGTTAAATTATACAAAATTCTTTTTATAAAAATTAATGACAAGATAGTAAACATATGTATTGCAGTCGCATGTATATAGTCAGATTTCCATATGAATAGAATTCCTTTTGTTTTTCATAAAGTCGTTTTTATTATTCAATATTTAAAATATGAAAAGTAAACTAGAGCAAATCCTCCTTAAGAAAAACAGATAGAGAGAAGAAAATAAATGCCTTTAGTATTTCATAGATGTTTAAATTCTCTTATTATATTTTGGGCATATGCTTTTAAGGACACAAATGGTGTCCATGTGGTGTTTTGTTTGTTCACAGGTACAGCTGAGACAACTGTTTAACAACTGGTGGTTGATGTTTTGGTAAGTGTGTGATAAAGAGTGAAATTCAAATTTTATGGCTAAGATAGTGGTGTTAACATAAGGTTTCCGCATTTCCCTTATACAAACACAGTTAAATTTTGTTGGCACTTGTATTAAAAAATACGGTGGCGCCTATTAAAACTATTTTTGGTCAGTTATCCACCCATGACCCATGCTCATGATCTACCCAGAGCTAACACTCTACTAGCCGTTTAACCCTTAAGAGTTTTCTTTGTCTATAGCCGTTTTCCATCCGACATTACCCTGGGCTTGGAGTTTAAAGAAGAAATACTCGACCTAGTGATATCAGATTAAAATAGAGAGCTTTAGTATATAGCTGATAGTCACCAGGATAAATTTGCAAAAATTTTATTTTAATTACACTATAGATGAATACTTAGAATCAGCTAGACAGATAAAGTTAGAAATAATGTTAGGAAATAGAAATTATTACTCGTTTCATTAAAAGAAGGCATTGCAGAGTGACAATCTGTATTTTGATATATAAAGGTGTAGTTAGGGCATTGAGCAGAACAGAGCAGAGGAGAAGATGAAATTAATAGAAGAACTATATATAGACTAGGTTAAAAAAGGATAACAGTTTAAAACTACATATACCCTAACTTGGGTTTGAGACTATGAGAAAAAAGAACGACTGTTTTATATTCTGTAGACTTTTCTGTAGAGTAATATTATACCAAAAAATTGAGATAGCTATATAGTAGTTATTTTGCAATCATCCTATATTCTGTGCTAATGATAAGTACCTTTTATGGATTTTATCAACTTGCTGGCGTATAATAGACTTGTTTCATCTTTATGGCATTTGTATAATGTAGAAATGGTGACAATACATCAAAGCATGGGGGAGTTAGTATTTTATTCATGTTTGTCTTTGTTGTTTAACCTTTAAATAAATTCAAATGCTAAATATTGGTAATACACTAGATGTAAGTTATAAATGAGACCTGATCTCTCTTTTTCATAAAATTTGAATTGCTCAACATTAGCAATAATAGGATTGTAATCTTTATGTGATATTTTATTAAAAAATATTACCATGTGGACAAAAGTGTCTGCATTGCATCTGTTTTTTTAGACAATGCTCATTTCTATTTTAACCATTATGTAAAATAAGAAACAATCAACATCATTTATTGAAAACCTATGGAATTTATGCTTGGAGTCAAAGTCTCTGTATGGTAGACAATTATAGAACTGTAGTTTTTAAACACCATGATAGATATGGCTTAATTGTTGCTACATTGTATTATACTAATATAGTTAGTACATGTTTCTCATCAAGCAGTTACTTATTTCCTTTAAATAACATGATTTTAAAATGGTGGAACAACAAATCATACTGGTGTCCAAAACTGCTTTAAAAGCACTGTTGTACAAAAATTTTCAACTTATACATATAATATTATTGTCATCAATACCCAAAAGAAAATTTAAACCAAATCAAAACTATGGCTACTAATTTACAATATCTGTTAAGGGATTATGGCTAGAGAAATGCTTGGTTGAAATGTAGACTGCAGGTCCAATATCAAGTAATAAAAATCCATAAACAAAATTAATGTTTTAAAATTTCTTTTGAAATTTTGCAAATTTACACTCTGCAGTTTTTTTTACATTGATAATATAGTCCACTTCATGAAACAGTGTACTGACGTAATAGACAGTAATTTTTGTAAAACCAAATGTAATCCAAAACTATGTATGTGTAATATTTAGGAGAAAATAAATGCTATGGGTTGGTATCACTTGGCGCTGTTGTCAGTAATACTTTGCTAAATTTCAGTTTAGTTTGCATCTATTCACTGTTATTTGCGATTTGCTGTTTTAAACAATCTGTTAATTTTTCTTGTTTAAAACTGCTCTCTTCAGAACAAATTTTGCAATAGATAATAAGATTCATTCAGTAATAACCCTATTTGAAAACCTTAGAAAATGCATTTATATGCAATGTATAGCAACATAACAGTTGCTGAAGTCACTACACTGTTTTGTGAAATATACCTTATGTATGAATTTTTCATTGTATTATATTTGTTTTATGTATTGATTAGTATCTATCAAATGTATTATTTGGTTTTAGGTGTAGTCAAGTTCAAAATTGTAGCGTGTTAGCAAGTACAAATGTGTTTGGGGATCCATGTCCTGGTACACTTAAATATCTTGAAGCTCACTATCAGTGTATGTCAAGTAAGTATTGCCTTTTTTAAATACAAAGCATATTTTCGTGTGTATACATTTCTGCAGACCAAAAATAAGTTGCATACATTTTTAAAATACTAGATCAATTCCCTGTGTAGATATATTATTTAACTTCATTTTTAGTTTTAAATAAAACGTTAATTCTAGAATTTTCGGTTATTTAGTAATAGAATATGTCATTTTATTAGAAATGTTTTAAAAGCCAATTATTTTCAACTAATGAAGAAACGCTCCGATTCAAAAAAACGCATGGCCATTAAAAAGCCATAAAATAGATAAGATAACGCGGTTTAATAGCTATACATATTACAAAGAGGAGACAGCATTGACTTTGTTTATTAGAAAAGAATAGATGACGCTTTACAATAGACATAGTCATGGCAACCGCGAAAGCTTTACACTAATTAGATCATTAAATGCGACGTTCTCGTAAATATTACATCACCCAGCATGACTATTGCATTGAAAGAAATCTTGAATGAATGGAAAAATGACGTAGTGAGAATTTTAGTATATAAACCGTAACTGAATTAGAACGGGTCATTCAGATGTAATTCGTTCATTTCACGACATCGAACATGAAAGTTTTGAGTAAGTTTGGGTAATTTATAATTCATTTTACGACATGCAATAAGTAACATAGAACTTTGCATAATTATGAAATATAATTATTTTGAATAATACTACGTAAATTGAACGATCTTTGATATACATAATTTTGGTACAAGAGCAACTGCTAATTTTAAAGTATACAAATTAATGCACTTTGCAAGCTGATATTTCAAATGTAACCAGGAAGTATTCAATGCCGTTAATTACAATGAATATTTAATTTTATAAAAATTATTTGTCAAGGAGATAATTTCCAGCAATTTTGTGGTCAAAGTTCGAAGTATTTTGACCCATACTAAATAATCTGTTCAGTGTCATTGGCTAATTACTATTCAACAAGTAATCCTTTTTTTATTAAAACACGCAGTCAAATCAGGTGGTCAATAAACGTTTGGGGTGGTATTGTGGGGGACCATGTAATTGGTCCACATTTTTTTGATGGTCGTGTGAATGGTGCGGTATATTTGGATTTTCTTGAGAATCATTTACCATTTTTACTTGAAGAGGTTCCACTTAATATCTGGCAAAGAATGCGGTTTTTACACATGGTGTTCCTGTACATCACACTGCATGAATTCACGACCACCTTAATAATCACTTTCCTGTAAGGTGGATAGGTAGAGGGGGGGCATTTGCATGACCACCTCGATCACCTGAATTATCTAAAATTGATTTTTTTATGTGGGGCTATATAAAAAACCGTGTGTACCAGGTAACTCCAACAACACCAGATGATATGAAAATAAAATTGAGATAGCTATATAGTAGTTATTTTGCAATCATTCTATATTCTGTGCTAATGATAAGTACCTTCTATGGATTTTATCAACTTGCTGGTATATAATAGACTTGTTCCATCTTTATGGCATTTGTATAATGTAGAAATTAAATTAAATTTTATTTTAGGATTAAAAGATCGAATAAAAAAGATATCCCATCCCTCTTTTCATAATAAAAAAATAAAAAAGCTTTCAAATATTCTAAAAAATAATAACTATCCTATACACCTGATAACAAAATTATTATATAACTCAAAAAAAATACAATAAAATAAACAATAACGATGGTAATATAGATAACAATAATACAACTAACGAAAATAACAGAACTTTACAGTTATATAAAACCCTATCAAATATAGATGACCACCTAACTCATAAATTAATTAATGTATTTAAAAATTACAATTTCAAATATGCTAAAAAACATTTTAACATTAGGAAGCATTTTTTCAAAATTTAAAGATAAAACACTAGATTTATTTCAAAGAAACCTTGTATATCAAATCAATTGTATAGATTGTGGTAACCCTTACATTGGACAGATGTCACAATCTTTACAACAACGCATAACCCAACACAAAAGTGACATTAGAATCAAACCAAATTCTTGTGCTTTATCAAAACACTCAATTGATTTAGATCACAAAATTGATTTTAAAAATCCTAAAATTTTAGAACTAGAAAGAGATACACAAAAAAGACTATTTCTGGAAATGTATCATATTTTTCGTCAAAAATATTATATAAATAAAAAAACCGATATTAGTGGTTTAAGTTCGATTTACACATACTTACTTAGTCTTCAAAAGTAACACATACCTAATGCAATAATTGATATTGTAATGATTAACATTATATACATATACATCCTATCACA
Source organism: Platerodrilus igneus (assembly GCA_036346225.1). Lineage (NCBI taxonomy): Eukaryota > Metazoa > Arthropoda > Insecta > Coleoptera > Lycidae > Platerodrilus > Platerodrilus igneus. The sequence goes on along the minus strand of JARFIW010001100.1, from coordinate 555,701 downwards.
TTCATACATACACTTACATACGCGTACTAACAAACAAACAGATTAACGTTCATAATCACAAATATTCATAGACACTCACATAAATATAACATGTACATGCACCCACACTCATACACGCACAAACACAGACACATGCATGCACGCACACATAGGCATCCTGTATTTAAAGCTTCAAATAATAAAAAAAGTGAAACTGAAAGGTTTCAAAATTTGACATTTTTATTTTTATTTCTATACAAGTTATACAATTTTCTTATGACAACAAATTGAAGCAAGAATCAGCTAAAACAATATTTTGATTTAATTTCTATGTGAATTTAACATATAACCTCGCCTTGTAAGTTACTATCAATTCATGTATATGTTAGCCTAGTTAATTGTAAAATTTTAGAAAGCCTATGATCAAGAATTTAAATTAAATTCAAAAATTTAGGCCTTAAAAAAGAGTTTACTTTCCTACAGCTGACCTCAAACCCATTAATAATATATCGTATTTGTACAAGGTCATTATCTCTACACTGTATTATATATATATATATATATATATATATATATATATATATATATATACTTTTGTGGTATAACGACCTTGCAGTTATAAAATATAATATATACAATAACAGGCTTTTAGGTCTGCTGGTTAATTAAGTGTACTCTTTATTATAAATCTAAGCTTTCGGTTTTATTTTAAACCATTATCAAAGATACTAAAAATTAGAAACATCAATATGGGCTAAACAGTTAAAAACTTACTTACTAATGTGAGGTTTTACACTGAAATCGTCGATATAGATCAATTTTTTTTTTATTACAAACTGAAAGTGATGTTGAAAGCTTTTAAAAAGAACACAGTTTTGTGGTTTGCTAATCAAATTTGAATGTTATAATGACAATTTCTTTATAATTTTGACAGTGTTTGAGATAACTTTCTAGATTGTAATTAATTTATTTTATGGATTGACTGAAATTTAGATATTTTTTGTATGTATGTATGTTTATACATGTATGTTGATGTATGTATATTTGTTTACTTATGTATTTCAGTGTGTTTATGTTGTTTGTGCGAATGTATGTATGTCTGTGCATGTGTGTATGTGTGTGTGTGTGTGTGTGTGTGTGTGTGTGTATATTTATGTGTGTGTGGGTGCATGTGGATGTTTGCGTGTGTGAATGCGTATGTTTGTTTGTTTGTGTATGTTTATGTTATGTTTTATTAAGTGATTTGATCAGTTGTGTTGAATTTGTTTTTGGATTCAAAGTGAAGTAGATAGGTATATATAGAGTTTAGTGTGTTAATGTCAGTTTTTTTATTAATAGTGTTGAGGTTTTTAAATATGTAACACATTTCTAGGAATTCTCTTTTGGATCTTTTATTTTCAATTTGTAATATTATAGGATTATCAAAATCTATTTTATGTTTGTTTGCGTTTGCGTGTAAGGTCAAAGCACAAGCGTTTGGTTTAACATTATTTTTGAACATCAAAATTGCATACACAAAACAATTTTAATTCTGTCACTCAAGTTTTGCGTGTCATTTAAAATGAGTTTACACTAACCTTAAATTAAAGAATAATCAAGTTTTATGTAAGTTTTGAGATATGTATTGTTTAGTTTCTAATTACCTAACTTTTAGCTTATGATTAAGATCTGAATAATAGATCGAAATATCAAGTTAAAAACGAAAGATTATTTGACAGTTGTTTTATTTATGAAAAAATAATTCCTGGCTGTGTACACAATATTTTTTCAATAAAATCCAAGATAGTATTCTCGTGTAAAAATATTTTTTCAATAAAATCCAAGATAGTATTCTTGTGTAAAAATATTTTTACACGAGAATAATCTCTTTTGTATTTTATTGTTTTATTTAATTTCATCTTTATATTAAATATATATATATATATATATATATATATATATATATATATATTACACGAGAATACTCTCTTTTGGATTTTATTGTTTTATTTAATTTCATCTTTATATTAAATATATATACAGGGTGAGTTTTTAGTGTGGCAACGGTCTATAACTCCGTTATTATAAAAGCTACGTAAACCAAATTTGGAGGCATATTAGGCATGTTTAAAGTGCACATTTTAAAAATATTTAGAAGCATACAGGGTGCTTCATAATTACAGGGCATATTAAACTTATATTTTTTTTAATGGAACACCCCATATATTATTACATTTTTGAAAAGCCCATAAAAAGAACTTTAATTTGATATCAAAATGTATCTCTCTATTCCTTTTAGTTTTTGAGATATTCAACTGTTTTTAGAAAAAATTACCCTGATTAGATACATTGCCACTGCACGAATACACAACTTATGTTAATTTTCAAGAAGTAGAAAATTTTACCATATACCATAGTATATTTGTAAATATCACTTTTTTGAAATTTCTTCACAGTATACAGGGTGTGTCCGATTTCGCAAAATGCAATTTTAAATATTTTTTTTAAATGGCACCCTACCAATTTTATTTCTAGAATGGATAGTTCATTAAGTGTCCTTTCATTTTTGTTAAGCATTTCCTATACCTAAATCCATTACTTTCTGAGATATTTTTGATTTTCTTCAAATTTTATGAATGTTTTTAATTTACATAACTAAAAATAACTTACTATTGGAGAATATTATAAAACAATTAATACATTTTGATTAACAATCAACTACACTTACCCAATAACAATTTTCACTAAAGATATAACAACCTACAATAATACGCTATCAACAGAATTCTGCCAGCTCAACAATATGCATTTTATAGAAAATGTTCAAACAGGAAATCAGGCAGGCTTTGAATAAAATAACAATTACAATCAAAATGTCATTTAGGTTTATTAATTGTAGTGTGTTGTCATTTAACACATTATCAGTTCTGTTTTAAATGTAATCTTTGAAGGAGTTTTCAAAATGAATTTTACAGTGGAAGAACAAATAAATATGATTTGGGTATTGGGAGCAAGTTTAAAAAATTTCCTACTTGCATCAAGAATATACCAAGAGAGATATCCTGTTAAATGACAACACACTACAATTAATAAACCTAAATGACATTTTACATGTAATAGTTATTTTTTTTAAAGCCTGTCTGATTTCCTGCTTGAACATTTTCTATAAAATGCATATTGTTGTTCTCCAATAGTAAGTTATTTTTAGTTATGTAAATTAAAAACATTCATAAAATTTGAAGAAAATCAATAATATCTCAGAAAGTAATGTATTTAGGTATAGGGAATGCTTAACAAAAATGAAAGGACACTTAATGAACTATCCATTGTAGCAATAAAGTTGGTAGGTTGCCATTTAAAAAAATAATTTAAAATTGCATTTTGCGAAACCTGACACACCCTGTATACTGGGAACAAATTTCAAATAAGTGATATTTACAAATATACTATGGTATATGGTAAAATTTTCTGCATCTTGTGTATTAGTGCAGTGGCAATGTATCTAATCGGGGTCATTTTTTTAAAAAACAGTTGAATATCTCAAAAACTAAAAGGAATAGAGAGATACATTTTGATATCCAATTAAAGCTCTTTTTATGGGCTTTTCAAAAATGTAATAATATATAGGGTGTTCCATTTAAAAAAATATAAGTTTAATATGCCCTGTAATTATGAAACACCCTGTATGCTTCCAAATATTTTTAAAATGTGCACTTTAGGCATGCCTAATATGCCTCCAACTTTGGTTTACGTAGATTTTATAATAACGGAGTTATTGACCGTTGCCACACTAAAAACTCACCCTGTATATTGTAGTGGTTTTAAAGGGCTAAATCTACGTATAAACAAAGTAATTTCAAACACCCTGTATAAAGGAAACAACCAAAATTTACTTGCGAAATTTATTCCAGTTAGTTCTTTTTTAAGTATCAGGTATTAACAAAATTTTACAAATAATGAATAAAATTTAGTGAGGTTTGTAGAGAAAAGAATGTTAGAAGCAAATGCAATTAATTTATTAATTTAATTGAGTTTAATTGAACGGTTATTTACGTATAATATGCATAAAAGCGTGTAAAAATTCAATAATACCAAGGTGAAACGCGTAGCTAAACAACAAATATATCGGTGGGGTTGAAATACGTGGAAAATCCAACTCGTAGAAGTGTTATTTAAAACACTCGTTAAAAATTAAAAACCTGCAGATTTTTAAATGTCAAGTTCCATTTATTTTGTAGATAACAAACAAGGATTCTAAGGATTGTACAAACGGTCGGATGTTTTTGCATGAAACGCTAATGAGCGGTTATTTAAAGCACGTAAGTTTGGGGTCCACGTGGGTTAGATAGCAGATGGTCTGGAATATCGATTTCTACCACTCAAGCAAGGTGAGAAAGAGACGTAAAATATGCATAAGCAAGGGACAGCGTTAGTATAGGCGGGATTTGTGAAACGTCAATGCACAGTCTATTGGTCGATATCGTTAGTCGCACATCAGACAAGACACGGGAATATTGAATATTAATTTTCAGAAAAGATCGGAACGACGCGCTGAATTTCGAGGATTTACAAATCGGTTGGAAACAAAATTTTAAGAACGTGTTATTTTAAATCACATTTTCACGGTAAGAGGGTCTAGAGAGGTTACAGTCGAATCATATAAATACTTGACGAATTAGCATGGCTCTCTCTTATTTCATCGTGGCCTTAGCATTTTGAACGCGTCAGATTACGTACCAAAGTTACCACGAGTTTGTAAGTATAATAGAGATTATTTTAAAATTATATTGCATGGTGTTAGCCTCATAATTTGTACGCGATTTGTGCCGAGTTCACATTTTTTATTTGAGGTAGCACATACATTTTTTTAACAAACTCGTGTACTGACGTTAAGTAACGTGGATCAAATTAAATAATTATGAAAGAAGTATAATTAATTTGGATTTGGAAATTGGATACACCGAGGAGGCAGTGCAAGCAGCTCACCGTAAATGGGGTTCCTCTACTAATAGCTAGAAACGGCCTGCAGAGCAGAGAGAAGCAAATACACGACATCGTCAACGGAGCAGAGATCCTCTAGAAATTCCAGGTAACGCTTTGAAATTGTGTTGTTATAAACTATGAAACTATGAATATTGGGTGACGTATGAGAGTGAATTTTAAAAGTATTGTGCATTAATTTGCGTATTGAATATAATACGTATAACTAACTGTAGTATGGTATTTAAAGAAAAATTTGAAGGTGTATTTAAAGCTTATTAACGTTCCATCAGAAGGTTAAATTTTGTGAAGAGTAAATGGGTTGTTTTTTTTTTAGTTTGTTGTAAGAGTATGCAAAGTATAAGGGCATACATTATTCATAATTAACTGGGTTATCATGAGCTCACCATACTCCAGAGTTTACGTAGATTTAAAATAAATTGAAAAAAATAGAATGAGAAAGAAGGTATTATTCAGGGCCCATTTACTTCGGGTACATTCTATGTGTTTGATGATTTAAATTAAAATACAGGACATTACAAAATAGGATTTATTGAGGTGTAACTTGATCATTGAAATGTGGATAATATTGAATTTTATTTGTAAATAGTGATAAATAAAAGATTGTATGTTTGTTGTATTTTGTGGTTTTATTGGGAGTGTGCGTGAACGTTATAGAATATGAGAGTGAATCTAGATATCCAAGAGGAGGTCCAACTGAGCTAGCCGGAAGCAGTTGAATTCAACCGAGGAAGAGAGGAATCTGGGTAAGAAATTAAGATTTTTTGAATTATTTAAATTTTTGAAAAATTTTTGATTATATGAAATTTTTGGGTTTTGAAAATTTTAATAAAATTTTCGAATATAGTTTTGTTGGTGAGGCGTTTATCCAGAGAGATCCACGGCAATCTTATGGCGCCCAACGTGGGGCTCGAACGCTTTTTTTTCTTCTCTGGCGCGGCATTTATCCAGAGAACCACGGCAATCTTATGGCGACCCAAAAGTGAGGCTCGAATTCCAGATAAAATTTTAGTGATTTTATTCAAGGAAACTGGCGATCTGAGAGAGAGTGTCTGTTTTGTATAAATTTAAGAATATTTTTGAGAGTGTGTGAGCGATTTGAACGTATGCAGAGAAAGGAGTGGTTAAGAAGTCAATGAGTGGAAATTGGAAGTGACGATGGTGCCTTGTGTGATAAAAATTCGAAAATGGAGGAAGTCGGAGGTAGTAGGAATCAGTCGAGGACGGAGTCGGAAGAAGCTGGAAATGAATTAATTTTGAGAATGCTAGAAAGGATGAATGAAGAATCTAACAGGAAATTTGACCAGATGAGTGAGACGTTAAGCGGGGTTAGAGAAGATTCAAACAGGAAATTGGAGCAGATGAGTGTCGAATCGAATAGGAAATTTGATCAAATGAATGAGACATTAACAGGAGTTAGGGAAACCCTAAGTGAAAAAATAGATAAGACGAATAAAGAGGTTTCTAAATTCAAAAATAGCTTGACGGTAAAAATGGGGGAAGTTGAAAATAGGGTTGATAAAAATGAGCGCGATATTAGAAGTTTAAATCTGGAAATGGGACAATTAAGGACTGATGTAAGGATTTTCTGTGAGGACGAGATTAATGCGAAAATGACTGAGGTAACGGACTCGTGTAAGGATCAGTTAGGTCGGGTTGAGAGAGAATTGACCGGAATTAAGCATAATGTAGCGACTTTAATGGGGGATGGTCCAAGGTTTGTAACAGGTAATGTGTTTTTAGAGCAACAGATGAAATTTTATGGGGATAGAGTTAACCCGCAAATATTTATTAATAACGTTAGAGGGTTAATAAATAATGTATACGATGAACAGACAAAATTGAATATTGTAAAAGCTTTATTAAAAGACCATGCTGAAGCTTGGTATAATTTAATAGGACAAGAAATTGACACCTACACGGACTTTGAAGACAGATTTTTAAAGCACTATTGGAGTGACCACAGACAAGACCAGGTACGAGACGACTTAATCACGGGGAAATTTAAGGGAGAATTTTTAGGAAGTAGGGAGCAATATGCTATACGAGAGTATAGCATTGCGAAGCAACCGAACCCACCACTGACGGACCGACAGATTATAAAATACTTGTCACGACATTTTGAGGTTGAGGTATGACAGCACGTAGCACTACAAAACATTGTGGACAGAGAAATGTTTCTGGAGTACCTGCAGAGGTACGATGACATAAGCAGTGGACGACCTCGGGAACATAGGGAAAGACAGATAAACACGGTTAGGTTCGACAAAAGACGGGACAACTACGCTAGACGGGGGAATAATTATGCATACCAGCGACAAAATTGGGAACCGCGAAGGACCTTTTATAGAAGCAACAGTTTAGGTAGGGGACCTGCACCGAGACCGGGACCTACAAGACAGAACAGTTCACCGGACATGAGGGGGACTGCAAATACAAACACGGAACGAGTGAAAACGCCTAGGACATACGCTGAAGTAACAGCTAGACCAGGACCGAGTAGGGAAAACAGACCTGAACAGGATTTTTAAAGGACAAACCACTAGACATCACTGTGTACAAATATGAACATCCCAGAGAATTTTTAAAAATTGAAGAAGAAATTGAGCCAGAAATAGAAAAATTTTGTTTGCCCATAATTGAAATTAAAATTTTTGAGAAAAATTTAGGAGCATTATTAGATTCAGGAGCTGAGGCGAGTTTGGTATCGGAGGAATTCGTCAATGAGGTTAAAGATAAAGTGTGTGACAGGATAATGCCAATAAAAAGAAGTCACCTGATTGCGTCGAATAAAAAACGATTAGCTGTTGTGCATAGCGTGGTTATTTTGAAAGTAGAGTTAGGTTCAGTAAGCTGTGAACAAGAATTTATAATTGTACCTGGGTTAAAGTTTAAAGGGATATTAGAGGTCGATTGCATGATGAAGTTAGGGGTTATAATAGATATGGAGAGGAAAACGGGTAAGAAATTTTTTTTTTTGAATTTCTATTTTTGGTGAAATTTTCGAGTTTTGAAAATTTAATAAAATTTTCGAATATTTTTGTTCTCTGGGCATTTATCCTGAGAACCACGGCACTCTTATGACGGCCCAACGTTGGGACTCGAATGTTTTTTTTTTCTCTGGCGCGGCATTTATCCAGAGAACCACGGCAATATATATATATATATATATATATATATATATATATATATATTTAATATAAAGATGAAATTAAATAAAACAATAAAATCCAAAAGAGAGTATTCTCGTGTAAAAATATTTTTACACGAGAATACTATCTTGAATTTTATTGAAAAAATATTGTGTACACAGCCAGGAATTATTTTTTCATAAATAAAACAACTGTCAAATAATCTTTCGTTTTTAACTTGACATTTTGATCTATTATTCAGATCTTAATCATAAGCTAAAAGTTAGGTAATTAGAAAATTGTTTTGTGTATGCAATTTTGATGTTCAAAAACCAAGTTTATTTAAGTGCAATGATTTTTGGATATAAATATGATAAAAATGAAAAGAATGTATAAATATTGTCCATTAAATAACAGCACTACAATTAATGTTTATATAGATTGGAGTAAACAACACTTAAGTTATTTAGATCTTGTTTGTTGTTGATGCACTTTTTTTCTTTTTGTATATGAAATGATTCAAGTAGTAAGCGTTTTTTGTAATTTTGTTCTATTACTAAAATTTTGATATCTTTGAGTGAAGGTGTGTGTTTGGTAGAATGTATATGTGTTGAGAAGGCACAGTTGTTTTTTCCCAATTTTGCATTACTGCGGTGTTGAGTTAATCTGTACTTTAACCACTGACTAGATTGACCAATGTAGGAGTGGTTACAAACACATTGAATCTTATATACAACGTTACTGCACATTTCGGTGTTTGTTCTTTCTTTAAGGGGCGAAAACAGATTTTTAATTGACTTCACATAGTAAGTAGTATGCAATTACTATATTTGGTTTTTTTTAAATTCTAGTAAGTTGTGGAGTTAGTTTTCTATATATGGAAGCTTGTTGTACACCAGTTATTGTGTTGGTTTTTTTTGTGATAAAATGTTGGTATTCAACAATTTGTTGACAATTTGAATGGGATAACCATTACTGATAAAGACTTGTTTTAATACTTTAATGTTGTTATTTAGAAAACTTGGATTGCTTATTTTTGTAATTCGATTTTTTAGTGCTAAGATGGTATTGACCTTGTTTTATTGCTGTGACTGGAGTTGTAGTTAATGTATTTATCAGAATTTGTAGGTTTTTTATAGTAATTAAAAATCAAACTGTTGTTTTCTGATCGAATAATCAATGTGTCAAGAAATGGAGTTTTTCTGTCTTCTTCTTTTTTTAAATAGAATTTTAGATGTTCATTTAAGTTATTGAAGTGTTCAAGAGTGGTTTCAACTTGATTGTGTGGTATAGAGCAAACTATGTCGTCTACATACTTAGCTAAAAATGTAACTTGAAAATGAAGGTTAGGAATGATTTTGTCCAAAAGTAGATTCATGACAATCTGAGCTAAGATTGGTGAGAGAGGTGAACCCATAGGCATGCCATAAAGTTGTAAATAGATAGTTTTTACATATGTAAAGTATGTGTTGTTGAATATTAGATTTATCGTACTAATGAACATTTTTTCTGAAAATTTGCAGTGAAATTGAATTTTGTTCCATTGTTCTGATATAATTTGTATTGTTAATTCTTTAGGTATGTTGGTAAACAAAAATACAACATCAAGGGATATAAGAATGTGGTCTTCTGGTAATTGAAAATTGTTATACGTATCTACAAAAGTAAAGCTATCCTTGATATTGTAGCTTTCAAGAGGAAATGAATGTTTCAGAATATCTGCACAGAAATGCGCAATGCTATAAGCAGGAGTATTAATGGATGAAATAATTGGTCTTAAAGATAGTGTTGGTTTGTGTATTTTTGGCAGACCATAATAATTTCTTGGACTTGAACTGTTGTTGATTAGTTCTTTTTCTGTGCTGTTGATATCATATTTTTTTAAGAAGCATGTTAATGTGTTCATTCACATTTTTTTTGTATTGTAGTAGTTGGATCTTTTGTTAAGATTTTATAAGTTTCTGTGTTAGATAATAAATCAAGTGATTTTTGTTTGTAATCTTCCGATTTCATTATGACAGTAACTTCACTTTTGTCTGCCTTGATTACCAATAATTCCTTGTGGTTTTTGAGAAACTTTTTTACTTTGTAGAAAGTTTTGTTTATAAAACTGTTGTTATTGTTATTGATTGGATTTTTAAAAAAATTGGCGATGATGCTTGTAACTTTGGCACGTGTAATGTTTTTCTCTTCTTGTGTAGTATCTTTAAAATTATCTATGATAGTTTCAACATCTGCTAATAGTCTCCCTATGTGAATATCACCACTATTCATCTTTAAATTAAATTTAGGTCCTAATGATAGTAAGTATTTTATATCATCTGGTATGGTGACATTACTAAGATTGATTAGCCATTTTTCATTGTTAATAAATAATTGAGAACTTTCCACTTGCTTGTAGATAAGTTGGTTAAATTTTTTAATTTAATGTTCTTTTATTTTGTATAAAGATTTTTTGAAGGATACGTTTTGATAAATAGAAAATTCATGTAATATATGTGGAGGTAAGGATTCCTTAAGGTAATCCTTTAATATACTGGTGGAATTTTTTAATGAATTCAGTTTGATATATGTAATTTTGATTTCGAAATTAAGTATAGTTATATCAAAATTGTGGAATTTTTGTTTGATCTTATTAGTCATCCATTCACTACTGTTTTCCAAGAGATGTAATGCTTGATGGTTGGATGATGTTATATGAGTAGGAAGAACTCCTTCTCTTTGACATTTCTCTAAGAATATTCTTCTGTTACTTAGTTTTGTTGCTTTTTTAGTATTGTGTGCCCAAGTCTTTAGTTTTTGAACTGCGTTTGTAGCATAACTTCTTTTTATGTCATTATAGAATCCCATTTTTAAATGTAAATTTTAAAACTCTACTTTATTGACCAGGAATCAATGTTTAATATAAAGATGAAATTAATGTATTGGAATATTTTTGGTCATAAATAAAACAACTGTCAAATAATCTTTCGTTTTTAACTTGACATTTTGATCTATTATTCAGATCTTAATCATAAGCTAAAAGTTAGGTAATTAGAAACTAAACAATACATATCTCAAAACTTACATAAAACTTGATTATTCTTTAATTTAAGGCTAGTGTAAACTCATTTTAAATGACATGCAAAACTTGAGTGACAGAATTAAAATTGTTTTGTGTATGCAATTTTGATGTTCAAAAACCAAGTTTATTTAAGTGCAATGATTTTTGGATATAAATATGATAAAAATGAAAAGAATGTATAAATATTGTCCATTAAGATTAAGATTTGATATGATTATATATATATATATATATATATATATATATATATATATATATATATATATAAGGTTCTTGATAATTCTTGAGCGTAGTTAAATTAGAAAAGATTTTGTTTTTGATTCTTGGGATAAATTCGCTCATAAAATTAAACACAAAACATTAAATGTGTATCATTTGTATTAAATCGTATGTTTCGGTGATAATTTACACCTTAATCATCGATCTACATGAAAAAGTATATAAATAGGTAATTCATATAACAGGTAATATATGTTTAACTTACTTATTACTTGATAAAATTATTTTATGTATTCACTCATAATAAAAGTAACAAAAGGAAGCTTGTAATATTACTGATTAAGAATTAAAATTAATTTTAAATTTTGAATGAAATGTCAGTTCACTTATTTGACAAAAATGTAGGATCAAGGATTACATCAATCAACAAATTATGACACTATTTGCTTATATTTTTTATTTAAATAGTAGTATGTGGTTTATTTGTAAAAAAAATTTTTTTTTTTTTTGTATGGTGGGTTGCATAAAAATAGTTAGATTTTAAAATCATATATTTTTACAGGTGTAGTAAACAGGTTGACTTTTGACTTAAATTAAATAGAATTCTGTGTGTAAGCAATATCATTATAGTTAGTATATTTTTTTGGATTAAAAGTGTATAGGTATGAGTAAACTGTATGTAAATTATTGATATCTTCTTTGTGATTGATGGAATTTTGTTCTTGGTTTATATGAAATGATATTTGTTTTTTCTTTTAGTTTAGTAAAAAAGTTTCCAATGGACTTAGTATTTGCATTTATTATAGTTACAAAAGGTTCTTTTAGTAATTTTTTTATTAGTGGTGAAAGATTAGTAATATAGAAAAGTTTTTTGTAAATGATATCAGTATGTTTATTTTGAGGTGGAAATATGATTGTGTTAGTATGTAGTAGTTTTGATAAAAGTGGTTTAGGGTAACCGTTGTTGATTAAGATTGATATTAGTTCTTTCAGATTTTTTTCTTTAAATTTGGGTTTACAGATAGAGACCATACGATGTTTCAGTCCTAATATGGTGTTAATTTTTTGTTTCATGCTATGATTGGAATGGTAATTTAAATATCTTTCTGAATTTGTAGGTTTTTTGTAAATATCAAAATTGATCTTGTTGTCATTATTGCGGATAACTAGTGTATCAAGAAATGGTATTGATTGGTGAGATTCTAGTTCGTAAGTGAATTTCAAATGTTCGTTAAAATTGTTAAAATGTTGAATGGTGGTTAGTAAAAAATGTTCAGGAAGTGAGCAGAGAATGTCATCAACGTATTTGACTAGAAATACCATTTTGAAAGGTAAGTTAAGTAAAACACTTTCTACAAGTTTGTCCATTACTATTTGTGCAATAATAGGGATAATGGTGAACCCATAGGAGTACCAAAAATCTGTAAGTAAAATTTTGAGTTAAAACTAAAATATGTGTTGTTGAAGATAAGGTTTATTGAAGTGATAAATAATTGTAATGATATATGGCAATGTGGTTCTATGGAATCCCATTTTTCTGTAATAATTTGAATGACTAAGTTGACTGGTATGTTTGTAAATAAAGAGTTAACGTCGAGAGAAACGAGAATGTGATCTTGAGGTAGTTGAAAGTTACGGTATTGGTTTACGAATTGGAAGGTATCTACTATGTTGTGGCCTGTAATTGGGAAAGATTTTGTAATATGGTAGATAAGAAAGAAGAAAATGCATATGTTGGAGAAGAGATAATAGGTCTTAAAGGAATATCTGGTTTATGGATTTTGGGAGTCCATAATATTTGCTTGGAACAGAATTATTGGTGATAAGTAGTGATTTTGTTCATTTGTAATCATGTCTTTTTGAATAATAATTTAATGTGATTGTTTATGGTGTTCTGTATGGTGAAAGTGGGGTCCTTTTTAGTTTTTATATGTAAGTTCATCATCTAATAAGGTGTTGGATTTATCTATATATGTTGATTTATTAAGTATAACTGTTACGGCTCCTTTGTCTGCTTTAGTAACAAAAATATCAGGATGGTCCTTTAGGAATTTCTTTAATTTATTAAAGATTACAGAATCTGAATTAAATTTATTATTAGGATTTTTAAAAATTGGTTATTAGATTTGTAACCTGACATCTTTTATTCATTTTTTGTTGTGAAGTAATATCCATTGAGTCAAGTAATATTTCAATATCTGCTAATAAGTGTCCCATATTGATGTCAGAAATACATGAGTTTAAAATAAACTTAGGGCCTAAAGATAAAAACTATTGATGTCATCAGGGATGTCTACATTACTTAAGTTACAAATCCATTTGCTATTGTTGACAAAGAGTTGTTTACTTTGGATTTGATGTGATTTTAAAGTGTTAAATTTCTTAATTAGTAATTTTTTTATATATATAAATTGTCTGTTATATGATTGGGTTTGTTTGTTCTTGAAATTAATATATAAATCTATAGGTATAGAATCTTTGATGGTTTCTTTAGTTTTGAAAAGTTGATTATGCCAAAATTGTATTTCTGCATGAGTGTATTCAATTTCTAAATTTAATAAAGATTTTGCTAACCTGTGATTTAGGTTAGTAACTTGTTTATTAATCTTTTCACTTCGAGTACCTATTAGACGAGACATAAAAATGGTTGAATCAAGTATATGTTTAGGTTTCAATTCTTCTCTTCGACATCTTTCTAAGAAGGTATTCCTGTTATTGAAGTGTGCAAGTTTTTTTGTAATTTTAGCCCAGTATTTTAAATTTGTGACCATTACTTCTCCATGTTCTATACGGATGTATTGATAAAATCCCATATTTTTAATATAAAAGGTTCTTGATCCTACATTTTTGTCAAATAAGTGAACTGACATTTCATTCAAAATTTAAAATTAATTTTAATTCTTAATCAGTAATATTACAAGCTTCCTTCTGTTACTTTTATTATGAGTGAATACATAAAATAATTTTATCAAGTAATAAGTAAGTTAAACATATATTACCTGTTATATGAATTACCTATTTATATACTTTTTCATGTAGATCGATGATTAAGGTGTAAATTATCACCGAAACGTACGATTTAATACAAATGATACACATTTAATGTTTTGTGTTTAATTTTATGAGCGAATTTATCCCAAGAATCAAAAACAAAATCTTTTCTATATATATATATATATATATATATATATATATATATATATATATATATATTTAATTTGTTTTATTATTGGGGAAAGCAGTCAAATTTGATGGATTAATAAAATACTCTTTCAATCATTCAAGCTTTTGATAAATTTATTATCTTTGTCAGGAATCTAATACATATAAAATTAACTGTTGGAATAGTTGTTTAAAATTACTTACGGTTATGAGTTTTATATATACATATAACTAAGGATATCGAAAAAAATTTAAATGTACAAAGTATGAAAATTTGAAAGACATTGAGATGGATTAACAGTTACTGACTATGTAAAATAATTAGTCTGTGCAGGAAAATTTACATATCTCAAAGTGTTTATCCATTTCGAATGGACCTGCACCTTGCCGAAGTTCTAAATTACTAGAACAGGTGAAATGGCTTGCGTGTTCTAATGAGCTAAAGAGCCAAACTACAGGTCCAACCAAAGTAGTAGGGTCGTTAGTGAGGAACCAGACTAAGACAGGTCCCTGAAAGAGGGCATCGGCTCTTTCGGTACTTAGATTGGCAGAGACCATAGGGGTCGGTATGGCAGTCTAAGACACACTACCGCGATGTGGAAGGCAACGGGAAACCACCACATTATCTCCCAAGTACTCAGTGTACTTAAATTGTTACAAACATGATGGCATTCTCTGGGGTAAAAGATTCCGGAGTTAAAATAGTCCCCCATTCGAATCTCCGGGAGGGGACTACTTCGGAGGATGCGATCGGAAAGTTAAAAATAAGAGTCGGGAACATTCTGCGAGTCGGAGCGTGGAATGTTAGAAGTATGAAGCAAGTAGGTAATCTCGAGAACCTAAAAATCGAAATGAATAGGTTATAACTAGACATAGTAGGGATCAGCGAAGTTCGGTGGCCAGAGGCGGGGGATTTTTGGAGTGGAGACTTCAGGGTAATTCATACAGGAGCAGAGGAAGGAAATTTGGGTGTGGGGATAGTTATGCGGAAAAAGATAGGATACTGTGTAGAAAATTATTTACAAAAGAACGAAAGAGTACTCATGGTTAGATTAGAATCTAAACCGGTAAACACAGTAATAATACAAGTATACATGCCCACCTCTAGCTACAGTGACGAAGAGGTAGAAGCCATCTACAACGATATAGAAGACATATTAAGATACGTAAAGGACATGAAAATTTAATAATTACGGGGATTTTAATGCTGTGGTAGGTGAGGGTAGGGAAGGAGCGGTAGTAGGTTTATTTGGTTTAGGCACGAGAAACGACAGGGGAAATAGGCTGGTAGAATTTTGCGACAAGAACAATTTAATCATCACAAACACATTATTTCAACATCATGCTAGAAGACAATATACGTGGAAGATGCCAGGAGATATAGGACGATATCAAATAGATTACATTCTTGTTAGACAACGGTTTAGGAATCAAGTAAAAGACTGTAGAAGCTACCCAGAAGCAGATATAGATACTGACCACAACATCGTAATTATGAAGGCCGCACTTAAATTTAAAAATCTGAGAAAAAGGAACGGAAAAAGGCACTTGGACTTAGAGAAACTAAAAGATAAAGATATTCAAGTAAGATTCGAAAAAAAAGTCAAATGAATTGCTGAATGATATCGCGAAAATACCTGAAACTAAGGAAGTAGAAACAGAATGGAATAACATTAAATCTAGCCTAGACATGGCGGCCAGAGATATTCTGGGGTATACACAAAAAGAAAATAAGAAACCATGGATAACAAAGGATATCGTGAATTTAATAGAAGAAAGACGAAAATACAAAAATAAATCAGACGAAACAGGAAAACAGAGATACAAAGCCATAAAATGGGAAATTATTCGAAAATGCAGGAGAGCTAAAGAACAATGGATTGATGAAAAGTGCAAAGAGGTACAAACTAAGATGGAAATAGGAAAGACAGACGAAGCATACAAATTAATTAGAATGAATTTTAGGGATATAAAACCGTATAGCAAAAATATAAGGGACGCACAAGGAAACGTCATTATAGAAAAAGTAGAGAAAGTGAGTAGATGGCAAGAATATATAGGGAAGTTATATGCAGGAGAGGAACTAACTGCATTAGAACAGGAATCAGACATTGAAAATGATGACTTGGGATATCCTATACTTTGAGACGAGTTTGAATTAGCATTAAAGAGTCTGAAAAATGGTAAGGCGCCGGGTACAGATAAGGTGCAAGCAGAAACTCTAAAAGCCGCTGGACAAGCAGTAACAGAACATCTCTTCCAACTTGTAAGCTATATGTATGAGACAGGCCAGATACCCAAAGATTTCAAACGTAGCATCATAGTAACTATACCAAAAAAGAAAGGCGCGGATAGATGTGAAAATTTTCGAACAATAAGTTTGACAGCACACGTGTCAAAAATATTAACTAGAATTGTGCAAAGACGAATGGAAAAACGAGCTGAAGAAATACTAGGAGAAGACCAATTTGGTTTTAGGCGATACAGGGGAACACGGGAGGCTATTTTAGCTCTGAGAGTGATAATGGAGAAAACAATAGAAAAGGGGGAAAGCATGTATATAGGGTTTGTAGATCTGGAAAAGCATTCGACAATGTAAATTGGAAAAAATGTTTGAAATACTCAAAAGATTGGAATGAGTTATAGGGATAGACGAATAGTACATAGCTTATACAAAGAGCAAACAGCAGTAATAGAATTAGAGCAGGAACGTAGAGAAGTAAACATTAGGAAAGGGGTGAGACAGGGATGTGCCCTATCCCCATTGATTTTTAACTTGTACATAGAAGAGGCAATGAATACTGTCAAATGCAGGAAGACATTTGGAATTACTATGCAGGGACAAAAAATTGATATGCTTAGATTTGCAGATGATATAGCGGTATTAGCGTCTAGCAAGGAAGAGTTAGAAGCTGCTCTTAATGAAATGGAAACGGTTCTAACAGAGAGTTATGGTATGAAAATTAACAAAACTAAAACTAAAGTTCTAGTTGGCAAAGGTGGGGCAAATAAATCAAAAACAAGAATACAAGTATTTAACACGAACTTACAAGAGGTTAAGAATTTCTGCTACCTAGGAAGCCAAATAACGCAATATGGGAAAAGCACAAAAGATATAAAACAAAGATTAGCACAAGGTCGTGCTACATTTAACAAGAAAAAGCAACTACTGTGCTCAAAGACCACAAACATAGAAACAAGGAAAAGATTGCTTAAAACATATGTGTGGAGCACAGCACTGTATGGCTGTGAAGCCTGGACAGTGGGAGAAGCGGACAAGAAAAAGGTAGAAGCCTTTGAAATGTGGTGCTACAGGCGTATGATGAAGATACCATGGACAGACAAAGTTAAGAACGAAGAGGTACTAAAAATGGTAGGGGAAGAAAGAAATATGTGGAAAACGGTAAAAAATAGGAGAGATAGGATGATAGGCCACATACTACGGCATGAGGGAATAGTGCGGAATATATTAGAAGCAGAGATAGGAAAAAAGAGAAGAAGAGGCAGACCTAGATTAGACTACTGCACACAGATAGTAAAAGATGTAGACTGTAGAGGTTTCGGGGAGATGTGTAGGCTAGCCCAGAATAGAAATCAATGGAGGTACGCATCCAACCAATCCCAAGATGGATAAACTAATGACGAAAAGATAACTGTGCTTAAACATGATGATTATTATAAGTAACTACAAGAGTTGGTTGGGCAATATTCTCGAATAATGTTAAGTGTGTGAAAGAACTTACTGGAAAACCATTATTTCGGCAAATGTCTAAGTGTTGGGGGATCTTGGTAGCCAAAGGTTGCTTAACCTCCTTCACTGAATCTCGGTAAAATAGGATATAAAATTAGAAAACAATAGAAAGGGAACGAGCTGAATACACATGCTGTGTGAGAATTTCAGGGAACTATGTAGGCTAGCTCAGAATATAAATAAGTGCAGGTACGTGTCCAACCAGTTTTGAGACGGAAAACCTAATGACGAAAAAATAAGCGCAGATAAATCTGATGATTAGTATAAACAACTAGTTGTTGGTTGCGAAATACCTGCAACTAATGTTGACTGTGCGAAAAGATAAATTGGAAAATATATTAAATCGCCAAATGGTTAAGTGTTGGGGGAACTTGGCAGCCACAGGCTGCGTACCTCCCTTCACAACCATTGAACGTTGGAGAAATAGAGCATATAACTGTAAAACAATAGAAAGTGATCAAACTGCATCTAACAAGAAAGAACAGCGCCTATGAGGAAAGACAACAAACATAGAATAAGAAGAAAATTGTTAAAAGCATATGTGTGGAGCACAGCACAGTATGCCTATGAAATACGGGCAGTCTGAAACGCAGACAGAAAAACGGTAGCAGCCTTTTGAAATGCTGTGCTTCAGATGTATGAGGACGATAGCATGGATAGACAAAGATAATAACAAATAAGTTACAGAAATAGTAGGGGAACAAGGATATCTGGGGAAAAAGAGAAATAGTAGGGCGGAATACGTTCTAAGGCATTTTTCGGGAATAGTATGTGATATATTATAAGCAGAGATAGGTAGATATAGACCTAGATTAGACAGTTATAGATGCAAACTGTGTATATTTCAGGGAAATCTGTAGGTTAGTTCAGAATAGGGAACAATGATGGTACGCGTCTAACCAGTTCTAGGACTGAAGACCTAATGATGATGATGAAAGTGTTTATAAATATGTATCAAATTAAAATTATAAATAAATTTAAACTAATTTTTGAAAAATTAAGGGATATTAGATAAGAATAAATATTGTTCAAATTTTGTGTATCTGTTTTCTTGTTTAGTGTGTTGGCATTTATTGATATTGCAATCATTTCTAAAAATAAACGTTTGTGATAATTTGGTTCTCTGAAACTAATTTTAGTGTCTGTGGTCAGTGCCGAATGACCATACACCAAAATGCGATAATTTTTTGCGTTGTGGCCGTTATTCTTGACCACTACGCATTGTGGACAGTGCTCTAACGGCCACGACGCGTTGTGAAAGATTGAAAATGCTCCTAAACCGATTTATCTTTTCTGGACTAGTCAGTGTGCTTACTACAGTCTAACAGTAAAGTCCCGTATAGCGTTTATTAGCAACATCGAGTGAAATATTGAAGTGTAAATTAAATATAATTATTGTTCACAAAAAGCACCGAAATGAGACAGGCCTTTAATCACACAAACACGATTGCTTTATGAGCGTAATGAATCATCCATTCACAGTGAGTTGTGGCCACAATGCGTAGTAGTCAAAGAAAATGGCCACAACGCGAAAAATTATCGCACTTCCGTGTATGGTTGTTCGGCACCGACCACAACGCGTTGTAGCCATTTTTTTTGCTCAATGAGCGTTTTCGATGTTTGAGCGTAACATATACAACAAAAACATGTTTCTAAGAAAATCTACAATCAAAATCTATAATTGGCATGTCCTACAACTATTCATTACAAATGAAAAAAACCATTAATCAAAATTACCAGCATATTTTCTTTTTAACAACTGATCAAGAATTATCCAGAATACAAGTTGCAAACTTTTGGAATATACGGAATCCTAACTCCTCAGATATCATAATTAAAACTAAAACTGGATTTATACTAAAAGTAATCAAAATAAAAATGTTATTAAAACTCATCTGAAATCATTAGTATAGTCAAAAATAATTAAAGAATTTAAAGAAACCAGCTCTAACCAGAAAAACTCCGATTCAAGTAAATCATACAATTCAACATTTGTTTGTGTAATTGCATCAGTTGAACTAGAAATTGAAGACACAAAAATTAGTGAGCATCTTTTAAATATAGGAATAAACCATTGCTTCTGCAAGAGGATTACCTCTAGAAAAACAAGAAAACTGATTCAACTGATAAGAATTATCACTGGCGATATCTTATCATTCAAAAGATTATTGAGAGAAGGATTGTTTTACAAAAATTATCACTATCCAATTTATCCAAGTCAACCTCCAGAACCATCCCCTATTCCATGCTCCAAATGTCTATCATATAGTCACCTCACTGAAAATTGTACCGCAACAGTAATATGCAGAAAATGCCAAGGGAAACATTCAACACAATCTTGCACCTCCCCGCTCCCAGAAAAATGCTCTTCTTGTAATGCTGAAGATCACCAAGCATGGTCACCTAAATGCCCTAACAGACCAACTAAACCAATTGAAGGAATCCCTAATGTTCGAATTAAATCGATGAATAAAAAATCTTCAGAAATCAAAACAGAAATTACCACTGCAAGTAGAATCCACTCACATATGACATATCATGATCACATTATTGAAACATGTCAACAAATTAAATAATTCCAAAAATAACAATCAACAAGAACTCATTAATAAACTTAAGAAGAGATTTGTGCATCTATACAATATAGATACCACTCCAGTGTTCAGTGGGAATCGACTGTTCGTTCTTATGTTTGATTTGGATATACGTAACAGCGACTCACCAACAGCTCTGCATGAAGGCCTCAAAATAATTTCTGACGGCGGCGTCTAAAGTAAGATTCTTCTACTCCATCAACAGTTTTTATCCAAAAAAATATTTAGTTTGTAACTACATTATATCTCAAAATATTGATAGTGTTTTATGTGTGGAATCGAAAAACGAAAGTTCAACTATACCTTACAATGACTGGAATATAATACAACAACCCGGAAACATAATAAATCAAAATGTTAGAGGAGGCAACTTTATATAGTCAAAAAAATCAATGCAAATGGCTAAAGAAAACCCTCCAAAAATCAACAATGCTCTAAATAATTGCATACACATGTAATTTCCCTACAAAAATGATAAACTGCATATCTTCATAGTATATATATATATATATATATATATATATATATATATACACAACTATTCATTAATCGATGAAACAATATTTACTAAGGCATCATTATATAAGTATTCAATAATTGTTGGTGACTTTAATGTAGGCTCAAGCCCTCCTCGTAAGAGGCAAATAAAATCCTTTTTAGAAAATTCAAATTTTTACCAAATATCCACACCCCCTATCTTCATTATGGTAAATAATCCCAGCTCTACTCCTGATATACTGTTATACTCTAAAAGTATTAGAAACAACATTACCAATATAAAGATAACTCCTGACTTGGAAAGTGTTCATTTAGCTATTCAGTTTAATTTTAATCAACAACTTGATGCTGTTATCGATGATGCATGGTGCAAGGTATTCATATTAAAAGAAATAGTAAAACTGTCAGCAAGATTTCGAATTTGCTTTATTTTCTGAAAAAATTGCAAATGTCTAATTTTATAGCTAACCATAAAATACATTTTCATTAAATAAAAAATGGCATGTTAGCAATAAAATAGTACTGCCAGCAAGATTTCGCAATTGCTTTATTTTATGTAAAATTGCAAATATGCAATTTTTAGAAACGACATGTTATCAAAAATAAGTACTGGCAGCAAAATTTCCAATTTGCTTTATTGTATTTATAATTGTAAATAATGCAATTTAAGAGTTAACCATGCGATCCATTTATTACTGAAAGTTTTTCAAAACCCACAAATAGTGAAAATGTTTCAATCATAGCATAATGTGGTGCATTGAATTCTAATTAACACCAGTGTTATAATGTTTTTTCTATATCTGGTGGGTGAATAAACTCACAACTCACAAATCGCTAAATAATCGGTTTCTCCAAGGTTTCACGTTGAAGAGATATTACTTAAATTTGTTGTCAAATAAAGATCTTATAATAATGAAAGTCGATTCACATGCTGTCTATGAACCCACTAAAAAAAAATCGCAAAAAATCTAGGTGTACACGGAGCCCCTAAAAGGGATCAAAAGTACATAACCTAGTTTAAAAACATAGGAACCCCAAAAGCTACCAAAAAATTGACATTACGTGACCTACTTTTGAAAAAAGTGGTGCCGTGCTTTCTATACGTCTTGTTTGGGAGTAACGCATTGCTTACTATAAAATCTTTGTTAGAACAATGCGCGCTGGTTCCTATTGGAAACTATTCCATTTAGTAGTTAATCAATACCTTAAGATGCACCAACATTTGTTTTCATGAAATGAATACGTCTTTGTTACAGAAATTCAGACTGGCTCGAAAATTAGTCTACCAACACCATTAAGCAGATTCTAATTTGTAATCCACCTGCAGTACTGATTTTTACACTTAAAGCGATTTCCGAACTTAATATATTGGCATTCATTTCAAACAAGTATTTATTTTCCATAAAGAAGAGCATAAATTATTAAGGTCGTATGAAAGGTACAAGGTCACTTCTGTATTGTTCTCATATTAAACGTGGAATGTGTTAACGCTTCATCATATAGCATAAGTGTAAGAAGGTTACATTAAGAAACATAGGCGGGTTACGGAGTTCTTATTAACAAACTTTAAATTTTTGATGTCATACACGTTATTATTTACATCAATAACTGAGGAGATCTTTTATAAAAAGTGTATTATCGTTTTGTTTATTTCTAAGAATTTTTTAGGCAATGCCATTTATGGGATACCACATAAATTTGAGGAACTCTGAACACCCAACGGAATTTTAAAAAGTCGACGCTACGGTTAAGAATAAACGTAATTAAATACTTTGCTTTTATATATAGAATTAGATTTGTATGTGCTCACGGATGGAAATTATAAATTCCTTGTTAGTTTTCTTCTGAACCTTCTTTGGGAATTAAACCACTCATAGTTGAAAATCGTCTTTATTTATGTTAGGTCATGGATCAAAACGTAAATAAAGATGATTTTAACAACTATAAGTAGTTTAGTTCCCAAAGAAGATTAAGAAGAATACAACACAAACCACAACAAACATACAGGGAGTATTTCCTTGCTACTTATTTTGGTATAACATCTAACGGTCTTAGAGTCAAGTTATTTGTACTATGTGGTTGTCATAAATATTAAAACATCAAGCTGCTTCCAAAAGCAATTCGTTAAATGATTTAATGTGATCAGAAACTTGCGCACAAAAATTTAAGTAAGGAGAGAAAGGGTACAAAAAGCCATAGATCTATAACAGTTAGTGCTGCATAAGTATTCATTAACTTTTTATTAAGACTTGAACATGTCAGGAATTCTGATTAAGCAAGTAAGATGCCTTTACTGTCTTTACATAGATATGTCCCCAGCAAAATAAAATTACACATTCAAACCTCGCATCATGAAATTGCGCAAATAAAGTTCCGATGTTGCTACTGCAACTACATGAATGTATGTACTTCTGAAATATATAAACATATGGAGGTAACACATAAACAATCTAACCAAAAAAAAATCGTACATTGTAGAACCTGTAACAGGCCTGCAAATAAATGTTACTTTTAGATATATAATTTATTTCAACCATAAAATAATACAAGCAGAGCTTAAACAAATAAAAAATTTACATATAAATTAATTACAAAAAGGCTTTTATTTATTCGCTGCAATATTCAGATTCTACTAATGGTTCGGTTTCGCGCCAAAAAAGTCTTCAACACGAGTTAGGAGGCCCATCAAATCTGTATATGCGTAGTTCGAAATTGTATGGTGTTTTCCTGCAATCAATGTGTACATTCTTAAACTACGTCCGTCATATAGAAAATACCCGCCTTCGGGAAACCAAAGGCGCAACAATTTATTTAACGGCTTTTTGGGATCCAGGCTAATATTGAACAGAGCATCTATTTCGGGCCATCTGTTTGTTTAAGTTCTTTCACATATGCAATTATTTTGATCGCATAGGAATAAATGCTCTTGCAATTTTACATTATTCTGAAACTTGCTTATCCATCATAAGTTTTATAACATTTTGCTGTCATAAATAAATCCTTTTTTGCAGTTTTAGCATTCTGATGTTTGATTAGCCATCGTACGTTTTTTTCACATTTGCAATTAGTTTTGCTTACATACAAATAAATCACAGTTGCAACTATTTTGCTGACCCATAACAAGTTTTATCATATTTGCATTATTTGTGTATACATAAGAATAAAATCTTTTACAGTTGTTTTGCTTACATCAGAAAATATTTATGTATAAATAGTCAAGGAATCTCTACAGATATTAATTATTAAGAATGTAGCAAGTGATTTTAAAGAACAACCATCATGAATTCTGAAACGGTGGCCGAAGTTAGTAGTGATATTTTAAAGTTAACAGTGAAGTGTATGAATCTAATTAAATCGGTTGATGAAATTACCAGACACATCATCATTATTAAGACAAACATAAGTTTATTAAAACTTGCAACGAAGAACAAGATATACCAAGACAATCGCCAGGAAAATCCTAGTAGACTGGAGTCTAATTTGGCACATCTTAAATGTTACCTTGTACGATTGAAACACTTTAAACGCTCTTTGGAATACCAAGGTAAAGGTATTGATGCAACGCTTTCTAGAAGTCATAGGCAAAGGCATTTGGTTTGGCATGATGTAGAATCCTGTTTTGGAAGTCGAATAATTACGGGACTTATTACCAATTTAAGTTATAAAGATCCTCTAGTGTTCTTAGATAAGGCGTTCGCTAGTTTTAAACGCAAGATTGTTGCTTGCTTAAAAAGTCAATGTAATATTCACCGCTAACTTTGTTAAGCCTACAACTGGTGAAACAGAGTTGAAGACGTTTCCTACTGCAAATCGTCACAACGATATAAACACCAATCTTAAGCAGTGGTATAAGGAGAACGTATTGGACAAGATATCAAAGCGATTGGAAGAATTTAGTGAAAAGGATTCAGGTTGGGCAATCCAAGAAGTTTTACACTTGAAGGTAAATATAAACAATTATGATCTGCTTAAAGGAGGGTGTTCAACGTTTGTTCCGGTTCCGGACTTTATAGCAAAAAAACGAGCTGTTGTAAATGTAATAAATAATGATCAATATTGCTTTCTTTGGGCCTTGGTTGCCGCTTTACATCCTGCTAAACAAAATATTCATAAAATATCTAGCTATCTACATTTTGATTCAGTATTACGCTACAATTCCATTCAGTTTCCAATTGCATTAAAAGACAAACAAAATGAGAAGTTCAACAATTTTGCCATTAACCTATATTGCATAGAAAATATTAAAATACTCCCATTTTGTTTAAGTGAAAATTTAGGAAAAATAGAACCGATTAATCTGTTAGTTTTAAATAACGATTCCTTACAATATTCTTGTCCGACAAATGTTAATGAGAATCACTTTCATTTTACTTGGATTAAGGATATGTCAAAATTATTTGCAAAACAGTTGTCTTCACATCACCATAGAGAATTTTTTTGTTATAGATGTTTAAATAATTTTAGTACAGCAGCATTACTTAAGCATCATTTGAATCATTGTGAAAAACAGAATACTTGCTCAATAAGATTACCTGAAAAATCTGAAAAGTATCTAATATTTAAACATTTCCACTACCAAGAAAAGGTATCATTTGTAGTTTATGCAGATCTCGAAAGTATATTAGAATCATGCAATGGGCCAGAGGTAATATTAAACACAGTCCATTACCAAAGACATATACCCTTTAGTGTAGCGTACTATTTGAAATGCTCGTATGATAATAAATATTCCAAATTTCAATTGTATCGCGGAAAGGATTGTATAGAATGGTTTGTTGATCAATTGAAACTGATTTCAGAAATGACCAATAAAATTTTCTGCAACCCAAAACCTATGAACCCTTTAACAGAAGAACAAAAGTCAGCATTTAAACCTTTTAGTATAGATGATATTAGAGTTCGCGTTCACTGTCACTTCACAGGCGAATTTCGAGGAGCGGCTCATCAAGATTGCAACATCAATTATCATAATTCTTATATGATACCAGTAGTTTTTCATAACTTATCAGGCTACGATTCGCATTTCATTATTAAAAAAATCGCGTTAGGGTTTTCCTTAAGCATTCTATCAATAAATAAGGAAAAATATATATCTTTTACAAAATATGTAAAAGGTACGATAGTTAGTTTTAGATTTATCGATTCATTCAGGTTTATGGCATCTAGCATCGAAAAATTAACTTCCTACTTAGATGATAATAAAAAATCCATTACCAAGGAAAATTGTAACACTGATAATGAGTTTCGATTACTTACGCGTAAAGGCATATATTCCTATGATTACATTAACTCTTGAGGTAGGCTTATTGAAACCAATTTACTCTGTAAAACCGCATTCTTTAATCATTTGCGCAATGAAGAAGTCTCAGATGAAGACTACAATCATGCTAAACACGTTTGGCAAACATTTAATATAAAAACACTAGGGGACTATTCAGACCTATATTTAAAAACAGATGTACTGCTCTTGGCTGACATATTTGAAAACTTTAGAAAAACTTGCATGTTTACGTATAAGTTAGATCCACTGCACTACTTTACGGCTCCTGGTTTAGCTCTAAACGCGATGTTAAAAACGACGAACGTTAAACTCGAGTTGCTTACTGATATTGAAAAAATAATGTTTTTAGAACGGGGAATTCGTGGTGGCGTTTCTCATTGTTCGAATAGATTTGCCAAAGCAAATAACAAATATATGAATGCAGATTATGATCCGAATTTCGATTCTAAATATTTAATGTATTTTGATGTCAATAATTTATATGGGGCTGCAATGTCTGAATATCTTCTGTATGGGGAATTTGAATTTTTAGATCACACCAGTCCAGATATCATACGTTTAGACATACTTAATATTCTTGATGTTTCTGATGTAGGATATATTTTTGAATGCGATTTACACTACCCAGTATCTTTACATGAAATTCACAGTGAGTTACTTACCTTTGGCGCCTGAACATATGATAGCACCAGTACCCTCTAATAAATCAAACCTAAAGAAATTACAACTTTATATCCAAAACTCAACTATATTATTCACTACAAGAATTTTAAAATGTATTTAAGCTACGGTTTAGAACTGAAAAAGATTCATAAGGTTTTTCGGTTTAAACAAGCTCCTTGGTTAAAAGAATACATTGATTTGAATACGAAATTAAGACAACAGTCAAAAAACAGTTTTGATATATGCTTTTATAAAAATATGATAATATTAGCGGTTCTACTGACACAATTTGGCAATGTTCATGATTGTTTACTAAATCACTTAATAATTCCAACATGTAAAATGTTTAAGCAAAATTATTATAACCCATTAACAATCAAACATTTAATATTGTAAAACATGTTGTGAAATGATAAATAGACTGTGATTGCTGAATGATTTATCGTTTACTTTTTTATAATATGCAAAGGTACAGTAATAAAGTAATTATAATATTCTTATGCTGTTTGAGAGCGGATTGTATTTGACTATCTTATCATGAACTATAAGACAATGACAAGATGTATTTGGCAAAACGTTTCTACTAGTTTCAAATTCTAATCTAATATCGACAGTACCAAATTCGTTTTGTTTTGTTCAGAACAGGCTATGACTACTAATGGTGCAATACTTCGTAAATCTTCAGGATTAAAAAGTAGTTCATTTTTTCTTTTTGTAGTATGATTGCTGAAATTGGGCATACATCTCATATAACAACGCTGTCTGTTTATTCCCGAACTTCAAATTCGAGTTATCGTACGGGAAAATTTCTGAATTTAAATAGAGTTTCATGTTGGTTAAATAGCAATGATCAAAACGACTGTAGTTGCTCATGTATCTATTTTTTCAGTTGGTTTGGAAACCAACAATAAAAAATCTTTGTTTTTCTAATTGTGTTGTTGTTTTAATGTTCCATGTATGACGTTGCGCTTCTTGTAGAAGTTGATATTTATGCAACTCCCATCCTCTAAAACGGAATATGCATATCTTGATTTTGTGCAACAAATTCTATGAAATTAATTCGTTGAGCATCATCAACGGTTACATGTGGCATTTTCCATAAAAGTTTGTTTATAACAACTTTTATTTTTTCATCAGGTGTAGGATTAATTATAGCATTAGTATCAAAACTAGACGTTAATCTAGGATTCCGAACGCGATCTACAATGACACCGCCAATTTCATATCTAATTTCATCAAAAAGCAGTAAAACCCCATTTTTTACAAACTTTGCTGTCTGAGATGGCGTTCGATCTGTTTTAATTAATTTGCCTTCTATGTACAGCATACTCTTCGATGGTAAGGTGTAAACATCTTGTTGTTGTATAGGGATTCGAATTTCGTCATTATTGTTTTAAGATGTGTTAGCATAAGACTGATGAGTATGTTTTTCAATATTAACAATTGCATTGTCGAAGTAAACTTTTTCACGCACGTTCAGTATTTCACTGTTCATTCTACTTTATAATTAAATAAATCCATCCTAACGATTGTAGAAACTGCCGGTTTTGTGTTGTTAACAGTCTTGAAGCAATCAATCGAGTGTCGATTGCTTTGAAATTTCCAACATTTATAGCAATTCTTGACATGTTGTGTGCATTATACTTAATACTCATGGCTGTTGCAGATTTTTATTTAAGTGCAACCTTACAGTTAGCAGTTCTCCTCTGAAATTAACTAAATTTCTATCTTGATCTAACATTTTAACTATTATTTCATTTATTATACGTGACCTGATTGGTAGATATATATAATCATAGGTGGTTACTTAACAATTTTTAACAGGTACTTGAGGAAAAAATTTATGTATTACATGCACTGGTTTACTATTTAAATAGGATCCACTTGCAATATTACAGTCGATTAAAACTGCATTCACTTTACAAATGTTGGTCGCGTAGTCTGCTTGATGTGTGGCATATGCTAGCAATTTTCGTGGATTGAAACCGAGAAGAGAACCAATTGAATCCTTTTTGGTAAAATCTTCACTACATTTAGTACTACATTTAAGGGTATTATTGTCAGCTGTAATTTCTCTATACACTGGCCTCTTTCTAGCGTTTCGTGATTGTTCCATACAACTACGCCACCTTTCATCGCCTAAAGCTTTTTGAAGATATTTACTAATTTCCCTAATCTCATAAGTACCTTCAGGTATTTCTATCAATTCTCCGTTAGGCTCATAATAAAATTTATTATTTATTCCTTTTTCAACATTTGGAATTGTGTTATAAGACTCAAAATTTGTTAATCCTAATACATACTCCGAATCATTACCCAAGTTTATAGGTGGATTAAAGTTACTTGTTAAAACTTAAGTGTTTCCCATTAGAGTAAAAGTGTATGACATAACGACAACTTCATACACAGTTCTATGTACTGCTTAGAAATTGTAAGCATAAATGTCCGCAAAACACAGTACCGTACGATTGTTCTCGGTTAATGTTATAAAGAATTTTACATTTACCCCCTTCTATTCAAATAACTTATCAACTCTGTTGGCGATCGCAGGTTTCCGTAGCTGGAGAAGTAAATAGCACTACTACCGTACTTTTTATAAGAGGTCCAATGTGCACCTAAACCTTCTATTCCATCTAAATTAATTATACCACATTATTTTAAATTAACTTTCTTGGGAAGATTGTTTCTAATGAACACTCCACAGAAATATGGTACTTCTAATTGCTTAACAAACTCTATTAATTCTACATTGCTTAGTGCTCGATTAGGTAAAATCAAGTTGCATTCTTTTGAGGTTTTCCAGGGGCTAAAAAAGGTTTGATGTACATGCCGTTTCCGACTGCAATGTCCTCCATTGCCTTGTTATGACGTTGTTTTTCCGCTAGTTGTTCCTTAGCTCTTTTAGTATCTGAAACTGCTTTTGCAACAGCAGCTGCACTTCCAGTAAGAGTACCAAGGGCTCTTAGGCCTGCAAAAATTGGTATTAGTGGTAGAAAACCTCCTGTTTTAGGAATTGATATAATACGAGCTGATTTAATATGCTTCTTTTGTTTTGCTGTATTGGCGGCCTTAATTGCTATGTTGATTGCATCCATCATATTAGATCCTTTAGCCTTTTTTAAAGCTGTACGTTCTTGTTTGATAATACTTTTAATACCTAGCGTACTTATTATTTTACGTTTCTTTATCAGTTTTCTTATTTCATTGATATTTTTTGTTCTCAGTGATGCACAGGCACCCATACCAAGTTTTACTTTAGCTTTCATTGCAGTAGCTACTCCAAATGCTGCTGCTTTTTCACCTAAAGACGAGTCACCAGAATTTAGTCTTTCTGTAGCTAACTGAGCTAACTTCGAATCTGCTTGATGGCGTTTAGATAGATCCTTTTCTTTGGAGTATGCAATATCGTGCTTCTTACAAGCTTTGTCTAACTTGTTTATTCCCTTGTCTCCCAGAGCTAA
This sequence comes from Platerodrilus igneus, assembly GCA_036346225.1. Classification (NCBI taxonomy): domain Eukaryota; kingdom Metazoa; phylum Arthropoda; class Insecta; order Coleoptera; family Lycidae; genus Platerodrilus; species Platerodrilus igneus. The sequence goes on along the minus strand of JARFIW010001100.1, from coordinate 524,918 downwards.
CCGTTTGATTAGTTTTGTACCCGGACCGCAAAATTTGTAACCTGGAATATGTGCTTCAAATAGTAAATTGTTAATTACAGTATTTAACAGTCCATTCCCAGTAGTTTTAGAATTATTATAGGTAATCATTAGCGGACAACTGTCCTCTCAAGCTGTGCAGTAAATAAATTATTGTAAATTAATGATTTTTTTATATACTCCACTTTTTTACAATCGAATTTAGTACTTGCAAACATACGTGTTGTGAAACAACATCTTTAACCATAAACAACGATGACATTGACGTTCAATCTTTAGCTAAAAAACATAGCATTCTTCTGCCTTTATCTATTCGATGTGTAGTTGTTGGCCCATCAAATTGCGGTAAAACCAATGTTATGATTGGGTTGATAGAACATCCTAATGGTTTAAAGTTTGAAAACTTATATGTTTATTCTAAATCACTTTATCAACCAAAATATCAATACCTTGAAAGTCTACTGCGACCATTAAAAGGGATCAAATATTATACATTTTCCAGTTCTGATAATATTATATCACCATCCGATGCTCGAAGTAATTCTATATTTGCTTTTGATGATGTAGCTTACGATTAACAAGGCATAATTAGGGAATACTTTAGTATGGGGCGCCATAAACAAGTAGACAGTTTTTGCCTTTGTCAAAGTTGTACTCATATACCTTAGCACTTCCTACGCGATAATGCTAAACTTTTAGTTTTATTTAAACAAGACGATTTAAACTTAAAACACATATATGACGATCACATCGATACTGACATGAAGTACGATAAATTCCGTGAAATATGGTGCTTGTTGGAATGACAAATACGGTTTCTTAGTTGTGGACAAGGATAGTAATCCAGGTCAAGAAAGGTACCGCATAGGTTTTGATCACTTCATACATATTTAAACCTTGAGAGATGCAAATATCGTTAGTATCCAAGAATTTATTTTACAATAAACTTTCTACGCAATGAACAAGGAGGCGATAAAACTTAAAAGAATTTTAATTAAAAAATGAAACATTGTAAAATCAAACTACGCCAGTTAAATGATGGTGAAGTCATCCAAGCGGAATCAATCTTACCCATAACATTGCGATTAGAAACTATTGCTAACAAACTGGAAGGGGAAAGTGTGGTAAAGAAAGAAAAATTTAAAGAAGAACTGCCTCATAGCGGTGTAAAAATTAAACCTAAATTGCTAGAAAGGAAAGTCGACTATATTGTTTGGCCGGTTATTGCTCAGCATATACCGAATATAAATGATGCCATAGATGATGATGATGATAATGAATATGAAACAGAAGTTAATCAAAATGCCCAAAAACCCCAGGAATATATACAAAGCTTTGTCGATTCACTTGATATGACAAATTATCTTGAACAGCTGCATTCACTACCTCGAGAATATATTTACAATATGTTTATAGATGTTAAGAACGAATTTGATTATAAATACGGTGTTAGGTATAACCCTGATTCAAATGGTCTTATGATAGGCAATTCTAATTTTGTGTTGGATGATGAAAATGTTCTAATAAATGATTGGAAATATAAAGGTACTCCTGGATTATATCAACTACTGTTTAAAAAATATCTTGTCGGGTACAGTTCGCAAGATCTAAAGTCGTACCTTGATATTGTGAAAAGAACAAATGCTAATAGAAGATATTATTCTGAAACAGAACAAATTCAGGGTAATACTTCATATAAGTACAAAAATATAATATCTACATTAAACATACTTCCCCAAACACCCCGTAGACCTAGAACATTACCCCCTTCAAAGCGTCTTGGAAGCGGTATGACAATGGAAGTATCAAATAACGCCATAGATTATTTATATTGGAATGATCCTAATGAACTTGTTGATAGATTACGGCTTTTAGTTTCATCTCAGACTGCTGGGCACACAGGTCACGGCAACGAAATAAATTTGATCATTGAAGAATAGCGTGATGCAAAAGTGATTAGATGATATGACAATTGACAAATTTGGAAAGCACTTAAATAACCGTGAAATAGATCTAAGTGAACAGGAATATGAAAAAAAAACGAAGGTTTTGAAACCTTGATGGAGTACAAGTTACATACGCTACATTACACGGTAGTAGCAACTTTTTACTCTAGTACATTCCTTGACGGTTGCAAGACATTCCTTATTTTCAACATTAGCATGATTATGAATTTTCTTATGAGAAAGCAGTCATTGAGAATATTATAGGATACCCGCAAGACATTGAAATTCTTATAAACGAAAAAGTTATGTAATTGCACAGTTACAAGGATTTTTGCTTAGACGTATGGATGTAATCAGCTTTCGTGACAGCGGTGCTAGCATAAACAATACCACACCGTTTCTTGATTTTATATTAAAATTCTTTTCAAAGCAAGTGGAGCCCTCAACATTCAAACGTAGAAGTAAATATTAATTGTATTTAATAAATTCTGGTTAGAAAAAGTATTATGGCAGTTTCTCAATCAAAAGTGAAAGAGGATATAGTAAACAAAATTCATAAACCAGCAAGAATAAATTTCAAGAGATTGAAAGTGATAGTAAAATGTTTAAATGACCTTCTTCAGACGGATTTAATTGAAATGTTACCATATTCGCAAACAAACAAAGGATTTAAATATATTTTAGTAGTTATTGATTGTTTCTCCAAATACGTATGTGCTGTACCACTTAAAAATAAAACGGGTATTCATGTTAATGCTGCAATGAAAACAATTTTAAATAAAATTAAGAATCCACGAAGTAATTTGCAGTCTGATTTTGGTAAAGAATATTATAACAAACACTTTCAATCCTTAATGCGGACATACGGCATAAACCATTATAGCGTTTTTTTCTACAAAGAAAGCATGCATTGTGGAATGTGTAATTAGAACTTTAAAGGGAAAAATGTGGCGCTTGTTTAACCTGAACGGTTTTTACAACTGGATAAAAAATTTAAGCGATATTGTGAAACAACACAACAATACAGTTCACAGTACTATCGGAGTCAAACCTGTAAAAGTTGATAAATCCAATGAAAAAACTATTCTTAAATCATTATTTACTCACATCAAACTTGCAACCAAAATACCAAAATATTCAATTAAAGACAGTGTACGGATTAGTAAACACAGGAAAGCATTTACGAAAGGTTACACACCAAACTGGTCAAATGAAATTTTTAAGATAAAAAGGTAAACTTAACCAATTCGACAACATATATATATATATATATATATATATATATATATATATATATTACTCATATTTAGACCAGGGTAGAAAATTAATGAAGTACATCAAATAATTTTAATCACCGTGTAGAAGCTTTGGGAAAAGGTACGCGTTATTAAAAAAAACCGTGAAGCATAAAAATTCATTCGTTTCATTAAAAATAAGGGAGTTAAATTATGTACAAGACGCTTGCTATAAAAAAAAAGGAAGCAGTATTAAAAAGCTCTGCGTGTAATTTAATTATTCCTAGTAAAGAAACAAATAGAAAATTATGTGTAAAATTTATATTAATTAACTCTATTTTAAGTAACCGGTATTAAACAAAATGTACAGATAATAATTAATATTTGATTAGGAGTCACTAAAAATTAAACTGTATTATTTTAATTGGAGTTAATTGAACCGTTAGTAACAGACAATATCTATAAAAACTTGTAAAAACCCAATAAAATACCATGAAATAAAGCTCTGAGAAGTAATATTATGTTTGAACACCTGCGTATTTTTAAAAGGCTCATTCTGCATAAATGTTGCAGATAATTAATGGTTACAAAGAATCTTGGAGAAACCGTGGCTTAATATTCACGGGAAGGCGCGATACGGGGTTATTTAACCCAGATAGTCCCCATGGACTGAAATAATCGATAATAAGGAATATCAATTTGCACTAATAAGAACAGGGTAGATAGAGACAGATAATATGCGCAAGACCGAGGCACAGATAGTAAAAGGCGTGAGTAGAGCAACGTCATAGGGTTGCGATTGGTTGAAAGTAAAAGGCAAAATTTGAGAGGTAAAAATAACATTTCTGTATAAAATTCAATTAGTTATTTCCAGACGTTGCGTGCCGTGTCGAAATTTCTGAGATTTAACTGGGGCGAGTGCAAAATTCGTAAAAATCGCATGCCGGGCTGCGGAATGGGAACATAGCAGGTAAAATTCTTTAGAATTGTCCGTTTTGGAGACTCGACCAACAGACAGGCTAACCTCTATATATACCCAGGGGAATATGAACAAGCTCTCTTAGATCTTCGACTTGATTCAATGCGTTAAACAGTGCTTTTAGTTTTCCGGTTTTGATTAAATAATTTTAAACAGTTTGCTCGAATATTTTTGTGATGTAAAACAGCTTGTTCTTTACGTGCTACAATAAATGTACTTTAGTGCACTTAGAAAAGAAGATACAAGGTAATAAAGTTAGTATCACGGTACCAATTAGTAAAATTTACAACGACAAATGAATACACAAAAGTAGGCAGTTTTGGCGTATATTGCTGAAAGAAGTATGAATTTCTTTGCTATTTTTCGGGGGTATTAATAATTAAATGGTGCATAAACGTGTCTGGATCCACAAAACAAGGTTCAGATATACACAGATGAGTTCCGGAAAAGCCCAGAAACAACTTTAAATAAATGGTGATGGAGTAAATTTTAAAAGCGTTGAGAATCAGAAGCCGTAAATATAACCCAGTTGGAATGGTGTAATTAACAAAGAGACGATGTACATTGAAGCTACGAGTGCAGTAACCTTCAGGTAAATTATACTATTTTGTTCGAACTTTGATATTTTGGTGTGTGTTGAATAACTTTATAATTGATTTACTTAAAATGGACAGTAGTGAAATTGTACTAACAATAATATTTTAATTTTAAGGTGAAATTTGCTTGTTTAAGTAGAAAGGGGTATTTAGTATTGATGTTCTGGATTATGATGAAAATTTGGGTATGTCTTTGAGCTCAATTAGACGAACCTGGTTAATTAACGTAAAGGGGTGGTAGATGCTCCCTTTGTACTCAGACTCAGGTCTGCATATATTGTTATAGTAATTAGTAGGCATCCTACAAGGACTTTAATTCTGGATGCACTTTAAAATGATAACAAACTTAAATCTTGAAATTTTCTGATACTGAAATTTATGCTGAATTTTTAATTTTGAAATTTTAATGTATTGTGAATATTGATGTAAATAGAGTTAACGTTGATGTTTGTGGTAGGAATGTGTTTGTTTTTTATGTATGAGAATGAAAGTTATCTAGAGGAGCAGCCGAGGCGATTAACAGAAGAAAGTCAATGGACCAACACAGTTAAGGTAATGAATAGCTTTTTGGTGGTTTCACAGCATTCTTGACGCCCAATTCGTGAGGCTCGATTATAAAGCGTAGTTCACGGATTTTGTAGGTTTCACAGCATTCTTTGGCGACCCAAAAGTGAGGCTCGAGTTCCAAATAAAATTTTTGTGATTTTATTCCAGGAAACTGGCGATCTGAGAGAGAGAGTTTCTGTGTGTGTATAAATTTAAGAGTATTTTAGAGTGTGTGAGAGTGATTAGAACGTATGCAGAGAAAAGAGTGGTTAAAGGAGTCAAGGAGTGGAAATTGGAAGTGACGATAGTGCATTGTGTGGGAAAAATTCGAAAATGGAAGAAGCTGGAGGCAGTAGAGATCAGTCGAGGACGGAATCAGGGATCAAGGAAACGAGATGATAATGAGAATGCTAGAGAGGATGAACGAAGAATCCAATAGAAAATTAGAACAGCTAAGCGATGAAGCTAATAGAGCTAGGGAGGAGTCCAACCAAAAATTAGAGCAGATAAGCGGGAAAATTGAGCAGTCGACTAAAGAATTTACAGAATTTAAAAATAGTCTTACCGTGAAAATGGGGGAGGTTGAAAATAGGGTTGAAAAGAATGAGCGTGATATTACAGGTCTTCGACAGGAAATGGGACATTTAAGGTCCGAAGTACGCATTTTTTGTGAAGAAGAGATTAATGTAAAAATGACTGAAGTGACAGACTCATGTAGGGATCAGTTAGGCAGGGTAGAACGCGAAGTTAGTAGTATCAAATACAACATGTCAAATTTAACAAGGGATGGTCCCAGATTTTCTACAGGTGGAGTATCATTGGACCAACACATGAAGTTTTATGGCGATAACAGGGTAAATCCACAAATTTTTATTAATAGTGTAAGAATTCTAGTGGGAAATTTATTTGACGAACAGACTAAACTGAATACGATAAAAACTTTATTGAAAGACAACGCGGAAGCATGGTACAATTTAGTAGGACAGGACATAGACACCTACACGGACTTTGAAGACAGATTTTTAAAGCACTACTGGAGTGACCACAGACAAGACCAGGTACGAGACGACTTAATCACAGGAAATTTAAGGGAGAATTTTCAGGAAGTAGAGCAATATGCTATACGCAAGTATAGCATAGCAAAGCAACTGAACCCACCACTGACGGACCGACAAATTATCAAGTATTTATCACGACACTTGAGGTAGAAGTAAGACAACACGTAGCACTACAGAACATAGTGGACAGAGAAATGTTTTTAGAATACCTGCAGAGGTACGACGACGTAAGTAGTGGACGACCTCGGGATAATAGGGAAAGACAGATCAACACAGTTAGGTTTGACAATAGACGGGACAACTATGCTAGAAGGGGGAATAGTTACGGATACCAGCGACAGAATTGGGAACAGAGACGACCATACGTTAGAAGTAATAGTTTAGGAAGGGGACCTGCACCGAGACCGGAACCTACCAGAAGGAATAGTTCACCGGACATGAGGGGGACTGCTAATACAGACACTGAGGTGACGGCTAGACCAGGACCAAGTAGGGAAAACAGACCTGGACAGGATTTTTAGAACGCGACAGACCACTAGATTTCAGTGTAAATGTATATGAACATCCACGTGAATTTTTCAAAATTGAGGAGGAAGTAGAGCCAGAAACTAAGGAAAAATTATGTTTGCCAATTATTAATATAGAAATTTTTGAGAATAATGTAGAAGTATTACTTGATACAGGGGCAGAGGCGAGTTTAATATCGGAGGAATTCGTCAGCAAAATTAGGGATAAGGTTTGTGATAGAATTATGCCTATAAAGCGTAGCCATTTAGTAGCTCCAAATAAAAAGAAATTTGCTGTAGTAAATAGTGTTGTGGTGCTTAGGATAGATATAGGAGGTTTAAGCTGTGAACAGGAGTTTGTAATTGTACCTGGACTGAAGTTTCAGAGCATTTTAGGTGTTGACTGTATGATGAAGTTAGGGGTTTTGATAGATATGGAAAGGAAGGTAATAAGGATTAATGATAGGGTAGTGCCATGGAAAGGCAGTTATGAAGTCACAGAGGATGACACGGGGTTGAGTATTAATGTAGTAGAGGTAGAGGATGATGAAGGTAAACAGATCAACACAATAAGATGTCCAGAGGATAGGATAGTAGAGGTTCAAGTTTTAGTACAAAACATGCAGAATTAGTGGGGTAGAAGCAACAGCAGCATATCGGAGCAAGTGAAGGCAGAATTAATTAAAGATGCACGAAAAATTAATCAACGGACCAAACCGCAATTCCATTGTCCACCATCCATGGACACATTTTTGACGAGGTTAAATGGCAAATTTGTTTTTAATAAAGTAGATTTAAGGAATTCATTCTGGCGGATTCCATTACACAAGAATTCTAGAAGGTACATAGGATTTTCCGTAGAGAGAAAAATCGAGAATTTTAAAGTAGTATCGTTTGGTTTGTCGGCAGAAAAGAAAATAAGAATAAATAAGAAACAGACAAGTGTAGGGACTAAAGAAGAAGCAGTATTTAAGAGTCAGGATAATAGGGATGATAAGTTTATTGTATGTGAGATAATAAGGATGATAAGTATAGATATAGAAGGGGGAGAGATAGGGATGAAGAGTATTAGGTTGGTGAGAAGAAAGACTTGGAGGGTCAAGAAGAGAGTTAGATTTAAATAACTTAATGAACAAAGGATAGAGATAGGTGAATTTTAGTATAGATATAGGTGTATGGAGAAGAGTATAAGTAGGTGTTTATAGAAAATAAAGCTAGGTATAGGATAAATATGCGAGATAATTAGAAATAGGTTTAGGATGAGAATGAAAAATTAAATGTTGGAAGAAAATAAGATAGGTTAAGTATAGATATTTCTTATAAGATTAGTGGAGAGTTAGGAATAGAATAAGAATAGGATAGGTATAAAGAATTAGGTAGAGGGAAGTGAGTATAGTTAAAAGTTAAGAATAGGATAGGTAGATAGGATGTATATAGGAAGTTTATAAAATTAGGTGAGAGTTAGGAATAGGATAGGGATATAGGATAGGTGTAAATATTTTTTTGTGGATTGGATATAAGTTAGGTAAGATAGATAGATAAGGGTAGAGAGAGATAGACAATTTTTTTTGTAAATTTTGTTTGCGATTTCAATGTTTTATATTTGAATTCGAATAAGTGGGATTATTTGTATTCAAATAGGGGGAAAATACTCATATTTAGACCAGGGTAGAAAATTAATGAAGTACATCAAATAATTTTAATCACCGTGTAGAAGCTTTGGGAAAAGGTACGCGTTATTAAAAAAAACCGTGAAGCATAAAAATTCATTCGTTTCATTAAAAATAAGGGAGTTAAATTATGTACAAGACGCTTGCTATAAAAAAAAAGGAAGCAGTATTAAAAAGCTCTGCGTGTAATTTAATTATTCCTAGTAAAGAAACAAATAGAAAATTATGTGCAAAATTTATATTAATTAACTCTATTTTAAGTAACCGGTATTAAACAAAATGTACAGATAATAATTAATATTTGATTAGGAGTCACTAAAAATTAAACTGTATTATTTTAATTGGAGTTAATTGAACCGTTAGTAACAGACAATATCTATAAAAACTTGTAAAAACCCAATAAAATACCATGAAATAAAGCTCTGAGAAGTAATATTATGTTTGAACACCTGCGTATTTTTAAAAGGCTCATTCTGCGTAAATGTTGCAGATAATTAATGGTTACAAAGAATCTTGGAGAAACCGTGGCTTAATATTCACGGGAAGGCGCGATACGGGGTTATTTAACCCAGATAGTCCCCATGGACTGAAATAATCGATAATAAGGAATATCAATTTGCACTAATAAGAACAGGGTAGATAGAGACAGATAATATGCGCAAGACCGAGGCACAGATAGTAAAAGGCGTGAGTAGAGCAACGTCATAGGGTTGCGATTGGTTGAAAGTAAAGGCAAAATTTGAGAGGTAAAATAACATTTCTGTATAAAATTCAATTAGTTATTTCCAGACGTTGCGTGCCGTGTCGAAATTTCTGAGATTTAACTGGGGCGAGTGCAAAATTCGTAAAAATCGCATGCCGGGCTGCGGAATGGGAACATAGCAGGTAAAATTCTTTAGAATTGTCCGTTTTGGAGACTCGACCAACAGACAGGCTAACCTCTATATATACCCAGGGGAATATGAACAAGCTCTCTTAGATCTTCGACTTGATTCAATGCGTTAAACAGTGCTTTTTAGTTTTCCGGTTTTGATTAAATAATTTTAAACAGTTTGCTCGAATATTTTTGTGATGTAAAACAGCTTGTTCTTTACGTGCTACAATAAATGTACTTTAGTGCACTTAGAAAAGAAGATACAAGGTAATAAAGTTAGTATCACGGTACCAATTAGTAAAATTTACAACGACAAATGAATACACAAAAGTAGGCAGTTTTGGCGTATATTGCTGAAAGAAGTATGAATTTCTTTGCTATTTTTCGGGGTATTAATAATTAAATGGTGCATAAACGTGTCTGGATCCACAAAACAAGGTTCAGATATACACAGATGAGTTCCGGAAAAGCCCAGAAACAACTTTAAATAAATGGTGATGGAGTAAATTTTAAAAGCGTTGAGAATCAGAAGCCGTAAATATAACCCAGTTGGAATGGTGTAATTAACAAAGAGACGATGTACATTGAAGCTACGAGTGCAGTAACCTTCAGGTAAATTATACTATTTTGTTCGAACTTTGATATTTTGGTGTGTGTTGAATAACTTTATAATTGATTTACTTAAAATGGACAGTAGTGAAATTGTACTAACAATAATATTTTAATTTTAAGGTGAAATTTGCTTGTTTAAGTAGAAAGGGTATTTAGTATTGATGTTCTGGATTATGATGAAAATTTGGGTATGTCTTTGAGCTCAATTAGACGAACCTGGTTAATTAACGTAAAGGGGTGGTAGATGCTCCTTTGTACTCAGACTCAGGTCTGCATATATTGTTATAGTAATTAGTAGGCATCCACAAGGACTTTAATTCTGGATGCACTTTAAAATGATAACAAACTTAAATCTTGAAATTTTCTGATACTGAAATTTATGCTGAATTTTAATTTTGAAATTTTAATGTATTGTGAATATTGATGTAAATAGAGTTAACGTTGATGTTTGTGGTAGGAATGTGTTTGTTTTTATGTATGAGAATGAAAGTTATCTAGAGGAGCAGCCGAGGCGATTAACAGAAGAAAGTCAATGGACCAACACAGTTAAGGTAATGAATAGCTTTTGGTGGTTTCACAGCATTCTTGACGCCCAATTCGTGAGGCTCGATTATAAAGCGTAGTTCACGGATTTTGTAGGTTTCACAGCAATATATATATATATATATATATATATATATATAATACCTTAACAAAAATATTTAAATTACTAGATACGTATTTCGACCACTATGTGGTCATCATCAGTAGAAACCTCTTAAAAAATATAATAATAATAATAATAATAATAATAGCTGTTGTTCTGGAACACAGCTAATTATTATTATTATTATTATATTTTTAGGAGGTTTCACTGATGATGACCACATAGTGGTCAAATGCGTATCTAGTAATTTAAATATTTTTTTGTGGTTAAGTGTTTTTATTTAATTTTATTTAAATCGTGCCACAGTGTTCCTATAGATTATTATATATATATATATATATATATATATATATATATATATATATATATTAGAAGATCAAGACGAGAAAGAAATCAAAGGTGCATTTTATGAAATGGAGTTGCAAAAGGTTAAACATTCAGGAATTTACCTGGTAAAAAAACTCCTAAGAATGAAGGGAAATAAAGTCTTTGTAAATTGGTTAAGCTTCTCTAACATACACAATAGCTGGATTGATAAAAATAATGTTTGCTAGAAGTTGTTATCCATTTTGAATGGACCTGCACCTTGCCGAAGTTCTAAATTACTAGAACAGGTGAAAGAGGGCAGCGGCTCTTTCGGTACTTAGATTGGCAGAGACCATAGGTCGGTATGGCAGTCTAAGACACACTACCGCGATGTGGAAGGCAACGGGAAACCACCACATTACCTCCCGAGTACACAGCGTACCTAAATTATAATAAAATGATGGCATTCTCTGGGGTAAAAGATTCCGGAGTTAAAATAGTCCCCCATTCGGATCTCCGGGAGGGGACTACTTCGGAGGATGCGATTGGAAAGTTAAAAATAAGAGTCGGGAACATTCTGCGAGTCGGAGCGTGGAATGTTAGAAGTATGAAGCAAGTAGGTAAGCTAGAGAACCTAAAATTCGAAATGAATAGGTTATCACTAGACATAGTAGGGATCGGCGAAGTTCGGTGGCCAGAGGCGGCGGATTTTTGGAGTGGAGACTTCAGGGTAATTCATACAGGAGCAGATGAAGGAAATTTGGTTGTGGGGATAGTTATGCGGAAAAAGATAGGATACTGTGTAGAAAATTACTTACAAAAGAACGAAAGAGTACTCATGGTTAGATTAGAATCTAAACTGGTAAACACAGTAATAATACAAGTATACATGCCCACCTCTAGCTACAGTGATGAAGAGGTAGAAGCCATCCACAAAGATATCGAAGACATATTAAGATACGTAAAAGGACATGAATATTTAATAATTATGGGGGATTTTAATGCAGTGGTTGGTGAGGGTAAGGAAGGAGCGGTAGTAGGGTTATTTGGTTTAGGCACGAGAAAATAGACTGGTAGAATTTTGCGACAAGAACAATTTAATCATCACAAACACATTATTTCAACATCATGCTAGAAGACGATATACGTGGAAGATGCCAGGAGATATAGGAAGATATCAAATAGATTACATTCTTGTTAGACAACGTTTTAGGAATCAAGTAAAAGACTGTAGAAACTACCCAGAAGCAGATATAGATACTGACCACAACATCGTAATTATGAAGGCCGCACTTAAATTTAAGAATGTGAAAAAAGAAACGGAAAAAGGCACTTGGACTTAGAGAAACTAAAAGATAAAGATATTCAAGAAAGATTTGAAAAAAAGTCAAATGAATTGCTCAAAGATATCGAGAAAATATCTGATACTAAGGAAGCAGAAACAGAATGGAATAACATTAAATCCAGCCTAGACATGGCGGCCAGAGATATTCTGGGGTATACACAAAAAGAAAATAAGAAACCATGGATAACAAAGGATATCCTGAATTTAATAGAAGAAAGACGAAAATACAAAAATAAATCAGACGAAACAGGAAAACAGAGATACAAAGCCATAAAATGGGAAATTATTCGAAAATGCAGGAAAGCCAAAGAACAATGGATTGATGAAAAGTGCAAAGAGGTACAAACGAAGATGGAAATAGAAAAAACAGACGAAGCATACAAATTAATTAGAATGAATTTTAGGGATATAAAACCGTATAGCAAAAATATAAGGGACACACACAGGGAAACGTCATTATAGAAAACGTAGAGAAAGTGGGCAGATGGCAAGAATATATAGGGAATTTATATGCAGGAATCAGACATTGAAAATGATAACTTGTGATATTCTATACTTAGAGATGAGTTTGAATTAGCTTTAAAGGGTCTAAAAAATGTTAAAGCACCGGGTACAGATAAGGTGCAAGCAGAAACTCTAAAAGCCGCAGGACAAGCAGTAACAGAACGTCTCTTCCAACTTGTAAGCTATATGTATGAGATAGGCGAGATACCCAAAGATTTCAAACGTAACATCATAGTAACTATACCAAAAAATAAAGGCGTGGATAGATGTGAAAATCTTCAAACAATAAGTTCGACAGCACACGTGTCAAAAATATTAACTAGAATTGTGCAAAGACGAATGGAAAAACGGGCGGAAGAAATACTAGGAGAAGACCAATTTGGGTTTAGGCGAAACAGGGGAACGCGGGAGGCTATTTTAGCTCTGAGAGTGGTAATGGAGAAAACAATAGAAAAAGAGGAAAGCGTGTATATAGGGTTTGTAGATCTGGAAAAAGCATTCGACAATGTAAAATGGAAAAAAATGTTCGAAATACTCAAAAAGATTGGAATGAGTTATGGGGATATACGAATAGTACATAGCTTATACAAAGAACAAACAGCAGTAATAGAATTAGAGCAGGAACGTAGAGAAGTAAATATTAGAAAAGGGGGAGTAAGGGATGTGCCCTATCCCCATTGATTTTTAACTTGTACATTGAAGAGGCAATGAATACTGTCAAATGCAGGAAGACATTTGGAATTACTATGCAGGGACAAAAAATTGATATGCTTAGCTTTGCAGATGATATAGCGGTATTAACGTCTAGCAAGGAAGAGTTAGAAGCTGCTCTTAATGAAATGGAAACGGTTCTAACAGAGAGATACGGTATGAAAATTAACAAAACTAAAACTAAAGTTCTAGTATGCAAAGGTGGGCAAAATAAATCAAAAACAAGAATACAAGTGTGTAACACGAACTTACAAGAGGTTAAGGATTTCTGCTACCTAGGAAGCCAAATAACGCAAAATGGGAAAAGCACAAAAGATATAAAACAAAGATTAGCACAAGGTCGTGCTACATTTAACAAGAAAAAGCAACTACTGTGCTTAAAGACCACAAACATAGAAACAAGGAAAAGATTGTTTAAAACATATGTGCGGAGCACAGCAGTGTATGGCTGTGAAGCCTGGACAGTAGGAGAAGCAGACAAGAAAAAGGTAGAAGCCTTTGAAATGTGGTGCTACAGACGTATAATGAAGATATCATGGACAAAGTTAAGAACGAAGAGGTACTAAAAATGGTAGGGGAAGAAAGAAATATGTGGAAAACGGTAAAAAATAGGAGAGATAGGATGATAGGCCACATACTACGGCATGAAGGAGTAGTGCGGAATATATTAGAAGCAGAGATAGGAAAAAAGAAAACAGGAGGCAGACCTAGGTTAGAATACTGCACACAGATAGTAAAAGATGTAGGCTGCAGGGGTTTCAGGGAAATGTGTAGGCTAGCCCAGAATAGAAATCAATGGAGGTACGCATCCAACCAATCCCAAGATGGATAAACTAATGACGAAAAAATAACTGTGCTTAAACATGATGATTATTATAAGTAACTACAAGAAGTGGTTGGGCAATATTCTCGAATAATGTGTGAAAGGATTTACTGGAAAACCTATATTTCGGCAAACGTCTAAGTGTTGGGGGATCTTGGTAGCCACAGGTTGCTTAACCCCCTTCACTGAACCTCGGTGAAATAGGGCATAAAATCAGAAAACAATAGAAGGGGAACGAGCTGTATACACATGCTGTGTGAGAATTTCAGGGAACTATGTAGGCTAGCTCAGAATATAAATAAGTGCAGGTACGTGTCCAACCAGTTTTGAGATGGAAAACCTAATGACGAAAAAATAAGCGCAGGTAAATCTGATGATTAGTATAAACAACTAGTTGTTGGCTGCTAAATATCTGCAACTAATATTGACTGTGCGAAACGATATATATTGGAAAATATACTAAATCGGTAAATGGTTAAGTGTTGGGGGAACTTGGCAGCCACAGGCTGCTTACCTCCCTTCACAACCACTGAAGGTCGGAGAAATAGGGTATATAACTGTAAAACAATAGAAGGTGACCGAACTGCATCTAACAAGGAAGAACAGTGCCTATGAGGAAAGACAACAAACAGAACAAGAAGAAAATTGTTGAAAGCATATGTGTGGAGCACAGCACAGTATGCCTATGAAATACGGGCAGTCTGAAACGCAGACAGAAAAACGGTAGCAGCCTTTTGAAATGCTGTGCTTCAGATATATGAGGACGATGGCATGGACAGACAAAGATAATAACAAATAGGTTATAGAAATAGTAGGGGAACAAGGATGTCTGGGGAAAAAGAGAAATAGAAGGGCGGAATATGTTCTAAAGCATTTTTGGGGAATAGTATGGTAGTAGTATATTACAAGCAGAGATAGGAAAAAGAGGTAGATGTAGACCTAGATCAGATAGTGATAGATGCAGACTGTGCAAATTTCAGGGAAATCTATAGGTTAGTTCAGAATAGGAAACAATTATGGTACGCGTCTAACCAGTTCCAGGACTGAAGACCTAATGATGAGAAGTTGTTATAATGATAGTTAATAAGGCTAACATTGTAAAATTAAATAAAAATAAATAATACAGACACAATCTTTCTATTGTTTTTTATTATTAAACCATTCTTTTAATAACAAGGTATTTTGTTTTGCACATTGCAGACTATTATTGCTGTGTCTATGACAATGGATGCTACATAGTAAACGGCTGTTGATTTTTAACTCCGATAGCTTAGGACAACCTAGTGCAAGCATATTAGTTACAACGTTTTGCATTAGGTAGGTTTCAATCCATTTCTTCTTTTCTAGACCTGCCATACATACTTCTTCACCGGGTCTGATAATTTGCTTCAAATAAAGCGCTATATATGATGACACCATTCCAGCTGTTGAAGATTCATCCTAAGAAAGACCATGAATATTCCTTGTTACCCAGTTGTTATGTTTTATATGATTTTGACTCGAACAACTAGACTGCATTGGCAGTTTAAAAATTTGATGCCAAACAACACCTTCCAACAAGTCAAAACCGCAATTTCTTTGCACAGAAACTCGTTTTTCTTGTATTTAAATCCCTGAATAACAATTATATACATGTTTGTATATGTAGGTATGTAAATATGCAGTAAACTTTGACTAATTAAATTAATATTAGGAGCAATCTCTTTATATTGCGGATTACCACCACCTGTGTACTTTGCTAACCTACTTTTTCAACCTATCACAAGAGTGAACACATTTTGAATTGAAACCGGTCTATGTGTATTTGCGGAGTGACCGCACTTTGAATTTCAATCGGCCTTAGCATATTTTGCATCTGACCTACTTTATAGCTTCTCTATAGAGAACACCTAATGTGAATTCAAAACAGTTCCACATTTTTTGCACGCACCTACATTTTTTCAACGTAGCATATGTGTGGACACGTTTTGAAGTCAAACCGGCCTTACATCACTACTAACGTAATTACCAATTTTTTACAAAAACTTGAGAATACAAACAGAAACTCTTTAGAACAAAAATTATTTTTTAAAACAAACAAGTTTTTGAAAGACAATCAAGATTTTATTGTTACAAAAGCTGATAAGGGAGCTATAACAGTAATTTTAAATAAATAAACCTATATAGATTTATCCAATTAATTGTTATCAGATGACCAAATTTATAAAAAACTTACACGTGATCCTACTTTTTCAACACAAAAAAAGTGAACGATCACATTAAACTTCTACACAACACAGGAATGATTTCTGATAACGAAAAAAGCAACTAACCAACAACAGTAGCAACTCAGGAAAATACTATGGTTTACCCAAAATCCATAAACCAACCCTAGCACTATGACCCGTTATTTCCTCAACAAATACACTTACATACAACATCGCTATTTTTTCTCAAAGATCCTTCAAATATCCTTTCCGTCTGGAATATACAATATATGAGATACTTTTAGCTTTGTAGATAAATTTAAAAATTTCCAACTTCTTGATAACTACATTTTAATATCTCTGAATGTCATTTCATTACTCACAAATATACCCATTCAAATAGTTATCAAGATAATAACTAACAAATGGAAACACATAGAATCCAAGTGCAGTATTTAAAAAGATCTCTGTTTGGCAACTATCAATTTAATCTTTAAAAATACCTACTTTGTTATCCAAGAAACTTTCTATTTACAAGAGTTTAGCATGCCCAGGAGTTCTCCATTATCACCAATTATTGCTCAAATTGGACTTGATAAGTTTTTTGATTTGATATTACCCAAATTACCCTTTCATATGTCATTTATAGAACATATAGATGACCTGCTTTGGGCAGTCCCTTCAGGTATGATAGATCTCACAGTAAAACTTTTTAATAGTTTTGAGCATCATTTAAAGTTTGAAGTAGAAATTGAAAACAATAACGTTATACCATTTTTATACTCATTGGTCTTTCGAACGAAGTTAAACACTATACAATTTGATTGGCACAATAAACCAACACATTTGGATCGATTTATTAACTACTATTTTAATCACTCTTTCAATAATAAAATAAACACAACCTTAGTTCTAAAACACTGTATTGAAAAGATTAGCGTGACACAATTTCATAAAATCAACAAAAAAAATTAGAATCTATGTTACTAAATAATGATTATCACAAAACATTTTTAAAAAGCTACTTTTTACTAATAGAATACATACACACAAACAAGACCAACAAAATAACATTATTTATAAAACTTTACCACATATACAAGGATTAACTCCCTTGCGCGCTAAATTATTAAAACAACCTGATATTGTCATTGCTTTCAAATATGAAAAGTGCATAAAAAGGTTATTTTCGAGAGTTAAAGATAGGACACTAACAAAGATGTACAGCAATTTAGTATATAAAGTGCAATGTAATTGTGATCGACCATATGTGGGACAAACTAATCAGTGGCTGAAGAATAGGCTCACCCAACATAAAAGTGACATTAAGTTTAAAAAGACATTTTGTGCATTGACAACACACGTATTGAACATCCTCCACTAACAAACTAAGACAGTGTTGGAATTTTAGGAATTGAAAATAATTATAAGAATATACTATTCTTTAAAGTCGTCCATATTCAACAACTAAATAACAGTAATAACAACCAACAAGACACACAAAATTTAAACACTATATACTCATATCTATACAGTTTTAAGAAAGTTCACAAAAACAACAACTTCATTTCTGTTCTTTTATAAAGTATTCTGTTATATCAATTAAAATAGTTAAATGTAATTTCTGAATGCACATATCAAATACCTTTCAAGGCCAAAACACAAACGTATCTAGTAGTTATTGAATGACAGTTATATTCAAAATCAATATCCAATGTAAGGTTTTTATAATTATAGTTCAAGTTTTTATTATAAGTATTTTTGACTTTGTAACTGTTTCTATTTGTAATGTGTAGCAAAAGCAACGTTAGTGAGAGAAGGTTTTGTGATAGATAATTTTGAAGAATTAATGCAGAAAATAATACTTACAAAAGAAATAATTTAGAATCACCAAACAATAAGAAATTTGCAGTAGTTAATAGTATGATAATTCTGAAGATTAAGTTGGGAAGAATTGAGATGGAGCAGGAATTTTTAATTGTGCTAGGGTTAAGGGTCAATGCCATTTTAGGAATTGATTTTATTGGGAAAATGAAGGTAATATTAGATGCAGAGAAAAGAGTAATGATTATGGGGGAAAAAAGTCGTTTTGGTGTACAGAGGATCGTTAGCAGGAGACTTGAAAAGCGTGGTGTATAGGAGAGATACGAATGGTTTGGTAGGCGATTGGGCATTTTTGATGGTGGTGTTGTGGAAACTTGAATTAGCAGTCAGTTAAGGTAAATTAAAAAGAAAAACTTTATTAATTAAATTATTATAAAGCACTCTTAGAATGTCTAAAAAAATTTAAGAACACGGAATTTAGAAATGGCATGCAATTAGTCTGAGGAGTAATTTGGAGGTTAATTTAATTTCTGTTTCAAGAAGCAAAATGCAGTCTTATGATGTATTAGATTTGGGATGAAGCTGTTTAGAAGATAAAATTCAAGCATGAATATGCTGTTATTTGAAAGTTAAAAATTCAACTTTAATGCTGTTTTAAATCTGGTTTGAGGAGGAATTTCTAGGTGCATCGCTGATCATGTTTGTTAAACTCATACTACTTGGTAAGAACATTCCACATTTTTTCTTTGTACTTCTGTAACTTGACGTTTGATACAAATTTAAAAAGTTCCATGTGTAAGAAATTTAATGTTAGAAAGGGTCCATATATCTCCCTTGTTAACGAGAATATTTTATAATTTTAGTTTAAAAATTCCTTATACTGTAATTTAAATACAAGAATAATTTTATGTTAAAGTACAAAAATAACTTATTTTACCATATGGTGTGATAACAAAAGTCGATGTGTTCAATTTGTACTATGTACTCAAGATACAATTTGAAAGTTCAGAGTCTTTTTGAATGTAATTTAAAGTAAAGACAATTTCAAATCCCTTGTATTAATTTCCATTGTAAATTCGCTGACAGTACTGCAAACGAAAGAAAAGGAATCATTTTATGTAAACTAATTCATAAAATATTTGATATATAATTTTCTGAATCATTAATTCTTGTTTGGTGCATCAAACACTATGATTGATAATTTTATGGAGATTATAACTTCATTACTTCTAAATATTTTGTAATTATTTTAAAAGAAACTAAAGGGAAGATAAGTTTATGTTTTACCTAAGGTTTTGTTTTTTGCATTTTAGAGAAACGTATTATAAAGTTTGTAACATGTCAATTCGCCGTTGCCTCGCCATGTTACATTGAGCGTCCCACTTCCTTCCATATAGAAGTATTATTCATTTTAATTTTATAATAATATCGTTTACAATCACAAGTTAGTTTTGACTTGTGTAACATTTCCTTTTGTTTTATAAAATAATACACTAAATACGTCAATCTTTAATTTTAATTTAATGTTCCTCCTTTTGTATAAATAATATAAATAATTATGTTCTTATGTAATTTTCTAATTGGTAAACCTCTGAATAATGTCCATAAATATACAACTGGTGTATACATGAATCTGTCATTTAGGACGGTTTTCTTGTTTGTCCCTCTCTTAAAATGTGTGGTTATCTTCAAACCAGAATAAATTTTCGTTCTCTCGATATTTGACTGCCTTCTTGAGCACATGCCGTTTCTCGATAAAGAAGTTCTTTCTAAGGCCAAGATGCCGTACCTGGTATGTAAAGGTGTCTTTTCTTTTATTCTTGTTGAAATACAAAGATATCATTTTAGAATACGAGTAAAATGTGTACGCAGAAAGTCTACCTAAATTACCCATTCAAAATGTGTATGAATGGTAAGTTGTTAACAGATAAATTTTCAGATTGTTTCTTGTGGCATATTACAATACTTAGTTCTTGTGACACGTTTATTTTCTAGGGTTCTCTGGTGAGTTGTTCTCTGGTGGAGTATTTAACTATATATGCTAGGCTATCTAAGCCTATGCATTAATTCTACTACCTTACAAATATTATCTGTTATCATGCAAGAATTTTATGTTGCCTTTAGTTACCTTCTAAAAATAAATTGAATGTCCGTTAACAAAACATATGGTTGTGGAACAAAAGGTTTGGCTCATACAAATTTGAAGTTTGAGCTTAACAACCAAACTAAATATGGATGGTGTTTGCCTTAACAAAGTTGTAAGAACAAACTGAAACATTTATAATTATGAACAAGCCGAAGCTCAATACTTAAGTATACGTTTCTTTCAAATTACATGAATACAGGTATGAGTTTGATCTTATTTACTTTTGTGATGGAACAATGTGTATGTGTTTCAGTTTTAATCTTAAATATCTAGAAAAATAATGCATTTAAAATTTAAAGTCATACTTTTACTTACCTATTATCGTAACTAATTTAATAATACATTTGCTTTCCTGGTATAACCTTACAAGTGTAAACATAAAAGCATTTATGAAACATTTTGTGGATTATGAGGTTATGTCCAATTTGGATGTTTAATACAAATTCTCTTAACTATGTTAAATACAACAAAGCGTATTTATGATTTCTTTTACTTAGAACGTTAACTTGAAATTGTGTCTAAGTACAATAATAATTTTAGAATTTCTAATATTTAAAATTATGAGAGAGTAGATATATATATATATATATATATATATATATATATCTATCTCTCATAATTTTAAAATTGTCTTAAACTCTACCAGATAAGATATTAGAAATTCTAAAATTATTATTGTACTTAGACACAATTTCAAGTTTCTTTTATCACATGAAAATTTGGTTGTAAGAAATAAGGTTATATATTTTGTTTTTCTAATGTTATTAACTAAATGTCAATATATATAAGTTGTATTACGGTATTTTCTTTTGTCATATTTTAAATTACATCCCTATAACTTATCTGGGTAAAATTTAACTTTGTTGTCAAAATATCTAAGAGTAAAAACCTCTGAGATATAGTCTTTTGCAATCTACCGCAGCCACAAAAGGTCGATGCTAGTCCCGTCAGAGTTTTGTTTAGACTTGTACACCCATTTCTACCTGTTAAAAGGAAGGGTGCAAGTTATACAGAAAATTTGAGAAATAACATCAGGTTTATAGGTGTGTCATTTTGTAACTATTGCTAATAGGTTTCTACAAGTTGAGCTAGTCGACGCATATCCATCAGGGCATTTATCAATCCAGAAGAGGACAATTGGTAAGGTGTTTTAATAGGATTTTGGGGAAATTGGAAGTCTGGCTGTGAGACAGGCAGAAGGGGGGCACAGTATCACAGCATTTTATATGTATATATATATATATATATATATATATATATATATATTACAATTAATAAGATGAAATAGTAACTTAGACTTTTATGCAAACCCCGAATGGTCATTTCAAATCGATATTAATTGTAATACTTAATGCATGTCTTCCTGGTTTCTACGCTAACTATGCGTCTTCCTGTGTGTATTTGCGTCGCTTAAAACTATTTATACTTTATATACAGGGTGTTGACTGCTTACTATTTACAAACGATCTCCATTTCTCAATTCTTTACTAAATAAATGCAGTTTTCTGCTGCCTATGGTAATTTCTCATTTCTGCACAACCTTTACTATAAAGTACACCCTTAAACAACCCCTTATCACAGCAATATATATATATATATATATATATATATATATATATTTAAGAGAAAAGTAGATTTAATGAGTCTTAAATTAAACAGTAAAGGAATTATTGCAGTGACTCAAATTCAGCCACGAGGGCATCCTGTCGACGCGTTTCGCCCTAATTGGGGCTCATCAGGACAGGAGTAGCAAAGTTGTAACATTTAACAAAAACACCTTATGGAAGTACAGCATCACCTAGCTCACAAGTTATAGTGTCTTCGTGTCATTTCACCTGACATATAAGTTTTAACAACAGTGAAAAGGCAGTTGAGCCGGATCTCCTCCGTGTCGACTGTTGTTAAAACTTGCGATGTCAGGTGAAATGACACGAAGACACAAATTGTGAGCTAGGTGATGCTGTACTTCCCATAAGGTGTTTTTGTTAAATGTTACAACTTTGCTACCCTGTCCTGATGAGCCCCAATTAGGCGAAACGCGTCGACAGGATGCCCTCGTGGCTGAATTTGAGTACTAAATCTTACTATATATATATATATATATATATATATATGTATTGCTGTGACAAGGACTTCACATTGGTGCGCCACTAAAAGCGTGATGTGGTAAGGCCCACGTTGTGAGCGTCACTACAAGAATGCTGTGGTACAGATACAGCAAATTATAAACTTGAAATTGTTCACTTACCTTTCTTTCTAAGTTTGCCTTGCTAGCTCAATGGAATTGACGCAGTTTTCAAAATGAAATAAAACAGGAATATCACAAAACATTTAGACAGTATGAAATATTTTCTCATACAAAAGCATATAGAACATTTACAACATCGTTTCTTTCAAACTTAAAATAATTTCTAAGAAAAAATTTGTTCCTTAGCTTATTTTAAATTTACAGAACTAAATTTCTTTTTTATAGATAGTTTACCTGGTTATGTTTATTGCTACGCTGTAAGATTTGTTTGGCCAAAAAATTCTTGACAGATAATCTATTAAAAGGTCAGAGTGTCTTGAACTCTGAACACAAACTTTCCTTGTAAAAAAATTCTTTACAAAAAAAAATTATATGATTAACACATATTACTTTACCTTAAATTAAGATACAAATACTCCAATATCAGTTAAAAATAAATATAAAAGTAATACTTGCAGAATCCACAAAAACGCCCCTTGTAATAAAATATTTTCCTATTTTAAATTGGTGTCCAAATAAGCTTACAAGATTTTTCATATTTAAAATCGTCGTTTCAAACAGCAGTTACCAAAGTACTTTTTTTTTTAATCTTCTTTTCGAGTATTTAATAAAATTTTTAAAATAGCGTTATCTTGAAAAATGTCCCTTCTTTATTTTAATTAATAATTTTCAATTGTTTTATGTAATTTGCGTTTAAAACATCACTTCTTTATTCATTGCAAAAATGCAATTGTCAAATTTTAATAAACGCTTCCTTATATATTCAAATTATCTATATCCAGAAGTTACTAGAATAGTATGAAATATTGATGCAAGAATCTCAGAAAAACTCATTAGCGTCTAAAATCGCGGCGTTTTATTACCTTGTTATTTGGTTTCAGTTATTTGTGACGCGCACTGCCTCTTCTTGTTTAACACATACTATTATTGTGGCGTCGCATACCAATACGAAAGGTAATCAATTTTATCGGATTTTGTGGGTTTTTCAATGATCGGGCCGCTTTTTGTAATAAAATGTATTATTTATTAATTAGATATTTAAGTAGTTCTAAATACCGATGACTCATCTCTTTATATTCCTATTATTTTAGAAAATTCTTTATTTAAAATAAGTTTCCGTAATCCACGGGTTAATTATTTTAAACTTTAATTGCTTTTTAATGCAAAAGTGGTTGCATTTTATAGACATTTTTGTTTTTAACATCAATAGTGTTTTTAATACACCTATTAAGTTTAGAATTGGGTTTTTTAAATAAGATTGTAGTTTTTAATGTTAAATGCGTAAAGCTAGTACTATTCTATGCTATTTACAGCAAATAAAAATTAATTTTATCAAAAATGTATCGATAAGTAATGAGTGAAAATAAATGGCTTTGTATTTATGTTAAAGCGATTGATTTGTTTTCGCATTGAATGCATTTTACGCTATTTTACAATTAGTTATTTTTACATATACTACTTACGTTACTAGCTATGTATTTACAATATGCTTATATCATACAGTGTGATCATTTATACACGGGGAATTTGATTTTCCGCTTGTACCTCGATGGATAAAAGTACGCTTGTATTATACAGGGAGTAACCATGAATTTACGGAAATTTCTATTTTTCCGAATTCTATTATATTTTAGTGGAATTTAGTGACAAGAATAATCCGCAAATGCATGTTTGTTAATATTTATTAACAGAAATAAGATGAAATCGAAATCCAACCACAATTGGCCACATAGCTCAGTTGGTTAGAGCGTTGAACTAGTAATTCAAAAACACTAGTTCAAATCCTGCTGTGGTTTTGTACCTCGAAAATTCTACAACATTTGCATCATCTTCAAAAAAATTCAGCAAAACAAACATCGCCACTTTTCCAATATGGTTGCTCAGATGCTACCAATGTTTCAAAACCATGATCGATGATGTGTACAAGGACAGCCGTTCTTTCATAAAGTTGAATACAAGCAATAATTAACTTAACAGTTTTATTGAATAAACGCGTTTGCGGATACGAACTTAATATAAGTAATCAGTTGAAAACTACATTGCATCGACACCAGTTACTAACCGAAGGAACATCACCCTCTATAATTTGTACAAGCGAAACTACAACACTATATCGCGTAACAGGCAGTCAAAGCAACACTCATCTTTATAACAGAAAGCAATTTTATTCTGTTTAAACAAAGAAAACCTGCATCATAGTAATGAATCCATTTAAATCATATCTGTTCTCGAAAACATCTATGTGTAGATAATAAATAACATGAATGGTATTTTCTTCAAAACGCCCATCTGTCAATGAGAGAACCAGAAAACTAATTGAATTGCACTTGTTTTGGAAAATCCTTTGGTAATCTTGTACATCAAAACTTATTATATTATTTTAACAAGCGAAACTACGACCAATAATGGGAAACCCAGTTCACTTTCTAAACTACAACGAATATACATTAACATGTCTAAATACGAGATAAGAAATAGACACAACTAACCTTGTGGAAATTATCGACGTTTAAGATGTGTTGCCTAACTTTCCACATTGAAACTATAGAAATGTTTCCTAAACCAATTAATAATAATTTATATTAAGTAGGGTGTAGAAATCAGCAAACCAGACATTTTTAATGGATCGGATCTTGTATTTGAAAATAAGCTTGATGAAACACATACCTAAACTCATTGTGATATTTAGGAAAGCGAACATTGTTGATAACAGAACACAACATTGTTAATGCCATAACAAAATAGGATAGATTGAAGTGTTTTAAATTATAATTAAATATTCTAATAAAATCATATAGGATGATGAATAAGCAACCGTTTAAATTGAAAGGATATGTCGAAATCGTTAATACATATTTGAATACAGAAGCTGCACATAACAGGATGTTTGATTATTTCTATTCAATGAACTTGAGTCATTCACTGTCTTGGAGATGCGATTAAATGAGTTTGAAGATCAGTTACTGGTTTAGGTAATTCAATTTGACAAAATTGAAAAAATAGTCATATTGTTACAGCAAAAATCAGTTATAGACAGTTACATATATATATTTAATTAACTTACTACATAGTATAGGAAAATATATAAGCAGAGTTCGCCTGCAGACAATTTATAACTCTACCTTAACACAAAAAATATTATTATATAAATATGTAACTGAATAATAAAATGACAACTTAAAAAATGTTCTACTTCACACTCAAGTTATACAGTTTTTAACCTTTATCTGATTGATAGTTTTAGGATCCAGATATTAAAAAATGCACTCAAAAGCACTTGTGTTGTGAGACGGCATGTCTAGTTATGGATGATAATGGATGATAACAGTTTCAATGTAGATGTATCAAACCTGGAAAACTTTTTTTATAACAACTTAAAGAGTTATCATAGCAGTGTTATTATTATTTTTTTTTAATATTTTATGAATTAAACTTCTTACTTGTATAAATGTCTAAATTTATTGTTTTCTCATTAAATATCATATCTAAATATATCTGATATTATGTTTAATATAAATCTTAAGTGTTCGTGTTTTGGTTACATTTAAGTACTATTGATTATAAGAAGCATCTATGCTGTCCAAGTAATTATACACTTCAAGAAAAGTTATCCACTAAAGCTTTGTAACATATAGAACATTCTCGATTTTATAGTATGTATTTTTCTTCCAAAAGCTTATTTCTTAATAATGTACAGAATTGCAGGTCTTCTTTTATTCTAATTATCATTGTTGGTGACTTTCTATAAAATCCTACAATCTATATAGTTGCTTTTACTTGGATTTAATTTAAGATACACACTTTAAAGTTCTTTTTTTGAAATTTTTCACATATTATAGCATGAAAGTTTCAAGTTTTTCTGCTAATAAAAGTAAAATTGTTTGATATATTGTTGGTGTTTTTGGTAGCCGACTGTTGTCGATTACTTTTAGTTAACTATTACGCACTTTTTGTAAATAAATGACATTACTTTTTTTAATTGAGCCAAATTTATGACTGTTATATTTAGGTTTTATTTTTTGGCTTTATTATGGTTAATGTTTTTTTTGCGAAATATGCATTTATTTATTTTATAATACATGAATGTTTATTTTTCCAGTTTCTACAACAACCACAACAAATCGACCAAGTCCTCCATGGCTAATTACCTCTCAACCTCCAGTGTGGAGTACAGTAAAAGCAACACTGAGACCTCCTGCACCTTCACTTAAATTATCTGCTACTTCATCTACTAAGCTACCAACAACATTAAGCATTTCACCATATAATTCTTCTACAGGTATATCACCAATATTTGTTCCACCTATAGATCAAGATCCTTATATGAAAGTTGGTTCAACCAGATCACAAAATTCTTCTGAAGAAAACATTTCACCAATTATAACTACAGTTCATCCTTATAGAATTACTGGTATGGTTTATTTAAATTATGTCTTTATTTAAATATTTGCAATTATATTACAGAACCTCCAGAACTTTATGACTCTATCACACAGTTGAGTAACTTTCCATCTACCATTAAAGAAATAGATAGTGTAAACTATTGTAATCCTACAACCTCTAGAACCATTTATTGGAATTGGACAGCATCAGGGGACTTAAATATTCAACCGTGCCCTGTGGGAACTACAGGTTTTGCAAGATGGAGATGTCTAGTAATGGATTTGATACCACAGTGGTTTCCATCAACTCCTGATTTAAGTGAGTGTAGATCATTGTGGTTGACCAGTTTAGAGCAAAGGTTGTTAGTTGGAAAAGATCGCCTTACATCTATCACAAATGATTTAGCTCAAGTTACTAGTAGTAATAAAACTTTGTATGGAGGTGATATGATGATAACCACCATGCTTATTCAAAATATAGCTCAGAAAATGTCAATGGATATACAGACAGTTCCAGATCCAAGACAGAGGGAAGCAATTGTTGCTGAAATGTTAGCACATGTTGTTAAAACAGGCAGTAATTTATTAGACTCCTTACAACATTCATCTTGGCAAGATTTAGGTCATAAAGAACAAATGCGTGTTGCTACATCTCTTTTGATTGGTTTGGAGGAAAATGCTTTTCTTTTGGCTGATACAATGATACGCCAAAAAACTGTAGATCAAATGGTTAAAAACATATGTAAGTAATTTTAAGCAATTCTTTTTCAAAATACAATTGTACAAGTTGTGAAGTTAATGTGATTTTTGTATGATAAAATTTTAGAAAGTTAATAATTTAGTTATTGTATATTGTGATAGTTTATAATTAGCTAGCAATATTTTATAATACCAGTGAACAGTTTTCTTTGCAGAATTCAATTATTATTAATTAAATGTAAAAATTATGCTAATTGCACAGTAGATTAACTATCACTAATCAGAATGTTCAAAATAGATTTCAGTAAAAGATAAATTTTCTTTTACTATAATTTAGTGATTAGTTACTTCGAAATAAACTTGGCAGTTTCAATTGATAACAAAATGGTCAAATATCTTGTTATTATAAACGAAAATCTGAAAGTATCAAAATGTTAGGTTATTAATCTGAAATATTGCAACAACCAAGCCAAAACTACAAATTTACATTTTTAGCCATTTAAACCTAAATGTAATTTTCACAAATTTAGGTAATATTCTACACTATTCTAAAGACATGTGTTCCTCATGAGTATGATGCTTAAAATGGCAAGTGTAGTTTTATTCAGTTATAAAAATTATTATTATCATGAAGCCACTTTACGAATGTGACATAGTCTTTATTCCAGCATTGCCTGAATTGAAATACAATGTCTTTAGTAAACATGGCAGTGTAAAATAAAAATTGTTCTGATGACAATATTAATTACATTACACAAATCCAGAATCTCAGTTTTACAATTATGCCATTTTGTTATAATAAATGGTGATAATATGTAAAGTATTTTTTGTTAGAATGTAATAACTACTGAACGATTCTACTTTTAATTTTGGCAATTTCATTTCAATATTATTTTATAAATTGGAGGTGCTCCTGTAAAATTGTATAAAAATAATGTGTAATAGTTTGGACATTAAATTTGTACTACAAAATCAGTTCAGTGGTATTTAATTCTGTGTTGATCAATGTACCATAATGATTATCCCGTGTTTTGATTATTCTACAGAATTCATTATTATGGTTTACTTATTTTTAACACAAGGTGTTGTACGCATGCAAAATGAAATATTTGATTGAAACATCAAGATGCTAAATTAAAATTGATAGATTTTAGTGAAAAAGAGTTATAAATCTTGAAACATAGTAAAAGTTTGCAATATTTATGGCTTGGGTTTAAGGAGTTGATATAGATATGCTAATTACAGGGAAGGACCAATTGCTTTTTGTAGCAATACCGATTGGCGGTGGAGCGGTTATGTAATAATTAAAAACAACTACAGCGAACTACGTAATAAAGGGTATAAATACCTTAAAGCCTGTGCCGCTGTGGGCAATAAACGTTCACACACAAAAGCTTTCGACGGACCACCAGTAACACGCACGATTTGGTGTCGGTGTCGCTTTCAAAAGCTCTCATACAACCGGCTTCTGCAAGGGTTCGAATGCGACTGTATTCTTCAACGCACTTCCACTGTCGGTATATAAAATGTTTCACTGAAAACTGTAGGATGCACGCACAAAGTATTTATTGTCACAAATACCGAATTGTTTGATGATGACGTAACATACCGCCCACCAAATTCATAGAATTTTTAAAAGGAGGGAAGTAGGTTGGGTGAAGGAAATCACATGGGATTTGACCTTGCTAGGAAAACAGGTAACGAAAGATAGGGTGGTACACTACAGCGAGCGATATTACCAACTATGCAAAAATAAAAATATATATGTAAATAAGCAAATATGTAAAAATAATATACTACTATACATGTAAGAAATGTGTATATACATCTAAACATAAAATAAAATTAAAATACCGGTAGCGGCGCTAGTTTGACCAAAGGTCGTTTTAATGTGCCATGTGCAGTTTTGATCTCCGCGACACGTATAATACCGTCCGCACCGGGAAAGGTATTAATAATACGACCAAACTTCCATTGAAGTGGAGAAAGCTGGTCGTCCTTGATGAGGACAATAGTGTTCTTTTCTACTTGTCGGACACCTACCTTAGAGTGCCATTTAACCTTTTGATTCAGAGTATGTAAGTACTCATGGCTCCAGCGAGCCTAAAAGTCTTGGTGGAGTTTTTGCAGGAGTTTCCACCTGCTTTTTAATGGTAAAACGTTGGTTGAATGGTCCTCATCTGGTGGTGCAGAAAGAGGCTCCATAGTTAGGAAATGACCTGGTGTTAGGCAACGCAAGTCATTTGGATCCGAACTCAAAGTGCAGAGTGGCCTTGAATTTAGAACAGATTCAATTTGTGTAAGAACTGTGTACAGTTCCTCAAAGGTAAGTTTTTGTTCGCCGATTACGCGAGCTAGGTGTGTCTTTACCGACTTAACACCGCTTTCCCACAAGCCACCGAAGTGAGGGGCGCTAGGTGGATTAAACGACCACTTTATCTTATCTGAGGTTACTGCACTATGCAGATAACTCATAAGCTGACGATAGGCACCTACAAAATTAGTACCGCAATCGCTAAATATCTGAGAACATTGTCCTCGACGTGCTATAAATCGTCGCAAAGCGGCAAGAAACGCATCTGCCGACAAATCCGACACAAGTTCAATATGTGCTGCCTTAGTGGCAAAACAAACAAAAATACAAATATAGGCCTTAAGAGTTTTAGAGCCTCGTAGGCGGTTAGCCTTTATTAAAAGAGGGCCAGCAAAATCAACACCAACAATACTGAACGGTTTGATTTGGGTAATACGTGCTGCCGGTAGGTCTCCCATAGGAGGAGTTACCAGAACCGGTTTGGTACGAAAACATCTATGACATGATGATAAATAATTTCTGATTGAATTTTTAATAGAAAGGATACAAAAATTCTGTTGTATAAGATACGCTGTGGTAATAACACCGGGATGGTAATACCTTTCATGAGTTGACCGAATGATAAGTTCGGTTAATCGGTGCCGCTGGGGCAATAACGCAGGAAACTTTTCGAAATAGGAAAGCGAAGAATGTGTCAAGCGCCCACCTACTCTTAAGATATTTTGTGGATCAACAAATGGAGAAAGTTTTCGCAAGCTTTTAGGTAATTTACGGTTTGCCTTGATCGAAGCTATTTCCTTTAAAAATGTAACATTTTGTACATGCCGAACGATAATCATGAGAGCATTGTGTAATTCAATGTCTGTTAAGGGACCCGTATGACGTTGAGCCATGGGTTTAGAAAATCTATAAATGTAAGCCACGATGCCTTGGATTTTATATAACGATGAAAAGCGACTTAGTAAAATGTCAATGACGTTTGGATCTGTTTGAGCGACAAATGTTAGGATCTTCTTTTCCGTAGTTACCTCAGCAATTGAGGTTGACAATGTTGGTTTAGGCGGCCACGAGTCACTAGGGTAGTGAAGCCATTCAGGCCCCGCCCACCATAGCGAACATGAAATAACCGCGCTTGGCATTAATCCCCGAGATGCAGGATTAGCCGGATTATGCGAAGATTTAATATAAAACCATCGGCTAGGTGCAATGATTTCTTGAATGTGGCTAACACGGTTTGCCACAAAAGTTTTCCAACGAAAAGGTGGAGAACGTATCCAAGTGAGAGCGACCGTAGAATCACTCCACGCTGAAACATCGGAGATGTCAATCGAGCCTTGATAAGACCGAATGGTAAAAGAAAGTAAATCGGTTAATAAAACGGCGGCACATAATTCCAAACGTGGAATTGAAATGCGCTTAATTGGAGCTACCTTTGTTTTAGCGGTTACAAATTGTACAGTTATTTCTCCAGTAGTTTGATTTATGAACTGAAATACACTACCGCTGCATACCCTACCTCGCTAGCATCGCAAAACCCATGCAAATGACAAGTAAAAGGATCCGAAGGGGGTAAACAACGTGGTAACTTTAGTGACGATAATAACGGCAATTCTTCTTGATACTGCTGCCATTGAGACGAAATGTCTGCTGGTGGGATGTCATCCCAATTTAAACCTAACATCCACAGATGCTGGATTAGGCGTTTTGCAAAAGTGTTAGTGGGGCTAAAACCCTAATGGATCATATATTCTGGCAACTTGTGAAAGTATGTTGCGCTTTGTACATATTGGGTTTAATGGTTTAACCCGAAATGAGAAAATATCTTCTGTAGGTGACCATTGAAGACCTAATATTTTTATTGATTCGTCAGAATCGAAATCGAGTCAAGTATATTGGCAAAAATCTGACGGAATGCCTTCCAAAATAGAAACTGAATTAGAACTCCATTTTCGAAGTTCCAAACCAGCCAAAAGTAAAAGTCTGATAAGTTGATCTTTAATTTCGCGGGCCGATTGTATAGAATCTCCACCAGCGACGAAATCATCAATATATAGATTTGACCGTATAGCCTCAGCGGCTAACGGAAACCTTTTGCCTTCGTCAATGGCTAATTGCTGAAGAGTTTTTAATGCTAGATAAGGCGGTGACTTAATACCATAGGTCACTGTATTAAGCTGATAAGTCTGAATGGGTTCTTCTGCGGAGAACCGCCAAACAATTAACTGAAACTTTCGATGTTCTTCGGTAACCAAAATTTGTCGATACATTTGGCGAACATCACAAGTAAAAACGAAACGATGAGAGCGAAATTTAAGTAAGATTGACGAAATGTCGTTTTGGAGACTAGGTTCCAGTCAATTGAGTGTCATGAAGTGACACGTTGTTTTTAGCCTTTGCAGAGGCGTCAAAAACCACACGAATTTTAGAAGTATGACCTTCCTCTTTAAACACAGGGTGATGGGGTAAAAAATAATTATCGTTCCCAACGAGCCGAGAATCGAGTAATGCCATATGACCCGCATCAAGATAGTCCTGCATGAAATTGTTGTATTGGGCGCGTAGCTCCGGTTGAGCATGCAATTTGCGCTCCAACGAAAATAGTCGTTTTTTAGCCATGTCAAAGGACTTATCAAAAACAGGCAAAGTATCGTTGAACGGTAACGCAACAATAAAACGACCGCTAGGGTCACGAGAAAACGTGTTTTCAAAAATCAAGTCTGCCTTTTCTTCTTCTGGAGAAGTATAAGGCTTGGATGGCAACTCTTCTATTTCCCAAAACCGCCTTAGGGTCTGGTCGATAGGATCTTCTACAGAAGTAAAAAATGCTTGGACAGTATCAGACTGCAAGCTTTTTGTGGGACCAATAATAGTCCAACCAAAAATTGTATTTATGGCGGCAGGCTGAAGAAATTTGCCATGTATAACACCGCCATTGATGATGAACGGATAAACATCTGCTCCAAGGAGCATGTCAATGGTTCCTGGAGAGTTCCAGGTCGGGTCTGCAAAGTGCAGGCCGCATAAGTGTTCCCAATTATTAGGAACTTCAACGCTAGGTAATTTGCCAGATATTGACGAAAGCACAAAAGTTGTGACTTCTAGAGATTTTTCAGAGTCTAACATAGAGCGAATGGTGCAGCTGACGGCACCCTATTGACTGCTGAAGTTGTCTGCCCAAGTCCATAAATCGGAACTTGAGAACGTATGCGTGGAAGCCAAAGTTTGCTCACGCAATCGTCTCGAATAAAGCTAGCTTGAGAGCCAGGATCTAAGAGTACCCTGATCGGTTTGTTTCTACCAGAACGATCTTGAACTTCCACAACAGCAGTGGAGAGTAAGACAGTAACCCCAAGATTTGAATTCGTTTGTGAAGACAAAACATTTGCCGGAATAGGAGAGGCTGACTGCGTCCTATTGGCATTTTTATGCATGTGTGTAGCGGTCGATTCAGCTGAACGGCTAGAAGCAGGTTGCGGTTCAAAATGTAGCAAGGTATGATGCGGCTTGGCGCAAGTTTGACAGGAATTATAAGATTTGCATTGCATGGACGCATGGTCTGTTCGTAAGCAATTTAAACAAAGGCGTAAGCGTTTGACAATGTCGAAACGTTCTGTCGGAGTTTTCTTTAGAAACGATTGACATCTGTAAATTAAGTGATTGCCCTTGCAAGAAGGACAATGGTGCGAAAATGAATTCTTTGAGTTACTGGAGCTACTTGGTGTGTCCAGTGAAACTACGCTAGAAGAAGCCTTTGGTTTAAATTGAAACGCTGAGGATTTCTTAGGCACTGATGTGTGAGATGTATGGACAGTCGTCGAATAAGAAACAGGTGCGGTTGAAGAAAAGGTTTCCAACGTTGCACATTGTTGAGTTAAAAAATATCTCAAATCCTCGAAATTGGGTATTTGCTTCGGATCCGATTGGAGTTCGAAGCGTTTTCTAGTGAACGGATCGAGTTTTTCTAAAAGAAAATCGACCAGAATAAAGTTCCAATGTTCCGTGGGAAACTTTAAGTTAGTTAGAACAGCAAGGTTCTCTGAAAAACAATCAATAAGTGCCCTAAGTTTCTTAGGGTCTTCTGATTTTAAAGGTGGAAAGTCTTTCATAGCTTTCCAATGCAAAGTTGCCAATAAACGCGGATTGCTAAATCGCTCTTGCAAGGCATTATATGAGATAATAAAATTATCCCCCGAAATGGGTACTGATTTAATGATTTTCAAAGACTCCCCGCTACAGGAATTGATAAGGTAATTTAGCTTTTCGATATTGGACAGCGACGCGTTATTATAGACCAGACTGTCAAATAAATCGATGAAAGATGAAAATTCAGTTACCTCATTATTGAAAAATGGGAGCTTTAACGGTAACAATTTTGATCCCGAGATGCTTGGAGCATTTTCAATGATTTGTGGTGCTTTCATTTCTTGCATCGTTTCGAGATGCAGCAGTATGCAAAAATAAGCGGAATCTACTTCCTTCCGTAAAGCGTTGTAATTTAATAATTCTGCCTCGTCACAGGAGGCTAAAATTGTATTGAAATTTCTGTAAAGGTCATTTACTCCCCTTGTTTGAATAAGGAACAACGTTTTTAAAGTTGGGTCACTTTGTATAGAGTTACTAAGCTCAAACATTTCTATAATACGTGTTTTCAGTAATTCTAGTTCGGCTACCTGTATTCTCTTGGGAGCCATTCTGAAAGCTATTCTGAAAGCCTACACTATAAAAATGCTTTAAAACGGTAAAGCTCAAAATGTGCACTGAGAAATATTAAAATATTATGAGTTATTCAAGGCACGAAAAGGTAAGACAGCGTATAAACCAATAAATCACGTTTTATGACTATTAGCCTGCAATGTGGTCTTAAAACGAGACGTCGAAAACCTACCGGTTTGTCAAACAAAGCGTGAAGATAAGATTTACAGTTCAAAGGCAGCCTTTACATCTAAGCTCACAGGAACGTTTAAACATGTGGCTTAACGTGTTTGCAAGAAGCGTTCAGCTTTACAACTTTATTCCCTTTGCAGATGTATTAAATATTTTAGGTTTACAAACCGAGCAGGTTTGTGTGTAATACAAAAACGTGCAATGGCTTTTAAATACAAAGCAAATCCCTTTCCTTTCTTATTTAAGAAGTATAAAGCGACTATAATTTTCAGGTTGCTGTGTGCTTTATATACCGCTAAAATATTTGTTTGTAACTAAACGGCGAAATCGCTTATTTAATTTAACGAAAGTATGTAGCTAATATTGTACATATTTTAACCCGCTAAATATGTGGGGTTTGAACACAAATTTAAAAGCTAAAATAATTACTTAAAAGCTGGCTGGTGTGCAAAATGATATTTAATTTAGGACATGCGTATACCATAGGACTGGTGAATCCGGCTCGAAGGACCAGTGGCTTGGGTTTAAGGAGTTGATATAGATATGCTAATTACAGGGAAGGACCAATTGCTTTTTGTAGCAATACCGATTGGCGGTGGAGCGGTTATGTAATAATTAAAAACAACTACAGCGAACTACGTAATAAAGGGTATAAATACCTTAAAGCCTGTGCCGCTGTGGGCAATAAACGTTCACACACAAAAGCTTTCGACGGACCACCAGTAACACGCACGATTTGGTGTCGGTGTCGCTTTCAAAAGCTCTCATACAACCGGCTTCTGCAAGGGTTCGAATGCGACTGTATTCTTCAACGCACTTCCACTGTCGGTATATAAAATGTTTCACTGAAAACTGTAGGATGCACGCACAAAGTATTTATTGTCACAAATACCGAATTGTTCGATGATGACGTAACAATTTATATAAATAGACCTGTTTAAAACTGATATTATGACCTTATTAACAAATATTAAATATTAGCTAAGCAATTCTGTTGAATCTAATGATGGTAGTAAAATATTTAAGCTCAAATTATAGATGGAGTTGTGTATATCCCATTCAACTTTTTAAAAAATAATTTTGACGAATGTTTTCAGTGATCAAACGGGTAACACCTTTTAGATTATACCATTCGACATGATCTGGGAATAATTTTTGATAAATTTCTGCTCAGTTTTGCTTTTCCTGTTTGTTATATTGTCTTGAAATGCAAATATAAAAAACGTCTTCTTTCTCTTTCTAATATAAGTTATTAATATTTATTTTTTTAACTTTTAGTGCTGTCTGTTCGAGTTCTTGAAACACATAATATTCAAGTTGAAAGGTTTCCAACCGGTACTAAATGGACAGCTAGTAGTGATTCTATTGAGTTGTCTCGTGGAGCCTTGTTGGAAAATAGTGAAGGCGGACTTGTACGTTTGGTGTTTGTTGCATTTGCTCGATTAGAAGAAATTCTTGTCTGGAATACAGAGGGAAATAATAAAAATGTTAGTAAAATATTAAATAGCAAAGTGATATCAGCAAGTTTGGGCAAAGGTCGACATATTCAACTCCATGAACCAGTGCGTCTAACATTTAAACATTTACAAGTTGAAAATGTTAGCAATCCCCTGTGTGTATTTTGGGATTATACAATTAATGCATGGTCAAAGGAAGGTTGCAATATGGAGCACTCTAATAATTCACATACCATTTGCTTATGTGATCATTTAACCAATTTTGCTGTTGTAATGGATGTTGATACAATTTGCTTTCCTGTAGGGCATCAAGTAGCATTGCAAGTTATAACCTACACAGGATGCATCATTTCCATTGTTTGTCTTACTCTTGCAATTATTACATTTCATTTACATACAAGCCTTAAGGTAATAAAATGAGCATTAAATATAGTAAATATTTAAACTATTTTTATTTTAGAATGATCGCACCACTATACATTGTAATTTATGTGTGTGTTTACTATCAGCAGAAGTTCTGTTTTTAGTGGGAATTGATCAGACTACAAATAAACTTGGCTGTGGAATTATTGCAGCTGTTCTTCATTATCTATTCTTATCTACCTTTGTTTGGATGTTTTTTGAAGGTTTGTATAAATACTGTTTGGGTTTAGATAAGTGTATTGTTTTAGGATTTCAGTTGTATATAATGTTAATAGAAGTTTTTGAATCTGAAAAATCAAGACTACAACTATATTATCTTGTAGCATATGGTGTGCCTTTAGCTATAGTTATTATATCTGGAGCAGTTTTTCCAACAGGCTATGGAACAGCACAGTACTGTTGGTTAAGAGTTGATAATTATTTTATTTACAGCTTTGTAGGACCTGTTATTGTAGTGACTATGGTAAGTATCTTTTAAGAGGTGAAATATTACAAATGTATATTTGCAGTTAAATTTAATATTCCTAAGTATGGCAATAGTTATGATGTGTAGATACTCAAATACTTCTGTATGTGTGAAAAATAAGGAACATTCTAGACTAGCAAGCATCAGGTAAAATTAGATTTTAACACTGAAGAATATGACCATTTATAATATATGTCCCTTTGTGATTAGTTTTTTAAATTAATGGTGGTTTGGAAAAATATATTGATATAAACTTAGCTTACTGAAATAATTTTAATGCATACGAAGTAGCTGTACCTTAGAAAGCACCAATTTCTTTAAAAAAGAAAGCAATATTAATTTAGGTACTTAATATTGTCATAAACGTAGTTATTATTTTCTTCATTTTTAAGAAATTTTAGCAGTTTCAATAATTACAAATTTTATTGTGTTATTGATGTTCTTATAATATGGAAAAATATTACTGTAAAGCTGATTACTTTTGTCTTCACCTGGTACCATAATATTAATTATTGGAGGATATGTGACAACTATTGTAAAAAACTATGTTTTGTTATTTCTGTAGGAACTTCCATTAATATTCTAAAAAAACTTTGAGAAGTGCTTACCTATTATCAAGAAAATAACAAATTTTTAAATGTTTTAGTTCCCTAAATGTTGTCTGCTTAAGCTGCTCTTGCATGTATCTTGTCTTGTACATCAAAAGAAAATTATAAAAATTGGAGATTAGGTTATTTTAATACATAATAGTTCTTGGGCTATGTATTAATAAAATACCGCAATCAATAATTTGTAAAAAGAAAAATTGGTTAAAATTGTAAAAGAATTTTAAACTTCAGATTGATGCTGTTCTTCAGCATTTGTTGCTTTGACTTTGAACTGCCATTTAATATAGACACTGGTGCTTTTACTTTTCTAACTAATAGGATTGACAACAAAATTTCTTTTTATTTTAAATTATAAATAAAAGAATTAAGCTTTGCTTTTATTTTGGCATCAGTAGTGTACGAAGCGTGCAAAATCAAAATTTAGTATTTAATGAGAATTATAGTTACACCAACTTTTGGGCTTGAATTGACACCATGGTATGTATCTATAAAACAGAATTTATGGTATTAGCATTCAAACTCAAAATCTATTTTCATTATTGCTTAATTTATGCTTTTACCCACAACTTTATTTTTTATACCAACACAAAATTGGATAATCCAGGAATTTTGTTATTTCAGTTAGATGTTATTCATGATAGTAAAACTAATAAACAAACTATAACTCATTGATTAGTTGTCAATGTAGAATAATCTAAATACAAGAAAGTATATCCATGGCTAAATAATTCTTTTAATTCTGGATTTTTATGTGGTTCTATTCATTTTTTTTTGTATCTAATACTAACATTTAAGATTAGCATTACTATTTTATCTATGTAATAATAAAAATATACAGTCATAGGAAAGGCAGAAAAAGCCTACAAACTAATTCAAATGAACTTTAGGAATATAAAACCATATAGCAAAAATATAAGGGACATAGGAGGAAACGTCATTATAGAAAATGTAAAGAAAGTGGTGCAAGAATATATAGGGAATTTATATGGGACTAACAGCATTAGAACAGGAATCAGACATTGTAAACGATAATTTGGGATATCCTATACTTAGAGATGAATTTGAATTAGCATTAAACGGTCTAAAAATGGTAAAGCATTGGGTACAGATAAGGTGCATGCAGAAACTCTAAAAGCTGCTGGACAAGCAGTAACAGAATGTCTCTTCCAACTTATAAGCGATATGAATGAGACAGGCGAGATACCCAAAGATTTCAAACGTAACATCATAGTAACTATACAAAAAAAGAGAGGCTCGGGTAGATGTGAAAATTTTCGAACAATAAGTTTGACAGCACACGTGTCAAAAATATTGACTAGAATTGTACAAAGACCAATGGAAAAAACGAGCTGAAGAAATACTAGATGATCAGTTTGGGTGTAAGTGAAACGGGAACACGGAAGGTTATTTTAGCTCTGAGGGTGCTAATGGAGAAAACGATAGAAAAAGGGGGAAATGTGTATATAGGGTTTGTAGACTGACAAAAGCATTCGACAATGGAAAATGGAAAAAATGTTTGAAATACTCAAAAAGATTGGAATGAGTTTTAGGGATAGATGGATAGTACATAGCTTATACAAAGAGCACACAGCGGTAGTAACATTAGAGTAGGAACGTAGAGAAGTAAGTATTAGGAAAGGGGCAAGACAAGGATGTGCCTTATCCCCATTAATTTTTAACTTGTACATTGAAGAGGCGATGAATATTGTCAAATGCAGAAAGACATTTGGAATTACTATGCAGGGACAAAAGATTGATATGCTTAGATCTGCAGACGATATAGCGGTATTAGCATCTAACAAGAAAGGGTTAGAAGCTGCTTCTAATGAAATGGAAACAGTTCTAACAGAGAGATATGGTATGAAAATTAACAAATATAAAACTAAAGTTCTAGTATGCAAAGGAGGGAAAAATAAATAAAAAATAAGAATACAAATAGGTAATGAGAATTTACAATAAGTTAAGGATTTCTGCTACCTAGGAAGTCAAATAACGCAAGATGGGAAAAATGCAAAGGATATAAAACAAAGATTAGCACAAGGTCGTGCTACATTTAACAAGAAAAAAGCAACTACCGTGTTAAAAAAATAAACAGAAACAAGGAAAAGATGGCTTAAAATATGTGTGTGGAGCACAGCACTGTAAGGCTGTGGAGCCTGCGCATTAGGAGAAGCGGACAAGAAAAATGAAATGTGGTGCTGCAGACGTATGATGAAGATATCATGGACAGACAAAGTTAAGAACAAAGAGGTACTAGAAATGGTAGGAGAAGAAAGAAATTTGTACAAAACGATAAAAATTGGAGAGATAGGATGATAGGCCATATACTAAGGCATGAGGGAATAGTGCGGAATATATTAGAAGCAGAGATAGGAAAAAAGAGAAGTAGAGGTAGACCTAGGTTAGACTATTGCACACAGATAGTAAAAGATGTAAGCTGTGGGAATTTCAGGGAAATGTGTAGGCTAGCTCAGAATAGAAATCAATGGTGGTATGCATTCAACTAGTCCCAAGAGGGAAAAACTAATGACAAAAAAAAAATAACTGTACTTAAACATGATTATTATAAGCAACTATAAGTATTGGTTGTGCAATATTCCCGAATAATGTTAATTGTGAAAACTATCAATTTGGCAAATGTTAAAGTGCTGGGGGAACTTGGCAGTCACAGGCTGCTTACCCCCCTTCACATACCGTACATGTGATTTTCGAATGCTCCACCCGGAGGTACTACATTGGCCAAGAAGCCAGTTTTTTTTACATGGAAAATTTGGAATTTTGCCGAACCCTTGCTGTTCGATGTAAGGTAGGGATCTTTAACGTGCATGACAAAAGATATTTATTCCGGTAATAGAATTATTCAGCATGGTGTGCCACAAGGAAGTATACTGGGTCCTCTCTTGTTTTTAATTTACATTAATGATATTGACTTGTATATAAATTGTGAATTACTTAAGCTATTTGCTGATGATACATTGCTCATTTGTAAAGGGGAACATTTACCCACGGTGATTGATAAAATAAACGAAGCTTTAGTGAATGTTAATAATTATTTCGTAAATAATAAACTAAAACTTAATGTAGATAAGACTAAGGCTATGATATTGACCATTAAGTATAAATATAATAACATTAATATGAATGAGGTTAATATCACTATTGATAATATACCTATTGAAATTGTTACTGAAATGAAATATCTAGGCTTCATAATTGGCAACTCATTCTCATATATAGCACATTATAAGTATATTTACAAAAAAATAGTTACACAAATCTATTTTTTCTCAAGAATTTCAAAACATTTATCAACTCAAACAAAAATTACAATATATAATGCTATTATCAGACCTCATTTTGAGTATTGCTCGTCAGTTATGTTTTCATGGTATGAGAATAAAATAGCACAACTTCAGAAGCTACAAAATAGAGCTATGAGAATTATTTTGCAATGCAGTAGATATACTCCAATCAGATATATGCTGTCCACGTTAAACTGGTTTGGTGTTTCAGATTATATATTACTGAATACAATAATTTTTATCTTCAAAATAGTAAATCATAAGATGCCACAGTACTTTAATAGCTTTATTACATACAATAAAGAAGTGCACAATTATCCAACAAGAACATGTGATCATATATACATAAATAAAACTAATGATAGGATGTTAATGAAAGGTTTATTCTTTAAAGGAATTGATCAGTACAACAAACTACCTGTTGATATCAAACAGAGTTCAAATGTGCATTTGTTTAAACATAAGATGATAGAGCATATTAAATCAACCAAATTAAAGTAGGTTATTATAAGTATGATTATTAATATTATTATAAGTTTACTGTTACATGTAAATTACATATAACATTATGTTTGTATATTAGGATTTCCTATTTAAATAAATTCACTTACTTACTTACTTACAACACACACACGGGACCTCCATTTTACCTCTCATCTGAACGAGGGTGTATTTTTGTGAAAATGCTCGCCTAACATTTTTCAAGCAAACCGTGTTGGGATTCGAACCCGGGACTTTGGGCGTAGTAGTCACACACATACCACTATGCCATGGAGCCGCCCCCTTCACATACCACTGAATATCGGGCAAATAGGGTATATAATTGTATAAGGAGTAGAAAGAGATTGAACTGCATCTAACAAGAAAGAACTGCAGCTATGTTCAAAGACAACATACCTAGAAACTGGAAGAAAATTGTAGAAAGCGTGTGTGGAGCACAGCACATTACGTCTATGAAATAGGGGCAGTAGGAAAAACAGACAAAAACGGTAGCTGCCTTTTGGAATGTTGTGCTTCAGATGTATGAGGATGATAGCATGGACAGACAAAGTTAATAACAAATAGGTTATCAAAATGGCAGGGGAATGAAAATAGCTGTGGAAAACAAACAGAAATAGGAAGAAATAGGTAGAGGTAGATCAAAATCTGTCTATCGCACGCAGATAGTGATAGATGCAGACTGCAAATTTCAGAAAAATGTGTAGGTTAGTTCATAATAGAAAACAATGAGCGTGTTAGGACTCCATAATTATTCACGCCTTCTTTCCACATTTATTATAATTTTGGTAGTTGTTCGATATCAACGAGTCGTTGTTGAGATATCAATAGAAACGTCATGTTTAGAATGTTTGATCAACGCCTTTAATAATAAATTATTTGTTGACGTTATTGTGTTTATTTCCGGTATCTTACAGCATCCAAAGAGTGCAATTAACATATAGGCTCTTTGAGCCGGATGTTATCAGCGCATTCATTTAATTAAAAATGAAAAATTAAAGTGTTGTTTGTGTCATAATTACAGTTTTCCAGTAAAATCACGTGCATCAGTGTATGTTGAATACGAAGTTTATCCTTACGAGGAATACTACAGTGGGTCAATCGTCTCATTTATTTGATTTTACAACGGTGCAAACAAACCAGCAGATGCAGGTATATTCTTGGATACAGATAAGACACAATCTATCGCTAAATATTGTAAGTTAATTCTTTTCTTTATTATTGAAGTTTGAACCTGACCTTACTTACTTTATCTATTTTATATCCTCATATTTATTTATAATGGATTTTGAAAATCTCAAACATATAATACACCAAAGAGGTGTTTTTAAAGCACAACTTACCTTGTTTTCAAAATATTTAGACCCTTTTTAAGTAGATGAAATTTCTGATGCTAACGTACTTAATTTACAACAACAGCTTTATAAAATACATTTATTTAATGAAGTACAATTGGATATTGATTTACTTGATATGATTTAGAGAAAAATCTTGAAGAACGTAAAAGTTTTCAAGATCTTTATTTTAATTTAACAAGTTAAGCTCAATCTATTATTAGTAAATTTAATACTCTTGAATTAAAGTCTACTATTAATTCTAAGTCCAAAAGCCATTCCAATAGTGGTTCCGGAGACTCGCCAAGGCATGCAACAAGTCCCATGGTTAATGTATAATTACCTAAATTGGATTGACCTATTTTTGATTTTTTATTTACTAATTGGAAGTCATTCTCAGATGCCTTTTTGGCCATGGCCGATAGCAATCGTGAGTTTTCTACTTGCCAAAAACTATTCTGTTTGTGGGCTTCCTTCCGGGGTGAAGCACATGCTATGATATCAGCATTAGGCGCAAGAAATGCTAGCTATAAAATTGCATGGGAACGTCTCACTCAGATATATTACAAAAAGCTGAAAATCATTGAAACCCATATTCAAGAAATATTAAATCTTGAATCACTCGCAAAAGATAGTCACACAGTTATGCATGCGCTAATTGATAAGCTTCAGATTCACATCCATTGTTTGAAATCACTAGGTCAACTAGTAAAAAATTTGAATGCATTAACCATACCAATCATTTTAATTAAGTTTGATGTTCACACGGTTTGCGAATGGCAATGTAAATTGAGTTCCCATCCAACAAATGAAGAAATACTCACTTACGAAGAGTTCATTTAATTCCTAAATACTAGGCAAGGTGTTCTAGAAGTGGTTAATACTAGAAAGGTGTCTCTAGTACCCAATACATTTGAAAAGCTATATTTTAGGCTATTAAATTGTGTAAAATCAAAAGCCTTTGCTACAGTCAATACAATTTGCTATAATTGTAACGATCAACATTTAATTCAGAGTTGTCAATCATTTTTGCGACTAACCGCTACTGATCGTAACGAAAGGGTGAAAGCTCTTAAAGTATGTATCAACTGTTTGCGTAAAGGACATTTTGCCCAACTTTCAGAAAAATGTGAAAATTTCAATGTTACGCCGGTTATTAAAACACTAAATTTTTTGTGGAATCCAACAATTTATTGTTTTTTTATATTGTTA
This sequence comes from Platerodrilus igneus, assembly GCA_036346225.1. NCBI lineage: Eukaryota > Metazoa > Arthropoda > Insecta > Coleoptera > Lycidae > Platerodrilus > Platerodrilus igneus. The sequence goes on along the minus strand of JARFIW010001100.1, from coordinate 480,560 downwards.
CAAGAGATAAAATGTTTGCAAATAATGTTTCAAAACGCAGCATTCTCTCAAATACTTCTCAATTGTTTAGTCCAATTGACCTCATAGCTCCAATTATTGTAATTGTGAAATTAATAATTCAAGAGTTATAGAATTTGAATTTAAGTTGGGATGAAACATTTCCTAATAACATTCACACACAATGACTTGCATTTTTAAATGAATTACCTTTAATTAATCTACTTGCAATTCCAAGAAACGTTTTGATTTTACACGCTTCAGTTTATGTAATTCGTGGTTTTTCAGACTCTTCAATCAAAATATATGGTGCGTGTATATGTACATAATTTCAATTAATGCTAAAAATCAACATGAAATAAATTTGGTGGCTACCAAATCTATGGTAGCTCCTTTAAAAACGGTATCGCTACCTAGACTAGAACTACTAACTGTAGTTTTACTAGCACACTTATTAAAAATTAAAAGGTATTTTAATGTTAAATTTTGCCCAACAATATTATTGGTGTGATTCTAAAATTGTTCTTAGTTTGTGAAATTCAAGCCCCAGTAAATGGACTACATTTGTCGCAAATAGAATTTCTTTAATTCAAGAGCTAACAAATGTCAGCAATTGGTATTATGTTAGTTCTTCGGAAAACCCACAGATGTTGTATCACGCGTCGCAATGCCCAGCAAATTAATTAATTGTCAACTTTGGTGGAAAGGTCCACAATTTTTAAAACATTCTCAGCATTATTCAACAGAAAATATTATGTGCATCACGAAAGTATTCCAGAGCAAAGACTACTGATAACAATAAAATTGGGGCACTTATATAATTAGCCTATTCAAAAGCTTTCAACACAATAGATATCGACATAATGCTTGATATACTATTGTATATTGGTTTCGACGGTGATGTATGTCAACTCATGTATAGTTATTCGACAAATAAATCTCAGCATCCTTCGTTACCCATAAGACGAGAGAACTAGTAAGAAGAGAACAAAATCAGAAATAGAATGCTTGCCTGAATTATGTGTATCAAAGGAAGAGAGAGAAAGAGAAAGAAAACAAATGTCGCGCTAAACACAGTTGGAGATTGGGGGGGGGCGTCTGAAAAACGAACAGTATACATAACACAATTCGCCCTTTGTAGAACATCTGTGCCTGAAAGAATAATTAAACACAAAAACACATGTAAAATATAACCCTAATAAGTAACTTCTATGAATTTAGATAACAAACAATATCAAATTGCGAGTTTGAAGATGAACATTTGAATTGTTCATTACACAATAACATAATGAATTCAGATTGCGTCTATTGAACTTGATGATACATAGAAATCAGGATGACGAGCGTAAGGCAATTTCAAATTCTAAGTACAACAACAATCTTACCTAATTACTTGCTGGATATATGCTGGTGATAGTAATGATGAATTCACATCATTAACAGCTACTAAACGTAGTACACGAAATAAATATTTATAATGGTGCACTTGGGCGCAATCAACCAATCAATACCAGTATGCTTTTCATGCAATTTGCTATAACTAATTTGATTTAAAATGCTAGGATTGGGTTAGTTGTAAAACTAGAATACTATTTCGTTTAATGTTTATATGTAAAATGTATAAATATATACTAAATACTCAAACAATTTAAAATATCTATATCTTATAAATAGGCATTAAAAAATGAGCAACTCCTAATGCCAGCTTACGAGATTTTGAGCAAACAATCCTAGTCTCAAATAAGTTTGGAAAAAATGCACTAAAAGCAATTGAAAATACATTTATGTCATATTTTAAGAATTAATTTTTAAACGCCATTTCTGCTTTACCAATATAACTGCAATACTGTTTTATTTAATATTTATAATAAATATTTAAAAATGTTCAGTAAACATTGAAGTAATTAAAAATATGAATATCTGGAGGCAATAGCCGATAAAAAAGCAAATGCCATTGCATACAAGATTTGGAAAAGCATAAGTAATCTCAATAATTGTGTATGCACTAAAAGTAATTGGAAATCGATTTAGAAGGTATGCCACTTGACTTTATCACTAAGTATCCAATTTTGTCATCTGTCTAATTCATCAGTGTGTTGCTTCTGTAAAGCAAAGGTTATAAGTTCAATTCCTGTTCTCAACATTTTTTGTTATTATTGTCCATGGTTAGTTTGACTTGAAATGCTGTTTCCGGATTTGCATTAAAACTGGAAAAGCTTTTTATTTAATATTTATTTGTAAATATTTTAAAAATATTTAATAAACATTAATATAGTTAAATATAGTAATATCAGAAGCACATTAGTCATTAAAAGATAAACTACGCGGTTTATCAACTTAACAATATTTGGGACAAATTATAATTTTAAATGTTTGGCATAAATGCACTAAAAGGATATTATTTGATATTATAACTAAACTTCCAATTTCGACATTAACTGAGCTCATTCAATTGGTTAGTGCACCGCTCCAGTAAAGCGAAGATTATAGGTTCAAGAACTATTCTCAACATGCTTTGTGGTCTACTTCTGATTAGTAGTTTAATTTGCAAAATTACTTCTTTTTTAGCTATAAAACATTAATACTGTTTCATATAATATTTACATATAAATATTTAGTACATATTGAAATAATTGAAATATTAATCTCTTGAGGCAAATAACTATTAAAAAATGACAACATCAAATTAGAAGTTTTGAGACAAACAAGCCTAAACTCAAATAAGTTGGGCATAAATGCTTTAAAAGTAATTGAAAATAGATTTATAAGAAGTTAATAGGGTTACTTTTGATGTTATAACTAAATTTAAATTTTTTACATTTGTTGTAATATAGCGATTGTTTAATATTGCTTTTTGTTTTATTTTTCATTACTAGTTCAATTAGAAACTTTATATCTGTTTTGGTGGTAAAACTGGAATAACGATTTATCTATATTTATATATAAATATGTACATATATTTAGAAAACTTTGAAATAATGTATAATATTAATATCTGAAGGCAAAAAGCCATTAAAAAACACATGCATAGGATATGACTTGGTATGTAACAAACTTCCAATTGTGACATTTGGTAGGATTGCATAATATGTTAACGCACTGCTCCAGTAAAACAAAACTTATAACTTTGTCTTATTGTCAGCATTCTTCTTTTTCTAGTTCCCATTACTAGTTTGACTTGAAGAGCTTTACCTATAAAAGTGGAATACTGATTCAGCTATTACTTATGTACTACAAATACTTAAAGTATTGAGAAAGCAAATGGCCCTTACAAATAAACCACACTCATTGCCAAACTATGAGATTTGGGACAAAGAATCCTATTATCAAATAAGTTAGATATAGGTGCACTAAAAGTAATATGAAAGTGTTAAAAGATGTGAATAGGGTATCACTTGACCTTATTACTAAACCTGATTTTGACATTCAGTAGGATACATAATTGGTCAGTGCATTGCTCTGGTAAAAGTTCAGTTTTCAGAATGCTTTGATTTCTATATCTCGTTACAAGTTTGATTTAAAATATTAATTACTATATGAGCGACAGAATTGGAATACTACTTACAAAATTAGAATGTTATTAACAAAGTAATCTTATTAGTTTTCATTACTGCACAATCATAAAATTTATAAATATTTAAATAACAAAAATTAATAACAAATATTGCAACGTCAACATTATTTTAAAGCAGCTCATTAGGTAATTGATCATTTTCAGAATAAGACATATAACATAATTGGAATATATTTGTTTTATAAATCTTTCCAAGATGAAATATCTCCTAAAATAATGATTTATCTTTATGACATCTAAATTGTAGTTATTAAAAAAGAAATATCTTAACCCTAGAAACATAATTTGAAAATAACATATTATAAGCAAGCACCATTCATTCATATAAATAATGCATGGAGCTTCAACACATTATGAAATTACCTACTTGTCTCAGTGACATAGATTGCTCTTTTCTAACGATGTCTTGAACTGTTCTGTATTGACGTAATTTAAAGTGATAATTATGAACAACTTTATTACACGACTACAAATACATAACTGGCTGTGTTATCAAAGCACATCCCTACCATAACATGATAATTCTTATCTGGTAATGAATATTTCTATGTAACCTGGATACACAACAATCTCTTCTAAAAGATTTTGACATTATATCTATCAGGTGGTTTAAGTTGGGAACGGTGCCTTAAAACTCTAAAACTATCACCTACAACATGATCACTTATTCCGCATGTTTGCAGTTCTAATCCAGCCAGTTCAGTAACTACAGCATCATTATTTGTGATCGCATCTGCATTTGCATATATGATTTGTTCTATATGGCGCTTCCAGGTTAAATTGTCAATTGTTTGAACAACATATGTTTAAAGTCCAATCGTATCTACTACTGTGGCCTTAATCCATTTACTAAATTTGTTTCTAAAATTGTGACAATATACCACGGCGTCTACTTCAAACGTACGCTGTTTTTTTATTTTGTAATTGTTGCACTGAATAATTTATTTCTTACTAACTATATCGGTCGATGGTAATATTAAATTTAAATTACATTTTAATTTCCTACCAATAAGTAGCTTTGCGGGGTATTCATCAGTTGTGGTATGTTCAGTGCTCCTATAGTGGAATAAAAATCGAGTGATAGCTAAATTTAAATCTAAATTAATATTATTTTTTTAGCATGATGAATGCAATGTTTCATTATAGCAACCGCACACTTGGCTGCTCCATTAGAGTATGGGTGAAATGATGCCCCATCAAGTGCTGGATTTCATTACATTTTAAATATTTTGGAATTCAGCAGATTTAAATTGAGTACTGTTATTTGATGTTATCTTACTTGGTCATCCAGATCTAGCGAAACATTTGTGTAATTTATTAACGGTAGCAGTAGTTATGATGTTACACATGCTAAAGCATTTTATCCATTTAGAATATACGTCCTGCAAAATAATGTTTGTTAAAAATTGACCCAAAAGAATCAATATGAACTCTTTGCCATGATGCTTTTGGAAATGATATTAAACCTGATTTTTAAGGGGCTTTACTGCATTGTATGCAAATATTAAAATTACATATGACATTCTCAATTTCTTCATTTTTATCATACCCACGTGGGCAGAGTGTAATTCTTTTAATACAGTTTCATGTAGTTTAGGCAGAATCACAATTCTATATCCCTACATTAAACAATTTTGCTCCGTCATTAGCTCGGTCTTCCTATTTACAAATAGTTGAAAATCTTTGTCAAGCTTTTCATCAGGCTAACCTGTTAAAGCGAAGTATAACACCTTTGAAAGCATTGGGTCTTTTCTAGTGTACCAGTTTACCATTTTCCAATTTACTTTAAATACATTTTCTGCAAAAATAATTTAAATAGTTTGTGTTATTAGAAACTTCCCCGTTGCTTTCAAAAGCAATTCTAGACCACCAATCAGCTTGATTTGTAACTGGTTGTGCATATTGTATTTTATAATCAAAAGTTACTAAGTATTGACCGCTCCCTGGCAGTCTGCTTGCAGCCATTGTATTGCACCCTACCCCTTTTTTTTTGGTGTTATAAAAAGGATAGGTGCATGACAGAACATACGTAGGAGTAAGCTCTGGCACAGCTAGCATCGACCTTTGAGGTTGCGGAGGCTGCAAGAGACCTAAAATTTTAGGGTAGAGAATAATAAGTATAAGAAAACGAAATCGACACTTTGGTAAACTAACGAAAGTTTGTTATCTATTTAGAAATTATCATTTAAGAACAAAGATTAAACAAAATTTCATTTAATTCATTTTGAGGTTGTCTTAGAGAAAATACATCAACTAGATAATTTTATGTACTTATAAAGTATTAGCTTTTTATGTTGCTTTAAACTTGTAAACATAATATTCAAATTGATAAGATAATGGTTTGACATACCATTTAGATACAGATAAATACGGAACTTGATTTATGTATTACCTATTTAGAAAATTACCATCTGTTTCATGAAACACTTGGCTTACATTTGTGACAAAAAAATCACACGTAAGACTACATATGAATTTAAAGTTTAATATTTAAATATATTTTATATATATATATATATATATATATATATATATATATTTTAATATTTAAATATGTAGAAATTTTTTAATATAAGAAATGTATAGTCATATACTCGTACTTCTATACTGTAGAAAAATTTTAATAATGCTTTTAATAACAAGTAGGTTATCCTGAAGTCTCTTGTAGAACTTATGAGTGTATCCAACTTCAGCCAAACATAAAATTCATTAAACTTCCAACAGGTAAACTTGAACCAAACTAAACAGCATTAATGTGTAGATTTCATGTAGATCTTTGAACATAAATGTCAGGTACACTTCTATAATTTATTTGTAGGAAAGTGGTTGCATCGAGGCCTCAGAAAACTTCATAATTTAAAAAAAGAAAATTTGCTTATGACTAATAATTACTACGTAACCTTAAAGTGCATTGTCCCAGATGGATGACCCTAAAAATAGAATCTGAAAGTTAGCTGACAAGACAACAAATGATGGAATGACATAATGTATCTTTAAATATCTTACCATTTGATAATAATTGAATGGGATCCAAGTGCAAATCAGCCTTGTAGCATACAAGAAAATAATTATTAGTCAGCCTCATGTTTGAATTTTCCAAACCAGTCAAGATATGACCTTTATGGTTTGCCATCAGAACAGAAAGTGAAGATTCAAGGAGTTTTGACAAATATTCTGCTGTCAGAAGGATCAACCTATGTTTGCAATCTTAGAGTGCAAACACCAGGAGCTCTTTATCGAAGAAGCAAATGAGGAAAATCTATTACAACTGTTTGTTTGTGAAATGAAAGTGAATTGTGTAATTATTTATATAATAAATAACTGAGCGTAGAAATATACATTATTGAACCAGGTAGGTAAATAAATATTTTGTGAAGGAAAAACAAATTTGCATTTAAGGTAGAATTGTTTATGTGCAAATAAAGAACATAAAAATAAATGGAAGATAGGCAACTTTACTAACATATAGTAAGATGGAAAAGTAAATCATATGACAATTCACTTAATGTAAAAAGTAAGGATAGGGTAACAAATATTTAATAAATGAGGTTGGAACATGAACATTGCTATAGGCAAAATGGCATGTTGCAGTATGAACGTCTTTTTTGGGTTCAAATATGGTCGATTATGGTTTATGATCTGTCACGAGCATAAAATGCCTACCAATCAAATATTGATAAAATTGTTTTAGGCCAAAAATAATGCTTAGACCTTCGCCATCAATCTGAGAATATATTTTTTGGCGACATTTAACACTCGTGACGCGAAAGAAATTGGACATTCCCTCCCAACTGAATATACATGAACAATTAGAGTCCCAATTGCAGTTACGGAGGCATCGCAAATTAATTTTAAATCTTTATTTCGACCATAGTGGTCCTGCACTTTTCTATAACAGCATTTAAGTTTTTCAAAAGTTATTGGCATGTGTCATTCCAATTCCATGCATTGTCTCTTTTTAATAATTTATAAAGTGGATGTAAACTATCAGCACTGTGAGGGATAAATTTACAATAAAAGTTAATCATACCCAGAAAAGATTTTAACTTAGTGACCGTCTCTGGAATTGGAGCCTTTTGTATATTACCTTAATACAGTTGTCTGGCATGTGTAACCCATGCTTCTCAAAATGCATGGGCTAAGTAACAAATAGAACTTTGAAAGAACAAACACTTTCATTTTTTATGGTTAACCCACTTTTAAATCTAAAAAACATGCGACTCCCGGGATGCCAACAATTAAATTTTTCAGGATTCTCTGAAATAACCTTAGCAATGGAAATTTCATAAGGAAGCCTGGTTACCTTAAACAACCTGTATGTGTAGATATTGTAACTAGTTTTTGTGATTCCAGTGCTAAAACAATTTGCTGATATGCATCTGATAAATCTATTTCAGAAAATTGCTCACCTCTCGTTACCTGCCCAAAATGGTATTTAATTCTAGGTAACGGGTGATAATTTTTCTCCAAAACAGGATTTATAGTTATTCTGTAGTCACCGCATAAACACATTTTATTATTTGGTTTCATAACCATCACTAGCAGCGTAGCCCACTCACCACATTCTGTTGGCACTGGAACACCCCGACTCTGCAATCTATCGAGTGCTTCTTCTACTCGTGTCTTAAACACAAAAGGCACAGGTCTTGGTTTAAAATATTTTGGCTGACAATTTGCTTGTACTTTTAAATCAAATACCGTGTTTATAAACATTCCCAACTGGTCACTAAATACTCCTGTCTATTTACAAACGAGATTTTTAAGATTAAATTCGTCTGAGATATTATAAACTTTCCCAATCTCTAACTTTAAAACTTTTAGTAGACTACGTCCAGCATTTGGGAATCTGTCACACTTAACTGCACAAATTGGAACATTTTCAACACTTTTATTTTTATATATAATGTTTGAGAAAAATGTGCCTATCGGTACGATACGTTTCCCAATATAATCCTTTAAAAGCAAATCGTTTTTATACAGTGTTTTATCATTAAATATATTGTTGTATAAATTTTGCGGAAATAATTGTGTGTTGTGAGCCAGATTCAATTTCAAACACAAGATTTTGTTTATCGCATTTTAATTCAATGCAAAATGCATTATCTTCATCCCTATAATATTGAAGAATGTTTCAGTATCACTTTCCGCACTCCTTAATATACTCAAAATGTATGCCTGGGTATCTTCCATAAAATATAACTTATTGATGTTGTAGCATGTCAAAATATTGGGGCAAATTTTGATATATAACTGCACTGTCGCTACATTAAATTATGCTGATTTGGTTTCACAGTTTGTCTTAAGTATTAAACAGTTAATATAAATATTAGTATTATCGTAATGTACTTCGTTGTTATGTATTTCGTAGTTAATCCGTCTTGCTATTGGTTCTTATTTCTATTGTGTCTCAAATCAGGTGGATTTGGAACAGGGCATAAACATTGTCACTTTGAGTTGTACGTCTTGTCAGGTGTTAGCGCAGGCGTACAGGAGTGGGGTATGGTAAATAAAACGATGAGCAACAGAACATGAGGGCCTTATTTTATTTTTCATATTTATATATACTGGCATGGTGCAAAAAATAAAGTACTGGAATTGAGCTTTTCCTTTAAAAGGAAGAATTGGTTCTTAGATATGATAAATTTGCATATTAACATCAGTAGTACAAACAGTGATAACTATACAGAGTGAGTGCAGAACTAATGTAGTGGTTTCTAAACGGGTCTCTTAAATGGTAGAGCGATTCTATTCCTGTTATTGTGGTACGTTTTTAGTGGATGTACTTCACTCTTAAATAAATATGCATTAACCTACTTAAATGGAAATCCAACCATATTAGCTGCATGCCAGATGTTAGCAATTGCAGTGTGTGCATTTATTCAAACGTATTGCCCTTGTGGTATGTATACGCTTTTTCAGAAATTTAGCAAATTACATGGCTTTTATAAGCATATGGTTTTACTTGGACATACAAGATTTTCCACTGTCGTATTAGGATTAATGGCATTAAATTATGTTGCTGTTAGTTTTACAGAGACTATTGAGAGTTCTGCGTCTTTGTTTGCAACTTTGATATCCAAATGTTTGTTGGCAGGACAGACTGACCTATATGTAAGTTTAAGTTTAATACCTGTTATAAGTGGACGCCTTTTGTTCAGCCAAATGAAATAAGTTTTAAAATTAGAGGTTTTGCCGCTGATTTAAGCAGAACTTTATTTTTACAAAATTAACTATGCCTTATTTTTCATAAAAGTTTCCAAGAAAAACTTCTGTATTTGTTGCCCAGATGTTACATTTTATCATGTAATAAACAGCATGTGCTGTCCTTGAGTAGTATATTTGTGATCCAAATAAGCCAGGCCTGTCTAATTGGAATAACATTTGTTGTAAATAATTTAATTGTTTTTTGTATATCTCAAGAATTGAATGACTTTTGATCTTTAAACTTATTTTTGAAATTAAAAATGCTTATAAAATAAATATTTTAGTAAACATATTTTTCACTTCAAATATCTAATTTTTATTTCTGAGTGTGAATGATTTCTGAAAGAAACATTTATTGTAAGAACACAAATAGTGTTCTCTCATTGATAATTTAATTATGTTGTTTATTTTTCAGGTTCAAATTAGTATGGTTTTAGTTACACTCTAGCCGTGGGTCCATTGATGAAGTGGGTTAGTAATTAATATTTTTTTTGGTTAACAAATCGCCCATGATCCTAGCTCATGTCTCTCCTCATAAGGTAATTTAAAAGCTTAGCTTGCAAGTAATGTGTTGTTCCTATTTTTTGCAGCCACCCTTTAACTTCTAGGCTCATCTCTGATTGTTAGGAATTCCAGGTGTCCACAATATTAGCATTTGGCACTAAGGAAATATTATATAAATTCCTTACACTGATGTCCAACTATGGGAACAACAATTATAAATATTTACAAAGTGTTCCTTTTTCTTTTTGATCACTCATTTACGCTTAATGGCCCTTTATTCCACACACATAACAGCTCGCGTTTTTATATGTACAGTTTTGAAATACACGATTTTTATGCCCACACACCCTACACTTAGTTTGTATTTTGCTAAGAGTGTTATTATTCATCGGCGAACCTGGTTCATGGCATCAATATTTTAACGACTTTAATTCGTTAACATCAGATTCAACTTTAATCCTTGCATTTGGGTCCTGGGTTGGCTGGTCACGTACAATTGCTTCCTTAGTCTGGGCTACTTTGATTATATTATCCCAGGTAGCTACCGTTGCATCTTCTTCAAAAAGTCTATTTATTATAATACCAGATGCCAATCCCATAACAAATTTATTAGTCATTAATACCATTAATTCAGTGCCATATCCACAACTTGCTGCCAAGCTGCAAACACAGGATGCATTCCAGAAAAAACTCATTAGCGTCTTGTCGGGTATTATAAAACTTTTATTGGACCACGTAGTATGCACGTATTGGAGTTAGGTGATTTTTTAGTAATTTCAGCTGTTCATTGTAACCTTTTGTTTCAGGTGTATCATAAACACAGAAGCTACTAATTTACTTGTAGGAATCCTCTGATAAACAATTTAATAATACTGCACATTTTCGTGTATTATCTTTAATGTCATTTGCTATAAAAAAAAGTTCAAACCTTGATTCAAATATCGAAAAGTAGTTATGTAATAATTAAATTTACATACTGATCCCAATACTCCAAAATTTAGTTGAACATTTGTGGCAGGAGTATCCAGCATTTTACTAACGTATTTTTTATCCTTGTCACCACTGTTCTGTATTGACGTATTTAAAAGTGTTACTTACAATCAGCTTTATTACACAATAACAAATACATAACTGGCTGTGTTAGCAAAGCACATCCATACCATAACATGATAATTGCTATCTGGTAATGAATATTTCTATGTAACCTGAATACATAACATGAACCAACACTATCTTTTTGGTCAGCGGCTTTGTATCATATTTCTTTCATTAATATGGATGCAGTTTAAATTGTTTCTTCCAGCTGTTTAAATACCTAATGCTATTAAAAATTCTTGTTCAATATTTCCACTCTTCAATCTCCATACTGCAAAACACCATATATATTTTTTATTATATAAAAGCTCTATTTAACATACAATATTCAAATTGTTTGTTTGTGATTATTAAATGACGTATACTTTGATTAGAACCTGATTTGCCAAAGGTTACGATCAAGAAGCAGTAAAAAAACAAAATAATGTTAAAGACGACGATTTTATAAAATTATTCTTATTTAAAGATTGAAGTATCGACTTAATAAACAGATGCTTTCTAGTTTTCCAATAGTTAATTTGTTATCTAACACCTGTACTGATAACAATCCCTCCTTAAGCAGACTTTATTTAGTACTGGAAATGTTTGATGCTGGTCTTCAAGCAGACTTTCTTCACACTTGTATACTGCGACTAATAGGCAGTATAGCAATATGCTTCACTGAAAGTAATTGCAAATAGGTTATGTGTAAATACAGTATCGTTTGATATTACAACTAAACGTCAATTGTGGCATCTTCTGAAATTACATAATTGGTTAGTGTGTGCTCTGGTAAAGCAATGTTTGAATGTTCAAGACTTATTCTCTGCATGTTTTTTGTTCTGTTTCTCAATACTAGTTTGATTTGAAATTTCATTTCTGCTTTAGCTGCTTTGTGCTATAGAGATTACTAGTCTGATGGTGTGGAAACTATCTTCAGTGTTCAAAGCAATAATAGTTCATTGTTGGAAGTTTGCCTTTTACTAACATGGCAAGGAAGATATTGTCAGAAGAGTTCCTGAACTACCACTTTACTTTATGAAGATTTGCTACTGATGATGAACTTAGTGGTTAAATGCCTATCAAGCGTGAAGTCATTTTTTTACTGAATTTAAATCGCCCCACACAGTTTCTATTCATTGTTTATATTTATTAAGATCCTGTAGCAATAGAGTAAGTTTGTTTAAAATGTTTCATTATATTAAGGGATTATGAAACAAGAAAACTATTACTTGCTACCTTTTATAAGAAGACGATGCCAGTGGTGGCTCATTCCTATAAAATTAGGTGGAGCAGAAATGTTAAATTTATAAAACCATTTTACTAACACAAGAAAATAAGTAGTTTATAATGGCAAGCAAAAAATCCATTCAATGGTTTTCTTTGTTGCAGATAAGTCAATCACTCTGTTGTTAAAATTCTCAATAGAATTAGCGAACCTTTCTTGTGTGATAACACCCAGTTTTCATTCTGCAATTGAATTCCTTTAAAATGTTTTTATTCTTCTACCTGTTTATTCTGTTTATAAGACAAGCTTCAAAATTGTGTAATTAGTAATTTTTACTCATTGGCATAGTTTATACAACTGTCAATAAAGACGTAGCTGCATTACAATATAAAAATTAGAGAGGCAACCAGTTTTACTAGTTTAAGTATATGATATAACACTAATATGCTCTCTTTTAATTTTACAATATTTGTTTACAGAATATTGTAATTCACTTATTTAAGTATTAAGAGTGTTTCTTGAAAACTTCTGCAGAGTTAGTAACTCATAGTGTGCATTTTTAGTATAATGTGTATTTATTATCAAGATGTAAATATAATTTATTAATATCACTTATTAATCAAATATTAGTGTTCTTAAATTTAGCGATACTTTACAAGCAGCTTTACAATAAAATGTTGCAGATTATGATTCTGTGAAGTATATTTTTCCAGACTATATTAATACTAAGAATATACTTTTACTAAGATAGTACTGATATATTATTACCTTAGTAGTTAACACCACTATTAAAAGTTTGACGCATTTTAAGGTTTAGTATTATGCTGTTGTAGTATTGTTTTGTTTTGACTAAGCCAATTTCTTTCTTCATTGCATGGCTTTCTTACAATATGGCAGTGGCAAGGATGAAAATTCGCTTCAAACCAAATTTCAAGCTCACTTATAAGGAAGAGTACTATTGATATTTGATTGTTTTATTTTGTCTTGAGTGCAGCATGTTTCACGTTCTTTTTATAAAAAGCATTTTATTTTTGTTTTTCTAAATTTCATTTGTTACAGTTAACTTGGTTAACAATCACTCTATTGTAATTGTATATGTTAATATATTGCTGATTTGATCAGTATTGATGTGCTGTGTTAGTGTTTTTTACTACCAGTGACCAGAAGTGAAATGTAGATAAATGTGTACTGATTTATGTGTTAGTATGTTTGAACGTTGAAACTGAAGTTTTTACTTAACACAGTTGATATACGTAATATTGTAAATTTGTAACATGCTTTAAAGTGATCATACTTTATAGATATATTACTGTGCAAATATTTGAATTATGTATGTCATTTCAGTTACTGCAAAGAAACTTTCAAGATAAAGTTTGAGTATTATTGGTGTTAATAAAATTTGGAAAGCACACTTTTTGTATTCAATATTGCAGCTTCATTGAGACTTTTGAAAACAGAATTTCAATAATGTATTATTGACGAGCTTAAAATACTGGATGTAAACTGGGAAATTTAAATGAGATGGTGATAAGTTAAGGTATTTATTGACCACGTTTGGGATATTAATATTCGTTTTCCCTTGGGATTTACTTCAAGTATGTTATTCACAAACTGCTGTATTTTGCATAATGTGGCACATAGATACGTATAAATTTGACCGGTACTATAATTTTATAAAAAAACAACTTTAAGAAGTACAAAATTGAAATAAGAAACTAGTGATAATTTGAAAGATTACGAAATATTTCTGTAAAACAAAACCAGTCGGAAAGAAGACACGATGGCAGTATTCTTTTTCTACTGTTACCAGTTGGAAATATGTGACTACAATTGCAATATTCACCATATGCAATAAATGAAGGCACATTCAAAACCCACTTTTCATCTTAATTGTCTCTTTTTTAATAAAATTGAAATTTTAAAATAAAAGAATTTGATTGAATAATGGGACCAAATATTTTCAATAAACTTCAATAAAAATCAACAATTGGATACTCGGATTTCCCCAATTATATAAGCTATATACACAATTATATATAAAATTCACACTATTATTAAAAAAACATTAATGACCACCAATAAACCATTCTGCCTATTTTCAGTGAATGTGTGAGTACTCAAACAAACACTTCTTGGACCTTACAAAGTTTATACAATTTAACTTATATGGGTAGATATGATCCTGATAGTTCGTGATATAAAATAAACAATAAAAGAGCAATTTCCAAATATAGCTGAATGGTTATCAGTAGTTAAATATTTTTAGCAGGGCTAGCTTATTGCGGTATAATTAGGAATTGCTTTAGAATTATCACAATTTGTGGCATGCTATGCATCAATACTCGCAGTCCCAAAAAATGTATAGTTCTTACTACCAAATATTTATATAAAATAAATTATTTACGTTAAATCGAGCTTTAGAAATTCTTACCAACTTTTTAATGATTTTTTTGTTTGCATGAATGATAACTTGAAGCTTAATGTACAAGGCTGACATTAATTCACGTAAAAATTAAGTTTTAAGTGCACTTGTGATAAACTTTTGAAGCAAGAAGTGAAAAAGGCACTTTTCCTAATGCTGCTTTTCTTTATATAGTCTAGAACAAAGATGTCGCTAAGCAGTCTGGAACATCGAGGGTTTTTTCTCTAATGAATTTGGTTTAAGCGATATTAAACACACCTCTCATAAGAATTAGCACTGGTGTTATTTATATAAATTCAAGATTGGTTTGCTTTTACCAGTTTCCCAGAATTAAAACATCTTAAAAACCAATGTAAAGTATCCAATCGATACATTCTTTGATTGGATGAATATTAAACCACTTTAATTAAACCTTAGTACACTATTTCTTAATTATGTTAACATGAAATTCTGAAATGCAATTATGTTGTAATGCGGAATGCATTAAAATATGAAAGTAACGTATATGCAAGCTAATTTTTTAACAATTGAATTAAAAAAATTATAGTTAATGACTTTTACGCCAATAAGAATGTATTTTATTGAGCATTATGAATAAGTAGACTTACATTTGTGTGTGTGCGCGCGTGTGCGTGCGCGCATGCGTGCGAGCGAGCGTGCATGCATGTGTGTGTTTGTGGTGGGTGTGTTTTTATTGCTATAAAAATAATTCACATCAGAAAGTACTAATTTATTCTTTTAACTACATTGTATTGTAGTGGAAATTGGTGACATTAAGAAACCACAAGGCAAACATCAAAATGTAACAAATACTTGCATATACATTTTCCACAGTGCATTTACATTTTCAATGCTCCACCCGAAGGTACTACATTGGCCAGGAGGCGAGTTTTTTGTTGCCTGGAAATTTAGAATTTTGCCGAACCCTTGCCGTTCCAGGCAAGGTAGGGATCTTTAACGTGCGTGACAACACTCACACACGGGACCTCCATTTAGCCTCTCATCCGAACGAGGGCGTAATTTTGTGAAAAATGCTCACCTGTCATTTTTCAAGCAGTCGGCCGTGTCGGGATTCGAACCCAGGACCTTGGGATCCGTAGTCTTATGCTTACTACATTGATCCACGGCGACGCCTGCACATTTTCCACAGCTAAATACATTGTAATTTAATAAAAATGAATAAAAACCCCCAACCACACAATTCACTTGTTTGTTGTGGAGTTTGTTGTGTGTGTGTGTGTGTGTGTGTGTGTGTGTGTGTGTGCATGCGCACATGTGCATGCGTGTGTGGGTGGGTTGGTGATATATGTGCACATGCATGCAAGCATGCCTGCATGCGTGTATGTGTAGATGTATGTGTGTGTGTGTGTATGTGCATATCTGTGTGCATGCATATGTACACACACATGTGTATGCATGCATGTGTGAGTGTGTGTGTGCATGTATTAATGCATACATGCATGTATGTATATGTGTTTGTATATATATGTGTGTGCACATGCAACTATGTGTGCAGGTGTATATGTGGTTGCATGCATGCGGATGCTTACAGGTATGTTTGGGTGTATATGTGTGTGCATGCATATATGTGTATGATCTGGGTGTGTGCATGCACACGTGGATGGGTGAATATATGGGTATGTGTGTGTCTGTTTAATACACAAATGTTTATGCATATGCACATATGCATGCATGCACACACTCATGCATACATGTGTGCACATGTATACATTCTCATAACATTGAAACTGTAGCACCAAAGGGAGGTTAACCCCTCATGCTTTAGGATTATACTCAGTCTTGCTGGTCATTGTACAAATTTCCACATGATTATTCAGAGATTTTCTTGTCAGGTTTGAATGAACATTACCACGATTTATCAATAGCTAAAAGTGTATGCAAGTATCAACTATGCCGATCTTAAATTGACAATGCATACACTTTCTGTGTATTGTACTACTAATATAGATCTGCAAAAAGATAACATTTCAATTCAATAAAAAAAATTTAATTTAAAGGATATAATGCACCAGCAACTTGGACTAGAAGGAGACTGGAAAGCAAATATTTTCAATATGCAAAAATTATGCAATATAGTATTACTGTGTTGTGTGGCAATATGGTAATGCCATTATTTAGCACTGTGGTTGGTTCTCATAATGCTCTTGTTATATTTTTTCTATGAAATATTATAAAGAAAACTTCTTGGAATTAATATTCACATTTAGAGACTGTGGATCACTACTAGAGATTTTTTTAACCATAATATTTTGCTTGTTTTGAAATGAAGTTTTATTAAAACTGATTGATGAGGGACATTTGTACTATATATTCATTTTAATATATGTAATTCACTTATTTTTTGTCATGCCTCTTTTTGACATTTATTAATAATGATAACTTAAATCTTGTAGTTTTAAATAGATAGCCATTCTTAATTGTTTTATTCTTTGGAATTCTGTAATAGTTCTGATGATAGTGCATTTTGAGCACAATTTCTGTACACAGACAAAGTATTGCTTAAATTATTTAAAGTAAATAAATCTTTTTACTAAATCTGTACAAATTTACTACAACCTACTGAGATCTGGTCTAGGTAATGTAAAAAGAATACTTAATTGTATTATTATAATATTTTATTTTATTCCTTCTATTATTTGTTTATATTTCATGGCCGCCTTCTGCTTTTATTTGGATAATGTTTAGTTTTTAAGACTGATTTTTAATATTAATTTATAATTTTTGACTGTTTTATTAGGCAACTGAAAAATACTAGTTTATTTACTGCTAAATATTTATTACTAGTTTAATTTTAAAGATACTCATGTCAAAGACAATTACATTCACGTTATATATACATTTCTTTCCTTTTAAATTTGTATTTTTGAAAAAAGAAACACAGTTGTGTCTGAACAAGGAGCCTTATTTTATAGTGTTAAGGGAATGACTATTGTGACATGTAGTTTAATGTTGCTAATGTTATGCTAGTCTCCATTTGTAGATATTATTATTTGAATCACAAACTTGAAGAAATAGCTGCTAGAGTAGTCATTATATATCTTGTATACATTTCAGAATTGTAAAGCAATACTATATTTGTTGTAAATAAATTTTTAAAAATGTGTGTTCAGTGTACTAATTCATTGCAATATTGGGGTTGCCAACAGCTCTGAAATACAACTGGTAAATGATCTTAGAATCGAGAATAGCGACAAAATTGACTAGGCACCACCAGTAATATCGATACGTTAGATGTAACGAAAGAATCTCGCCACTGGTTGAAATACTCTCAAAGCTTGAAATAAAAAGTAATATACTTGCAGTGTAATGGGACTGGACCCACCCTAACACTTTAAATCCTCTCGCAAATAATACACGTCAATAGTTCAACTTAACTCTTTTCACAAACCTTTCCTGAAAGAAATACATATTTTAATAAAACAAATTCATGGCATACTTTAGTATGCAAGATCAAACATTCATATAGCATAAAAGAAAAATTCAAGATAAAGCTATGTTCAGAAAATTTAAATACTATTATTAAATTAAGGTTAGTAAGTTGCTATGATAATTTCGTGCTGGCCAGACCTACTAACAGATAAGAGAACTTATGTTTGTATTTAATCAACAAATGCCTAGTGCAGGCGATCGTTATAGCAGCAAATTGTACAATAAACGTAATTTTGCTTGAATCACTATGGTTTTATTACAGATGGGAAAAATATTGTTTTTAGTAAACAACTGTAACATTAAAATTCATAAAACACGTATAAAGTGGTATGATTAAATCCAATGTATACCTTTGGACTATAATGACAAACAAAATTTTAGTGCACAGCTCCCGCACTTTGGGATGACGATGGTATTACAGTAAATTCTATTTTACAATGTCTTACCTTGCGAGATGGGTCCTACTACTACATAAAGCAAGGAGCGTGGAGCTTTACTAAACTGCTTTCATGCACGTGTGTAATTATTGTGGTTTCTATTCCCAATTCATGGATTATTACATGCTAATGGCAAACATACTAAGTTTTTCTTTTTCCTCAACAGCTGACATACATAAACAAGAATTGGCAGGTACAATAACCCACAACAAATAAATTAAACACATGTGAACGACTTGCAAAAACACTTTCAGATACACGGACCAGTAAAATAAATACTAATTCTCCACAAGTATTATTGATTTTCTAACCGCATAACTAGGAATTACATTCTACTAAATACATTGAGTAAAATCTCGGGAACAACTTAAGGTTCATAAATGGTATAAATTGATATAACTCAACACAAATCTGCTAAATTAGCGATAACCAAAGAATGTACACAACAACTTTTCTTATATTACGTACATAAACTGCAAACATTGTAAGAGTGCTGTGTCCATATTTTTAACACAGTTCACTGTGTGTGTGCATGCATGCATGCATGCGTGCATGCATGCATGAGTGCATGATGCATACGTGCATGTGTGTGTGTGTGCGGCACTAAGACTAAGAGTTACGGGATTGTGGAACAATAAGGGAGACGGTGGGAGACACCAGAATATCTTAAAGGTGGCATTGCTAATAATGCCACACTTGGATGTTGTGGTAGACTCAATTACACTCAAACTAATATTCAGGAAGCAGCACAAGGTCTGTGTGGACCCTGAAGACATGATTCCAGCAGATACATTCATTTTCACAGATGGATCAAAAATGAAGAATGGTACAGGAGCAGGCATCTTTTCAGATGACCTAGACCTTCACGAAAGCGTAGCATTGGGAACGCATGCAACTGTTTTCCAAGCAGAAGTCATTGCGATCACGTAAGGTGCCAGTGTTATTTTGGAACGAGGTATGCAAAACAAAAACTAAACACATATCCACAGATAGCAGGACAGCTTTAATGGCCCTAAATAGGGGCGTCGCCGTGGATCAATGTAGTAAGCGTAAGACTACGGATCCCAAGGTCCCGGGTTCAAATCCCGACACGGCCGACTGCTTGAAAAATGGCAGGTGAGCATTTTTCACAAAAATTACGCCCTCGTTCGGATGAGAGGTTAAATGGAGGTCCCGTGTGTGAGTGTTGTCACGCACGTTAAATATCCTTACCTTGCCTGGAACGGCAAGGGTTCGGCAAAATTCTAAATTTCCAGGCAACAAAAAACTCGCCTCCTGGCCAATGTAGTACCTTCGGGTGGAGCATTGGAAATATAAATGAACGGCCCTAAATAGGCAGAATATCCTTTCAGAGGCGGTACTTCAGTGCCACCTCACTCTTGAATGGGCTTCTTACTCTAATATCCTCGAACTGGCCTGGATCAAGGGTCATTCAGGAAAATACGTTAATGAGCTGACTGAGGCTTTGGCGAGACAAGGATCGACTCAGAGTTTTGTCGGACCTGAGCCATCGGTCTCTCTTTCTCCATCTATGCTATTTACCATGATAAGACAGAAGACCTACTATCGCCATTGCGAGAGGTGGGCAAAGGAAACATATTGCCGACAGGCAAAAATGTTCATTAGGTTTCCTTCTGCAAAGAATGGAAAACTTTGCATAGGCTTGCCGAGACAAAAACTATGACTCTTAGTAGGTGTTTTGACTGGGCACTGCAAGGTAAAAAGCACATGCAGAGATTGGGTTTATCAGAGAAACCAACCTTGTTACATGCCGAAATCGGCCGTATACATTCATATAGTTTTAATATGCGGGAATTTTGCGCCATAAATTTAAAAGACTTGTTGCGCGTATTTTCGTCACTTCAGAAGTGCGTTGCGCGAATTTCGCGCTGACGCGTGTGACGAAAGGGGGTGGGGAATTTCCGAAAGACGCGTCAGGACTTGCCTTTGAAACGTGAACAAGAGTAGCTGGTCTGGTATCTTATCGTATCTTTTTGTTATGTGGATTCCCTTGCCTTATCTTTGATTATCGTTTCTCCAACCCGTTCCTTATCGTACCTCTACATAGGAAGAAGACCAGCGAATTTGGAAGCAACCTGGCTTAGAAGATCCACGACCCGAGAACCATCATGAAGTAATTCGGATGCAAGCCGCCATCAGGAAGTAATTCTGAAGGAAGCTTTGCCTATTCACGTAAGTACCCCGTGGGGGTTTTTATATAATTTGTACATTTAAAAAATGTGTTGCAATAATTTGCATATTGTGTGACGTCATCGAAATTTGAGCGTCGATTTTCACATTATGTAATATCGTTACCAACTGTCTTTTGTGTCGCATGTATCGCGTCAACGGGACTGTAATAATGACGCCTTCAACGTATGAGGTTGTGAAATAAAAATCTTTTCTTTTGTTTCTATACTTTATAATGTATTAATTAACGATATCTATAGCTTTTTCATTTAAAAAAAAAATTATGTAAATTTTAATACCCGATAACTATGAAATTTAAGGTGGTACCTCTAAGTTACTGTAGAGCTACCTAAAATGACATGACAGCTATTATGATAATTTAACATAAACCGCCATATTGACTATTGAAATTCATGGTATATTTGTATATATAATGTTTTGCTAATCCAATTAATTTTCTTGTAGTGTCCTTCCTAACTTGAATTGTCTTAAATAAATGACTGGTTTGTTTGAAATGGAATTAAAAGTGTTTTCCTTCAGCAGTGTATATAGTATAATATAACCTCACTTACATACATGTTTGCATCATATAATTCTGAATGTAAGTATTTTTAATTATAAGTAAACAGCTTATTTTCTACCTATTATGAAGTAAAAGTGAAATTTTTTTTAAAAAATTGCTGTAAAATGTAGTTAGAATAATCACTTTACTTTTGAAATTTTTTTAACTTATCTTAACTTGTTTTTGGATTAATTTTTAAAGCTACCGTTTAATTAACACATATAATGTATCTTTCTATAATTTTGAGTGTCTTTTTATAACCTAAATAATCAATTATAAATTACAATTACCTACATAAAGAAAATTCCATCCCGAATTATAGATTTTCTAATTAACTGAGCTTTTAATATATGTTCTAAAACGTTATAGTAACCTAATCTTGTTGTATTTGTTTTCTTAAACACTATCTTGCTTTGATACCGTTTTAAAAGTGTTTTTTAGTAATCTAAATATTTAGCTATGACTTACAAATCTTTTTTAAAGAAGACTTTGCGTTTTAAAACATTTACCGCAATTAACTGAGTTTTTAGTGTCTTTTAAAGCGTTATTTTAACCTAATTTTGTTGTATTTGTTTTCTTAAACACTATCTTGCCCTGATACCGTTCTAAAAGTGTTTCCTTAGTAATTTAAACAGTTGTAACCTACAAATGCCTTTTTAAAGAAGATTTTACCTTTAAATACATTTAACGTAACCAATTGAAGTTTGGTATACTATTTATCTGTGAAATATTATAGTATCGTAAATTTCGTATATTTTTTTGTCTCAAATACTACCTTAAAATGAATATTATTTACCTCAAGTCTTTGGAGCTAATTTACGAAATCGAATGTAGAAATATTAAACCCGCATCTACCCAAAATGACAGACGATTGCAACTCAAAGCTATACTAGCATAAGAAGCTAAAGGACTACCTATTTCAAAAGTAATTGTTTCTTATTTACCTCAAAATATGTCGGAAATTAAACAATCCCTTGAAGATATAACTAATATAATAAACAAAATTGATCCCGGCCCGAGCGAAATCGAATTAAAGCGTGTTGTTTTCCGCATAATTCACCTTAAGAAACGAATAGACTTGTGTTTATTTGACAATGAACAAGCGAACCAAGCTAAACAAACTTTCTTATCGGATATTTTGTTACTTGAAGGAATAGTTCTTGATATACTCAATCCAAATGCAGACACTGATATATCTTTACCTTTATCAAATCTCGTAATTTCTCAAGCTCCACCATTGGGAAAATCCATACCTGTCTATAAATGGGGTTTAACTTTTCAGAGTTTTGACTCCCAAATTTCTTTAATGTCTTTTCTTGATAGAATCAACGATTTCAGAATTTCTCGGAATTGCACAGATCAAGATTTATTTGTTTCAGCGGGTGAATTATTCTCTGGTTCCGCGTTAATCTGGTATCGTAACATTAGAGCTCAGATTTTTACCTGGGAAGAATTAGTTACGTGTTTAAAACGGGACTTCTTACCGCATGGTTATATTACCGACCTTTGGAATGAGATACGAAATCGAACCCAAGGACCTGACGAAAATGTAATTTCCTTTATTCCCTCAATAGAGGCTCTATATAGTAGACTTGATAATAAACCATCAGAATTTGAAATTATCGATCAGTTGCGTAGAAATTTAAATCCTTATTTTTCCGAACGTCTAGCGTTACATCACATTTCTTCTTTAGCTCAATTCAAAGATTTATGTCGTTCGCACCAAGAAGTAAAGTTGCGGATGGATAAATACCGTCCTCCTCCAGAAAAACAATCTGGCCTTTTAGAACCCGATTTAGCATGTCAAGTTCAATCTTCTCGTAAAGTGTCTACCCTTAATATTCCTTCTACCTCAACAAATAACTCGCTTACCTGTTGGAATTGCAAGAAAAGTGGACATAACTACAACGTTTGCACATATCCCAAAAATATTTTTTGCTATGGCTGTGGTCGCGCTAATATCTATAAATCTAACTGTACGAATTATAATTGTAACGTATCGGGAAACTCCCGTCGAGATATTCCTACCCGGGATGTGAATATCTCAAGGAATCAAAATCGTCCTCAACACCAACCATTCAACGGACCCAGACGTCAATAAATTTAAAGCATAAAACTACCTTTAACGCTGTACCTTAAATTAAATATATCTAACAATAATATCGCTACTTTGAATTTACAAAATGCCTTGCCTTCATTAAAAGAATTATGTTATACTACCCCGTCAGAATGGTCTAATTGGCTACAAACCGTTAATTCCTTTTACCATAAAAAGTCTGCTGTCTTACAACTTGTTAAAAAACCTTTCGATAATCGCCCACATTTACCCATCTCGATTGGTTCCTTAAATGTAATAGCTTTACTGGACACAGGTTCCTCATGCTCCCTTATAAACAACGAAGGTCTACAACAATTATCTAAACAAAATATTAAAATTCAAATTGCTCCCGAAAAAACTTCCATAAATTTAGCTGACGATAATCAAATATATGTAACGGGTTCCCTTAAATTAAAAATTCGAGTAGAATCACTTGAACATGAAGTTCCGTTTTTGATACTACCGACATTAGCTTATCCATTCCTACTAGGTGTAGACTTTTGCAAACTTTTTAATTTGTCAGTTTACTTCCAAGATTTTTCTTGGCAAACTTTCCTTAAAATAAATTCTTGTGCATCTGCAGAAATATCTAATAAAATTTCTCTTACCGATTCCCAAAATGTAATTCTTAACTCTACAATCGACAAATTTCGTAAACTTAATACCTCTGAACTTGGTTGCGTTACTACTGCAACACATGTTATCTCTACAGGTGATGCCCTCCCTTTTAAGCAACGTCAATATCCGTTATCGCCTGCATTACAAAAGCATTTGCATTTCGAAATATATAAAATGTTAGAATCTGGTGTTATCTTTCCCTCAAATTCACCATGGATGTCTCCCGTACTATTAGTTTGTAAGAAAAATGACGAATGGCGTGTTTGTTTTGATGGCAGAAAGCTGAATTCTGTAACTGTCTCTGACGCTTACCCTCTACCTAGAACAGACTCGATTTTAAGCCGACTTCGAAACGCAAAATTTATCTCATCTATCGACCTTAGACAAGTTTTTTATCAGATACCCCTCGACCTATCTTCCTGTCCTAAAACTGCTTTTTGTGTTTCAGGCCGAGGTCTTTTCGAATAAAATTTTTTGCCATTTGGCCTCTGTAACGCACCACAAACCTTACAACGTACTATGGATCAAACGTTAGGTCCTATCTTACATTAGAAACGTGCCTTTATATTTCTAGATGATATTTTAGTTATCTCAAGTTCCTTTGACGAACATATCGCCACATTAAATGAAGTTGCAGAACGCCTAAATGCAGCAGGTTTTAATATAAACTGGGAGAAATGTCAATTTTGTTGTTCATCCCTTACATTTCTTGGTTTTATTATCGATGGAACTGGTCTACGAGCAGATCCTGCTAAAGTCGACGCTATTACTAAATTCAAAACACCTAAAACTGTTACCGAAATCAAACGTTTAATTGGAATGATTAGCTATTATCGCATCTTTCTACCCAATCTTTCAACTATATCTGCACCCATTACCGCTTTAATTAAAAATTTAAAAAAATCCCAAACTATCGAGTGGAATTTAGAATTCCAAGAGGCTTTCGAACAAATTAAAACGTTAATCACTTCAGCACCTATCTTAATCTCGCCCAATTTTGATGAAAAATTTTATATACACACCGATGCCTCACTTACTGGTTTAGGTGCAATGTTGTTCCAGGCGAGCAATGGTTTAGAACATCCAATTGCTTATGCAAGTCGCGTCTTAACTTCTGCCGAACAAAAGTACTCAGCTACCGAACGAGAATTATTGGGAGTTATCTTTGGCATCGAAAAATTTAGAGGATATGTTGAAGGTACACATTTTATCGTAATTACTGACTGTGCAGCCCTCACATGGCTAAATAACTTAAAACAACCCGCAGGTCGTTTGGCAAGATGGAACTTGCGTATCTCTCAGTTCACCTTTGATGTTAGGCATAGGCCTGGCAAATTACATATCATACCTGATGCCTTATCTCGTGATGTCGTTTCTCTTAACCTTCCAACTCTAATTCCTGATATTTGGTATCTTAATATGATTAAAAAAGTTTCTGAAAATCCCGATAAATTTCCTACCTTTCGTGTAACCAACAATAGATTATATAAATTTGTATCTTCTTCACCTCACAAAATATCTAACATCCCTGAATGGAAACTTGTCGTCCTTACCGCTAACCGCAGTGAAGTGCTTAAGTTATGTCATGATGATCCCATAGCTGCCCATCTTGGTGTTACGAAAACTCTCGCTAAAATATCTGAATTATATTATTGGCCCACACTAAAACAATCTGTTTGTCGTTATATTAGGAACTGTAAAATTTGTGGTTCTCATAAGAGCTCACAAGAGGCTCGTTTTGGCTTAATGGGTAACTTTAAACGTGTATCTTATTCCTTTCAATTAATATCGCTTGACTTATTAGGACCTCTCTCGAGATCGAAAAAAGGTAACCAATATCTTTTAGTTGTCACCGATTGGTTTTCTAAATTTGTTATGGAGCAACCCTTACGTAAAGCTACATCTGCTGCTATAATTAAATTTTTAGAGCAAAATGTATTTCTTATCTTCGGTGTTCCTCAGATTATTCTTTGTGACAATGGGGCACAATTTATCTCTAAAGATTTTCAAAATTTCGTTAAGAGTTACAAAGTACAAAAATTTGGTTTAACGCAAAATACCATCCTCAAGTAAACCCCACCGAAAGAGTAAATAGAGTTTTAATTACCGCTATCTCTTCTTATATTGATTCAGACCACACTACATGGGATGAAAATATTTTTAAAATTGCTCAAGCTTTGCGTACATCTAAACACGAAGCAACCCAATTCACTCCGTCATTTCTTGTTTTTGGAAGATATATCCCAATTGATGGGAGTTATTATGGTTTAGTTCCTGACGATACTAACGTAATTGAATTTGACGATAAAGTACGCTGGGACAAAGACCAACAATCATTACCTTCTATCTTTAACGACGTTAGGAAAAATTTGTTAAAAGCTTACCAAAAGAGTAAGGACCACTATAACTTACGTAAACGAAATATTTCCTTCGCCTTGGGCGAACAAGTTTGGAAAAAGAATTATGTCTTATCGGATGCATCTAAGAAATTTTCTTCAAAATTAGCCCCTAATTTCATTCTTTGTAAGGTCACCCATGTCGTTAGTCCACTTACCTACGAACTTCAAGACGCTGAAGGAAAACGCCAAGGCAGGTGGCATATTAAAGACCTTTAGCCTTTCTCCGCTGACCCAAATGCTAGTTAAGTTTTTCACGTTCCATTCCCCTCACGGTTTACCTAATATTTTTTGTTCTCACCATCAATTAGTATCTTTAATTACTTATTCCTTCTCTTATACGCCTACCTCTTATGCGTTTAACTTATTTACCTTAAACCTTTTTGCTTCTGGTTGACTTTCCCTTGAATTTACCGTTAGTTATATATTGCTTTATTCTCTAGATTCCCCAGTATAACTCTGTCGTTTCATTTAATTAATCCTCGAACTTTTCCTACAGCATATTATTTGGTTTTTAGTATTTATCTTATATCGTTTAATTGTGTGGTAATTGTCATAACTTTGGTTGTAATAACTCATTGAATTTTTATGATTGGTTTGAGCTGATGTTAGAGTGGAGGCTTTCTTCTTTGGGCTCACATAGGAGCCGCGGCCTATGCCATTGTAAGAAATAGTTCATATTCGCAATTGCAAAAAAACTAGGACTTTCTATTCCATGTGTTTTTCCTCTGAATTATTACAGTCGCTCACATTACCCGATATCTTTATTTGTTTCTTTTCCTACTAAATCACCATAACTTATAAACATTTTTTTATTGTTTATTATTGAACTTCGTGGTGAAGCGCTATCGCTGCTTATGGATATCTTATTAAATTCTCTGTTTTTTTAGCATATTGGGACAGTGTGTCTGTATTTAATTGCTCATAATTAGGCATTTTTGTGTGTTTAGGGTGTTACCGTTTTAAAAATTACTTTGAAACAGTTTGTTTTTTGTGTGATTGTATCTGTAGTGATACTTTTAAGTTGTTGTGTCAACTTTTGTCATGATTTTCTTATCGTAGTGGATGCACTCGTTAGGAAAGCGGTCATACTAGTTCTCTTAAAAGTCTAGTGAATTTTTTAACTTATGATATACCTTAACTTGTCGGATTAATATCGCAGGTGGTCTTTCAGACCAATCTGTGTTTTAACAGGGACAATTCTCTACCTTCTCTCGGATGCTTGTCTATAAACTCTATGTTTTCGTATCCTGCTGTCTCCGTTTTTGCCTTATCTTTCCTTCGGTGGACCTGTTCTCGTCCCGGAACACCCGTCTACCACATAAGAGTGATTTTTCCCTCACTCCAGGCTACTGACTACATTGGCTGGTTGAGTAGTGCTTTGCTATCCACCTTTTCTGTCTCTTTAGCTCAATGCGAGCCCTTCCTCTATTTTTTTCTACCTGGAAGTGCCTCTTATGCATTCCAAATACCTACCTCCCTCTTTCTACCGTTACTATTTCTCTGCCTTTTCATTTCCGTTAGTCACCGTGTGGCTGCACGGGGGGTTTTCACAGGCACCTGGACCACGTCTCTGGGAATCTTTCGTGTGGTCATGCGGTGCCGCTGTCAGCGCACATGGTCGCCAACATTGAATGTATGTATGAGTGTGTGAAGATGTGAGTGAATGATTATATCTATGTATTGATATATCTTGTAGATGTCGGGTGATTATATCACCGATATCAATTAACGCCGGGTGCAGGGATGCACCCAAATGCCTTTGCCGGTCCCTCGTACCGTTTACTGCAAACGGGCCTGCTTCACAGGTTGCTCTTTTTAGGGGGTACGAGAAATTCCCATTTAACGGCTCCACGGAGCCACTCTATCGTTATCTTATCTATTATCTTTGATAATAACTTAGGTTAATATCTTTATCTTATTTATTATCTTGGATAATAACCTTTGTTTAATATCGTTATCTTACCTATTACCGTTAATAATAACTTTAGTTTAATATCGCGTTATCTTACCTATTATCTTTAATAATAACTAAAGCTTAATATTGTTATCTTTACTATTACCTTTGATAATAACTTAAGCTGAATATCGTTATCTTATATATTATCTTTGATAATAACTTGAGATCTTATTTTATCTTTTTATCTTCCTAATGTTTGGTACTTATGACCAGACGTAGGAATTATTTTTCTTGAATATTAAGTAAAAAAGCTAACCTCATGGTAGAAATGTAATTTGTTAGGTTAGCAATGTAATGATTTAGTAAGGTGGTACTTTGTAAATTTGTTGATTCACAACCATGTCATGGACAAGTTTTGATGTGTATTGTTTATTAAACCAGAGTACCAGTAACTAAAAGTTTGCTAGAGTGTAGAATAACTCACTCTTATGAACATTTTAAAATTTGGGCATTTTTTGCCTACGAAGAAACTGTTTTGATGCAACGCTCATGTGCGTCTGCACTTAGGAAACTCTAATGTTAGCTTTAGGTTAGTATATAGGTTAGGCGACTTGTCGCATTTGTTTTACTTTAAGTAGTGTTTCATGCTCCCCGACAAATTTGTGCTGTCGATTATAACTGCGCCACATTAAAGACTCGTGTGTGCACTTATAAATGTAATCAAGGACAATGGGGCTACATATTCCGTTTCCTAGTAATTCGGAAGACGTGTTATCGGTCGAAAAAACTAGGTGGCGCCTCAAATAAACATTTTGTAGGATTTAAGTTAGGATTTATGTAGGGTAGTTAGGATTTAGATTTTAAGATGTTACTGTGCTAACAGTCATTTTCTTTTTTTAAGTTTTTTCTTTTATGGCTTTGTCGCGATTGTTACGTGCCGAAATCGGCCGTAAACATTCATATAGTTTTAATATGCCGGAATTTCGCGCCATAAATTTAAAAGACTTGTTGCGCGTATTTCCGTCACTTCAGAAGTGCGTTGCGCGAATTTCGCGCCGACGCGTGTGACGAAAGGGAGTGGGGAATTTCCGAAAGACGCGTCAGGACTTGCCTTTGAAACGTGAACAAGAGTAGTTGGTCTGGTATCTTATCGTATCTTTTTGTTATGTAGATTCCCTTGCCTTATCTTTGATTATCGTTCCTCCAACCCGTTCCTTATGGTATCTCTACATAGGAAGAAGACCAGCGAATTTGGAAGCAACCTGGCTTAGACGATCCACGACCCGAGAACCATCATGAAGTAATACGGATGCAAGCCGCCATCAGGAAGTAATTCTGAAGGAAGCTTTGCCTATTCACGTAAGTACCCCGTGGGGGTTTTTATATAATTTGTATATTTAAAAATGTGTGTTGCAATAATTTGCATATTGTGTGACGTCATCGAAATTTGAGCGTCGATTTTCACATTATGTAATATCGTTACCAACTGTCTTTTGTGTCGCATGTATCGCGTCGACGGGACTGTAATAACCTATGGCACTTGTCAATGGAATGAGGAGACGGCAGAGCACATCCTGTGCACTTGCCTGGTACTCGCCAACCTCCGAGGATCCATGTTAGGTGACTTCTGGCCACACACCGCCAGAATTAGTAACATGCCCTGGACTGATATCCTCAGGTTCGTCTGTAAGCTCGGATGGCTGAGTGATTGACGACCAGGTATAAGAAGGTAGCACAATGGGCCCATATTGGGGCCTAAGCGCGCGTGGTTTTGCCACCCTTCCAATGAAATCAATCAAATATATCATTGAGTTCAAAATGAATTTTACAGATAATGTTCAACATTGTATGAAACTCCCATATCACTCAGATAAAACAAAATAATGGATTTCTACAAACGTCCTTTAAATTATTATTTATTCCAAAGAGACGACCTCCATCTAAACTAAACCAAATAAGCGAATTACAAAATGATCACCTGGGGAGCTTATTTACTGATTTCTTGAAACTTGCTGTAATTACAAATTTTTAATCAAAGAAATTTAGTTAGATACCAACCGTTTTATTTCAAAACAAAATTTAAGCAACTAAACACATTGCTCTGGGTTAGCAATTACATTGCTATCTGCAATTGCCACGCCATTGAAAACATTTTTAACGGTTTAAAATCGTTTCTTACAAGACACGTGTTATGCCATATATCTACATATCTCAATTCTCAGCTAGCGCACATGGTTATCATATCAAAGCTCCCTTCCAACTAAACAAATGTACAATGACAGTAAAATCTCCTGCAAGGCAGACGATCAACTCGTCGCATGTATACTATACATAATGAAATATTTATCTGCACTTTTCTTATATTACGTACGTAATCTACAAACATCATAAGAGTGCTATGTCCATATTTTTAATACAGTTCACTGTGTGTGTGTGCATGCGTACATGCATGTGTATGTATGTGTGGGTGGGTGCATGCATGCATATGTGCATGTGCGAGCACATATGTGCATGCACATACGTGCATGTTGTGTGTGCACATGTGCTTGCATGCATGTGTGTTGTGTATATGTGTATTCATGCATGCATGCATGTGTGTGTACATGTGTGTGTGGGTGGATCCATGCATGAGTAGATGCATGATGCACAAATGTTTGAAATAGCACTCTTGTGTATGTGTGTGTGCACATATAAGCATTTGCACCATGTTTACTACTGCACAATGTACATGCGTATGACCACTATTGCATCCACTTACATTATAGTGATACCAGTTTTGTTTCATATTAAAATAATCAGGTTTTTAATTTTTAGTAGTGGATGGTGTTAGTTTGTCATCTAAGGAATAATCCATACTTGCACATTTGCCGTGACATCAGAACATATTCGTTTAATGCTTCCCACAGAGAAAAATAATGTTTTAAATCGAGTAATAATTTATGCATAATTTAGGTTTATTTCTTTGAAAGCGGAGATATCACAAGCATTAACTATGTTACATTCGGTTGGTTTAAGTTTTTATTTCATTTATTAAATATCTTCAGAGAAATTTTTACAGGTAAAAATGAGGTTATATTACAAATTTGGATTTGCCTAGAAGTTGCGGAAACTTCGTAATAATTATAAGAGTACACTGGCTAACTACAGTTGTGCAGCAGTGGATTTCAATGAAAAAAATAATATAAACACACATTTGAAATAGCTGAAATACAAAAACTATGTTACAATGAACACTTACCCTAAAAGGGTTTATCTGTTGTTATAATTAAGTGGCACCAAATCGTCTTGTCTCAGCAATTCCTTTGATGTTCTCTGAACACGGAAGATGGTTATTTCAAATAGGTCTCCTTTGCCTTTTTGTACAACACTTTAAAATACTCATTAAATTTATGGTCATATCAAAAAAAAATTTAAAAGTAGACAGCCTTTCCCTAATACGGTTTTGTCACTGGGGTGACTGGAGATCCTTTCACAATTTATCTATTTTCACCTATATTATAAATAACTACAAATTAAATTCTACCTAACTTAACCTTTATTCAGCATAAATTCATGAAATATAAATACATGTACATTGACCTTAAAAAAAACCCTAATGTTCTAACATAAAACTGGTCAGGTATTAATAAAAGAAATCTTTAAAAAACATCAATTCATAAATAATACCACACAAATTGTTTCAGTTTCAAATACAGATATACATGACATACTATATCTCATTTTTTTAAATTCCATTCTTAATAATACACAGAATAGTTAAATACCAACTTTTCCTTTAATCATTCCATTTTCAATTAAAAATACTAGTTTTACTCTTTAACTAACCATAAATCCCACAAATTAAAACGCATATTTTCTTTTTAAATGTTTAAACTTATTATACATAATTTATTATATATAATTTAAAGCAAAACGAGTTTCATGCAATTAACCCAGCATTATTCAATAGTCCATCAGAGTAATAATTTGGCAGTGTGTCAATTTCCTATTAAACAATTACAACCAATTTAAACTTATATTTAAATTCAACAAAGGTGTGTGTGTGTATATATATATATATATATATATATATATATATATATATATATTGCTGTGTTATTCGCCCCACAGTCGGGCATACCATAAAATTACCCGGTTTTAGGATTAACGAGCCCCTACGATGGGTGACAAAATTGTCGTGTTTTGCCCTATGATTGGTGTGTCATTAAATTTGCTGTGATATTAGCTGTCTGATTCCTTTATTATTGGTTCGTATTCCCGTTTTATTCATTTTTTAAAATAAAACACACTTTATTTCGCGTTTTTAAACAACTCCAGTTGTTAATAAAACTATTTTGAAATTGGTGCATTATAATCGCCAATTGTCGTAAATATGCCGAATTATCTCCAATCAGAAGAGAAGAAGACGATTTGGCATTTGTTATCATTCGTTTTCGTAATTTGGAACTTCAAGCAACAACAAGTGCAGCTGCTCCATATGGCTGAAGTGCGTGATTTCAAGTGAACCAAACCGCTTAATCATCGTCGTTTCAGTGTACCGTATCTGCTCATAAAACTACTAGAGGTATGTTCGTTTTGTTATAATCAATTAATAATTTGTACTTGTTGCATTTATATTATAATTTTTGATATAAATTTAATTGCCATTACTGCCGATAACCATATGTCATTACACATTGTGTTGAATCACAAACATATTAAAAGATCCTTCGAATTTCGCAATCTTTCGCAATCTTTACGCACCATTTTTTGGTCACTTTGGCCTTATTTGTAACAGTCCTGAATTTACATCCATTAAAAACAATAATTTCGACTTTGATTATGTACTTAATAAAATAACGTATTTGTAGTATAGTGTGATTCAACACCTGAATTACAGATTTTTGTTACCGGCTTTATATCGTTTTCTTTACGGCGAATATTATTTTGAATGTTTGACTTCGGGCAATACCCATAAGGTGGCGCAGTATGTCAAACATAATTTCATTTCTAAATCATTTGCATTTGTAAACAAACATTTTAGATTGTGTTTGTTGAAAATACTTATTTACTACAATTATTTATTGAATTTTATTGCAGCTTCGTTAATATATGTTGTTTGTTTGTTACAAATACACATGATTCAAAAGATATAATTAAATGGTAATTAAATGTTTACATATATGTTTGCAACTTCCTTCTAATACATGTTTGCAGTGATTAATAATTAATTGAAAATTGTTTGTTGTTGTGTAATCTTATTTAAACACAGGTGAATTATTGTATAATTATTGTTATTTGCATCTTTGGTAAAGTTTAAAGTTGTATTGTAGCTTAAAACTTGAGGTTAGTTTGTTGTTTGCATTATTTAGTTTGTTTACTTGAATAAAGTTGGACATTAGCGAAATTCGAATGGCTACAAAGAAAGATCAATTGATTTTAGCCAATTCCGTGCATAAAGCAAGATTGGAATATATCTTAGATTGTGCAAATCGTTCGGTGGATGATCCATCACTTAGAAATTTATTTAAAATACAATATAGATATGTAGAATCAATTTACAAGGAATATAGTGAAAACTATTTGTTAATTCTTCATGCAACAAGTGAAGAATCTCAACAACTACTATTTAAAGAACGATTGTCACTTGACAAAATTTATTATTCGATAAATCTTTTGGAAGATAAACTTTTTTCTTCATTCAGCACGTCAGATGGTTTTAATACACAGGCGCCTGCTGCAACTTCGTCTCAATTGTCTAATGTCAAGCTTCCCAGAGTCCAATTAAGTACATTTTCTGGTGATCTGAAGCATTGGTGTACATTTAAAGATTTGTTTGACACACTTACACATAATTCAAGTTTGTCGAACATCGAGAAATTCCAATACCTTATATTATCACTTAAAAATGAAGCATATAATCTTATCAAGAGCATTCCAATGACCTCTGATAATTACCCTTTAGCATATAAAACACTTACAAATCGTTTTTCGAATAGAAGGCTTTTAGCCAACCATCATTGGTCTTTATTGAAAAGGTATCCGTCTCTCACTACAGAGAATTCAAAGCATTTTAGGAATTTGGTTGATGGGTTTAATGAAAATTTGTCAATATTAAAATCGTTACAATTTGATACAGATAGCTGGGACTTTGTTTTGGTTGATCTTTTGTTAAGCAAACTTGATGAAGCTACTCGTAAAAGATTTGAGTTGCACTTTAATTCGTCTGAAGTGCCAACTTATCAATGTGTTAAAGAGTTTTTGTTGAAACAATGCATTGCTTTAGATAACCTGGTACCCAGTGGGATTTTGAAAACACCATTGTCTAAAGGTACTGCTGCTAAATCGTATAGTCGACTAAGTCCTACATGTTCTAATTTTGATTCGAAGCCTAAAACATTTCTAGCACAAACTACTACTCATTCTAGGAGTAATACGTTATGTGCTATTTGTAAAGGCAATCATTCGTTGTATTCGTGTTAGCAATTTCTTAAATTGTCTTCAACTCAGCGTCATGAACAAGCCA
Source organism: Platerodrilus igneus (assembly GCA_036346225.1). Classification (NCBI taxonomy): domain Eukaryota; kingdom Metazoa; phylum Arthropoda; class Insecta; order Coleoptera; family Lycidae; genus Platerodrilus; species Platerodrilus igneus. The sequence continues at coordinate 445,401 of JARFIW010001100.1, read as the reverse complement.
AACATCATCAGTTATGTTTGAATTGTCTTCGACCTAACCACAGCACGTCGTCTTGTTTTTCAAAGTCATCCTGTAGACATTGTGGTAAACATCATCATTGACTTCATTTTGTTTCGCCTAACACTACTTTGCACTTGTCCTTTTCGAATACTCCAATTCGTCAACAGACACCTCAAGCTGGTACTTCTACTAATGTTTGTACAAGCATTATTGGTTCTGCAGCAACAACTTGTCTTGCTTTGTTACCCACAGTTCATTTAGAAATTCTTGACAAGAGAAATCGACCTCAAATTGTTTGTGCTCTTGTTGACACTGGAAGTCAAATCTCGTTTATTATCGAAGAATATCGTAAATCTATTAGGCCGTTATCTCGTCCTTCGCATGTTCCTATTTCTGGTTTGGGTCAAACTTCACATCAAACTTTAGGCATGATTTCTGGTATAATACGACCCATTCAGGAATATGATTCTGTCCCTACAGATAGTAATTTAAAGGTAACTTTTATGGTTTTACCGTCCATCTGCGGTGACCTTCCAGCGAAACTTATACAATCTCGATGGTCTCATTTGGAGAATATTAAACTTGCAGATGAACAATGGAGACAGCCAGCTCCTATTCAGATGTTGTTGGGTGCTGACGTTGCTTCTCGTATTATACTAGATGAGAAAATCACTGGTAATAACAATTCTCCAGTTGCAATTAATAAAATTTTCGGCTACATGGTTTTTGGTTCTATAGATTCCATGTCAGCACATCACTTAAATTCATTTTTTTTTCGGTTGATCCTTACAGGGATATTAATCTCAAACAATTTTGGAAACTTGAAGATATTCCGGGTAATAAACGGTCCTCTCCGGACGACCTTATGGCTCAAAAGTCATTCAATAAATCGTTATTTCGTTTGTCCAATGGTAGGTTTGGAGTAAGCCTTCCGTTCAAGGAAAATATTCCTGACTTTCCAGATTCAAAAGCTACTGCAGTTAAGCGTCTGTTGGTTTTAGAGCGTCGTCTCCAAGCCAATCCAGAACTTTGCAAATTGTATGTTGATTTCATGTGTGATTATGAATCTTCAGGTCACATGGCACTTTTACCGTCTGCCCCTATTGGTAGTGATTTGTACTACATTCCGCATCATGCAATTTTTAAGATGAAAAATGGTAAATCCAAATTGAGGGTTGTATTCGATGCCTCTGCACAATCAACTAATGGTATTTCATTAAATGATACCTTGCTTACTGGACCTAAGCTCCAGAACGATATTATTAAAATATTGTTAGCTTTTCGTACTTACAAATTTATTGTCGCTTGTGACATTAAACAAATGTATCGTCAGATATTGATAACACAATTAGATCGTCGCTATCAGCTAATACAATGGAGGTGGAATCTGTCTGAGCCTATTCAGACTTATCAGTTGAACACCATCACTTATGGGGTGTCATCAGCTCCATTCTTAGCGATTCGAACAATTTTGGAGTTAGCCAAACTTGGCAAGAATACATATCCTTTGGCTGCTCAAGCGTTGGAAAACAACTTGTATGTTGATGATATTTTGTGTGGTGCTTCCACTCTATCGGAAGCTCAGGAACTAAAATGTCAGCTTGTCCAGTTGCTTGGTTCAGGATGTTTTGAATTACGTAAATGGGCTAGCAATAATCCAGTACTTTTGGAAGACATCCCTCTTGAACACCAACAATCGAAGTCAAATCTTATTGCAAGTGGTGGTGATTTTATCATTAAGCTGCTTGGACTCCGTTGGCAATCACAATTGGACATTTTTTCTTTCGATCTTCAACTTTTGGAGAATCGTATCTCTAAACATATACTTCTCTCAACGATTGCTCGCATTTATGACCCTCTGGGAGTTCTTACTCCAGTCACTTTTGCCTTTAAGCGATTCATTCAACAATTTTGGGTTCTTGGGTTAGACTGGGATGAGGATCCTCCAGATGTCAGTGTCATGTTTTGGAAAAAATTTGTTTCTGAATTTTCAATTATTGAATCAATTCAGATACCACGTTATCTAGCTATTAAAGAAGCTTGTAGCGTGCAGCTTCATGGTTTTTCCGATGCCTCAGAAAAGGGCTATTCAGCCATTGTTTATTTTCGTCTGGTATTTCATTCTGGGGATATTTCTGTTCGTTTTGTTATAGCTAAATCAAAGGTAGCTCCTCTGAAATACTTATCTGTACCTCGGCTGGAACTTTGTGCTGGGGTACTCTTATCAAAATTCTCCAGTTGTTAATAAAACTATTTTGAAATGGGTGCAATATAATCGCCAATTGTCGTAAATATGCCGAATTATCTCCAATCAGAAGAGAAGCAGACGATTTGGCATTTGTTATCATTTGTCTTCGAAATTTGGAACTTCAAGCAACAACAAGTGCAGCTGCTCCATATGGCTGAAGTGCGTGATTTCAAGTGAACCAAACCGCTTAATCATCGCCGTTTCAGTGTACCGCACCAGCTCAGAAAACTACTGGAGGTATGTTCGTTTTGTTATAATCAATTAATAATTTGTACTTGTTGCATTTATATTATAATTTTTGATATAAATTTAATCGTAATTACTGCCGATAACTATATGTCATTACACATTGTGTTGAATCACAAACATATTAAAAGGTCCTTCGAATTTCGCAATCTTTACGCACCAATTATTTTAAGCCTTTATGTTATGAAATGTTAATTTAGGCTTTTACCCTGAATAGATCTTATTGAATCAAATAAAGCAATTCTATAATACACAATATAATGATTGATAAAATTTACAACTTTCAAAATTTTCCCTTTTTACAGAATATCTACATATACCAGATTTATGGTTTTCTGAAAGTCAGCAAAAATATCTTTTACTTAATCAGGGACCTTCGAACGTTCCAATATGCCTATTTCCTTGTCATAAATTGTTAATTGACCCTTTCTGTTGACTCTTACAAATACACAATGTGATAAATATTAAATTAAAGCAGTTTTCAATAATAAAGTGTATTAAGATTGCTAACCTGGAATGGGTTCTGTAGTTCCTTCCTAGTCTGTGATCTGCATCCTCATAAATTGTTTCTACTTAAAAACGTACCAAGTCAAAATATGTCCAAATTATAATACTTTCATTTTAAACTATTCTCCAAACTTTGAGTGTGTTCAAAATTCGAAGTCCCAAATTAAAATCGTATTAAATATCCCAAATTAGAGCCATCTCAATCAAAATTTTGTTTCCAATTTAAAGTCGAACTTAAAAGTCGATATAAAAGCCAAAATTAAAGTCCAGATTGAAATTAAAAGTCATCTATTTATCCAAGATTGAAATTAAAAGCCTTGCTTCATTAATATTAGAAAAGGATTTAATTAAGTCGTTTTACTTACGTCTATTTATAGATCGGCTTGTTTTTGTTGCATAAATTCTCGCACTTTTTAATTCATTATTTACTTTGATTTTTAATTCACTGGTTACGTAAATTCTTAACACTTTTGAACATAGTCGTAGCTAAGTTTGAATATAGACTAACTTATCGCTTCGTCATTATCGTATATATAAGCCCTACCTCCTATTGATTTCATTGGCGTGTTTACGTTTTGGGACGATACTTCTACCTTTATGTTGTATACTTAGAGATTTTTACCAATTATTTAGTTCAAATCTTGCAATGTATGCCTTGACGTCACGTACACCTCCCGCATATCGTGGTATTATTTGAGAAATTCCAACTTCTGCCTTTTATTAAGTCACGTATTCAAATGTTTGTTACATTTTATCATCTAGATTGAATCGTCTGGTGCTTGTTTATTTCTACAGAATATTGGATTTTTGAACAAATGTGAATTCTTCCAGTCACGTAACGATTTTCTAATAATGAATTATTTAGAATGCGTGTACGATGATATTTTTTGACGCAATTGTTACATCTTTGCAATGCCAATTTATCTAGGTTTCCCGGTGATTTAATTTTGATGCAATTTGTTGCGTTTTAAAATCTTATCTTTACTTGTAAATTACTCTTAGACCTCTTTATGTTCTCATGCATTTAATCCTATGTATTTTATATACAGTGTGCTCTCAATTAACAATATGTTGGGTGACCGATTTACTCTTATAATTTCTGAAATTGTGTGCCTTTCTTGATGTGGAAGTTGTTTTTATTTATTCTACGACCCCCATGACTTAACCTACCCCTAAACTACCCTATATTGCTGTAGCCAATAAAAGGTGCTTTATAAAAAAATGATCTGGTGTGAATTATTAACTGAAGATGCCTGTATTATCTTACTAGCTCAGATCTAATGAAACAACGAAACTTCAACATCAAAAGTATAATTTCACAAATATTCATTAACAAACAATAACGATAAGAAATAAGAAATCTCAACATTACAGTTATAATTATAGAAAAGAGATTTTTGTATAGACAATCCTCGATACATTCAAAAACATCTTTCTTCAACATTCATTATTCGAAATATTACTTGCACAAAAGTATTAAAACCTACAAATGCAGTTTACAACTTAAGTCTAAAAACAACATTTCATACTTACTAAGTATTAATATAGAGTTTGCTCAGTCCTAGTTTATAATTAGTAATCCCAAAACATTTTTTTGTGTCGCAAAATTTTCTTTTTTAAAGGGGTATGAATAATTTGTATACTATTCAATTAACATGTCTAAGTGTAACTGATCAGTGACTTTAAGAAAAACCTCTTGTAATAATCAAATTAACTTGAAGTTTAACCTCAAAAAATCTGTAAATAATCCATTCACACATAACATCTGTACACCAAAATCTTATGCAAGCTTAATCTATTTAAAACAATTATGGCACAAAATGTCTATCTAAAAATCTAAACAATGAAATACTAGCGTTTTCACCAAATAATTCATAAACTCTTCATCAAGTTGTTGATTAAATTTCCATCTCCACATTGTACCATAATAACCATCAGCAAATAAATTTTCAATTCTTTCATGTCTACATTTATCATATTCATTAACTTCATAATCTTTTTTTCTATTTACGTTGTTCAGGTGTCAAAAAAAATTATTTTCGTATATCGAATTTTACTCCATAAGTTTAAAAAAACACAGTTTTAACAAATATTGAAAATATCTAACGTGACTTTGCACGTAAATTAAGATATAACTCTTAATTAATCGAAAAGCACAGTATCGGCAAGCACATTTGTAAACAACATTAGTAACTACCTAACCAACAATTAGTAACTGGCCTACTTTTAATTATTTCTCCACTTTATATAATAATAAGGTTTTTATGTCATTAGCTTCCGGAAGCTTCTATACATTTCTTGTTGATATAAATCACAAAGCTGATGTAATTAGGTCGTTATACACACTTATCTTATCTAAATACTAATTTATGAGGTAAAAATTTTACTACCTTTGCTAATTGGCGCTGTTCAAAGAATGAATGGAAATTCTTGCGCGCTTCTTATCTAATTTATGGTCATTGAACGGCTTATCGTTTCTATTAGCTCGCTAATTAGAATGTTTTCATTCATGTTGTAAAGATAATTATCAGTCATCTATGATTTATGGGTTTTTATCATCTCTACCGAATGAAACTATAGTTAGAAAAATCTAGAATAAAGTGGCTCTGTTCAAAATTGGATTTTGTTTCTCATTACAATGGAAAGAAATCTCTAGAAAATAAATGCAGTATTCAAGCGACAATATGTGCTTCTTGTAAAAATATAGTTGTAAAATGACGTCTTCAACGAAAACGTACTTATTTAGAACGTGTTTTAAATTGTATTTAGTACTTTTGAGGAGTAAGAATATTTACATATTAGAACTTGTTTTATAACATGGGTTCCCTAAAACTTTTTTTAAATGGGATTTAGTATCAAAAAATGATTTGTATTTTCGCGAATTACTTATGTACTAGAAAATGCTATTATACTTAGCCTATCATACCACGAAAATATTATACAAGGTGTTTCTTCACAAAAATTAAGTATTAGAAATTTTTTATTTTTTCTGGTTTTGGATTGTTTTATATACAAAACATTGTGCTCAGCGACCCCTATATGACCTCTTTATCATATGATTATATATATATATTATATTACTGTGGTTTTATAGGTTATAAGAGGTATTAGCAAGGTCAAATTATTAGTTATTGCAAGGTGAAGCGTGTATATAAGGGTCAAGCAAAGTTTGAGATATTTTTCAGAAAGATCAGATAATAATTTACCAATTTTCATTAAATATTAGAGTTAATGGTTAATTGTACGTAGTTGTAAAATTCACTGTACGTATTAATTACAATTAGGTAGGAAACTTGATTTCGAAAAGCATAGTTGCATAAATATATGGGAAACGTAAGTCCGTAAAGCATAATTAAGATTTATTAGGAAGTAGCATATAAATGTGTTAATATGAAAGTTTTTATGTGTGTAGCATAAAAATTGAGAATTGGAGAGGGTTTAATTATTTAGTAAACGCATATTCAAAGCGTCAGTTACTTATTCGTGTAACGTAAAATATAAAGCTTGAGCACGTACAATTATTCTAGGAAGATTTAGCGTTGTAAACAGGTTCTAGGTATCGAGGATATTGTTTGTCAACAAGTATTATAATTGTTGGAAAAAGACGGTTGAGCAACAAACTCAGGCACGTACGAAAAACAGATCGATAATATAATGAGAAAAACAATATTTTACACGAGGTAGCAAAGGAAGGACAATAGCATATGTTTAGTGATCATTGACTTGAAACGTCTGTTAGACAAAGAAATTTAGAGGCAAACGAGCGAAACAAAGACGCGAAGTGTTTTCTGAAGATATTAATTGGAATAGGAATGAGAAATCTGTAGAGGGGTACAAATAGAGTACGATTGTTAGATTAGGTGAACAAAAGCAAGATAGACGATAGTATCGATCGGTTAGGTAGAACAGAGCTTATGAATAGGGGGGATAAAAACAACTAGATATAACATACAGATTAGACGAAGATAAGAGAAAGGCACAACTAATGTTGCAAATTAAGTAAGGGACAAATGACAAAAGAAGGAAGATTTTAAATGCAGGTTAGAGAGAAATGACAAATATGTGCGTGCATTATGGACGTATTTTGGAGGCTAGAATAAACGACAGTTAGTGGGAGATTTTTCACGGAAAGCGGCGGCCGTTGACAATTTAATGAGCATTTCTTTCGTAAAGTGCTTGTTTGTTATTGAAAATTCTGGGATTTCTGCGCCGGTTAAGAAGTTTACGTAGAATAACTCAAAGATAATCAGGTGTTTGTGGAATTGAGCGACCGTTTGTTGTTTGTGCTGTGTATTAGTTTCTGGAACCGGTGGACGGTTGGAACTGCTACTGAGAAAGTATGTTATAGGGGTGGTGAGCATAGTTTCGAGAAGGTAGTTTTGGTGACTATATAAACACGAAGGAGGTGGTAAACTCCTCTTCTCTCTTGTACTTTTGACTGCCACCCAAGTTACTTACAAGTGCAAATATAATTAAGTAAGTTTAGATTTCATTAAAATTTAGTAAGCTCAAGTGAATGCTAAATTATATGACAACTCTGAAGTAAATAAAATGCTGTAAACAACTGAAGCTAAATACAAAGTAAGTACAATTTTACTACTTGTGGTTGGAGGTGCTTTGTGTACTCTGGGTACATGTAGAGTATATGGATGGACCAGTAGCAGAGCATGGAAGTACCGTGCATTTGTATGGAGGAATCTGGGTAGAAGCGTGCTGTTCCGGATGGTGAGAGGCCACCTGAAGAAAGATTTGGAACGTGCAGTCTAGAGGGACGACTACATTGGAAATGGTTTCCACCTAGAGAGCTGGAGGTGCTACAATCCAGGTAACTCTACCTTTGTAAAACTTTTGCTTTTTGTGATATTGTGTGTGTGTATGACAATTTGGTGATTTTTGGTGTATTTTATTATATTGTAAGGACATTTCATTTGATGATTTACCTTGAGAAAGGAATATATGAAAACCTATTTATGCAATATTTTGGTGGTATAAAATGAAGGTGTAATTTTGGCTTTTTGTACAAAGTAAAATGGTTTTTGATAATTTCAGTGCCGTAGTCAGCAAATAGGTAAAGGAAGGTTTTTACTATGAGCTCGTATTAGACCTGGGATTTAAAGTAAAGTTTGGGGATAAGCCCAGTTACTTTTGGTTTATTAGTAATGTAATTAGAAGAATGTCAAAATCATTTTAATTTATCTAAAATTATTTCTTTCTAAATTTGATAATATTTTATTAAATATTCAAAATGTATGAGGAATTTTAACGAAATTTTTTAATAGTAATTGGATGTGCAAATAAATCGTGATGTACTTTTGGCAGTCAACTTTTATTGAAATAGTAGGATAGGATTTTCAGTGGACAAGTGAGCAACCGTGACGGAAATCCCTCAGGAAGCTGGAGGTTTTGGCGTTCGAATTGGAAAGCATCTTCAAAGGATATTGTTATAGGAAGATATGAATTGCAAGTCTAGGTGGTAGGACTTCATTTTCAGGTATGTGTAGAATTTTGTGACAACATTAAAATTTAGTTCCATCTAGGTAAGCTACATACCATCATATATATATATATATATATATATATATATATATATATATAAAAGACAAGTTATTTGCAGTCCGCAATAAGAAAATTGAATATAAAGTAAGATGTATCTGTAAACAAACTCTTATGGAAATAATAAGAGCCATTGACAAATACAAATCGGGCTGGTAGTTATATAGCCATTAACAAAACATTAGCTTTATTAATTCATAGGGAGAAACATCCACTGACCAATGGTTTCGGCATTAGCCTCATCAGAGTGGACTGTTCCCAAGAACCCTATGAAGTAATCGAAGCTATTATAATGATATAATTTCGAAACAATCACTGTACTATGGCAAAAGTAAATAAAACCGCCATCAGGTGATAAAACACCAACACTACTAAAGTGTGGAAGTACAGAATTGAACCGAAACTACATAATAAATTTTAAAAATGACTATAAAAGTACGTTGGGCCTTTGAGATTTACGGAATGTTACAGCAAAATTTATTTGCTAACGTAACAAACCTTCTCGTGGCGACACCGGGTTCATGCCCATAGGCAATTCAAATAAACAAAGACAAGTTATTTGCAGTCCGCAATAAGAAAATTGAATATAAAGTAAGATGTATCTGTAAACAAACTCTTATGGAAATAATAAGAGCCATTGACAAATACAAATCGGGCTGGTAGTTATATAGCCATTAACAAAACATTAGCTTTATTAATTCATAGGGAGAAACATCCACTGACCAATGGTTTCGGCTTGTTAGCCTCATCAGAGTGGACTGTTCCCAAGAACCCTATGAAGTAATCAAGCTATTATAATGATATAATTTCGAAACAATCACTGTACTATGGCAAAAGTAAATAAAACCGCCATCAGGTGATAAAACACCAACACTACTAAAGTGTGGAAGTACAGAATTGAACCGAAACTACATAATAAATTTTAAAAATGACTATAAAAGTACGTTGGGCCTTTGAGATTTGCGGAATGTTACAGAAAAATTTATTTGCTAACGTAACAAACCTTCTCGTGGCGACACCGGGTTCATGCCCATAGGCAATTCAAATAAACAAAGACAAGTTATTTGCAGTCCGCAAAAAATTGATTAATATGTACAAAAATTTGAATAACTACAAATAAAAGAGGTTTCTGTAGTTATTAGCCGATTAAAATTGGGAACCATTATTTGTTTATTAATTATAGGAGAAACATCATACAATGTTTTTCAATTTATACTATAATGATTCCAAAACCTATGAAATCATTTTAATATAATTGTGAAAAATCATGTACTTTGGCAAATTATAAATAAGAAGATTTCAGTGAAAACACCACGAATCTAGAAGTGGTTTGGGTCGAATTGGAAACACTAAAAATTTTAAAAGATATAAAAGTAGTGGGCCTTTAGTTGGGAATTTACAAAAATTTATTTCTAGTAACAAACCTCTTAACGGTTATCCATAGAATTAAATAAAAAAGACAAGTTATTTGCAGTCCGCAATAAGAAAATTGAATATAAAGTAAGATGTATCTGTAAACAAACTCTTATGGAAATAATAAGAGCTATTGACAAATACAAATCGGGCTGGTAGTTATATAGCCATTAACAAAACATTAGCTTTATTAATTCATGGGAGAAACATCCACTGACCAATGGTTTCGGCTTGTTAGCCTCATCAGAGTGGACTGTTCCCAAGAACCCTATGAAGTAATCGAACTATTATAATGATATAATTTCGAAACAATCACTGTACTATGGCAAAAGTAAATAAAACCGCCATCAGGTGATAAAACACCAACACTACTAAAGTGTGGAAGTACAGAATTGAACCGAAACTACATAATAAATTTTAAAAATGACTATAAAAGTACGTTGGGCCTTTGAGATTTGCAGAATGTTACAGCAAAATTTGTTGCTAACGTAACAAACCTTCTCGTGGCGACACCGGGTTCATGCCCATAGGCAATTCAAATAAACAAAGACAAGTTATTTGCAGTCCGCAATAAGAAAATTGAATATAAAGTAAGATGTATCTGTAAACAAACTCTTATGGAAATAATAAGAGCCATTGACAAATACAAATCGGGCTGGTAGTTATATAGCCATTAACAAAACATTAGCTTTATTAATTCATAGGGAGGAAACATCCACTGACCAATGGTTTTGGCTTGTTAGCCTCATCAGGTGGACTGTTCCCAAGAACCCTATGAAGTAATCAAGCTATTATAATGATATAATTTCGAAACAATCACTGTACTATGGCAAAAGTAAATAAAACCGCCATCAGGTGATAAAACACCAACACTACTAAAGTGTGGAAGTACAGAATTGAACCGAAACTACATAATAAATTTTAAAAATGACTATAAAAGTACGTTGGGCCTTTGAGATTTGCGGAATGTTACAGCAAAATTTATTTGCTAATAAAAACCTTGTGCGCGGGTCTGCCCATGGAATTAAAAAACAAAAATTATTTGCACCGATAAAAAATGAAAAAGTAAGATGAAACAAATTAGAAAAAAAGCATTGACAAATAAAATGGGTGTAAGTTAAGCATTAACAAAAATTCTTTATTAATTATAGGAGGAAATACCATACCAATGGTTTGGTTTAGCCTACAATGGCTTTCCAAACCCTAGAAGAACACATTAAATGTTATTTCGAAACATCATAATGGCAAAAAAAAACCCCATAGGTATAAAACACAATATAAATTGAAACAATAACCGAAACTACAAATAAATTAAAACGCCTATAAAAACTGCCTTTAATGGGAAGTACAGAATTGATAACTAATAAAAATTTTAAATGGCAACCGGGTCTTGCATTGCAATTTAACAAAAAATTTTACGTACAAACTATTGAACGGTTATGCCCTAGCAATTCAAATAAAAAAAAGTATTGACCAATAAAAAATGAATTAAATAGATTACTAAACAAACTTTATGAATATAAGGCATACAAATACAAATGGGTGGTGTTAAGCCATTAAAAAACTTCTTAACCTTGAAGGAAAACATCATGACATGTTTCGCTTTACCTATCAAGTGAGTTCCAAAACCCATAAGTAATCAACTATTATAATATACAAAAATAAAAAAATCTTTGATATTTTAAAATGCGTCCCTAAAAAAATTTTCAAAAAATAAAAATAAAACTGAAAACAAAAAAGGTATAATTCAAACAATACTTTATAATAATGGACGCACAATACAGTTGTTAGTAAAGATTGACAAATACTATAATTTAAAAACTATAAGTAATTGCCTTATCGAATGTTACAAAAAACTTATTGAAACGACAAACTAAAGTATGTCTAGATAAAAACAAAGAAATTTAAAGCCATAAAAAACATTGGGCTTAGTTAGATGATTAACAAAACTTTTGAAATTAAACTTGCAATCAACGGGTTGTGTTATGCAATTAACAAAAATACTTTTAATCGAAAATACCATGACAAGTTATTTGCTATCAATGATGGACAAGAACAAGATCGAAATAAAAAGAATATAAATTAAACAATTGAAAAAATAAAACCATTCAGAATAACCAAAGTTTGGGCTTTGAATGCATATAATAAATTTTAAAAATGACTATAAAAGTACGTTGGGCCTTTGAGACCTTCTCGTGGCGACACCGGGTTCATGCCCCATAGGCAATTCAAATAAACAAAGACAAGTTTTTGCAGTCCGCAATAAGAAAATTGAATATAAAGTAAGATGTATCTGTAAACAAACTCTTATGGAAATAATAAGAGCCATTGACAAATACAAATCGGGCTGGTAGTTATATAGCCATTAACAAAACATTAGCTTTATTAATTATGGGGAAACATCCACTGACCAATGGTTTCGGCTTTTAGCCTCATCAGAGTGGACTGTTCCCAAGAACCCTATGAAGTAATCGAAGCTATTATAATGATATAATTTCGAAACAATTACTGTACTATGGCAAAAGTAAATAAAACCGCCATCAGGTGATAAAACACCAACACTACTAAAGTGTGGAAGTACAGAATTGAACCGAAACTACATAATAAATTTTAAAAATGACTATAAAAGTACGTTGGGCCTTTGAGATTTGCGGAATGTTACAGCAAAATTTATTTGCAACGTAACAAACCTTCTGTGGCGACACCGGGTTCATGCCCCATAGGCAATTCAAATAAACAAAGACAAGTTATTTGCAGTCCGCAATAAGAAAATTGAATATAAAGTAAGATGTATCTGTAAACAAACTCTTATGGAAATAATAAGAGCCATTGACAAATACAAATCGGGCTGGTAGTTATATAGCCATTAACAAAACATTAGCTTTATTAATTCATGGGAGAAACATCCACTGACCAATGGTTTCGGCTTTAGCCTCATCAGAGTGGACTGTTCCCAAGAACCCTATGAAGTAATCAGCTATTATAATGATATAATTTCGAAACAATCACTGTACTATGGCAAAAGTAAATAAAACCGCCATCAGGTGATAAAACACCAACACTACTAAAGAGTGGAAGTACAGAATTGAACCGAAACTACATAATAAATTTTAAAAATGACTATAAAAGTACGTTGGGCCTTTGAGATTTGCGGAATGTTACAGCAAAATTTTTTGCTAACGTAACAAACCTTCTGGGCGACACCGGGTTCATGCCCCATAGGCAATTCAAATAAACAAAGACAAGTTATTTGCAGTCCGCAATAAGAAAATTGAATATAAAGTAGATGTATCTGTAAACAAACTCTTATGGAAATAATAAGAGCCATTGACAAATACAAATCGGGCTGGTAGTTATATAGCCATTAACAAAACATTAGCTTTATTAATTCATGGGAGGAAACATCCACTGACCAATGGTTTCGGCTTGTTAGCCTCATCAGAGTGGACTGTTCCCAAGAACCCTATGAAGTAATCAACTATTATAATGATATAATTTCGAAACAATCACTGTACTATGGCAAAAGTAAATAAAACCGCCATCAGGTGATAAAACACCAACACTACTAAAGTGTGGAAGTACAGAATTGAACCGAAACTACATAATAAATTTTAAAAATGACTATAAAAGTACGTTGGGCCTTTGAGATTTGCGGAATGTTACAGCAAAATTTTTTGCTAACGTAACAAACCTTCTCGTGGCGACACCGGGTTCATGCCCCATAGCAATTCAAATAAACAAAGACAAGTTATTTGCAGTCCGCAATAAGAAAATTGAATATAAAGTAAGATGTATCTGTAAACAAACTCTTATGGAAATAATAAGAGCCATTGACAAATACAAAGGGTCTAAAATTTTATGGAACCAGTTGTTCGTCCAACCAAATAATTAAATGAAAAAAAACCGAAACAAAGAATACAAATTTAAAAAAATGGCTTATTTGCGGAATGTTACAGCAAAATTTTTTGCTAACGTAACAAACCTTCTCGTGGCGACACCGGGTTCATGCCCCATAGGCAATTCAAATAAACAAAGACAAGTTATTTGCAGTCCGCAATAAGAAAATTGAATATAAAGTAAGATGTATCTGTAAACAAACTCTTATGGAAATAATAAGAGCCATTGACAAATACAAATCAGGCTGGTAGTTATATAGCCATTAACAAAACATAGTTATTATTCATAGGGGAACATCCACTGACCAATGGTTTGTTGTTAGCCTCATCAGAGTGGACTGTTCCCAGAACCCTATAGTAATCAGCTATTATAATGAGTATCAATTTCGAAACAATCACTGTACTATGGCAAAAGTAAATAAAACCGCCATCGGTGATAAACACCAACACTACTAAAGTGTGGAAGTAAATTGAACCAATACATAATAAATTTTAAAATGACTATAAAAGTACGATTGGGCCTTTGATTTGCGGAATTTCAGCAAAATAGTTGATTGCTAAGTAACAAACCTTCTCTGTGGCGAACACGTCACATGCTCCGATGAGGCTAATATCGAAACCATTGCGATAACAGTGGATGTTTCTCGCCAATACAAAGATATTAATATATGTAGAACTCATCATGTTTGTGTTACTACTGGTATCTACCAGACCGATTGAATAGTATTATGTCAATGGCTTCTTGAATTATTTCCATAGAGAGTGAATAAACGCTGTGTTACAGATACCATCTTACTAAGTTGAATTCAATTATTCAATTATCATGATTTGACTGCAACATAACTTGTCTTTGTTTGGGATTCAAAATTTGAATTGACAACTATGGGCATGAACCCGGGTGTCGCCACGAAAGGTTTGTTACTGTTACAAACTAAATTTTGCGTAACAGTTCGCAAATCTCAAAGGCCAACGTACTTTATAGTCATTTTAAAATATTATTAGTAGTTTCGGTTCAATTCTGTACTTCACGCTGTAGTTGTTGCTTTTATCACCTGATGTGTTTATTATTGCCATGCAGGATGTGAAATCATAAATGGTTTCGTTTTACATAGGTTCTTGGAACAGTCCCCTAGAGCCTAAAGTAATACTTGTCAGTGGATGTTTCCCATGAATTAATAGCAATGTTGTTAATGGCAAATAATAAACTCCGCCTCGTGTATACACAGCCTTATAATGTGATCTAGAGTTGTTTAACACTTACTATATAATTCTTATTAATCGACTAAATACTTGCTTTTGTTATGTTGAATTGCCTATTGCTGAACAACCGTTCGCCAGAACGGGTATCCCTGTAGTTATAACAAATAAATTTTTGATCCGCAAATAAAACCAGATAAATAATTATGTAACAATTTTAAAATATACTAAATAAATGTGTTTCGGTTCAGTCTGTACTTACATCAGCTTTAGTATGTGGGATGTTTATCACCGATGGGTTTGCTTTTGCCTTAGAGTGGATGTTCCCAGAACCTATAAGTAATCAGTTATAATGTATACTTTCAGGTCTGAACAGTCACGTACTGATGGCAAAAATAAAACCGCCATCGCGTGGATGTAAACCCATGTAACTACTAAAGTTTGTTAATGGTATCACCGATTGAATTCAAGCTTATTCCATAAGATTTGTTTACAAACATCTTAAAATACTTGGCTTCAATTTTCATGTTGCGAGCAAAACTTCTGTTGTAGTAATAAACTTCTGGGCGAACCGGGTTGCCCGAGAAGGTTTGTTCGTTACAAATAAATTGTTAACATTCCGCAAATCTCAAAGGTCTACAATTCGTATGCTATAGTCATTTTACAAATTATTGCTAGTTTCGAGTTCAATCTGTACTTCACTGGGTTTGTGTGTTTTATCACCTGATGGCGGATTTTGTTATTTTGCCAGTGTATTATGTTTCGAACATTCTATAATACTTCGATTACTGCAGGTGTTCTTGTGAGACAGATCCACTCTGATGAGCTAACTGAAACCACTGTCAAGTGTGTTTCTCACCTGATGTTAACTAAATGCTGATGTTTTAGTTAAGCTATACTGGTCTGATTTGTCGATTGTCATGGCTATTATTTCCATAAAGTTTGTTTACAGTACATCTTCTTTATATTCAATTTTCTTATTGCGGACTGCAAATAACTTGTCTTTGTTATTTGAATTGCCTATGGGCATGAACCGGTGTCGCACGAGAAGGTTTGTTACGTTAGCAAATAAATTTCTGTAAATTCCGCAAATCTCAAAGGCCCAACTATTTATAGTCATTTTAAAATTTATTATGTAGTTTCGGTTCAATTCTGTCTTCCACACTGTAGTGTTGGTGTTATCACCTGATGGCGGTTTATTTACTTTTGCCATAGTCAGTGATTGTTTCGAAATTATCTATAATAGCTTCGATTACTTCAGGGTTCTTGGGAACAGTCCACTCTGATGAGGCTAAAGCCGAAACCATTGGTCGTGGATGTTTCTCCCATGATTAATAAAGCTAAGTTTTGTTAATGGCTATTAACTACCAGCCCGATTTGTATTGTCAATGGCTTATTATTTCCATAAGAGTTTGTTTACAGATACATCTTACTTTATATTCAATTTTCTATTGCGGACTGCAAATAACTTGTCTTTGTTTATTTGAATTGCCTATGGGGCATGAACCGGTGTCGCCACGAAGGTTTGTTACGTTAGCAAATAAATTTTGCTGTAACATTCCGCAAATCTCAAAGGCCCAACGTACTTTATAGTCATTTTAAAATTTATTATGTAGTTTCGGTTCAATTTGTACTTCCACCTTTGTAGTGTTGGTGTTTATCACCTGATGGCGGTTTTATTTACTTTTGCCATGTACAGTGATTGTTTCGAAATATTATTATAATAGCTTCGATTACTTCATGGGTTCTTGGGAACAGTCCACTCTGATGAGGCTAACAGCCGAAACCTGGTCGTGGATGTTTCTCCATGAATTAATAAAGCTAATGTTTGTTAATGGCTATAACTACCAGCCCGATTTGTATTTGTCAATGGCTCTTATTATTTCCATAAGAGTTTGTTTACAGATACATCTTACTTTATATTCAATTTTCTTATTGCGGACTGCAAATAACTTGTCTTTGTCTTATTTGAATGTGCCAGTGGCATGAACCCGGTGTCGCCACGAAGGTTTGTTAGTTGTTAGCGAACTATGATTTTGTGAACATTCCGCATAATCTCATAGGTCTGCGACAACGATGACTTCTGTATAGTCATTTTTAAACACTTTGTAGTTTCGGTTCAATTCTGTATTCCATGAGTGTTGGTGTTTACACCATGGCGTTTTATTTCATTTTGCCTAGCGCTGATTGTTTGAATTATATTGGATTAGCTATGGGTTCTTGGGAACAGTCTTGTTGAGGCAAAATGCGAAACCAAATTGGTCAGTGGATGTTTTCATTGAATTAATAGTAATGTTTTGTTCAATGGCTATTACCAGCCGATTTGTATTTGTAATGTGCTCTTATATTTCCATAAGAGTTTGTTTCAGATACATCTTACTTATATTCAATTTCTTATTGGGACTGCAATAACTGTTCTTTGTTTATTCTGAATGCCTAGGCATGAACCGGTGTCGCCGGAGGTTTGTTACGTTAGCAAATAAATTTTGCTGTAAATTCCGCAAATCTTCAAAGGCTTTCCAAGTACTTTTAAGTCATTTTAATAATTTATTCGATGTAGTTTCTGGTTCAATTTGTCTTCACACTAGTGTGTTGGTGTTACACCTGATGCGTGTTTTATTTATTTGCTCATGTACCAGTGATTGTTTCAATATTTTATTATATAGTTTCGATTGCTTCATGGGTTCTTGGGAATCACTCTGATGAGGTAACGCCGAAACCATTGGTCAGTGGATGTTTCTCCATGATATTAATAAAGCTAATGGTTTTGTTAATGGCCTATGAGCTAACTACCAGCCCTTGTTGTGTTTTGTCAATGGCTCTATTATTTCCATAAGAGTTTGTTTAAGATCATTTACTATTTCAATTTTTTGCATGCATACTTTGTATTGCTGACGTTCGCAGGTTTCGTACTAATTTCGATAACATCATTATCATCGTGTTTCGACGTTATTAGTATTATTTATATATTTCTTATTTATATAGTTATATTTTTTATATATATATATATATATATCTCCTCCTCACAAAATTCTCACTTCCGTTTTGAGCTGTCCAATTTCACTCCGAATCCCAATTATATTCCTCTCATTCTTCTCAACGCTCATTTCAACTTCCCCCATTTTTACTGTTAAACTGTTTTTGAAATCAGAAAATTCCTTGGTTGACCTCTATTTTTTTACTTAACATCTCCCTAACTCCAGTTAATGTTTCGCTCATCTGATCAAATTTCCGGTTCGATTCAGCCTTCACTCCGCTTAATGTCTCATTCATCTGTTCAAATTTTCTATTCGAGTCCTCTCTAACTCCGCTTAGTGTGTCACTCATCCTTTCAAGCATTCTCATTATCATCTTATTTCCTTGGCCTCCCGATTATGTCCTTGATTGATCCATACTACCTCCTGCTTCCTCCATTTTTCCTGATTTTTCAAACAACGCACTATCGTGACTTCCAATTTCTACTCTTTCACTCCTAAGCCACTCTTTTCTCAACATCCGTTTAACACACACCCAAAAATTAAATCTAAAACTATCACTAAAATTATTTACAACAATTCACCCTTTCATCTCAAATCGCCAGTTTCCTGAAATAAAAAAAAAGTTTTCTTTTATCTGGAATCGTGTCCCTCACGTTCGGGTCGCCATAATTTATCGTGAGGTTACCTGTATTAATCGCGCCCTATTAATTGGGTGCCATAATTTATTGTGAAGTTAGCTCTCTAAAACGTCTCTGGAATCATGCCCTCGGCTGCTCCTAATAATTCCTCGGCTGCTCCTAATAATGTTTCTTACCTAATCTCCTAAATAATATTGTTGACACCTACCTGTTACATCCCAAACCTCTTGTCCATATCCTTAGGCTGAACCCTAAATAGACATTGACCCCAATCACACACTTAAAAATAACTCAATTGACCAAATATATCACACTCTATTTACATTAGATACATTTTAAAGCACCATTTCTTTAGGTACATCCATAAATTTCAATAATTTTATAATAACAATCATGCAAATTGATAACCTTTTAAACATATATATATATATATATATATATATATATATATATATTTATACATATATATATATATATATATATATATATATATCTTTATTTAAAGTAAGAGGGCAATCCTCATCTTTTACGTTACCCTTTTGTCCTAGCATGAGCTCATAATAAAACTTCTACAACTGTGCATATAAATTTCCTGCACTACCAAATATCAATAAGCCCTCTGTACCTCTTTACAACATTTGGTTATCTGTAAATTCATTAGTTATTTACAAAGATCAATTTTCTTTTAAAGTCCCATAAATGTTTGTTCATAGAATATTAAATAATAATAAAACACATCAAACTCAAATCCAATAATCACAAACACCATAAAAATATTCACCACTCAATGTTCTATTCTATCGCCTACCTGGTTTTTAACTTCTAAGTGTGCTCTACCATCTAGCTCCTTGAAGATGCTGCCGTCTAGTAGCTACCCAATCCATCAGCTAACTCCCTGGTGCCATTACCATCTCCGTCATGCATACCGCTGCTTTCAATTTCCAAACCAAAAATTCCAAAATCCAAACTTAACTTTTATTATTCAAACATCGCTTTTTTGTATCATCCAAACTCTTTCAAACTTTAATTTTCGTGCATTCCAATACCAACTTAACAAGCTTTGTACTTACGTACCACCTTAACCTTTTTCCACAAAGATGCTTTTAGCTTCTACATAAAATTTTATTAACTTGCACTAGTTCACCAATGCTGAATGAAGTCTCAACGAAAAGTAAGAGCAAGAAAGAGCAAAAGAGAGCGAGACCCCTCTCTGCCAGTGATTATATAAGTAAAATTCGCCCCCTTCCCTGTTTTACATTGGCACATATACTTGTATACCCGTTCCTATAATTACGGAAAATTGTTTTCTAACCTTTCTGCATTTAATCGAAGAAGCTTTAAATTATCTCGGATTTTTGTAAATTTTTATAACGAACATAACAATACTCGGAAAATCGCTTTAAACTGTCGCTCCGTCGTCCGAACTTAGCCTCTACGTCTTTCTTTGTCAACGCCTCTAACTTGAACAAACATCTCTCATCTCCCTTGTACCTATAGTTTTATCTCACACGTACGTATTTACCAGCTGGATCTCTGCCCTTGTACAATTCACACCAATCACCTCGCTTAGCTCCATTTCCCACTTTTTAACAGACTCGCGTTTGTTTTTAAATATCCTTGAAATTATCGATTTTATTTAGGTCTCCTAACAATACTGCCTCTTGAATTATATCTACGCATCCCTCTTGCACTTGATACACTTTTATTTTGTCTTGGTCTTATGGTTGGCTCTTTACTATACCACCTTCTAGATTGAAATCAATATTTTAACCACAAAACCACGTCTACCTTAATCCCAACAGCTGTTCTTTTCCAATATCCCATTAAAGATTGTTTGTTGCCGAGTTTACCAAGAACTGTTATATCCCCTCGTTATTTTGTTTAAACGTGTCGGATTTTACGTTTTAGAACAGAAATGTTGCTTTAACACCTGTTCCACGCTTTTAGACTTTCATATAATTACTTCACTACAAATTTAAATATGTTAGAAAGATTTTACTCCAATTATTATTTATCCTGCTCTATGTTTATACAAATATTATGTTATATTATCCTTGGCTAAATTACATTATTCCCACATTATTATACACTTTTTAATTTAAAAAAATAATAATTTGTTAAAAATATTCTAACTCCCTAATTAAATAAATTTGTTTTCCCTTATTCAAAAGCTCTCAACCTATGAGTTCACTTGTGCTTTTATATAACCCAATGACCCCTTAATTACACAATTATATATATATATATATATATATATATATATATACAGGGTGAGTTTTTAGTGTGGCAACGGTCGATAGCTCCGTTATTATAAAAGCTACGTAAACCAAATTTGGAAGCATATTAGGCATGTTTAAAGTGCACATTTTAAAAATATTTGGAAGCATACAGGGTGTTTCATAATTCCAGGGCATATTAAACTTATATTTTTTTAAATAGAACACCCTATATATTATTACATTTTTGAAAAGCCCATAAAAAGAGCTTTAATTTGATATGAAATTGTATCTGTCTATTCCTTTTAGTTTTTGAGATATTCAACTGTTTTTAGAAAAAATGACCCCAATTGGATACATTGCCACTGCACTAATACACAACTTATGTTAATTTTCAAGATGCAGAAAATTTTACCATATACCATAGTATATTTGTAAATATCACTTTTTTGAAATTTCTTCCCAGTATACAGGGTGTGTCAGGTTTCGCAAAATGCAATTTTTAAATTTTTTTTTAAATGGCACCCTACCAATTTTATTACTACAATGGATAGTTCATTAAGTGTCCTTTCATTTTTGTTAAGCATTCCCTATACCTAAATCCATTACTTTCCGAGATATTTTTGATTTTCTTCAAATTTTATGAATGTTTTTAATTTACATAACTAAAAATAACTTATTATTGGAGAATATTATAAAACAATCAATACATATTGATTAACAATCAACTACAGTTATCCAATAACAATTTTCACTAAAGATATAACAACCCACAATAATACGCTATCAACAGAATTCTGCCAGATCAACAATATGCATTTTATAGAAAATGTTCAAACAGGAAATCAGGCAGGCTTTGAAAAAAATAACAATTACAATCAAAATGTCATTTAGGTTTATTAGTTGTAGTGTGTTGTCATTTAACACATTATCAGTTCTGTTTTTAATGTAATCCTTGAAGGAGTTTTCAAAATGAATTTTACAGTGGAAGAACAAATAAATATGATTTGGGTATTGAGAGCAAGTTTAAAAAATTTCCTACTTGCATCAAGAATATACCAAGAGAGATATCCTGTTAAATGACAACACACTACAATTAATAAACCTAAATGACACTTTACATGTAATAGTTATTTTTTTCAAAGTCTGCCTGATTTCCTGTTTGAACATTTTCTATAAAATGCATATTGTTGATCTGGCAGAATTCTGTTGATAGCGTATTATTGTAGGTTGTTATATCTTTAGTGAAAATTGTTATTGGATAACTGTAGTTGATTGTTAATCAATATGTATTAATTGTTTTATAATATTCTCCAATAGTAAGTTATTTTTAGTTATGTAAATTAAAAACATTCATAAAATTTGAAGAAAATCAAAAATATCTCAGAAAGTAATGGATTTAGGTATAGGAAATGCTTAACAAAAATGAAAGGACACTTAATGAACTATCCATTGTAGTAATTAAATTGGTAAGGTGCCATTTAAAAAAAATTTAAAAAATTGCATTTTGCGAAACTTGACACACCCTGTATACTGGGAAGAAATTTCAAAAAAGTGATATTTACAAATATACTATGGTATATTGTGAAATTTTCTGGATCTTGAAAATTAACATAAGTTGTGTATTACTGCAGTGGCAATGTATCCAATTGGGGTCATTTTTTCTAAAAACAGTTGAATATCTCAAAAACTAAAAGAAATAGACCGATACAATTTGATATCAAATTAAAGCTCTTTTTATGGGCTTTTCAAAAATGTAATAATATATAGGGTGTTCCATTTAAAAAAATACAAGTTTAATATGCCCTGGAATTATGAAACACCCTGTATGCTTCCAAATATTTTTAAAATGTGTACTTTAGGCATGCCTAATATGCCTCCAAATTTGATTTACGTAGCTTTTATAATAACGGAGTTATCGACCGTTGCCACACTAAAAACTCACCCTGTATATATATATATTAAAATATAACTGCGTTGCTAGCGTCACAAACTGAATGCGCCCTTCTGTATGTATTTTCTCTCCCCTTTTATTTATTTAATTTAAAATATGATAAGTGACTTCTAAATATTGTTCATTTTATTATTTTATACCTCGGCTTTTTTATTAAGACTCCCAATGACTCTCTCAGGGTAAGTTTTAAATTAAAATGATACTAGTTTGGGGTTCAATGACTAATATCAAATTTTAAATATGTGACTACTAGCTCCCTCTGTACGAAATTAGAATAAGCTTCTAAAAACATAAATGCCGGTAAGTTAGTTCTACACCAAACTATATAGAACAGTAACCCTAACCTATTTTAGAATTGTAAATGTTAGTGTATATTTTATTACAGCATTAGGTGTTAAAATTTTACTTTTCAGATTAGAAACTATGATAAATACCCTTTTCTTCGATTCCAGAAGGTATGTACAACCCTTTACAGCTTCCGTTGTTGGACCGCTTACTGAATTAAATACTTTACTTGAAGAGTATCTATCTGTGATTAATAGTTGGTTTTAGTTTTAGAAACAACCAATGTGAAATACAAGTTATACATACAAATGAAAAATTGGATACTTTACAGTTTGTAGTGCGTGCGATGGAACGCTTGAGTTACCAAAACTGGTTCCAAGTATGATGATCAACTTCTACGATGATCCTGGGACTCGCACTGAAATCTCCCGTTCTATCTACTACTTAGTGATGAATCCAGCTTCCTGTTACTACTACACTAGTATATTCTGGCTTCGTCTTTACACCACCTTCCTTCAATTTCAACAAGGTTGTATGAACCCTTTTTAGTTAATTTATTTATTTTCAACACTGCACTTGCTGGCATATATCTTCAGCTTTTATGACAATACACAATATTCAAATATTTATCTTCTACAAATAACAGGATTAAATTTCAAAAAGAACTTTATTTTACAAATTAATTTTCAACAACTTTTTAAAGCATCATAATTTTTAGTAAGTAACAATAATTGTTTTTTTTAGCCAACTCAACTAAAGCAATTGTCTTTTAGCCTACTTTTTTACCTATTTTATATGCAATATACAATCACCAGCCTTCTTGTACCATAATAATGAGTCCTTAAATTAACATAGAATATAGATCATTATATGTATTATTTTGACATGGGTATTTTGTTTAAACACTTTATATCTTAATTACTTTACATATTATAAGCTTTCCTTTTTTTAGGTAGCTGGTTTGCATGGTCCTTTCTGGTTTAATATAATAAACATACCAATTATAAATAGAGACATACATCGTCTGGTCATGGTATTTTGTGATATTATTATTGTTGAATTTTCTCAAAAAAACCCAATGCTGTTTAAAATCTTATGGTTTCTAGTTTTTAACTGACTGTAGATAATTACTAGTGCAATAAGTGTAAATTATTCACCATGTTATGTGTTTAATGAAATCTTAAGTATAAATCAATTGTATGTGATAAAATTTAAGTATAAATCGTTCAGTATTTTGTCGTTAATGATATGTAAGTGTTAATTAATTATAAGGGACTTCAATCTAATACACTTTATAGCCCCACCTGATTTTAATTGAAAATATGAATTCACCTTTTTCTGAGTACCTTTTTCAACTTCAAGTTAATTTGTATTTTCAGTTGAAATCATAGACTAATATTATTTTTAATTTTAAGTTTTTATTTAATGTTCATGTATTATATAAGTAAATCAAATTATGTAATCATGCTTGTAAAGTTGTATTTACTGGTTTTTCTCTCTTTAATTTGTGCTTTTCATAAGCGGTATTCTGCGTTTAAATACGGGTATAAATTCTCTATGTGAAATCTGCCACGACACCCTCCATTCTCATATTCAAGTTCATATGTATTACCTTTTGAAAAAATCCTCCTAACTCTATACGGCCCTTCATACGGTAATAACAACTTCCCACATGTTTTCTCTTCCCAATTAGATACCCTTAATCTCTTTATAATTACTAAATCTCCAATTTTAAAACTCGTTTGCTTTTTTATTTTTTTGCACTTTTTCTCAATTTCCCTTTGTTGAATTTTCTCTATTTGTTGTCTGGCTTTGTTTAGCACTTCCGTGATGTCTTCGACTTCACCTGCAGCTGTCCACGGTCTTGCTGGAATAATTCCTTTCATCAGCGTTACTGGACATGTTTTTGTCACAGAGCTTGGTACATCGTTTATGTAGTTTTCAATTTGTGGTAAGCACCTAACCCATCTGTCATGCTGCTCTTGTGCTACAATTTGTAAATATTTTATCACTTCCCTGATATACCTTTCACATGGATTTCCTCGTGGATGTCTTATGCTCGTGAATGTCAACTCAGTCTCTTCTCGTCTTAAAATGTCTACAACTCTACGATTATGAAAATACGTTGCATTGTCAGCTAAAACTCTTTTCATCATCCCTATCTGCTCTACAAATTTTCTGATACTATTTACAACATGTCTAGAATTACAATTTTTCGCTGGAAAAAGCTTTATAAATTTTGTGTTTATATCTACCATCACTAATATGTGTCGATAATCATTCTGACTAGGTATTAAATTGCTTAAGTAATCTATGGCTACAATATCTAAAGGTTCTTTTGCCTTTATATTTAACGGCCTATTCTTTAATGCAACATTTTTCTCCTTCCCTAACAAGCAAGTCTCACATCGTCTGATATAATTTTTCACTAATGTAATGTCGTTCTTTGTGTAAAACGTTTCCCTAAATATCAAGAAAGTTTTCCTGATGCCTATATGTCCATACGTAATATGTATGTCATGTATTAATTCTGTCGCTGCTTCCCCTGTTAAAACCAATAATTCGTCACTATCTATTTTTTTTTATTAAAAACCCATCCGTTATGCAAAAACCCTTGTATTCATCTAAATGTTCCCTAATTAATTTTTCCCTAACATTTTTAATTTCGTCTTCTTCTTGCATTCTTGTTAATCTTGCATTGGACCATCTTCCCTTGTCTCCTAATATCTGCACTGCCATTAAATAATCCACCTTTTTATCTGCTAAACTTCCTGCCTCTTTCCTGCTAAAATAATCTGCAGTTACGTTATCTTTTCCAGGTTTGTGCTTGATTTCAAAATCATATTCTTGTAATATCAGTGCCCATCTATACAGGGTGTTTTTTTTAAGTGGGAGGTCACCTGTAGAAGACCAATGGTAGAAGAAAGCTGAAAATTTGCAATAGGAGGTTATCGAATGTGCCCTACACGTCTAAAATAGTTTCGATACGTTAGCACTTCCGGTTATACCGGAAGTCGGTATTACTATCGTTATTTTAAATAGAACACCCTGTATATTTATGCATTTTTGAATTCCTTGTCGAATTTTATGTGAACTTTTATAACACAACCATACCTCTATCTAATGCCGTTTTCAAGATATTTTGATTTTTGACATTTGCACGCTGTCACATAAATTGGAATAACTAGAAATTGAACGAACTTACAAAATTGTTTTTTTGCAATCACATTCATAATACTTGATATTATTTCTACATGCAAAGAAAATTTGATTGCAATGTACAGGGTGCTAGAAAATTCATTTTATAATTTGACTAATAAAATGTCAAGTATTCCGTTTTTTTTAAATGGAACCTACCATATTTTGTTATATTAATCGATTCTATGGAAAAAAATACCTTAGGTATGTAATTACAACAATCCATTTATTGTAAGCCGTTTTTGAGTTATTTGCATTAAAAGAGAAAATGCACTAGTTCAGTAACATAATAGCATTTGCTACTATCAAGTAGCTTTTGTCCGATACATTAACAAAAGAATAATTGGTTATTTTTACGAAACGTCAAATGTAGATAATTTTACGCAGATTGCAATTCCTGTACTGTAGTTATTTATGAGGGTTAATCGAAACTTTACAAATCAAGATTATCTCGAAATGATAATTATTTATGGCGAATGTAATAGATTTCTTCGAAGAACTGGCGATATTTTTCATCAAATATTTTGTTATATTAATCAATTCTATGGAATTAATATCTTAGTACTTAGAAAGCAGGAAATGCTTTTGCACATTTTAGTTGCCAAAAATGGCAGCGCAAGAACATTTTTTGAAAAATAATGTAGAAAAGCTACACAAACATGGAACAATGTATTTCATCTAACAATATTTTACCTAAAGAAAAATAAATAAAAACATAAGAGGTTGTTTATAAATGTTCTATTTGGCGGCTATTTTGATCCAAGCATTTTAAAATGAGTCTTTTAAACTCTTCATTTGTTGCCTTTTGTATTTGCTCTGGAGTTAAAGAATTTAGAGCATTTAATACTCGTCTTTTGCAATCTTCCTCAGTAGTAGGAGCGTAGGAGAAGACCGTATCTTTTACATACCCCATAGAAAAAAAATCCAATTTCTAATTATCGTTCCCCTATAAAAAGTGTTCATCGAGAAGAAAAAGAATTACTACAACCATATGTACTTTACCATTTAAATTTTCCTGGTAAAACTCTACACATACAATTCGCGAATCTCTAATAGCACAATAAACGTTAAAAGACCATCTTTCCTGAAAATTTGTTATGTATGCTTGGTGAGGATTTTCTGTGGAACAATGGTGTGAATTATGTCGGTTAATACTCCGTTTTTCGTAAACTTTGCTTCATCGCTCCAAATAATATTTTTCAAAAACTGTTTATGCTCTTGCGTTCTAAGTAATACAAATTCGCAAAACAACATCCTTTCGAAATCGGTTTCCTTAAGGTGCTGAACAGGATAAAGTGACCAACTTTTAAAATTATTTGCTTTCAAAATATTGTATATGGAACTACAGCTCATTCCTATATCCTGTACAGCATTATTTAGTTAAACTCTGCTGCATGAAAATATGCCAATACATTAGTAACTCCAATTACTTCCTCCGTCACGGTGCTGGTCCTGTTCTTCTTTGTAATAAATGATCCATTATTCGCACAGTTTTCAAGAAGCCTAACATTCGGCGCTGGCTTTTTAGGAAATTTTTGATGAAAGACATCGCAAGTTCTTTGAAGAATTCTGTTGCATTCGCCATAAATAATTATCATTTCGAGATAATCTTGATTTGTAAAGTTTCGATTAACCCTCATAAATAACTACAGTACAGGAATTGCAATATGCGTAGAATGATCTACATTTGACGTTTCATAAAAATAACCAATTATTCTTTTGTTAATGTATCGGACAAAAGCTAGTTGATAGTAGCAAATGTTATTATGTTACTGAACCAGTGCATTTTCTCTTTTAATGCAAATAACTCAAAAACGGCTTACAATAAATGGATTGTTGTAATTACATACCTAAGGTATTTTTTTCCATAGAATCGATTAATATAACAAAATATGGTAGGTTCCATTTAAAAAAAACGGAATACTTGACATTTTATTAGTCAAATTATAAAATGAATTTTCTAGCACCCTGTACATTGCAATCAAATTTTCTTTGCACGTAGAAATAATATCAAGTATTATGAATGTGATTGCAAAAAAAAACAATTTTGTAAGTTCGTTCAATTTCTAGTTATTCCAATTTATGTGACAGCGTGCAAATGTCAAAAATCTACTACAAATCAAAATATTTCGAAAAAGGCATTAGATAGAGGTATGGTTGTGTTATAAAAGTTCACATAAAATTCGACAAGGAATTCAAAAATGCATAAATATACAGGGTGTTCTATTTAAAATAACGATAGTAATACCGACTTCCGGTATAACCGGAAGTGCTAACGTATTGAAACTATTTTAGACGTGTAGGGCACATTTGATAACCTCCTAGTGCAAATTTTCAGCTTTCTTCTACCATTGGTCTTCCATATACAGGTGACCTCCCACTTAAAAAAAACACCCTGTATAGTCGACTGTTCAAAAATACCTTTTTCTTCAAAAACGTAATTACCATGTTGTCTGACTCAATTAAAAACCTATTACCTAATAAATAAAACCTAAGCTTCTTCACCGAATACACTATGGCCAACGTCTCCTTCTCCGCTGTTGAATATTTGATTTCACAATCTTTCAAAACTCTAGAAATAAAACAAATTGGTACTTCTATCCCTTTTTGAATCTGCACCAGTTCAGCTCCAATCGCATAATTTGATGCATCTGTTCTCAGTATAAATTTGTCTTCAAAATTTGGATACATTAATGATAATTCACTATAAAATACTGCTTTCAATTCCTGAAACGCTCGTTCTCTCTGTTCAGTCCATCTCCATCTCTCCTTCTTTCTTAATAACTCTAACAATTGAACACACAACTCCGAGTATCTTGGTATGAATCTTTTGTAATAATTCAACACCCCTAAAAAACCACGTAATCCTTTCAAATTCTTTGGTTGATTTAACTTTTTTAATTCTTCTAATCTCTTGTCACAAATCTTAATACCCTCATCACTAATCAAAAATCCCAAATATTTCACCCTTGTTTTGAAAAAATCACATTTTTTTACATTTAACTTAAGTCCTCCTTCGTGCAACCGTTGTATTATTTTTCTCAAGTGCCCCAGATGCTCCTTTTCATCTCTAGAAAAGATCAAGATATCATCGACATAGTGCGTACAAAAATTTTCGTACTCATTTAATAACTTTTGCATCGCTCTAACCAATGCTGCGGATGATGTTGAAAGCCCAAACGGAACTACACGAAACTGATAAATTTCCCCTTCTATGCTAAATCCTGTGTACTTTCTACTTTTCTTGTCTAACGGTATCAACCAAAATGAATTTTTCAAATCCAATTTGCTGAATAATTTTCTGTCGCTAACTTTGTATAATAAGTTATCTAATGATTGTGGTTGTTCGTACTGTGGCTTTGTGATTGCATTTAGTCCCCTAGCATCTAAACAAATTCTAATACTATTATTTTCTGATTTAGGCACAACAACTACTGGGTTTACATATGGTGTCCTCGCTGGTTCAATTATCTTGTCCCTAAGCATTTTCTTAATCTCGTCTTTTACCCTACTTCTCATTGCAAAAGGTATTGGATAAATCTTTGTGTTAAAACTACTTTCTTCAGTCACTTCCAATCTATGCGTATACTGTCTGGCTAACCTAGGCTCTTCATTAAATACCCCTACATACTCATTAATATACTTTCTAATTGCTCTCTCGTATCGCCTCTTATTTTACCAATCTGTCGCTCCTCTAAAACTTTCTCTAATATATTACATAATCTAATCCCATCATTTCCTTCGTAATAACTGTCTCTATTCATATTCCTATCTATACTATCAATATTAATCTCAGTACCCTTAATCAAACTTCCATTTGGCTCCACCCAATTCCTTTTTACATTTAAAATCTGAATCGTTCTGTCGTTTTGATCTATTGTCATACCAAATCCTTCTATAAAATCAATCCCTACAATAAAATCTAACTGTAACCCCTTTGCTATTAAAAATTCTGCTTCCCCTAGCCTGGTTTTTCCTACTAACACTGGTATACTAACCGACCTATTGATTGTCGATAACTTTCGCCCCATTGCGGACCATAAATTAATCATTTTTACTTTACAAATCCTCCCTTGCAATACTTTAGCATGCTTTACTACAACTTCCTCTTTTATTAATGATAATTGCGAACCTGTGTCCACCAATGCAACATGTACACAACTATTTAAATATATATGAATAAAAAGCAAACTTTTCTTATTAACGATCTTACTTTCTAACAAATTATTTACATAACTAAAACTACTTTGTGTGCCTAAACCGAACACCTCTAATCCTAATAATTTGACGTTTTTTTTTCTTCATTCGTGGACTCATTGTGTATTTGAGCCACTTCAATCCTGTCCTCATTTTCCCTTCTGCTTGTCCCTGTCGTAATATGATGTATCGTCGCATTCCTTCCTGTGTCCTGGTTTCTATCACTGCTTCCTGAATTTCGCTGGTCATGGTCTTGATGTCTTGGTGCTCCATTTCCCTGAACTCTTCCGTTCGTGTCTCCTCGTGGCTGGAAATATCCCCGTCCTTGATCAGCATTTCTATTCCACGTATTCCCATTGTATGTATTACTCCTGTTAAATCTGTGACTCCAATTCTGATATGATCCCCTGTAGTTATTTTCAGTCATTCCTTTTGTGTTATCGTCCCTTTGATTTCTATTTCTTTCCTCGTATCTATCAAAATTTTGTCTGTTTTTCTCTGAACTACTAACCAAATCGTAATTCCTTGCAATTTCTAACAAATGTTTTAAGGTTTTGATATTTTGAATGGCCACTGCCCTAGTAATCTCAATTTCCATATGACGCGACAACAATTGCACAATCTCCTCTTCTCTCATCTTTGGTGTCAGGTGCTGCGCTTGATTGTACCTGTCTATTACATAGTCCTCTCTTGTTCCATGATGCGTGTGGTACTGACCTGTCTTCAAATCCATTCGTACACTTGCCTGGTGTGCGTTTCCCCAATAATGATCAATAAACAAACTGCGGAATTCATCGTACGTCTCATATTGTCTTCTTACAATGCTGTGCCACTTTTCAGCTTGGCCTCCTAAAACTGCACTTTTATCCTCTCGGGTTCGTTAGCTGCAATCTCATCCAATTTATCTAGAAATACCATTGGCTGTTCGTGTTTCGTACCCTCGAATCTTGGCAACGTTTCCTTTCCTATCCTATACGAATACCCCTGATCACAATTCCCCCCTACTTCTTTTGACACCCCTAATTTGCTCTCGTATTTTCACCATCTCTCCTTGCACCTCGCCGAACTTTCCATTTACCTGATCTCCAAATACCACCGTGCTCCTTCGTAGCTCTCCTGTCTCCTCCTGGTTAACTCCAATCTGACCTAAAATTTCATTTTTTGAATTTAAACTCTCTGCTTGATTTATTCGCAAACTTTTGCCTAAATTTTTATAATTTTTCTCATGTTTCTTGTCTATTTTATTTACCTCTTCTTGTATTCCAGTAATTGTTTCCCCCAGTTTTCCTTCGATCATTTCTATCCTGGTATCTAGCTCCTGCTGTACTTCTGTCCTAAATAAATTAAAACTTTCCTGCACAGACTTCGTGATCCCTTCCATTCGCACCTCCATCAGCTCTAACCTTTCCTTTACTTCCGTGTGTGCAACCTTCATCTCTGTCTGGAAATTCATAAGAAATCTCATGATATCTTGCATTTTGTTCTGCTTGTCCTCTTGTACACCTTCTCCAGAAGACCTTCCCGTATTTTCTACCACAATTACTTTTGATTCCAAGTGCCCCTGTTGTCCATCCTGTTTGTCTCCTGCAGCAGTCGTTTCTACGTCTTCTTGCACGTTCATTCCTGTCTCCATCCCATATACTCTCCCTGATCTGGTGATAAACCTCTCTTCGTCATTCATCTTTCTACTATCCTGTAATACCCAACTAAAACTCCTTTACGGGCCCCACCTACAGCTTATTCTACAAATATTTACCAAACAAGAACTTGTACTACAAAAACCACTACTTCCAAATCTCGCTCCACGTTCGGTGTGCCACATAAAATATAACTGCGTTGCTAGCGTCACATAAACTGAATGCGCCCTTCTGTATGTGCCCTAATCTGAATGCGTATTTTCTCTCCCCTTTTATTTATTTAATTTAAAATATGATAAGTGACTTCTAAATATTGTTCATTTTATTATTTTAAACCTCGGCTTTTTTATTAAGACTCCCAATAACTCTCTCAGGGTAAGTTTTAAATTAAAATGATACTAGTTTGGGGTTCAATGACTAATATCAAATTTTAAATATGTGACTACTAGCTCCCTCTGTACGAAATTAGAATAAGCTTCTAAAAACATAAATGCCGGTAAGTTAGTTCTACACCAAACTATATAGAACAGTAACCCTAACCTATTTTAGAATTGTAAATGTTAGTGTATATTTTATTACAGCATTAGGTGTTAAAATTTTACTTTTCAGATTAGAAACTATGATAAATACCCTTTTCTTCGATTCCAGAAGGTATGTACAACCCTTTACTGCTTTCGTTGTTGGAACGCTTACTGAATTAAATACTTTACTTGAAGAGTATCTATCTGTGATTAATAGTTGGTTTTAGTTTTAGAAACAACCAATGTGAAATACAAGTTATACATACAAATGAAAAATTGGATACTTTACAGTTTGTAGTGCGTGCGATAGAACGCTTGAGTTACCAAAACTGGTTCCAAGTATGATGATCAACTTCTACGATGATCCTGGGACTCGCACTGAAATCTCCCGTTCTATCTACTACTTTGTGATGAATCCAGCTTCCTGTTACTACTACACTAGTACATTCTGGCTTCGTCTTTACACCACCTTCCTTCAATTTCAACAAGGTTGTATGAACCCTTTTTAGTTAATTTATTTATTTTCAACACTGCACTTGCTGGCATATATCTTCAGCTTTTATGACAATACACAATATTCAAATATTTATCTTCTACAAATAACAGGATTAAATTTCAAAAAGAACTTTATTTTACAAATTAATTTTCAACAACTTTTTAAAGCATCATAATTTTTAGTAAGTAACAATAATTGTTTTTTAGCCAACTCAACTAAAGCAATTGTCTTTTAACCTACTCTTTTACCTATTTTATATGCAATATACAATCACCAGCCTTCTTGTACCATAATAATGAGTCCTTAAATTAACATAGAATATAGATCATTATATGTATTATTTTGACATGGGTATTTTGTTTAAACACTTTATATCTTAATTACTTTACATATTATAAGCTTTCCTTTTTTAGGTAGCTGGTTTGCATGGTCCTTTCTGGTTTAATATAATAAACATACCAATTATAAATAGAGCCATACATCCTCTGGTCATGGTATTTTGTGATATTATTATTGTTGAATTTTCTCAAAAAAACCCAATGCTGTTTAAAATCTTATGGTTTCTAGTTTTTAACTGACTGTAGATAATTACTAGTGAAATAAGTGTAAATTATTCACCATGTTATGTGTTTAATGAAATCTTAAGTATGAATCAATTGTATGTGATAAAATTTAAGTATAAATCGTTCAGTATTTTGTCGTTAATGATATGTAAGTGTTAATTAATTATAAGGGACTTCAATCTAATACACTTTAATATATATATATCTATATATATATATATATATATATATATATATATATATATATATATATCACTATATATATATATATATCTATATATATATATATATATATATATATATTATATATATCTCTCGTCGTAGTATGTCTGCTACGTTTCCTTAATATTTATCAGTATTTATATTTGGGCCTTTTCTTTGTTATATTATATTTAATAAATGGATAAAAGTAAATTTTGTTGTGAACCAATAATATGCCACGGCTTATTGAAACTTATCTCAGGTTTTTAATGGATTTAAATAACTATAAACAAACAGTGTGGGTACAAAACTGTATGCCTATATATTAACCACTGCCAGATACAGCCCCTCTAGTTAATTTTAAGATACTTGCTTTAAACTGGGTGTGATCTTTACTACCAATTTTCAGAAAATAAACAAAGTTAGAATGCTTAACTTTTGATAAGATTTTTTAGATTTCAATGAATAATACAGCTTTTTAAGTGTTATAAATATAAGAACTAAGTTGTTTTATACCTGTAATTCCATTGAAGTCCGCCGGTGTTTACAATAATGGACCTTGGACTGCAAATAGACCACCAAC
This sequence comes from Platerodrilus igneus, assembly GCA_036346225.1. Lineage (NCBI taxonomy): Eukaryota > Metazoa > Arthropoda > Insecta > Coleoptera > Lycidae > Platerodrilus > Platerodrilus igneus. The sequence goes on along the minus strand of JARFIW010001100.1, from coordinate 410,874 downwards.
TTGGAAGTGCACGATTACCTGTTGAATTTAAGTTTTAATATTTTGTATTTAAAATTTCACGCTTTAATTTCAGGCTTTAGAAATACTAAAAGGATGTTATAATGAAAAATTGATACTCAGAATTGGCTATCTAATTTAGGACTCGTTCAAACTATCACTGCGGGAACACAGCTCTGAATAATGGAATGTTCTGGACTCTTTTTAGCTCTCGGTACCTCAATTCACATCAGCTTGGAAGCCAAACACATTTAACTTGCAAAACAAATAATCTTCTGGACTATTAATGGTTGTATAAACCTTTTACATTTATTACACGTTGCACAAAAACCTCTTTTAACTAGCTTCAGCTCTTAATACTTGAATAAAACACGAGAGCAGGTAAAAAACATCTATTCTGTAAATTACAAATTTTATAAGCCCATTTTATTTATTTCTTATCACCTAGGAGATCTTTTAAAACAATCTTCATTTGCCTACTACATCTATAAAGTTAATTAAAATTACACTCCTTGATCAATTATTTACAAACATCTCTAATCACTCTTTCAAAACCTTTCATTTGGATCACTTGGTCCTATTTTCCATTTACTTATAATTATTTTTCTACTAATACTAATGAATTGTGTTTCAAATATTATGGTACCTAATTTATATAGTAAACATACATATAGTGAACATACATTAAACAAACATTAATTTTACATCCTATAACTACTTATTTCTACTAAAACATGCTAAATGACTTATTTTTTAGATCTTGTGGTATGTCTTACTTTTACAAACAGTAGTGTCCATTCAAATAGTGAACATCAACATTTTATACAATCCACAGAAGCTTCCTCAAATGGAATTACGTTTGATTTTTATAAATTAAATTAAATAAACACCTATTTGAAATCTCAAAAAGCTCTATCACACTGAAATAGCATTCGATATTAGTTCAGTAATTAATTTTGTACGATCTTGTTTATCATTAGTTTTAAATAGGATATTTCATAAATATGAGTAGTAAATAAGTGCGTCTAACCTTGGATATTATATAGAACATTACATAACATCACATAGCCCCACCTGTTTTCATAAAATAAATATAAAATTTTTATTATTACTTCTAAATATCAACTGATTTGAATGCTTTTATATTTATTTTATTAAATCACTATTACTTTTAAGTATTCAACTCATGACTTTAATTCCAATGTTTAATTCAATTTTATCTTCTAAATGATAACCCTAGTTTTAAGTTTTGTAGTTATGTGTAGAAACATTTAGTAGGTAAGATTAATACTTGTAATTTACTAACCCCTCGTTGTATGTTCTGTGTGTGTGTGTGCGTGTGTTTATTTATTGTATAAAAGGGTACAAATTTTCTAAATGGAAACGTCCACGAGATTCTCCCCTGGCGTTTTCAAGTTCAAAAGTATTACCGTGTGCAAGAACCTCTTTAATTTTGTAAGGGCCCTCATACGGAAATGCCAATTTAGCACAAATATTCTTATCCCAGTTGGAAACTCTCAATCTTTTAACTAACACTAAATCTCCAAGTACAAAATTTGTTCTTTTCTTTATTCGTTTACAACGTTTTTCCAGTTCTCTCCGTTGCATGGTCTCTGCACGTCTTCTTGCAAGATTTAACAACTCGATCATGTCCTCCATTTCAGACTGATCCCTCCATGGCCTTGCTGGTATAATTCCTTTCATTAATGTAATCGGACAAACTTTGGTAACCGAACTAGGAACATAATTTAAATAGTTTTCTATTTGTGGCAAAACACTTCACCCATCCATTGTGTTGCCCTTGTACCGATATTCTTAAATATTTGATGACTTCCTTTATGTACCTTTCACAAGGATTTGCTTGTGGGTGTCTGATACTGCAAAATCCAACTCGTATTCCCATTTCTCTTAGCTTGCTTCTGATTCTTTGGTTTGTACAATATGTAGCATTGTCCATTAAAATTTTCTTCATTTGTCCCACCTGATTACTAAATCTTCTAATACTGTTCAATATATGGTTAGAATTACATTTTCTCGCAGGATATACTTTAACGTACTTTGAAAATATGTCGGCTAGCACCAAAATATGCCTATAGCCATTTTGCCCTGGTATTAAATTACTCAAGTAATCGAGTGCCACGATATCCAGTGGTTGATCTGCTTTTATGTTCAACGGAGTATTTTGTAGTACGCGGTTCTTCTCTTTCCCTATTAAACATACTTGACAACGATTTATACATGTTTTGATAATGGAAATGTCATTTTTACAGTAAAATGCTTCTCTAAATACCAAAAAGGTTTTTCTCATGCCAATGTGCCCATACGTAATATGAATTTCTTTCACTAATTCTGTTGCTATCTCCCTTGTTAGAACCAACAACTCTTCATCCCCTATTCTTTTAACTAATAAATTTCTAACTAAACAAAAACCCCTACATTCTTCTAGATTTTCTTCCTGTAGTTTGTCCACCATTCTTCTAATTTCCTCGTCTTGCTGCATATTGCGAAATCTTTCGTTCGTCCAACGACCTTCCTCTCCAAATACTTGTAATGCTATCAAAAATCCATTTGTCATCACGATATCTTCCATGTTACCCTTTCTACTAAAGAAATCGGCCGTTACATTTTCTTTGCCAGGTTTATGTTGTATATCGAAATCATATTCCTGTAGTACCAATGCCCATCTGTAAAGACGACTGTTTGAAAATTCCTTCTTCTTTAGAAACGAAATCGCAGAGTTATCCGTCTCGATTAGAAATCTGTTGCCTAATAAGTAAAACCGCAATTTCTTCACTGAATAAATTATCGCCAGCATTTCTTTTTCTGCTACCGAATATCTGGTCTCGCAATCCTTCAAAACTCTAGATATAAAACACACAGGTACTTCTATCCCCTGTTGTACTTGTACCAATTCAGCCCCTATTGCAAATTTTGATGAATCTGTTCTTAAAATAAATCTTTCTTGGAAATTTGGGTATCTTAAAGACAGCTCTTCGTGAAATACTTCTTTCAATTTCTGGAAAGCTTCATCCCTTTCTTGTGTCCACTTCCATCTTTCATTTTTCTTTAAAAGTTGAATCAACGGAATACATAAATTTGAATATCCCGGAATAAATCGTTTGTAATAATTCAAAACTCCTAAAAATCCCCTCAAAGTTTTGATGTTTCTTGGTTTCTCTAACTTCTTAAGTTCTTCTAAACGTTTATTGCTAATTCTAACACTATCAACACCTATTTCAAACCCTAAATATTCTACCCTAGTCTTAAAAAATTCACATTTCCTAATATTTAGCTTAAGTCCTCCCTCGTCTAGTTTCTCTAGTACCTTCTGTAAATGTATTAAGTGTTTATCTACATCTTTTGAAAAGATTAAAATGTCATCGACATAATGTGTGCAAAATTCTTCATATTCGTTTAATAATTTTTGCATAGCTCTGACTAAAGCTGCAGAACTCGTTGATAAACCAAACGGAACTACCCTAAATCTATATATCTCTCCCTCAATACTAAATCCGGTATAATTTCTACTACTTTCATGTAATGGAATAAGCCAAAAGGAATTCTTTAGATCTAACTTGCTGAATATTTTCTTCTCGTTAATCCTATATAACATGCTATCAAGTGACAGAGGTTGTTCAAATTGAGGTTTAGTAATTGCATTAAGTTTTCTAGCATCTAAACAAATTCTAATACTATCTTTATTAGCTTTGGGTACGACTACAACTGGACTCACGTAGGCAGTCCTCGCTGGCTCAATTATACCGTCTCTAATCATAATTTTAATTTCTTCTTTAACTTTATTTCGTAAATGGTAAGGTATCGGGTAAACTTTCGAATGAAAACTACTTTCTTCTTTTACCTCTAACTTATGTACATAATTCTTTGCTATTCTAGGCTCATCATCCCATAATCCGACGTGTTTGTTTAATTCTTCTTCTAATTGCTTCCATATTTTAACCCCTACTAGTCCTATCTGATCCTGTACCAACACTTTATTTTCAAAAACAGAACATAACCTAATTCCCTCATTTCCTTCTGTATTACAAATCATATCTATCCCTAATCTATTCTCAATTAAATCTCCATTCCTTAATATATCCCTTCTGCCATAAGGTTCCACCCATATATCTCTACCTATTTTAATCTGCACATTCTTATCGTTCCCATCAATAATCAAGCCAAACTCCTCTATTATATCAATTCCTATTATAATATCAACCCCTAACTTCTCTACCATTAAAAATAAAGCACCCCCCAGCCTAGTTCCTCCTACAATTATCGACATTCTTACTGCCCTATCTATCTCCTCCAATTTCTCATTAATTGCAGATATTAAATTAATCTTTTTGATATTAATTATCTTTCCCTCGAATACCTCCCTATGTTTAAAAATTATTTCCTCTTTAACTAACGACAACTGTGACCCGGTATCAATTAAACCAACGTATTTACAACTACTTATAACTGAATAAATGAACGGTAAATCTTTCTTAAAACACTTAGTATCTAAAACAACATTAACATAACTAGAACTATTCATCGCACCCAAATCAAACTCTTCTACTCTTAAAAATTCGACGTTTTTTTTCATCAGGGAAGGTTCATGAACCTCGACTATCTCGATTTTATTCAAATCTTCCCCTTTTTCTGGTAGAACTCTTATATTATTAACATTTGCCTTTTCATTATATACTGGTCGTGTAGCTCTATTCTTGTCTTCAAAATCTCTCGGTCCTGGGTCATTCTGTACATTTTTGTTATAATTTCCTTGGTATCTTCCAAATTCTCGTGAAGGATAATTATATCGATGCTCCCTGTTCTAGCCATTACTATTATATCCATTATAACCCTGCCTGTTCGTTCCATTTCCATATTTGTAGTAATTCCTGTCATAAAACCTGTTACCTTGCCTGTTGTCAATGTGTTGTGATATCCATTCCTTTCATGTATCGTGCGTCCCCTATCCCAGTTTTTGCTTTTCTGCGCCTCTCGAGGTTTCTCCATCGACCTAGCCCAATCATAATTCCTCATAATCTCCCGAAAATCTTTCAACGTTTTGATGTTTTGAATCGCTACTGCACGAGTTACTTCAACTTCCATATGTCGTGAGAGCAGAATAACGATTTCATCCTCGTTTAATTTCGGAGTTAAATATTGTGCCAAATTATACTTATCAATAACGTAATTCTCACGTGTGCCCATCGAAATATGATATTTTCCTGTCGTTAAATTTGTTAGATTGTTGTGTATAGCCCCAGTATTGCTCGATAAATAACCTTCTGAAACCCTCATACGTGTCGTATTGTTGTTTAACAATGCTATTCCATTTCTCTGCATGTCCACCCAACGTAGCATTTACAATTTGTAAACGAAGTCGTTCTGGCTCACCTTCAACCATCTCATCCAGCTTACTCAGAAAAACCATCGGTTGTTCACCAATCTTGCCTTCAAATTTAGGCAGCATCTTTTTCCCTAAATGAAACTTACCACCCTGATCAATCAACCGAACCCTTTCAACATCCTGGATCTTAGTCTGCATCTGCTTAAAGCATCCCTCTACCACATCAATTTTCTCTTGCGTTTGACCCCCGAGTATAATTGTATTTCGTCGAACCTCTTCCGTCTCGTCCTTGCAAGCTCTAATATGACCTATAATATCCTGTCGACTAAGGATACTTTCCTCTTTTTGTCCCTTCACAGTATTTTCCAGGCATTCATAATTTCTGGTATGAATTTGATCCACCTCTTTCAACTCTCCCCTTAACACATCCATACCCGCAGAAACATTTCCTTCAATCACCTGCATCCTTGTATCCATTTCTATTTCAACTTCACCCCTAAATTTTCCAAAACTCTCCAACATTTCCACTTTAAACGCCTCGATCTTCGAATCCATACCCTCTAACTTGTCCTTAGTTTCGGCCTGAGAAATCTTTACCTCTGCAATCGATCCTTGTAATTCCAACAACGACGCCTGAGTTTTTTCTTGTAACGCCTCGCTCTTGATCTGAAATACTTTGATATCTGCAGTCGACGCCTCGCTCCTGATCTGAAATGCTTTGTTATCTGCTATCGACGCCTCGCTCTTAGTCTGAAATGCTTTATTATCTGCTATCGACGCCTGCAGCATGATCTGAAAATTTTTAAAAAAACTAACGAAATCCTTATTGCTAATGGTTTCTTCAGTCTGTACTATCTCTTGATCTTCGGACAAACCTCCTACTACGACCTCCGGCTCCACATGCTCGACTGTTGATGCTTCACCTTGCCCGGTCTCACACGTCCTGTCTACTGCCATTGTGTCCATTCCATAGATCATACCTGACCTAGTTATTAATTTTTCTTCTGACATTCTGTACACCGTAGTTCTAACAATATAAATAGATAAATTTTTCCTGAATTTTTGTGCTCTTTCTATACACAAAAACTCCAATGATAATAATATATAACACGCTCTAAAATAACTATATACACAGCAACTACCAAATTTCTATTTTTAATGTAATTATTCCGTGGCCCCACTAAGTTTTTATCCTATATAATCTCACAATCAAACAGCTCCACGTTGGGATTGCCACATATCATATGTATCTCGTCGTAGTATGTCTGCTACGTTTCCTTAATATTTATCAGTATTTATATTTGGGCCTTTTCTTTGTTATATTATATTTAATAAATGGATAAAAGTAAATTTTGTTGTGAACCAATAATATGCCACGGCTTATTGAAACTTATCTCAGGTTTTTAATGGATTTAAATAACTATAAACAAACAGTGTGGGTACAAAACTGTATGCCTATATATTAACCACTGCCAGATACAGCCCCCTCTAGTTAATTTTTAAGATACTTGCTCTAAACTGGGTGTGATCTTTACTACCAATTTTCAGAAAATAAACAAAGTTAGAATGCTTAACTTTTGATAAGATTTTTTAGATTTCAATGAATAATACAGCTTTTTAAGTGTTACAAATATAAGAACTAAGTTGTTTTATACCTGTAATTCCATTGAAGTCCGCCGGTGTTTACAATAATGGACCTTGGACTGCAAATAGACCACCAACTTGGAAGTGCACGATTACTTGTTGAATTTAAGTTTTAATATTTTGTATTTAAAATTTCACGCTTTAATTTCAGGCTTTAGAAATACTAAAAGGATGTTATAATGAAAAATTGATACTCAGAATCGGCTATCTAATTTAGGACTCGTTCAAACTATCACTGCGGGAACACAGCTCTGAATAATGGAATCTTCTGGACTCTTTTTAGCTCTCGGTACCTCAATTCACATCAGCTTGGAAGCCAAACACATTTAACTTGCAAAACAAATAATCTTCTGGACTATTAATGGTTGTATAAACCTTTTACATTTATTACACGTTGCACAAAAACCTCTTTTAACTAGATTCAGCTCTTAATACTTGAATAAAACACGAGAGCAGGTAAAAAACATCTATTCTGTAAATTACAAATTTTATAAGCCCATTTTATTTATTTCTTATCACCTAGGAGATCTCTTAAAACAATCTTCATTTGCCTACTACATCTATAAAGTTAATTAAAATTACACTCCTTGATCAATTATTTACAAACATCTCTAATCACTCTTTCAAAACCTTTCATTTGGATCACTTGGTCCTATTTTCCATTTACTTATAATTATTTTTCTACTAATACTAATGAATTGTGTTTCATATATTATGGTACCTAATTTATATAGTAAACATACATATAGTGAACATACATTAAACAAACATTAATTTTACATTCTATAACTACTTATTTCTACTAAAACATGCTAAATGACTTATTTTTTAGATCTTGTGGTATGTCTTACTTTTACAAACAGTAGTGTCCATTCAAATAGTGAACATCAACATTTTATACAATCCACAGAAGCTTCCTCAAATGGAATTACGTTTGATTTTTATAAATTAAATTAAATAAACACCTATTTGAAATCTCAAAAAGCTCTATCACACTGAAATAGCATTCGATATTAGTTCAGTAATTAATTTTGTACGATCTTGTTTATCATTAGTTTTAAATAGGATATTTCATAAATATGAGTAGTAAATAAGTGCGTCTAACCTTGGATATTATATAGAACATTACATAACATCACAATATATATTGAATGATATTAGCAGGTTGTAGGTCAGCTGGTTATTAAAGCGTACTCTTTATTATATTCTTAGCTTTCGGTTTATTTCAAACCTTTATCAAAGAAACTACAAAACGTCATTATGGGCATCAAGCAATATACATACAATGCTTGATGCCCATAATGACGTTTTGTAGTTCTTTGATAAAGGTTTGAAATAAACCAGCTAAGAATATAATAAAGAGTACACTTTAATAACCAGCTGACCTCAACCTGCTAATATCATTCAATATATTCAAATCAAACAAAGTCGTTATACTAATAATATATATATATATATATATATATATATAAAAGACAGGTTATTTGCAGTCCGCAATAAGAAATTGTGTAAAACAATATATAAAATAAGATGTATCTGTAAACAAACTCTATGAAAGTAATAGAGTCTATTGACGAATACAAATCGGGCTGGTAGTTATATAGCCATGCTATATATATATATAAAATAAGATGTATCTGTAAACAAACTCTATGAAGTAATAGAGTCTATTGACGAATACAAATCGGGCTGGTAGTTATATAGCCATGCATATAACTACCAGCCCGATTTGTATTCGTCAATAGACTCTATTACTTTCATAGAGTTTGTTTACAGATACATCTTATATATATATATATATATATATATATATATACACACACATACACACATAAATCATAAACAAGAGCTCAAACTTTGCTCACTGTATAATTACCAGATCACCTATAACATTTTAAAATAAAAATTTTAAAATGTCCAGGAACACAATATTTTTTGTTCCTTTTTCAGGGAACAGCATCTCTTAACAAAAAGCAAAACCAATTTTTTTGGAACTGACCCACAGGTGCAGGCCTCCCAGTGTACACACAAGTTTCAAAATCTCCTTGCACGGGCTAACAATTCTTGCCAAAGCTTGCAAGTAAAGTTAAACAAAAGTTTGCGCACCACTTTTTCCTCTTCAAGAAGTCAATGTAATGTTTACATCTTGAAGCTGTGTTACTTTCTAATTTAACTTTTCAATCTGTCATTCTGTCTCACATGTTTGTCAAATTCCACGAACCGTGGAAGAAATCTTTTCTGCACTTGACCGCAGTTTCAACCCCCCCTTTTCCGACTACTACATACTTGTACTACTATATTCCGTCTTTTCTTACTGACTTTTTAAACCTAACTTTCAAATTGACGAGCTTGAGCATTATATACAATTTTCCCTTTTTCAAATTTCGTTCTCACAATGTAACATATTTTATTTATGCTGCACACAAGATTATTGTCAAATTAATTGTTTAAAAGTCACATACTTTCTTTGTAACCTGTATTACTGTTGTAATGGTGGTATTGTATATGCCCTTGAATGTCGGGACGAGCGACAACCGTCTATTGTAGTTACGCATACTTTTGTTGTAATTCGGTTTCTAATGTGCAACATTTAAATCTGTTTTCATTTACGTTTTTTAAATAAATAATTCTCATGGGTTATGTTTAACAATGTATTCTAAAATAAATCATTTTTTTGTTTTGGGGTTTAATTTTATTATCAGAATTATTACCTTTATAGAAACCAAAAAAAAAATTGAACCATTTTGCTTAATTAACATTAACTATTCGCAAAATCAAAATATACAGGGAATGCCTTTATTTATTCTGTCCATTCAAGATTAATCTTTTAATTCTTTATCTTGTTTATATCTAAAGTAATGCAAACGCGTTATAAAACATAATAATTTAATTATGGAGTCAACTTAATTTTAAAGCTTAAAACACAAATATTCTAATAATAGTAATAATAGAAAACTTAAATTAATATAAAATTATCAAATAAGTTAATGCATCACAACAGTACCATTTACAACTATAATTTTGAACCAAGAAATGGTATATCTAAAGTATTACTATCAATATAGCAATTAAACCAGAGAAACCATTGCTTTTAATGAATTGATAAAATATTTAAAAAAAGAATATAGAAATCATTGATATTTGTATGGTTTCTTTGGTATATAGTAATTAATGTACTACCTGGTGCAGCTTGTTTACATATGCTCTCTTTTAAGACTGTGCTGATATGGTATTTTGTGTCAGGTAGTTACTTCTTAGCAATGTCATTTTAGCTGTTTGTGATTAGTTGGTAAGTTGTATTGGTGTCTGGAATGTTCAATAATTAAACTGGTATATGTAGTTAAATTAGAAGTATTCTGTAACAAATACTGCTAAAAAACATTCATGCTTATAAAGTGACTGCTAACTTAGTGTATCATATTCTACAAATGCAGCTAAGTTAATAAAGTGTCTTCATACAATAGTTCGTTGCTTAAACTCATATTCCTTCTTTAGTTATAATTCAATTTTGTTATTGGTGATGTACCTTATTTTAACCATATGATTATTCTAACAGTTAAATGATTAATATTAATGGAGTATATCTTTTACAGCTTAATTAATATTTTTTGTTATTTATGCATCTTGTTATATGCAATTTTGGTCCAGAAAATTAGGTAGGTATTTTATACAAAAACTAAGTGAAATATCTTTTCAAATTCAAAGATATGGAGAATTACTGTTAATCTCATCTACAAACAAGATAATGGTTGCCAACTAACTCAGGGGAAAGGGTAGAGTAAGTACTGGCATAGGACTGCAGTGCTATTGTTGAGGAATACTTGCACACATTGATGGTTGAGTTGAACACCACCTGCATTTTGCTTAGTTTAAAGTTCTCTTCTTGATTAATGTGATTAGTCAATAGAGGAAATGCATGCTACCAGGTTGGTGAATTTTACTTTTAGGAAAAATGGTTAAGTAGTGACAACTTAATGTTGGAAAAGGCATATTAATTGAGAAACATCAAAATTATTAATAAAGTCCCAAAATTTCCAGTAGGATCTGGTTAAAACGACTGATCGAGTCCAGGAGACATTGATTTTAGTTATTTCCAAGGCAGCTACAATTAAGTTACTCCTCAGGTATTTATAATATGATTTTGAAACTAACACCTACTTCTAATTAATAAACATTTTAGCTGTGTAATTTTATGAACATCCACAGTACATTCTTGTGATGTTATTAGGAAATTAGAAATTAACTTTGTTGGCCGAAAACGTTTTCAATTAAGGTAAGTATTTTTGATATATTTGGTTTATGTTTGTATGTACTTGAGCTTAAATCCTAATTGTACAATAGTGTAAGAGTTTCATTTATTTGTATGTTTTCACAACTACTCTAAAGGTAATAGTTTCCAGCCCTCATATAATAAAAGATATTGCCATTACCTAGAGACACAATCGATACGCAGGTAATTTAGCATATGGGAATTCCTTTTACAGCTAGCAGTTTTTAAGTAGTTATATTATTGGCCTTATCGTTATGGTGATTTTAGATTTGTTTTAAATTAGTGTACTCGATTACTCCTTGTGTGAATTTTAAGACAGAACCACTTTCCTGATATCAGGTTTTGCTATCCTCTGTTATTCCTTCTTGTGCTTTCCTAGAAATCCCCGTATTTCAAGATTGGGTGACGTCGAAAATAATTCCTGATTGAGACTGGCATTTCCTACAAAATAGTATTCCGGTGAGTTCGTAGAATCATAACTGTTCTGATTGTTATGATTTGTGCCATTTGGTTAATGGACTTGTTTATGATGCGAATCAAAATACCATAATTTATTTTGCTAACTACTTGTGTGATAAGTAGGTTAAATTTGATGTTTCTACCCATGTTCAAGAAATTCTTGCTGAAGATTCAATAATTTCCATTTTCTGTAAGGAACGCATTTGATATATTGTTACGTGTTGATTTGCAACCCCATTATTAATTAGTATTAGTCTTATACATTTTAGGCCTTTGTTCAATATCGATGCAGTCATATTTCCTGATGACCAATTCTCATGAGAAAGTTAACAGGAAACATAAAACACACACGATACGTCCAACCAAGAAATTCAGATTAGCAAACCGGTGGTAAACCAATATCTGTATGTTCTAAAATATACTTCAGGGAAAACATTTATCACGTTAGATAGGATTGTTTATAAAAGTGGTAGCCACTGGCTAACCAAGAGCTTTTACACTTAGTCTGTTTTCGAACTACCTCAGTGGTTATATCAACACATTATAAAAATGTAGTCAAGCAATGAGCCGCACGTCCCTTTAAGGGAGTCGGCGCGTATTTCTTAACATGTAAGTAATCTTTTTATGTAACTTAATCTTAAGGCTGATCTTGTACAAGTACCGCTTGCTTACTTATTATATGTATCATAACTTTATCTTTATTCTAATCATTCTTACCCTACCTTGAATTGAGTGGTCATTAAAGCAACGAAGACTGCGTTCCTCTAGTTATTGCCACCAGAGTCGTGACTGGTGAGAGCCCCCCTAATAAACAAGTCGTGTAGAAGTAGGTGACTGATAGGCAATCCCGCAACTATAATTAATTTCAGTGCTACGTTAAAAGTACACTTAACGATATAATAAAACCCCCTGAGCTACACGTCACAATATGCTTACAATTCTAAATTTTCAAAGTTCAAAGATCAAATTATGTTCAAAACAGGTTCTGGATTAAAAATACATTACAGGATGATCTTAACAATATTGATGAGTTGTGACATTATTAAAGTGAAAACAAATCATATTTAATTAAAGTAATTTTTGTACTAATTCTAAAAATTAAAAATGTGATCTTTTGATAACATTTAAAGCTTATACTAAATTATAGTGAATTGTAGGCATGGTGTAGATTTACAAAATGTGATTCTCTTTGAGGTTATTTTGTTTTTTATGAAAATTTAGTGAATGCACTAGTATTGCGCATAAATAGCAATTATTAAATTATGTAAATAAAATGCAATCTTAGAGACACTGAACTGAAATGTTAGATAAATTAAGGAAGAGTTACTTATGTTTTAACTTTAGCACTTCAATATTTTTTGTAGTTAAATATTTTTGTCTCCACTCATGTTTAAATAACTATATTTTGAAATTTTGAGACAATAGAGAATTTTTATTTTGATTTGTATTTATTTGATTTATCTTTATGCTGAGACACAAACAGTGTCCTTAATTTATACCGTGTTATTTTGTGAATTTATATTTTCAGGAGCAGTACCATCATGCTGTTTTAGCGAGAGGTTCCATTTGTTCAAAGTAAGGTATGGTAAGTCGACGAGATATTTATTATCTCGTCGACTTTGTTTCGTCCTGGGGGTTTCTGTGTCTTCCCTTAGGATATTTCTTACACTCATGTTTTTAGCTAGATGTGGTGTCACTTTCCCTATTTTTGTTTTTCGACTCACGACTGTCTCACGCTCCCACGGAGTTTATTTGCTCAGCTGGCTGTTCGTATCTCGGAGGTTTCTTATTGTCTAGAACCTTTTGATAACATTTCTTTATCCTGGATTCATTTATTCCCACAGGAAAACCTCATTAAAAATAATAGTTAATTTTATTTAACCATGTTTGTTTATTTTTCTATTTTCCTTTGAACAAACTTTGTTGTTTCGTCATTACTACTTTGGCATGTGGTCGATTTTACTAATAACCTTTCAGCCAATCGTATTTTCTTTTTAAATCTAGAAAGATTGAAGTAGCTTCCTGCAGCTAAAATACACGCTTCCTGTAAAATATTTGCATAAATGAAGTTGTAAAATGAGAAGTATTTTTAGTAGAAGTGTAATGTTATTTAATACTTTTGATCAAGTTACACAAATGGTATTTCATGCCTTTAGAAAGACGAATATTTACATATTTAAATGACACTTTGTTTTGTAATTAGAAATACGGGTTTTTATTACACTTAAGTGCTAGAAAAATACTATTATAATTATTATTGTAGTATTATACATGGTCGTTTCCGAATGAGTATTAGAAAATTTAGGACCTTCTTTGGTTTTGGGTAGTTTTATTTACAGAATATGGAGCTCATTAACCTCTTATGACCACCTCATGGAGCATGTTGGATAAATATTTCGTATTTTGGGCTTCCAAAATTTTCAATTTTTTTGCCTGTATTAGAGGAATATTCTTGTGCATTGTCGACAACCTACCAAGGGTGCTGATCTTTGTTCCGCCCAAGCACGTTGGAGTTCGGACTCAATGGAGCAGGTTAAAACATATCTTGTTTTTTAAGTTTCATAATCTTTTAATTATTTTTTGTCTATGTTGCAAGAGTTTTTTATATGGAGGAAAATTGTCGACAATCTCTCAAAGGTGTTGGAATTAGGACTCAGTAGATCACGTTAGTTAAATATTTCGTATTTTAAGATTCAAAAATTTTTTATTTTGCCTTGTCCGTGTTGCAAGAATTTTCTTGTGCAGAGGAGTCTTATCGACAACCTTCGAAAGGTGGTGATCCTTGCCATATCCAAGTAGATTGGATTTTTGACTCAGTAAAGCACGTTATATAAACATTTCATATTTAGGTTTCAAAAATTTTTAATTATTTTTAGCCCGTGTTGCAAGAATAATGTTCTTGTGCGGAGAAACATTGTCAACAACATCCCAAAGCTGCTGACTCTAGTCCCACTTAAGCAGCTTGGATTATGGACTTTTTTTGGAATTTTTGACATTCGTCCATCCAACTTGGGGCACATAAGCCCTACAAGATGAATATTCGATGTAAAAATTTGTTGTCAATTACACCTATTGTGCATCCATTCTGGAACATATTGTGTATCAGCTCATGCTAAACTTGAATTTACAACTTAAAAGAAACTTTAACAAATGACAACCCAAGTGCTTTATGATTTATAACATTTCTAAGAAGCATTGTACCAATTTAGATATTATACATCTTATTGTTGCCTACGCTAAGGGAACATCCTCGATAATAAACAATTATGTGGAACAATGTCAAGCAAAAAATAATATACCAAGATTTTCAGTAATAAATTGTTCCAACAAACAATCCGCACTGCAAAGAAAAATTAATATTAAACTGAAGATAAATGATAGCTGGTGGAGGTTCGGTAGTGTCGACTAGAACATATCAAGACAAGACAGGTATACAATTTTCAATAACAATGGGAAATTGCGGTTCGAACTAGTTAGAGAAAAACTTGCATGCGTCATATTAATGAACCACTATGCACTTGAGTGGCTATAATTAAAATTTGATTTTACATGCTTATTATATTGAAATATCAAATATGATTTTAATTGCAAATTTTTCAACTAGCTTTGTTTTTATATAAAGTCTGAAGTTAGAGTATTGGCTCAAAATGCCATTACAAAAACCACTTCCGCAGTCTCCCTTTATTTAGAAAGACTTTTTAAGGCAATTTCTTTTTGTCCTAATAAACATTAACATATAGTTACAGTTAACATTTCTCTATTAACGAGAAAATCACTTGCTATCCAAATCTGATAATTTTTCTTTCTTTAACTTTGTTCCACTGAAAGGCGAACTTTCAGTATCTCTATGGAAACATATTGAAAAACCTACGGACCAAACAGAAATAGTGCTCAACTGCATGATGACTACTTCTACTCCCTTAATCAAGTCGCTAAACTATCTACATTGTGATAACAGCTCAAAGACTTTATTTAGCATAAACACGATTATTTCTGATAACTTGTTGATTCAAAAGTAGAAACCTTTAAAAATAACACCCATAAGTTTTAGAAACATATTGAAAAACCTTCGGACCAAACAGAAATAGTGCCCAACTGCATGATGGCTACTTTTACTACCTTAATCAAGTCGCCAAATGACCTAGATTGTGATAACAGCTCAAAGACTTTATTTAGCATAAACAACATTATTTCTGATTACTTGTTGGTTTAAAAGAAAAAAAACCTTTGGAAATAACACCCACAAGTTTTGTTTACCAAAATATTTTAAAGATTTATTTACGGAATCTGTTTTTATGTGTTACCTGAAAATGCTGAAAATGTGCAGACTTTGGCCAAAGCGTCACATAAGAACTGTATTAATACTTAGAAGTTATTTTTGAAATTGACCCCCAGGCAAGCAAATTAATATTTGATAAAAAGAGACTATTCACTCAATATTATCCTTATTATTTAAAAACTAAAATATCTAAAACAACTAACAATGTGTGTGATCTAATATTTAAGTACAAAAGGTATAATAAGAAAACGAACACCTTTAAAGTGTTTGCTTTGTGCAAACATAATTCCCTTAATTGCAAAAAATTTTGAATCCAAATTAATTGTCTACATGTTGATATCTACTCATCTTCGATTCAGTTTTGTCACTCAGAAAAGATAACCTCATCCGTTAAAGGACTACATCAGGTAATCGTGAAGGAAAATATTTTTAAGAATAAATCGTCGACATATAAAACAATTACCATATTAAAAACCAAGGAGAACATAATAGAAACACAGAATTTACAAACAATTAAATCTGATCCCACCATGAGGAAAATTAAATCGGAAGCCATAGCACACTGGGACAGAAATAAGAATGATTTAATAGATTTCATTAAAATGCAACCAGAGCATATGGCATGTATTAAAAAAGTTTGCATTCCCTTTAATGTTAAAACATAGCAGAGAGCTACTAGAAGTATTAATTAGCCGCAGTAGAAATATAGGTTTATTGCCCACCATATATTTTGATGCTACCGGATCAGTTATCAGGAAATTTAACTTGGTTACCAAACGCATATATCTGTATAGTGCTGTACTTCCAATAACTACAGGGTAAGTTGTTTCTATTTTTGAGATGATCAGCAGTACTCACGTGTCAAATTCAATATTTAAAATATTTAATGATTTTCAATGCATGTGTGAAGAAAACTATAAATGGCCTGTATTTTCTTCTGTAGTTACAGATTTTAGTTATCCAAATATGTATGCATGTGAAATCCTACAACCGCATAACCTTTGTAGAATATTTGGTCTTCATTATTAGATCTTCAGTCCTAGAATTGATTGGATGTGTGTATCTCCATTATTTTCTATTCTGAGCTAACCTACACATTTTCCTGAAATTCATACAGCTTACATCTTTCATTATTTGTGTGCAATAGTTTAATCTAGGTCTACCTCTATTTTTTTTTTCTATTCTTTCTAACATATGCCACGCTATTCCCTTATGCCTTAGTATGTGCTCTATCATCCTATCTCTCATATTTTTTAGTGTTCCACCTATTTCTTTCTTCTGCTACTGTTTCGAGTACCTCTTTGTACTTAATTTTGTGTGTCCATGATATCTTCATCATATGTCTGTAGCACCACATTTCACTGTCCACTTCTTCTTTGTCCACGTTTCACAGCCATACAGTGTTCTGCTCAACACATGCTTTCAGTGATTTTTCCCTTGTTTCTATGTTTGTTGATTTTGAGTAGAACAGCTGCTTTTTATTGTTAAATACGGCTTGTGCTAATCTTTTTTTAATTATAGCCTTTACACTTTTCTTCTTCCATTGTTCTTTAAAAATATACCATATTTCAACGATATTCAATAGTATATGAAGAGGGTTAAGCAACCTCACGGCTGCCAAGGTCCCCTATGACTTAGACACTTGCCAAATCAATAGTTTTCCCTTTACTCCTTTTGTACAAGCAACATTTGTTGAAAATATTGCGAAACCAATACCTGTATTAGTTTACAGTACTCATCAGATTTAAATACAATTACTTTTCAGCGTTAGATTTTTCGTACTAGAACTGGTTGGATGTGTGCCTCTGATGATTTCTATTCTGATTTAACCTACACATTTCCATCAAATTTCCACAGACTACATCTTTTACTATCTGTGTGCAATAGTCTAATCTAGGTCTACATCTACCTTTCTTTTACCTTTCTATGCTTCTAATATATTTTGCACTATTCTCTTATGTCTTAGTAGGTGTCCTATCATCTTATCTCTCCTATTTTTTACTGTTTACCATTTATTATTTCTTCCCTTACTATTTATAGAATCTTTGTTCTTAACTTTGTTTGTCCATGATATCTTCATCATACGTCTATAGAATCACATTTCAAAAGTTTCTATCTTTTTCCTACTTGATTCTCTTACTATCTATGTTTCAAAACCATAAAATGCCGTGCTTCGCACATATGCTTTCAGCAATTTTTCTCCTTGTTACTATGCCTGTGCATATATATTTTTTTAAATTTTATATCTTTTGCATCTTTCTCCTTCCATTGTTTTATAAAAAAATATATGCTCTTTCACCGTTATTCAAATGTATATGAAGGGGGTTAAGCAATCTTAGGGCTACCAAGATTCCACACTGCTTAGATACTTGTCAAATCTGTACTTTTACAATTACTCATTTTATACAATCAACATTTGTTGAGAATTTGATTTTAACTTATAAAATTTTAACAGAGAATCAAGATTACCCCATATTGTCGATAATGATGCACCTTTGCTGTACACATGTAATGAAAATATTTGCTAAAAAAATTTGACGACACATTTAGAAATAAGGATATTAAATTTTTATTAAGGATTGCATGGCCTATGTCATTGCCCCTCCAAGCATAAAGCAATTGGAAATATGGATCATTAATATGGCAATAATGCTTTTAACACCATACATCACTCCAGGGGTTAATTAGGCACTGGAAAATTTAAATAAATTAAATATGACTTGTGAAACTTTCTATGCAGAATGTATTGCCAAAACTCGGGGCAATGTAAATGAAACCGAAAATGAAAGAGAGGGCCATATTTACTCAAGCGGACCATTTTATAACCACTTAAAAAACGTAGTCCGATCATTAAAAATAATAACAAGTGTATGGAAATCGACTACCATCATGCGCTCTTTTTCAAAAACTGTGTGGAAAAATACGCCAGTTATTTCCCACTATGGACTGGAATTATGCTACAAGAAAATGAGTCTAGGGTAAGTAACACATGTAGAGAATGATTTTGGCCATTTGAAGGCAAACTTTCTTCAGGGAGAAATAAATTTAAAATGTTCACGATTTTTACTAAAAAGCTGGAGAAATGTGCTCGAATTGTTTAAAGAATTTAAATTGCAAATTCTGGTAAGCAATCTGCAACTGAGAAAAATCTCAAAAAGAAAAAAGATGAATATTTATCCGAGGAAAAGTGGCAAAGGTAAAAACCAAACAACCACTCATTTCAAAGGAAATTATTTGGGAAATATGGTGGAAATTGTAATATCGATTGCCTCAACAGACGAATGCATTTATGGAGACAAAAATCACCATGAAAGTGATGGCTTACAATTGTTTCGTGGAACAGACAAAAAAACATACAAATTATTCGCAATTTATGGTAAAAAACAGTAACGATAACTGCATTTACTGTAGAATGAAACCATTAGATGCAACAGTTGTGTGGGTAAAATGTGAAGGTTATAAAAGGTGGATTTACCAACTATGTAATGATGTTTATCCAAACTATGCTGATACATTTTTATATAAATTTTGCAGGAACAACATAGCAGAATATCAAACGAAATGGGGTATATTTTTAGGTAGATTGTAAGAGTAGCTACCTTAAGACGTTCTTTCACATTCTTCAAGAGTTTCAGGTGCTCCTCAAAAGATGTTGAACACGGAATAATGTTATCCAGGTGACAGAACACGTGAGGTTCAAATTTCGGCCCCAAGATTGAAACAACCAAACGCTGTTGAGTTTGAGCAGCATTCTTTAACCCAAACGGCATAGTAACGAATCTATACTGTCCACTCAAAATTACATTAAAAGCAGTCTTGTCCTTGGATGATTCTGAAAGTGGAATCTGCCAAAAACTTTTTCTAAGATCAAGACTAGAAATATAATTCGCACCTCTAAGTAAATTGATGATTCTATCAATGTTCAGTAAGGAATAGCTGTTATGCTTTGTGATATCATTGAGCATTCTTCCGTCAAAATAAAATTGGTACTTACCACCGTGTTTCTTCACTAACAACACGGGTGACGACCATGGACTTTGACATTCCACTACTAGTAATCTCAACATTTCATCTAATATTTTACTCATGAATGGGGACATAACGTAGGGTTTCTTACGAAATGGTTTTTCATCAGCAATATCCAACATGATTTTATCTGTGTCCTAATCTCTCTTCACTACTAATTTCACTGTAAAACTCTATCACAGCTCGCAACTGCACTAATTCTGTTTCTGACAAATCTTCTAAATTAAGCAAATAATTATTGCAACCCAAGGATACTGAAGATGGACCTATATACAAAATATTATTCTCATCATCACTATGCATATGCCATGAATTGTTTCTGAAACCAGCCACTAAATCAAATAAGTTAGCAAAGACTGTGACATTCCTTAGAAATACTTATATTTATATTTCATTTTAATAGTTTCTGTATTAGTAAATACCACCAATAGGATTAGGTTATTTCCTTTAAGAAATATAATTTTTAGTTTACTAAAATTGTTTTGTATCGTATATGGTTCATATTCAAAAGTTGTCAAATTCATTGTCAGTTTTAAATGTTGATAATGTTATCATTGTAATTAGCACAGTTTCATGATTGAATTGGTTTAATTAATAATGTATTATGCTGGCGCCAGGTGACCTCATCGTCTGAGCGCAAGATAGGTTAGATGCTGATTTTATAGGTCAATTACCTTGACTAGAGGTTATCGAACAAGGCTGGAAAATAGTTTAATCATGTTCGGATAATACTCTACCAAGTGGGTCTGTCTCAATTTTAGGGGTACATTGGTTCTCAGATCAACAACCTTGTGTTGGAAATAACCATGTTCAAGATAGCGAAGTCTCCCTAAGCATCTTATGGTATCCACCGTACCGATAGTCAATCACCCGTCAGGTATTTATAAATCCATCTGATACTATCAGAAAAGAGAGAGAGAGAGAGAGAGTGCAAGCGTTTATACCAAAAAAAAACCTTTAAAATTTCATGCACAAACTTATGAAATGTACCTGTAGTACGTCTACATGTTTAGGTTAAGATTATAGTTAAGTAGATTTGCAATATATTTGATTTTTAATACTTCTTTTAAGACTGTATTATTATTCGTAATGGAAACGTAAATGTGCTATATAGTTAGAAACAAGTCCTGTATAATACTGTAAAGACATGCGCACATTCGGTTTTTTGTTTCCATTTATTGTAACAGTGTAGTTACAGTTTTGCTGAAATAAATTGTTTTGCAATTACTTAAAAGCGTGATTAAATATTCAAGTCATTTAACATTTGCTTTTAGAAACCTTCTTTGCAGCTAGCAGTATTAAATAGGTCTACGTGTTCTTATGGTTAAGGTTTGTTCCTTAATGATTTTTCAGATATATTTTTACATCAGAATCATTCTCCTGATCTCAGGTTTTGACATCCTCTTGTTATTCTTCCTAGGGCTTTTCCCCTAACAACCCTGTGAGATTAGGTGGCGTCCACAGTATTTTGTGATCAAGACATATTTCATACCCAATAGCATTCTGGAACCCTCTCCAAACACTTACACCACCCATCCCAATGACTTAGTCAGTAGCCATTTTTATTAGTACAATTAAAGTTTTCAGTATTTTACCAAAATAGGATTTTTAGCGGAGTACTTCATCGACGGCTCCGTGGCGTAGTGGTATGTGTGTGACTACTACGCTCAAGGTCCCGGTTCGAATGCCGACACGGTCTGCTTGAAAAATGGTAGGCGAGCATTTTTCACAAAAATCACCCTCTTTCGGATGAGAGGTAAAATGGAGGTCCCGTGTGTGTGTTGTCACGCACGTTAAAGATCCCTACCTTGCTTGGAACAGCAAGGGTTCAGCAAAATTCCAAATTTTCCAGGTAAAAAAAACTCGCTTCCTGGCTAATGTAGTACCTTCGGGTGGAGCATTGGAAAATCACATGTAAGGAGTACTTCACTAAGCTTTCTGTGAATTACTGGCTAGATATTATGGGAGCTAAAACTGTATGTAACAAGTTGCTACCAAAGATAAATGTGTGCAGGAGAGACGGCACGACCAAAGCATGGATGAGATGGCACTCTCCTATTCGAATAGGTAAATTAACTGAACCAACCACAGCCTTTAAAGATCCATCTGCAGCACAAACTCCTTTCTTTTCTGTAGCAAAAGCTTTTAATCTTAATTCTTCCATCTAAGGAAACACTAATGAATCGACCACCATAGTAGTGCAACCTGGATCAAACAGACCAGTGATATCTCTATCCTACAATTTCACAATAATATACGGATGATTATCTACAAGGTTTCTCCACAAATAAAGCATCAGCTTCTGATCTGACAGCAGTTGGACTAAATATTTTAACTATTCCAAGTCAATTCAACCACTCTTTTTATTACAAAAATTATTTTGTTTACACAACATAACTGTAGCCCTCTGAGTAGAAGCATGATGCCGGCCACACTGTAGTGTATACAATTTTGGGTGCTAGCTAATTCTATTAAATTTCTACTTTCATTAACATTCCATGGAATTTTGCTTTTTAAAAAGCAATAATGGTACGTACTATTTGGGTCGTCATCAAAAGTTTAGTTAACCTATTTTATGCTAAAGTGTATTTTGTGTTGCATACCTATTTGTTGGTTTTGTTCTAATATAAGTCATCACCAGGCCATCGTTGTTTCCATACATCACACGTTGCGCTTATGAAATTGTAGTTGCTTGCGTTTTAGAACTTGTTTTGAAGTAAGAAATTAATTTTGGAGAAGAGGTCCCATTTGAAGAAGACAGGATGTTTTTGAGATCCTGTCGCTGAAAAATGCGAATAGCATTAAAGTGATGTAGTGCCAATTCTTCTGGCTCCTAACTAAACTTATTAATATATTATGTACATATTTGTTTTTTTATTTTATTCTTTGTGGCGCACGTAAGAAAGATTTAAATGTAATGTAGGAGGTCAGACGTGGTTGTATTACAATATGGTTGAGTTTAACTATACTGTTCACATTCTTAATTTCTATTAAGTAAGAATGTGCAGTTTGTCGATGCACACAAGATAATATTTAAATGTAATATGCAAGGATACACGTGGTTGTAGATTTATTGCAGTAATAAACTTTCATCAAGCTACTATTTCATGTGGGTTTGAAATATTTTTAGTTGCCTACTATTGTTTAATGACAACCACGGTAATTACGATTGGATATTTGCTTCTGGAACCACTTGTAATGGATGTCTGGGAGCTGAATTGTGATTGAAACTTGTGGATTATCACATAACATATAGTAAAACAGGTTGGTTATAACTGAATAATTTGAAATTATGAAGTGCTCAAATCATTTAAGTAAAAATTAAATATAGAACCCTTAGAATTTTGCTGGTAAAGTTTGTAGTTGTTCTGTTTGTTATGCACTTCAAAATCGTTTAAGTAATAATCAAATTTAAAGTTTTTTGAATTTGTTAGGTAAAATTAGTTTTTTTTTAGCTATGCAGAGGTGAAAGTTACACTACATCTTGTAGTCACATGTCTCTTATGTGATTTTATATGTCAATAAATTGGACTTCACTAATAGGCGTTGCAAGGTGTTTTATTGCTCGTTTTTATTGGATTAAGATATCTTATTAAATTTTATAGCTGGCTTAAAATATATTTACTCTTAGAAAATTAAAACTTTATAAACAGATTGTCAAATATTATACTAGACCTGCTATGAGATATTAATAAATAAAATGAACTTATAATTTCCATCAGGTTACTATTGAAAATCTAGAAGGTCTACCTGACATATTGAATTTATATGTGAAAAAAACATTCGTATAAAAACAATGCCTTTTTTACCCATTTTTCGTTTTTGTTGGCAAGGTTCACAAACACTCACGAAAATCTTAATATCATTTTGTGCGATATTTTTGTAACAACGATTAAGTTCTTTTATCATTCGATCTTTGCCACCATGACCAATAAATGAATGAGTTTCATACTAAATATCAAATAATCGCTTGAAATGTAAAATACAACATCTGATTTTGAATTTGTTACTGTCAGTATTAATTTTTCTATTCCCTGAACTTCAACAACATCATAGTGTTGAAATAACTAGTAAGCACGCGGAATTTTCTTGTCTGCCGATTTAGGTTTCTTTACATTGTTACATTCCAAATTTGGCAATGTACATTGTTATAATGGTAAATAAATTCCCGCGAATATTTTTAAATGAACTGGTCAATTTCTGTCGTCCTCGAGTCGCGCCTGCGCTGAGTTAATGGCGCAAGTGCGCGCGGTGTAATACGACGTCATTAAACTACAAGACCTGAAGCCCAGAACATCTATCAGTAGAGGGGATACCTGTGTTCTGGACCACTTCGATCCTCACCGGTCGATCCCCCCACCCTGCTTACTAGTTGGCGGTTGTTGAGGGGGGCGTGCATTGTATATTCTGACGATCCTCATGACGCTTCTGGCTCACTTCGTTTCTTACTGGATCGCCGCCCCCTCCTACTCCCCTCCCCCTGTCTACTAGTTGTCGGTTGTTGAAGGGGAGGGGGGCCTTATGACAATCCTCATGACTCATTTGAATTCTTCATTACGTTTATTAGCATTTTCTTCTAGCAGACTTCAATCCTCACTTGGTCGATCCCTCACCCTGCTCCTTCTAGCACACTTCGATCCTCACTCGATCGATCCCCCCAGCCTGCCTCCTAGTTGGCGGTTGTTCAGGGGTGCGTGTCTTGTATATTCTGACGATCCTCATGACGCTTCTGGTACTCTTTGTTTCTCACTGGATCACCAACCCCGCCCGCTTACCCCCTCCTCCCGGCCTACTAGTTGTTGGTTGTTGAGGGGGAGGGAAGGCCTAATGACGATCCTCATAACTCATTTGAATTCTTCATTACGTTTATTAGCCTTTCCTTCTAGCACACTTGGATCCTCACTTGATCGATCTCCCCACTCTGCTTCTTGTAGCAGGCTTCGATCCTAACTGGATCGCCCCCCCCCCCCGCCATCCTACCCTCTCCTCCCTGCCAACTAGTTGTTGGTTGTTGAGGGGGGAGGGGGCCTTATGACGATCCTCATGACTCATTTGAATTCTTCATTACGTTTATTAGCCTTTCCTTCTAGCACACTTCGATCCTCACTTGATCAATCTCCCACCCTGCTTCTTTTAGCACACGTCGATCCTCACGCGATCGACCCCCCCCCCCCGCCTACTAGTTGGCGGTTGTTGAGGGGGCTTTATGACGATTTGAATTCTTCATTAAGTTTATGAGCTTTGCGGGTACCCCATTCGGCTTTTTGCGGACCAGAAATTTTTTTAAAAAATTTCAACTCGAGTTAACATATGCCCTGGGGTTATTAAAAATCAACTCAAAATTACATAACATTGGTATGGGGAATCAGAATTGTAAAGGGTAATTGTTTCAGTTCTCTGGGATCGGTGATTGAGCACAAAAACAAAAATAAGCTGCAATATATATAGAAATAAAAATTTATTAGACAATCTATACACAGTAGTAATAAAGTCTTTGTATATATCTACATTTACAATAATATTATCATTGTACACGTTTTTAGGCTAAACATGTATATACATCAAATTTATTGAGGGAGTCGTCGTAGTTGCATTTGATGTAATATGCCCAGCTATAAGGGGTATGCAGTTGGAGCGGCGTTGTAAATGACGTGGAGGGGTCAGGCGTTTCAAAACTGTACGGCTGTAGGAGCAACTCAAAGTCAGCATAAATAACGAATGGGACCTGCATTTGTTTTTGGATGCTCGAATATTCCAAAACGTTGTTGAAGACGGTAGGCACTTTGGTTACGACATGGTTACAGTCCCGCTCAGTATGCCTGGTCAAGGCAGTCTCAGTCTGAAAAAAAATTAAACATCCATCGCAAATCCATTTATTTAAGCAATCTTTTGATAACTGCTTACCGACCAGACGTCCCAAATCCTTGATCCAACAGACGTGACATTTTTCTTCATCCTGGATGTAGAGCAAGTTAACGTGCCGGGCTCTCCTGCGTTTGGTAAAATGTAGAAGACTAACAATAAACCTTCCTTCCACTCCGAATACGTTGATACTCAGGTCGTTCAAAGCCTCGAACTTGGCAATCTTGTCAAAGGCCATAGGAAACTTTATACCGCCCATATTTAAGCAAGTCGAGTAATGAGGGTACTTGCTAAGACGTTGGAGCTGATGCTCTGCAGGATACAGCGCTGCTACAATGGAGTAGGCAAAACAGACTGCGTCTCGGTTTTTCACATTCACCACCTTTTTTATAGATTGTATCCAGCGTGGAAGGGTAGTGTAGGAGGATCCCCTAAGTGGCTGGTATTTGTTGATGTTTAGTTCTAAATGCAGGACACGTTGTAAGGCCCAACCGGACTGGTGATGTTCAAATTCTTGGGATTTATCAAGCATCTCCCGAGAAAACGCCGTATACACTTTGTTCAAGTCGCTCGATCGGGTTATAATTTGATTCCTGGTATTGAAAGATTTTGTTGCTTCGGTATCACCAGGTCCATCTTTGTGTACATGCCAAACACTTCCACATTAATTTTAAGGTTCGTGTGGGCCTGTAAGGTGTCCCGGATCAACTTTACAAAATGCTCCTTTTGTTCAAGTAAAAAATCTCCAATGTCTCTACAACCCGACGGATTATTGATGCGGTAGGTTGCGATCCGGGACCTGAAAGCAGACGATAACAGTCGTATCGCTTCTTGTTTAGAGCTTCCGGATTCGGTCTTATGCACGGCACTGCGTAAATGTCCAGGGAACTGACGTGAAGGAACGTCCATGTTGCAATCGTCACAATATCGTAGGTCCTGCCGCTGGCGTTTTGGGGCAGGTGCAGCACGTGGTGGTGATGCTCCACGTTTGACTGTAATCGATGTAGAAGATATAGTATCTCCGTCGAGGGCATCCTGATGCCGGGTTAAATTAGTTCGACTACCGAACCCCAAACCGCAAAAGTCGCACCAAATGATGTTGGCGCTGGTAATCCAGTCGGTGGAGTTGGGGCTGTAACCTAACGTGGTGGTCTAACGATATTATGGACCTCCTTTTTGTGTTGGTTAAGGTTGCTCTGGATAGAGAAGTTTTTCTGGCACACATCGCAGGCGAATACTCTGATGGATTCCATTGTAATCTGCACAATAAAACGATGTTTATTACTCAGTTTAAAACACGTAAGCCGCAATGTTTTGCAGTCGTAAAAGAAACACTACTGATGAAAATGGGATGAGACCCCTTATATTTATAGTCAGATGATCGTAAACCGGCAAAATAGAGCGCATGCTCACAGGCATCCAATATAACATCGTCCCAGGATTCCAATGTAATTTGCATAATAAAACGATGTTTATTACTCAGTTTAAAACACGTAAACCACGAGGTTTTGCAGTCGTAGAAGAAACACAACTGAGAAAAATTGGATGAGACCCCTTATATTTATAGCCAGATGATTGTAAACAGTCAAATTAGAGCGCATGCTCACAGGCATCCAATATAACATCGCCCCAGGATTCCAATGTAATTTGCACAATAAAACTATGTTTATTTACAGTTTAAAATACGTAACCCATGAGGTTTTGCAGTCGTAGAAGAAACACAACTGAGTAAAATGGGTTGAGACTCATTATAAATAGCCACATGATCGTAAACAGGTAAATTAAAGCGCATGCTCACAGGCATCCAATATAACATTGTCCCAGGATTCCAATTTGATCTGCACAATAAAACGATGTTTATTACTTAGTTTAAAATGCGTAAACCACGATGTTTTGTAGTTGTAGAAGAAACACTACTGAGGAAAATTGGATGAGACCCCTTATATTTATAGTCAGATGATCGTAAACAGGTAAATTAGAGCGCATGCTTACAGGCAACTAATATAACATCGTCCCAGGATTCCAATGTAATTTGCATAATAAAACGATGTTTATTACTCAGTTTAAAACACGTAAACCACGAGGTTTTGCAGTCGTAGAAGAAACACAACTGAGAAAAATTGGATGAGACCCCTTATATTTATAGCCAGATGATTGTAAACAGTCAAATTAGAGCGCATGCTCACAGGCATCCAATATAACATCGCCCCAGGATTCCAATGTAATTTGCACAATAAAACTATGTTTATTTACAGTTTAAAATACGTAACCCATGAGGTTTTGCAGTCGTAGAAGAAACACAACTGAGTAAAATGGGTTGAGACTCATTATAAATAGCCACATGATCGTAAACAGGTAAATTAAAGCGCATGCTCACAGGCATCCAATATAACATTGTCCCAGGATTCCAATTTGATCTGCACAATAAAACGATGTTTATTACTTAGTTTAAAATGCGTAAACCACGATGTTTTGTAGTTGTAGAAGAAACACAACTGAGGAAAATTGGATGAGACCCCTTATATTTATAGTCAGATGATCGTAAACAGGTAAATTAGAGCGCATGCTTACAGGCAACTAATATAACATCGCCCCAGGATTCCAATGTAATCTGCACAATAAAACGATCTTTATTACTTAGTTTAAAACATGCAGACAAATGTTTTTGCAATCGCGGAAGAGGAAAA
Organism: Platerodrilus igneus; assembly: GCA_036346225.1. Taxonomy (NCBI): domain Eukaryota; kingdom Metazoa; phylum Arthropoda; class Insecta; order Coleoptera; family Lycidae; genus Platerodrilus; species Platerodrilus igneus. The sequence continues at coordinate 382,309 of JARFIW010001100.1, read as the reverse complement.
TGGGGCGAGACTCCTTATATTTATAGCGAGATGATTATAAACAGGTAAATTAAAGCGCATGCTCACAGGCAACCGATATAACATTGTCCCAGAATTCCAATGTGATCTGCACAATAAAACGATGTTTATTACTAGGTTTAGTACATGCAGACAAATGTTTTGCAATCGCAAAAGAGGAAAATGGGCTGAAATCCATTATATTTATAGACAGATGACCGGAAATAGGCAAATTTGAGCGCATACTCACAGGCAGCAGATATAACATTGTCCCAGTATTCCAATGTAATCTGCACAATAAAACGGCGTTTATTACTCAGTTTAATACATGCAGACAACTGTTTTCGCAATCGCGGAAGAGGAAAATCAGCTGAGGCCTCTTATAAATAGCCAGATGATCGGAAAGAAATAAATTAAAGAGCATGCGCACAGGTCGGTAATAAAACATCGCCCCCGTGGAAATACTCCTAGAGGAATGGAGCACAGTTACGTCTGGGAAACTTGCGATACAACCAAAAACCGAAAAATTAGTATTATATGGATAATAAATAGGCATTGCTATGCTTTCGGGTCTTATACAATATAGGCCCATGGCGCCAATCGCGCCCAATGCTACTCTAGCCTATGATCAAACTGCTCCATATATACTCAAATTGTTACATTACTTAGTAACTTACTATAGTTAATCACAATAGCATATTGCAATATAAAGCCTAGGGGTGGGGTTTGACAGTTCTTTATAGCCACCAGGCAGCGGTTTCTTTATACTATATATACCTGACATTTTAGTAGATGACATCCTGGTTTGTAAGTAGGGCTTAGAATCATCCAATGCCGATACACTCCCACATTGTGGTACCTGTCGAATAAAGATGGCCAACCACCAGTTTAAACCCCAATTCATTTTCCGGTAGCTTTATATCCATGATGCTATTGTTAACAACTGAGTTTAGGCGCAAGGTAGCACGGGGTAATAACACTTGCCTCATAGCCTATTCGCTGAGCTTTTGACAGACAAGAAGGCAAGACAAACAACGTTGGACAATTTTTTAAGCCAGGCCCAACCTCACCAGCGAAAAATGATGACGACAGTGATTTGCAGGTTACCATTTCTTCATCGTCTTTAGATTAAAGCCGTTTTAAAAAAATTATGTATGTATATGTTTACATATTTTATGTAACATGAAGTTGTTTCGTTTTTGTATATAGATTATTACAGGTTTTTGGAGTCTCTTATTATTTTATGTGCAAATGTATGTACTTGTTATGTATATATTTTTGATTTAAATGAAATAAAAAGATAAAATGCATTTTGAATGATAAACCATATTACATATTTAACAAATTTGGAGCCGATCCCTTTGAATTTGTATTAGAATAATTGATTCCTTTTATGCAGCTTTTCGCTTTGCGACCAAGTTTTGTGGAACGTATTTAGGCCGTAAAGTGAGGTATGGGTGTATATGTATATACTGCTACCTTAGTAAATCATCGTCAGAATAGAAATGAATGGCATGGACTTAGATTTATGATAACTACGATATTATATAACAGAGTAAACCCGGAAATAGTATAGCGATATTAGAACGATTGCAAAAGCACTATTTATGGTATGTTACCTAAAACTACAAAACATGAGACGTGGGGCCCCGACTAAAGTGTCCTCGTAGTAAGTACCCGATTCGTTCAACCTTTGTAGTAAATAATTCAAGAAGGTGGACCATGCTACCTTGCGCCCAAATATCATGACAATAAGTAAACTCCGTTGTTAACAATAGCATCATGGATATAAAACTACTGGAAAATGATTTGGGGTTTAAACTGGTGGTCGGCCATCTTTATACGACAGGTACCACAATGTGGGAGTGTATCGGCATTGGATGATTCTCATCCCTGCTTACAAACCAGGTAGTCATCTGTTAAAATGTCAGGTATATATAGTATAAAGAAAGCGCTGCCTGGTGGCTATAAAAAACCGTCGTACCCCACCCCTAGGTTTTATATTGCAATATGCTATTGTGATTAACTGCAGTAAGTTATTTAGTAATGTGACAATTTGGGCATATATGGGGCAGTTTAATCATAGGTTAGAGTAACATTGGATGCGATTAGAATATCACAATGTATTGGCGACTTAGATTGCAATCGATTGAGCGTAGCCCAATGGTAACCGTTACGACGACCTTGGCGCTGTATTTGCAAGTGATGTAAAACGACATTTCATTATGAGTGTATTATCAAAACATTATTCGACTTTATACAACTTCATTTTTACAAAATACAATGCAGATACAAATTATATAGATATTACGTCTTCTAGCTATTGGTTATCCTTGGGAATCTTTTCGGTAGGCTAGCGTTCCACCCTATTAGATGTATAAGGAAGCATTTTTTTTATCCAATTTGTATTTTGCTCCTGCCCATTCTAATGTTAGAGACGGCAAAGCTGATGCCGTGGACGTTGGTGCTGTAGTTGTTTGATGGTTTGATGAGATTGGTAAAGTCGATTCTATTGTTGATATTGTTCATGTTGATGTTATCGATGTTGTTGATGTAGTTGATACTGTTGATGTTGTAAATTCACGTCATTCATTACTTATGACAGCAATTGAGGCAGTTACATTTTTACTTTAAAACTTAGAATTTAATAGATATTCCATCTGAATATCTACCAACAGCTTTATAAACCCCATCTTCTCGATTATTTCCATAAAATTATCCAAATCTTCAGGTGATACTTACACAGCAGTACAGTGCTGTATTGCTTCCTCGTATGACTGGCGCATAGGACATTTTTCTCCTTCTATCGAAAACCGTTGCCCGCATTCCGCCTTTTTTACTCGTAGAGCATTGCGAAATCTTCGAATAACCTCCCCAAAGTCTTTATACATATTTGTTTGATCGCTTCCTTAAAACTGTATAATCGATAAATTATAACTTCTACGCCAACAGTCCTTTTATATGAGCTACTCTTGTTTGGATATGCGCCGATTGTGCCCGATTTGTGTTACGCTTATTCTATTATTCAACCCTCTTCTCTTAGTTCTTCTATTATAGTTACCCCTTTAGTGCCAGGATAACCGCTATTATTTAAGGTTATGTCACTGTTTTCTGTATCAATTTCCTATATACTTTTTTCCAAACTATGCGTATCAGATTGGGGATTATACTTTACTCCATAAACTGACGTGTATATATATATTTTCGTCTTCAGTTTTAACCAACACGAGTTATGTAATCCCCCAATTGTTATATATATAAAGAAACTAATAATTAGGAAATTATTAGAAATATAAGAAAATGCGCTAAGTGATGTGCAACAATGTAAATGAAGGACAATTCATTTCAGTTTATTAACGTGCATGGGTACGGAAGCGCTACTTTGTAGCACAAAGACAAGTGACACTGCAGATGTCAGGTCACAGACGGTCACAGATAGTCACGTACCGAGATTACCTGGAAAGGAAGCTCGCAACAAAGTAATTATGAATAAAATTAAGATAGCAACATTGTATTATGAATAGAGTCAAGTGTAAGCAGACATTAGGTCTGCAAGTTCCCACAGCCATGTGAGGAGGTAGGGATATTATAAAAGGCCCGGGAGCCCCAGTAGACGACAGTTAATCCATCGTTCAGTTTTTACCTTGCAGTTCGTAGATTACTCATTTTGTACAATTAGTTAATTAATTTCGGACTTAGAATAATATTTCAAGATTGTCAAAATTCCAATTAATTTCTGTATAACAAATAAATAAATGTGTTAAGAAGTTGGAAATGTCTTTTTAAAAAGGACCGCTCCCAGCCACGAACCTTAACTGGCGCAGTCGTAACGGTGTAGCAATTTTATTTTCTACCTAATATATATATATATCTGTATAATCAATCCTTTTATTAAATATTAAATAATATAATACATTATAATGTTGTCCAATCCACTTAATTTAATAACATCTATTGTCCAATAAAGAACTAGTATTTAGTTCATGTTAAAAGTTAAATTCTACGGTGACAATATAAAAGCTTTTGTGTAGTATCCTTCTTAAAGCCCCCTCTACTCAATAACTGCAAGGTAAATTGTTACTGGGTAGCAACAAGCTCGGCTGGCACTTCTAACATAGCTGTGGTTCAAGCAGGTCGATAATTCTTCTTAGGAGCGATGTCCGTGATTGATTTTTGTTGTTGGATGCATTCACGGTGGAAGATTGCTCGTGTAAGCTATCTTCATAAATTGTTTTGGATGGTCCATTTGTTTGTTGAAACCAGTCGTGAAGAACGATGAAGTTTTTGTTAAAAGACCATTAGGAACAGTAAGTGAATTTGTTTCTATAATAATATTAATTGAAATTTTCAGTGTAACTTTGGGAATAATTTATTTTAAAATATATTGCAACGTAAACTATAAATAAGTAATTTTTCTGAATGGTATTCATGCGAAATTGATGGAAAACAATTCTATCCTTGTATAATATGGAATCACATAGATAAATTTATTCAAGTTAATTACAAACAACATCAGTTTTCTCGTGGTGAGAATTACTCCTGGAACATCTGTAAATTGAAACGCAGATAATGGAAGCCAAGTGACGTGTTTCTCGTGTATGCAGCGCAGCTGTTTGTTTGGAATGGAATTTTCCGTTGTCATCACATATGTCAGCTTTCAAGCAAGTATTTAGGTGCAAATTGGAGTTCTGGTATGTACAAAAAATTATGTTCGTATGTTGTTTGAACTGTCGACGTAGTAACGAGATAAATTTTACTTTATCCGACTTGTGTTAACTTTGAACAGGTCAAAGACAGACCTCACTTATATTTTTCGTAGTTATACGATATGAATCTGTAATTTGTTCCTACATAATTCTTTTATTAACTCAATGAAACATCAGAAGATGTCACTACTAATTAAATAAAGTAAATTCTTACAACTTTAATATTTAGAAATTAGATTTCTACATTTGATATTTTATGAACAAGTTATCTGTAATTATCTACTGTGAAATTAAGGTAAATTTACCATAATTAACTCTTTCTATAAATAAGCAATTTTATGCTTTGTCAATTTGTTACATAAACCTCATTAAATAGTAATTGGTACGGATATATTCAGTACCATTGTAATTAACTCTTTCTAATTTAAATTAACTTATAAAGGAAGACATATTTTTTGTAAAAAATTACATTATTGAATACCAGTTGAATAGATTCTTATTTTCGGACTAAAGACTATCTTTTATTTAAGAGGAATGAAAGTCGATTCGGATTGTATTTAATTATTTTTGAGTTTGAATGCACAAACAGTGCTTTTCTTTGTTTAATCTGTTCACAGGTGCAGTGCAGGATTGCTAAGGTCAAGGTCGAGCCATAAGGTAAGAAACTTCAAAGATTAGGTGGTCTTTGAAATTATATAGCGGTTATAGGAGAAAGGTTTCCGCATTAGCCTTGTACAAGGGACTTGTATTAGGTCTTCTCAGTATAAAAAAATACGGTGGCGCCTTATTTTTATTATTAGTGGTTGCAATTACACCCCGACCCACAGCTCATTCTCTACCCAGAGCATATAGTTCGACTAGCCGCTTTGCCTTTGAGATTTCCTCAACTTAGAGCCACCTTCCATCTTAATTTGCCGTGGGCTCCTTTTTAAGTATCGGAAATTCTCGTTAAACTAAAATCGGAATTTAAAAGGCTACAACGGATGTTAAAAGGGCACTAGCGAATCCAAAATCGAGGAACTGGTGGTCTGGAATTTCAATTCCAAATTTGGCAGAACAAAACAGAAGTTGGAGGCGAAATAAGAATCGTTCAATCCCAGCAAACAAACAGAAGCTGAAGGCAAAACAAAAATCGTTCAAATTCAACAAAAGAAAAATTGGAGGCGATACAAGAATAGATCAAATCCAAAAACCGAAGAAAGGAATCCATGAAATTAACAAAGCAACTAGTGTAAGTTCATTTTCCTTTAAACCAATTGAATTTTAATTTTATTTTAACAAACATATTTGATATTTGCTAGTTTATGATTTATATGTGTATATTGACTATTGTTACCATTATTTTATGCAATTTTTTGAAAATAATCTACTTAGCAATTTCTAGAGATTATCTTCAAGCTGTTATTAAAATGTTATTATTAATTTACTCTGTATATGAAAAAGATAAATAGGAACTTGAGAAAAATTATTTCTGAGACACAAAAACTAGAGATAATTGAAAAGAAGTCGCAAATTTTAAGCGCACTCGAGACTATATTACGTTTTAACTGGCGCAAGCAAATTTTTAGAAACAAAATCAAATTTCTAATTCAACCCGGCATTAACTAACGCAATACTCCGAGAATAAAGGCGAAAATTAAAATCGCGAATTTGAAACCAAAATCTTAATAACGCAACTAAGTAACTGGCAACATCCTGCAGCAGATTACAACATTGTAAGCATCGCACACACCTTACAAATCACATAAACCCACGGAAAGAAATAACTATTACAGACTTAATTAAAATCAGCGGAATTAAAATAGAAAAGCTTTAACTGACGCAAAGCATTCAAGTAAGATAAATTACCACAAAAATCACTCCGTTTTATTGAAACTTCAGAAATCAAACCTACAATAAACTTAACATCGGTAAATTAAAAATAAACGTAACTAAACCCATACCAAGCGTAAAACTTATTAAATAACTACACAACCGTGCAAGTAAATACAAATTAAGCAAATCAATTCTTTAAATAGTTCGAAACGACCCAAGCTAAAAATAGCAAGTAAACCGACGCAATCTAAACAAAAAAGTAATAAATCCAAGCAAGGAATAACACCACAAACTACGAAATAAACCCAGATTTTTACAAAATCGGAAAATAATCAAAGTTAAAAAAAAATTATTTTAATTACCAGAACATTCCCCCCGCCAAAATGAGTAGTGAAATGAAGCTCTACATGAAGATGATTCCCCAATTTAACGGTGATCAATGTTTATTAAGTAATTTCATTTCAGCCAGCGAAATATTCCTAAAAACATTCTATAAACCCGGAGATAACGAAAGGAACATTTTGCATATCCGCCTTATATTAAGTAAACCAACCGGAAGGGCACTAACATTAATCGCGAGTCGAGATGACTTAGACCAATGGGACGAATTCAAACGCCTATTAGTAGCATATTTCGGCGATCAGAGAAACCTAAAATGTCTAGTAAGAGATTTGATAAACCTTAGAATGGAACACAACCAATCCCCATATCAATTTGAAATGAAATGCCAAGATGTAAGAAGCTTAATCTTGACAAAACTCAAAATTGAAGAAACCGACCCAAATGTCAAACTTTTAAAAACAAAAATGTACGACGAAATGGCATTAGACACCTATTTAAATGCATCACCCGAACGACTTTCAGACAAAATTAGATTTCAACACCCCCAAGACTTAGAAAAAGCAATGAACATGATAATCGAAGAAGAAAACGTAATGTACTATAGAAACAGATTATATAACCCCAACGCGAATAAAAGCTACACACCAATAAAAACCATACAACCCGCGAGACAAACAAGTCCACAACAAAAATTTACCCCGTTCAATGCACAAACAAACCAAACGCGAACCAATAATCCACATTTTAATAATTCAAACTTTAACAATCAATATAAACAATTCTCAAAACCAACGATCAACCCATACTTTTCAAAACCCGCATTTCAACCAACATTCAACCCACAGTTTTCAAAAACCGCATTTCAACCGAGATTCAACCAAAATGTAAATCAGCAAAGACCAGCATTCAACGCGAATCCTATTAGAAACTCACCAATGACAAATAATAATAATCCCAATAACTATTATAAACCCACGCCAATGGATACCTCATCTGGTAATACCAAACCCAACACAAAAATAACACACATAAGACCAAACCCTAATCAAAAACGCACCTTCACCTCAGAAGAGCTATTTCATCAAGAAGTAGAAGATTATGAAGATGACCAGAATAATTGCAATCGAGTGTGTACAAACGACGAACAAAATCAATCCAACCATTATGAACACGAAGAATCAGACGAAACTTACGAAGAGGACGACAAAGAAAACGCGTGCTCAAATTTTCAAATGGACCAATTTATAAACGACCAAACGTAATAAACCTAAATAATATGAATCACCTTGTACTACCCTATATAGAAATACCCCACGCAGAATTTAAACTACTAATCGATACCGGATCTTCAAAAACGTTAATAAGCCCGCGAACAGTAAAGAAACATTATTTAAACTATGTAGAAAGAGAACCGTTTAAAATTAAAACAGCCCATCAAACAACCCTACACCAATTCGTAGCAAACATACCTTTACCCAAAACATTTAACGTAAAGATGAAACATAAATTTTGCATATTTGAATTCAATGACATGACGGACTATTAGGAATGGACCTTCTAAGAAAATTAGGAGCCAACATAGATATAAAAAACCGTTTACTAAGAACCAAACATGGACGAATCCCCATTAAATTTCAAAACACCCAAGTTGACGAAAAATACACGATAGAACCCCGAACAGAAAAAAAGATAAAAATCTCCGTAAATTCAAATAATAAATTAGGAATAATAAATCACATAACTTTTCAACAAGGAGTAGAAACCCCAACCGCATTAGTACAAATTAAAGATAATTATGCCACAACAACAATATTAAATTCAAACGACTACCCCGTAGAACTATCCTTAACAAACCCAATTAACGTAGAAGAATTAAATTTTAACGAGATGGAAATAGACGAGAACTTAAACGAAAATTATAACCCCGTAGAAAACGACGAAATGTTGAGAGAAAATTTAAGTAATATCAGATTTAACCGCGACATAAATCAGGAAGAACAAAAAGCAATACAAAAATTATGTTTCAAATACCGCGACATATTCCATTGCGAAGGAATACCCCTAACCTTTACAAATACAGTTAAGCACAACATTGAGCTAACAGACAACAAACCGATATTCACCAAAGCATACAGATTACCCCAGGCAGGTCAGAAAGAAGCTGACAGACAAGTAGCCGATCTATTAGATCAAGACATCATACAACACTCCAATTCACCATGGAGCAGCCCCGTATTAATAGTACCAAAAAAACTGGACGCGTCAGGAAAACGAAAATACAGAATGGTAATAGATTACCGCAAATTAAACGAAAAGACGGTAGACGATAAATACCCGTTACCAAATATAACTGAAATTTTAGACAAGTTAGGCAAGTGCCAATATTTTTCGACGCTAGATTTAGCATCAGGATACCATCAAGTGGAAATAGAAGAAAGAGATACACAAAAAACAGCCTTTAGCACACCTAGAGGACACTACGAATATAAACGGATGCCATTTGGACTAAAGAACGCACCCGCAACTTTTCAACGAGTAATGGATAATATACTACGAGGGATACACAACGAAAAATGCCTTGTGTACGTAGATGAAATAATATTTTATTCAACATCATTAGTGGAGCACATAGAAAGATTACGAGAAGTGTTCGATAGATTAAGAACAGCACAATTTAAAGTACAGTTAGATAAGAGCGAATTTGTACAAAAAGAAATAGCATTTTTAGGACACATAATAACACCCCAAGGAGTGATGCCGAACCCCGACAAAACAAACGCTGTATTAAATTACCCCATACCCAAAACGAATAAAGAAATAAAAGGATTTTTAGGCCTTAGTGGTTATTACCGTAAATTTATTAAAGGTTATGCTCAAATAACCAAGCCCCTAACCAATTGTTTAAAAAAGGGAAACAAAATTGTACATACACCAGAGTATATTAGAGCTGTAGATAAAATCAAAAGTATATTAACAAATCACCCTGTATTAGAATACCCCGACTTTTTGAAACCATTCATACTAACAACAGACGCATCAAATGTAGCCTTAGGCGCAGTATTAAGCCAAGGAACAGTAGGCAACGATAAACCCATCAGTTACGCAACCAGAACCCTCAACGAAACAGAGCAACAATACAGTACAATAGAGAAAGAATTGTTAGCCATAATTTGGACAACAAAGTATTTTAGACCATACCTATATGGACGGAAATTTTACATATACACCGATCATAGACCATTAGTATGGCTATGCAAACTCAAAGAACCTAACTCGAAATTACAAAGATGGAGAATCCGATTAGAAGAATATGACTACGAGATCATATACAAAAAGGGAATTTACAACAATAACGCAGATGCTTTAAGTAGAATCCAACTTAACGCACTAGAAACAGAATCAGTGATAGAAAACGTAGACGAGACATAAATTAGAGAAGACCCAAACGAAATGGAAACCATACATTCGACACAAAATGATGAGCCAAAAACCGCAATTAAAATTTTAATGAAGCCATAGACATGAAACCCAATCAGTTTATAATCACAGAAGTTTTAAACAACCCCAACCCTGTAAAATATACGAAAGTAGATAACAAAAAGATATACCAAATTCAAATAACCAAAGACGACAATGAATCACAAATAATTAAAATTCTAAAAGAATACACCCCCGAGAAAAACGATTTTACTTTTACTTTAACACGGAAAATTTGTATAAACAATTTTCAGAAATATATGTTAAACTATTCAACAATTCTGGCTCTGAACTTATAAGATGCACAAGAAAATTAATAACATTAGACAACCTTGACGAAATAATAGATGTGATCAGAAACCAACACGAAAGAAAGACCAACCATCGTGGAATAAATGAAACCCTAAAACAAATTATGAGACGTTACTATTTCAGGGACATAAAAATTAACTACAGACTATATCAACCAATGTGAACTATGTGACAAAGCAAAATATGACAGAAAACCTCCGAAGATACCATTAATGTTAACTAAAACACCAGACAAACCTTTTCAGAAATTACATGCCGATACTCTAGTAGTAGAAGCACAAAGTTACTTAACAATCGTGGACGCATTTACAAAAATAGGCCAAGCAATACCAATCACTTCTAAAAATAGTATAGACGTAACTCAAAGATTTTTACAATATTTTACATTTTATGGAACGCCCGAAACCATAACGTTAGATAACGGAAGCGAATTCAAAAATGAAACATTACAAAACACTTTGGAATTACACAAGATAAAAATTCACTTTATAACAGAAAACCACCCTAAATCCAACGGACTAATTGAGAGACTACATTCAACCCTATTAGAACAGATCAGATTATTAAGAATAAATTACAAGAAAGAACATATAACTAACTTAATGTCATAGCATTAATTGCTATAATAACACAATTCATTCATCAATCAATTTTACACCACTAGAATTAACCCTAGGACACTCAGATTCACGCAACCCTTACGATATACATTATAACAAGGAAATCTATCAGCAATACGCCAAGGATCACAAAGAGAAACTAAAAATAACTTATGACAAAGTAAAGGATAAGTTAGACAACGACAAAGAACACATTACCGCGACCCGTAATAAAAACACGGACATAAATAAATTTTCCACAGGACAAACCGTATACGAGAAAAATTACCGAAGCAAAAGACGCAAAACGGTACCGAGAAACTTAGGCCCCTTTAAAATCAAACGAATATCCGACAAAAATGTAGCCGTAGGAGACAACGGCAAGATAACAAAATATATTCACCTTAAAAATTTAAGACACCCTGTACTTTCAGATGGACAATCATCACCCTTACCGTCAACCTCCACCCAGGTAGAACGGACACCGAAATCATAATTGAAGACACAAAGAATAACCCCGGTATACTACCAATAAAATTAGGCAGTATGCAGAACACCATAGACTATTGGGCCTTTGCACAAAAATTCGATTTAACGGAACTGAAACAAGAATTTCAAATAACCAAAAATAATTATTATTGACTAAAACAATCAATGGACACAACAAAATTCGGAAAAGAATACGCAATATAAATGATGAACTACGACAGCATAATAGAAAGTATTTTGAAAAACATAGAAGACAAATTTAATCGACTAATACCCACAGAACAAACGACGAGAAGAAAAAGAGGACTAATCAACGGATTAGGAAACATAATAAAAGCAATTACCGGCCATTTAGATAATCAAGACGCAGAACGTTATGACAACGCGATACAACAATTAATAGAAAACCAAAACGACATCAAAACCATAATTAGTAATCAAATATCGTTAACTCAATCAACGATCATCAAATTTAATGAAACCTTAAGAGAATTAGTTAGAAATCAAGATAGTATAGCCAATCGAATACAAACCTTAGAAAATAACATGCAAACTACCATGTTAGGCATGCAAGATTTAATCAGATTTAACACGATATACAACCAGATAATATCAACCCTTACCTTAATTTAACAAATTTTAGCAACGTTAGAAAACGCAGTAACCTTTGCAAAATTAAATACCCTACATTCAAGTATCATAGAACCAATTGATTTATTAAAAGAATTATTGAGAATAAGATCTTTTATAACCAACAGTAAATTACCTTTCGATGTAATAGAATCAAACATTTTAATATTTGAAAAAATAGCTATAGTTAAAGGCTATGTAAAAAATAACGATATAACATTTTTAATAGAAATATCAATAGTAAAAATTAACAATTACAATTATTATCACTTATTTGCTTTTCCAATGAAAATGACTAGCACATACCAAGTTATTATTCCAAAAACCAAATTCCTATCCTTAAATGAACTAAGATATGGTTATACGAACGAAAAATGTGATGAAGTCACACCAAATCACTACTTATGCCAATTATTGACAACGACAACAATTCAAGAAGACAGCCCCTGCGAAGTACAACTACTAAAATTTTCCAATCATTACGAAAATTGTGAAGCAAACCTGTACAAATCACCAACATGAAAATCCAGAAAGTAACGGAAAATAAATGGATAGCCATTTTCCCCACCAAAGTAGTCGCAACAATATACTGCAATCAAGATGAAAGTAACTTAGCATTAACCGGAAGTAAATTAATCACCCTTAAGGAAAATTGTTATTTGAAATTAAAAATGAAATAATTAGAGTTTACCAAGACCCCGTACAAACCAAGAAGTTAGCAAATCTACCCGAACTACAAATCAAAATTACTTAAGACGAAGACGAAGAAATACTTCAAAAACCAATGCAACTGGAACACCTGGAATTAGACAACCTCAACCACGCCATAAAACTCATGGAAGACTACAAAGCACACCTAAATGAACTCAAAACGCCCAAAGTGCACTACGATAACATTAGTGTATGGACAATTATATTAATTATTTTGACGATTTTATTGATCATTTATGTAATTTACAAAATGTATATTAGATGTAAAAATAAAGGAAACAGTTTTAGATTTAAGGCAACCAAAGAAACAAATGTACCCTTAGAAAATATGAGTTTTAAAAAATGAGATTAAATGAATTTTAAATTAAAAATCAAGAAAGGTAAAAACCCTTAATTTTTAATGTACGTCGGGAGGAGTTATGTAATCCCCCAATTGTTATATGTATAAAGAAACTAATAATTAGGAAATTATTAGAAATATAAGAAAATGCGCTAAGTGATGTGGAACAATGTAAATGAAGGACAATTCATTTCAGTTTATTAACGTTCATGAGAACGGAAGCGCTACTTTGTAGCACAAAGACAAGTGACACTGCAGATGTCAGGTCACAGGCGGTCACAGACAGTCACGTACCGAAATTACCTGGAAAGGAAGCTCGCAACAAAGTAATTATGAATAGAATTAAGATAGCAACATTGTATTATGAATAGAGTCAAGTGTAAGCAGACATTAGGTCTGCAAGTTCCCACAGCCATGTGAGGGGGTAGGAATATTATAAAAGGCCCAGGAGCCCCAGTCGACGACAGTTAATCCATCGTTCAGCTTTTACCTTGCAGTTCGTAGATTACTCATTTTGTACGATTAGTTAATTAATTTCGGACTTAGAATAATATTTCAAGATTGTAAAAATTCCAATTAATTTCTGTATAACAAATAAATAAATGTGTTAAGAAGTTGGAAATGTCTTTTTAAAAAGGACCGCTCCCAGCCACGAACCTTAACTCACGTTCGTATACTAACGATGTACAGGCTCGTCGTTAACTGGTAACTTAATCTTTTTTAAAAGTTCGCCTCTGTTTTCAACTTTAATCTCCTTCATAGGTTTTAGTATTTTTCCGCTATTCCCTGTGACTGGGAAGCGGTGATTTGCAAAGGCTCAAGTAATGTTTATGAGCTTCTTTGAATTCTGGTTGTGAAGTAGTATATCCTTTTTGCGTTCCACAAACTTCTTTCGTACGGCATCCTGCATAAAATGATGCTTATGTTTACTTACAATAAAAATCTTTAACGTCGGTCATCATGAAACTTGGGATTGGGGCTAACCATTAACGGCTTCTACTATATTTATATACTCATCGAAATTTTGTCTATATCGCCCCTTACCCAAATCAAAATCTTTTACAGTAGTAATAAAACTATGTTTCGAGTCACCACCATTCCAGCATCGCTGACAAATTTCTTTAAACTTTATAAAGGGCATATCACTGCCAACATTATTTAGAAAAATATGCCAAAGATTTGCATCATCCTGCTTCCATATTGAAATAACATTAGCGTTATCTCTAAGTCCGTGCTTTACTGTGCTGGCATACGTTTGACATAAGTAAAAGGAATTAATACTCTTATGTCTATCAAAGAAGAAGAACTGTGCGATCTTGTTTTGTTCGTTTGCATAAATATCATCAAAGACAAAAATTTAATCTTCTTTTGCATCCTCTGGCCTAATCAAATCAGGCGGCACCGTGGCGTAGTGGTAGGTGTGTGACTACTTCGCCCAAAGTCCCGGATTCGAATCCCGACACGATCCGCTTGAAAAATGTTAAGCAAGCATTTTTCACAAAAATACACCCTCGTTCAGATGAGAGGTAAAATGGAGGTCCCGTGTGTGAGTGTTGTCACGCACGTTAAAAATCCCTACCTTGGTTGGAACAGCAAGGGTTCGGCAAAATTCCAAATTTTCCAGGTAAAATAACTCGCTTCCTGGCCAATGTAGTACCTTCGGGTGGAGCATTGGAAAATCACATGCAAGATCTAATCAAATCGTCATAGTTCCCAAATTCGTAGTAACCAATATCTGTCTTTAAGGGTTCAAATACCTTTCTTAACAGTTCATACTTTGGCTGATATAAACTTTTAGAAAACACATAGGCGTTTTGGAATCTAAGTCCATTCTCATGTAAAATGAGAGATATTAGAGCGTTGGTTTTTCCACAACTCGATGGTCCAGCAAATATTGCCCTTATATTGGATGGGAACAAAGGTCCATGTTTACCAACTTCCTTTGCACTAGAAGTGGTATATGTATCAAAGTTTTCTATAGGTATTTTAACTTCTTGTCGTGCAGCTGTAACATACTGTTTTAATACGCTTTAATAGTTCTATTATTTCTAAAAATAGTTATTTTCTAGTTTAATTTTAGCATTCTAATTATTAGAATGAAGGCCTTGAAGCATAAATAGGTCTGCAATTGTAGCGACTGCAAGATCACCCAAGTAGCTTCCCAGCGAAGTTTCCAGAAAGATCTAATCCAAGAGTTAATCAATTTTTCTAAAGGCACTTAACTTCAAAGGCACTAAACATGTCAGATTAGTTGCTATCTATGATTAGATGTCAATCATGTTCTAGGACCCTATTTATGTCTGGGTAGTCGGAAGGAATTTTTCAATTAGCGGAACACTCAACTAAAAATTAGTTCGGAGAGCTACTTGTGTGGCTATCCTAGGCATTGGCAGTTTAATTAATCTTAAAGATTTACGACCGGCGTATCCCTTGTCAAGTATGAGAACTAGGCAAGGGGTTATTTTTCAATTAACTTAAATGTATATAAGGATGCTAGCCGGTGGTAATCGGGGTTGTTTATTTCCAGACGCGTTAGAGGTTAAAGGGCTGTTATTTGCCAGATTGAGTGAAGTGTTTTATTTCTCTGAAGTCAAGTGCGTGCCGTTATGTTCTAAGTTATTTATTCCTCTGAGTAAGTAATTAGTATATGTGATATTACCATGAACTCAAGGCTGTGTTATGCAGCATAAGTCAGTTATTTGTTTAAATACAGTATTTGTCGACTTCCATAAAATACAACTCCGGGTGAAAGCCCAGCTCAAGTAAATTGATCCGTTAGATTATTGCTTTGGAGACCGCATCGTTTTAGAAGGGTCTTCTATTATATTGTTTCGACGGTGTCAGAGGTCGTTAATCACTAATCCACGAGACTACCTGAGAATGCAAAGCTCAGGTCCGAAGTCACGTTACGGTACTATTTGACCCTTGAGAAGGTCGTATTTTTCCTGGTGTAGATGACCCCGTGGTTAAAAAAGGGTCGTCGCACTATGCAAGTTAGGTAGACTAGGGTAGCATTCATAAATTTTTGTTATTGGGGTGTTTACACCTAGAACTGTATTACTATTCAAAAATATGTTTGTTAGTTAAGTTTAGTTAAGTTGTGTTTGTGCTAGCCGGAGACTTTAAAAGCCCCTGTGAAAGTGACTTATTTTCTGTCCTGCAATTTTGGTTCATCGCCCACGAACAAAGTGCGACGAGAGCTATTACCGCGATTGGTCCATGGGCCGTTTAATTCCCATGGTGGCGCCCTATTGTAAATAAGGTTATTTATTGTATATTTTTGTTATGCATATGTAATTAGTTGAAGTTTTAGTTAGTAGCCCATTCAATAAAACAATCGAATTTTCGTCTCAGTGTGTTTGTTTAATGAACCCCCCCTTTTCACCGACTGCTGCAGCTTGCGAGGCAACGTCCCGAAACGTGAGGGTACGATAGTGTTAGAGGTCCTTCCCATTTATCATTTATTGTTAATTGGATACCCTCACGCGGTAGGTAAATATTTTAATTACACTGGCGCATTAACGTGGTTAAAATTGTAAATATGGTAAACAACACACGGGCGAAGTTTTAGTTTGTTTTATTTCTATTTAGTGTTAGGCAGAATTAACAGTTAATATTAGTGATTTAGGAACAGGTTTCGCTATTGTTGACATTTACCTTTTATTTAAGCATGTATGTAGTAGCAGCCTTAAGAAGCTTAGTTATGAGCTTTTAATTAGGAACGTTGAACCAATAAAGTTAAGTGTGTTAGAAAAGCGAAAATTATTGCGTACAAAACTCATTGTTGAGAAAGTCGACAGTAATGTTTTTTCTGAGTATGAAAAAATTGAAATTGTTCAAAAGGACGAAATTGAATTATTGAAACTTAAGATTTTTGAATTAGAAAACATTTTAAATTCTTTTGCCATTCTTCCTAATAGGAAAGATTATATTAAACTTAACACGAGATTAATTCATGTAACAAAGAGACTAAATTATGTCAATTTCGATAGTGAATTTTTAGAGGTACACAAAGAACTGCATTCTAAGTGCATTAGAGCTTTTGAGATTTTAGAACAGGTAAACGGGGAAAATGAGATTAACGATAACCCTTCTTATTGTTCGGCTAGTGGTAATAAAGATCCTACAATAACACCAACAGCAGAGGTTTCATGCCCTGGAGCATCAACGGTTTCTTCCATTAATACCCCATCGGTTTCGATTTCTAGTAATGATTTAGGTACTCTAATTAAGTCCTTGAATAAATCAACGATATCAGTCCCGATCCACAAGTGGGGATTACAATTTTCGGGCGAATCTGATTCTATATCGGTTTTAGATTTTATTCAACGCGTCAAGGAACTGCAAGTTGCAAGAAAAGTTTCGTCAGATGACCTTTTCGAAGGGGCTATTGATCTTTTCACCAGTTCAGCATTGGATTGGTATAGAGCAACGCGATGTACAGTAAATTCATGGGATCAATTAATTTCTAAATTAAAACAAGATTTTCTTTCAGCCGATTATGCAGAGAATCTTTTAATGTTAATTAAATCCAGACGGCAAGGCGCCGAGGAATCACCTACCATTTATATTTCAAAGATGGTAAACTTATTTTCTCAATTAGAAGATTCCATTCCAGTCCGGGAACAAATAAAAATTATTAAAAGAAATTTACAGACTTTTTATGCCACGCAACTGGCGTTAGTTGAAGTGACTGACATTTCCCATTTGATTTCTTATTGTAAGGTTTTAGAAGACATTAAGCCTCCAAAATTTATTAAACAGGAACATTCTGATTCTGCCAACGTACCAGTTATCTTAGAACGTCAAGTTCGACAGAGTTCATTTTCTAATAATAATTTACCTTGGTCCGGCGTGTCGAATTATTTTAAAAACACAGCAAAATTTTCGACTATTTGTTTCAACTGTAAAAGACGGGGTCACTCGTTTCATACTTATCCGGAGAAACGCGGAATATTTTGTTATTCTTTTGGGCAGCGGGAAGTTACGTCCACAAATTGTCCAAACTGCTCAAATAATTCAAAAAACTAAAGACAGGAAGGCGCGTAGTCAGCCGTTGCTTTTCCTCGTTTAATAATATTGCTGCTGACAAAAAGACGTGGTCGGAGTGGTTAGTAAAAGTTAAAAATTTTTGTAAATCATCTAAGGTTTTTTCAAATTTTTATAAAGTAAAAGGTGATACAAGACCTTATATTAATATCGAGATATTTAAGGAAACTTATACTGCACTGTTGGATTCCGGGGCGAATACCTCTATTTTAGGCAGACACGGTCTGTGTTTATTGGATAAATATAAGTTAGAATTAATTAAAAATGTAAAAACGTCTATATTAACAACCGCAGATGGCACTTCACAATCAATTTTAGGATCAATTAATTTGCCCTTGACTTTAAACGGGGTTACTCGGTCTTTAAATGTTTTAGTTTCCGACTCAATAGAGTGTACCCTAACGTTAGGGATTGATTTTTGTCAATTATTTGAATTAAAAGTAGATTTTTTAAAAAATGAATTTTATGCTCATTCTGCGGAAACGAATAAATTAAATTTCATTATGGCCGATTTAAATGAAGACCAGAAATTTGAATTAAACAATGTTATTTCTTTATTTCAATCCCTGGATCGTCCTACCATAGGCCGAACCACTAAAATTTCACATCATATTACAACGGAAGACGTTGAACCAATTAAACAAAGGTATTACCCATTATCACCGGCGATGCTGGAACATGCTAATAAAGAAATTGATGCGATGCTTGAACAAGGCATTATTAGCCCAAGCAATAGCCCGTGGAACTCCCCCATGCTGTTAGTAAAGAAAAAAGCAAAAGGTGAATTTCGTGTATGTTTTGACGCTAAACGATTAAATTCAATTACAAAAAAAGACGCGTATCCCATTCCGTTTGTAAATGACATTCTTGATAGATTACGCAATGCGAAATGTCTCAGTTCAATCGATTTAAAAAAAGCCTTTTGGCAATTGCCCTTGAGTGACGAAAGCAAGGAAAAAACAGCTTTTACTGTCCCAAGGCGCGGATTATTTCAATATAATGTAATGCCGATGGGTTTGGCCAATGCTCCAGGCACATTACAGAGGCTCATGGACTCTATTTTTGATTTTCATTATCCCAATCGGTATTTGTTTATTTAGATGATATAATTATTATTTCAAGCACATTTAAGGAGCATATTAGAATTTTGAACGAAGTGTATGAGAAGTTGAAAGGCGCTAATTTAACCATTAACATTTCAAAATGTGAGTTTTGTAAACCAGAGTTACAATATCTGGGATATATTGTGAATAAAGATGGTCTCCGAACTGACCCAGCAAAAATTGACGCAATTGTAAATTTTCCTCAACCCAAGACAGCCACTGAAATAAAACGTTTCACTGGTATGTGCTCTTGGTATAGGCGTTTTGTTTTGGATTTTGCCACAATTATAGCACCTATCAATGATTTATTAAAGGAAAGAAAATCGCAAGCGATTAAATGGACGGACGAGGCTCTTATTTCGTTTGAAAAAATTAAAGATGTTCTTACAAAGGCTCCTGTTTTAAGGAGTCCTGATTTTTCGAAAGTTTTTTCTTTACAATGTGACGCCTCAAATTACGGCGTTGGTTGCGTTTTAACTCAGGGAGAAGGAGACGAAGAACATGTAATTGCTTATGCTTCTCGCAGTTTAAATTCAGCAGAGAAAAATTATTCAGTCACAGAACGGGAACTTTTGGCGGTGTGTTTTGCTATTCAAAAATTCCGACCATATATTGAAGGAACTCATTTTAAGGTCATCACGGACCATCATTCTTTAATTTGGCTCCACAACCTAAAAGATCCTGCGGGACGTTTAGCTAGATGGAGCGTGAAACTCCAACAATTTGATTTCGAAGTTATCCACAGGAAGGGTAAATTTAATGTGGTACCAGATACATTATCCCGAGCTCCTAGTGGAGCCTATGCTATTAATTCTTTAAATTTTTCTTTAGACGAGGTCGAGGATTGGTACAAAAACATGTTAAATAATATTAAGGAAAAGCCAGATCTATATCCCGATTGGAGAATAGAAAATGATAAAATGTATAAATTTATTCCGAATAATTTGAATATCAAAGCCAATTTAATTGAGTGGAAATTAGTAGTGCCGAAATCATGCCGTGCACAAATTTTAAAAGAATGCCATGATGATCCAGTTTCGGCCCATTTGGGTGTATTTAAAACATACACAAAAATCAAAGAGCTCTATTACTGGCCCAAAATGCGGTCATATATTTCTAAATACATTAGTAAATGTGTTACGTGCTGCCAAAGCAAATCCAGCACGTTTAACCATTATGGTTTTATGGGCAAAGAGAAAAAAGTTTCATTTCCGTTTCAATGTTTGTCCATTGAATTAATGGGGCCCTTTCCGCGCTCGAAATTGAGGAATACTTACCTTTTAGTTGTTACGGACTGGTTTACAAAATTCACTTTATTGCATCCCATGCGCAGCGCTTCAACAAAACAAATTTGTAATTACCTGAAAAATTTTGTATTTTTGGTATATGGGGTACCTCAAATTTGTATGATAGATAATGGCCTTCAATTTAAAAGTAATTTATTTTCTAATCTCATGACAAATTATAAAATACCTTCGGTTTGGTTTAACGCCAGCTACCATCCTTAAGTTAATTATGTAGAACGCGTTAACAAGGTAATTGGAGCTGCCATTCGCAGTTACATTCAAGATTCTCAGAAGAATTGGGACGATAATATTCACAAAATTGCCCATGCGCTTCGTAATGCTGTTCATGAATCCACAAAATATTCCCCAACATTTTTAGCTTTTGGACGCACGGTTCCTCTGACCGGAGAATTTTATAATAAATTAAAGGATTTAAATCCAGAGGATCTGACAATTGATACTTGTGAACAATTGGTTCAAGACCTCAATGAATTATCGCCCATCTTTAAAGAAGTTCAGAAAAACATACATTTGGCGTATGAACGTAATACGCACTCTTACAATTTAAGGCGCAGACCATTAAATTTCAAAGTAGGGGACTTAGTGTGGAAGCGCAATTTTATATTATCAGATGCTTCTAAACATTTCAATAAAAAATTTGCCCCGAAGTTCCTAGAAGCAAAGGTGATAGAAGTTTTAGGTTCTACCACTTATCGACTATCTTCCATGGACGGAAAACCGCTAGGGGTGTTCCACGTCCAAGACCTAAAACCTCACTAATAATTTATTTTCCAATTTTTTATTTTTCCTTCCGCCAATTTTCTGAAAAGACTCAGTTGTCTTAAACATAATTGCGGTTGGATGTGTTAATTTCTACATTTATTTTTTTCAATTTTCTTGAAATTCCTAAGAGCAATTTCAATTTTTCGAGGGGGGCTGTGTAACATACTGTTTTAATACGCTTTAATAGTTCTATTATTTCTAAAAATAGTTATTTTCTAGTTTAATTTTAGCATTCTAATTATTAGAATGAAGGCCTTGAAGCATAAATAGGTCTGCAATTGTAGCGGCTGCAAGATCACCCAAGTAGCTTCCCAGCGAAGTTTCCAGAAAGATCTAATCCAAGAGTTAATCAATTTTTCTAAAGGCACTTAACTTCAAAGGCACTAAACATGTCAGATTAGTTGCTATCTATGATTAGATGTCAATCATGTTCTAGGACCCTATTTATGTCTGGGTGGTCGGAAGGAATTTTTCAATTAGCGGAACACTCAACTAAAAATTAGTTCGGAGAGCTACTTGTGTGGCTATCCTAGGCATTGGCAGTTTAATTAATCTTAAAGATTTACGACCGGCGTATCCCTTGTCAAGTATGAGAACTAGGCAAGGGTTATTTTCAATTAACTTAAATGTATATAAGGATGCTAGCCGGTGGTAATCGGGGTTGTTTATTTCCAGACGCGTTAGAGGTTAAAGGGCTGTTATTTGCCAGATTGAGTGAAGTGTTTTATTTCTCTGAAGTCAAGTGCGTGCCGTTATGTTCTAAGTTATTTATTCCTCTGAGTAAGTAATTAGTATATGTGATATTACCATAAACTCAAGGCTGTGTTATGCAGCATAAGTCAGTTATTTGTTTAAATACAGTATTTGTCGACTTCCATAAAATACAACTCCGGGTGAAAGCCCAGCTCAAGTAAATTGATCCGTTAGATTATTGCTTTGGAGACCGCATCGTTTTAGAAGGGTCTTCTATTATATTGTTTCGAGGGTGTCAGAGGTCGTTAATCACTAATCCACGAGACTACCTGAGAATGCAAAGCTCAGGTCCGAAGTCACGTTACGGTGCTATTTGACCCTTGAGAAGGTCGTATTTTTCCTGGTGTAGATGACCCCGTGGTTAAAAAAGGGTCGTCGCACTATGCAAGTTAGGTAGACTAGGGTAGCATTCATAAATTTTTGTTATTGGGGTGTTTACACCTAGAACTGTATTACTATTCAAAAATATGTTTGTTAGTTAAGTTTAGTTAAGTTGTGTTTGTGCTAGCCGGAGACTTTAAAAGCCCCTGTGAAAGTGACTTATTTTCTGTCCTGCAATTTTGGTTCATCGCCCACGAACAAAGTGCGACGAGAGCTATTACCGCGATTGGTCCATGGGCCGTTTAATTCCCATGGTGGCGCCCTATTGTAAATAAGGTTATTTATTGTATATTTTTGTTATGCATATGTAATTAGTTGAAGTTTTAGTTAGTAGCCCATTCAATAAAACAATCGAATTTTCGTCTCAGTGTGTTTGTTTAATGAACCCCCCCTTTTCACCGACTGCTGCAGCTTGCGAGGCAACGTCCCGAAACGTGAGGATACGATAGTGTTAGAGGTCCTTCCCATTTATTATTTATTGTTAATTGGATACCCTCACGCGGTAGGTAAATATTCTAATTACACAGCTTCCACCGGAATATTTGATTCTTTACTTTTATTTCGAGCACCAAGTTTATAGAGGTAATCACATAGCGTTGTTCTAGGTACATTGTACAACCTACTAGCTT
Organism: Platerodrilus igneus; assembly: GCA_036346225.1. Classification (NCBI taxonomy): domain Eukaryota; kingdom Metazoa; phylum Arthropoda; class Insecta; order Coleoptera; family Lycidae; genus Platerodrilus; species Platerodrilus igneus. The sequence goes on along the minus strand of JARFIW010001100.1, from coordinate 358,907 downwards.
TACGCGTATTTAACACACCTTTCCAAATTTCTCTAATTGCTTTCTCTAAAGATTGCTTGGTGTACATCTTTCAAATATTTATTTATTTATTTATTTGTTCCAATTTTCAGTAGTCTGCTACCTAAAATTTAAGCAGACCTGGCTTCCCCACAGAAAGTAACCGTCATGTGTTAAGAGTGTATGTGTGTGTGGGGGGATGGTTGTGTGTATGTGTGTTGTGTGTGATGTTAGTCCGTGTTACGTTCCCCTCTAGGACCAGGACCATCGGCAGCCGGATATCCCAGTCGTCAAGGAAGAACGTACAACGGACATTGCCTTGTCAGTCCGGACCATCGGCAGCCGGAAATCCAGATGTTGAAAAGGCAATAGAAGCGTGTGTTTAGGTGTGTGTGTGTGTGTTTGTGTGTGTGTGTGTGTGTGAGAGAGAAAGTGATAGAGAGTTGTGTGTATGTGTGTTGTGTGTGATGTTGGTATCCGTGTTATGTTCCCCCTTTAGGACCAGGACCATCGGAAGCCGGATATCCCAATCGTCAAAGAGGAACGCTCGACGGATGTTGCCTTATCAGTCTGGACCATCGGCAGCCGGAAATCCAGATGTTAAAAAGGCAATGGAAGCGTGTGTTTAGGTGTGTGGGTGTGTTTGTGTGTGAGAGAGAGAGTGAGTTGTGTGTATGTGAGTTGTGTGTGATGTTGGTATCCGTGTTACGTTCTCCTTTTAGGACCAGGACCATCGGAAGCCGGATATCCCAATCGTCAAAGAGGAACGCTCAATGGATGTTGCCTTATCAGTCTGGACCATCGGCAGCCGGAAATCCAGATGTTGAAAAGGCAATGGAAGCGTGTGTTTAGGTGTGTGTGTGTGTTGTGTGTGTGTGTGTGTGTGTGTGTGAGAGAGAGAGAGAGAGAGAGAGAGTTGTGTGTATGTGTGTTGTGTGTGATGTTGGTATCCGTGTTACGTTCTCCCTTTAGGACCAGGACCATCGGAAGCCGGATATCCCAATCGTCAAAGAGGAACGCTCGACGGATGTTGCCTTATCAGTCTGAACCATCGGCAGCCGGAAATCCAGATGTTGAACAGGCAATGTAAGTGTGAGTATGGTGTTTTGTGTTTGCACAGTGCATAAGAGGTGTTTTGTGTGTTTATATGTGTGTGTGTGTGTGAGTGTTTGTGTGTGTGTGTGTGTGTGTGAAGTGTATTTGAAATGTTAATTTGTGTTTATGTTTGCCCAGGTTACTAAAAGGTTGGATTGAATTATAATTTTGTACATGTTTGAACTTATACTATTACATAAATAAAAATTACGTTCTTTCAGAGGAAAGGATTTGTTTGCTGTATTGTTTGCCTCGGGTATGTGTAAGTTCTTAAAATTTAGCGTTAGTTAAAAAGAAAAGAAATTCCCTATTCTACTACTTAAAATTAACTTATACTACTACTGTTGGTTATTATTTGTTAGAGACAGGGTTGCTAATATGTTGAAGCATGCAAATTCTACATATTAGGGGGTTGGATCGTTTCAATGTCGGGTTGATGGTTTGATCTTGTTGCATCTGGTGGTCAAGAGCAGAGCTCTTGGAATTCCAGGAGATCGGTCTCCGGGGCAGAGCCTCGGTTCGAGGAGAGGTGGTACTTTTATGTCTCTGTCCGGGTAGTTTTGTTTGTGTCTTTTATCCGTCAAGATAACGTTGGTGAATGAATGAGTGCCGTAGTTTTTTGTGTGAATGCATTTAAGTGTGGAAAAAGGTTTTCGTTCCAAATCATCTGGTGTAGGGTCTTGTTTAATAATGTTTGTCTATGTGCGTAGAGGTACGGTTGTAAGTCATTACACTCAAATACTACATGTTCCGGTGTACCTATTTCTCCGCACGTGCATATGTTGTTGTCAACTAAGTTCATGCGTTCTCTGTATGTTGGATAGGGTCCGTGGCCAGTTAGGTAATGAATAAATCCCCGACTGGGCACCAGGTATTTGGCTTTTAGGCGGTCTTTAATATTTGGGATCGTTGCGTATACCTTTCTACCGGTTGTGCTTTGATCCCATCTTGTCTGCCATTCTGCAAGTATGAAGTTCTTTATTTCCGTCTTTGTCGTGGGCAGTTGGTTTGTGTTTAAGATGCGTTGTAGTTGTTGGTTGTCATTGTGTGTAAGATTGTACATTGCAGCTCGCTGTTTCACTACTAGGTCCAAGGGCATAGTTCCCACCAGTACATGAAGTGCATCATGTGCGGTAGTCCCATAAGCCCCCGTCAGTCGCAGTAAAACACTTCGTTGTGTACTGTTAATTTTTTGTCTAGGTTTGATTGTTAAGGCGATGTCACCACGCGCTCGCGGCGTATGATACCATAGCACCGAGCACACTGTTGAGGTATAGCCTTACGCAATTAAGTGGTATCTTATAAGCCCTTTGGGCCAGCGTTGCAATGTTCTGCATTGCAGAAGTTGCACTTGCACAGACGGTGTTTATATGTGCAGAGTAATTATGTTTTTCGTCTAATGTTAAGCCCAGATATTTTGTGTTTTGTGTTCTACTTATATTTACACCGTCTAGGTTTGATTGTTAAGGCGATGTCCCCACGCGCTCGCGGCGTATGATACCATAGCACCGAGCACACTGTTGAGGTATAGCCTTACGCAATTAAGTGGTATCTTATAAGCCCTTTGGGCCAGCGTTGCAATGTTCTGCATTGCAGAAGTTGCACTTGCACAGACGGTGTTTATATGTGCAGAGTAATTATGTTTTTCGTCTAATGTTAAGCCCAGATATTTTGTGTTTTGTGTTCTACTTATATTTACACCGTCTAGTTTGATGGTGGGGTCCCTTGCCAGGGTTCCTTTCATCACAAGGTATGTAGTTTTTTGTGGTGTTATGGTCATTTTGTTGGTTTTGCACCAAGTTTGTGTATGGGTAAGAGCGATGTTAGCTTTACGTTTGATTTCCCTTCTGGAATTGCCTTCAACCACCAGCAAGATGTCGTCGGCGTATGCAATCGTCGACAACACTTCGTCAACGGTGTCCAGCTTTTCCAAGAGTTCATCCATTACAATATTCCAAAATAGGGGCCCGCATATGGACCCCTGCGGGCAACCTTTATTTATATATTTGGTAATGCTCTCCGTGCCTTGTAGGGTTACATACCTGTCCCTGCAGTAGCTCCTGAAAGAGTGGTATAGTTGTGAAGGACAGTTTATGGTCGTAAGTCTTCTAAAAAGTGAAGGCCACCAAAGGTTATTAAATGCGTCTTCTATGTCCACTAATATTAATATGACGTATTTTTTGTGTGATTGCTTGATGGTTTGTATTGCTTGCTTTATGGCGTCCTCGGTCGACTTGTTTTCTGTAAAGCCGTATTGTCTTGGATGTACTCCTGTGATTTGTCTGTGGTCCTGCATTCGTTTACATAATAGTTTTTCATACGTTTTTCCTAGCGTTTTCAAAAGGCATATGGGTCGGTAGGAGTCCGGTTATTTGAGATCTTTACCTTTCCCTTTAGGGATAATCACGACATTCGCCTGTTTCCAGATGTTCGGAAAAACAGCTTGTCGTATGCATTTATTGTACAGTGCTGTTAGCGTCGGTGTTAATTTATCTTGTAGCACTATGCCAATCTCCGCAAGAATTCCGTCCGGTCCAGATGCTTTCCTGCTCTTCGATTGGCATAGTGCGTATCTCACTTCGTTTTCTGTGAAAGGATCTAAGTTGTCGTCTTGTCTGTTCCATGGTCGGTTACCTACGTGGTTTCTGTCGATTACTCCTTGTCGTCTGAGTCGTTGTTCGTTAGTGTCGTCTTGAACGTTGTCATCAGGCAAAAGTATTTGTAATAATAGTGTTGCAGTTGAATAAGTCATCGATGGTTTGATTTTACCCTGAGTGATTTTATAGGGTATTCCCTAGGCGTCAGTTTGTAAGTGTCTTTCCACGAATAATTCCCATGACCTCCTCTTCATGTCAGTCAGTTCTTTTTGGTATGTCTGTTAATTGTCGATAATTTGTTAGGTGGTATGCTCTCTCGGCCGGTGTTAGGGAGTTTTGGTAGCTTTTTCTCGCTCGCTGTGTTTCCTATTTTAGGTTTTGTAAGCGTCTTGTCCATTGAATTGTCTTTGTGTGTCGTGTTTTCCGTTGTTTTGGAAGCACTTGCTCCATTGTGCGTATAATTGTGTTGGTGAGTAGTTTTGTATACTCGTGAACGTTTTCGTCTGCTCTTATATCTTGTGGGGGTACAAATGTATCCCTCAGTTTGTTCCAATTTCATTTCGTATTTTATATCGTTGTACTTTGGTGAAGTTTTGTGGTGTGTCAAATGGCCTGGTTGTCATATCAATGTCGAACGTGATTAGGTTGTGATCACTAACAGTTTGGTGTTCTAATACCTGCCAGTCTTGTATGTAGTTGTACGCCAACCCATTTGTCAGTGTATGATATATTTCATGTTTATCTTGGGTGCATAAGCACTATTAAGGATTAAAAAGCTTCATACAAAGAAAATGTGGTTTTGTTCATACTGCCAATTTTAGTTGTGCTATTTGCTAGTTTGCTTAAAGAATAATGTAAATTAGTTATTTATAAGAAATAAATATATATAAACATTAAGTTTAATGTTTATTAAAAATAAGTTGTTGAAGTTACTTTTATAGTATTTTATGTTTTCCCACATTTACCAGTTAACATAAAAGAATATAAATAAAGTTATTGTTAAACTCTTGAACTATTTTATGTAAATAGAGGTATGTAAGAATAGTGTCTGGTACTAATGTCATTCATATGTGTAGTAATAGGAAATAATATAAAGATACACAAGGTGTGAAACTCTATCCATGGCCTTTAAAAAAATAACATACCTGTTATGCCAATCGTTTGAAATATTCCAATAATAATAATATTTATAATAACACTAAAAGAACATTTAATTAGTAATTTTAAGCACCGATTTAAAAGTAACATACCTGCTAAGTCGATCCTTATAATTTAATAATTTACCAGCATTAATCGTACTTAACATAGGAATCTAATCGCTGGGAGAAGCAGAACTTATTATAATTAGAAATTTAAACACTTACTTAAAGAGTGGAATACCTGTAACATCAATTCTTTGAATTTTGTAATAAACAACCATACCATTAGAATTAGCTTCAAAATGGTAAAGGGCTTCCCAAACAAGTAGAATAGAGGTTAGGTTGTTTATACTTCATACATAAGCAGAGACATACGAAGGCTAAATATAGTTCCATGATACTGCAGCGCCTCTGTGCGCTACTGAATATGCGCGTAATTTAGTTCCTATTCTTCCCTATCCAACGGATGATCTCCTCTTATTTATCTATGGTTCTTTCTCTTGTTGGCGATACGTTGCTAACCGAGTTTCTAAGTATGCTTTTGTGACTGCATCATCGTTTTATTGTGACGTAGCAACACGTACCAATCTTATATTGTCGAAATCGTAGTAATCATCATCATACAAAATATACAAAGCGCAGTCAGACGCATGTCCAAACTTGTCGATAACCAACTCGATAATGAATAACAGGACACATGATCTACGCTATTATACGCAGTTCACGTAATTCTTCCATAATCAATATAATTTTGTTGGTGTGACTGGTGTTATCTGCACCTTGCGAGGCGACCAGAAGCTAGAGCCGTTCACATAGTTCGTCGGGATCATCAAAGTATACATATTGCAATGGTTTTTCGTTATAATCCATGAATAAACCACGCCCACTCGGATTAATAGTTTGCTGTCGTAAGCTATACATTGCATTACTTCTTTTTTTAATGTCTGCATAATGGTTAACTTCTTAAAGTGAGAATTTACCCAAACGATTAAGAAGGAACAGTTGCTCATACAGTCCTTTGATACCATTGTTACCAGATCATGCTACACACCCCTTTTCACCAATCCCGAAAATAATGTCAAATCACCAATCATTAATTTACCTGTCTCCGGATTAAAACGTACTTTATCTCTGCGCAAGTTCTCCGTGTCATTGTTATAATTACCAGTAAAGTCGGAAAACATTATCCATATATGATCTTACTGATGGTAAAAGTCGTCGTAAATAGGTTTGATGTTCTTCGGTGTTTAAGTACCGTTCATATGCTGTTTGAGTCCCTGGAATGTTGCCATCACTCACCGATTCTTCGAAGGTGGAATCTACAGGCAAGACTGGGCTAGGAGGATTTGGCTATGGAAAAAGACAGTTGAGCCGGATCTGCTCCGTGCCGACTGTTGCTAAAATCCTGCAATGTCAGATGAAACAACACAAAGACACAAATTCTGAGCTAAGTGATGCTGTACTTCCCATAAGGTGTCTGTATTAAATATTACAATTTTGCTACTCCTGTCCTGATGAGCCCCAATTAGGGCAAAACGCGTCGACAGGATGCCCTCGAAGCTGAATTTAAGTCACTTGCCAATAATTCCTTTTTACTTTGTATTAATTCAAGACTCATTAATCCTGTTTTTCTTTTATATATATAATATATTGTTGTGGATTTAGAGGGTAAATAGGTGTAGACAATGAAATTTTAGCAACCGTGTATATAGAAATAAGAGCAAATTAATTACGCGCCAAATTAATTAATTTATATAGTGGAAACGGACGGGTATTAAGGTATTTTTCTATATTTAAATTGGAATGTGAAAATTATATAAGGAAAGAAAATTTCAGAGTACATAAACAACTCAAGGATACGCATAAGTAATTAAATTTCTTGTAACCAAACGCATGAAAGCAAAAAGGGAGCTTGCATGCATTAAAAATCAATAATTTCAAACGCAAAGGTTGTTTGTTTTAAAAGCCAACGTTCGTTTATACAAATACTACAAAGGAGAGAATCTAAGAATTGATATTTTCAAACGGTCGATAATTTCAAGAAACACCTGTTGGTTAAATGTTACGTTCAGAGAATATTGAACGAACGTTAATATAGAATTCCATAGAAATTGTTTTCAACGGTCGATTTGTATAAGCAGCTACAATAATAAATGTCTTGAGGAGTGAGTGGGATAAACGATCGTTAATATAAAACAGACAGGGAAAAGTACAAATGAAGCGTTGGATTGAAGTCACGTAAGATATACACGGGTATTTGTGAAGGACAACTACAATATCGATTTTCTGTATCGTAAAAGGGGCTTTAAAGGAGACAAACAAACATGCGTGGAACAGAAATAGATAGCGGATAGGTGGAGCATTGTGACGACAAGAAATTATATCATTTGTTAATAGCCAGCAAACGAAGGAAGCTCAGGCTTCCTATTTTTGAAATTATGGCTCAAGGTTAGAGATGTTAGAATATGAGCACAGTAAGAAAACCCAATTTGACAAAATGGCTAGCGGACTTATTAGATTTGTGGAGGCAATGAGCATGGGATGGGATTTTTCATGTATTACAAGATACAAATTTATTCGTAGGGTCAAATTTATGGACAATAGATGACGTAAGAGGCGCCACTATACCCTGCCGCATGATCGAGATGTAACTGACTTTTTAGAGGCGAGTATAGAAACTCCAAGATAACTAAATCTAACGCAACAAAAATACAAGACACTCTGTAAAGATATAAAGTACTTACTAATCGTCCAAGTGAACACTGCAACGTCTCGCTTTGGATCTGTAACAAACTTTTATAGCATAACCTCAGACTCGGTTTGAGCCTATTTTATATGTCACTCCTTAATGTTTTAATTCATGTTAGATATTACGTTTGCAAAATTAATAACTACATAGATTGTAAAGGTTTATATTAACTTAAATTCTTTCTATTTCCGAGTATAAACAAAAGTTTCTACATTTCATATATCAAAAATAATCATAAGAATATTCTCTTGTTTAAATAAGATATTACGTTTACATAAGTTATGACGGCAGCTGTAATAGATCGATTATGGATGTGTTACATTAAAGTGCCATAAAGCATTCCTAGATAATCACAGTAACTACATATACATATTGTGGTAGATACGACATTTGGGAGCTTGTACATACGTGCATGAGTAACTGGGGGATATTTCAATCATGGGAAAAAGTTTGGACAATATGTTAATACTGTGGAGAGCTCTTGAGCATGGGTAACAGCAAGGACTTAGATTTCGGAAACATTCTTAGAAATTTTGTCAAACAAGCTTTTCAGCTGGATGTACCTAGAGCTGTATATATTTTGTTAAGGAGTTCTGGCATGCAAACAGTAGTAGTTATTTATTTGGGTTGTTTAGTCATTTAATTGGGGTGTTCTTGTATTTAATTAGGGTTTTAGTAGTAGTTATAGATAATGGAGTTTATATTTGAAGTTGAATTTAGTAGTTATGCATTTAGTTAAATATTTCATTTGTAAATAGTTTTAAAAATTAGAATATACCCTGTAGATTATCCAACCATAAATATTTGTATATGAATAGAAGAAGTTTTTCAAAAATGAAAATGCGTTTCACTATAGTTTAGTGAAGTGGTTTCAACTTGACATTCGCGTGTATATCTTTTTTTGTGAGGAATCGCAAATCCAAAGCTCCAAATTTTTAGTTATATTGCGATACGCTAGTTGGCGACCGAAGACATCATTCGTCCAGGGTTAAAGACCAAATATCTTTATTACGATAGACAAACAAGATAGCCCGTTAAAAAAATGCGCGCTTGCCATTGGCGCTAGCAGTTACTACATCGTGAAACAAGACTATTAAACTTGCGATAAGTGTATGTTTGCTCAAGGCAAGCCTTAATGTACCTTTTTTGAACAATACGAGTTAAGGAATTTTTACACAATATGTACAGATGTTCAAAAGAAACATATTGGAAACCACAACTTGTATTTTAATATATATGGGGCACATTACTATGGATAGTAATTATTTTATGGGGTTGAATCTCCGACAATTGACTATAATTGAAATAACAGTTGATATAGACATACTTCAACCGCATATCCACTGGCATTTGTATTAATATAAAATTCCTTTAAAAGATCTTTACTGCTTCAAACGCGTTCTGTTCCACTGCTCCTCACTTTCATTTTACATTTTTGGATAATAGTCAATTTTAAGGTACCATAAGCTCCGAAAATTTTTTTAACAAAGCGACTGTCGTATTGCACTAATCCGCAAAAAGCTCTCAAACTTTTAAGACTTATAGTAGATTTAAATGCCTGGATTATTTTAACTTTAGTAAAATCCATTTCCACTTGACGTGGCATAATGTAATGCCCTACAAATTGAAATATTTTTTTTTGCAAAAGCACAGTTAATTTTACTATAACATTATTTTATCTTTTTCAAAAATTAATTCTAACTGTTTGAAGTGTTTTTCGATATTCGACGATGTCACTAAAATATCATCCACATAGGGCATTAAAAAATCAAAATATTCTTCTCCCAATACACAATATAAAGCTCGCAAAAATCCCGCCACACTCATTGCAAGACCAAACGGAACTCTTTTGAGCACCTACGTTTGGTTGTTAAATAAAAAGCATATAAACTTTTGGAGTTCTTTGACTACTTCTACTTGCCAGTACGATTGTGTCAAATCCAATACTGGCGATATCTGTCCAGGTTTAAATTTAAAATATATTTCAGAGATGTTAATTGGAATAACATGATCATGCTCAATCCTCCTATTCAAATATCTACAATCGATGCAAATATGAGGTGATCCATCTTTCTTTTTCACTACTACTAATGGGGAAACATACTCTGTTTGACATTTTTCAATAATACCTAAACGGATCATTTAGTCTATTTGTCTTTTGACCTTATTATTGTTAATAAAGGGAATTGGGTATGGACTAATATAACATGCACTATTGTCTTTTATATTAATAGGATGTTTATAGGTTAATTTTACCCGGTACTTCAAAGAAAATATCTTTAAATTCGTTTAACAAATTATATAATTCTCTTTTTTGTTTATCGTTAAATAATTCACTTTCATTACAAATTCCTTCAAAATCATTTTGGTGTTCGTCGTGGTTTTCATCTGTTTCACTTTTATATGCATGTCCTCTATCAGTCTTTAGTTTTTCGTTATCAGTGATGTGGTTCTCCATAACACCATTCCTCTCTATATCCTCTTTCCCTTGTTATTGCATAATTAATTTTATCTTTTATTATTTCGTTTAATTGAGCACTACCTCCCCCCAATATGAAATTTATGGCAAATGGTTTTCTTTACTTTTCCTTTCATAATTTTCTTTTCAAAATTTATGGACGCCTTATTTTCGTGTAACCAATCACAACCTAATATAATATTTCGGCACAGTGTTGCGACTATCAAACATGGAAATTCAAATTCGAAATCGTTGAATACTATTTTTATGCCAATTTGATTTTTAATTTTGTATGGGTTGCTCTGATATGTGCTTGACAAAGATTTACAAACTCTTTTTATATCTATCGCAAATTTTTGTTAAATACAACTGACACTACTTCCACTGTCAATTAGAATATCCATTACAATATTTTCAAGTTTCTTTTTAGTAAAGGCATTTTTTGTTTTATTTCACTTTCATCTGTACCACTCTCACTTTCAAAATTTAATCTATGGTCTGGTATGCCCCCGGATTCGCCTTGTTTATTTAAAACATTTGTCCCTTTAGCTACATTTGTTTCCCCTGAGAGCTACCCGATAATTTCCCCCTTTTTACTTTTATTGACGGAACAATCAATTTCAACACACTTATTTTCACCTATCATTATTTCCATATTATTTAAGGATTTCTCTTTGTTGCAAACTATTGACTCTTTGATTTCGCTCTATCATGTCCATATCGCGACTTCCGTTATTATTTAATTTCCTATCTTCATACTTATTTCAATTACTTTGCTGATGACTGTCACCCAACGGGTGTTTGTCTCTGTTATTAGAGCAAGTGTGATATCCATTACAGCTGTTTCTCCAGGTAAAATTATTCTCATTCTTTATATTGCATTTGTACGATGACAATCATTGTTTGCATCATTTACATTTAGAATAGTGGAATCTATATTGTTAGAAACATAGCTACGGTTATTATTTTGATAGTTGTTTACTCCCATATAACTGTCTACTTTATTTAAATAATTAATATCTTCATACCTTACATGTGATTTTTCAATGCTCCACCCGAAGGTACTACATTGGCCAGTAAGTGAGTCTTTTTTACCTGGAAAATTTGGAATTTTGCCAAACCCCTGCTGTGCCATTCAAGGTAGGGATCTTTAACGTGTGTGACAACACTCACACACGGGACCTCCATTTTACCTCTCATCCAAACGAGGGTGTATTTTTGTGAAAAATGCTCGCCTAACATTTTTCAAGCGGACCGTGTCTCGATTTACACACTGCCAACCCCATTTTTACTTCCTTAGGAAAATATTCACATACGTCGTGAAGAATTTGCATTTCACTAAGGGGAGGTCTAAAATAAGATGCTTCTGTTGCGAATTTTTGGAAATATTCTACTCTTGAACCCCTTTGATTTTTACCTAATTTAAATTTTCTAAATGCCTCGTGTTCGATATCCATATTCCAATACCATTCTAAAAATCATTTTGAAAAATCACAAAAATCTTTAAACTTATACTCATTTAATTCAGCCTAATTTGAAGCCGATCCCTACTAAACCTCTTATTGAAAAACTAAACCACTTATTTTTAGGCACCTCTGCTTCTAACAAACTTTATTCTAATTTTCTAATAAAAAAATGGATCAGTATTGCCTGTTTGATTAAATTTAATTGTCGGCCCTATTGAATTCTGCCACAAGGTAAAATAATTAAAACTTTGATTGTTTCCACAGCTTAAGTCTTGCTTCCTATCAAAATCTAGTACTTGTTCTATTTTGTATTGTTTGGACGTGTTACTTTGTGCTATTTCCGCAATGAAAAATTTTGATATTATCCTACAACACTGCAAAGATTTTCATGTTTTGACTGCACTTTTAAAAGCTAGAATATGGGTCAATAGTTCTTATGTATGGTTACTACCTGCAACAAGTACCTCTCAAGAAACTCAACTTTCTTTCTTCAACCATAAGCTTACAAGGAAGTTATCTACATACTGTGATTTTCTTATTTAAACCTATTAATAATATTGTAGATTTTAGTTCGATCTTATCAGGGACCTGTTACGTGTTAAGTGAATTAACTTGTAACTAACATGCCTTTTCAATTATTAGATAACCAGTTTTCATTTCTGTATTTACTAAATTTATTATTTTTTGTATTAAAGTAAAGCAATTCCGCTTGCTCCCTGAATTTATTCCTGTGTATGTAATAAATTATTACTTACATTATAGGCTTACAATGATTTGATAAGCATAAATATGTTAAGATACTCCTCGAGGATTTTTTTATTGTTCTCGGGAATGTACCGTAAACAAGCTTTAGCAAAACATTGATGTTCTCTATTCCAATTGGTTGTAGGACATCAGGCAATTTGAATGAGCCAATACCGCAAAGTGTTGAAACAATGGAAGTGATTTACGCAAACCAAAATTGATCGCGTCAGCACTGGGAAGTTGTTTTATCAGGGCGCCGTTCTTGTTTACTTAACCAACTTCTATTACCTCTTTATTAGGTCATTATCGTTACTGCAAGCAAGCATCACATCAAATATCTGTAGAACAAACCACTGAAAACCCTTAAATGAGCTCGTCGTCAAGGAGTGAACTATTAGTGTTATACTTTAAAATCAGTATAGAAATTTGCGTTAATTGAACCTTAATATTTATTTAAGTAATTTAAGTAATAGACGTTTTTTCATATTCCATGGTCATGATCTCGACACAACAGTACTTTTCATTTATCACAACCACTTACAAATTTGATAATAAAATCGTCACTACACCAGATGATAATCAACTATAAAAGCTATGAGGATGTTATGGATATATGTAATACATTTACTTTAAGTATTGAATTGAAGACTTGTGTGTTTAAATTGTGGACAGATCAAATTATCTTAGTTCTATTTTTAAGCTAGTAAGCAATCTTATAACACATCTGTTTCACAAGTCTCCCAAATGCTTCGTTCGCTTTGTATTGGTTTTTACTGTCACGATACTCAACATTTGTAAAACAATCATTAGCTTTTTCAGCACTATTAGAAAACATTCAAATTAATTTACAATCTCGTTTAGAAATATTGTTGTCTGGTATTGAGAACTAGCATCATAATGTCCGAGCTACATGCAAAATGTAAAATAGTAAATAGCTGTTCGGAAATACCCCTTTGAGTATTCAGTATTGCCCTTTTGAAGGCAAAAATATCAAGCTTTTTCTAATGTTTCATTGGCGGTACCTGTTACGTGAATTAACTTGTAACAGTTTTTTTCAATTAGTGAATAATCAGTCTACATTTCATAGATTCAGTAAATTTACTGTATTTAGTTAAAAAGTAAAAGAATTCCTGTTTTCTGGATCCAGTCTTTGGTAGGTTATAAATTAGTAGTAAGGTTAGAATGATTTACAATGTATAGATACGCTTAAATACCGTTTCGGGAATTTTTTATCGTTCTCGGAGAAATATAAAACATTTATTGGACAACGAACTAATTCTGGCAGGAATTACATGGACACCAGTACCGGGACGTGATGGAACTGGTTGTACTTCTTGAAAAACTTTAGTACTGGCTTTTGCAGAAGCAACTAATTGTCGCGAGTTATGTTACCACATTTCTTTAGATGTAGTGACCCAAATTAGCCGGTCCTACCTGTTCGTACCTTCTTTTAGGGCACTACAACAAGGATGCAGACAACCAGGTGATAACAAATTTAGAAAGAGCTCAACGCCAGAGGCTACTGGACTAAATGCAGGTTGTATTCATTTTATTATTCGTAGTTAGAAATTTGCACGTATAAGCTTTAGAAATTAATGAAGTAGGGTCATAGGTGTTTGTGCAGAGAACGTATAATACGCTATGCAAATAATTTGTTTCCAGGAAAGACTGCGGTAACTAGCACAGCCCGTCTGTAAGCACAAACAAAAAAGTTACACATGTATTAGTGCTTCTTATTTGACTGCAAAATCATCGCCTAAGAAATCTTTAGCGTTTCAATTTAAGCTTTTCCATCAACGTTTTTAGCAACTATAAAAGTTCATCTTCGTAAAACAATCTGTCCTTTCATTCGTTTTATAAATGTCAATCATTTTTAAAAATCTTGGCATAAGTTACATTATTAATTATAAATAACAAATAAACAAAATAATTTAAACATTTACGTCTTATGAAACACAATCCAATGGAGAAACTTTTGAAAAGTAATGATAGAGAAAATGTTAAAAATTAGCAGAGATGATAATTAATAAGGAAGTAATAACATGAACTAGCTAAGTACAGTCTCTGGTGGGATATAATAGAGAAGGTCTCACCATACGATATCCAGGAAAGGCGAGGGAACAAATTATGTGCATAAACAATTACTTGAATATCTATTATTCCAGACTTATTCTATATACGATTTGTGGTCACAGAATTTGTCGTTTATCACCTACAACATTCAAAATCTAAAATACCAATGATATTGCTGTTCGTCTACGTAATCGGGCCATGAATAATTCCAGACCTGTTCTATATACATATTAAAGCTGTGGAGTTCGCCGATTATCACCTACAACATTCTAAGGAACAGATAAAGGATATGGGGTAAGCAAGGACTAGACAAGAAAGCGCCACACACTGTTTATAAAGCACCACTGCCCAGTTCTTAAAGTTAAGGTAATTACGTATAGAATAAATGACGGCAACTAGTTTCTCAATTCGTCCACCACTCCTTGTACGTATTGCGTTTTCATTGGTTGAGGACAAGGACGCATATCATTTCAAACCATGGGAAACCGTAACGGACATTCTTTTTCCGCAAAATGCATAACAATAAAGACTATTTCTAAAAGTTCGGAGGATAATTCGCAGACCTATTTTTTAGCTAAATTACAATGTGTCACATCCCTATATTAATTATACAAAACATCCCGGATTATTACTAAAATCTTTTTGAAGCCAATTAGAACATAACTAGAGTTGCATCAAATCAGCTGGCTAACAATAAAGAAAAACTACGCAAGTACTGATATTAAATGATTATATTATAATGTAATATTCAGTCTAAGATTTGTTGCATTATGCACTACAATGGTTTTTGCTAGCTACAATATATAACTATATTACTAAGCTTTACAAACTACCTAACTGGCAAACAAAATTCTTCTTACGACAATATTCCACTAAATTCATTTCTTAGATATAAACCAAATTAAACATTATAACTATAAAAAAAGCTCTTGGAAGTACAAAATAGCCATAGTGACAACTATGGATGACACTGCAGTTTGTGTTAGTTCTACATGATTTTAGAGCTATCATATGAACATTACGAATATTTTCAGTACAGCTATAAGTAACAACAATTTATTATCCAAATGTTCAAAGTTTATTGTACTTATTTTTAATATAATTATTTGAAAAACACATTAACTACATATTGATTTCATGTACTACGCAATTGATACGCTTGGCACTCAGAACAAGTACAAGGGTTACCACTAAAAGGATCGATACAAGGCTTATCTGAAAAGACTTGGGGTTTATCGATATGATCGAGATTATCCGTTCCATCATCACTTAAATCATAATCTTTAAGTGTTGTAAGTTCAGTTTTCTGAGAGTATGATACACTAGGGTCAATAATTTCGAAATCCATATACACGTACTTTTTGTTGTCCTGTTCCATATCTGAACTACAACTATCGCTTTTACTTTCAACTGGCATTGATTTCTTAAATGAACTGGAACTTGCTACTGACTTCTCTTTGTCTGTATCAGATATGTCTATAAAATTTAGGGGTTTAAGTTCGCTTTTCTTCAACATCACATCATTATTAGATTGTGTTAACTTTGAACGCAACACTGCAGTGTTAAAATTCCTTCTTCTTTGGTATTTCTTGGACCTTATTTCTGCAGATTTAATATACCAAAAGATCTAAATAAAACATGCTCAGTTATTATCGTAACAGAAATAGCTTTACCTGCTCATAAATCAAATCCAAAAATAATAAACGATTTTCTGGTAAAATTGCTACACACATAGATGGATAAATACGTTCGTGTAATAAACCTGAAACTTTTGCAACAACTAAGTCTACCGCCGCTGTTAGTAAGGGCCGTTTCATCCAAGCGTTCTCAAGATTTTGACCATTTTCTTTGGAATGAAAATTACTAAGATTCACAGGTACTTTATAATGGCCGAACAGGAGAGACAACGATAATTTTCTAACATCATCAACAGGTATTTTTGCTTTTTGAAATGTGAGAACTTCATGTGCAGATAGTGTATCAAAAACGTTGCATAAAGTGATGCCCAAATGTCTGAATATTGTAAAGGATTTTATACGACATTCATGCATGATCTAAAAAATAAAGAAATTAGCAAGAAATAACTAATTAAATCTAAATGCAGAGAATTTTGTACTATAGGAATCAATCAATAAAAACATGAAAATGTTGACATATTTTTAGTTGCGTACAACTATGAATTACAAAATATCCACTATAAAAGAAGATAGATAGTGTGACTGTGTTGTTTATTACACATTCAACTAATCAATAGCAGCAACAAATCATCGACATAAAGTTCGATATTGCAATAGCACGTTTCATTACATCTTCATCTTGTTCAATTATATTCATGCAATCTCGCAAGCAAATTCAATCGTCATACGGTTAAAATAAACACAAAAACACAATAATAATATAAAACTTCATTTGTTCTGTCTATCTCCTAATTCTACGCCACGTACTGAAAGTTAACGGTTTCTGCCACTGAAGTTTTTAGACTGTATTGGGCAGATACCTTTTTGGGATGTTCTCGTACTCAATTTTACAGTAATTACTTTTCACATGGTTTTATCGATCACTTCTATAAGACACAACTTGTTCCATTTATAATTGTATATAATTAATTATTTACCTCCGCCCAGTATATTCAAATGTCATTGTATGTACCGTGAAATTACTTCAAAGACCGCGCATGTGTATTTTAAGTGCCGCGAATACCGATAAACTATGCTGTGCCTTCGCATGTGTAAGAACTATCTTATCACCTGCCAGGGAGTGGATGCGACCTATTCTACTATCGCTTCCTGTCCTGGACGGTCGCAATAAATGTGCTACGGTTCGCTATATTTACAAGGTAAGTGCTTTGAAGTAATCGTTTCTTATTATCATCATTTGTGAATACAATGTCCACTTTTCTCTACCACTGTTAGTTATCAAAATACTGCCGTACCATTATTTTACATTGATCGGAGGTGAATATTAAAGTACAAATTCTAAATGGTAATAAATTCATATAGTATCATACCGCCCAGCCTGCAGGTGATTAAATACAATTACATTTACGGTGGGTTACCACTTACCAAAGCATTGTATGCACATTTGTATTTATCTTTATTCTATTGCTTGATGGTTGATCGGTTTTTTTACACTTTCATTCAGTGTAGTAAGGTACTAAATTTTGAAAGAATTGTAAACTTCATTTTTGGAATTTTAGTACATTAGTGATTAATCTTTCACATCTTTTGAATTTGAAATTACCGGTTTAACTATTTTCTGTTAATCAGGTGTAGAATATGGCGCATGTTATTAATCATTGCAAGTTTACTAACCTCATTTCTTTGGTTTGAGTTGTTTACTAGCTTTTCTTGATATCTGGTTTGGTACCAGAATTTTGTATGAGGCTTACATGTTTATTAACGCCGCATTTACCTTTAATTTAAACACTGAAGCATAGGTTTCATCTCGTCTGCTTTTTTTGTATTTGCTTAATTTTAATTATGGTAGAGAAATTAAAACGTAATTATTTCTTACGTAATATTTCGATTAACTCTCTCCATGAGATGTATGAAATCGCTCAGAAATCTGCAGTTGAACCAACTTTTTAGATTTGTTTAGCGCGCAATATCAATCTCTTGACAGTACAAGAAAGTTTCTTTGCCTAGCATAATTTCATAGTCGGTATAATTTTCTATAGATGACGCCGATGAACAATTTGAAACAGAAGACGCTATTCAAAAACGCTTCGATAACAATTTCTTTCTAATAAAAGCGCTCTATTTCAAGTTGTTTCCGAGTCAATCTTCTTCGTCTCAGGCTGTGTCCGCTCCGCTAGATACTTTTAAGTCGAAAGTGTCTCTTCCGTCGCTGACCCTCCCTACGTTTGATGGGGAAGGTTGTTTTTATGAAAGCCCTCTTGACCACTTTGATAGTTTAGTTCATCTTAATAATAATCTGTCAAACGTGGACAAATTTTCCTATCTTCAATCAGTACTGAAGGGTCCCGCACTATTAACCATTAAAGAACTTTGACTTACAGAGGTCAATTACCCTCTTGCCTACAATAAATTTCGCGAAAAATATCGTAATATTCGCCACATTACCTCTGCTTTATGGGACAATATTGATAAATTTCACAAATTGAATTCTGATAACCACACCGGTTTGCAAAAATTAGTTGATATCTTTGCCGATAATTTACAAGCGTTAAGAAATTGAATTTGCCTATAGAACAATGGGATTTTATTCTTGTGCAAATAATCTTAAATCACCTTGATGTACACACTGACCGTAATTTAGAATTGCATCAAGATCCTACCGCTATTCTATCTTATATAAAGTTAATTGCTTATCTGGAAAAACTTGTAAATCTTTATCGAAATTGTCGGTAAATCATAAAACCGATTTAAACAAAGTTATTTATTCCAGCAACCTGTCTAGGTCTCGCACCGCCGTTTCCATGTTAGTACAGACAAAGCCTAATGTTAATAAATGTCCGCTTTGTAAACAAGATCACAATCTTTATCTTTGTAATGATTTCGTCAAATTTTCTTTGCAAAATCGCTACAATTTTGCAAAAAAACAACAACTTTACATTAATTGCCTTAGCAATTCTCACATTTTAAATAAATGCAAGTCTACTTTTTCTTGCCGCCAATGCAATTGACGCCATCATTCCTTATTGCACTTCCATCGCGTTTCGTCTAAACCTGCGTTCGCTGCTAGTAACTAGGCTCGCTTAAACCCGGACACCGCCGCCCCTAAGGTTTCACCTTCTACTAGTTACGCTATTCAAGACTGCTACAAACCTTCCCCTCCTCTTGCCTCTGAGGAATCATCGACTTCGTTTAGCTGTAGCGGCACGTCAACTTCGAAACTGGTTTTATTTAATTCTTTAGCTAAAACTTAAGTCGTTTTACTTTCCACCGTTCAAGTGGAAATTGTTGATTGCTCTGGTTCTTTCAAAAAATTTCGCGGTTTGCTCGATTCGGGTAGCATGACTTCCTTTATTTCGCAAAATAGTGTGAAACGTTTAGGTTTTCGTACTACTCCACAGTCCATGCGCTGTGTAGCTCTAGATGGCGCTGCCGCCATTTCACTCAAACCAATGGGTGCTTCTACACCGATTATTAATTCCAAGCTGTAGTACTTCCCAAAATTTGTGGAAATTTACATACTTCTAATATTTCTTCAGAACATTCCAGTAATCTGGCTAACCTCAAGCTAGCTGATCCGCTCTTTGCTCAATCTGGGCCCAGTGATTTATTACTTGGTGGGGATGTCTTCCCCTAAGTGTTGTTAGACGGTCGCATTCAGGGTGCTAGCGATCAACCTGTTGCTAATAATACTATTTTTGGATATGTTTTAATGGGAAGCATACCTTCTTCGCCCGCTTCTGAAGTAACTAGCTTGTTTTGTATGACAGATTCTACTTCCCCATTGGAAGATATTGTCACTAAATTCTGGGAAGTCAAAGCTGACCCCGTCGCTCAACCTTTCACGCCTTAAGAAACTCTAGTTGAAAAACATTTTGTTGATCCGTTTCGGCGCAATGAACAAGGTCGATATGTCGCCTCACTGCCGTTTAGAGATCAAGAACCATTTTTTCCAGGTAGTTGTGATCTTGCCTTACAACGATTTGTTTCTTTAGAAAATCATCTACTTAAGCAACCTCGTGTTTATGAACAGTACGTTTCGTTTATGCGTGAGTATCTGGACTCTCAGCATGTAGTTAGTAAGTCTCATTCGGACTTTTCTTATTACATCCCGCATCATTGCGTTGTGAAACAAGAAAGCATAAGTACGAAGTTACAAGTTG
Organism: Platerodrilus igneus; assembly: GCA_036346225.1. Taxonomy (NCBI): domain Eukaryota; kingdom Metazoa; phylum Arthropoda; class Insecta; order Coleoptera; family Lycidae; genus Platerodrilus; species Platerodrilus igneus. Next base: position 338,792 of record JARFIW010001100.1, on the reverse strand, counting down.
TTTTCAATGCCTCCGCTAAAACTCTGTCTCAATCGTCCTTAAACAATCACTTGTTTGTTGGGCCGAAGCTGCAACAAGATGTTATCATTTATTTTAAAATTTGCCAAGTTTTACGTGCATCATTATTAGTGGACAAGCAGAAAAAAACCTAATTTTGAATTTCTGATTAACTGCTTTGTTTTGTTACGCAGACGTTTGTAACATTGGAAATTTTCAGTTGTCTTAAACTTTTTGTAATAAGAAAGTGAAGCGTCCTGAACGCGTCGCATATCTTGTATTTGTGGAGTAAACCATAGGGCTGTCACTCTGGTTACTCTAAATTTTTTAATACGAGCATGAATATTTTTATTTTTATTTTTTTTTTTTTATTTTATTGTTTTATTGCCCAACAGTAATAACCATTTACAGGACAAAAATATAGAACAAACAAATTTTATATTGTAGACTGTAATAAGTAATTTATTAAATATTGTCAACTTAGTATCACCATCGAATACTTCGTGAATTTCACGCCATGACGCACTTTCGGCATCAGTATTAAGCAGCTCTAAATTAATATTTTAAGATTCCTACACATAATAGATTTTGGTTGGAAGTTTTGTGTTTTAACTGAATATGAAAGAAAAACCAAATCATGTTTGAAACCTCTAATACCAATATCTGACCAGAATCTAAAACATTATTTTTATTTGTAGTGATGATGTAATCTATAGTGGAAGACGCATGTGATCCGTGGTGTGTCGACAGAAGATGCAGCATATTTAAATTGCTGGCAGTTACCATGGCATGGAACCAAAAACATCCGGTGTATCGTTAAGCAGATTAATATTCCAATTGTCAATAATAATAATAATATCCTAATATAAAGAACTACACCTCCATCTCATTTAGCAATTCTATATTTCTATATTATCCTGTATACAGATAGGTGCACTTATGTGTCAGGATGAAAAGGCTTCAACCATATTTCAGACAGTGCAATACGGTGTGGCATACATAATTTAAATATGTAATTAAATTAATCAAAATTAGAAGGTAGTGATCTAGCATTAACGTAACAACAGTGAAATCCCTTTTTATGGAGAAAATGTTCATGAAAGGATGGATGACACGGAAGGAACCAACTGAAGCAGGGAAAATAATTTTTGTTTGTTGTCCCCCTCAGGAGTATCCAATTCCATTGAACATATATCTGTAAAACTTTCAGCCATTTTCAATAACGTAATGTATATGGTAATAAGAGCCTTGCAAGTACCGTGAATACATTATTCCTATCGTGAAGCAACACAATTGATACATACATACATTCACACCTTGAAGTTAAACACAAACACAATAAATAAATTGCAGAATGCCAATATAAACATAAAAATAAACATAAATATAAAAGGCTGTGCAAGTACATGTGAGTACTATGAAATTTTATCAGCCACTGAATGTTCAGAGTAAAGTGATCTATAGCCTTTAGCAATCTAAAGTCAAAGTCAAAAGATCTGGACTTATTTATATTATACTAGTTCGTAATTAAAAAAAAAATTGCAATTATACACGCAGCGGATATAAATTGAAGAAGTAGAATACAGCAACATGAGTTACCTAGCATCCTAGCTGGTTTTTATTTTTGCTACAAAGTTGACATTCCTCACTAACAACACTAATATCATCAAGGTCAGCCCGAAAAGTGACAAACCTTTTCTCACCATTATGGAGAAGTACCACCACATTGGTATTGGTAGTCCAACTATTTTTAAGACCAACCATCTCCCAAGCAGCTTTTAGTAATAGAGAACAAGAAGCACTGAGTGATTCGATGAGGACATACTTTGTTCCTTTCATTAATTTTTCACAGTTCTAGCTTGACAGTGCTGGTATGATATAAACTTTATAATAATTGGCCGACTTTTTTGTTTAAGTGGTTTCCTGACGCGATGCATTCGATCGAACATTTCCGATTTAATCGAGCCCAGCTGTAATTTATTTTTAAAGATATCACTTATAGCATTTTCTAATTATTCGTCATCACGTTCAGGAATCCCATAAAGCAGTAAACAATTCTGCTTTGAATAGTTCTCCGTCATATACTTTAGTTTCAATTGTGCATATACAGATATCTAATTCTTTGACCACATTTTGTAAATCTATCTTAAATTTAGCAAAGCTATCTGCCAGCTGTTGAATTTTTGAGTACATATTACCCGGTTGTTGTAACGAATCTTGCAAGGCTTCTTCAAAGTTGTCCATTCGCACCTTGAATAATTCAACCAATCCTTGAAATTCTTTTTGGCTCTGGCTCATTATAATAAATACTAAATTCGCAAAATGTTAACACTTAGTATAGATAATCCGGTCTGCTAATCACTTAATTTTATGAAATAATTACTAACTATAAATTCCTACACCAAATGAAATGGAATTAGACAATATTATTTGCAAACTCTTTCAATATAAAGCAAATTAGGCTTAGACAACTTACACGATATCTACTCGCTCGTGCCCATTTTAAAACATCACAGAAATATTTATGCCAGCTAGCTCTAGTGGCGAGTGAGTGAGTTGAATGTAAACAAAAGGCATTACAGAGGCATTTATATTATATAACTAAGATACAAGAACAGATATTAATTCAAGCGCCATTGCATTTATGTAGGTGAACGTTATATAATGGTTGCAGTTTTCCTTAATAGAATGATCTTCAGCATTGGAAAGATACTAATATATACAGAATGAGTTTTTAGTGTGGCAACGGTCAATAACTCCGTTATTATAAAAGCTACGTAAACCAAATTTGTGAAGCATATTAGGCATGCCTAAAGTGCACATTTTAAAAGTATTTGGAAGCATACAGGGTGTTTCATAATTCCAGGGCATATAAAACTTATATTTTTTTTAATGGAACACCCTATATATTATTACATTTTTGGAAAGCCCATAACAAGAGCTTTAATTTGATATCAAATTGTATGTGTCTATTCCTTTTAGTTTTTGAGATATTCAACTGTTTTTAGAAAAAATGACCCTGATTCGATACATTGCCACTGCACTAATACACAACTTAAGTTAATTTTCAAGATGCAGAAAATTTTACTATATACCATAGTATATTTGTAAATATCACTCTTTTAAAATTTCTTCACAGTATACAGGGTGTGTCAGGTTTCGCAAAATGCAATTTTTAAAACTTTTTTAAATGGTACCCTAAAGTGATATTTTTTCTCTTTACCTGGCCTCCACTCGCTGGATAAAGTGAAGCTTTAATTATTCGCGGCTAAGTCTGGGAATTACCCCAAGGGTGAGCAATGAGAAAGGGTGTGGGGATGGTCTAAACTCTACAATAAACTAACAAAATAAAATGGGTTGAGCGCCACTGTATCTGTATGAACGGTTACTCTAAAGATTCATTACTCCTATGAGAAGATACAGAAACTCACGGAATGGGAACTTATTAAAATTTAACATCTACAAATAAATTTTCCAAAAAGCAAGAAATGGACTTTGAAGTCTCATATTTTTAACAAGTGAATTTCTGCAAATTTTATAAAATTATTACTATAGCATTTCGTGGCAATTTTCTCCTACGTTGTTCTATATGCACAAAATTTAACTTGACCAAACAATCCTTGAAAACTAATTATGTGAGCATTCACGAATTCTCACAAACAAAACAAAAAAGAAGGTTTGATACCTGTAGATGTTGATGTCTTCATCTCTAGTTCTCAAACGGCGATGTACATCCTCTAAAATCTGCTCATCAACTTGTCGTAACAAAACATTAAAAAAACAGCTGTAGTTGCCCTGATAAACGAATAGCTTTCCAATCTTTGATTCAAATATATCACCGTCCTACCATATCATAATATTATTGCAACATTTAAAAATACTTTTCCTACATTCTAATCCGTCATATTAATTCTTCATTCTACTCCGTCATACGCTAAAGGAATAAAAATATTTTATAAGTTATTTGGTTAAAGCGATCTTACCGTTAACAAATTCCAACACAACAATTCAAGGGGCGGCGTGTTCCAGTGCCTTGTCGGTGTCACAGGAGCCTGGAGCTTCACTCTGTGTCCCAAGGCGACTCGCCCCCCTATTATTACCATCCCACGCCGATCCGGAGGCCCCACTTCTGCAAGGCCTGAAGATTCATACTTTTTAAGAAAACAATGCCAACTCGACTACATTTAGAAAAGCAATGGCCGACTTCGTTCCGTTCTAGTACGACACCTTATTTGCCTGGCGCATTACCTCGTGACCAGTACACGCACGCGCTATTCTAATTCTAACGAATGAAGAGAAAGAATCCGCCTGTAAAGTAGGCAACACAAACGACTGGACCCCATATAAATACTTTCCTTGAATGTATAATATTAATAAATATCTCTGTGCAAAGCATTTAAGTTATTTAAGCGAACATGATTTCCTGTTTTCATATAGAATTGTTTCTCTTAGGTATTATAGCATCAAATACGAGAATTAAATACCACAGAATAAAATTATGCTGAAGCGATTCTTGCAAACATGGTACTATAGAATATATATTCGTTACACAGCCCCCGAACAAAAAAGAAAAAAACTTTGAGATTAACTATATGTTAGTAAATACTTAAACGAGAAGTTTTTTTTTTATAGACAAAGACAAAACTACTACTTAAACAAAAGATAGGTACCAAAAATACCATCATAATAAACCCAATCAAACTAAAATAAACTTGAAACTTGATCTCCAAAAAAAATATGTACTAGTGACCTTACAAATAGTAAATAAGGGAGCAAACAAGCGAGTGAGTAGGTAACTCTGCGTACCACACATCCATTAGGAATCAAAATAAGTAGGACATAATCGGTAAAAAGACATAATCGGTAAAAGTCAAAATATTGAGGTCAAATACTCACGAGTTGCAACCTAACAAAGAACAAACCTACTAAGTTCGCGGAACTTAAACTAAAACTCAAATAAAACCTCGACGCAAACCGCCGTAAAGCAACAAACAAATTTTCTTCCTTACCAATAACTTTAACATTATTAACACAAAATCGAAAAACTCATTCCAAAGTATATACATATCGATATTTTACAAAAATGTTTTCACTACTGCTGATCAAAAAAGAATCCAGCACAGGAATCACAAAAAAAAATGTTGTATTTACAAAAAATTACTTTTCTTTGATTTAGTCTCACTAATACTAAACGAAATCGAAAGACCCACATCAACTATATGGATATCAGCAATCATCTAAAAATATTTTTCTTCTCGACGATAAAAAAATATCCAACAACAAAGTAGCAACGCTAGCTAGCTACCGCTTCTACAAAAAAAATAGTTAGCACTTCTAACCAATTTTCTTTTTATCAGGACGCGCCAAAAAAATTTTCAACGCTACAGTGGCCACACCAAACATTTTGAATCAACTCGCCTCAAAAAAAAAATCACCACTCAAGCATCTCGCTTACTCTAAACATAACAGCACACAAGTGACCGTCTCGAAAACGAATCTCACTTAAGTGATTATTCGCCTAACTTAGATTAAACACACGCACCAAACTAAAACAACAAATATTTACATGGTCTCACCACAACTAGAATAACTACATACTCTAAACAATCTACTTGTCGGCCTTACCTATTTAAATAGATAATTTGTTAACACGCATGACATTACCAACACTACCGCAACTCTACTACGAACCAAAGCAAAAATGCAGACAAAATTACATTTAATCTGAACTAACTACTTAAATTAAATAATCCAAAAACACACTTCTTGAGAAATAAAAGTACTTGAAATAACTGGCGATTTCCATGAGCAACAAGATACCAGAAAAGCTTTCAATTAATCACCTCCATTCAACAAAAAAATCATAAACGACGAATTAATTCTTTGGGGAATAGTCTGGACTGATGGCGGAATAGGGTTTCAGATCTTTAATATGCCATCTACCTGCTCTCGATTCGTCCAAATTAACCAAATCATATACCACACTCGAGCACTTCTTTTTAACTATACTTAAAACAAACTTTGGGGCAAGTTTAGCAGAAAACTTATTACTCGCACTCGACAATACTTTATTGGCCCTCCATACTTTATTACCAACTTCAAAAGAAATATTTCTCCTCCTTATATTATATTGATTACTCGAACGTTCATAAGCTAAATGTAGTTTTGTTCGGACATCTTCAAATACCTTAAAAATACCTTGACGATCAGAAGTATATAATGGGCGACTACCAGGAATGATTTCGATATCACTTTCGGGAGTAAATCCACTACCATAAAACTTACCAGTGATAGGGATGTGTCGGCCAAAAACTAAAAAATTTGGAGTATAACCCGTCGACTCATGTTTAGCAGAATTAATAGCAAATTGAATCTGCGCTAACTCAGTATCCCATGTATCATGTTCTTCAAGATAAGATCGAATGGCTGTCCCTACTGTTCTATTAATTCCCTCGACAAAATTACACTGCGGCGCATAAACAGCATTATACCATATTTTTTGAATTTCAAACCTATTACATAACGACCTAAAAATTCGACCAGCTAAATTTGAACCATTATCGCAAATAATGAATTGTGGCACTCCAAACACTAAGAAAACTTTTTGTTCCATAAACTGTTCTATAACGCGTGACTTTGCACTGCGTAAAGGATGTAAAATTGTATATTTTGAAAACCAATCTCCGACTACCAAAAGCCATTTAAATCCTAATTTCGACCGAGGGAATGGACCCATAAGATCCAATGCAATTATCTGAAATGGAAATTTAGCTTCTTTCTCTTTTCCCATTAAACCTAAAGGACCTGCATTAGAAGATTTTTGTGCACCACACACTAAACATGCACGACAAAATTTCAACACATCTAAACTCATTTTGGGCCAATAATAATTTTCCTGAACTCTGGCAATAGTCTTCGAAAATCCAAAATGTCCCGCAACTGAGGGATCATGACACGATCTGATAACATCTTCCCGTTGGGCTTTCGGAACTAAATACTTCCACTCTACGATGTTAGATGATAAAGGCAAATTCGACGGAATAAACTTAAAAACGAACTCATTCTCAACTTTCCATTGAGGGTATTTCTCAGGTGACGTCAAAATCTTATCACGTAATGACTCATACCAATTTTCTAAATTATCAAGCTTGACCTCTATTAAATTTACGATATGTTTTTCTTCTGGAGTTGCACGACTAAGACAGTCAGGAACTACGTTAAACTTTCCTTTCCTGTGTACTAAATCAAACGAATGCTGTCTTAACCTTACTGTCCACCTAGCAAGTTTTCCTGTAGGGTTCTGCAAGTTACTTAGCCAAAGCAACGAAAAGTGGTCTGTAACGACTGTAAAACGAACTCCTTCGACCCATGGACGGAATTTTTCAATGGCAAAGATTACTGCATGACATTCTTTCTCTGTTGTTGAGTAATTTCGTTCAGCACGATTAAGGGTTTTGCTGGCGTACGATATTACACGTTCTTCTCCATTAATATTCTGAATTAACACAGCTCCGAGACCGGTATTACTGGCATCACATTCAACAACAAATGGCGCGGAATAATCTGGCTGCGTCAAGAGTGGAGCAGACACTAAAGCTTCTTTAATCGACACAAATGAACGTTCTGCTTCAGGAGTCCAAGTAACGGTTTGGCCTTTCTTTCTTTTCTTGATAAGGTCATTAATTGGCGAAACTAAAGATGAAAAATCCTTTATAAAACGACGATACCAACTACACATTCCGCGAAATCTTTTGGCCTCTGTGGTGTTCTTTGGACTAAAAATGGCGGATTTTGTTTTTTGATAATAAAACATGAATCATAAGTCGCACCATCACAAGACTTGCACATTATTAAGACACTTTTCTAAAAGGAGTATTTTAGCATAAACAGAATCATTCGACTGTCTTTTGTTTTCGAGGAAACGCCCACAACGTTTGTTTTTCTTATGGCCGTCATTTTGAATATTAGGTGAATGTTATGCGCCTTAAAATTACCTTTTCAACGATATGCCACATGTCTATAAAAAATGCAAAAACTATCCTAAATTTTAAAAATAACTAAATTTGTATGTTCTATAACGTTTGGTAATCCCAACAGGGCAAAAATTTGATTTCTACTTTATGAAAAGTACAATACACATTTTATAATGTACACAAACAGCATTTGTCACAAATTATTAATTATGGTGGTACTAGAGTTAAAATGATATCGTTTTATAATAGTAGGGGGTGGTATGTGACAAAACCAAACAATTGAATTACAGTTATATGTCAAACAAATTCTAAAATTTAGATAAACTTGTGTGTGTTGTAAGTTTTGGTGCCGGTGGTGCTGCATTTTTAATTTCAAAAATGGCAAATGTCTACAAGTTTTCGAATGAGGAAACTTATTTACAATCGTTTCGGAACGCTGATACGGCATCCGCCAGATATTTGGAATTGTATCCAGAAAGACGACAACCGCATAAAACATACTTCAGAAAAATTGTAATGAATTTACTGAATTATGGTGCTTTTGAACAGACTAGGGAACAATACGACTTAAACAATAGGGAACGCGTTCTAAGCATTACTGAGGCGGTAACACGAAATCCATCCACATCCGTAAGATCTGTAAGCCGTGAACTTAATATTCCAAAATCAACTGTTCATATTATTTTAAAAAAGGAAAAGTTTCATCCTTATAAACCTACTATTGTCCAAGGCCTCAAAAGAAGATTTCGCCAGACGAATGCGTTTTGTAATTGGTACATCCAAAATGCGAGGAAGAACCGCACTTTCCAGAATTGATAATATGGACAGACGAAACGCGGTTTACCAATTGCGGGTGTTCAATAAACATAACACGCATCACTGGAGCACTGAAAATCATCATCTGACGGCGCAACGCAAATTTCAAACGAGATATGGATTTAACGTTTGGTGTGGTATCTTAGGTAGTTAATTATGATATAAATATTTTAGTAAATTAACCAATGTAATTAATACTTTTATAGGTAATAATTTGATTGGACCATTTTATTTTGTCAATAACCTCAATGGCGCCGATATACGGAATTGTTAAGAGACCAAATAATTCCGGCTATTAGAGGACTTGTACCAAATGATGATGATTTTCGAAAACTATGGTTTCAGCAAGATGGTTGTCCAGCTCACAATTCCCGAGAAGTTAGCGTCCTTTTAGCTGAACATTTTGGCCAAAATATTATATGCAATAGTGGACCAATTATGTGGCCGGCAAGGTCACCAGATCTTACACCACTTGATTTTTATTTATGGGGTTTTGCTAAAAATGAGGTATATGAGTTTGAACCGCCTCATAATATAAACGAACTGCAGGAAAGAGTCCGTGACATTCTTAACTCTATAAATAGGCGCACGTTAAGCAGAGTTGTACGGAAAGTTTTAATTAATTGTCGAATGTACTGTGATACAAACGGACAGTATTTTCAGCATCTACGGGAAGGAATTTAGATGATAGTTTGCTGTTTCGGTCACATTTAATTTTGTTCCTAAATTAGATAAGATAGGCTACAGTTTTATGTTTAAGTTAATTTTAAGATTTATATCCAATACTTTACGAGTTCTACTTAACAAAATGTATGTGGTACTACTACTACTACTACTGTTTGGAAAGTAGAAATCAAATTTTTGCCCTGTTGGGATTACCAAACGTTATAGAACATACAAATTTAGTTATTTTTAAAATTTAGGATAGTTTTTGCATTTTTTATAGACATGTGGCATATCGTTGAAAAGGTAATTTTAAGGCGCATAACATTCACCTAATATTCAAAATGGCGGCCATAAGAAAAACAAAAGTTGTGGGCGTTTCCTCGAAAACAAAAGACAGTCGAATGATTCTGTTTATGCTAAAATACTCCTTTTAGAAAAGTGTCTTAATAATGTGCAAGTCTTGTGATGGTGCGACTTATGATTCATGTTTTATTATCAAAAAACAAAATCCGCCATTTTTAGTTTTCTTCGAATATCTCCAAAACCAGACAACTTCACCAAATCTTTCCCCATTTAACCCAATTTCTATCTCTTATAATAACTGAAATCACAATGTAGAGACTCGAAATTTGGACACACTGTATATATATATATATATATATATATATATATATATATATATATATGGGTCATTGGGTTATATAAGGGCACAAATGAACTCATAGGTTGAGAGCTTTTGGGTAAGGGAAGACAAATTTATTTAATTAGGGAGTCTGAATATTTTTAACAAATTATTTTTTTTTAACTTAAGTAGTGTATAATAATGTAGGTTCAATGTAATTTAGCCAAGGATAATGTAACATAATATTTGTATAAACATAGAGCAGGATAAATAATAATTGAGATAAAATCTTTCTAACGTATTTAAATTTGTAGTGAAGTAATTATATGAGAGTCTAAAAGCCTGGAACAGGTGTTAAAGCAACATGTCTGTTCTAAAACGTAAAATCCGACAAGTTAAAACAAAAAAAACGGGGGGGATAATAGTTCTTAGTAAACTTAGCAACAAACAAGCTTTAATGGGTTATTGGAAAAGAACAGCCCTTGGGATTAAGGTAGACACGGTTTTGTGGTTAAAATATTGATTTCAATATTGAAGGTGGTATAGGAAAGAGCCAACCAAAAAACCAAGACAGAATAAAAGTGTATGGAGTGCAAGAGGGATGCGTATAGATAATTCAGGAGGCAGCATTGTTAGGAGATCTAAATAAAATCGATAATTTCAAAGATATTTAAAAGCAAACACGAGTCTGTTAAAAAGTGGGAAATGGAGCCAAGCAAGGTGATTGGTGTGAATTGTACAAGAAGTGCAGAGATCCAGCTTGTGGAAGCGTATGTGTGAGATAAAACTATAGGTACAAGAGAGATGAGAGATGTTTGTTCAAGGTGGAGGCGTTGACAAATAAAGACGTAGAGGCTAAGTTCGAACAACGGAGTGACAGTTTAAAGCGATTTTCCGAGTATTGTTATGTTCGTTATAAAAATTTACAAAAATGGGAGATACGTTAAAGCTTTTTCGATGAAATGCAGGACGGTTAGAAGACAATTTTCCGGAATTATAGTAACGGGTATACATGCGTACGTGCCAATTTAAAACAGGGGGGGGGGGAATTTCACTTATATAATCACTGGTTAAGAGGGGTCTCGGTCTCTTTTGCTCCTTCTTTTTTGTTGAGATTTCATCCAGCATTGTGTAACATTATTTTGTAATGTTAACTAATAAACAGATTAATTAATTAAAATTCATTAACTTGCATAACTTATAGACAAAAATTTCACAATAAATTACTTTCATATTTTAGTTAGGATCCCTCATAAAAGACCAGGTTTACAAATAGCTTAAGGCTAAACTATTAGAAATTCCAGCGGCAGGTCATCATAATTTAAAGCTCTACCCTTGTAAATCAAATACAATAAACCTCTTAAAGCTTAGGTCGGTTACAGATTGACGAATCTGATAAAATTAAAATGGAATAGTACCTTTTAACACAAATAAAGAAAAGCAATTTTCTGATGAAAAGCTTAATTTTCTTAATAATTTCTTTGATTGACAATGGGTTATAGAAAACGAAACATTATAAATAGCAAAAACCATTTCCAAATTGATTTGTTCAAAGATTGCAAGTAATTTTAAGTAGTCTGGAGACATCCATTGTATTTAAAATCCATTTCGGCTCAAGTGGGTTAATCGGTTTTGTTAATGGCAAACAACTGTCGCCATAGGTATGGTCCACAATCAAGTAATTACAATTCCGAGAAGATACAAAATATTTAAACCCTTAGAAAAATAATTGCATCCGTGACCCTCATCTCAAAAGGGATTGGATTTGGTTTCTAAAATCTTGTTTTTGGGGAGGTTCTGTTCAGTCATTGGATAACAAAAATATGACGTAAATAATGGTTAGAGTAGGAATTAATCTATATAACTTACAGCGTTAGCAAAAAGAGGGAGATTTTCCAATGGGGCTGTCCGTGGTCAAGAGGTAGAAACGTAGCCACAGAAGTTCGCGGGTAGCGTTCTCCGGCATCACAGATATGGAATTGCACTTAGTATCACGATAGTGAAATTGGAAAGGAGTAATTAACTCTTCCAGTTTGCGAGGGTTAGGCCCGTATGTTCGCGGATTTATAGTGGTACAAGGTAACTAATAAAAAGCTTGTAGGCGTGTGACGCACAAGTTAAGTAATATTCTCAACAAGATTCTGCCGGGTTCGTGTGCCATTCAATTATTTAAAAATTACAAGCAACAAGAGCAACAAGCGAGATTCTCTCCCCCAATTTAAGAGCTGTTCTACGTTGGAAGGCAAACCATCAAACAATGGACAATCTTTAGTAAGTAAGTTTTTTTATAGTTAAGTAGCATGACCAATTTTTAGTTAATTTATTTGTTAGGACGTTTTGGCCATAAACCGTAGGATTAATTTAGTGTAAAATTTATAGTATAAGTTTTCTTTCATATACAAGTGTTTGGGAATTACTTATGTACGCAAAATTTTCATAATTCCATATTCATCTATTCAATTAAATTTCTAAATTAAAATCAATGAATGCAAGAGGTTCACGTTTATTGCTCTGTTAATTAAATAGTTTTGTTTGCTGTTGATTAAGTTAATAGTTTTTTTATTATTTTTTTATCATGAAAGTTGCATAAATATTCAAAAAGATAAGAGTTGATTAAAAGGAACAATTATCCTCCTTGGGATGACAAGTCTCTCAAGGTTTTGCACGAACATTTGGACATTCTCGACTTGTCTGGCGCCCTTGGTAATTGTCATTAAGCCACAATATTTATGAAAGGTAAGTGCCAATTTTTTTTGTAGTATATTATAGATTAATTTAACCCTTTCTGCAAAATTTTAACCCTCTATATGATCCACGACCTTCCGCTAGCTAGTGCCGGTGACCTCCCATTAATTTTTGTTTTACAGGCCGCCCCCATTTTATAATTTTACTGGAAAATATATACTTAGTAGCTTTTCCACCTGTAACAATTGGTGAACTAGTGCAAGTTAATAAAATTTTATGTAGACGCTAAAAGCATCTTTGTGGTAAAACGTTAAAGTGGTACGCAAGTACAAAGCTTGTTAAGTTGGTATTGGAACGCACGAAAATTAAAGTTTGAAAGTGTTTGGATGATACAAAAAAGCGATGTTTGAATAATAAAAGTTAAGTTTGGAGATTGAAATTTTTGGTTTGGAAATTGAAAACAGCAGTATGCATGGCAGATATGATAATTGGATCAGGGAGTTAGCTGATGTACTGGGTAGCTACTAGATAGCAGCATTTTCAAGGAGCTAGATAGTGGAGCACATCTGCATAGTAATTCCAAATGTATTCCTGCATTTGACAGTATTCATTGCCTCTTCAATGTACAAGTTAAAAATTAATGAGGATAGGGCACATCCCTGTCTCACCCCTTCCCTAATGCTTACTTCTCTACGTTCCTGCTCTAATTCTATTACTGCTGTTTGCTCTTTATATAAGCTATGTACTATTCGTCTATCCCTATAACTCATTCCTATCTTTTTGAGTATTTCGAACACTCTTTCCATTTTACATTGTCGAATGCTTTTTCCAGATCTACAAACCCTATGTACACGCCCTCCCCTTTTTCTATTGTTTTCTCCATTATCACTCTCAGAGCTAAAATAGCCTCACGTGTTCCCCTGTTTCGCCTAAACCCAAATTGGTCTTCTCCTAGTATTTCTTCAGCACGTTTTTCCATTCGTATTTGTACAATTCTAATTAATATTTTTGACACGTGTGCTGTCAAACTTATTGTTCGGAAATTTTCAAATCTATCCGAGCCTTTTTTTTTTCGGTACAGTTACTACGATGTTACGTTTGAAATCTTTGGGTATCTGTTTCATACATATAGCTTACAAGTTAAAAGAGACGTTCTGTTACTGCTTGACCAGCGGATTTTAGAGTTCCTGCTTGCACCTTATCTGTACCCGGCGTCTTACCATTTTTCAAACCCTTTAATGCTAATTCAAATTCATCTCTAAGTATAGGATATCCCAAGTCATAATTCTCAATGTCTGATTCCTGTTCTAATGCAGTTAGTTCTTCTCCTGCATATAAATTCCCTATATATTCTTGCCATCTACCCACTTTCTCTACATTTTCTATGACGTTTCCTCCCGCGTCCCTTATATTTTTGCTATACGGTTTTATATCCCTAAAATTGATTCTAATTAGTTTGTATGCTTCATCTGTCTTTCCTACTTCCATCTTAGTTTTTACCTCTTTGCACTTTTCATCAATCCATTGTTCTTTAGCTTTCCTGCATTTGCGAATAATTTCCCATTTTATGGCTTTGTATCTCTGTTTTCCTGTTTTGTCTGATTTATTATTGTATTTTCTTTTTTCTTCTATTAAATTCAGGATATCCTTTGTTATCCATGGTTTCTTATTTTCTTTTTGTGTATACCCCAAAATATCTCTGGCCGCCATGTCTAGGCTGGATTTAATGTTATTCCATTCTGTTTCTACTTCCTTAGTATCATATATTTTCCCAATATCTTGAATATCTTTATCTTTTAGTTTCTTTAGGTCCAAGTGCCTTTTTTCGTTTCTTTTTTCAAATTTTTAAATTTAAGTGCGGCCTTCATAATTACGATGTGGTCAGTGTCTATATCTGCTTCTGGGTAGCTTCTACAGTCTTTTACTTGATTCCTAAACCGTTGTCTAACAAGAATGTAATCTATTTGATATCTTCCTATATCTCCTGGCATCTTCCACGTATATCGTCTTCTACCATGATGTTGAAATAATGTCTTTGTAATGATTAAATTGTTCTTGTCGCAAAATTGTACCAGCCTATTGCCTCTGTCGTTTCTAGTGTCTAAACCAAATAAACCTACTACCGCTCCTTCCCTATCCTCACCTACCACTGCATTAAAATTCCCCCGTAATTATTAAATTTTCATGTCCTTTTACGTGTCTTAATATGTCTTCAATATCTTTGTAGATCGCTTCTACCTCTTTGTCACTGTAGCCGGAGGTGAGCATGTATACTTGTATTATTACTGTGATCACCGGTTTAGATTCTAATCTAACCATGAGTACTCTTTCGTTCTTTTGAAAGTAATTTTCTACACGGTATCCTATCCTTTTCCGCATAACTATCCCCACACCTAAGTTTCCTTCCTCTGCTCCTGTATGAATTACCCTGAAGTCTCCACTCCAAAAATCCCCCGCCTCTGGCCACCAAACTTCGCTGATCCCTACTATGTCTAGTGATAACCTATTCATTTCGATTTTTAGGTTCTCTAGCTTACCTACTTGCTTCATAGTTCTAACATTCCACGCTCCGACTCGCAAAATGTTCCCGACTCTTATTCTTAACTTTCCGATCGCATCCTCCGAAGTAGTCCCCTCCCGGAGATCCGAATGGGAGACTATTTTAACTCCGGAATCTTTTACCCCAGAGAATGCCATCATGTTTGTAGGTACGCTGTGTACTTGGGAGGTAATGTGGTGGTTTCCCGTTGACTTCCACATCGCGGTAGTGTGTCTTAGACTGCCATACCGACCCCTATGGTCTCTGCCAATCTAAGTACCAAAAGAGCCGCTGCCTTCTTTCGAGGACCTGTCCTCGTCTGGTTCCTCACTAACGACTCTACTACGTTGGTTGAACCTGTAGTTTGGCTCTTTAGCTCATTAGAACACGCAAGCCATTTCACCTGTTCTAGTAATCTAGAACTTCGGCAAGGTGCAGGTCCATTCAAAATGGATATATATATATATATATAAAGGATGCCCTTGTGGCTAATATTGAGTCACTTGCCAATAAATTTCATTCGTTGATATATATATATATATATATATATATATATATATATATATTGACATTATAAGGGTTACAAAAGGTTATTGAAACCTAAATTCTACAAATAAAGCCCACTAAAATATAAAAGAATCCGGAAAGAATAGAAATTTCCATAAATTCATGGTTATGCCCTGTATAATACAAGTGTACTTTTATTCATTAAAATACCAAACAAAAAAAATGCAATTTCGAGTGTATAAATAATCACCCTGTATGATATAAGCGTGTTGTAAATACACATCAACTAATGTAAGCCGTATATATAAAAATATTTATTTTTCAGAAATAACCTTAAAACGCACTGAATGCGAATGAAAATCGATCATTTTAAGATAAATACAAAAGTTATTCGTTTGCGCACTTTCCGTGCATACAAATGAATAATTTAGTGTATTTGAAACCCCAATCTTAATCTTATTTTTGTGTACTAAAACACGTTTTGCCG